>JAZDUA010000391.1:0-1485416 GCA_038098605.1 Gryllus longicercus | reverse complement strand
ATTTTTCTGAAATTTTCTTAAGTTTTCGGTTTTCAAATAGCAGAAAGGAAATATTATTTTAAGAATATTAAAGATCAGGAAAACGTCATCCTAAATAGCAATGTTCATTGAAAAAATTGGAGCAGTTTTTAAGAAAATGGCGTTTAAACTGTACTGTGAATTTGAAATTTGAAGCACTTTAAATCACAAATATAATAGTGTTTAAGAATTTTCCGGAAATGTGCATTTAACGTTCTTCTACAAGATTACATTTGTGTAATTAAAAAAAAAACAAAAAAAACGAAATGAACCTTACGTCATATTAAGAAGTGAAATTAGCACAATGCGTTCGAAAATTTTGAAGAAAAAATTTGGAGCTGTTATAGAGAAAATAGCACTTGAGTGTTTCTGGAAATGTGGAATTACTTTCTGCGAAAACTAGCTCAAATTTCGTAATCTCAGAAACCAAACGCCATTTTCTCAAGAACGGCTCCAAATGTTTCTTCAAACTATTCGAAAGGATAGTGCTAATTGCACTCTTTAATAAGGCGTAAAGTTCATTTTGGGTTATTTTTTTATTTTTTTCTAAAAATATACAATGTTTTTTAATAAGATCTCTCATATCGTAAATATACACATTTCCACCAATTTCTAAGCACTATTTTATTTGTGAGTTAATGTGCGTTAAATGACTTCAATTACACTTTTTCGAAAAACTCAAAACTTTTCTGTGAAAAAGAGCTTCAATTTTCGTATTTACAGTAGCTTTTAAACGCCATTTTCGTAAAAACGGTTCCAAGTTATTCCAAGAAAATTTGTCATTTAATATGAGTTATTAGTGTTCTTGAATATCCCTAAAATAATATTTCCGTTCTTTCATTAGGAAATCAAAAAATTGAAATTTATAATTTAATTTAATAATTTTCGAAATCATTATTTTGCGTGGCGATAGATAGCAACTGGTAAGAGTATATGACAAATCCGAATAGTTTTCCGAGACCAAAGGAAATAGAAAACTAAGACGAGAAAGTCTGGGCCATTCTGTAGCACCACAAGTTAATAATAAATCTATAATCCGTTAGAAACATTGATTTCTTATGTACTAATCATACGCTGAAGAATTCGAATTTGTTAAATGATATTTTTTTTATTTTTAAGGTACTAACACTACTTGTGTTTGCTATACACTTTTATGAGGGGGCCCGAATGAAAGTTTTGCGGGCGGCCCGCGATCATTTCATTACGCTACTGCGCGATTCTCTTCCTTGCCGGTGCCGACGTGTGTTTCTTTCCCGGAGTAGATATTGCGCAAATGACTTCGGTTGTGAATAAATCCGAACGAATGAACAGGCAGAAGTGGTTCTAGTTCATGTAGGAACCAATACGCGGAAACGGCAACCTGTTTACGACACAATTAAACAATATGTCGAACTAGGGCATGCCATCCGAGCTAAATTTAAAAATGCAAGGGTCATTGTTTCCGGAGTTATGCGCCGTAATGATGTCCACATTAGTAGAACGCGGGACGTGAATTGTGGATTATTATGGGCTTGTGAGAAATTTGATGGCCTGTTCGTTGATCCCAATCACTGGCTCGGGCACGAAGACCTAGGACGGGACGGCCTTCATCTCAACTTCCGAGGTGCATGGAAGCTGGGATGTCTTCACGACCAAGTAATACGGTCGTATTTACTTGGAAAGTGACGACTGGAGGAAGAGGCAGTGATGTCGCCAAGGGCAGTGATGGTTGCTAAAAATGGAGCGATGCGTTTGGTGACTGGTGCGGGGGAGGTGACGGAGGCGACGCATCTGACTGCTGCGGGGGAGGTGACGGAGGCGACGCATCTGACTGCTGCGGGGGAGGTGACGGAGGCGACGCATCTGACTGCTGCGAGGGAGGTGACGGAGGCGACGCATCTGACTGCTGCGGGGGAGGTGACGGAGGCGACGCATCTGACTGCTGCGGGGGAGGTGACGGAGGCGACGCGTGTGACTGCAGCGGGGGAGGAGATGGCCGTGATCGCGGCACAGGAATCTAGGATGGATGCACGGGTCCCGAACACTGACATTCAGGTGAGGAGAGGCTTCGCTAGATTGTTGCAGGTGAACTGTCGTAGTATCATGAATAAGGAATCCGAATTTTGGAATTTAATTGAAGCATGTAATCCTGATGTCATAATAGGAACAGAGTCTTGGCTTTCGGACGCGGTAACAAACCCGGATATTTTTCGTTCAGACTACATTACGTTTAGGAGAGATCGCAAAACTAGAGGCGGTGGTGTATTTATATGCGTGAAAAACACATTTAATATCAGATCAAATTGGGTTGATAAAGAATTTGAAATGACGGGTGTAGAAATTTTCTGTTCAGGAAGTATCTTAGAAATTATTGCTTGCTATCGTCCACCGGGCAACAGCTATGAAATTTTAGGCGCTCTCTACGAGAGAACAAAAAATATAAATAACCGTCATGTAGTTATTGCTGGAGACTTAAATCTCCCAGACGCAAATTGGAAGGGAATTGTTTGCGAAGGGAACGTCCAACAACTAGTCAACCGACTTGTCTGGGACAGCGGATTAGAGCAGGTAGTAGACAGGCCGACACGGCAGGATGCGATTCTGGATATCTGCCTAATTAGACCGAAAGATTTATTCTTGTCGTGCGACGTTTTAGAAGGCATAAGTGACCATAAAGCCGTTTTAGTCGATTTACAGTTAAATATTTCAAAGAAAAGTATTACCACCGGTGTTCTAGTGAAGGAATACAAGAAAGCGAATGTACAAGGGTTTCAAAATTACTTAAGAGAACGATATGGCGATTTTCTTAGAATAGGAGGAGGAATCGATGAAATATGGGGAGAGTTTAAAAATATTTTAGTAAATGCTGAGCAGGCTTTTGTACCCAGTAAATTGTTAAAAAGTAACAATGATCCGGAATATTATAATGCAAAGATTAGGCGATTGAAAAGAAAAACCAGAGAAGCATTTAACAACAGACACCGTAGTGAAAATCATATGACCTTATATCGAAATTATACAAAAGTATTAGGGAAGGAAAAGAAAATGGCAGAGGAACGTCATTTAAAACATATTCTTGATGCGGAGGGCAGTAATAATTGGTCGGTATTTTTTAAATACGTTCGTAAAAGGAAAGGAAGTAAAGACGAGATTCCAGTTGTTCGTGTTAATAATTCGCCAATAACGGACCACAGGGAAAAAGCGCAGGCTTTTAACGCATATTTCAGCTCGGTTTTCAAGCAGAAATCTAACAGTATTCAGATACCAACGCTGGTAGATAGATGTAGTTTTCATATTGATGTAAATACTTTGCGGCAAAGAATAAAATTAATGAAGAGAGGAAAATCACGAGGTCCTGATGGTATTTCCACGGACATCATTAAATTAGGCGGAGAGGCAATTCTACCTAATTTAATTAGGTTATTTAATGTATCAATAAATAACGCTTGCGTGCCGAAAGATTGGAAGCTGGCTCTCGTAGTACCTATTTTTAAAAGTGGCGACAAGACAATAATTAGTAACTATAGGCCGGTAAGCCTTACATCAGTCGTATGCAAACTTATGGAACATCTAATTTCAAGCTATATCAGGAAGGAATGGGAGGGCAGGGAGTGGCTTTATCAGGGTCAGCACGGTTTCAGAAATGGTTTCTCATGCGAAAGTCAGCTAGTCTCATTTCTACAGGACATACCCGACGTAGTTTATGAAGGGAAAAGGGTCGACGCGATAGTAATAGATTTTTCCAAAGCTTTTGATGTTGTTCCACACGATCGTCTTATAAAGAAATTAATAGATTCGGGTATAGACACTAGAGTAGTAGCGTGGATAAACGAACTACTCCGAAACAGGAAGCAGAAAGTTCGAATCGGTAGTTACTTATCAACCTCGAGAAGCGTCACGTCAGGAATTCCACAAGGAAGTGTAATCGGACCACTCATGTTTCTGGCCTTCGTGAATGAATTGCCGACGAATTTAGCTTCAAATGTACGACTCTTTGCAGATGACTGCGTAATCTATAGGATTATCAACTCGGAGGAAGACGAGGATATTTTGCAGCGAGACTTGGACAAATTACACATCTGGGCAGAAACAAACGGCATGGAAATAAACAGTTCAAAGAGCAAGTCCATCACGTTTGGTAGGGGTCGAAGTTATAATGAATTTGTGTACAAACTGAACAATAATGTTATACCTCGAGTCACGTCTTGCAAATACTTAGGAATACAGCTAGACAGTAAATTGAGCTGGGAAAATCAAGTCAATTTCGTTGTAGGGAAAGCCTGGAAATCTTTACATTTTGTTATGCGGATACTGAAAAAGAGTACAGTGAGAGCCAAAGAACTAGCATATATGTCATTAGTGCGACCTATATTAGAATACGGCGCGGTATGTTGGGACCCATACAGAATTTTGCAACAAAGAAATCTAGAAAAAGTCCAGCCTAGAGCATCAAAATTTACTTTCAGGGGTATCAAGAATAAAGGGGTATGGGAGTCGCTCGAAAGGAGAAGATTAAAGTCACGTCTCTATGCAATGTATAAAGCGTACACAGGCCTTCGAGCGTGGAAAGAAATTCAGAGTCGATTAGGGAAACCTACATATTTCGGCAGAGCGGATCACATGCACAAAATTCAGACAAGAATTCAGAAAACGGACGTTGGGAAATATTCATTCGCGAATCGCACTATTAGGGACTGGAACAGTTTGCCTGTGATAATCTTCGATCCCTTTCCTCAAAGCCTGAGCAAATTTAAAAATAAATTAGTTTCTTGAATGTGGATATGTTATAAATATATTTAATAAAATTCAGTGCATTTACCTATGTCTTCTTTGTAATTAAGTATTATTATTATTATTATTATTATTATTATTGTTATTATTATTATTGTTATTATTATTGTTATTATTATTATTGTTATTATTATTGTTATTATTATTATTGTTATTATTATTGTTATTATTATTGTTATTATTATTATTATTATTATTACTATTATTCTTGTTATTATTAACATTACTATTATTCTTGTTATTATTAACATTATTATTATTATTGTTATTAGCATTATTATTATTGTTATTAGCATTATTATTATTATTATTATTATTATTATTATTTTTACTATTATTATGTGCAGTGCAGTGGCGTGAAGTGCAGTGACGTTGTGCAACTGAGAGAAACTAGTGAGTAAGAAAGACATTACAGCTCGCTGTATCGCAGTGCGGTGAAGTGTGGTGAAGTGAAGTTTGGTGAAGTGGAGTTCTATGAAAGATTGCACGGTGAAATGTTCATGAGATTTGTAACGTTTGTAGAGTTTGTATAGTTGTTAAGTTCTGTAATGTTAAGTTAGTGTATTCTGCCACCAAGTTCTCACACTTATTTGCAGAATTATTAATAAATCTAATCTAATCTAATCTTGAATAAAATGAAATTTATTGGACGTTGTCTCCATACCTTACCTATAACTTTGAAAATGGTAATACTTTGCTCCTTTTTCATACGACTTAAAAATGTTCATTTCCGCCAATAGTAAAAAAATTCCATGCAATTAATGTTCTTCACTATTATCTTAAAGTGGTTTGCATTGTATTAATGCAGATAGTAACCGAACTGGCCCAACGCTTGCAGAAATTACAAGTAAAGTTAAAATGTGTTTTAAAATTCATGAATCTTCGCCCTAATTGTGAAGTAGTTTTAAAAGTTTACTAAACTGTACGTTTTAGTAGTAACTTGGGTAGTTTTTACTTTCCCGTACACATACGTACGAATATACGGAGTAATATACGTAGGTTAGGTAAAATTATGCAATGCTGCAAAAAATCGATTACGAGATTTCACGCAAATACACGTTCTGGGGTCCTCTGATATCGAAAATGTGTTGTGTTTTTTAACGCCCGTCCGTTGGTCTGACTGGTTTATTCCAAATTGAAGTAAAAAAAATATGTGCATTTGGCCTGAGTCGAAGCCTGCGATTTTGAAAATCATTCATTAGTTTTTGGTGGTACTTTACATGAAGCACCAGCGACATTTACATTTTTTCGTTTCCAAAACGGCTCCAGCTTTTTTCTTAAAATGTCTAGTATGAATAGGGTAAAATACACTTTTAAAGGTGTGGCATCCAATTTTAACAGTTATCTTTGAATTTTCGAACATTTTAAAGGATTGAATTTTTCGGTGACTTCCTACAAGTACAAAATTAAAGATAAAGGTTTTTCCTTCAAATACAATTGAAGGAAACTTTGACAATTTTCATAGTTTTTGCGCAATAATACGTGCAATATTTGCAATTTAAAAAACATTACAAAACCAAGATTTTCTCAAAAACTGCAGTAAATTTATTCTTTAATTGTTCAGTAGAGGTTGTGCTAAATGCACTCTCTAAGATGACAAACGCCATATTGCTCTACACTATTTTCTTTTTCAAAATTACAAAAATTTTATGTTTTGATCTGTCTCTCTCGTCGTTAATATTCACATTAGGGTCAAATTGTTAACGTTGTTATATTATATTTAAAAAAATGTATTTGAAAATGTGATTGGAAATTGTGTCGACGTGGATATTGTGTCAACGTGGATATTGTGTCAACGTGGATATTGTGTCAACGTGGATATTGTGTCAACGTGGAGATTGTGTCAACGTGGAGATTGTGTCAACGTGGAGATTGTGTCAACGTGGAGATTGTGTCAACGTGGAGATTGTGTCAACGTGGAGATTGTGTCAACGTGAGGATTGTGTCAACGTGAGGATTGTGTCAACGTGGAGATTGTGTCAACGTGAGGATTGTGTCAACGTGAGGATTGTGTCAACGTGAGGATTGTGTCAACGTGAGGATTGTGTCAACGTGAGGATTGTGTCAACGTGAGGATTGTGTCAACGTGGAGATTGTGTCAACGTGGAGATTGTGTCAACGTGGAGATTGTGTCAACGTGGAGATTGTGTCAACGTGGAGATTGTGTCAACGTGGAGATTGTGTCAACGTGGAGATTGTGTCAACGTGGAGATTGTGTCAACGTGGAGATTGTGTCAACGTGGAGATTGTGTCAACGTGGAGATTGTGTCAACGTGGAGATTGTGTCAACGTGGAGATTGTGTCAACGTGGAGATTGTGTCAACGTGGAGATTGTGTCAACGTGGAGATTGTGTCAACGTGGAGATTGTGTCAACGTGGAGATTGTGTCAACGTGGAGATTGTGTCAACGTGGAGATTGTGTCAACGTGGAGATTGTGTCAACGTGGAGATTGTGTCAACGTGGAGATTGTGTCAACGTGGAGATTGTGTCAACGTGGAGATTGTGTCAACGTGGAGATTGTGTCAACGTGGAGATTGTGTCAACGTGGCGATTGTGTCAACGTGGAGATTGTGTCAACGTGGAGATTGTGTCAACGTGGAGATTGTGTCAACGTGGAGATTGTGTCAACGTGGACATTGTGTCAACGTGGAGATTGTGTCAACGTGGACATTGTGTCAACGTGGAGATTGTGTCAACGTGAGGATTGTGTCAACGTGGAGATTGTGTCAACGTGGAGATTGTGTCAACGTGAGGATTGTGTCAACGTGGAGATTGTGTCAACGTGAGGATTGTGTCAACGTGAGGATTGTGTCAACGTGAGGATTGTGTCAACGTGGAGATTGTGTCAACGTGGAGATTGTGTCAACGTGGAGATTGTGTCAACGTGGAGATTGTGTCAACGTGGAGATTGTGTCAACGTGGAGATTGTGTCAACGTGGAGATTGTGTCAACGTGGAGATTGTGTCAACGTGGAGATTGAGTCAACGTGGAGATTGTGTCAACGTGGAGATTGTGTCAACGTGGAGATTGTGTCAACGTGGAGATTGTGTCAACGTGGAGATGTGTCAACGTGGAGATTGAGTCAACGTGGAGATTGAGTCAACGTGGAGATTGTGTCAACGTGGAGATTGTGTCAACGTGGAGATTGTGTCAACGTGGAGATTGTGTCAACGTGGAGATTGTGTCAACGTGGAGATTGTGTCAACGTGGAGATTGTGTCAACGTGGAGATTGTGTCAACGTGGAGATTGTGTCAACGTGGAGATTGTGTCAACGTGGAGATTGTGTCAACGTGGAGATTGTGTCAACGTGGAGATTGTGTCAACGTGGAGATTGTGTCAACGTGGAGATTGTGTCAACGTGGAGATTGTGTCAACGTGGAGATTGTGTCAACGTGGAGATTGTGTCAACGTGGAGATTGTGTCAACGTGGAGATTGTGTCAACGTGGAGATTGTGTCAACGTGGAGATTGTGTCAACGTGGAGATTGTGTCAACGTGGAGATTGTGTCAACGTGGAGATTGTGTCAACGTGGAGATTGTGTCAACGTGGAGATTGTGTCAACGTGGAGATTGTGTCAACGTGGAGATTGTGTCAACGTGGAGATTGTGTCAACGTGGAGATTGTGTCAACGTGGAGATGTGTCAACGTGGATTGTGTCAACGTGGAGATTGTGTCAACGTGGAGATTGTGTCAACGTGGAGATTGTGTCAACGTGGAGATTGTGTCAACGTGGAGATTGTGTCAACGTGGAGATTGTGTCAACGTGGAGATTGTGTCAACGTGGAGATTGTGTCAACGTGGAGATTGTGTCAACGTGGAGATTGTGACAACGTGGAGATTGTGACAACGTGGAGATTGTGTCAACGTGGTGATGATTGTGTCAACGTGGAGATTGTGTCAACGTGGAGATTGTGTCAACGTGGAGATTGTGTCAACGTGGAGATTGTGTCAACGTGGAGATTGTGTCAAACGTGGAGATTGTGTCAACGTGGAGATTGTGTCAACGTGGAGATTGTGTCAACGTGGAGATTGTGTCAACGTGGAGATTGTGTCAACGTGGAGATTGTGTCAACGTGGAGATTGTGTCAACGTGGAGATTGTGTCAACGTGGAGATTGTGTCAACGTGGAGATTGTGTCAACGTGGAGATTGTGTCAACGTGGAGATTGTGTCAACGTGGAGATTGTGTCAACGTGGAGATTGTGTCAACGTGGAGATTGTGTCAACGTGGAGATTGTGTCAACGTGGAGATTGTGTCAACGTGGAGATTGTGTCAACGTGGAGATTGTGTCAACGTGGAGATTGTGTCAACGTGGAGATTGTGTCAACGTGGAGATTGTGTCAACGTGGAGATTGTGTCAACGTGGAGATTGTGTCAACGTGGAGATTGTGTCAACGTGGAGATTGTGTCAACGTGGAGATTGTGTCACGTGGAGATTGTGTCAACGTGGAGATGTGTCAACGTGAGATTGTGTCAACGTGGAGATTGTGTCAACGTGGAGATTGTGTCAACGTGGAGATTGTGTCAACGTGGAGATTGTGTCAACGTGGAGATTGTGTCAACGTGGAGATTGTGTCAACGTGGAGATTGTGTCAACGTGGAGATTGTGTCAACGTGGAGATTGTGTCAACGTGGAGATTGTGTCAACGTGGAGATTGTGTCAACGTGGAGATTGTGTCAACGTGGCGATTGTGTCAACGTGGCGATTGTGTCAACGTGGCGATTGTGTCAACGTGGCGATTGTGTCAACGTGGCGATTGTGTCAACGTGGCGATTGTGTCAACGTGGCGATTGTGTCAACGTGGCGATTGTGTCAACGTGGCGATTGTGTCAACGTGGCGATTGTGTCAACGTGGCGATTGTGTCTAACGTGGCGATTGTGTCAACGTGGCGATTGTGTCAACGTGGCGATTGTGTCAACGTGGCGATTGTGTCAACGTGGCGATTGTGTCAACGTGGCAATCCTGTCAACGTGGCAATCCTGTCAACGTGGCAATCCTGTCAACGTGGCAATCCTGTCAACGTGGCAATCCTGTCAACGTGGCAATCCTGTCAACGTGGCAATCCTGTCAACGTGGCAATCCTGTCAACGTGGCAATCCTGTCAACGTGGCAATCCTGTCAACGTGGCAATCCTGTCAACGTGGCAATCCTGTCAACGTGGCAATCCTGTCAACGTGGCAATCCTGTCAACGTGGCAATCCTGTCAACGTGGCAATCCTGTCAACGTGGCAATCCTGTCAACGTGGCAATCCTGTCAACGTGGCAATCCTGTCAACGTGGCAATCCTGTCAACGTGGCAATCCTGTCAACGTGGCAATCCTGTCAACGTGGCAATCCTGTCAACGTGGCAATCCTGTCAACGTGGCAATCCTGTCAACGTGGCAATCCTGTCAACGTGGCAATCTGTCAACGTGGCAATCCTGTCAACGTGGCAATCCTGTCAACGTGGCAATCCTGTCAACGTGGCAATCCTGTCAACGTGGCAATCCTGTCAACGTGGCAATCCTGTCAACGTGGCAATCCTGTCAACGTGGCAATCCTGTCAACGTGGCAATCCTGTCAACGTGGCAATCCTGTCAACGTGGCAATCCTGTCAACGTGGCAATCCTGTCAACGTGGCAATCCTGTCAACGTGGCAATCCTGTCAACGTGGCAATCCTGTCAACGTGGCAATCCTGTCAACGTGGCAATCCTGTCAACGTGGCAATCCTGTCAACGTGGCAATCCTGTCAACGTGGCAATCCTGTCAACGTGGCAATCCTGTCAACGTGGCAATCCTGTCACGTGGCAATCCTGTCAACGTGGCAATCCTGTCAACGTGGCAATCTGTCAACGTGGCAATCCTGTCAACGTGAAATCCTGTCAACGTGGAAATCCTGTCAACGTGGAAATCCTGTCAACGTGGAAATCCTGTCAACGTGGAAATCCTGTCAACGTGGAAATCCTGTCAACGTGGAAATCTGTCAACGTGGAAATCCTGTCAACGTGGAAATCCTGTCAACGTGGAAATCCTGTCAACGTGGAAATCCTGTCAACGTGGAAATCCAGTCAACGTGGAAATCCTGTCAACGTGGAAATCCTGTCAATGTGGAAATCCTGTCAATGTGGAAATCCTGTCAATGTGGAAATCCTGTCAATGTGGAATCCTGTCAATGTGGAAATCCTGTCAATGTGGAAATCCTGTCAATGTGGAAATCCTGTCAATGTGGAAATCCTGTCAATGTGGAAATCCTGTCAATGTGGAAATCCTGTCAATGTGGAAATTCTGTCAATGTGGAAATCCTGTCAATGTGGAAATCCTGTCAATGTGGAAATTCTGTCAATTTGGAAATTCTGTCAATTTGGAAATTCTTTCAATTTAGAAATCTTTCAATGTGGAGGTCTTAAAATCCAAAGCGATGGATAACCAATCAATTATTATACCCATAATACACTTCTCGTTTCGGCCGCATCAGTACTGAAAAATGTTAACAAACCGGCGTCTCCTGCAGTTTCCACGCGCCAGTGACGCCGCCGCCTCCCAAGCCCTAGGCGCCTCGGGCCGCCGCGCCGCCGGCGCGCGGCGGTCAAGGGCGTCGCCGCGGCGCCCTATATTCCAGCCTGCGTCGCGTCGCACGCGGCCACGGCCCCGCGATCCAATCGCAGTTGCGAAGCCTCGCTGGGCCGCCGCGCCCGCGCGACTCACGCAACGCGCGCATACACGGACTAAATGCATTTTTCAACGTTTTCCAGTTTGTCTCTTTTAAGCACATATGAATACAAATATGTCCAATGCTCCTTGTTCCTTCGTTTATTGCTCTAATTCCGTATCCATTATTGTGTAAACGCACACGAACGTGGATTTCGGTCATAAATTTTTCAAACAAGAGATTCAAATCTGCAAGATACTATTTAAGTTATGAAATTTTATAATTCTCTCGTTACTCGTCAATATTTTTTCTAACTACATTTCTCACAATAATAATTCGTTACGTTCATTTTAGTTGTAAATAAATTATAAAAAACAAGCCTGTTAAAAGCCATATTTCATTTGCGTTTCTTAACTTAGAGAAAAATGAATTAGTATATGTATCACGAGACTCTCCTACAGGACCACAACGCCTCTACAGAACATTGCCTATAAATAGTGCGATTAATTAAGCCCCAGCGCAAAGCGCACAAGGCCCCCCTAGGGAGTCAATTCAGACGGAAAAAATTTGAAAAAACAGCATATCCGTCAAGACGTGGGGAATCATCTCGCTGTAGAGAAGATGCTACATTTTAGAGTATTTTTACATTTTGAAACAATAAGTAATAAGTAATTTTTGTCTTATGCACTATTTGGATATTCTGAATGACTATGCCCCAATAAGCATTCAAAAGTGGTTTTGAAAAAATGGTTTCTAGGTATAAATTTGCATTGCAGAAGAATTAATTATTCCACTTCTCGTAAACTGTGCCTCATCTGTGAATAATATCTGCCAGCAACTATCAGGTGTTTGAAGAAGCCAAGTAAACTGCATACGCGGTTCTCACTCTTGTGATTGTAAGTGTTGAACATTGCAAAATTGTAAGGATACAGAACTTTATTGTGAAGGAATTTCCACGCAGCACTCTTCGCAACATAGCACCGAGAAGATACTCTTCTTACACTGATGAATTTTCTCCAGCTTCTATTGCAACAGGGTCACTTGCTTGTTCCGTAGCTCGATAAAGACAGAGTCCGGAGATTACATATTATATATATATATATATATATATATATATATATATATATATATATATATATATATTGTGGCGTTATGGGATTGTGCAACCCCATAAACCACCGTCTCGTATGTATGAACACGTCTTGCAAATACTTAGGAATACAGCTAGACAGTAAATTGAGCTGGGAAAATCAAGTCAATTTCGTTGTAGGGAAAGCCTGGAAATCTTTACATTTTGTTATGCGGATACTTAAAAAGAGTACAGTGAGAGCCAAAGAACTAGCATATATGTCATTAGTGCGACCTATATTAGAATATGGCGCGGTATGTTGGGATCCATACAGAATTTTGCAACAAAGAAATCTAGAAAAAGTCCAGCCTAGAGCATCAAAATTTACTTTCAGGGGTATCAAGAATAAAGGGGTATGGGAGTCACTCGAAAGGAGAAGATTAAAGTCACGTCCTCTATGCAATGTATAAAGCGTACACAGGCCTTCGAGCGTGGAAAGAAATTCAAAGTCGATTAGGGAAACCTACATATTTCGGCAGAGCGGATCACATGCACAAAATTCAGACAAGAATTCAGATAACGGACGTTGGGAAATATTCATTCGCGAATCGCACTATTAGGGACTGGAACAGTTTGCCTGTGACAATCTTCGATCCCTTTCCTCAAAGCCTGAGCAAATTTAAAAATAAATTGGTTTCTTGAATGTGGATATGTTATAAATATATTTAATATAATTCAGTGCATTTACCTGTCTTCTTTGTAATTAAGTTTTATTATTGTTATTATTATTGTTGTTATTATTATTAATGTTGTTATCATTATTAGCATTATTATTATTGTTATTATTATTAATGTTGTTATCATTATTAGCATTATTATTATTGTTATTATTATTGTTATTATTATTATTTTTACTATTATTATGTGCAGTGCAGTGGCGTGAAGTGCAGTGACGTTGTGCAACTGAGAGAAACTAGTGAATAAGAAAGACATTACAGCTCGCTGTATCGCAGTGCGGTGAAGTGTGGTGAAGTGAAGTTTGGTGAAGTGGAGTTCTATGAAAGATTGCACGGTGAAATGTTCATGAGATTTGTAAAGTTGTAGAGTTTGTATAGTTGTTAAGTTCTGTAATGTTAAGTTAGTGTATTCTGCCACCAAGTTCTCACACTTATTTGCAGAATTATTAATAAATCTAACACCCACAGGCAGCGAGGATAGCAGGCGCGGAAAGCAGAGGTTCTTAAACGCGCGGCCTGGTGTCCGTTGCCCGTACTAAACGAAGGCGAACTACCGAGCAACGTTTTCCTTGTGAAGGGTTGAGAGAGGGGAAGCAGCCCCACCACGGAGAATATTCCCAGGCGTCGGACGATAAATACGCGAACCCGCAAGCGGAAGCTCCCTTTTCTTGCCACCACTCGTCGAGTAAGCAGCATTTTGATCACCGATCGCCGAACCATTTCGTTAAACATTAGTTTAGATATTGTTTGCCGCTGCAATGACTACTAGGTAGGAGTATTCGGCGTCGAACAGACGTTCTAGTCAGTCGTCCGCGAGATAGTGCAGATTAAGTAAAGTATTCCTTCAATTAACGACACGGGAAGTAAGTTACCCGTCGTGAGAGAAGCATTAAAAGTTCTGGTTTAGCAAAGTAGAAGTAGCAACGAGCGAGGAACTTGCACGAGTATTCGACGAAGTGCAAGGGACATTTCGCAACGTGGGCGCAGTCAGAGGCGCCGGTAGCAGACGAGGAGGAAGAAGAAACCGAGGACCCAGACGCACGAGGAAGAAGACGGATCGACTAGGAAGAAGAACGGAAGAGGGCGCAAGAAGACAACGCAGACGGCAGAGGCGAATCCCGTCTCTTACGACGCAGAAGCTGGGACCCAGTGACGTCGACGCAGAGACCAGCGCACGACCATCAAGGCCAAAAGTGGGAAGTCCACGATGTAACGGTTAGTGCCCGGAAAATAGATCAAGTTCACGTCGGCAGGGAAAAACTAGTATAGGAAAATGTTAAGAAATTGAGGACACGGGTGGCAACAAATTGCAGTATTATAGTAGAAGACATTTTGATGCGTTATTGCCTGCATAAAATATTCTACTTAGGACATTTATTATTCTGCTATTTTCAGACACAGTTAAATTGTAAATGAGAGTAGTGCACTTGCACACATTTTGTTCTTCGCATGTAATATTTTGAAGCAGGAGATTGTAAATTGAAATTTTGGTTTCATGTGCAATGTAATTAGAATAGCATAAATTTAGATATAATTAATTTTCCAAGGGAATTGCCAGTGTAGATTAGGGTAATTATTTCAGAGTATCAATTTTGGAGTAAATTATGTGTTCATTCATATGAGTGTGTGTTGCAAAGGTTTCTATTTGTGTTTTGATCATTCTTTGTAAAAGTGTGATTATATTCTTAGTTTTTGTCATGAACTGATGCCACTAAAAGTTTATGGGTAAATTATACGCTCGTTTGTGTGCAATTTGTGTGATTTTATTGTGTCAAGGGTTCAAACCTTTCTCGCGCCCTGAAGATCCTGCTCCCTAGATTTTTAAGCTCGCTTCACGAGCAAAATCTTGATAACCGGTTACGGTTCATGCGTGCTGCTGTTGAAGTTGGGTGTAGGCGGGTTAGTTAGATATATATATATATATATTATTTAGAACAATCGATTAAATAAGTTTCTTTGATGCAACGAAAGGTAAAACATAACAAATCCGCCATTAATCGTATTCATTTATTGCGTAATACGAATAAAAATCGTGGTATGTGTAATATTCAATTATTTACAAATGAAAAGAAATATACAGACAAAATGAAATATAACATAAGAGTTCGTTAAAACACGTGTTCGTATGCCACAAATTCTACACGATCTTGTTATGGTATAAGCAGATAGGGCCGCGGCAGCAGCCCAGCAGCGCACCGTGACGGACGGCGCGCGGGCCAGCAATGGGTGTTGCTGAGAACCGCCGCTAGGTGGCAGGGCGGCAGCGCCGACAGGGCGGCCTACTGGGCCGGAACGGCGAACCATGAAGACTCGCTCCCCTGGCTCGGGACATATAAAGCGGCCGGCCCGTGAGGCCAGGACAGAGTTGTTCCCGAGCCAGTGCAGTGTGAGTGTGAGTGCGAGTCCGGTTCAAGTGTTGGCAAGTGGCTAGTGTTAGTAAGGCTACTTTTCTGGTGATTGTGGTCTGGTAATTGTGAACGGCGACCTGGCTTGTATATTGGTTATTGTTTGTGGTTGTGGAATAACGTTACTTGTGATACGAACTGTTGTTTCCTTTGGCTGAATATACAACATATCTCACAATTAAAACAGAATTAAACTTAATGAAAGTCTACTGGTTCCATCATGCAACCACTATGCAATGTTTTAATATTTCCGCTTTCAATATTTCAGGTGTCCTTTTTCTTGGTAACAATATCTGCGTCCTCTTCTGAGAACCATCTTCATTTTTTACAACTCATTTAAGAACACCTTTATCAACCGAATCCCACTGCGTGAAGTACAATTTTACTGCTGAGGAATAGGGAGCTATTTATTGCCAACTGTCATTGTCCAGCCATTTTCCATTCCCAAACATGTTTCCGTTCTGTCATCTTTCTGATCTTGCGGGAGTTCTTTGGGTTGCGCATCTGTCAATATTGACAATGATCTGTAAGGTAGGAGACACCATAATCTCTTCCGCATAAGAGCAATGTTTGCAGGTTTCAGGTCACGGTCTTCTGGGGATAGCATTAGCATTCCGGTGACTAATTGCGCTCCGATGTTCTATTGTAATTGTGAATTCTTGCAATCTTCCAATCCATCTGGCGAATTGTCCTTCCGGTATGTTCCTTGAAGTTCAGCAGCCACTTCGAACAGCATGATCCGTCCTCGAAAGAAATTTTCTGCCGCAGAGATACTTTTGACGTGCTTGTCGGATTTCACCACAGCTAGTAATTCTCTTCGGGTTACACAATAGTTGCGTTCTGGTTTTGAAAGAACTTAATGACCCCGTCCATCTTGTACCTGTAGTAATACTCCTCCAATGCCAACATTACTTGAGTTAGTATCGAGTATATATTTTCCTTGCAGTAGTTACCAGGTACTCGGCATTGTATTTTTAAGGTTTTTCAAAGCGAAGTGGTAAACTTGATCCCATTGAAACAACAGCTTTCATTCTGGCAGCTGAGTCAGCAGTTTGGCGATGTTGGCTAATCCCAAAACATACCGACGATAATATGTACATAGACCCGGAAACTTCTCAATTCATGTTTATCCTTTGGTACTGGCCATTCCTTTACAGCTTTAACCTTCTCCGGATCAGGTTCTATTCCCGTGCTTCTTGCGAAATAAATGGCACTTCGGGCTGAGTTTCAAGTTCGCTCCTTCCAACCTCTCGAACACCTGCTGTAAGTTCTTGATGTGGTACTCAAGAGATTTTTCTACAACAATTATATCTTGAAGGTCTCCCACGACACACCTCTCAAGACGGTTTCCATCAATTTTTCGAATATAACTGGGCGTTCCAGAAGGCTTACTGTAAACTGCCACAAACCTAATTCGGAGTAGGCTAAATATGTAAAAGAATGGCAAGTACTAAAGGATAAACATGTATTGAGATTATTTCCAGTATCTCCTCAGTTGTATTGAGAGTATTCAGAGTTTTTCCATTATCTCCATCGTTCTTCGTTAACTGAATCCACCCTTAATTTTCGTGCGTGTCGTCAACAGATTGGGCAGAGGACCGATTAGGAGAAGTGCATCACGTTCCATGTTCCCGCTCTCTCCGTGCATCTTGTCGGATGCGACAACAAAACATGGAAGTTTCAAAACAATGCCCAAAATTAAACATTTACGTTGCTAATACATCGCCGGAAAACCATCGATGTTTTTAATATTGGTTTAGAAGCTTTTAAAAAACGTATTCGTGCCGTGAGAATTTAACATTTAACAGGTTAATAAATTACCATTAAGATACAATTAACACGCGGGTTATTACAGTACTTTTCTAACAGCTGGCCACTCATTTCCTGGAACCAATTTCCTTGATGGTTCCCGGTTTTCCATTTTATTTTCTCGCTACCGCTTACGCAGTAGAAGGTTTTGTAATGCAGCGCGACAAAACTGCGAATTTTCGGCAGAAAAACTCTTATTGCCGGGTCCTGTAAGGAAAAAGTGGATAAATACAGTTGATACATTTAGGAGGAAAATCCTCTAACACTTGGTGTAGCCAGAATCCTTGTTTTGTGAGTCCTTGATAGCGAAAATTCAAATGACGGCAAAACGTCTGTCTGTTCGTCTATCCATCCATCTGTCTGACCGTCCGTCGATCCGATTTTTTCCAAAATTAATATTCCCCAATCAATCTGGCTGATGCCCTTACATTTGAAACCGATATTTTAATTTTCGGGGTACTTTACAAAAAGTTCCGGGGAAATTTTACAAATTTTTCAAATTAAAAAAAAAGGGGGGAAGCACGCGCAGGCTACCCGCGATTGGTGACAGTGAGGCTCCCCGATGAGGTTCCGAAGAGCAGGAGTAGGTGAGAAACACCGATCCCTTAGAATAGGCATTTCATGCTAACTACTCATTTTTGCAGCTTAGGTGTCTTGGGCGTTAACTTTCGAAACGTTTCTTTTGAATGTACACTCGTTATTATTGCCTAAGAACATATTTATTAATTGATCATTGATGCACCCAAGAGGAGGTGAGATACATGGCACTTCAAGCTCCCACTACCCTATAATACATATTTTTTTTCGAATTTTCTATTCTAACGAAAATCATTCAATGTATTAATTGTCTACGTTATAAATAAGGACGCATTTTATATTCAGCATAAACGCAACATTGTTTATTAGAAAGCAAGTCGACTGGACTGTTAGGTACCTGTAGCCACACCGCCCCGAACCATCACCCTCCAAGAATAATCCAGGACGCATATCTATTGCTAATCATCAAGAGAACATTGAAATATATAGTAATTTGCAGCAGCCTTTAACATCCGTCGTCAAAATCATTTATCGAGAGTAGTTCAAATGCCTCGTCGATTCTCCGTCCAACAACAAACTCCGTGCAACAAATAAACACACCTCCACACACAACAACTAATGCCCCAAGAGGCCAGATCTGCGGTGTGATGAATAGGGGGCGGATTGTAATGTTATGACAAAACGAAACGACCCATTTTTATACGTTAAATTCTTCATTTTTCGTCGATTTCTATTAAGTAAATTTTGCAAGCTGAGTTCACTTGAACAATAGGCTCATTTACATCAAAAATATATCCAACAGCTGGAGTTGTTCATCTGAAGTGTTTTTGACCAAATTTGTTTGGTCATTTTTTGTTAGGAAATTTTTAAAGCATTTTAAGAGCATTTTATTGATCATTTTTAGCAATGTTATAGGTCATCCAAATCCACCCCCGTGATGAACAATGGAGCTGGGGAGGGAGGGGGGGGGGGGCAAGCAGTCAGTGAGCGACTCGTATTGCGCGTCGTTCTTCACTCTCCTTCGATAGGGGAAGCCAAATATTTGGTGCGCGGCCACCGGCCTATCTGCCCTCCCTCCCCATCCATTGCCGCATCCCCGTCGTCAGAAGCCCGGCGCCAGGCCCGGATTTTTCACTGCCGTCGCCGCTGGCATCTAAGCTACCGCCGCAATGCCTCGCGTCGCGCCGGTCCTTCGAGTACGTCACACTTGGAAACTGATTGAGGCTTTTAAATGCGAGTTTGAATTTATCAGGTTACTTGGAGGAAACTAGCGAGTAACTAGTACATATTTTTATAAGTTCGAACAAACAATACTTACTTTCGCAAGAGCCATTCGGATAAAACATGGAAATTTTCATACCCAAATTAAATCTTAATACTTTCAAAATTCACGTATCACTGCAGATGCATAAAATAAGTTATTTATGTTAGGTGTTTTTGTATCGATATAAATTTTAACGTGGTTTCTTTGTGATTACTCAACACTCAAGTTGGTAAACACGCAAGTGTTGACGATCGATAAATAACACGCGTCGTAAACTAACACTTTTTTATGCGGAACGGCATTATGTTTTGTACATATGTAATGTAAAAAATCATTGCAGATGTACCTGCAATGCACCCGACGTACCTGACGTACTGACTGCAGACGTACCTGAAGATGAGGCGACACAGCATCTTGAAACGTACCGTAACAGATTGATAATAAATTATGAACATGACTTCAAATATTTATTAACAAAACTGGTCTGTCTTAAAAATAAAGGTGTACTTAAAATAATTCTGAGTGTTTAAAACGAGACTGACAATTTTCAAGATAATTCTAAAAAAAATAATTATTTCCATTCTGAATAAGAATACTTATATTGTAAGTTACAAAATGAAATGAGTAGGAAAGTAAGTATTAGTAGCAACATTCAAAGACAGAATACTCCAGAATTCCCTAAAAGATATGTCAGCATTTCCTTTAATATGCTGACCGATCCCGTACCCTCAGAGGCGTTCGACGACCTCCTGCCCCCCCCCCCCCCAAAAAAAAAGGCGCACAGCAGTGCGCGCAAAACAACTGGCTCACATTCCCTTGCACGCGTCCAAAAGACGTGAGTGATTAAAAGAGGAATGGAATAGAAAGTTTTAAGAACAATACAATGAGCAAGTGAATTTGAACGTTTATGTTGAAAACGCAGGGGCTGGAACAAGATCAGAAGCGAGAGCAAAAGCAGCCAACGACGAGAAAAGAAGTTACATTATGCTGTAGAGGTAGGGCAGAGGGGCACAACTGTCAATGGCAGAACGGGACGGCAACTTCGGGGGCTTGACGACGCGGGGGCGTCTAAATCGGGGGTATATGCCCAGAGGAGCCAGATATGTATCTCCCGAAATACCCCACGCCAGGTATTCCACGAAGGCGGCGGCGGCGAGTTGCCAGATGCCCTGGGCGATGACCCACATTCTCGCCCCTGCTCCCACACCTTCCCTCCTGCCTCGTCCAATTACGCGTTCATTTCTTCTGTTGATAGAAGGGAGTCCCTGCTCGGAATTGCACTGGAGAACCATTAGAGTTCTGAACTACTGACTTTCAATTCCGAAAATCTGTGTAAGGACGCGATGCTATACAGATGAAGTCTCGACAATTCACCCCTGCAAAGAAAATCTAGGTATATCGCGTTTGAAATCAAAACCTGCTTTACGCAGAAAGTTTTCCAAAAAGTGCGATCTTTCAGGAAAAATTCACACAATTTTTATTTTCTTTACACTGCTGATACACAAAAAACTCTTACTACACCTTTTCTAAATGAAAGGAATCCTCCATTCTCATTTACCGAGAACTTTGATTATTAACTTTCATCTTTTTGTTCTCAACGTCTCAATTATTTTATTAAATACATGCACCTTCATTATCGCATTATTATTCTTCTTTTTTCTACAAAAAAATTGAAAGCGAACTTCGAAATCGCTCAATAAATTATTAATATAATAATAATTTACAATTCTGTTTACGATTAAAGATAAACTCTAAATTAGATGTACCGCAAGATCCAGATAAACTTACCTTTGTACTTCTCGCGTGTTTTACCCTGTACCTACATTTCCTCAAAATTACATATTTTTTGCTACCCAAATTGATCAAGAAGTCTTAATAAGATCGTAAAACTAATAACTTTTGAAAACTTGCGAATATTTGTATTACTTTATCATTCTTTTTGTAATTATTCACAGCTTTTGCAATGAATTGTTTCCAGCATCTCACGGAATATTCTCCTTTTTAATAGCTGGTTTAATTTCGTTCTGTATAGTTATGTAAGAAAATATTTATTTACACATTCAGTCTACTAGCATAATATACCAACTTTGGCCTTCAGGAAACTAATTATGCGACTACTGCCTCATTTCCACAATATCATCGTATTCCTCATATTATACAAGGCATATCGAAAACCTAAGCGGAAAAGGATAAACTCTGTGACACACTAAAAATATTCAGGCGTGTTTTTAATTCTTAAAGGCTTATTTTCTTTCTATTCTGACTTCACATATTATTCGAACTAGAGCATTTAATTCGACCCAGTTTTTGTTCCGTGGTCTGCGAATCTCCGCGCGCATTTTCCGAGCGACCGGCTGTCTCGTGTCTCGCAATATAAGTGACCTATTTCCACCCCGCACAGCCTAGGCCACAGTAAAAATGCCGGCGCGGACTATGACGGCAGTCAGTCTGGGTTATGGGTCCTTACGACTGATTCGCCATTGCTCCGCAGTCGAGCTCTTCTAAGCGATGAAACAGTGGAACGACGAGTGAAGCTGACATCTTTAGGTAAGGTGGGTTTGGAGAAAAGGGTTGGCTTATTTGCCAGAGGCAAGTAAGCTGAATGGCTCCATGGGCGGATTGGCAGAATAGGACGGCCTGTTAAACAATGTGTGATCGCCGCGCAGAATGCAGGGGGTTCGGGTGATTGGGCGCGGTCGCAACGCGCACTTACTTCCCATCCCATTCCGTAATGTTTGCAAATGAGCATAATGACGATGAGGTCCGAACTAAAATAATCGAAGAGACAGGTTATTAAGCAACTCTTTGAAGCGATGAAAGAGCGGAATAAATGTGAGAGGACAAGTGAAGGGGTACATTTTTAGGTACGATCGAACAATCGGCCTCTGTGACTGCAGGGCTCATTCCGACTCTGCCTATATGAACACCATTACCTTCGTTCTAGTTACCGTCGGCTAGAGGATTTTCCCCAACCAGGTATCCCTCCTTCAGCGGGGCACAGCCCTAGCCGGGACAAGGTGGACAAATCTGTGGTAGTGTAGTGCGTGTAAATAGATGTGTCTGTCAAGGGTGAGAATAGGACAAGGAAGAGGAAAGCGCTGCCAAGCTAGAACTGAAAATTCTGCCACGGTCGAGACTAGATCTCTAGGACCTCTCGGTCAGAGACACTAAGAGCTTATATTTTTTATGCGTCCTTTAAAGATTTCGCGCAAGGTGTTTCATTAATCACAAAAAAGCAAAATGAAGATATAATTTTTTTTTCAACCACGCTTGTAAATATATTACTGAGTTCTGCATCGTACATCATTTTCGTCATCCACACATCATGATGTATAATTAATATTATGTTATTGTATGCATTTCAGTACATACACATAACAATGCGAAAAGAATACATCAAACACTAATCTGGGCAGACACTGTGCAATTACTCCACACGGGACGTTGAAGGATGGCTCAAGACAATTTACAATTTTCCCACGTGGTTTGTCAGAATGAACTGACTGCCTGCCAATGCCCTCGTTGATGAGTTTTCGAAGAGACAAGTGATCTGACCGCCACGTGTAGATGCATACTGTCCTGTCCTGGCCCGGAGTCCCTGTCGGGGACACAGTACGCACCGCATCGGGCTGTGGGCAGAATGCACCAAAGGAGCACACGTGATGCCGTGTCAAACAAGTATTTCAACCAATATTACACAACAAAAACTACGTACAACACGAAAAAAATTAAGTGAAAACAAGTTAGAGAATCGTGTTAGAGAATCCCCCCCCCCTAAATTTAGCAAGTGGATTTATTCACTTTTTCGTTACCAGGGCCCAGCAATAAGTTTTACTTCCTTTTTTTCTCCGCAGCACTACATAACTTTCTCTTCTTAAGAAATACTTTAAAGGTGAAAAAGTAAAAATGTAAGTATACATTGGAAATGGAAAAAAAATTACGGAAATGCTTTTTGTGATGAGTGACAGTAACAAATGCTGCAGCTTTTTCTCGTAAAACACACTTCATTAATAATTAAACAGATTCGAAAATTATTTATTTTAGCTTAGTGTTCATGAGAAAAGTGTACTGGATGTAATCAAATACAAATTCATATTAACGTGGAATTAAGCAATTAATTTTGAGATGTATTTCTTTGAGTATCTAGCACTAAATATACTACAAAGGGCAAAAGAATAGAAAACACTATAGTTTCAATAATCTCATCTATACATTTATCTTGATAACATTTTTTTACCAAATGGTAAATTCACAACCACAAAAATTTGCTTTAAACACGAAACCAGTCGGAACAATCCACGCGTCAAACATTATCGATAAATGACACGATCTACTTCTTCCACGCCATCTCTATGTCTCGCAAACGCAAAACGAAGCACACAGCATGCAAACCTAAACCGCACAATTAAGCACTCAATAAAACTTCATTAGTGGATTTGTAAACTGGTCTGAGCATCCGCATGGCATCCGGCGTGCCTTGGTCAGGGTTTGCCGCAATGTCATCACGAGTGGCTCTTGGTCACCAGAAGTCGGTCTGAGGGGCGCAAGAAAAAAAAAGAAAAGAGAACTATTGGTGCCACAGAAAGGAACAGACTTTATCGTACTAGTTCGTTTCTTAATTTCTGTGGTCTGGGCTACCATTTCGGTCTTGTTTTTAAGGTCATCAATACAAATTACCGGTAATGTAAATATAAACGACATAAGAGATTTCAAAAAATTACATTTGTGTATTATTTGAAAGAAACAAAAGCACACAGTAAAATGATGTTTGTGCAAATTTATACAGAACATTTAGCACTATTCCTATTAACAGTTTAAAGCCGTTTTGGATAAATTCTTAAACAATATCAAAAGACATACGCAGTATTTAAAATATCCAGATACTTTACACAAATTTTGTCCCAAAACTACTAAAATTTTCAGAAAAAATGTGCTCGACCTTAATAAAAGAATCAATACGGAAAGTATATATCATTTAAAGGGAAAATCTCTATTCTCAAATTTGTAATTGTAGAATAATATCGACTAAATTTCAATTTTTTTATTTTACGAAATTCAGAGTTAAGAGTGAAAACGAGCCTATGCGTTCATTATAAGTGCATTTTACTCTACTCTTACAAAAAGCGTCAAGACAAAAATTCGAACCATTCTTGAGAACGTTTTGAAAATGTCCCAGGGGCTTAATGTAAAATACTGCCAAAATTTAAAGGCTTACTAATCTAATACCTACAGATGGTAAGAGAAAAAACTAATTGTGTTATTTAGAATAGTTTATCATAATGGCGTATACAGTCAAAAAATTCGCACCTTCACCTTCTGTAACAGGGGTTCAATAAATGTTCAAAATGGCCTCCTACAGAGTTAAGACAAGAGGCCCGAGAATAAATTCATCAATAACGACAACCGATACATTCACAGGAAATTGCTCTTGATCAGCTACACTATGTTCAACTTACGTATTTCGTTGGCCCACACATGCAAAGAGAGCACATTAATTGTTGCCAGTTCTAGGAAAACACGCTTCACCTCACCACAGAAAGAAATTCTTGGGTTTCTTTGCATTTGCGGAGGAAATGTCTAGATAATAGAAAACAACGTTCTTAAGTCTACTGCGCAAATGCTGCATCCGCTGGAAATGGAAAAGACATAATGTCTCCATATGAATTGTTCGCCAGACTGTAGGACCAGAGGGACTGTGATGCCTTGACTTCGCGCGCTATTTGCCTTGTGCTCACTTCCGCAGTTTCACTGAGAGTAGTAGTGATTGAGTTTTCCAGAGTATATGAGAGCCCAAACCGAGGTGAAGCCGCTCGATCACTTGCCGAAGCCCATGTTACACGAGCACAAGCGCATAGTTTAATGTTTAACGTTAATTATTTACAAAACTAAACGACGCAGAGTATCCAAATTTGGCAAATTCAGTCTGTGCATTACCTATAGAATAAGGTCCCGGCGTATTAGCAACGAGGACTGAATCATCCTGTACACTGTACGTCCGTAATAATCACAATACATTCCTTGGAAACGTCTATACTTCAAAGAACGCAAACGATACCGAATTGCAAATCAATCTACAAAGAAAATGTCTGGAAATAAGTTGCAGTTATGCAGTAGTTTCCCCTAAAATTCAACTCGGATGCTAGTGTTCTTTCTTGGAAGTGTTTGGTTTCTCTCAGCGTAATGCGACTGCGTTGTGAAGCGAAACTTTGCTTCTTTCATAAAACAGCACGATTTGGCAAGACCGCAAAGCAAGACCTTCAAAGCGTAGCGAACTCCACTTCCTGCAGCATCACTCAGCGTGTACAAAACACACCGGCGGAGCGCTCTTGACCTGGCGGAGGCCGAGAGAGATCAGCAATGTCATAGTCTGCCGCGGGGCGGGGCGTCGAAAGCGCAACCTCAGCCGCAGGGTATCTGGGCCAACTATGCTCCATCCGCCCTGCCCCCAGCCTTCCCCCGCTCCGTGTCTCGGCAATTGCCTAGCCGCTCGCCGTATCTCACGAACGCCTCTGACGGGAGTTCAGCAGACTGTTGTGAATGTGGTTCGTTTTTGGAGTGGCCTAGCATTCACACATTATACACTTTAAAAATAGCCTATTGTACCAGGTTAGCGAAACAACGCTGATATGAATTCGGAGAACAGTCCTGACTAAATTTCCTGAACTAGGAAACAAAACAAAACGCAACACAGGAATGGTCAAGGGACAAACCATTATGCCATTTAGCATTATTGATTCATGAATGGTATCTGAAATGAAATATTACAAAAATCAAGAACTGAAATTGATCTGTAACGAACAGCAACAAATCAAACCGCGGGTAAGCGAGTTCCACAAAGAATGTGTAACTTATTTATTCGAATTAGACCAAATGAGCTGCTCGCAGTTCCTAAGTGACTCTCACGCGGAAATACTCGTCGGAATATCTTTCCGATTGCCGAGTCCCGCCCCGGAGGCTGCGCGCCAATATACGGGGTGGAGACGCTGGCTCAACGCCAGCCACCCGCACACACGCGACGGCCAGCATGTAGGAAGCGGAGTTCAAAGCGTAGGATATTGCTACACTTGGAGCGGGAATTTTTTCACTTCACTCACAATTATTCACGTGTCTTTTTAAAATATTCTTCCTTTTCCGGTAG
Organism: Gryllus longicercus; assembly: GCA_038098605.1. NCBI lineage: Eukaryota > Metazoa > Arthropoda > Insecta > Orthoptera > Gryllidae > Gryllus > Gryllus longicercus. Next base: position 1,459,036 of record JAZDUA010000391.1, on the reverse strand, counting down.
TCTACAAGTGTTTCGTGAAATACTTTCTTGATGACATCGTATGTGCTGTACAACGTACCACGTCAATGTAAATGAACCGAAATACCTCATGTTTCAATAATTGTGGAAATAAGAACTAGGTATTGTTTAATGAATAAACAACTTCCAAAACTAAAAACACACACATACAGTATCTCACTTTAATATTACGTCATCTTAATATAGCGTAATTGATCTCTAATAGTTTGCCAGCAAGATATTAAAACACTAAAGGTAAGTACATGCACTCTATAACACTACAAGTGGAATATATTAGCACGTTGAATGCTTCGAGCGCGAAAGAAAATTTCTATGTTCGCAAGTTTGCTCAAAAGTTCTATAAAGCTTGCCACTATAATATGCGGTCACCCAGGAAAATAATTTGTTGTGAGGTTTGTTATTTGTATTGAAAGAGTTAAGAGTTCGCGTGTTCTAGAGTTAATTCTAGTGTTAAAGTGTCCGTGTCACTTCCTCTTTTTTGGTGTAAGTACTACGACAGGCCGAAAAGTATGGAATGCTTCATTCGACCAGCTATAACATGTGAGGTTCGATTGTGAAAAGAGCTATTTTACTAGATAAATTGGCAAAATGGTCAATCTGACATAAAGTAAAGTCCACGAAATAGTAAGGTGATTCGAACGAGAAGATAGAATAGAAAGTGTTTCGTTGCACAGTCGTTGAGGAAGAAGAGAGATATGCCTGAGTGAGAAAAGTGAAGAAGAATCGTCGAATCAGTGCACCGAAATTGCTGCTGAGTTGTTGAAAGAATGTGGGGAAAAAGTGCACCCCGAAACCGTGAGGAAATTACTAACACACTTAGGGTTTTAGAGAAGTGTGACAAGGAAACATACATTAATAAGAGTTCAATAGACAGAAAAGTCAGGAATTCGAAAAGCATTATGTGAACAAGGGGTATGAGAGGTGGTCGATATTATTTTTGCTGACGAGAGAAAATTTACCTTGTGGAAATCAGATTGCAGAAGAAGGATACGGCGCAACCCAACAAACACGTGAAAAAATTAAATCTGCAGCAAACTAGCGCTTGCGGAATCATTTGAGAATTGGAGCATCCAAAATATTACGAAGTGTTTCATAGATCTTTGAAATTGCAATGGTACTCTAAAATCAGTACCTCATTTCTTCAAATCATGGAAACTGCTCAATTGTAAAACATTATCAACTGCACGACACATTTTTGCAAATAAATCTAATATATAATGGCTCGCGGATGTGACTCCGCGCCCTTAGCCTCATGCCACCTCCCAGGCGAGCCAAGAAGCTCGCGACGCGCCTGCCCCACCCTCATTTCCGTGGCACAGGACAGCAGCTCTGCTCTTCTGCCTGGCCACACACATTTCGCTCCTCCACCTTCGCCATCTAGTAGGGAAAGAAGGTATCACCCGGACGACGAAACATCTATTTGAATTTAGCTCAGAGGATTATTTCCGGTTTGTGTAAATAATGCAAATCTACAACATAGGAAAGACGTATTTCTTCCCCTGAGAAGACGTTCGACCTTAACAATCGACTGCGAACTTCGGTACAACAGCCCGATACGCTAACCATTGTATTTTTTTCGGTGGTTATTGTCGAACAGAAAGACTTGACACATGTTTCATTACATGTGTTGACGCGCTTAATTCGATTCTGAAGCCAAAATTGCGCCACTACCTTCCAGGATTTTTTTTTAAATAAATCGCGAAACCTTCTTGAAATGGTAATTTTTTTCTCGGATACGAAAACTGGATGGTGGTGCCACGGTTCAAGCTTCGGATTCGAATTCTGCGCTTTAACATACATAAAGAAACATGTGTCACGTCTTGGGTCTGACAATAACCTCCGAAAACAAAACATACAATGTCAAGGTGGGTGTTTTTTTTTTTTTTCGTATAAAAACTGGAGGGAGGCGGACTTGTGTCAAGTGTGGGTCTTTTTTATTTTACTTATTTACAACTCTTTTTATTTTGTGTGCCAGTATTATTTGGTTCGGGACCAACTAAAATTGTTATATTATATAACATAGTTTTAACATTCTAATACAATATTTTCCAAAAACGTTGTGTGTTAGAAGAATGGAAGTGGAATTACAGTACTGGTTATGATAGTGTCAGATAGTTCTTTGTATAATGATTTTTTTTAATTTTTATTTTTATTGAATCATGAATATTTAAATAATAATTGCCATTCAAAAACGTAATTATCAAGCGAACCTTCCCCCCCTCCACTTCCATACCATCATTGGAACACTGTTCACCCGCCGCTGCATTCATTACCTTTGCTCGCCGGCTCGGCTACTACCAGGAGAGCAGATTTTTGTGACGTCACAGCGTTGAGTTGGCACGCCCTGGTCTACACGAACATATTTAAGACAGAAACAAAACACACATTAAGTATTGCAACAATTTTTTACTATTTAATGAAACCAACATTTTTATTATATTGTCAGCAGACAATACTGATCATAACTTTTATTCAAATACTTGGAATGCCAAAAAAACATTTTTTCAATAATCCAGTAACTTATTTTGGTCTCCAATTTATGCTTCCTCCAAAGGCCGACCTCACAGAAGCAGCACGGAAGCAGGGCAAGAGTATTCGTTGTCTGCAGGAAGCGAGCCGCAGGCGTGCGCAGTGTCCTTCGGAGGTTGGGCGGCTATGGCCACGGCTCCCGCTGCGGGCCGGCAGCGCATCCGCATCCTCTCCTCGCCGTCTTCGTACCTCGACCACAAAACATCGACGGTTCTTCCACGTTTTAAAATTGGTTTAGTAACCTCTAACATTAATTTATAATTAAGATTTAACAGATAACAAAGTTCAAAAATAATAACAGCTATGATTAAAACTGAGCCTGAAAGCCTGGGCGCCTATGGGTAATCTCAGACGGTCGGTCGCCATTTCGCCGAAGAGGGTCTCGGGAAGAATGGGGGAAGGCCCAATGTTCTTGGTGCACATGTGGATAACTTCTCCATGCGTGCAATACGAGGAAAGACGTTGCAAATACTAGGGAGGGCATCGGCTTATCTTGGGCGAGAGATAGTCTGCTCGATGAGCAACTAGTATAATGTAACGTTTTAGGGGACGCGTGGTAACGGATTAGCAAAAGGAAACTCCTCGCCACAGGACGGATAGAAGGGTTTTTCCTTAAAGCAAGAACACGGAAACGGGAAACGAGGCTTTGGGGCTTCCGGTCTTAAGAAACGGAGACCCGAACCCTTAATGGCTAGCAAAAGACCGCGGTGGGGGTGGCGTGACGTAGTAGGTCACGTGAGCCTCGACTTTATAACGGAGTGCACAGAGCCAGTGGGTGGGTTCTGGAGACAGTGGGAGAACCTCGTGCATTTGCACCACACTTGGCGCCACGACGGTGCATCGGCGGGCCAGGCTCGCGAGGCAAGTCACGTGTAGACGAGCCTGTGGAGGACTTTGTGTCCTTGGGTGACTGCAGTCACGTGGGAGCGATGCTGTGTGCGTGCTCCGAGGTGAGGAGTGGTTGAGTGCCACGATTCACGCCGATTCTCAATCGGGTAAGATCGCTCCTGCGATCGAGCCAAACCATCAGTTGGTATGTCAGTACGGACTTTTTGTCCCAGTGTGACATCCGGTCACGGAAGCTTGGCTTTGCGCGCGCTTCAGAAGTAGGAGTGGCGAATGCCACAATCGAAACCGATCATCAATCGGGTTTGGATCGCTCCCGCGATCAAGGGATAGTAGATCTATCAGAGCTAGGGTGTTAGAAGGAAATTCATTGTAAATATTTGTTGTGTTTTGTTTCGAAATAAATAATTGTTATATGAAAGCTCTGTGTCTGTGTTCGCTGTGAGTATTCACGACGTCACAATAAGTACAAGTCGCGTTTGATTGGTTCGATCACAAACCAAGTGGCACTATCAGTAAAAACATCGATATCGCATCCATCCCTCCAGCACTAGACGACACATCGCCATATTGGGCAAAGCACGGGGGGGGGGGGGGGGCGGCGGAGGGGGGGCTATAAATTTCGAAAGGAGCCCAGTTGCTTTACGTAATATAACATTTTGTCTGTTATATTATGTGTTTTATATCTTATTTTTATCTTTTTAAGCTTACAATTCAAATTGATACATTTTAAGAAGAGGCTCTCCAAACTATCTGGAAAGTCTGAAAATGATGCAACAAAAAATCAGAAGTATTTATGAGTTGTAACATTAAAGTAATAATTACTTTGTTCTCGTATGTTTATTTATTTCGTAGTGAAATATACCATATATAAATTTTAAAAACGTTAAACGGAGAAAGGAGATCAGGTATGTAGTAAACAACCCCTCTGTCGAAAACTAATAAAATACTTGACATTTACAAAGAATATGTCCTACAATAATAATAACAACAGCAATAACTAGTGCTACAGCAGCACATATTTTCTCGCATTGTTAGAAACAGCTACGTAACATTGAAATATTGCATTTTCTGCGCTACTCGCACCTCAGTCAGTACTTGAAAACGTCTAATTCAAAAATAAAGCGCCTGTGATACAGAGCTGCATTTATTTCGATAGTTAAGAGCAGCAATATTTTCTTTCTTTGGCAAATTCAACAAACAGGACCACAATTGACTGTTATATTATACACAAGTAAGATCGACAACGGTGAAAAACCACGAAAATATTCTTTAAATGAAAGTAAAATCTCTGTTCTTTATAGCGGTAAACACAATTTGGCCCTTACCGTCCACTTTTTATTAAACGTAGTTTAAATTAGTACAGGCTCATATGAAAAAACATTCAATTCACGGACTTGGTTTTCTGTAAGTTTTTGAAGACGTTATACGGTTAATGTAACTTTTTCTTTTATTCAATACGCAGTAATGCTTTTAGGGACCAGATGGAGTTAAGTGGTATAACACAACTCGCCGAGCATTGTGAGGGAAAACCACTGCGAAATTCATCGCAAACGGAGCATCGCGTAAAATCGCAGCGTGCATTTAATCTTGTCGCCAATTTACAAAACATACCCATATTTTCAAATAATTGAACGTGAACTTACTTGAAGATCTATTTTTGATAAAGACAATTCATTGTAAAAAAATATATTTTCACAATTGTACTTATAAGATGACGCCGAAAACGAAGCGCAGTCAATTCCCGCGGGCTCTTATGTGTATTTGTCGCGAAGTTACACAAAAATACTAATAAATTCAAAAAATTCAACATGGCTTTATTCGAAGATCTGCTTTCTATGAACACATTTCATTAAGAAAAAGAATTGTATTTTCACTACTGTCGTAGGAAGTTTTTAAATTTTTACAAACTCAATGATTTTGAGACCTGCACCATTCTCTTAAGCGTCCTTTATGGTTCAGTTACCAATTTAATAAAAAAAACGTGTGTTTTTTTAAGAAAAACTAGTAAAAGAAAATAAAAATTGTCAATTTTTGACACAAAATATCGCAAAAAATACTCATGTTTTTGAAAAATTGAACATGATCTTATTTAAAGATCTGTTATTGATGATCACATTTCACTAAGAAAAAATTGTATCCTCATAATTGTAGTTGTAGCAACACGCCAAACAAAATTTGAATGTTTTCAATTTTCGAAAAATCAGGGTTTTCGATCATCACTAGACCTACAATATTCTCTTAAACGTCCTTCAGACTATCCACCATCAACATTTCATAAAAAACGATGGAGCCTTTATGAGGAAAATACACAAAAATTAAAAATTGCCGATATTTCACACAAAATAACACGAAAAATACTCTAATTTTTGAACGTATCCATTATCAAAATTAAATCAAAATCGACGGTGCCATTTTTTTTTAATTTTAAAAATGTCCTCGGGACTTCATGTAAAGTATACCACAAAATTAAAATATCGATTTCAAATTCAGGAGGTCATGACATCAGATCATTCGGGGAATATCAATTTTGGAGAAAATCGGCAGAACATTTAAGTCGCGTTGTTCACAGACGGACAAATAAGTCGTTTTGCCGTCAATAGATTTTTCAGTATCAAGGACCCACAAAACGAATTCTGGCTACACCACGTGCTAGAGGATTTATTTCCTGAATTTAGCAACTGGATTTATTTACATTTTCGTTACCAGGGCCCGGCTATAAGAGTTTTTCTACCGAAAATCCCCTTTTTTTTCCGCGCAGCATTACATAACTTTCTCTTCTTAAGACGTTCTTCTTCAGCGCGAGAAAATAATAACAATAATAATAATAACAATAATAATAATAATAATAATAATAATAATAATAATAATAACAAGAACAACAACTCCACCAAGGCAGTTATTGGAGGTGGAGCTTGAATATTCCCATGGGCCGGAGGGCAAAGTCAGTGGTAGCCTAGCTTCTGGTAGGGCCTCCCTTGCTGAATAGGTTGAAGGTGAGGGGTCAGGCAAAGAAGAACTCCAGCAGCGACCCTCAACGACATCTTCAAAGAAGATAGGAGGATTGAAGGTAGCGGAAGAGGCTCTGGATTACAACCGCAAGGACTGATCTGCAGTGGGCGGCTGCAGCATCTGTCTCCATGTTAGGACCGGCTGCATCCACAGCGGGAAGTAAGTAGAGGGGGAAGGGTCACGAACCTTTAGACTTCCTGTTATCGACCCATGGAAGGTAGAGAAGAGAAATTGGGTTGGCACACCTGGCCACGGATTAGAGTGCAGGGCCGGAATTTGCATTAGCCAGCTAAAGAAGCTGCCTTCAGTAGTCAGTGAAAAATATTGGCCAGCTGACGATCGGCGGGACCCCTGCTGGGCCCAGTGAGGGTGTGTAACTGTGTGATCTGGGAACTCGAACAAATTCTTCCAGCGAATCTTCCCTTACAACCAATGAACAATATGGATAGAACAAGAAACGTAATGAATCTTCACATACCTTGTCTTACCAATGTCCCATCACTGCTCAGAAACCGAGCTTATGTCACCTTGTCGACATCTGGCCATGACATGGATGTTAGTCCCAAGGATCCCAGAAACGGCAGTAGATCGAAGCTATCGTCAGAGATAGACGGGGGATGAATTCAAGGAGGTGATAAGGTTCTTATACTATGCAAAAGCAAAAAATGGGGGCTCGGAAATAGTTTTCAAGAAATGGATAGAGCGGAACCCAGATATGAGACCTACCCTAGAAGCAAAGATTCCCAGTCAACGACGATACATACTCAGCAGTGGAAAATTCACAGGTAAACAACTTGATGACATTCAGAGAAATGCGTAGTATGTTCTTCGATCGAACTTCCCACACAACGAACATGTATAACTTGAAAATGATGGTCCTGTTGAAGGTTCATCTCATTCCCATGAAGCATGTCAGTGCTAACATTCATGTGGCAATGAACCACACGATAAGGATTTGATGCGAAATCTCTATCAATGCGAGATAGAAAGAGTTCAACTTCCATTCAAATCTCGTGCAGCGTTAAGGAGAATATACGAAAATGCTAAATCTCAGGGAGTGATAGACACTGCGGGCTCTGTCGCAAACGAATCGGTACAGTAGGTAGAGATCTACATAGTACTGAAATCAATCACATCGTTTATGCAACTGGATCTCTGGTATCTCAGATAATTTTAGGGCCAACTACGAACATTGACGGTCGGCAGCTAAGCAGACTAAACAGGCCCGTACCCCGACACAGAAAATAATTATGAAACACTACGTAAAATATCACTCTTAGCCCAGGCATCAACGCAGACCTCTAAATGTTCAATGAATAATACTGCATGTTGAACCAAAATACTCAATTGAAAATCACAAAGGCTGGCTATTGGTAGCTAATTTATTCTTGATACGGGTACTGTGTATTGGATTTTGGCAGAGTCTTGGCGGGGATAGGTTGGGTATTTGGGATGTTCTGAAAGAAGTGGGTGGATATGAAAATGATGTTGGTTATCGGTGCTAGCTGGATTTCTTTATGGAGTTGAGCGTTGGAGATGTACCGTGTGTTACCGCAAATGTTCTATTGTGGGGGAAGTTGAAAACTATTTATGTAAGATAATGAGGAGTGCGTATTTCTTTTATTTTATGGTTTAGAACTTCGTGTCATGTTCTATCGAAGGCCTGAGAAATATGAAGAAAGATTTCTATTGTATGATAGTGTTTTTGGAATGCCATATGGATGTTTTCAGTGATGCTGAGTAGTAGGTGACAACAAAATAATTACTAACATTCATGAGACACCTTTCGTCGTAAGATAACAGTTCTGGCAGTATATTATTTCATCACCTACTTCTAACATCCACACTTCAGATACGGTAAACACGATAGCTTTTCAACAGAGCGCCCATGTTTCTCGGAAGAGAGAAGATGATATAAACAAAACAAGGGCTTCTCAAGTGCTTCTCAATCGATGCGGCATTGTTGCGAAATTTCTATTAAGCCTTGCGGATTGCTTAAAAAGAAATACATAAATACTTTGAGAATACACAGTGAGCAAAAGGTGAGAAAAGCGAAAAAGGAAAAATATAATTAATATTGGCATTTTCAATGAGAAATTATAAATAAAATAAAATTAATTATTTTTCATACTATTTATTCAATTTTTCTCGTGGTCTGAGGTTGGTGTAAAACATGTAATATATTTCATTAATTTCAAGCAGAGATTATGAAAAAAAAATTAAAAAATCACATCACCTGTTTTAAAGAGCTTATTTTGTACTTATTTTTTAATGTCTGAGGCAAACTCCTCTTATCTTCAATTAGTTTAGTTTTGAAATGTTTTTGGCAATTTTCGAAAAAAAAAATCCGAAAATTAGACTAGCGCCATAATTTGTACCGTTCCTCATTACATATGTAAAGAAAAATTTGGAGCGATTTTTGAGAAAAAAAAATCGTAAATTTTAATCTTAAATTACGTAATCCTTACTTTTTTTTGCAAAATATTGAACTTGACATATATATATATATATATATATATATATATATATATATATATATAAATCAAAAACCGAGCAATAGCCGAACATATAGTCGAGACTAGCACCGTATTTTTTTATCGTCTCTTAATACACAAGTGAAGAAAATTGAAAGAAAACTTTTGACGCGTTTTTTTCACGAATTTCAATCGCAAAATACGCAAGAGCTACCCTTCGTTTCAAAAAATTGTACACGACTATTTTTGAAGAGCTAATTTTAACAGTCTGTGAGACAAAAATTTCCATCACCAATTTTTAAGTTTTACATTTTTCCAATTTTCGAAAAATAGGGTATGTCAACGAAAATGAGACCTGCACCATTTTCTCAAACGTCCTTTGCATTATTCAACAACAAAATTTAATTTCAAAAATATTTCGCCATTTTTTCGAAAATTCTGAAAATGTACCAGGGGTTTCATGTAAAGTACCCCCCCAAATAAAAAAATCGGTTTCAAATTTCAGAGTCAAAATTGAATCAAAAATGAAGTTTTTGAGGGAAAATGTTTAAAAAAATAAAAATTGCCTACAATTCAGACAAAATTATATGAAAAGCATCCAAATTTTCAAAAGAAGAAAAATGTGCATGATCTTATTCCAAAGGATGTCTAAAGAACAGATTTCATTCAAGAAAAATCTATCTTCAATATATTAGTAGTAGGAAGAAGAAACAAAAGTACTTTTGCTAGTTCTGAATCAGGGATTTCAACAAAAATGAGGCCTGCACTATTTTCTAAGGTAATAAGCTATCCGACAACAAAATTTAATAACAAAATTTGGACGCCTTATTTGAAAATTTTGAAAATGTCCCAGAAGCTTCATGTAAAGTACCACCAAAATTTAAAAAAAATCAGTTTCAAATTCACGGGACTGCGAAAACAGTGAAATTGATTGGGGATATCATTTTTGGAGTAAATCGGTTCAACAGTTTGGGTGTTAGCGCTGACGCACAGACGGACGGAAAGAGACAAGATTTAGCAACTTTTTCGTTATTGGTGTCCACCAATAAGAGAATTCGTGTCAAAAATCCGCCTTCTTTCGCCCCATTACAATTCTTTCTCTATAGAGTGCGTAGGCAGAAGCGAGAAAGCCAAAACTGTTTCGACAGCAGCTCGATGTCTCGGAATAGCTCTCCCAGAAAAAGAGAAACAGTTTGGATGAAACACGCGGTCTGCACTCTTGTTTTAAAACTGGCTGCAGGCCAAACTAGAAGAGTGAACGGGGACGTTTCGTCAATAATCCGCGTCCCAAGGAAAGACAGACATGATGAGGAAAAGTTAAAATTATTTAGGGTTGTCTCTACAACTGATCACAGAAACGTGACCCTTTCTTTCGAAAGCTTACAAACTTTTTACATACGCCATGGCAATCACATGGTCCTGGAGGTGCAGGGCCCTGACAGTCAAATACTGACAATTTTGCTAACTTATTACCACGGCTCGGATTCTGACGACATGTCATCCTTTCATTTGCGCATTGTAGACGTAGCCAAGTTGTAAATGAATGTTTATCGTGACATATAGGTGATAGAAATGTATAGTTATTGGATTATGTTTCGATATTTTTGCAATTTTGGAATTTTTGGGTCAATTTTTTTGTACCTTGGCGTCATTTTTACATATTTCTCCTCCTTTTCATGTATTTTGTTAGTGAATGTTTCAGGAATTTTCAACGACTCACTAAAACAAAAATGTTGTTGTATCATCAGCTCATGACGAAATCCACTACTCCATACGACTCTGTTTTTCGCACTCTGAAAATTATACAGACCTTCGGTAACTTCCTCGACCTTCCAAAACCGACGGTTGGAAGATCGAAGCTAAGGATTGCATTTTCTCCTAAAATACGGACTTTATATTAAACATAATTTTATATAAATAAATTATATTCAAAATTGCAAAATTCATTGAACTAATAAACATTTGTATAGAAATGTTTGAGTATTTTTTACGATCCCCTAACTTTTAAATTTTTTAGGTCATTTCCCTCTTATTCTGAAGTCTTTTTGTAGGTCATTTTCAAAGAATTTTAAGGACATCAGAATCCAAGCCCTGCTTATTACTCTCTTCGACTACCTATCATTTCAATATATGCAAGATATTAACCTCAGTAAACATAAATTGAAGTCAGACCACTGAGAGAATATTTAGCAATATTCGGTCTATTATTATTACTTGACCATTAGACGAGAAGGAAATGCGTCCAACACGAGGCGAAGGGGCGAAGAAGTTGGTAGAAGGCAGTACTTGCCAGGGTCTGAGGCTGTTGTCCCGGGAATAGAGCTCGGCGCCTGTGCCCTGCAAGGCGAAGGGTAACGTCAAGGGGAGAAAGTCTCTGTTGGCAAACTGCACGAATATTCTCTGTGCATGCAACTGACGGACCTCAGGGAAATGACTACCGTCATGGCAGGAAATAAGCTAGGAAGAAGTGTTGACGCCGACGTTAAATCATACAAGATTCGTAAATTGCCAGGAAATTAAAACCAAGTAAGTCGATTTGAATGCATATTTCATTGAGATCCCACTACATGATCAAGGAGGCAATTTCTAAAACCATTTTAATTTTATAACTGCATTCAATAGATGTTTTGCCCTAATAACAAGTAATTAAGTTTAGGTAAAGTGGATGGTACCGAAAAAAGAACATACGTAGAATACTACCTGATCGAATAGTGTAATAGAGCCATCGGCAAATTCTAACATTAAGTGCATAAGAAATGCTAATATATTTCATGGCGAATTCACGAATGTAATATAAAATGAATTAAGTTTTTTCAGATCGCTTTAACAGCCGCTATATTTTAAGAATTTAACAAAATACATATCGAGAGCGTGATCTTGGCTGTCCGGGTGACGCCGCCTCGAAGGCTGTGTTGCCGACGTTCTAACCATCTTGTCGTGGTCTTCCTCAGGGCTGGTATGCCACCAGAGCTGGTATGCATACCAGCCCTGAGGAAGACCGCGACAAGATGGTCGAAACGTCGGCAACATAGCCTTCGACGCGGCGTCACCCGGACAGCCAAGATCACGCACATGACTCTGGCCGCGGAAGCCTACGACTTCAAAATACATATCGAGTACAATGTTATAAATCTCGGTTTGTTCGTCGTAATCATTTCACATTCATAGTAATCATTAATCATCTGTAATCTAATGATTCACATTACTCATTAGTAATATAAAATAAATATTGCTCTGGGTGTCTGTGTACCTCTTTCGCGTGATGCATCCGGCCCACTAATCAGGTCAAACAATAACTAAATAACGAGACTACTACTGAAAATTGCAGTCATAGGCGTGAAAAGGAGCACGGAGGCAGGCAAGGGTTTGCATTCTCTCCCGCTTATCTACAAATGAAGCTAATCGTCTCGGGAGGCGTAGCGGCTTCAGCGATGTGTGCGTGACAGGTTATAAACTGCTCATCCTTAAGAAATCTTTCAACGAATCAATTAGTTCCGTGCACGAGCGACATTTGACGAAGACGTTAGGCTGCAAACAAAGTCGAGTTCGACCTAATTTCACTCACCAATTACAAGATAGACGAGCTCACTGGTAGCGACACTGATAATTGGAGGAAAAATAGAAATAGGCGGGGTGATATTTTAGAAGATTGAGTGGGAAGAGATGTGAAGGTGGTGTTGGAACTCTATGAGTAAGGAGACAAACCGGCTAGATGCAGGAGGAGTCAGACACTAACGAGAAGGCAGGTCGCGGCTCGCGATACCAGCTTGGTTAAAATTTATCTGACTCATGTTTTCTTTAAAGTAACTTACCGCTCGGCGACTCCTAAACAAGTCACTTAAAGATGTACCGTGAACCCATAGTTCGCTATATCCTGGCGTTGCTGTGAAGGAGGATGGAAATGGTATGTGACAAAGACATTTAAATTAACATATAAAGAAGAAAGAAGACAAAGAAGATTTTCGGTGTAAAATTTATTTAATTTGCATGTTTAAAGTAAGAGCATTGCGATTTTCGGCTAAAATGTATTTAAAATTAATTTATTGAAGTAAATTACCTGTTTGTTAAATTATCTAAATATTTTAATTAAATTACCACTACCAAAATCCAGTAAAATCAGACAAAGCAAGAGTGAACGTAATCGGGAACAAACCCGCACACCCGATGAGGAACAACGACAATGCCAACAGTTCGGTAGGACGAGTTCGCATCACACATCATCAATATGTTGAACGAAGTGTCTAATGCCGTTTTGTATTGTTTGAAATATTGCAATGGCTCGGAGTATACAATATAATCTGACATAAATACTCAGGCCAACACATTCAGTTAACTACATTTTCCCTAGAATCAATTAAGAAATTCTAAATTATCCAATGGTTTCAATACTTCCTAGAAGATTACCATAAGAGAATGAGCAATGAAATGCAGCACCTGATTCCTTTAGACTGCCAGCAAGCGGGGTTTCCACAGGGGCACACAGGGCACGTTTCCGGGGCACTTAAAACTGCTACAGGTCGAGGAAGAGTGTATCTGAACATTCTTGTAGTTTCGTCACCATCCAGCACAAATTTCTACGCATCAATCACCATTGCAACTGCACAAAAATTAACATCACTACATTATACTGCAAGAACACCCTGCACGTTGCTCTCGCTGTACAATGTTACATAATACTAGAATTTAATAATGAAATACTGTTTTAAAATAGCGTTTTACAAAATTTATCGCATTCCATAATGTTCGGAGTTGAAACTATATTTTATATAATTCTCGAATATTCGAACTTGACAACACTGTCTAGAAAGCTTGAAGAAAAATTTGACTAATTAAGAAGCTCAACAACCTGCTACAGCAACTCTGGTGAAAAAAATTTCCGCCAAATCCATAAGCTACGGCGCCTGGAGGGCAACGAATGAAATCATTAGAACTGGGGCTTTTATGTCAAATGCGTTTGAGGAATCGCATCAGTCACGTAATTCGTAAGCCCATTTCATCAATAGCCAACCTTGTTGAAGGTCATTGGCCTTGCAGCTCAATCTAACATAGGGAACGGATGCAAGTCTATTTTGAGAAACCACAGTGTTACAAAAGCAGGTACTGTAAAGTGTAAACTGATACAGGTCTGAAGCGCTCAAAGAAAGGACAATATATTTTTGAGTAGCAGAATAGCATAGCATTTTTGCATAGCATGTTTGCATAGCATGTTTGCATAGCATTTGCAGAAAATGAGAAACATACACAGTAAATATAAGAAATCATAAAACCACCCGAATAATGAAGGGATGCAACGAATCACTCGCATCCATTGACGCTATGCCACTAGATAGGAAATACTGAGAGCTGGCGAATATCTCGACGGTATTACATAAGAAATGTAACAATTAGAGAGAAAGTGCGCAGTCTATTGTGGCATAGAAGAAGCGAGGCTATAGTGAAACGGCCGTGTTCTGAATGACTATAAACGGTTGCAATGCCTCTACAATATAGAGCACCAGGAATAAAGCAGAGGAAGATCCAGAATACAGTGGAAGGATCCGAGAGCAATAGAAGAGAAAGAAGAACCAATTCCTTTGCCGCCAGATATGGGGCGATAACAATAGATCACGACGAGAAGAAAAATACTGAATATTCTGGAACTAAATTTAATTCTATTCGCCACTACCATGCATCTTCTACCGTGGATAAATCACTCAACAAATAGTCTCATTTATACGAATTTACGCACAGTGCGACAGTCGTAACAAATATCAATTATATTTCTTCACATTCCCATGTAGCGAAGTATCGGCACAAGGGAAGACTACCAAGAGACATTCACCAGGAAGCATCCTGGAATAAATTTCTCCTTCGCGACGCCGCCGCCGCACTTCCCACATCGACGCTTTGGGCTCTACCGGCGCTGACGGTGGCAATTGGCCGTGAAAAGGCGGCGGGCCGGCGGAGCGTATTAATACACCCGCGGAAGAGGCGGTTGCGATGGCGTGGGCAGCGGCAACGAAGAGACCTTCCAAGCGGGCCCACCTTTAGACGGAAAGGAGAGGAAGTCGTTGGCCTCTCAATCGGCAGTGGGGAGGAAGGGGCGGCGAAAAACAAACACGGAGCGGGGTGGGGTGCTCAAGGGCAGGGAGAGGTCGGTTGTCGCCCTGTGTCGCTTGCCCACTTTCAGACTGACGGACTTAGCTGCAGGAGTGGGAGCCTCTTTCAGTTAGAGACCTGCAACGAGACGTGAGGGCTTTCAAAACAACAGTGCTTAGCTTGGAGGGGGGTTATACAGATTAACGATAAATAAATATCTTATATTTTCGCAGTTCATCCAGAATACCTTACTTCTAGAAGTGCTCTGAACTCCGTGTTCGTTAATGCTTGTATCGACCACTCTGAGTCAGTCTTAGAAATTTCAGATACAATTTAAGAGTAATATTTAAAGTAAGAGCACCAAGAGTTGGCATGTCCAGGAAAAAATATTTTAATCCTCAGATTATACTTTCAAATAACAAAGTATTGCAATATTTATTGTCTGATACCTACAAGTCCCTATTTTATGATACGTGTTTATGACTGGTTCAACAGTGAAAATATTTTTGAAAATAAATTTAATCTTAAACCTCTGGAAATACACGTATAGTCGACAACATCAAACACACAGGATCCCTAAGCTAACACATGAGGTACCTACGAGTATACCTGACACCCTACTCAGATCATTAAACATAAACAAGTGTGATTTGGGTATGCTTTAATGTGTATAAACAATAAAGACCTTTTTTTAATGTGTAAAACTTTCTTTAGTTCCACACATTTTGTACATTAAAATTTTAGTAACATTGAACATGCCATTTAGAATCGTCGCTGTGCATTAATTCTCTTCCGAGTTTTCCGATTCCATTATTTCAACATCTTTCTTCTTTTGTTCTAATATTCGCTTGCTTCTTCACCTGGCTGTTCTTCCTTTCTACTCTTGCTATTTTTCTTCTTGCAGTTTTTTTTTATTATCCTCTTTCTTTTGTAGATATTCCAGTGCCTGAGGAGAAGTAATGACAGTAGGAATCCTCTTTCTTTTTGCAGTATTAGCTGAAGCAGAACAAGGCCGAAACTTGCCCTTTTGAAGGGCTAAGGCACCCCATTTTTGTTTTCGACCCTTTTATAGCAGACATGTATGTCAACTATAGGAGCAGCTGTAATTATAAGACCCTATACATGACAACCCTACTATTATCATATTCAACATACTCACTTTTTTCCACTAACGATTCGTAAAATAACGTACTTATTCATCCTGTATCCCAATAATGCACATAAACAAAATAGAAAATCAAAGAGGACGTATCCTATTTCTTATGATCAATACTTTCATTTCTTAAATCAGTTGCTAGCTCTTCTTCAGCTTTAGTCACACTTTCTTCCTTTCACGTAACTGATGCATAACGATGCAATCCATGCAGTTCTTGCTTGTTTCTACAGGTAAACAAAGCTCGGCAGCGTTGCAAATGTACTCAAGGCGTCCTTGATCACTATATAACATTACGTGAAGCATTTAGAAAAATATTATGTCGCCTATAGTTGTCCTATCAACTATAGGTGATCTTACCTCATTTCATCCCTAAATTTTCTCATGCGAATTGTTCTGTTTATCATTTCATTCAGTTATTTCTATTTAAATACGGCTTTTTATTTACAAGCTTCATTATCAAGCGTATTTGCAGACATTCAGCTGTTTAGGGCTTCATGTCGAAGTTAAACAACTATGAATGGATTAATGATTTCGGAATAGTGAGGGATAGTTATGCTTCAACTTTATTATCACAATCACAATTTGAAACCGCGATGTCTTGCGCATCCCCGAATCCACTTCCTAATGTTTGTCGCATAGTTGTACACGTCGCAGTCGTTTCTAGTCCACCAATCGCGAAGGAAAAAATCAGCATAGACATACTTCATTTTAGATAGTCAACTTACAAGAATTTTAGGGACGTACGAACTCGAACTACTCATTTATTCAAATATAGAGCAGGCTTAGTTTGAAAACGAAAGTAGTGATGCTATAGAGTGGCAGAGATTTTCCCGTATTAATGTTCTATTTCTATGGGCTCTGTTTACTATTCGAAATTCCCACATATTCTGGCCTGCTGTGCGTCTATAGCCAGCCAAAGTACTTTTTTCGACATTTTCTTAATTTTTCGATTTCTTAATTCTCCAGAGAAAATATTATTTTTACGATTCTTAAGAAACAGTAAAATCTCGTACTAAATAGCAATTTTCTTTGAACAATTTGGAGCCGGTTTTAAAAACTGGCGTTTAAGCGCTACAGCACATTCAACATTTGAAACTCTTTCTCAGAAAATTTTTGAGTTTTTGAAAACTTCATTTAAAGTAATTTAAAGTACTTGCGAAAAGTAATAAAATTTTCAAAACAATGCACATTACCTTTAAGAAAGAAGAAATTATGGACAACGAATTCAATTTGAAGGAAAAATCTCTTATCGCAATATCTTTAATTTTGTAGTTGTAGGAATACCCTGAAATAAATCAAACTTTTTAAATTTTCGAAAATTCAGAGTTAAACGTGAAAATCGGACCTATGCCACCTTCATAAGTGTATTAAACTCTCAGACAGACAGACACACGGACGGACAGACAGACAGACACACGGACGGACAGACAGACAGACAGACAGACACACGGACGGACAGACAGACAGAAACACGGACGGACTGACTACAGACAGACGGACGGACGGACAGACAGACACACGGACGGACAGACAGACACACGGACGGACGGACAGACAGACAGACACACGGACGGACGGACAGACAGACAGACACACGGACGGACGGACAGACAGACAGACGGACGGACGGACAGACAGACACACGGACGGACAGACAGACGGACGGACGGACAGACGGACGGACGGACAGACAGACACACGGACGGACGGACAGACAGACAGACACACGGACGGACGGACAGACAGACACACACACCCGGACGGACAGACAGACACACACACACGGACGGACAGACAGACACACAAACACGGACGGACGGACAGACAGGCACAAGGACGGACGGACAGACAGAAACACGGACGGACACACGGACGGACGGACAGACAGACAGACACACGGATGGACGGACAGACACACGGACAAACAGACAGACACACGGACGGACGGACAGACACACGGACAGACAGACACACGGACAAACAGACAGACACACGGACGGACAGACAGACACACGGACGGACAGACAGACACACGGACGGACAGACAGACACACGGACGGACAGACAGACACACGGACGGACAGACAGACACACGGACGGACAGACAGACACACGGACGGACAGACAGACACACGGACGGATGGACAGACAGACACACGGACGGACGGACAGACAGACACACGGACGGACGGACAGACAGACACACGGACAAACAGACAGACACACGGACAAACAGACAGACACACGGACAAACAGACAGACACACGGACAAACAGACAGACACACGGACGGACGGACAGACAGACACACAAGGACGGACAGACAGACACAAGGACGGACAGACAGACACACGGACGGACGGACGGACAGACACACGGACAAACAGACAGACACACGGACAAACAGACAGACACACGGACAAACAGACAGACACACGGACAAACAGACAGACACACGGACAAACAGACAGACACACGGACAAACAGACAGACACACGGACAAACAGACAGACACACGGACAAACAGACAGACACACGGACAAACAGACAGACACACGGACAAACAGACAGACACACGGACAAACAGACAGACACACGGACAAACAGACAGACACACGGACAAACAGACAGACACACGGACAAACAGACAGACACACGGACAAACAGACAGACACACGGACAAACAGACAGACACACGGACAAACAGACAGACACACGGACAAACAGACAGACACACGGACAAACAGACAGACACAAGGACGGACAGACAGACACAAGGACGGACAGACAGACACAAGGACGGACAGACAGACACAAGGACGGACAGACAGACACAAGGACGGACAGACAGACACAAGGACGGACAGACAGACACACAGACGGACGGACAGACACACGGACAAACAGACAGACACACGGACAAACAGACAGACACACGGACAGACACACGGACAAACAGACAGACACACGGACAAACAGACAGACACACGGACAAACAGACAGACACACGGACGGACGGACAGACACACGGACAAACAGACAGACACACGGACAAACAGACAGACACACGGACAAACAGACAGACACACGGACGGACGGACAGACAGACACAAGGACGGACAGACAGACACAAGGACGGACAGACAGACACAAGGACGGACAGACAGACAGACACACGGACGGACGGACGGACAGACACACGGACGGACGGACGGACAGACACACGGACAAACAGACAGACACACGGACAAACAGACAGACACACGGACAAACAGACAGACACACGGACAAACAGACAGACACACGGACAAACAGACAGACACACGGACAAACAGACAGACACACGAACAAACAGACAGACACACGAACAAACAGACAGACACACGAACAAACAGACAGACACACGGACAAACAGACAGACACACGGA
Organism: Gryllus longicercus; assembly: GCA_038098605.1. NCBI lineage: Eukaryota > Metazoa > Arthropoda > Insecta > Orthoptera > Gryllidae > Gryllus > Gryllus longicercus. The sequence goes on along the minus strand of JAZDUA010000391.1, from coordinate 1,439,496 downwards.
CAAACAGACAGACACACGGACAAACAGACAGACACACGGACAAACAGACAGACACACGGACAAACAGACAGACACACGGACAAACAGACAGACACACGGACAAACAGACAGACACACGGACAAACAGACAGACACACGGACAAACAGACAGACACACGGACAAACAGACAGACACACGGACAAACAGACAGACACACGGACAAACAGACAGACACACGGACAAACAGACAGACACACGGACAAACAGACAGACACACGGACAAACAGACAGACACACGGACGGACAGACAGACACAAGGACGGACAGACAGACACAAGGACGGACAGACAGACAGACACACGGACGGACGGACGGACAGACACACGGACGGACGGACGGACAGACACACGGACAAACAGACAGACACACGGACAAACAGACAGACACACGGACAAACAGACAGACACACGGACAAACAGATAGACACACGGACAAACAGACAGACACACGGACAAACAGACAGACACACGGACAAACAGACAGACACACGGACAAACAGACAGACACACGGACAAACAGACAGACACACGGACAAACAGACAGACACACGGACGGACGGACAGACAGACACACGGACGGACGGACAGACAGACACACGGACGGACGGACGGACAGACACACGGACGGACGGACAGACACACGGACGGACGGACAGACACACGGACGGACGGACAGACAGACAGACAGACACACGGACGGACGGACAGACAGACACACGGACGGACGGACAGACAGACAGACACACGGACGGACGGACAGACAGACACACGGACGGACGGACGGACAGACACACGGACGGACGGGCGGACAGACACACGGACGGACGGACGGACAGACACACGGACGGACGGACAGACAGACACACGGACGGACGGACAGACACGGACGGACGGACAGACACGGACGGACGGACAGACACGGACGGACGGACGGACAGACACACGGACGGACGGGCGGACAGACACACGGACGGACGGACGGACAGAACACGGACGGACGGACAGACACACGGACGGACGGACAGACACGGACGGACGGACACACGGACGGACGGACACACGGACGGACGGACAGACACGGACGGACGGACACACGGACGGACGGACGGACGGACGGACGGACACACGGACGGACGGACACACGGACGGACGGACGGACACACGGACGGACGGACACACGGACGGACGGACGGACGGACGGACACACGGACGGACGGACGGACACACGGACGGACGGACGGACACACGGACGGACGGACGGACACACGGACGGACGGACACACGGACGGACGGACGGACACACGGACGGACGGACGGACACACGGACGGACGGACACACGGACGGACGGACACACGGACGGACGGACACACGGACGGACGGACACACGGACGGACGGACACACGGACGGACGGACACACGGACGGACGGACACACGGACGGACGGACACACGGACGGACAGACACACGGACGGACGGACACACGGACGGACAGACACACGGACGGACAGACACACGGACGGACAGACACACGGACGGACGGACAGACAGACAGACAGACAGACACAAGGCTGGCCGGCCGGATGGGCGGATAGACCTCTGCCGTTATAACACTTAAATAATAGTTTTCTTGTCCCTCCTTTCATTAGATAAGTACACAATAACAGCAACAGGGAACAATTTTGAATTCAATATTGGGAATTTTTTTGCATAATATAATCAATGACAAGAACAGACGCACGGACGGCCACTAGGGTTATACTGACGAATAACTTGGTGTACTCTATCACTGGTTCCTGAATGTGCAACGATTACTGAATCGGTCTGTAGATGGTGACTGATACAGTACAACGCAGATATGAACAATCGACAGATTGAACTGTAGTGTCTGTGTTAGTGCAGAGGCGGATTCAAGAACCCACATGGAAATCCCTCATCACAAAAATTAATGAACTCCATAGTGATATAATTAATGTTTAATTTGAGAGTAGTGTGGATAGTTTGCAAACAATGAGTAAAAAGTCCACAACATTGATTATGTTTAAATCAGTAAAAAATACTCCATGGAAAAAGGATATGTTCCGGCTCTAAATAGAAAGAATATTGAACTCAATAACCTGACAAAATTAATCCTATCAATTCACAAGATAATTATGAAGACCTAAAAATAATTGTAATTAGTACACAATACTGGATAAAAACAACAAAAAAGAGACGTGTCGCGATTGTAAGCACTACATTCCAATAAACAGGATTGAAGCTGGGTTGATTCAACCAACAAACAAGTTGGCTTTCTATGAATCACACCTCTCCTAAATCACTCCCCGGTCTAGGGGCAGATGCCGTGGCGCCTGCAGGGCAGACTCTGCGTCGAGCCCCGGCGGCGCCAGCAGCGATCGATGGCCCGCCGGACGACCTCGATGGCGGCGGCGGGGGGGGGGGGGGGAAGCAGTCGGGAACTTCCCCATGACGGGAGACTTGTAAGATGCGACGAAAGCAGCTCCTGGAGACGTTTCTTTTCTCATCCAACGTCGCAACGCCACGAGACAAGACCCGTCCAGGAGTGGCAAGAGGCCTGTGTAGTCTTTCTGCGAGGAAAAATGGCTGTGGTTCCAAAACGCAGCAAATTAAACCATCTCGTTTAGTATTTCGACAATCATAGAAGATGAGTTGAGAGCGGATCGTGCATGAAAGCGGAAAGTCACTTGACGAGTAGCATATTTAATAAACAGTGTTACTGTGTTATTAACACTTCCAGCAATACTTGACACTTGGAAAAAGTCTATAGAGCAAACGCAACTATGTTCTGAGGTTGCGAAATCAAATTTGAATTAATTTGGCCGCCCATGTGCCAACACTATGACTGTTCTTTTTTCATTGCATCGTAACTAGTGAAAAGCACTCACAGTACATTTTGAAATTGATCTCGCCACGTTGTTTTACCCACAAAAACCTAGCGCTGTTATGTCGATTCGAAACATTCATTTTTTTCTATTTAATGTCAATACTATCCGTTTTAACTCTGTGTGTGCTTAAGTGTATGTATGTGCGAGTGCGAGTGTGTGCTTAAGTGTATGTATGTGCGAGTGCGAGTGTGTGCTTAAGTGTATGTATGTGCGAGTGCGAGTGTGTGCTTAAGTGTATGTATGTGCGAGTGCGTGTGCTTAAGTGTATGTATGTGCGAGTGCGTGTGCTTAAGTGTATGTATGTGCGAGTGCGAGTGTGTGCTTAAGTGTATGTATGTGCGAGTGCGAGTGCGTGCGCTTAAGTGTAAGTATGTGCGAGTGCGTGTGCTTAAGTGTATGTATGTGCGAGTGCGAGTGTGTGCTTAAGTGTATGTATGTGCGAGTGTGTGCTTTAGTGTATGTATGTGCGAGTGCGAGTGTGTGCTTAAGTTTGTGTATGTGCGAGTGCGAGTGTGTGCTTAAGTTTGTGTATGTGCGAGTGCGAGTGTGTGCTTAAGTGTATGTATGTGCGAGTGCGAGTGTGTGCTTAAGTGTATGTGCGAGTGCGAGTATGTGCTTAAGTGTATGTATGTGCGAGTGCGAGTATGTGCTTAAGTGTATGTATGTGCGAGTGCGAGTGTGTGCATGTGTATAAACATCGTAACTATAAGATAATGGGGTCAATTTAAAATGTATTAACATCATTCTGTTATATTACAAAACTATATCCCGTTTCATTAAAATGGCACACCAAGCAAATTGATCAACATTAGTTCAAGAATAGAAAATCTACTATTTATAGGCCTTAAAATGCGTAATAAACATTTCGTCATCAGTAAAAAAACTTGTATAGCCTGCAGATCTAGAACACACGTCTTACACAATAGTGAAGAATCTGGTAGACCTTCGTTTCCTCTTTCAAGCGGAGAAATTTAAAGGCAACAGGCAAATGTGAACTGATTTTTGGAGCACGACGTTCTACCGACATCGATTACTATACCGAGTGAACATTAAATGTATTTAATTATCTGCTACATGTTACCCTCGTACTATTTTCGTCCAATTAGCTTCCTCCATTCAAAGCAACTGTACCAACGAGATTACATACATACATACATACATACATACATATATATATATATATATATATATATATATATATATATAAAATACGGGTTTATTTTCATTCCCTCTACTTCTTTCTGAATATATCCAAGAATAAAAAAAACAGCTTCAGCTAATAAACAATAAGACGATGTTTTGTACATTTTAATAATCTACGTTGAAGCTCAGTGAGTCCCCGACGAGATGTGATTTTCAGAACGTTGGTTCGTAATTCCATACCAATCAAACCTTTACGCGAGATGTTTACTCGTACCTCATTTGCAAGCCATGATTTGCAATGCCAGGCATGATTCACACTGGAAACTCCAGTGTGCGAATGTTCTTCGAAAATAGAGCAAAATAACGACGTATCTCTAATCTATAAGAACAAACTCCACAGGAAGGTTATCATCGTGATGATACGATTATCAATGGTAAGACTGGGAAGGTCACTAATAACCAACACGCAATTACAGAACTTGTGTGTGGTCGGCAAGGGCAATTCTATTGACGAAGCACAGATACCAGGGCGGAACGAGGACAAGGTTAAGAGAGAATGAAGTATAAAAAGAAAAGTGTACTTGTAAACAGTATTGGATGACCAAAGATGAATATTTTGACAAAAATAAATCTAATCGTCTTTAAAAGGATTAAGTTAACTACGTGGAATGTTGTCGCGGGCGATTTGTATGTCATTACAAACCTTCGAAATGTATTTCCCGTGACTTGTGGAGACGAATTCAAGACATTCGGTAGACTACCGTGTATACTACGTGTTTTTTGCTACTTGCATCATTGAAAATTGTTTACACAATGGGAGAACGTTTGACAGAAACAAGCACTGCTAAATATTTGCTGTACATTACATTACATTACATTACAATTAACTGTGCGTTAACACCTTATATTCTGCAAAATTTATATTCAAGCATTGTTGTCTCTTTATCAGAATCTATAATGAATAGAATAGTGAATGGGGGATATAAAAAACATAAGTTTTTCGCAGGATCTTAAACCACAGCTATAACGATGAAAATATGAAAATATGCATGAAAAACAATGAACAAGATTCCCATACTCTTAACAGAACTCACAAACGTAGCTAAGACAATTCCATTCTTCGCTCCTCTTGAAATGATTGTAACTGTAAAGATTGTAACTGTAAAGATTGTAACTGTAAAGATTGTAACTGTAAAGATTGTAACTGTAAAGATTGTAACTGTAAAGATTGTAACTGTAAAGATTGTAACTGTAAAGATTGTAACTGTAAAGATTGTAACTGTAAAGATTGTAACTGTAAAGATTGTAACTGTAAAGATTGTAATGATGTAATGATTGTAACTGTAATGATTGTAACTGTAATGATTGTAACTGTAATGATTGTAACTGTAATGATTGTAACTGTAATGATTGTAACTGTAATGATTGTAACTGTAATGATTGTAACTGTAATGATTGTAACTGTAATGATTGTAACTGTAATGATTGTAACTGTAATGATTGTAACTGTAATGATAGTAACTGTAATGATTGTAACTGTAATGATAGTAACTGTAATGATTGTAACTGTAATGATTGTAACTGTAATGATTGTAACTGTAATGATTGTAACTGTAATGATTGTAACTGTAATGATTGTAACTGTAATGATTGTAACTGTAATGATTGTAACTGTAATGATTGTAACTGTAATGATTGTAACTGTAATGATTGTAACTGAAATTATTATAATCATACTTTATAAAATTCTATAGGACGGAGATATTATCCTATATTCTATAGGATTCTATAGGAATTCTATTCTCTATTCTATAGGACTTCTATTCTATCATGACGCATTCAACTGGGAAGTATCCACTAATATGAATACTTAGGCACGTGGGTTCTTGAGACATGAGGTCACCTGCTAGCAGCCCTCAGCTTCAAGAGTAAGCCCTTAAGGTGACGGACGACATGTCCGAAGTAGAGGCATGTGCACAGAGAGGCGGTTCGACGCCTTGTGGCCACGTCATGTTTGGGGAAGGGAGGCCACGTGCCACCCAAGTGGAAACGTATGATGAACAAAGCCCTGAGTACTATAAAATACGCCCACGGGCCCCGCCCGGGGGACTCTCCGAGCTACCGTTTACTTGGACGGAGGTCTCCACGTCACTTAGATGTAACTTTGATTTCTGTGTAACTTCATTTCTTTGTAAGTAAAGGACTCTTGTTTCGACATTTGCTAAAACATATTCTGTCTTTCATTTTCACTTGTGCTGATCCACCATCCTGCAGTCTTCTGAAGGGACTTAGCTCCCAAGGACCCATAAATTCTAAATAATTTGTGATACGCGTTTGCTGCTTTAACTGCGACGCTCTGCCTGCCTATATCATTGTAAGTGCAAGCGGGGCCTAGCAAGCAGCAACTCAAAGAATTACACTCTGCGCCACCAATTCTTTCACTCCTTTCACTTATGAACTGCTGTAAAAAACAATTTCAGAGACAGATAATTACTTGGATGACACATAGCTGCGCAGCGACGAATTAACAGCCGTTGGGCACGCCAGGCGCGAACGCACTATGTAACACGAGAGATTCACCGCCGCTATCACCATACGTATCAGCACGTCCACAAGTGCCATCCGGAAGACACAATCTTGAAAGGAAACTTCCAGTTATTCACGTCTGCCAAGGCGATGTCGCTTTCAAATTACACCCAAGTGTACTAACTCCTCGTTTCATCAATAAAATGCTGTTTACTATAGGAATTGGTAACAAAGACTTTTCTTCGTTAATTGCAATTTTCCCTAAAGTTTAATGTTAATTTTCACTTTCACAAACACGTGTTTTTATGTACTCTTTTTTGTTTTGCTGACTAGAATGACATAGGGAATTGGTTAATAAACGTTTGTTAAGAAATTCCCTAATTGTGGTTTTGCAAGTTGATGTCGGCTCTCTCAGGAAGTAAAACACGCAACTCTAACGGAAATTTATTCGGGGAAAATTTTTTTTTCTAAAAACCACCCTTAACAATAATCCACCTCTTTGGATAAAAATTCCAAGAATGTGCATAGTGCTGGACGCGAATCTTTCATTTACTCGTATTTCCTTGCTACTCAAAACTAATATACGACAAACATCTTAAAAATTGAGCAGCAGACATCAAGGAGCATCCGGTTGTGAAAAGAAACAAAACCACCCAACAATATAGTTGATGTGTGTTCGTATGGTGTAAGTAAATCCAATCAGATGCAACCCAGTCTGAAGCATCACGGAGCGACCCCTGGTATTTATTGTAACAGTTTCTCCGTAATCACTTCGCTATTTTCGAATCGAGGTCAAGACCTCGTCCAAGAAGTAGTTATACTGAAAGATACGTCGGCTTCTGTCGCGTCGGTCGGGCGTGGTGACGGATGGCAGTGCCCACGGGCGCGCGGGCCCAGCGGAGTACAAATGAAATATGTACAACTATACTCGGTCGGTAATAGAAATATAGCATCTCTAGTTTGGCATTAATAGATTGAGATGCAAAGTGACGAAAGCGGCATGGGGGAGGGGGAGCATTGTATTTCGCCAAATTTCACTTTACGACGCGCCTATTCAGCCGATTTGGCCGATTTGGCGTTGGATTCAGGAAGCACTTCGCAATAGCGGTATAAGCCCACATTTTAAAATTTCTTCCTAAAACTATTCCAAAACTCATTTTTCAATTTTTTCCAAAGACGCTTCGTAGCGTAAATTTTATATTAAATACAAATCGTATGTCGTTTACTGACTGCAAATCTGACCACTTGTTCAGACGTTATTATTAAAGTAATTTTGGCTCATTTTGGTGTTGCTACGTGGTGGCGACAAATTTAACTTGTGTCAATACATATAGCCTTAACACGGGCAACATAGTACTCTTTGACTCCCCTAATACCTATTACATCGAGTTTCGTACAGCACTTTCCTACGACTTACGGCAACTTTTATGTTAAACTTCTCATTGATTCGTTTCGTGGCAGTTGACATGCAGGATTTAGCGAAGTCCAACTTTGCGGACTGCTCCAAATCCTACCCTGCTGTAGGTGGCTTTGGTTTACCAGGCTGCCTGCGAGGGAGAACAAAAGTTAAAATTTAACTTACTAAAGAAATATATTTCCAGTGATCGAAAGACAACTCATTGAAAATTGTTTGTTTTCTATGAATAGTGAAAATAAAATAAATTACACATTGTAGATAACATTTATTTAATCTTATTTACTATTTACAACTGTTTAGAAATGGACAAATTCTCCATTGAACAATGACTAAAATTTATTTGTTTTGTCGCCATTCCACAAACTGCTGGTATACGTTTTCGTACACTGATTTTTGTGGCAGTAATTCCAACGTCACAATTTTCACTTTTTCTCTTATTTCTGTAGATGTCAACTCCACCTAAGATTCACAAGACATTTTAAACTAAAGAATTTGAGGTTTTTTTAGGACAACCACGCGGCAACACTAACACAAAATGCGTTCTGATCTTATCGTTAATCAAATTTTCCCTCTAATAACTACCACTTGTCAAAAAGGATAATAGTAAACGCCGATCCAATTTATTTTAAATAATATTTCACATAAAAAATTAATAATAAACTACTACTAATAAAAAATAACGTGACTAATAGTAATTGAAATTAAAACCAAGTATAACATAATATTAAATGCAATTTTAATGTTCACATTCGAACGAAACATTTACTACTATGAATCTCCATAATTAATTAAGTATTAATACTTGTTTTGTAAACATCTCTGTGATTGATGAAGAACCTCTATCGTAATGAAATCTAAATCGTAATCTGAGTATCATAATGCAACGAGTTGTAGCCATCAAATGACAGAATTACACAACGCGAGATGAGAAACGTTTATTATCTTATTGGATAATGCACAAATAATACATTAAACGTTTTTTATCTTGGTAGCTTTGGTCAGAATGTTCAAATTATAGATATCTGAAACGTATTTGTTATTCTTATATTTTTGATTCAAACATAAAATATCAATTAAGTAACAACATCGAGCTCAAAACATTGATGTTAAAAATTATCAATAAATCGATGTTTGCTTTATAAAAAATATGTTTTGAAAAAGACATCTATCTTTTTCAAATATTTCCATATTTTCGAATACCATCTTAAAATTGTTTGAGGCATTACTCAAAATATCCCTGCTCCAGATGGCTCAAAAAGAGCACCTGCAAAAATTGGCCGACAATGCCAAAAGAATGGAGATGGATATTAAAGAACATGAAATGCAAATGCGGGTTTTGGAGTTAGAGAGAAGAATTAAATTAAGATAATTAAATACGAGTAAATGCAAATGTACAATAATAAATAAGAAAAAAAATTGCATTAACCATTGAAAATTTATGAAATGAAGCGTGCCTTGGTCCTTCAGCATCTACCTCCTTTCATATTCCAGAATCCTAATCACTTCAGTGTTGTTTATACTCTGAAATTACAATCTTGTTTGAAGTAGTAGACAGCACGTGTAAATTATTCCCCACTGCTCTATAACTAGTTGTAGGGTTTATGCAATATAATTGCCAGGAAAAGGAATGTTGAAAATTTCACTTAATGGAATTGATATTTGAAGTGTGTACTGTGATTTCCACAACTTTGCCTCTGGCAGGTATCAGCTGTTGATAGTTTCATCCAGATAGTTCCATCACTATGGTGATGTTTAAGCTTCCGATTGGATGGAACTTAACAGGTGATACTGCCAACGGAAGAATTGCACTGTCAACGGAAGAATTGCATAAATTGCAGTATAGTATTCAACTATTGTTTTTTTCTTCTTCTTTTGATATTTACGTCATCAGTTGAATATCTGTAATAAATATATTAATTCGTATACCTTTGAACAGGGTAGACAGAAGTGGAACAGTTGATGTATCAGTATATGGAGGGCTATTATTTCCTATGTAATATAGGTATGTACAAACATCAAGCATTGGGATGTGCATCTTTTCTTTAATTATGGAGGACAAATTAATTTACTTAATTGCTACCAAATGTTTGTCGTCCTATCATTTACTCTATTTCAAGATTTTGAAATATATTAGAATTTGAGAAATCATGATTGTCCTGTTTACTTGAATACGACCTGAAAAAGGGCCATGAATATTCAGTCAAAATTAGTTATTTCATGTGAGTTTAAGATTATCTGATACTCTATATGAATGCTTTTATATTAAAGTTGATACCTAATGACCAATTTATAGCCTGTATTCAAATTAAGAATAGAATTTGAGAGGGAGACCCTTTTCCTGCAAAGCAGGAAACGTGTCAATAGGCTTCAGTTGTAATGTTCTGTGAATATCTTAAGCTTTGCATAATAATTTATTTGCAAGTGAGTAACATTTTAAAGGGAATGACAGAAGTAAAAAAGAGAATATCCACTCATTTTTGCGTATCCATTAATTCATGCGTGACCATGACCAACGCCCTCCGCCAGACGGCACAGTTGCACGCAACGCTGCTGCTGCTGCTGCCGCCGCCGCCGACCACAACTACGACTTCGACGACGCCCAGCAGCCTCAAGGCAGGCTGTCTTGCGCACGCCGCGCCGCGCCGGCCGGTCTGCGGCGGTCGATGAACTTCATGCGCGCGCAGCCAACGCGGGCGAAAGTAGGACAGGCCCATGACGTCACCACCGTCTCGCAGCACAGCCACCGCGTTCGCACGCGAGTACCTTGTCAATGCTTGTCGGACACAGCGAGGAGGGATCCACCATCCACTTGCCCAATCACTTGCTCAGGGTGCGGGTGTGGCAGTTCAGGGCAGGGCGGCAGGTCCAGCGAGGGAAGGGAGGCTACAGAGCGGGGCGCATGTGGCAACTACGAGGAGAGAACGTAGGCAGATAAGCGAGTCAGTGATGAGCTGTCTGCGGCGACTGCAGGGAGAGAGGAATCGAGGAGAGGAGAGGAGTGAAGAAGAGAGAGAGAAAAGAGGCGCGGCGACGAGAGGAACGGGCGTGGCCGCTCAGCGAAGGCCGCCGCCGCGTATCGCTGGCACGAGACAGCGCGGCGCGGTACGCCCCCGGCCGCTGCCAAATCAGATTGCGCGCGCCCACCGAGTCGCGGGGTGCGTCCGGAGCGCTCTGCTGGAGCTCGAGTCACGACGACGAGGACGAGGCAGCCGCGAAACGGCGCTGACCGCTGGATTTATGGGGCTCGCGTTTTGTTTCCCCCCTTCCAAAAGGGATATTTTCCCGCACGAACTGCACCCATTTGGAAAATTGGACACAAGCCATGATACACACACTTATCACTATGATCAATTATTTATATTTTGCAAATACTACGTTTTTTTAAGCACTTGCGAAGAGCAAACAAATAATTAGCATGATCAACAACTAGGCAGATGAATTTTTAACAATTATATTTAAAGAAATACGCACTTTGGACGCTACAATTTTTACAATACGAGCAGCCATTTTCGATTTCTATCCATAATTATGGTTAAATTTATTCGATCAAGAATTCTATCTACGAGTGCAATGCTTCATTGCCTCAATTTGCCATTCAAACACATACACCGTTCCGAGAGCAAACCCTGGCCTGCAGAGTTTTCCGTCGCTGCGCTGGGAAAGGCTCAGCTGCGAGAGGGAACGTAATTTCCGTATTCTCCGGGGACGAATTCGCGCTATTAAGTCCGCAGAATCGCCAGGGTTCCACGCACCTAATGAAACTGTCCTCGATTAGGGCTTCGAACATTCTTTTATTGCGCATGGTACCATACCTCCCTCCCCCCCCCCCCGTCCATACACACGCGCGCACCCGCCGCTCTATACCAACGATGCATTTGAGCATTTGAGTATTTGAGCAACATTTAAGCATTGAAATAACGCGGAAAGGAAAATGAACCTAAACAAAGAAAGGAAAAACAAAACAAAACAGAATAGGTAACTAAAAATTGACCACGGACGTAACTCGGAAGAGGAGCGGACGAGTTAGGTTAATCATTAAAATTAAATAAAGATTGAAGAAAAGCTAACATCAACCGTAAGAGCCACTGAACTATTGGTGCTCCAACAGCACATACTTTCTCAGAGTTCTAACTGCTCCCCTACATAATACCACAAACTTCGCACACGATCGATCGAGACTCCTATTCAAGTTCTCAGAGTTAACTCGCCGTCACCCATATCACTACGCTACAGAAGCGCCGGACAGTTCGAAATCAGGCCGTCTGTTAAAAGTGTAATTGTCTTAAACCAAAATATTTCCAAACACATTTTTTGCAATTTTTATAAATATGGAGAGTTTGCCGAAAAAAGGATTTACAACCATATAGTTTTAACATCTCTTGCTATGTACGAGGCGAAAATTTAACGGGAAAACAATTGGAGTAGTTTTCGAGAAGCAATTTTTTTGTTTTAGAAATTTCATAAAGGATAAGATGGTAAAGTTTCTCGAAACCAAACGATATAAGAATAGATACGCTATAACTCTGACATTAAAATAAGGTTTTTGAAATGTTCCTTACCGCCCGTCCACCACCCACACCTCTCAACAACCAAAAACGTGTCTTTTTTTAATTCTAATTTTTTGTCAACTTAACACTATTTTATCTGATCCAGAAAAATAAATTATACTAGTACAAAAAACATTGAATTTGGCACTGAAAAAATATTAAAACACAAAAATATTATAAAAGTAACACAAAAATAATTTTTACTGTGTCTTGTAGGGACGCGACATCGATAACGAAACATCGATGTTAAAAATACATCGACTGAAAACCATCGATTCAAACACTGATGTTTTTAAAGCTGATTTCATAGCCTCTAGTTGTAATTTTGGCGCGGAGAAACATTTAATTCCATAATAGCACTGATATCTACGGACTTGACGTCCCCGCGAGAAACTGCCATGAATCTGATAGCCTGAGCGCTCAGGGTCATCCCAGGAGTTCAGAGCTTCCTCAGTTCGCCGGTAAAAAAGGGAACGCGAAGAAGGGGGAAAACGCACACGGACCGCAATCGTAGACGCCTCTCCGCCTGATACGAAAACAGGCGTAGGAAATATCAGGGGTTCGGGGTCATCGCTCAGGCGAGAGATGCTCTGCTCTGCTCGATGAAGGTTCGTTCCATTCGAACACAGGAATCAACATTTGCATGCCAATATTCGATGTCACATCCCTATGTCTTAGAATCCTAAAACTAAAAAATCTCTCAAAACACAAATGTTCTTCTCAAAACAAATTTTGCACACACAACCTCCATCCACAGATTATATATATAAAATTATTTAGACGACTTTGAAGACGACCATTCGTCCCATGGAAAAGGAAATGTAATAATTTGCGCCATCAATTGTGGCAATAGGGCTAAACGCCCGCGCAAAACAGCGCGCGATGAAGTCAAGAATAACTCTGGCAACCCGTAGAACCCACCAATTACATCCCATACTCAGTCTTCACCCCTGTGACTTCATGTAGCTTCTCACGAAAGCAATCAAAGATTCGTCCAATTTTATCTAATGATTCTCCTATCTGGACCTATCAGCCAGCAAAACAAGTATCCAAAAAAGGCCGATTTTCCAAAACAAATTCTTCCGAACCATTACAATACCTCCGTGGTTTTTACCTAACTCCCAGTTACATAACGAACACGATCATCACTCCGATCTCTGTCCATTTATCCCTCCACTCACTTCTATCCTAAAATTCCTCAGAATCCCTCAGTCGTACATTGTAAAATCGGAAAACAAAATCCTCCTCACAACAGACTAAAGTGGAAACTACCTCGACCCCCTGATCATCATGAACCCGATGTAGGTTTGCACATTCAATCCACGTGTACTCAATGTATTCATCTGTGAATGTTTCCTAAACAAGACTAATATAACTCAATGCCTCTGAGGCGCGAGTTCGTGGCGTAATGAATAGCTCGTTCGCCATCTGCCGCGGATGCCAGAGTTCGATACCCAGCTTATCTATAAGCAATTTGTGGTGAATAAACAACCCTATCTACAGGTTTTCTCGGGGATCTCCTGTTTCCCCTACCCATCTTTCAACTGCTCCATCAACGCTTCACCTTCATTATCGCTAACATCTACTCAAGTGAGTATCACTCTCGGGTCTCAATAGCCATATTAATTGGAGAATAGCCAAGGTAAATATATATCTATGTACCCGAGGATACGTATTTTACTACTTTTAACTCAAGGTAAATTCACTCGAATCTAAGGCATATTATTTCTCAAATTTTGTTTTTTCCAAACGATTAGAAATCTGTTTTTCCTCATGATATTATAAACCTGGTAAAAGTTTTGTTAAAATATGAATTTTATCGTAAGACTTCGCAGATACAACGCGGATAACAGTTTACAATAATGCTTTATTTCTGTTCTAAACGAATAAAATAAATTTTCGAAATCCAAAAAACGATTAAACCGCCAGTGTTACTTTCAGTAAAATTAAAAATGATTGGTAACTGCTGGTCGCTTCAACACAAAGCGACTCTTCTGTGACATGGGGTGGTGACGCCATCATCTAGAGATGCGCACGACTTGTCAGTCGCAGCCGGGGGTAGCGACCAACGCTGCAGGGCGTGCACTACGTCACCGCCGACAAGTCACACGACACGTCACCACCAGATCATCACAGCGTCTCGCCACCAATGAAAGCGAAACAACGAGTCGCAAAGATCAACTCGAGGATAAGCATGCAAACCATTACTCTCAGGCAACAATACTTTCAGGCAAATGTTCCTTACTGACAACTGTATTGTTCATTCGCTGTAGTTTAAAACAAAGCACACTGATCGTTTCTAAGAAACCAACTTCTCGAGATTAATACATTCTCCAAAACCACAATCACCGTAAAAATTTACATGATTATTAAGAAATACCTCATAAATGAGAAACCCAATACACATATCATTTAAGAACATTCTATGCAACGCATATAGCGAAATCAAGTAGAAAATTACAAAGGGGTTTAACACATGGACTATGAAAAACTGAACTAGCTAGTTGCAAATGTAAATTATAAATGCTTCAATTTTCAAAATTCCATCGGGAGGAACTGAAGACTATTATCAACTAGTCTGGGCATTTCAGATCGGGGTGCTTCAAGATCTTAAGTTAAAGTGTGACGATTCCAAGGGATATTATTACTGAGGCAGACTTCGTAATATGGGGTTCAATTTCAAATTCCGAATGTTGGTGACCCGAATGACGAGAATCCTCTTGCTTTCCAGGAGGATGAAAGCAGATTGCAAAGAACAAAGCCAAACGAATCCCCTCACGTTAAAAAAACATCGTTACACTTTCTATGTTCTGAACAGTAAAAATTGAAAATGCGAGTAACCTCAAAACCGTATGTTATAAATTTCCTTCTATGCGTGCTTTTCAAGCCACGCTTCAGATTAAAAAAAGAATGATTGTTCATTTTTTCATAGGTTTATTTCTGTCCAGTCGACTGAATAAATTGACAATGTAGAATAACAGTGGGTTTCTGCATTACATTAATAAAATAGCGAATGTAGTATTTCAAATGTTTTATTACAAAGATTTCTTAAGAATCGGTACAACTTTTTCTTAAGTTCCACTGTTTTACGATGAAGCGGTTTCTCATTTGTTTCAAACAGTATGACTCAAATTGCGATTGCTACGAAACCAATTGCACATCTGTGCAAGAGAGTACACCACGAACATGTGTGCGGAGAAGTTCTGAAAACGCATCACAGATAACGAAACGTTTGGACGAAAATGATCATTCGCGTATGCAGCATCGGAAGCGCAGACCGGCTGAGGTGGCGCAAAGCACTGAATTGTCTCTGGTCGGGGTGTCTTAGGGTTCAAGTCCCACGGTTGCAGGACGGCGGGAGAACATCGCCTCATCTATTGATAAAAACATCCACTACACATAATGACCACGCACTTCGATGTACCCAGGAAGCACGAAATAATCTTTCTGTCAGAAGTGCAGAAACGAAGTGAAGTGAAAAGGAACATTTCCGGGTCGTGTGAGCGAGCGTGGTTGGGACACGGGGGAGGGCACTGGGAGGCGTGTGGCGCATACATACCATGTACGAGCCCCGCGCGTGACGCGTGGGGGATTCGTGCGGATACGCCCACAACACGCACAGCACGGTTGCGAGCACGCGCCTGGCACATGGCATGATGCTACATGAGCAATCCGCGTGACAGAACATGAAGCTGATTAAATATGAAGCAATTCGCTTTAGTGTTTTCTGAGAGCAACAAGACTTTGCGCCACCTAGCCGGTCTGCGCTTCTGATACAGCATACGCGAATGATCTTCATTTTTGCGAGAAATTGAGAATGGTGGTTTGAGAGGCAGGGGAATCTGTAAAACCCTGAGAAAGCGCCTGCTGGAGCTCGCTACCGACATCGTCAATTCATCGGGGATCGAACTCGACCCTCCAGTGTGGAGAGACATTTGAGAATGTCATTACGAAAATAGTCGCGTATAAAATCAACGTAGTTACTTTTGTACAGTGCTTTTCACAGCCAGGAAAATATAGAATTATCATCGAAACAAATATAATCTAGATATCCGAGATTTACATTCTTCGTCACACATTATTAACATTTTAGGGAATCATTCACTCTTCCTATAATTACGGCAACTGCATTATAAAAGGTCTATCACATGACCAAGCCTTTTGTACCTAAACGAATGTATGGAAAAACATATTAAACGATAATACACAGACAATTTTAGAATGAGAAACATTCGAAAAGGAAAAGTCTGATTTTTATGCATACTATACAGCGAAAGACATGTATTATAACTGACAAAATTATTTATCGGTACTAACGCATAGCTGACACTTGTATAATTTTCCCCTGATGAAAGTAAGGGGCTCGAAATATCTGGAATCTCTTTCCAGTACATTGACCGTATGCCAAAAAATAATTAATAACAAACATGGGTAGTTTCATAACACTACATATTCCAAAGATTTCTCCTCCATTCGTCATTAACTCGTGAGGATCTGACGTCCTTTAGACAGATTGTATATAAAGGTGTTATATCTTACCAAGCTCCCTCAGCTAGCTCGCACCCTGCAACAACTCACCTGAAACAAAATAAAGTGTTATCAAAACATTCTGAAGCAAAAAATACGTTTATGAAGCAAATATCAATTATGGTGTCCAAATATGAGCATGATTCAGAGAATAAAAAATCAAGTTTCACGGACGTTAATATTAATTTCGTGAGTACGAGTACTTTACACATAACGTTTCAACACATCAAAACGAATACCTTAAATAAAAGATTTGCATCAGTAATTTCTTACACATCGGCGTCAGACAGAAAATAAGTCTATGCCTCCTCTCGGTATTATATATTCACTTGTGGAAAAAAATTGCAACACAGGAAAGGGCACGAGCAATCACGTATGACGTTAAGGATGGGGGGGGTGTCGTAGACATTTACATTTCACGGATTCTGACGCCCGGTGACGTAATGGCAGCGGGACGAAATGACCGGGTCACGCCATCTACTCCGCGGCTAGGCGCTGCCCACTGCGATAAGGTCTAGTCGGGCCTTAGGTATGCCAAAGCGTCCCACTCTTTCGTCCTTAAAGTAATTAGACCAGTTTGAGCAGGGTCGAATTGTCTGTTGTCCTTTCCGCGCATGGCTGGCCGTGTCGGTGCTGCGGTGCTGACGACGATAGGTAGGCGAGCATTCCCATAGCTGTAGACCTACTTCGGGGCGACCGCGGAGCACTGACGAAGGTCAAGATCGACATTCGCAGACCGCAGGCCAAATGCACATGAGCCCGCAACATGTCTCCGCGCACCGGTGGGAACCGGTTACTTGCTGCAGGATTACAATTACCCATACCTTTAGAAACTCTGGCCCAACTATCATCGGGCACGTCTTACGTGATGAAATGTGCGGTTCATCTGGGAGACTGAATGATGTCCAGTGGTGTTCAGTGATTGGAGCCACTTCTGCCTACACGCCAGTGAGCATTCTGTGCGTGTGCGGTGTCGCACAGACGAGTGCGTGCGTTCAAATGTGTTCTCTCTCTCTGCGCACCTCTCTCTCTGCGTACCTCTCTCTCTCTCTCTGCGTACCTCTCTCTCTCTCTGCGCACTTCTCTCTCTCTGCGCACCTCTCTCTCTCTCTGCGCACCTCTCTCTCTCTCTCTCTGCGCACCTCTCTCTCTCTCTCTGCGCACCTCTCTCTCTCTCTCTCTGCGCACCTCTCTCTCTCTCTCTCTGCGCACCTCTCTCTCTCTCTGCACACCTCTCTCTCTCTCTCTGCGCCCCTCTCTCTCTCTCTGCGCCCCTCTCTCTCTCTGCGCCCCTCTCTCTCTCTGCGCACCTCTCTCTCTCTCTGCGCACCTCTCTCTCTCTCTGCGCACCTCTCTCTCTCTGCGCACCTCTCTCTCTCTGCGCACCTCTCTCTCTCTGCGCACCTCTCTCTCTCTGCGCACCTCTCTCTCTCTGCGCACCTCTCTCTCTCTGCGCACCTCTCTCTCTCTGCGCACCTCTCTCTCTCTGCGCACCTCTCTCTCTCTCTCTGCGCACCTCTCTCTCTCTGCGCACCTCTCTCTCTCTCTCTGCGCACCTCTCTCTCTGCGCACCTCTCTCTCTGCGCACCTCTCTCTCTCTGCGCACCTCTCTCTCTGCGCACCTCTCTCTCTCTCTCTCTCTGCGCACCTCTCTCTCTCTCTGCGCACCTCTCTCTCTGCGCACCTCTCTCTCTCTCTGCGCACCTCTCTCTGCGCACCTCTCTCTCTCTGCGCACCTCTCTCTCTGCGCACCTCTCTCTCTCTGCGCACCTCTCTCTCTCTCTGCGCACCTCTCTCTCTCTGCGCACCTCTCTCTCTCTCTGCGCACCTCTCTGTCTGCGCACCTCTCTCTCTCTCTGCGCACCTCTCTCTCTCTGCGCACCTCTCTCTCTCTCTGCGCACCTCTCTCTCTCTGCGCACCTCTCTCTCTCTGCGCACCTCTCTCTCTCTGCGCACCTCTCTCTGCGCACCTCTCTCTCTCTGAGCACCTCTCTCTCTGAGCACCTCTCTCTCTCTGCGCACCTTTCTCTCTCTCTCTACATGACAGTGACTCTCTCTCTGCGTACCTCTCTCTCTACATGACAGTGACTCTCTCTCTGCGTACCTCTCTCTCTACATGACAGTGACTCTCTCTCTGCGTACCTCTCTCTCTCAACATGACAGTGACTCTCTCTCTACATGACAGTGACTCTCTCTGTCTCTCTACGTGACATTAAGACTCTCTCTGTCTCTCTACGTGACAGTAAGACTCTCTCTGTCTCTCTACGTGACAGTAAGACTCTCTCTGTCTCTCTACATGACAGTAAGACTCTCTCTGTCTCTCTACGTGACAGTAAGACTCTCTCTCTCTACGTGACAGTAAGACTCTCTCTCTCTCTACGTGACAGTAAGACTCTCTCTCTCTCTACGTGACAGTAAGACTCTCTCTCTGTCTCTCTACGTGACAGTAAGACTCTCTCTCTGTCTCTCTACGTGACAGTAAGACTCTCTCTCTGTCTCTCTACGTGACAGTAAGACTCTCTCTCTGTCTCTCTACGTGACAGTAAGACTCTCTCTCTGTCTCTCTACGTGACAGTAAGACTCTCTCTCTGTCTCTCTACGTGACAGTAAGACTCTCTCTCTGTCTCTCTACGTGACAGTAAGACTCTCTCTCTGTCTCTCTACGTGACAGTAAGACTCTCTCTCTGTCTCTCTACGTGACAGTAAGACTCTCTCTCTGTCTCTCTACGTGACAGTAAGACTCTCTCTCTGTCTCTCTACGTGACAGTAAGACTCTCTCTCTGTCTCTCTACGTGACAGTAAGACTCTCTCTCTGTCTCTCTACGTGACAGTAAGACTCTCTCTCTGTCTCTCTACGTGACAGTAAGACTCTCTCTCTCTACGTGACAGTAAGACTCTCTCTCTCTACGTGACAGTAAGACTCTCTCTCTGTCTCTCTACGTGACAGTAAGACTCTCTCTCTGTCTCTCTACGTGACAGTAAGACTCTCTCTCTGTCTCTCTACGTGACAGTAAGACTCTCTCTCTGTCTCTCTACGTGACAGTAAGACTCTCTCTCTGTCTCTCTACGTGACAGTAAGACTCTCTCTCTGTCTCTCTACGTGACAGTAAGACTCTCTCTCTGTCTCTCTACGTGACAGTAAGACTCTCTCTCTGTCTCTCTACGTGACAGTAAGACTCTCTCTCTGTCTCTCTACGTGACAGTAAGACTCTCTCTGTCTCTCTACGTGACAGTAAGACTCTCTCTGTCTCTCTACGTGACAGTAAGACTCTCTCTCTCTACCTGACAGTAAGACTCTCTCTCTACGTGACAGTAAGACTCTCTCTCTCTCTACGTGACAGTAAGACTCTCTCTCTCTACGTGACAGTAAGAATCTCTCTCTACGTGACAGTAAGACTCTCTCTACGTGACAGTAACTCTCTCTCTCTACATGACAGTAAGACTCTCTCTCTCTACATGACAGTAAGACTCTCTCTCTCTACATGACAGTAAGACTCTCTCTCTCTACATGACAGTAAGACTCTCTCTCTCTACATGACAGTAAGACTCTCTCTCTCTACATGACAGTAAGACTCTCTCTCTCTACATGACAGTAAGACTCTCTCTCTACATGACAGTAAGACTCTCTCTCTACATGACAGTAAGACTCTCTCTCTACATGACAGTAAGACTCTCTCTCTCTACATGACAGTAAGACTCTCTCTCTCTACATGACAGTAAGACTCTCTCTCTACATGACAGTAAGACTCTGTCTCTCTACATGACAGTAAGACTCTCTCTCTCTACATGACAGTAAGACTCTCTCTCTCTACATGACAGTAAGACTCTCTCTCTCTACATGACAGTAAGACTCTCTCTCTCTACATGACAGTAAGACTCTCTCTCTACATGACAGTAAGACTCTCTCTCTCTACATGACAGTAAGACTCTCTCTCTCTACATGACAGTAAGACTCTCTCTCTACGTGACAGTAAGACTCTCTCTCTACGTGACAGTAAGACTCTCTCTCTACGTGACAGTAAGACTCTCTCTCTACGTGACAGTAAGACTCTCTCTCTCTACGTGACAGTAAGACTCTCTCTCTCTACGTGACAGTAAGACTCTCTCTGTCTCTCTACGTGACAGTAAGACTCTCTCTCTGTCTCTCTACGTGACAGTAAGACTCTCTCTCTGTCTCTCTACGTGACAGTAAGACTCTCTCTCTCTGTCTCTCTACGTGACAGTAAGACTCTCTCTGTCTCTCTACGTGACAGTAAGACTCTCTCTGTCTCTCTACGTGACAGTAAGACTCTCTCTCTGTCTCTCTACGTGACAGTAAGACTCTCTCTCTGTCTCTCTACGTGACAGTAAGACTCTCTCTGTCTCTCTACGTGACAGTAAGACTCTCTCTCTGTCTCTCTACGTG
Organism: Gryllus longicercus; assembly: GCA_038098605.1. Classification (NCBI taxonomy): domain Eukaryota; kingdom Metazoa; phylum Arthropoda; class Insecta; order Orthoptera; family Gryllidae; genus Gryllus; species Gryllus longicercus. Next base: position 1,417,988 of record JAZDUA010000391.1, on the reverse strand, counting down.
ACAGTAAGACTCTCTCTGTCTCTCTACGTGACAGTAAGACTCTCTCTGTCTCTCTACGTGACAGTAAGACTCTCTCTGTCTCTCTACGTGACAGTAAGACTCTCTCTACCTGACAGTAAGACTCTCTCTCTCTACGTGACAGTAAGACTCTCTCTCTACGTGACAGTAAGACTCTCTCTCTACGTGACAGTAAGACTCTCTCTCTACGTGACAGTAAGACTCTCTCTCTCTCTACGTGACAGTAAGACTCTCTCTCTCTACGTGACAGTAAGAATCTCTCTCTACGTGACAGTAAGACTCTCTCTCTACGTGACAGTAACTCTCTCTCTCTACATGACAGTAAGACTCTCTCTCTCTACATGACAGTAAGACTCTCTCTCTCTACATGACAGTAAGACTCTCTCTCTCTACATGACAGTAAGACTCTCTCTCTCTACATGACAGTAAGACTCTCTCTCTCTACATGACAGTAAGACTCTCTCTCTCTACATGACAGTAAGACTCTCTCTCTCTCTACATGACAGTAAGACTCTCTCTCTCTACATGACAGTAAGACTCTCTCTCTCTACATGACAGTAAGACTCTCTCTCTCTACATGACAGTAAGACTCTCTCTCTACATGACAGTAGGACTCTCTCTCTACATGACAGTAAGACTCTCTCTCTACATGACAGTAAGACTCTCTCTCTCTACATGACAGTAAGACTCTCTCTCTCTACATGACAGTAAGACTCTCTCTCTCTACATGACAGTAAGACTCTCTCTCTACATGACAGTAAGACTCTCTCTCTACATGACAGTAAGACTCTCTCTCTACATGACAGTGACTCTCTCTCTACATGACAGTGACTCTCTCTCTACACGACAGTGACTCTCTCTCTACACGACAGTGACTCTCTCTCTACATGACAGTGACTCTCTCTACATGACAGTGACTCTCTCTCTTCATGACGGTGACTCTCTCTCTGTACATGACAGTGACTCTCTCTCTGTACATGACGGTGACTCTCTCTCTGTACATGACGGTGACTCTCTCTCTGTACATGACAGTGACTCTCTCTCTGTACATGACAGTGACTCTCTCTGTACATGACAGTGACTCTCTCTCTGTACATGACAGTGACTCTCTCTCTGTACATGACAGTGACTCTCTCTCTGTACATGACAGTGACTCTCTCTCTGTACATGACAGTGACTCTCTCTCTGTACATGACAGTGACTCTCTCTCTGTACATGACAGTGACTCTCTCTCTGTACATGACAGTGACTCTCTCTCGGACAGTCGGACAGAAAGACGGACAGACGCGCGGTTCTTTATTTTTGGTGCGACTTTCGACAACTACCTTTTTAAATATTGGTTCAGCATTGTTTCGGTATATCTATTAGGCCTTGCAAAAGTAGTGCAGTGAAAATGCAAATTGAATAAAAAGTTTTTAAAAAAGCGAGAGTGATAAAATAAAATATTGGCACATTCGAAAGTACACTGTAAGTAAAATTAAATAAATTATTTTCATACCAATCATTCAATGTTTCTGGTGGCCGGTAATTAGGATGAACCCTATATATATATATATATATATATATATATATATATATATATATATAATATTATTATATTATAATATAAATATATTAAATATAAATATATAAATATATATAGGGTGTCCCATTTAACTTGACAACTTGAAATATATAAAAGAATACGCGATGTTCGAAAAATTGAACCGAGACCAAATCTTAACAGTTTTGAAGGGGGTTATTCTATGATAAAATCAGCATCCCCAGCACCCAACGGGTGAGGCGGTGGTAAACATTGAAATCTTAAATAGGAAACCATTTTTTATTTCAGATTCGGATCCTACTATACTACTTGGAACCAATTTCTTTTTAAATTTTCCCAGGGGCTCTAAGTGAAGTACCCCCCCCAAAAAAAATACCGGTTCCAAAAAGGAGGAGTCGCGACATCAGCTAGAACGATCGGGGAATATCAATTTTGAGAAAAACGGTTGAACGGTTTATGGCCTAGCGTTGTGCACAGATGGACGGACAGACGCACATTTTGTCGTCAAGCGATATTCGGTTATAAAGGACGCACAAAACAGATTCTGGCCACAAGACGTGTTAGAGGATTTTTCTTCTACTTTTATCATCTGGATTTATGCTCATGTTCCTTGCCAGGGCACGGCTATACGAGTTTTTGCGTCGAAACTTTCGCCGTTTTCCGGAGCACTATCATAATACTTTCTCTTCTTATTTTAGTAAGTGTGAGAAAGTAAAGTAAAACTGTCAAGATATAGTTCTATTGGATAAAAACACTAACTTCGATATATACATCTACCAATCTTTAAATACATCATGCATTACATCAGCATTTATTTATTCATAAGCAATTATCAAGTAGATAATTAATAAATATGCATTAATAAAAATGTAGAAATAAAAAACGATATTTCCAATGAACTATGACCATTATGATATAACGTATAACATAGAGGTTATTTACAACAACCAATATTTTAGTTAATTTATGACTACTTTATCTCTGAAGATAAATCACTATGCAGCATTTACGATGTTATCGCAGTTTTCTACTTCACTAATTGAGTACAAGGGCATAAAGTTGTCAATCATTGAATAGATGACATTGAAACGGATTTGCGGGATTCATGTAAATCAGGCACTAGCATTTTAACAACTGTTATGTCAACACATTATTCCATGGTTGTGTGTTTTTGATCATGTATCACTGTCACGCATACCAGCAGATGAAAATATCTGACTCAATTTAGTGAAACAGGAAAATATTTAAATGCATAGCGAGATGCTAAACTATCCAACAAACCACAAAATATGGATAAATTGTGAAGTTAAATTTCTTAAAGATAACACAATGATTTTAACGGATTACACAAGTCGCACTAATAAAAAAAAACATAAAAGCAACGCCGAAGCTGAACTACCGGAGGCAGCACATTGTCTATGATGCAGTTCAGCCGCCCAGTGCATTCCGTTGACACGTTGTCAGCTATAAGATGATGCGTGATCCAATCGGGAACTTAAACGTCTCCATAGAGACATGACTATACCGACGTTCCAGCTTCTTATTGGAAGACAGCGTCACAGCTGATAAAGCGTCAACAGACTTAGTTTTAATCTAAGTACACAAGATCGTAACTAAACGCATCGCGTCGACGGCGCAGGCCCACACCCATCCCCCTCCCGGCCGCCAGGTCAACCGCGCCCCGCGTCCGCGCAGACATTATTGACGCCCATCGCCATGGAAACATGACAACACGAAATTGAAACAAAAGTCGCCGTAATGCATCGCGAGATGGCTCTCGGCGGAGGAGACGCAAATGACGGACGGGGTAGTGTAATCGCACGCAGCAAAATTTGAGGCGACGCGCATTACGGAGACAGGGAGATAGTGAGCAGCACGAATGTGGGTTTGGGGGAAGGGGGAGGAGGGATGTGATGTGGTGTCGGTGGCAACGGAGGCTGCGTGTGTGGTCTGAGCCGCCTTCCATGACAGCGCACGTGGTGCCTAGGGCGCCCACTGGAATGGCGCGCCACCTGCTGTGCCGACGTTCCATGGATTCTGCGTATACAAGCAACGTGAGTGTTATTTATTCCGGGTGCATCTACTGCTCAGGTAATAGTCTCGTAAATGTAGTGCACGTTATATCCTGGGAGGTGCAAGTGCTTTTTCGCTACCTAACGGCAGGTTTTATTTTATTTTATGCGAGGTTTTCCGCCTCTAGGTACCTCCCACAGCGAAATAGCGCCCCCAGACGAGGACAACCTCTGCGCTCCCAAAAGGTCAGATAAGGTAGTGCATATTGGTGTAAGGATACACTCAAAAACATCCATACGACCCCAATCAGCGAACTTACTATTAATACCTCTGCATGACACAATCGGAAAGGAAATGAGCGAAAAATGAATTTACATAGCGTTCTCCGAATAGATGAAGATATTTGCATACTATCGGGATTTCATTAAATTGTTCCACCGTGTTGTGCAACTCCTTCACTGCTTCAGTGGGCCTTCAAATGTGAAGACATGTTAACAGGCTAAAATGTGGCAAAAGTCATGAACACACGCGACTCTTGGAGAAAAGTTACTATGATACATAAATTCGCATTAGACTGAAAAATGGTATTTCGCTTTTTTCCAGAAACCTTGAAAATACGACAAACAGTGCTGTTTCGTAACATCCCGCTAATGACGCACGTAGGACAAAAAAACAATTAGTTCTACGTTTTTGCTATACAATCACAAATAGGTGTATTAGCAAAATTATTAAAAAATTATACATTTCACAATTCAAATATGTTTTTCCTCGCATTGTTAGATACAATTCATCCAGCTTTCTTCCTAATTATTTGTACAAGAACTACAAGTCCTCGTAAAACAGACTCAAGTAATAGATTATATAATTTCAGTAATTGAATATGATAACATTAGCTGAGAATGCACCTGCAGAGACTATTTTCATGCTAAAATGCATGCACTACAAGATCATAATAAAAATACATTTTAAAAATAATATGGTTGCGAGGCTCGTCCATCTCTATACAATGTAAGTTTCAATAAATAATGGAAACAGTTTCTTAATTTTAATGCTTTATTCCAAATTGGATTTAATCTTCAATCTCCTGAATTAGACGTAATTCAGTATGTCACGCCGGAAAGACAGCATAGTAATCTTACACCATAATGTGTGTTCAAAAAGAACGGTTTATTTCTAATAACACAACAACGAAACGTTCAAAAATATGTTTTTCTACAACACTTTCAGAATATTCCAGGAGGATCCAGGCAAAAATAATGTCGATCGTTTCTTTTTTTAATTTAAGGTCGTATCAACATCTAGGTCATTAGCGACCACTATTGGATTTAACGTTATGGTAACTATGAAGATGACATGATATGGTGATGATGGGGGTTAAAGGACGAACACAAATACAACCATGCCCGAGGCGGGATTCGAACCCGCAATCCTTCAGTTCGATATCTCTACGACACTACAGCCTTAGCCATCTCGGCCATCCGGACGACTTCGATCGATTTTTGTTGAGAGGAATTGAAAGAACTATTTATCAACTTTGTAGGTGCCTCAAAAAATTTAAATTAGGTTTTTTAAAATTTTCTTAAAATGTTCAATGAGGGTCCAAGTAAACACGCTTCGGACGACATCTCACTAGTCCCGAATCGTGGGCGGCAAGAGGTAACAGTAATGGACGGACGGACGGAAAGTTGTACCACTGCCCCAATTTCGCAGTCAAGTCACGGCATGACTGCATATTATCTTCACCACACTTTCCTTTGCACAATTTCAAGCACATTATTTTAAAAAGACAACAAAGCACACAAGGACGTGTTATGTGCTTGGACAAACCTTGAAACGAAAGTAAAAAAGCGACACGCGCCCATTATGCAAGCCCGGAACCACCTGCATCACGCGTGTCCTTCGGGTGCGACGGCGTGCAACGGCGGCGTTGCCACGAGCTCCATGTTCATACACCGGAGAGGCTTCGGCTTCGACCACTTGTTCTCTAACGTTATCTAAACGATGCTATCTCGAAATATTACTGAGACCTGACGTATCCTGGCGCAGGAGTACAATTTTAGGACGGCGGGGCGACGCTCTGTTCAACGAATTTAAACAAAACGCTATTCTTTGACAATTAATACGAGATCAGAGTAAAATTAATTAAAGAAAACGACGCACAATTATTTGCTCAAGCTCTTCGAAATGATCAACAATATTATTCTAATATACATTCATCCTTATTCAATATGAATGTAGAATTTCAAGCTTTCGAACTTTTTGGATAAATTAATACAATATGCAATAAGGGGCAAACACCATTTATGAAGCACGAAAGGCACCATGATAATTTATAAAATTAACAATTCTGAAAATCGAATTACGAAACTTTCTAATCAAAACTATAAGTTTTGTTTGCGAATATTACGTTCTAATACGCAAATACCCCTATTTACATCTATATTTATATTATTACAGCTCTGCAAACGTTCATTGTGTCTTTTAAGCACAAATTCACTTCACAGACTTTGGTGGGTGAGTGAGTGAGTGAGTGAGAGTGAGTAATTAGCGCTTTTGGACACGACAACTTCGATCATTTCATTAGTCCTGTCAGTGAAATCCATGTTGTAAACCGGAGAAGGCGATATTACATCTTCGCCGGAAAATGAGATCTAGCGCCGACCTAGACAATGGTTAGTGGGATTCCTTCCGCAGAAATCTCCGCGCTGCATGGTTCTGCCCAACCGGGACAAGCTCTGCGCTCCCAACTGATTTTCTGACGTATGTGGTAGTGTATCGCACGTAACAATAAGTGGAGGCGTGTAAGGGAGAAAGAAGGGGACAAAGACAAAGAAGAAAAGATCGCGTGCCGCCCGTGGCACTTCTTCAGGATTCGCCAGTTATTGATCGGAAGAGCCACAAAAAACAGATCTACGATCAGCATCTGATTAGTAGCCGCCTGCTTCACTTCTCTTCAAAGCTGTGGCAGAATTCGACATAATAAGCTAAGTAGTTAGTCGAAACTTCGCTACTGTTGGGACTCAGTCTTGAGACTCTCAAACAGCGACGCTGCAGCTGCAATGGATGTTGTCACTAAGCCATGCCAGCCGCTGGGACCTGCAGGAGATAGAGGACTGTGCACGTCGCCTCTTACCGCTGCAAGGCGCTCACAAGTGTCGCTGTGCCGTCGCCTCGCTACGGTGTTGCGCACGGCTAGCGGGTTTATCGACCCGGCTTCGCGCTGGTACCGCGCTGCTCCGCCTCGCACACGGCTAGCGACACCGCCCTACCGGACCGACAACTGGATACGCGCAAGGCAATTTGCGATCAGCGATCGGGTCCTCCAGCTCTCGAAGCTCGTCTCGAGAATATAAAGCAATGAAGATCATTTCTCTAAGGAACGACCAGAGCATCTACGGCGAAGCAGGAGAGGGGAGCGCAGGTGGCGGCGGAGGCAGTGGCCCTGGCCCACAAACGCGGTCGGCGCCCGTGGCCCGCGATGGAGAATGGAGCGCGGGCGGCGCGCTTCTCGCTCAGTGTTCCACGCGGTGGCACAACCAAGGAGAGGTTGGGGACCATCCGGATTCACCTTCCCCAAGGAAACATTCACAAAAATACTTTTTACTAATTTTCTTAACAAACGAAAGTTATTCACTGCCTCAATTCCATATGCTATCAATAATTAGAAAGCAACAAATGAAATGACATAAAATTCAGCATCACTGAACTTTTCCCTCCTTACAAATATATTTTCTGCAGCTTTTAAATATATCTCCTGATTAAACTGTATTTGATGTTAATTGTACGACAAACACAAATACTTATTAATCTAGCGAGACGAACAATCTTACAACAGTCTTCAAACAATTCCTGTTTAATCCGGGTTTCAATTTTGAGTTGCGTAATGCTTTTACCTTGTGTAACAAATTAGTGGTAGTTGCTTTCAAACTCAGTTACTGTTGGTTTACAGTGAACGGACTTAAAAATCTATTTCATATGAGTTCTCAATACATAACAAAATATGAGTAAAAGCATTGCTTATATCATTTTTTCGAGCCAGTCTTATTATCAGCACAGAGAATCGTGAGACACCACACAATTTTCATACAACGCCAATACCAGAATTTGGTTCTGCATTTCAGAGCACGAAGTTTAAATCCCAAAGATGCACAAATACAAAACAACTTGATTGCAACTTTCAACCTGACGGCGAGCGAGAACGAGGAATATCGAAATGAATTCATACAAACCCCAAATAAGGAAAATAAATGTTTGCAAAATGAGAAAACGTTCACACATTGTACTTCTATCCATAGTACGTCACGCGCAGTGTATATTTACGTTAGTTATACATATAGTAAGTCATGATAACTAAAATGCTGTATGGGACCCGGAAAATTTTACCGGGAAATTTAAAGAGTTGAAGAACTATTCGATCGACAGCGTTTCACATACATCAGGCAAGCTTCTAAATGATGGTGCAAATTCAGAACATTTATTTAAGGACAGTTTCTGTCTTGCACGCAGGAAGTGTAAGTAGACGGATGAGGTCAGAGTAAAAAGAACACAGCTGAAGGTAACAGGGGTACAGAGACAAGCGAGAGGGTTGAAAATAACTTAACAGAAAAGGAAGAAGTAAAACGATCTTAAACAGAATAAAGATTCTATTTGATGGTTATATTTAAACACTCAAAACCATTCAATTTAAAATTTTACTAAAAGGATACTAAGAACGTCAAACTCTTAGAGATTGATGAAACAGATGTTGGAAAAACGTGATTATACCGCAAAGGTGGAAAACTGCAGTAATAAGCCCTATTTTGAAAAAAGGAGACCGGTTGTCTTGTGAAAATTAGAGGAATAAATGTTACTTACAAGATCTATTAAAAAATAATCGCATCCAGAGTGCATAATATTGCAGAGACAATGTTATTGGAAGAACAAAATGGATTCAGGTCTTGCTCCAATAATATTTTTATTGTCAAGCAGATCATTGAAAAATAGAAATTATAATAAAATAACACATATGCTCTTCAGAGATTACTCTAAAGCTTTCGACTCGGTAAACAGAAATACACTTTTTATTGTATAGCATCGTAAAGGTCTCCCACCACAGCTGATTTCGGTCATTAGGAACATCTATAGTAACTCAGAAATTTGCATTAAGAGACAAGAGAATAAAAGATAAGACAAGACGTGAGACAATGATGAAGTCTATCCCAAATTCTTTTTAATTTATATTTAGATGAAGCTTTAAATATGTGGATATCTACACAAAATCTTATAGTCATGACATGGGAAAAGAAAGAAGACCATATTATTCGCCGATGCCCATCTTATAATAGCAAATGGTGTATACAGCCTCCAGAAAGAACTCTTTGAATTACAAACGGTAACTGAAATTTACAATCTCTGCATATCCTCTACAAAAACAAAAAGTCACGGCCTTTGAAGAAATGGAACCGATTACATCCAAATTAGTTGTATATAATTCACCTATAGAGCAAGTTTCACGTTTCAATTTCTTGGGATACAAAATGCCATACAGAGGAGAAATAGAAATACAGGGAAAAATTGAAAAACTAAATCGTATGAACAGAACAATCCTGAGAACCCTGAAAAAGAAAGTCAGAGAGGACAATATGATTAAAGTCTATAAGGTATTAAGTATCCTTACATGTTTATATGGAAAGGTAAATTGAACAATGACGAAAAAAGATAGCCCACGACTACAAAGTCCTGAAATGAGATTTCTGATATCAGTGGGTGGCTATAAGTTGATGGATAAGAAAAGGAATTTAGAAATTCGTAAAGAACTTGGGGTATGTAATCTTCAAGAGGAGATAAATTACTATCCAAATTCTTGGACCCAGCACATTGAAAGGATGCAAGACAATCGCCTTGCCGAAAATAATTCTACAATAGCGTCACAAGGACGAAGAAATCCTCTCTGCGGGAACAAGAGGTGGGGTGAACAGACGGTAACAGAGTCGTAACAGGCAGTATATAAGGCCTATATAACTGAAGGAGAAGTAATTTTTGAAAAAAAACAAACAGAACATTACTTCATATTACGGAGTGCAATTTAGCACTATCCGTTCGAAAAGTTCGATGAAAAAATTTGGAGCATTTTTCATGAAAATGGGATTTGAGCGTTTCTGAAAATCCGGAAATATGAGTTCATTTTCACAGAGAACTGTAGTTTTCGAGAAACTTTATAAATCATCATCTACAGCTCGTGTACTCATAATACAATTCTGTTAAAAATTAAATATTAATGACGTGAGAGACGAGTCTATATTTTTTTAATGTTGAAATAAACAAAAACAAAAAACACAACAAACGAATAGAGCAATATGGCGTTTATGTCATCTTAGAGGGTACATTTAGTGCTATTCGGACTAAACTTTTAAAGAAATAAATGCGGAGTAGTTTTTGAGAAAATCTATTTTTTTGTTGTTGTTATTTTTTTTAATTGTACGTACTGCACGCAATATTGTGCTACAATTACTAATATTTCGCTCATTGTAAGAACTAAATATGGAGAAAAAATTTCATTTGAAGAAAAAATCGCAAACAACACTATCGTAGTTGTAGGAAGACGCAGAAAAAATTCAAACTTAAATATTTTTCGAAAATTCAGAGTTCAATCTGAAAATACCACCCATGCCAACTTTACGAGTTATTTTACCATATTTTTTACAAGAAATTAAAAGAAACAATTGAGTGCCGGTTTAGAGAAAATGTTGAAATTGTTTTAAGGGCTTCATATAAACTGCTCCCAAATTTTAAAGGATGGTTTTCTCAGGTCATTCGAGTTTCGACTCAGGTCATTTTGGACAAAATCGTACGCATAGTTTAGGCGCTAGCGGTGTACACATACACCCAGACGGACGGACTTCTTGCCGTCTTTCGATATTTTGGTACCAAGGACCCACAAAAAAGGGATTCTGGCTACATCATGTGTTACAAGATTGTTTTCTCATTTAAGCCACTGAATTTATTCACTTTTTTGTTATCTGTGCCCAGAAATTAATTTTTTGTGCCGAAAATTCGCCGATTTTTCGCGCAGCATTCTCTGTAGTTCCTTTCTCTGCAGTACGTGTATTACTCCGTGCATATGTATGTACGTATACAAAAAATTATAACCAATTGACAAATAAGTATAAAGATATAGTGAGGTAAGCGGCGGTTCATCTTTGCCTTTTTCAACTCAACTACAAGGTGAAAACAATTTGTGTATTTTAACACACACCACCTCCGTAGTTTGTTACCGCAGACGCCTGATCAGTTTGCGTGTGCGAAGAGTTGCACACGATGGAATATTTCAACCTCAATTTACGTTGTAGTGGGAACGGTAGTATCTCTTTATTTTTCTCTACGTTATTAAAAAGTTTCCGTGTAATACTACATTATCAGAAAGGGTCAAAACATGCTAGGCCCAGAGCGCTTGGGACACTAAATTCTTGCCCGATTCAACGTCTGTTAGCGCTACGCTAATGTCAGGCACTTCGAACGTTAATTATTACTTTCTTGCTATTGCTTACGAAGTAGAGACAATTATTTAATGCTGCGGGGGGGAAAAGAATAATTTTCGGTAGAAAAACTCCGGGCGCTGTTAACGAAAAAGTTGTTAAATCCAGTTGGTAAATCCTCTTAGATGTGGTGAAGCCAGAATCCATGTTTTGTGGGTCTTTGATACAATAGAATGACGGCAACCAATTTTGTCCAAAATTGATATTCGAAACTGATCAGGCTGATGTCGCGGCCTCTTGAATTTAAACATATTTTGATTTTGCTGCGTACTTTACTTGAAGCCCCTCGGTCATTTTCAAAATTAAAAACATATTGTTGGATAATGTGAAGGACATTTCAGAGAATGGTGTACGTCTCATTTTCGTTGAAATCCCTGATTTTTCCAAATTGTAGAGTGATGCAGTAACAGAAGCAAATGGTCTGTTATAGTAGTATGAAACTATTTATATTGTTCACATATTTCAGACTTCCTTCGAATACCGTCATAAAATTTCGCAGCGGCTGGACGCACAGAGAAATTGAATACTTGAAAGTAACGCAATAAAAAGGGCTCCGTCGTAATAATATGCACGACTTATTGCCGATCAGATGGCCGAGATCGCTAAGGCAGTAGTGCCGGAGTGGTCTCGGACCAGAAGATCGCGGGTTCGAGTCCCGCCTCGGGCATGGGTGTATTTGTGTGTGTTTGTATGAGTGTGTCGTCCTTTCACCCCTCATTATCATCATCATTTCATCTTTCATACCCCCAGGAGTAACAACCCTGGGGGATAAAAATCGGATCCAGCTTAATGCTGGTCCCCCCAAAGAAGTGTTCGTAAGCACCTGCCACCGTGATATTAAATGAAAAACTGAGCCACGGTAATTGCAGGTTACTTGCCCTGCGTGGTCCTAGTTGGCCGAAACGAAAATAATAAAAAAATAATAATATGCACGATTTATTGGAGAAAAATGAAAGTAAAATGTATATATTCTTCCTTTTTATAATGCATGAAACTTATCATCACTTCAAAATCTTCTGATTCTCCTACAATTATAATAATTGTGAAACTTTATCTTTTCATGTGAGACCGAAAATTTTAATTTATTCTGCTCGTCTGATTCAATCTGCCCACCACGCTGTAGACCGTTGTTCCGTGGTACCTATATGCGACGGACAGTCGTTCCTTCACCGTCACCAGCCGCAAGAAGGCCAAATTTCGCATTTCCGGTATTACGTGGTATGTGAAGAACAAAAAAAATTATTTTCGGACATCACTGAGCAACAAAAAAATGTAGTTAATTTTTTTATTTATCTCTGTAATTTCGTGATTGTCTGGTAATAGCGGTGCTAACTTGAAGTCCAGTTAGCCGATTGTTTATAGTAGGGTCAAATGAACGACATTTTTTGCATAACAAATTAGCAACAAGAAAGCGACAAAATTTTTTAAAACTTCGGTATGCTAATTTTACGAACCTCGTGAGGAGGAGGTCCTGGAATTCCAAATCCGAGCGGTACTGAAACTGTGGTTCGCAAATAGACAATATTGCGAATGCGCTTACCAATTTCACTAAAACTGTTTGGCTTGCTTGCTCGCTGCCCTTTTTCGCTTTTCACTATCCCCCTCTATCTCCGATATCGCTGCTACTAATCATTCTTGAGCCACCAAGTCACCTCACTTTACGGGACTTGTTCGAAGGATGACCGAATAAAAATCGAAATTATTTGAAACACACAAGATTTCAAGATAAATTCAGTTCTATACATCGGTTATAGAGGATACGAGAGCATCTGCCCCAATTATAACATCAGTGATTTGTGAAATAGAAATAAACTAGTGATGGCACAGACTTTCTCGAAATTATTAGTTTCCTAATTTCTTTGCTCTGCGCTATACTTTCGATTTTTCTCCAACCTCTGCTGCCATTCACTGCCACCTTATTCACATTTTTTCAAGATTTCGGTTCTGTTATGGCATAAAGAGAGAGGGCGAGAGAGAGAGCGGCGCGCGGGAGAGGCTGGTGGCACACTGGCACCGGCCGACAGGGCGTCGGGCACAGCCCAGGTGCTGCGAGGCGCCGCTAGGGGGCAGGGCGGCAGCGGCGGCCGGGCCGCCCATTGAGCCGCTCCGCAGGCTCGGGAGCTATAAAGCGACCGGCCCGCGGGGCCGGGGACAGTGAGCAATCTGAAACAGAAGTGGGACTGAAACATAAATAACGCAGTATTAAAACACACGCAATGCGCGCGCCGGTAGGCTAAAGTCGTTTCTGACCTTTGTTTCTCTTTTTTATGTTACAGGATAGGCCATAGATGCCCGTAAGGGTAGGAATGGTCACACCGCGGTGGCGTGAACGCGCATTGCACTTTTAGTGCGTTCACAAAACTGCACAAAGTTGAGAGAGTGGCGGGGACAGTGACGGTCCGAGTGCAGCAAATGACTGCAGTGAGCCACGTGGTGCCAATGTGCTATTTGCCGTGCTGTGTTGGTAACGATTCGCCAGGTGGTTGATGATCAGTGTTTGTAAAAGTGACCTTTTCTGGAAAACGGCGATCTGGCTTGTACTTGGTTCATGCTTTTCGACTCGGAATAATAAACCTGCATTGTTGATAACTGTTGTAGCCAAGAATGCTTTGACTCCGGCCGCGAAAGCTTACGAACGCATGTTGTCTTCTTAATTGTTCCCGAATATACAACATGTTCCCTAACAATAGAACCGAAACATTACTTTAAGAATAGTATACAAATGTAAAATCTCCTTTTAAATTGACATTTTTGTTCAATAATTTTAAGAAATTAACATTTGAGTGTTTCTGAAAATGCAGAAATGCGAGCTCAATTTCTCAGAATACTTTCGAGCTTATGAGGAACTTAATGAGACATCATTTAAAGTACGAGTAATCACAAACTCAATTATGAATGCAAGTCGCCGGTACAGTAAATATTGTAACGTTTCTCGTAGTTAATTAAAACTCACTGATTAATTTATTAATTAATTAAAACTCACGAATAAACAAAAACGTTTATTCGTGAACAATTTTACACTACAATCTACTGACACTAAAAACTACTTGCTCTATTTACAGATATATTACACTTAATTATTTTTCATTACACACGTCACCGTTCTCTTGATTATTTATTTACACTGTTCTCTTTCTTCTACAGTATCACCCAGTCCGATGCACTGTCCACGGTCCACTGCGCAGACCACACTTCACTGCGCAGACCACACTTCACTGCGCAGACCACACTTCACTGCGCAGACCACACTTCACTGCGCAGACCACACTTCACTGCGCAGACCACACTTCACTGCGCAGACCACACTTCACTGCGCAGACCACACTTCACTGCGCAGACCACACTTCACTGCGCAGACCACACTTCACTGCGCAGACCACACTTCACTGCGCAGACCACACTTCACTGCGCAGACCACACTTCACTGCGCAGACCACACTTCACTGCGCAGACCACACTTCACTGCGCAGACCACACTTCACTGCGCAGACCACACTTCACTGCGCAGACCACACTTCACTGCGCAGACCACACTTCACTGCGCAGACCACACTTCACTGCGCAGACCACACTTCACTGCGCAGACCACACTTCACTGCGCAGACCACACTTCACTGCGCAGACCACACTTCACTGCGCAGACCACACTTCACTGCGCAGACCACACTTCACTGCGCAGACCACACTTCACTGCGCAGACCACACTTCACTGCGCAGACCACACTTCACTGCGCAGACCACACTTCACTGCGCAGACCACACTTCACTGCGCAGACCACACTTCACTGCGCAGACCACACTTCACTGCGCAGACCACACTTCACTGCGCAGACCACACTTCACTGCGCAGACCACACTTCACTGCGCAGACCACACTTCACTGCGCAGACCACACTTCACTGCGCAGACCACACTTCACTGCGCACACCAGGGTCCACTGTACTGCTGCTTACCGCGATGCTCACTTTACAGCTCAGCTTCCACTGCAGGCTTCAAACCGCTGACTGCTGTTCACCCACTGCACCACTGTTCACCGCAATGCACACTTTACAGCACAGCTTCCACTTCGGACACACTGACGGACTTTCACTGATTACATACACTGACTTACTCTGACACACTAACTTACACTGACTAAATTCTTACTAACTGACTGCTACTGACTGACTTCTCTGCTACTCACTGACTTCTACTGCTCACTACTCACTCGCGGCCGCCGGCAGGGGCGCATTTATACCTGGCCGGCGCTCGTCCCGATACACCCGGCACATTCTCCGCGTCTCCCCGCGACTCGCGAATAGTCCGGAACTGTCCAGTTCGGGGGAAGGGAAGGGGCGCCGGCAGATGACGCAATCCACGCGCAGCGAATCCGGCAGGTGATGCAATATTCATTACAATATTAAGGACGTGAGAGAAATGTAAAAAAAAGTGTAAAAAAGACAACATACGGCGTTTATGACAACAGGACAATTAGTACCATCCCTACCAAGAGTTTGAAACAAAATTGGGTCCATTTTGGAGAAATTCTTGTATTCAATATTTTTTGTGATGCACATATATCACGCAATAATACACGAAAACTATTAAAATTTTCAAAGAAATGTGCATGAAGTTAAAGAAAGACATATTTAGGGAGAACAATTTCCATTTCAAGAAAAAAATCTTTATATTCAATATGGTAGTTAGGAGGAGACGCCGAGAAAAATTCTGACTTTTGTAACCTTCAAAATATCAAAGTTAACAGTTAATATTGGTCCTATACCATCTTAAGAAGCATATTTCAATCTATTCGTACAACAAACGTTAAGAAAAAATTTGGAGCCATTTTTGAGAAAATATGTAAGATGTTCCAGGGGCGTCATTTAAAGTATCCCCAAATTTTAAACAATATTTATCGAACTCTTAAAGCTTTGAGGCTAGATCGACCAGTGAATATTCCTTTTTTTAATTCTAGGAATACTTGTTTTGGCCCTAGTGTTATTCACAGATGGGCAGACGGACGGACGTTTTGTATAAAAAAAAAACAAACAAAAAACACCACTTTCTGTATCAGGGAGCCCTAAAAAATTTGTTCAAATCTGGAAATCGATTTCTGGTAAATTATATAACTTTCTCCCTATTACATATATTACTCAGTACGTATAGGAGACTGTAAAACTAATGTAATGTGAAAAATGGCGGAAGCATTATCAGACAAATCCCAGCCGGGGCTGAACCGCCTGCTTCCCTGACTCGCTTCGAACCCGCTCCTCCTACCTCTTTCGGAATGCTTCCGTGCCCCTCAGAGACGGCGCCCCCACTCGCGGCGGCGGCGGCGCGGCATCGGGATGGGGCATTGTATTTTGCCCAATTTCGACGCGCCTATTTAGCCGATTTGGACGATTGATACGGCGTTGGATTCAGGAAGCACTTCGCCATCGCGCTATAAGCCCACATTTTTAAATTTCTTCCCAAAACTATTCCAAAACTCATTTTTCATTTATTTTTAAAGGGTACTTCGTAGCGTAAATTCTGTATTAAATAAAAATCGTATGAAGTTTACTGATTGAAAATCAGACCATTTGTTCAGACGTTGTTGGTAAAGTAATTTTGGCCAATTTTGGTGCTGCTACGTGGTGGCGACAAATTTAACTAATATCGGTACAGTTAGCCTTAATGTAATGTGGACACCAAAAACATTGAAATCAGATTATTTTCAATTTCTCAGAAATATAAATAATGCTCATTATGAAATATATAAAATATAAAACAATTATTTTCTTAGAAACGGCTCGAATTTTTTTTTGTTGTGAATGTAGCAAAGAATGGTAAAGAAAGATGCTGGTTCCATGTTCGTCGCTATCTGTGTACATTCCAAAAGTGGAAGGAAAAAAATCGAAATGGGGATCGAAATGGGGGAAATAATTTCCTGCGCTTTATTTGAGGCAGTGTCACTCCAATGGCAATGTAATTTAAAAAGTGGGTGGAGGCAGTCAGACAAATCTTGAAAAGAAATTTTAATATTATTTAACTATAAGATGATTATAATACTCTATTATTATTATTATTATTATTATTATTATTATTATTATTATATCACTCAATATATTTTAAACATGAAATCCATTTTAAATCACAACATTTAATTAAGTTAAATATGAAAACGAATGGACCATTTCCCTTTTTATGTGTGGGAATGAGTAATAGTTGTAAAAATAAGATGAATATAATTTTGATGAATATAATAACATTACATTTAATTCTTATATTCTTCTATTCATTCATATTTTCTTGCTAGCGGTATTCACAATGCTGATTGGCAAAATGTATGCCATACGAATCAGCGGGCTTTGTTGCTTTTGCAACCAAGTTCTGCAACAGCGCACTGATAAGACGATAGTGATGTCTGACATCGTTTTGCCGTAATATAAACGAATAATTTTATTGACAGCTAAAATACATGTACATTTATGTAGATGTACAACATGAATACATTGAATTCAATGGCAGGATGCTGTTTACAAGCGGTGTCCAACTTACAAGACCTCAAGGGCCCAAAAACCCTTAACATGGTTGCGGGCCATTGTTTCATTACTCGGCCTTTCCACACGTAACCCCGTGTTGTCGATCTCTGCTGTTTGCCCGACTGCTCTGAATCGGGTGAGGGTGGGGGGGGGGGGGTATATGAAAGATATGAGGCTCTATCACGCATAACGCAGTGAAACACATTGGGATGATTTCGAATTTCTGAATTTACTAGAAAAAAATACTTAAATCTGAACATCTGTATACATTACGGAGGTGTTGACCCCGACAAGACGCGTCGGCTAGGTTCAATATTCACACCCAACGTGGATGCAAGGGGCATCCATTTCATGTTTGTCTAATAACCTTTCGCGGGCCACAATAAATGGCACCGCGGGCCGCCAGTTGGGCAGCCCTGGTTTAAAAGTTTTAATTTATATATAGTGACGTCGTAATTTATATATAGTGGCGTTGTTTATTTTAATTTTAATCTGTCCCACACTTCGGACAGCTATTTTTGATGTCGACGCCTAGTTGGTAAGCCAGCTAGCTCATGCCTTGTTTCAGAGGAATCGAATGGAGCGTTGTTAAAAAATTAACAAAAACACTTATTCCCGTTAGAATTTTAAACATAATTTTAATCTAATTACTGGACGTTACAAATTTGTGAATTTCTATGAGCTCATTACCTGAGTTAGTATTAAAATAAATTTATAACTACACTGTTAAATTTAAATCTAAAAAAATTGAAGTAAAGCGCGGTCATACCAAGTCATACATAAATTGTTTTCAAATATTCCTGTTCACTGAGAAGTGACGAAGAGCCATTTGTTTCCCTAAGTCGCTTGATGAGCTGTTTGTTAAACCTTTGTATGGTTTAATACCGAAAGGTTTCACCGTATTCTTGGGTAGCGGCGGAGGGCAGAGCTGCGGCGTCAGGCGTTCATTAACCCCTAAGCTGTTTTCCACTGGGGGAGACAGGTCAGGGTTTCGCAGCTTCCCTGACAATAACAAGCCCGGGTGGCCTTTTGATCGAGTCACGGCAACGTCTGCCATTCACCGCAGACAGGGATGCGCGGTCGCTTCCAGATTTGCAGCACACATCACACCAAAGTAATTATTGAACTCATCAATCTGTCTAATTCAGGCGGCAGGTTTTGAATAATTCACGGAACTACGTTTCGTGAATCACTGTAATCGCTTTACAGTGGTTTAAAGCAACACGCCTGGCTAATAAAATTTCAACAAGTGGGTGCCTAAACACGACTCTTGCGCCTGGCGACCCGAGTCTATCCGTGTCCATTAAACACTAGGACCCCACAGCACGCCACATATCCGATCGGCGAAGCGATCTCTACTCAAGTTCAAATCGCACAAAACATTCGCGCACGACATGACCTCTTGCTTCCTGCTCTACTTGCCGGAAGTCCCATCTCCAATTCGGCTAAACTCTTAAGTCCCGAATAGCACACTCACACTACGTACGAACGCGATATTTCTCTCCGCGAAGGCAGTTGTATTCCGTTTCTCTGCTCTGCTTTTCGCTTCTTCCCTCCCATTCCAAGGATCTAGTCCCTTCTCCCTGCCCTTTAGATTACGCGCTGTTAATTGTCAAAACCTATTGAACATTTAAGTTTTCTTGGCTAATCACTGCAGGCGTCTCGAATATTCCAGACTAGAACTTTTTAGTACCTTCTCTGTCACTTCTAAAATGCTGATGCAAGCCTCGAGCTCTGCATCAGAGTACTGAGTACGACGCAGGTAGGCACATTTATTTATACAAGTCATAATTCTCGTCCATCGCACGGGCCATCGGCACGTAGCTCCAGGAAATAGCAATGGGCACGCGTCTTGAATGTCTCCTTGGGCCGAAGAGGGGCGGAGGGAAAGGGGCCCCTCCACACTTATGTAACTACGCATTTCATGTTACGTAATATTGACAAAAACTTTAGCAAGAATTACGTATAATTAAATAATACAAAAACTGTACTTTACCGTTTTTAAAGACAAAATCTAGTACAACTGACTGTCTGAATCAAGAATCTCTTCTCAATTTTGCAGTTTTAAATTATTATTTTTGCAATTTTCGAAAAAATATGGGATATCACTGGTAATATGCGACCTGAAGCATCCACTTAAACATCTTTGGCACTATTGACAAAATTTAATAAAAAAATGTGGAACCATGTTTTTGAAGATTTTGAAACTGACCAATCGCTTCCCGTAAAAGTACCCCCAAAATCAATACATCTGTTTCAAATTCCAAGGGCCGCGACATCAGTCAGATCGATTGGGGAATATCAGTTATGAAGAAAATCGACTGAAGGGTTTAGCCGCTAGCGTTGACAACAAACAGACACAGACAGACAGACACAAACACCGACAGGCAGACAGACAGACAAACCGACAGGCGCGCGGCACGTGTGGCGCCGTGGTCGAGGTTTTCGCCGCCAGCGTGGCAATCGGCCGTGCATAGCCCCCTCAAGTGTTGAGCTTTATCGCGTTCTCCGCGCCGGGCGCCTACACGCGACACAGGCGCTCTTTTCTTGGCTGCGCCGCGCCCTGGCGGCGCGTTGAGGACCCTGCGGCCTTGCGCCATTTTTCGCTTTATCTCTTGAATACACACAGAATGCATGTTTACCAGTGCTTTATCGTATATGCAAAATTTCATTTACGTTAGGTGGTATATTCCAAATTCCATGATTTTTGTTTTCGTGTAGGTACACCGCATAATACTCACTGAATCATATCTAGTATTTAATGCGTTACCATCGACAATACCCTACGAGTTCCATAATTCAATAATCACATGCATACGAATTTTCCACCATGTTTACATGCATATGGTTACATGCACATCCAAATGTAATGTCAATCTTCTTGAGTTCTTCAGAATCAATGTATTCTATATATTTTATTTTTCATTATGATGTATGTATTCTGTGCGATCATTTAAGTCTAAATGTTAGGTGCCACCTCCTTGGTTATTAAATACGATTCCCATTCAAGGGCGAACCGCTTATTAATTGGAAGATCCGGGTTTTCGTTTCACTGCCTATTTTCATTGACCTGGCGTTCTTTTTATTACTTCTTACATTGACTGAATGTGCCATTAGAAAATCGTAACAAAAGGACGTAACAAGTATTTCTCAGACTTACAGGTTTAGTAAAAGAATACTTAATTTGCAAAAGTTGAAGGACAAGTAACGCCGAGAGACAGAGCTAAACATGTTTTTCTGAACTGTGTTTCAGTTGCAGAGAACGTTTTCATTAGCGTACACAATGAATATTTGATGATGTGATTATAATGGCCAACGATTTGCATGAATACATCCGATACATTATACTATTTCGTTAAACTAAACAAGATAAAGGTTACCATTGCGTATTCAAGATTGATCCACACATTGAATTACTTCATGATAAACTACGAGACATAAACTCCGACGCAACTATTACTGATAATGCTCCATAGCCAATAGGGGGTATTTCCAAATAGAATTTTCATAAGCAACACCGAAGTGCTACAATTTTGAGTCATTTCTAATATTTGATGTGGATAACATTCGAGACATCATACAAGCACTATATTATGGTGAACCCATCATTCATTCGCATGCCCTGTCAAAGTAACAGCTGAACAAATAATAACAAATAAAATAAATATAATTCCTCTTAATAAATACATACGGCACGATTACTAAACAAGAAAGAAAGAAATATGGAAAGAAAAAGAGGAGGAAGAAGAAGAAGAAGAAGAAGAAGAAGAAGAAGAAGAAGAAGAAGAAGAAGAGGAAGAAGAAGATGAAGAGGAAGAAGAAGATGAAGAGGAAGAAGAAGAAGAAGATGAAGAGGAAGAAGAAGATGAAGAGGAAGAAGAAGAAGAGGAAGAGGACGAGGAAGAGGAAGAGGACGAGGACGAGGAAGAGGAGGAGAAAAGAAAAAAGAAGAAAAAGAAGGAAAGCATCTTAGTATCTACGTATCCGATCAGTAAATTAATTCCTATCCCTAGGTTCATTGTTGCGACGTAATCACAAATGAACTTCTGCAACAGCAGGACTCGACGCTCCGTTCGTCAGCAACGTCGGACGGAGCCGTTCCCGCCGCGCCGTGCAGGTGCGACGCTTATCGCAGCCAGCGCGTCGCCCACTGTCGCTCGCGGGCGCACCCCAGGCCTGCGCCTAAAAATATGCGTGCCGCGCCAAAGCGTCTGCGTTCCGCTGCGTGGGGGAACTAAGCCGCAAACCGGCCTAAGTCGCCTGCTGTTGCCTCGGCCGCGCCTGGCATCTGGTCGCTCGGTGCTACCCGCTTCTCATCAACAAAACCTACACGTGATTTGAAAAAGAAGGGAAAAAAAGTATCCGTGTTTATTTTGCCAAAAGCACTTTCCAGGAATTAAGCAATTTTGCCATTCAACACTTTATTGTAAACCAAAACTCGGGGGCCAGCCCCTGGCCCATTTCCAACAACATTCGAGATAGAAATTTCCGATTGGATAGGCATACAAAGGGTACAGATATGTACAAGTGAATAATAGTTATATTTTGTGCAGTTTGTTTTGAATAGCATAATTTATATTTTTGTAATACAAACTGGAAAGAAAAGTTTGTTTATTGATATATTTGATGTATAGTGATATATTTCCACGATTTTACGTTGAATAGAAAATTGTAAAATCCTGAATAATGCTCTAACAATGGAAGTGCTTTTGGCAGAGAAGATAAACACGGATAATTGAGTTAGCTCTGTCCTTCCAACTTCAAAATTTCATTATTTTTGTTGCTATTTGTCTTGTAACCTAATGAGGCTTTACGTCGCAATTTATAAAACTCGTCATAGATTGTTATCATCTAGGTCCTTGCGTTTGTTGAATTGAATTTGCCTTATTTTACGTGGCGAGACTCGGGCCATCAGGCCCGCTCTTCCGTCTGACCACGCAAATTTCGCTACGCTCCATTGATCTAGCAGAGAAAGAAGGTATTTCTTGGGCGAGAAACAGGCGATTTGAATTTAGCTCAGAGGCGTCATTTAGGCTTGAGGAACTTTTACATGCAAGTAAATCTACGAAAATGGGACAGCCGGCTTTACTTCCCCCTCCGAAGGAAGGCGTACGAAGGGTTTTTTTTTTTCGCCCTTAAAAATCGACGGCTTCGATCGGGTTTGAACCCGCCAACTTGGGTACAACAGTCCAGTACGCTAACCGTTACACCATCGCTGCCGCACCGCGCTGCTTTGTTCTCAACGTATCATTAAGGTGACTACATTTTTAACGCCAATCTGGTACAATGCAAGGGCATAAAACGTTCTACATTAAAATGAAGGTTTACATACGAGTCGCAAATGTAGATGCTACAATATTGTTACGAATATTGCATCACCTTCCGGAATTCGTTGCGCGCGGATTGCGTCATCTGCCGGCACCTCTTCCCTTCCCCCCGAACTAGACGGTTCCGGACAACTCGCGAGCCGCGGGGAAACGCGGAGAATGTGCCGGGTGCCTGGAGAGGAGCGTCGGGCAGGTATAAATGCGCCGCTGCCGGCGGCCGCGAGTCAGTAAGACGTCATTGAGTAGTAGAGAAGTCAGTGAGTAGTAGAGAAGTCAGTGTAAGTCAAGTGTGAGTTAGTGTAAGTCGGTCAGTGTGAGAAGTCGGAAGCAAGCAGCTGCGAATCAGTGTATGTAATCAGTGAATAGGCAGTCAGTCCGTCAGTAAGTCCGAAATGGAAGCTGTGTTGTAAAGTGTGCATCGCGGTAAACAGTGGTGCAGTGAGGAAACAGCAGTCAGCTGTTTGAAGTCTGCAGTGGAAGCTGAGCTGTGAAGTGGGCATCGCGGTAAACAGCAGTGCAGTGGACCCTGATGTGCGCAGGGTATTGGGGTCTGGTGTGCGCAGGGTATTGGGGTCTGGTGTGCACAGGGTATTGGGGTCTGGTGTGCACAGGGTATTGGGGTCTGGTGTGCACAGGGTATTGGGGTCTGGTGTGCGCCGGGATTTGGGGTCTGCGCCGGGAATTGGGGTCTGCGCAGGGAATTGGGGTCTGCGCAGGGAATTGGGGTCTGCGCAGGGAATTGGGGTCTGCGCAGGGAATTGGGGTCTGCGCAGGGAATTGGGGTCTGCGCAGGGAATTGGGGTCTGCGCAGGGAATTGGGGTCTGCGCAGGGAATTGGGGTCTGCGCAGGGAATTGGGGTCTGCGCAGGGAATTGGGGTCTGCGCAGGGAATTGGGGTCTGCGCAGGGAATTGGGGTCTGCGCAGGGAATTGGGGTCTGCGCAGGGAATTGGGGTCTGCGCAGGGAATTGGGGTCTGCGCAGGGAATTGGGGTCTGCGCAGGGAATTGGGGTCTGCGCAGGGAATTGGGGTCTGCGCAGGGAATTGGGGTCTGCGCAGGGAATTGGGGTCTGCGCAGGGAATTGGGGTCTGCGCAAGGAATTGGGGTCTGCGCAAGGAATTGGGGTCTGCGCAGGGAATTGGGGTCTGCGCAGGGAATTGGGGTCTGCGCAGGGAATTGGGGTCTGCGCAGGGAATTGGGGTCTGCGCAGGGAATTGGGGTCTGCGCAGGGAATTGGGGTCTGCGCAGGGAATTGGGGTCTGCGCAGGGAATTGGGGTCTGCGCAGGGAATTGGGGTCTGCGCAGGGAATTGGGGTCTGCGCAGGGAATTGGGGTCTGCGCAGGGAATTGGGGTTTGCGCAGGGAATTGGGGTCTGCGCAGGGAATTGGGGTCTGCGCAGGGAATTGGGGTCTGCGCAGGGAATTGGGGTCTGCGCAGGGAATTGGGGTCTGCGCAGGGAATTGGGGTCTGCGCAGGGAATTGGGGTCTGCGCAGGGAATTGGGGTCTGCGCAGGGAATTGGGGTCTGCGCAGGGAATTGGGGTCTGCGCAGGGAATTGGGGTCTGCGCAGGGAATTGGGGTCTGCGCAGGGAATTGGGGTCTGCGCAGGGAATTGGGGTCTGCGCAGGGAATTGGGGTCTGCGCAGGGAATTGGGGTCTGCGCAGGGAATTGGGGTCTGCGCAGGGAATTGGGGTCTGCGCAGGGAATTGGGGTCTGCGCAGGGAATTGGGGTCTGCGCAGGGAATTGGGGTCTGCGCAGGGAATTGGGGTCTGCGCAGGGAATTGGGGTCTGCGCAGGGAATTGGGGTCTGCGCAGGGAATTGGGGTCTGCGCAAGGAATTGGGGTCTGCGCAAGGAATTGGGGTCTGCGCAGGGAATTGGGGTCTGCGCAGGGAATTGGGGTCTGCGCAGGGAATTGGGGTCTGCGCAGGGAATTGGGGTCTGCGCAGGGAATTGGGGTCTGCGCAGGGAATTGGGGTCTGCGCAGGGAATTGGGGTCTGCGCAGGGAATTGGGGTCTGCGCAGGGAATTGGGGTCTGCGCAGGGAATTGGGGTCTGCGCAGGGAATTGGGGTCTGCGCAGGGAATTGGGGTTTGCGCAGGGAATTGGGGTCTGCGCAGGGAATTGGGGTCTGCGCAGGGAATTGGGGTCTGCGCAGGGAATTGGGGTCTGCGCAGGGAATTGGGGTCTGCGCAGGGAATTGGGGTCTGCGCAGGGAATTGGGGTCAAGTGCAGTGGACCGTGGACAGTGCATCGGACTGGGTGATACTGTAGAAGAAGAGAACAGTATAAATAAAGTGTGTAAGAAGTGAACTGTGTAAATAAATAAGAGAACGGAGTCGTGTGTAAAGAAAAATAATTAAGTGTAATATATCTGTAAATAAACCAAGTACTTTTTAGTGTCAGTAGATTTTAGTGTATATTTCTTCAATAATAAACGTTTTTTTTAAATATTGAGTTGGTTTTAATTCACCACGGAGAAACGTTACAATATTACTAATAATTCATACAGAATGTCCACAAATTTGTTTGAAAATAATTCTGAATGCATTTGGAGAAGCGATTTCTCATCAATGTTTCAAGGAACGAACTACTGCACAACTCTAGAATAGAAATTATGTCGCAAAATAGCAACAATTATACATCAAAGCTAGATTATTTTACAGAGTTGGATGAAGTTATAATCACAATGTACAGTAGTATGTTTTCACAATTTTATTAAACATACATGCCCATAGACATCTAATTATGTCAAGGCACGCTGGTACACGAACGCAGTAATGAAACTGCACCACTTGGGGGTAAAAGATCCCCACTAAAAACGTGCTGCGCCCGGTGAAGTCAGCATTTGCATCTTCCTCTTCCTCCGTCATCGCCCCATACTGCGATTTATGCAACTCTGCCCCTGGCAGATATCAGCTGCTGACGGTTTCATCCAATCGGGTGCTTTGACGACACCATAGTGACGTCACTAGCGTCATAAGCTCCCGATTGGATGAAACTGTCAATAACTGATACCTGCCAGGGACAGGGTGGCGAAAATCGCAGAATGTGTCATAGGACGAGCGTGACGCCAGCGAGAGGAGTGTTCCGGGAGCGAGTTGGTGCTACGACTTCCAATCCATCAGGCGATTAACAAGTCACCGTGGCAGTAACGACATGTCCCGTCCCGTACCATTCCATCGCGGGGTTGACTGAACTCCGAAGACCGGCCGCCTTCATCCATATTCGCGCGACGCAAAGTCGTGATTTTCCATGCACACCCACGCACCCAGCAGTTCAATTCACAATCTGGATTTTTGTTATTAGGAGTGTCGTATTATTATCAAATATCAAACTCCTTTTACTAAAAACATTAATATCAATAAATTAAGGGATCGTATGTTGAAATTCAGTCCACAATGTAATTCTTTTCTAGACCTTTAAGTGAACTTAATGATCATTAAAGTATCACACACTTCCAGTTTCACTTCGCATTTCAAATGAATTTATTTATTTACTTTATACATTTACTTATTGTGGTTCAAGGATATATATTTGCTATGGTCATTAATTGAAGTTAATAATGATACACCAACGGTGGGAGGAGAGCCAGGAAAACGGGAGAATCTCGAGAGAACCTGCTGGGAGCTCTGTCCGGGTTCCAGAGGTGGAAGGCGTACGCGCTAGCTATTACGCCACGAGTCCTATCGTCCTTCACATGAACCTGTAATCTAAATTGTCAACAGGTTACACTACTGAAAATAGTCTACATTCTCTGTTGTACTAATGACGTACTAATACAATTTACAATTATAGAATTACTTGTGCCTTTTTCATGCTTTTAATTTTGCTTTGGTCATAGAAATACAAGCAAAACTATTTTCTGGGTTTTCTATTAGATTTGTAAGCATACTTCAACAACAGTGATAGACAAAGCAATTTATTGTTATCAGCATCACGGATAAATACAATTTCGATAAGCTGGTGATCTTCAAGAGGTCAAGCGACACAATGAGATCCGTTAAGCGCTTTACATCCAGAAACACTGCAGACAAAATCGATGGAGCTCTGCCAAACATGAGGCGTCCTGTGATCTCATCTGTAGATTTATACAGCTTATTTGCCTATTGACTCACATGAGAGATACACAAGAAAGCACCCACAATTTTTCATCCAAAACTATTGAGAGGTAGCACACAAACCACACGATAGCAGAACATTGCACAAAAAAGCAATGACACATAGCATGTGAAACGGAATTATACCTTACTGAATTTACACGAGCAAATCAGTGGGGAGGGTCAGCGTAGTCATTTTTGTTCATATATTTACACTACTACCCACCATTTATAGAAAATATATTATTGGCCAGCGTTTTACCAAGCAAACTTGAAAGTCACATTTGGAAACGCTGGTAAACATTTTGCATCAGATAATGTATTGCTCACAATTTTTAGATTGGTCGACAATCTTATTACGTTAAGTTTAATTTTAGCTGAAAACTCTATGCTTCATTTATGTGCTTCCAATTAGAGATTCCTATTGCTAAAAGCTTTCAATGAAAGGTATTTTCATTGCATACGGAAAGTAATCTCACGATAAGAACAGCAAATCACTCACCCTGAGAAATCAAGTGTCATACGTTGTACGTGTTTGGTTTAAATATGAATAATCACTGACATGAAGGATCAGACAATTTAATCACAAGACGTTACGAACTGAAAAATTAGTTATACATAAATGTTCGTGTAGACAATTTTTACAATCTTATCGTCATATAGTCATCAATACCCAACTTACATTAATTGTTTGCTTGATTACCCTCTTACATATCTGCAGCATTCAAGGATAGTAAAAACAAAAAAAAACAAAAAAAAGAAAAGAAAATACAATACTTCTCGCTTGTGACAAAACGAAGATTGTTTCATGATCACACACACAACCACGCAAGAGCGCCAATACCCATCCATGCACATGTTATGTTCCCTGCCACATGCACATAAAGTATGATCAAAGAGCTATGTTTCGGACGCCAAAGAGGTCGCACTGCGTCCAGTGGCGGTTCGTGATCAAGCCATCAGGGCGTGTAACGGCTCTCTTCTCTCCCCCTTCCTCCCCCTTTCTCTCTCTCTCTCTCTCTAATGCACACACACACACACACATACAAACCCATATGCAAGGCAAATATTACATGCATATGGTAAATAAGCATATTATATAAAATCATTAACATAAATAATGACAATTAAACACAGAGCATCTTATGAAGCGTTATATCTTTCTGAACGGTATCTTATCAGTAGTGAGGGTAGCTCGCATTTATTGTCACACCTGCTTCTACTTCGCTCGGCAAAAACCTCTCCGAAATATTTACTACTACAGTCGAATGATCGCGTATCTACTCAGCACGTTACAGATCAGTTTTTGCAGGGGTTTTTAGAGTTCTATTGTACAAATTGATTCAAAACATTTTTACCCGCACTTTTAAATTTAATTGAATTGATGCCTCATTTTACGTGGTGAGACTCGAGCCAGGAGGCCTGCTGTCTGACCACGCAAATTTCGCTACGCTGTGGAGTATTATAACGAATATGGCGCCCCTTCCCTTCCCCCGAACTGGACGGTTCCGGACTATTCGCGAGTTGCGAGGAAATGTGGAGAATGTGCTGGTTGTATCGAGACGAGCGCCGGCCAGGTATAAATGCGCCGCTGCCGGCGGCCGCTGGTCAATAAGTAGCAGTCAAGTAAGTATTCAGTATAAGTTAGTGTATGTCGGTGTGTATAAGTATGTCAATGTAAGCCAGTGTAAGTAGTCGTCAGATGTAAGCAGCCATGGATCAGTTAATGTATGCAATCAGTGAATAAGCAGTCTGTCCGTCAATGTGTCTGAAGTGGGAGCTGTGCTGTAAAGTGTGCATTGCAGTGAACAGTGGTGCAGTGGGTGAACAGTAGTCAGCAGTCTGAAGTCTGCAATGAAAGCTGAGCTGTGAAGTGTGCATTGCGGTAAACAGCAGAGCAGTGGACCCTGGTGTGCGCAGGGAATTGTGGTCTGCGCAATGGACCGTGGACAGTGCAGCGGACTGTGTGATACTGTAGAAGTGATCAGTGTAAATAAATAATCAAGAGAACGTAGTCGTGTGTAAGAAAAATAATTAAGTGAAGAACACAAGGACGGTGTAATATACCTGTATATATATCAAGTAGCTTTTGGTGTAGAATTGCTTACAAATAAACGTTGTTCTTTAAATAATACCTGTGTTGGTTTTAATTCACCAGTGAGGAACGTATTTTCCATCAGCTCGCTGTACAAAGTTTAAGCTAAAAGTGCACGTTACCGAATACTGAAAACAATTTAGATAATTTGCCATCTACACTGTGTGACGAAACAAAGTCAATTCAACACAATTTATTTTTAGCAAATTTTTTTTCACTCTTTGACAGAAAAAAGAACACACCAATTTCGGATTTTCAAAACACATGACAAAAGTAGCAAAGTACATACGTATACAAAATTTATTTGGGTTTTCATTCATTTGAAATAGATTTGTAATTGCAACTCGTTCAAAATATAAGAGAATGTGCTTATAGTATTAAATTAACATAATTCTTATGAATACACTGCACAGCAACTCGTTCGCGTTTCACGCTTTAGTGAACTGTTTATTGGAAGGGATGAGAGCTCTTTTTAGTTGAGAGATATCTCACACTGCCTTCCTTCGTTCAATGTCACACGTACTTCTCCTACGAACTTGTACTACATGAGTGTTATATCTTCGAGACATGTCAAAGCACTCGCTAAGATCGCCACTGCACAGACGCAGTTGCGATGGCACACTCCCCCAAACAACGCTCCGCTCGTTCGCAATTCCCAAGTGTGGCTGGCTTTCACAAAGAACATTGGCGGTGGATTGCCAATCGCTGCTTTCCAACAGCGGCGCGTGATTTGAAATCCCATACTTCGGAAAGCCTGAGAGGACTTGTTGGAGTTTGTTCAGAGACATTCAAAAGAAAATACACCGAATTAACTTGGGTGTGCACATGCGAACATGCGAATAGACACGAGCCGCCACTGACTGCGCTCGCTGCACCGTCCGGCGCCACGGGATGAGTGGCGCCTGCGAGGAAAAGTCCGCGAGGCCGACGCCGCGCCCGCCGCACCGTAAACATGCGTTTTACGAGCGACGCCTGCACACGCCGCAGCCCAGGAACTTCGCGGGGGAAAAGAAAAGTGATAAAACGGCAATTAACGACACTTTTTCAGATTATCAATGAAGAAATAGAAACGAAATTAAACTTAAAACAATTTACGTAATTTTAAAGTTAACGTCGTGAATTTTATTATTTACATTAAAATCAAATTAACATGAAATTAACAGAGAATGTAATTTAACATTTTGGTTTCTTTTCTTAGAAATTTAAAGGGACAACTACGTCGAAAAACCCTGAAGTTATCAAAATATTTTAGATCAATATTGAAAACAAAACAAATAGTCACATAAAATATTTTGCACGACAATAACGCTAAATACACAGTTAACTCTGTAAAAAGGTACCCATCAATCAAACGAATGATGGACCTTTCATACATCATATTAAGGTGGTTAGAGCGAGATATTCCCTAGTAGATAAAGAGTCCATATTACGTTGAAAAATAATTATTTGCGAGATAAGTGGGTATTGTGGGATCTGCATAAACCAAACAGGACTTTTATGTTGAGTTTTATTTAATTATTCGAATTAATTTACTTTAATAGATGTAAAATAAAAACATTTTAATATTACTCGCGCAACTTTTCTTGAACGATGACCTTGATCCCCCTCCCTTGCGCAATAAACAGTTGAAGGGAAAAACTCGCAGCGGGCACTGATGACAACCTTCCAAGCATTAAAACTTCGTTGGCGCGAAACAGAAGCTAGTCAAAGCCAGTTGCTTTCATAGTGCAGAACCCCTGTTCCGATTTATTGTCAAAATCGAAAGAAATGACTGAGTCAGGTCCAGGTCCTTCAAGGGAGTCACCTAAAACTCCCGAAAAAGTTAAGCACAAGATGCAGTTTTGACTTTCATTTCACACACGTTGGCATTACTTAAAATACTCTAGTGGCCGACTTTGTAACTAATACCCCCACTCCACCCGAAATCGTCAATCCATCGTTCAAGAAAAGTTGCCCGAGTAATATCAAAGTGAGTCAAAGGGAATATTAATTGAATTAAAATTTCATTCAGATCGCCCTAAGCGTTATATCCATAATATTCCAGTTTTCTGAATATCTGGTTACTATCAAACTCAATGTTCTCCAGGAGTGATGGTATCGTAATTAATCCCAGAAGATCCAGAGGAATGTACGAACTCTTGCAAGGTCTTGTCACTCGATTTGAATATAGCGCGTTGAGCGCGCGGTGTTGCCGAGATGCGCGTCACTGTCCCGAACCTCTAGAAAGCGCGCGAACGTCTCCCTTTGGACTGATTTAGGCTTATAATTTTGCAAACTTCTCCCATTTGAAACGGTAGATTTCCTTCAAATTGCGCATGTTGATTTTTCGAGATGCTAGCTACCAAAAGAAAAGTTTTTAAAAGCATGTTCAACAGTTAATTTTCTCATAATTTTAAAATTTCAGGTCGGATCTCTCAGGTCCCCGTAAGAGCCCATGTTAAAACAGCAAACTTTACGGTCTCGTTACGCAAAAACTGGACAGTGAATTCGATTCAAACTTTACCAGAACATAGATGAACCTCTCATCTTTCGATTAATACAATAAAAAAGGCATGTTAATTATAACACTTATCTCGCTCTAACCAGCTTAAGGAGAAATGAAACATAACATGTATTGAACTTATGCTCTGTATCTTTATATAACCGAATACAAAAAATTCATGACAAACAAAATTAACCATTTTACAATTACAAAGGTGTATGCGATTATTAATAACTAAAAGGATAGTATAACCATCACTGGAGTAAATACTTGATTGGAGTATTTACAAGGATTGAAAGTAAGTGGACAAATGAGCAAATAAAAATAACTGGTTTCCTGCTTCAACATTAATTTAAGTGGTTCAATACAATTTCAAAAAGCATTCCGGAACTTTTCCACAAATTGCATATTCATTTCTGTAAATTGCACCAAACAAATACATTCCCGCACCATTTCTAAGAGCCTTCCAACGATAAGTCCGGCTCAAAGTGTCCAGTGCTCTTGTTACGAAAATGTTTTCTACAAATATGGAGTAAATATGGCAAATATCCATTTCAAAAAGAAAATGCTACAACTAGCGAGACCCAAAATCATATAAAACAATGTCGAAAACGAGAACGAATTGTATATCATTCTCCATTTACGTCATTCATCCACCTTTTAAGAGTTTATATGTTTATTTCTTTGGGGACAGACAAAAATGGATGGATGCAGAATCCTGAGATATCATAGTGTGTCGATATTTTGAATTCCTTTCTCCAAATATGAGATGGATCAAAAAGTTGTGTTTTGGTTAGCGATTCACTATTTATTTACAAGTGCTTAAAATAATGTAATAACGTCAAATACAGTTTTTCGGAAACTCAAGTTTTCTGTGAAAACTTGCTTAAAATACTGCATTTCCAGAAACGCTCAAGCGGTTTTCAAGCTTTGCGCATAAATGAGTTCAATTTTTTTTCAACTTTTTCGAACAAATAGTGATAATTGCACTTTTTAATATGACGTACAGTGCATATTGGTGTACTTTTTGTTTTTTCAAAAATTACACAAATGTAATGTAAGACCTCGCCTTTTAATATGCACGTTTCCAACAATTTGTAAACACTATTTGTAAGTTAATGTGCTTCCAATTAAGTTTTTTGAAAACTCAAAAACTTTCTGTGAAAAAGAGCTTCAAATTTCGAATTTACAGTTGCGCTTAAACGGCATTTTCTTAAAAACGGCTCCAAATTTTTCAAAGAAAATTGCCATTTGGTTTTACTGTTATTTAATATTCTTAAAATGAGTTTTCCTTTCTACTATTAGAAAATCGTACAATAAAGAAAATTTCAAAAAAATGTATTATGGGTGACGATAGATGGTAGCTGGCAAGAGAATGTGGCAAGTCCGAATAGGTAGCTGTGATCAAGGGAAATAGAAAACTAACACGGCAAAGTCTCAGACGCTTCATTTAGGCATGAGATCTTTTACATGCAGTAAATCTACTAACATGGGACTGACGACTTTACTTCTCTGAAGGAAGGTGTACGAAGGGTTGTTTGACCCTAAAAATCCATGGCTTCGGTCGGGTTTGAACCCTCGAACTTGAGTATAACAGTATGATACACTAACCGTTACACCATTGCCGCCGCATCAATAGTCTTTCATGCACTACATTTCCAGGCGTCTCGGGAGACCAGTCGGAGCCTGAAGTTTGTTCCGACTCATCGGAATATAATTTGAGGGGGGAACGCCCTTGATGCCGTCATGTAAAGATCGATGCCACATTTCAATAGCAGGAGAAGAACATCGGCTTCTTCGGATTATTTATTGGTTTATTGATGTTTCCGACAGTTTCCACGTTAACTGTCAGTAGTTCCGTTTGTGAAGTGCGTGTTTTAACCCGGAAGGAGACGGTGCTACTCCGACGGTGGATCGTGAGATCCCGTGCTGACGTCACCCCATCTTCCCTTCACCAGGTCGCTCACACATTTTTTGTCGCCATCTCAGCGTACAATCTCCAACTCATCAACAAATAATACCGAATTTTTATTCACATAAAAAGCTACCGGTAGACCCCCACGGATCATCATGGAAAAGGCAAGCGCGAGACGCGAGTCCAAGAACGCAAGGCCGGAAGGGAATGCCCCTGCGCCCCCACGCCCTCTTCTCACTAACGAGACGCGATTCACAACTCGTTGCATAATGGCCTTCGCAATATCCCGGATGTTTACCTCCAAAAGATACATCACATAAGAGAGATGCATAAGAGAGGCCCAGTCTTAGAATACGAGGCACTCATTAGACGATGTTGGTCTTACACCAAGGACCTTGGAACTGCAAAACCCAAAGACCCAGCGGCGGTTACTTCGCATCCTAACGAGTGCATCGTTTCGAAAATTAATCGCTGCACTTTACGGACTGATTAATTGCTCGCGGCAAGGACACGGGCAATGTGAAGAAAGTTATAAGAACTGATTAAACAATGAATTGAGCTATACTCAACTTCCTAAAATTACAGAAAAAGAGCAAAGGTGTTGAAGTGTGCAAGCTGTGTATTTGTTATGAGGAATCGTAGGTAATACCTCGCGTGCATTGGAAATGTCCATAAATCCTCGAAAGACGAAAGGAGGAAGGGACTTATCTGAGAAGTTCCAAGGCACGGATAGTATTTAATAGGACTATTCCACGAATGAATTCAGTCAAACACAGTTCTAAAACGCGCCAACTATTGAAAATAACTTAAAGCTTGTTAAAATCAAAGAGGTTACATAATAGTATATACGTAGTTTACAGCGTATGTACGATAATCTATACATACGGCCTCGTAAGATAGAGGAGTCGAAGCGTATTATTGGCCAGTAGGGAGGGATGGTATGAAAAATCTGATACAAAAAGCGATGAACTGTTTGCGATAGAGCGCAGTAATTGGGGCATTTTATATACAACACCCTATTGGTTTTAATTTCACGAGTCACTGAAAATTACTAACTGACAAGGTTTTTCTGGATTTCATAGCTAACGTCTCGTGACCAAAGCTTTGGTAATACACTTTTCGAGCAAACAGCAGTGCAGTGGACCCTGGTGTGCGCAGGGAATTGTGGTCTGCGCAGGGAATTGTGGTCGGCGCAGGGAATTGTGGTCGGCGCAGGGAATTGTGGTCGGCGCAGGGAATTGTGGACAGGGCATCGGACTGAGTGATACTGTAAAAGAAGAGATCAGTGTAAATAAATAGTGTGTAAGAAGTGAACTGTGTAAATAAATAATCAAGAGAACGGAGTCGTGTGTAAAGAAAAATAATTAAGTGTAATATATCTCTAAATAGACCAAGTAGTTTTTAGTGTCAGTAGATTTTTGTGTATATTTCTTCAATAATAAACGTTTTTAAATAATTCCAGTGAGTTTTAATTCACCACGAGAAACGTTACAATAATTTAATTTTTCTCAATTAATGTCTAACCTTTTTCTAAAATTAATTTCATACATTTATTAATTTATTTATTTTTGCTACAAACATCTAGGGGTGTTTTTATTATTTTTTGAAAGATAAGTAGTATTTTCTTGCAATTACTGAATCCTTTCTCATGGGTGTAGGAATATTTTAATAATTTTTTGTGTGCGTTCCCACAAATTACAATATTGAGAGGTATACTTCGCAGAAGTTAAGTAGTCACTTCATTAAATTCATTAAAAAATTGGTGTAATGGTTAGCGTACGGTTGCTGTTATACCCAAGTTCGCGGGTTCAAACCCGATCGAAGCGTGTTGATTTTTAAGGGCGAAACAATCCTTCGTACGCCTTCCTTCGGAGGGAAAGTAAAGCCGGCTGTCCCATGCATGTAAAAGATCATCAAGCCTAAATGAAGCCTCTGAGCTAAATTCAAAACGCCTGTTTCTCGCCCAAGAAATACCTCCTTCCTCTGCTAGTTGGTGAAAGGAGCGTACCGAAACTTGCGTGGTCAGACGGAAGAGCGGGGCTGATGCCCTGAGTCTCGCGACGTAAAATAAGGCATCATTTCAATTAAATCTTATGTTAACTACCTTTTATAATTTCTTATAATTATTAATAAATACAATTTTTAAAAGTTTATTTTATTATTTTTTAATTTTATTTTTTAGGAAGAACTTTCTCAATTTTGTTAAGTTGATTTTTGATGAGTATGAATGTGCGTTGAAAACATATTCTGACCACATACACTATATAAATCAAAATTCACCTCAGCTAATAGAAAAATATTCTTCCTTTGAATACAAAAGAATTAGAAATGCAGATTTAATTAAAAGAAAAATTTTATCTTTTGATGACTATATTACGTTTTATGAAAAGTAATATACTCCTCAAAATTATATAAAAAATATTGTAAGACTTAACAGAATGTGAGGTTAAATGTTATCAAATTACGCGGTTAGGTCAGGTTTGATAACCAATCAAATGTTATATATACGATGTTTCAATACAAATACTGTTAATTATTAAGATTTCCAATTTTTAATTTTCATTTCAATATAGAACATATTACTCCGCATTCTGGCGAACTTGGTTTTGAGCTAGTTAATAGTTGGTCATGGACTTTTATAACATATGATCTCAAAGTACTTAGGAAAATAATTTCAATTTCATTATGTTCGACATGAAATAATCAAAGTGGATAAATTTTATTAAACTTTCAAGGTGCTTTGTGCAATAGTTGTTTTCTTCAAAGAAATCACAACACGAATAAAGATAATCATTTTTTCATTTGCTTTTATGTTACCTTTCAACCCATGTTCAAAATTACTTTTATTTTTAAAATTTAAAGTTAAACCTTTCAATTTTAATTTTTTAAGTCTAAAATGTTCATAGTGAAAGTGGAAAAGAATTTATTCTTCATAAATTAGAACTTATTAATTAACATTCTATAATATCCTTTTAATAACAAGTACATCCAAATAATTCATAGCACTTTTTAACTCATGGTGTACCTAATATCTAAATTTTAAGAACCGACTATTGGTTCTATATTCACTTGGAAGCTTGAGAGCCGAAGTCATAGTCACTTATAGGATAAGCGAATCCTAAGTGATAAGTGCTTTCTCAAAAGAAGTGTTATCTTATAGGCGCTCGTATTTCATAGACGTTCCATAGAAGGAAGATATAGATATAGACGGAACCATAAGGGAGCAGGCTGCCTTGCTTATGGGAATGAGTGCTCACTTAAGACTTCACTCAAGGGCTGTTTATGAATATGATTCGTCTACTTTAGGGAACACTCAGTGTAAGAGACGACTATGAATTCGGCCCTTAATCTTTCGATTAACAATGCCTTTAGTATGTGTTTACTAACGTGAATATTTTTCCTCACAGAAACCTTTTAATACAGTGTCAATATTTCCAAGGTTGTATACTCAGTAGAACCCAAAATTTAATAAAATATTAACTAGTAATTAATGGTGGCCTCGTGTAAATTATACATGGCTAACATTTTGATGAAGCATTGCTTTACCTGTCATGAATCGTTGAACAAATGATTTTTTTTTTTGTATTTAAGTATGTATTTTATATTTAAGAATGTATTTAAGTACTATTACTATAATTTCACAATTAACTAACCAAATTTCTATGTCAATGATCAATAATTGAATGGGTGAAAACCAAAAGAGTATAAGTAACATTTTATAAATTCTGAGAAAAACATGTTTACAGTAAGCTATATATCAGTGCCAATATAAATTTGTGATTTAATAAACAATTGAAATGCCGTTGGTTTAGTAATGAAACCAAGTAACATGACTTTAGAGTTATACTGAATTAAATAAAATTTTATCTGAATTGATGAAATGTCACTTACACTGTTCTGGTTTTCACCATTCAATTGATCAATATGTCTTTGTCTTAATGATCAATCAATAGTAATTATTAACATTAATTATTCTAATTGGGAAAAAATTAAACAGCACAAATTAATTTGAACGTTCTGAACACACAACATCAAAAAATCCCAACAAAGTTTTGACAGTTTTCACAATGCCTCCGTGGGGGTTTGGCAGATTACATTTAGATTAGATTTACTTAGTCAAAAAGAAACCGTAAAAAAACTGTATTAGCCTATGGGGGAGAAGATCATCTGCGCTCGTTTTCTTCAGTTCCAGAATCCCTCCCCATCATTTTAAGTTAAATAAATAAAAATATTTTTAAAGAAGTGCGAGATTAGTAATATTTGGAAAAAACTATACATTTTCGTTCCCGAGTTATAGAAAAATTATTTGCACCGGTAAACGAATTGCAGATATGATTTTTCTGCATTGCTAACAAAATAGAAACTCACTCTTACCTCTACTCCTACCATTCCAAGCAAAAAAGAGTTCAACAAAACGTGCTCATAGTTTAGCTACATTTACGTCCAGAAGCAAAACAAGTGGCCATTTCAGCATTTGCTCAATGGATTAGGGAAACTAGGCAAAAAACCTGATCGAGACGGGTATTAGTCATTATAGACAGCATAGCCATTAGGCAGTATATTAGTTATCATTCTTCTGTCCGATGGCTTAATTCACTTAGGGCCGAATTCAGTCGTCACTTATAGGATAAGCGAACCTTTAAGTGATAAGTGCTTTCTCAAAATAAGTGTTCACTTATAAGCGCTCGTATTTCATAGACTTTCCTTACGACCGCGGAATGAGTGCCTCCTTAAACGGAAGGGAAATGTAGCAACACGGCATTGGCGGAAGCTGTTTCGAAGTTCTTGGCAACCGAGTTTGCATACGCACTTCATCTTGTACAAAGAGCGTCCAATTTAACAGGCGGCGGATACTCCAACGCGCGCACGACGAAATACTTCTACTACCTCCAATATGTCCTCATACAGACAAAACGAGATGTTTTGATATTAGTATATTTTACTAATGTGATTACTACCAATCACTAATAACAAGCAGATTTGTAACAATATAATATATGATTCTCATAATTTCAATGACTATTTGACGCTGGTATCATGTTAATATTTTTAAAACGTATTTATTACAAATCCCTAATAATAAAAAATGTTTGGTAAAAAATATAATCCATTAACCTCGTATCAAAATTTTAATGAATCTCTGCAATGTCTTGTGCATTTTCTACACATTATTTATGTGCATTATTGGATTGTAATATAATACTTAACATCAGTTTCAATTGTTTCCTCAACGTTAACTTATGCTCTAGTATAACTAATAAACATAAGGTGGTGGTATGGTAACATGGTATGAACATAAGTCTGCCGATATTGGCAATGGATTATTAACATTTCATGTAATTGAAAATATCAACCCCTTATAGCATTAACATAAATTCCATTTTACAACAATTTAAATTACTTCACTTGTTATTCATATTGCGAAATTCATTATTACTTATAATAGGTTTTATATATCAGAAATGAATAAATGTAAAAATTTTGGAAACATTCCTGAAAGGATGAAGTTGCATAACGTCTTAATGCAACGAGAACTTTTAATAAGGGGGAAATCGGCAATCCTCGCTTAGTCAATGGAAATTTGTCGACCATCGGCCCAAGTGTACACACAACAGTAATTTTATTGAAACGAAACCGCTTTCGGGAATTGTTCATCATTCTACATTTCCAATGGGTTGCTCGTATCTCTAATACATCTCTCCGAATTTCGCAGGATGTGTTGAGTATAAAACTCAACATAATCTTTGAAGTCGTTTTCCATAACACGTTTCATAAATGATAGATTTTAACTGCCTACACTATACAAACACCAACAAAACGAATTCAATAGTCGGTGAACGCCGCGTAAAAGTTTAACCTAAACTGGTTACGACTGACAATGCGAGGGAGCCATAAGGGACACTGGGTTGCCTTGCTTATAGTGTTATTGCTTATAGTGCACACTTAAGACTTCACTTAAGGGCTGTTTATTAATACAATTCGTCTACTCAGTGCACGAGATGACTATGAATTCGGCCCTTAGTCACACATATTATCAACAGCATTCCGAAATTTTTTGTATCAATGTGCAATTTTTCGTTATTAATGAAACCGGAATACAATCAATATCTCGTGAAAACTATTTCTAACCTACACATCATGAAAATAGATTTAATTACAAAATCTAGCCAGCTGATGCTATTTCTCAGCTGACCGGCGGAAGGATATTTTTCGAAGAGCGATGCGGTCTTCGTCGACGCTCATTTGTTGTAGAAGCTGTCGTTAAAATCGTCTACTGCCCTGAACGCTCTGTAATTCACGGTATTCACCTCGCAGCACAACCAGAAAGTAAATTAAACCTATGCAATTAAGCCACTTTCTCGGCCATCTCAAGGTCGCGGGCAAGGGTTAGAGTTAAGTACAGGGCCGTATGGGCTTTTTCCCGTAAATAAACACCCCCCCCCTTGTTTTTAAGATTTGAAAACTATTCTAAACCCTCACTAACATAATTTTTCTTCACAACATTTATATTAGTAAAATAATAACTAATACAGTATGAATTTACTACAAATCGTGGAGAATATCTTTAGGGTGGATTTTTTTTTTTTTTTTGCTGTGCCACGGCTTAGATTGCCGTAGCATACTGTGCTCAGAAAGTACGTGTTCCTATTGTTTAAATGCGTTTGTTCGCCTTTGTATAGTTGTTTTGTTTTTCAGATTTATGATTTTAATCGCGTCAAACGTAACTAATTTCGTTTACTTTTCATTTTGATTTTTAGATAGTAGTAAATTTATTAATTTACAATTTTTCCAACGGGATTCGTACGCAATGCCTACCGGTAGATAACTGTCCGCTTATCTGGCGCGAGGCAGCTCGATTTCCCATGAATCAAATCAGTTTGCTCCCGTGGGGCCGACTTCTTTTGTCATCAAAACAATTTTAAATATTTTGTTCGGTATTCAAAACTTATTACCGACCTACTGTAAAAAAAAGAAACACTAGGCTTGGCCCTTTTGCAACTGCATGTAGTTGGTTTGAATTTTGGATATTGTATTGAAATAGTGATGCACTTTAAAATTAATATTTCTTCCTGACTTCTTATGACATGTCGAAGCCCAAAGGACGTGAGAAGCTGAACAGAAACGTTCCTTTGCATTGGAGTCTCTTAGGAAGAGCTTTAGATTTGAGGAAATACGATTTCATAAAATTGGAAAGGTTCGAAATAAAGTAATTGAGCGCTAAACTTGCGCTCCGCCCCATTGCAGGATTCGTTGTTAACATCG
Organism: Gryllus longicercus; assembly: GCA_038098605.1. Taxonomy (NCBI): domain Eukaryota; kingdom Metazoa; phylum Arthropoda; class Insecta; order Orthoptera; family Gryllidae; genus Gryllus; species Gryllus longicercus. Next base: position 1,377,213 of record JAZDUA010000391.1, on the reverse strand, counting down.
AGTAACTTTCGATTCATACTGTACAACAGAAAAGCGCCACGTTTGGCATCACTGTCGCCGTAAGAGAACGTACTTCATTCTTAACCTCTGACGCGCCATAACTTACTAAAGGCGATGTGTCACAAGGCACCTGGCTTGTAACAGTCTTTGGGAAAAGTTATTGTCATAAATTTAGATATAATAATTCCCATTCTCTCTAAAAATGAAATACCACATCAGTCAGATTTCAAATTCACAATTGACAGTGAAGTTAAACAATTTTAATCGAAAGTATCTTGATTTTGTAATCATGTTTACTTGAGAGTGATATTATAGCATTAACTTTCTACGCTCAGGTAGGAGGTTTAACAGACGAAGATTCTTGTCAGTTAACGGCGATGTCCGTTCGTAAGCGAGACTTGTTTATTTACTTCACATTATTGCTAAATTCAATAAATAACTGATTTAATAACATAACACAAAACAAAACAAAGAATTTCCTATTCAAACATTTTCCTGCGGATTGGCAAAAAAGTTTAAATAGGGCAGAATTTAAAAATAAAATACACACGAAATATAGTGCTGGCGCGTGTACACCCCTTTGTGAATTTGGATGGAAAATGACAGGGGAGTGAGGGGAAGTTGCTCTTGTCATGGGAGCGCGGGGCTTCCCAGGCGGGCGGAGTGTAAGTACGTGCACAATGGAATCGAATCTGGGGAATCGAATGCTATTTATATGCAGTTTTACAACTCATGAAAGCACGGCGCGACGCGCAAGGACGTAGTGGGCAGTGCGGCCTTGAGATGCAAGCCGCGCCACGTTTGGACCTACGCGTTTTTGGACCTACGCGCGCGCAACATACTAATGGCCACAATATTTCGCGACCTTTGGCTGAGTGCCCAGCAGTCACCGCTCGCTCCCCGCAGCTGGCGGGACTTCACGCATGAGGTAAACACCTATAGCCACGAGGAGAGGTGAAAGCGGAAAACAAAAATCGGGGATTCTGACAGCACGCGACGCTGCACTTCAGAGAAAAGCGGCGGACGAAACAAACAAGATGTTGGGAAGCATGGGTTTTTCTTTATGTAACGTAAAAAGATAAACATCAATAACTCTCCAGGACATGTTAGTATGTAAGGATCCACATCTTATTACGTTTAAAAATCGCCCAATGCTAACCATTTTAAACCACCACCACCACCAGAAACTCCCACAATCACAATTTTGTAAAATTGAAAACGCACTCGTATCACTAATTCCTTACAGGCCACACATTCTTTGCAAATTTTACGCAAAAATAGACTTCTGAAAAGCGGCTTGGGACGCTCTCGTATATCTCAACATAATGAAATGTGTATGTATCTCAACATACTGAAAGAGAATTTACACATCTGTTGACACACTGAGCATCAGGAACTCGTTTAAATTTTGTCAAGATAACGATACACAAATAGTATTTAGTGCGGGAATGGTTGTAGTACAATTGTTGAATAGTGCTGGAAACGCCGCTTCAGTCTTCTGACCTCAATCAAATTAAGAATTTATGGCATGAATCGGAATGTACAGTCAAAAGAATGGGCACAAATTGGGCAACAGTACCTGAAAATAATTATTGGTTCAATTCTAAAGCAATTGCAGCAAGTCGTTGACAACAGTTGTTATGCTACAAAGATTTTATTTTTCAATCTGTCAATTTTACTTTTGTTTATTTATTCACTCATATTTCATTTCACATGTCGGAATATTACTGTGGGTAACGAATCCAGACAGTTTTATTTTGTTTTCTTTTTTATTGAATGCGTCAACTACATTCGGCCTTTTTGTTTTGTTTATACTGTTGTCCATTAATAAAGGAACAATTATGTTTCACTTTCTTGCTTATATTTCTTTCCCACAACCGCCAAAATATCGCAGAACTTACGATTTCTGGAGTATCTCTGGGTGTCCGAAAACTAAAGTGAGCCAATGTGCGTCAATTCTCGTCAGGGAATAAGAATGAAGCAACCCTCACATCCATTGTTGCTAATTATCAGTAACGGTAAGTACGGCAGGACCTGGTGGACGCAAGGCGTTGGCCACTTAGAGCGTTTTCCCTAATGGAAGTCAACACCAAAGAGTATTTTACAGAGTCGGCACTCAATGTTATTCCGAAGCTTTTTATTTTCCTGGAGGGGTCGACCTCCCACTCCGACGGAAGCAACGAATCAGAAACAAGCATCCATTTCTGCCCCTCACCAGCCAATAAGCGTCGAAAGGCGATCTACCAATTGAAATGGAGGGCAGTCGTGAACAGGGACATTTGAAATTACATTCTCTAGAAATTTTTGAATATGGCGAACAGTTAAAGAACATAATTATTTTACGTGAAATTAATGCGTAAGGTAATAAAGAAGTCAGTAACTCTGAAAGGATTTATAATTGTGAGGTAGTGAAAAAAATTGTAATGATGCAAGTGAAAATAAAAAAAAGATATTTCATATAAATAATATTTATTTGTAAAATATGCAAATACACATATACAAAAAATGCAATATGCATGAAGAAAAATCCTGTTATGTGAAATAAAGGAATAAATTCTGGCCAATCATCATGTGTCACACTAATATTACACATAATTTCACTGCAGCTAAACAATACAAAATATAACCAAATGAAACATACAAATACTCACTTAAAATTATATCTATACATAATTTTCACCCTTCCCGTCACCTTGTTGGATGCAAACGGAATGGTGACAATTATATATACATATAAGGAGCGATAATCGCGCGCATGAAAACTGTTCAAAGGATTAGTTGTCTCGGTACCTTAGTGGTCATAGAATCTGAGCGTAAACCAGAAGGACCAGGTTCGAATCTCGGCCGGGACAACCAATTCTTTGAAAAAATTGAACTATTAAAATTATACCATTCGTAAAAGAATTCTTAAAATCGTCATTTAGCAGTTTTGAAGAAATGTTTAGAAAATAGTGTACATTTCCTGGTAACAACCCCAAACTATTATAAAAGAGCTATGTATATAGTTCACAAGACAAACAGTTAAGACTTTTTATATTAGAAACCCACGCCTTCAATTTGGTACATATTATGTGTATACAAGTGAAACTATAACTTTCTTTACATTGCCAAGGCAGATTTCTTCTATTCTTTTGATCAGTGAAATATTGGAGACCTGCGGCTTGCATGTACTGGAAACAATCCATCTTGTTAAAAGAAGAGATGTTATGCCCTGTGTACGAAAAGATATGATATGGAGTAGATTTAACAGAATCTACTTCAAATTGATTTATCCCAAAATACTTTTTAGACTTGTAAATTTGCATTCCGACAATACATTAATTGTCCAAAAGCACAGCAAGTTGCTCAATAACACACAATATCACATCATACACTCAGAATTACATAATATTTCCTATTAGATATTGAATTGTTTTTAATTATTAAGAAAAGATTTTCACTGTCTGTTAAGTAATGACATTTGTTTAAAACACTATGATGACAAACTAAATTGAGGGAATTAATGGTGATTAAAACATACAAATAATTATCACTTCTCAACCCCTGTGTAAATAATATTTGTGGCATGATACTCCCTATTATTCTTGTCATTTCGCCTAATGGAGAATGTTCACATATGAATGTATTTATATAGATAAAATGCACGTAAAGTGCACTTTGTAACTTCCTTTTCAAAACATATTTATATGCATAACTTTGTGACAATTTAGTCTTTTGCAGGTTTAATTAAGAACATATTGAAAGAAAACAACCCAAACTCAGAAATTCAAAATGTATGGCATGTCAATTTACATCCATGAGTTAATTCACATGCATACATATTCCAATCTCTTACACACGATTTGTATCGATTCTTATAACATTCTTTGTAATAGTAGACTTGGAACAATGTAAATCACTCTTGTAAAAACTACCTCTAACGTCCAACTAACACTGAATTCACATTTGACACTCGCACAACAGCTCACATTCTTTTGTGAAAGAATACATTTCACAGTAATACTAAGTAGTTTTAATCATCTACTTTTTGAACAGACAAATTTGGATATGAATGGACCACGAGCAACACTACATACTATGGCATACCACTTGAAATCTAAAATTACCACACAGCAGTACTAAAAGACGACCAAAATTGACAGTATCACATATTGGAATAAATATCGTATATCATTATTATTAACGTAATATCATATTGGAATAAGTATCGTATCATATATTGGAAAAAATGCCACCTCCAGATGTCCTGTACTCTTTTTCAGCAGGTAGGGAGCTGCCTGTAATACAAAAAAGAGGTGTTATTGAAATTCAAAATGTGTAGTGCACTCTCACCTTCATAAAACAAGGTTTCTGTACTCGCCAGATAATGCAAGGAAGCCGGAATGAATAGTAGCTGCAACATGTAAGTAAGGGCGGCAAATAATAGGCACAAATGATTGAGCTGAAAAAAATTTAAAGCTTTCTTAGTACATATCGTAAATGCTCAATGCATGTCACTTACACTTACTGGAAAGCTTTCTCTAAATGCTCTGAGCGCTCCATTAGGCACCTCAGGGCATTGTCAGGAAATTTTACTGAGGACTGCACTCCACAGAGCTGTTTTTTGCAGTCAACATTTCTGGCAAGATATACTCCATGCACACGTACTTCCTGTTCATGTCCTCCGTGGGCAAGACGCCAGTGTTAGGTCCTATTTTCCATCAGCCATTTCATTCACCTATAATAAAATTTGTAATATATAAATTGCCAAGTATTGCAAATATGCAATTTAATGTTATTGCAAACAAAAATAATAGGACTATACAAAAACTGAGGGGAACAATGTTACAGTAATTAATGCAATGTTGTAAATAATTATCTTAATAATATGAAACCATTCTTAACAAATGTGCAAAATATTAACATCACTTACTTTGCTAGTCTTTTTCGTGTCTAGCATTCCATTAATATGGCAATTGTGAAGCGAACGACGAAAATTCGGCATTTTCCTTCAAAATCTGGAATCTTCAAAACCACAAACTCTCGGACGTGGAGCTGAAAGACGGTTGTGCACGTTATACATACAACGAATTCAAAATTCGGAGCCGTTGGAGGTGAGTTTCGAGTTTCGTTCAGAGCTATCGTCAGATGGCAGCCCTTTTGGAAGGCAGACTTTCCAATTTTTTTTATATTAGTTTGCTAAAGTCGATGTAGAGCGCTCCACAATGTTGGCAGTAATGCGAACCTACCATAAATCATCAGCTCCCCCACCACGTCGCTGAAATAAGGATTTTTCCCAGCCTAAGAAGACTCCTGGTCAACACTCCAAAGGTTATTGGCGATATTCAAACCAGGCTATATTCATAGCGTTAAAACATCCTGTTACGAAATTCGGTATGCATAATACCACGAACTGCAAACAAACTTCGCATGTTCAAGCTTCCAATTCTAATTATTAGAAGAGGGGCGGATGAACACATAGGTTGAGGGTTTTTGTTTTTTCTTTCTGGTAAACACGATTTTTTCCCTTTTTTCATCAATCTCTGATTACAAAGCAGTCAGTATCGTGGATTTTCTGGTATACGCTCTATGTAAGTCTTACGAAAAGGCAGTTTTTATCATTTTCACATAAATGTTATTGATTATTGGACCGTTTTATAGTTAGTAATAAAACGAAATAGTCAGTATTGCCTCTAATCACTATTTTTACAATTGCTTTCTATTATCGAGGTATTCGTATCTCAATATATCAATCTCCCACTTTATTTGATGCAGTATTTTACTTTTGTTTGCATTATCATAGATACATCGCTTCCACCTACAGTTCTGAAAATTACACTAAGTCGAAAAAAGGCTTTTTCATTAATCGCTTTTCACTTTTGCTTCATAAAAACGAGACCACACTTAATTACACTGAATTAAATTAATGCATCATACATTTAAATGTAATTTTATTTTTTATTTAAATGATCTAGACGCATTGGTAACCGCGTTTTATGCTTCCCTTTTTCCTCTTCAGCCTAAGTTAACTACAACTCTGCTTCTCCCCTCGATTGCACCACCACAATACTACCCCAAGTACTTCGAGAAACGTCCACAGTGGCAGCTCTTCTACTCCTTTATTCTCTAAATTTGTCAGCAATTAATTTCTAATGTTCAATAATTGAAGAGCTTACTAGAACAAGGAGCTCGTTTTGTCAATTATTAACATTAAATAAAACTTACAATATTATTATTATTATCGTGTAATGTTATCTAAATCCAGTACAAAATTATATGCAAGTGTACTATGTATTTTTTTTAACTGCAGGCTGCATCATGATGGGTTTTCTTGGGAAGTCATAATCAGGGTAGTTTCCCGTTGCTTTCCCTGATGGTAGCCAGTAGCTTCTAACGAGTAACAAATATGGACTGACTATCAATAAGGCCAAAACTAAGGTAATGATAGTGGATAAAGGAAGAGTTCTCCCACCATCAAACGCATTAATAGATTATGAAAAAGAGACAGGATTTATTTACCTTGGCTCCCTAGTTCAGGCCGATGGAGGATCATCTAAAGAAATAAGAAGACGAATTGCTCTAGGAAGAGAGGCAGTGAGTAGGCTTACCCCAATTTGGAAAGATGACCACATATCCCGAAATAGCAAACTAAGACTACTTAAGACTTTCGTCTTCTCTGTGATGTTATATGGAGCAGAAACCTGGACTATACAAGAAGACAACAGATATAAAAAGAATTAGTGCCTTTGAAATGTGGGCCTACCGGCGACTGTTGAGAGTATCATGGACAGAAAGAGAGACTAACCCCTCAATCATAAATAAACATTCAACAGAGATTGGCTGGCATTTGCAAGCAAAAGATATTGAGATTCCTGGGACACATAGTACGAAGGAATGGAGTATGGCTTGAGAAACGGATAGTCCAAGGTAAAGTAGAAGGAAAAAGAGGCCGAGGAAGAACAGCCATGAGATGGATAGACCAATGTAAAACATTCACTGGTATGAGCCTGGAAGAGGCAATGCGGAAGGCAGAGAACAGGGAAGAATGGAAAAATACTGTGGGAGCCATCTAGATGGGTCACCTAACTTCCGTCTGTGGAAGATCAGGCCCAAAGAAGAAGAAGTACTATGTATAAAAGTTTAAACGTGTACCGAGTTATATTAAGAAAGTCCTAGTAAACTCCTCAATATCTCAGAACTAGGCCAATGTGAAATAGACCGGATAGCCCCACGTTCTTCTGGGCACTTAAATTGTTTCAGAACAATGACGACCGTTAGCAGGGGAAGTAGTGATCTGCAAGCTAACTATATACGAGAGGAAAACCACATGCTTTCTGGAATCCGATGAACGAGTTTTGTTTGTGCATGAACATGACCGAGAACATAATGAATTGGCAGGTGCATCCTACTAAACACAAATTCATTTTTATTATTAATTTTGTTGCGTTTAATCGCACATACTATAATGCACGCAATGCTGAACTTTATAAATACCAATCGCGAACCAACTTCTTTCTCTACTCTATTCATCGTTATGATGAGTAAGGACATCATCTTGTTAAGAATAATGATACAAGTATAAGCAAAATGTTACAGTGACAATGCCATTTCGGAAGACAACCACGCACTAATAAGGGATGCGATCCTAAATTTTTTCATGAAAAAGATTTGAATTGAAAAAATGAACATTTTTCACATCAATTAATAACATATTTGAATGATAACAAAAACGTAAGACAATTCTGAGAAACGCATGGAGGCAATTACTACGAGGTTAGACGTAACACGTATGTTTTTATTACTCTTCGCTTTCAGAGAGTTCCAAATACGCATTCTCTCATTTCTTTTTAGTGTTTTTAGTGAGTTTCAAATAAGTTAGTACCACTCCACAAGAAAATCATTAACTAGCACTTATGAAGTCTTTACTGAGATTTGAAAATAGAAATAAAGACTGCTTCAAACCCCGGAGAAAAGTGTAAATACTATAGTGCTTTCAAAAATGCCAATTTTGTTCCTTAGTTTGTCAATAGTACGAACCAACATAAGTGTTTCTGATATGTAAAATTGGTAGGGGGATCAAAGAAAGTAATTTAAATAATAGCATCTCCGCGGAATTTCATTTGAAGTCAAAATAGTATATTGATTTAAGTTAACTAGGTGGAGGCTGTAGATTAAAAACGATTCTTTGTTGTAGTTTTTACGAATTCAGTAACATCGTATGGCCATAAACTCAGAAAACAATTCAATCAGAAAAGCTAGAATCACGTAAGTACTGAAATAAGCAATACCTTAGTATCTTAACTTATATCGAATTTTGTACTATTAGTTGTTACTATAAATACTCATAGCTGCTAACTGGTCTAGAGTAAGAAGGGTCAGCAAATCTTGATGCGTGTGACGATAATATTAATTATTCAATCGTTTCTGTGACACGCTATTTGTCAAGGAGGATTTCGGTTTTCGAAGGAAGCTAAAGCTCCGGTCGTACTGACAGCACACTCATACCCATATCTCAAATTAATTGGTGGATTTAGTTTAGTTAAAACGTCTGTTATATTGAAAGTAATATATAAAATTAGAATAAAACTACTGGATGAGTTTCAGAATATTGGGGAAAAGTGGGATGTGCCCCACCGCCGTCAGCAACGCCCGTGCTGTTATGAGAGGTTCCCGTACACGTCGGCAGTCCCGTCATTCGCACCCGAAGCGCTTTGCCGCAGGGTATGCCAACAAGAGAAGCAGAAGAGGGGTTGGCGGCTGGAGCTGACCCTTGCACAAGCAAGCAGGCCCCTCGGACAACGGGCCTCCCGTCCGCGTGGCCTTGCGACCGAGGTGCTACGCACCTCTAGACGTGACTGTTTGGAAGTGTCCTCCGGTAGGAGCAATCACTGGCGGCGGCTCACAGGCGTTCCCACTCTCCTGGAACTCTGTTTATCCTGTAGGTTGCCACATCTTAAGCACATACTTTAAGACAAACACACTTGTGATTCCGTGCTGAGTTTTCAATGACTTAAGGGAATGCTGTTCCTGTTTTCAAAATTACGTAAATAAAATTTTCTTACTACTTCCTGTTTGATGGCATAAATTACTGGATAAATAAAGATCGAAATTAATTAACCTGGAGGACAACATACTCCATTTTAAACGTTTCCCAATTAACGAGTGTAAACCTTTCTTCACTCGTGCATTGCACGAAAACATGAAACACAAACACTTATTCAAGCGAATCCAGTATCCTACTTTGAAAACAATGGCCAAGAAAGTGCTGTTGCAGAGACGTTAAAGAGAAAAATACACTCGCACGCGCAAATTACCACTCTGCTCGATGTTTGCCATCGCTGTATTCATCATCGTTTAGTGCCATGGCACGCAAGATCTGAACACACCAAGCATGTCCTAAAAGACGAAGGCAAATAAGTTTTTGTGCGAGTATTAAACTTTTATCAAAGTTCATTCACCATAGGTGAACTACTAGAAGACCACAAGAGAAATGCACTTTAAAAACCCTTTCGGAAAGGTATTAAATTGTAAATAAACATTCGACACATACCTACATCGGTCAAAACTAGATTTGATAAGTAAAAAAACTGCTGCCCCATGCCACACATTGACCACATCAACATTCGACGTTGCCACGTCAAAATGATATGTAGCATTGTCTGTTTCATGTACCGTAATCACTCCGAGAAAAAAATGTAGTTCACTATATCAGTACGAGCACCGACAACAAAGATTCGCGTTCTATTCAGCTAACCGCTATTTCGTAAACTGAACATAAAGCGAAATTTCAAACGTCAGTCTTTGAAAATAAATGAATCCAAAATTGAAGTTTTCAATTTTCCCAGTTCAAAGACTCTGCCATCATCAATCCCTCCTTTAAATATATCGTACCATTTAACGACTTCCGACGCCTGAACCGGTCTCCGGCGTCCCAGGTTGTGAGGCTACGCCTTTCCCGGTCGCCTTGGCGGGAACGGTGGCTGAGCGGGAGGGGGGGGGGGGGAGTGAAGCACAGCAGGCACCGCATCATCGCCAAGGCGTCCGCTGATGCGTGGAAACTTCCCAACGAGGCGTGGCAGCAATTGTAACGGCTGCTCGCCTCCTATGCGAATCCCGCGATAGCCGGTACACTTGGAATAAGTAGACTAATCAAGCTGAACTGATTTATTCAAGCTGAATAAAATCAATATTTTCACTTTGTATAAGGATTTTTTTGTTACATTATTTATTATGTGTCTTTTCTTAAACATTCTGATATTCTAAAAAAGATCTACTACAGGAAAAAGATCAAGAATTTTGCAGCCGTTGACAAGTTGTGGCACCACTGATATTTTCTACCTATTCCATTTCAAATGTTAGTTATTACTACACACATGCGCGACTCCATTGAGGGATTCCGCGTTTCCATTTCTATACTCTATTCAAACAAAATGGCTGAATAAAATCGATCGTATTTTTAACTGAACAATATTGTTGACAAAGACGACGCTTTTATTTATTTTATTTGGAATGCCAATGACAAATCACCTCTAAAACAGTATTTTTAACAGCAGTTGGCACCATTCCCCATTGCATCATTCAGATTTTATCAGAAGCCCTCAGCTCCGAGATTCCAGGCTGTTCCAATTCTGTGCGAATTGGCAATATTCTTCAGACGGGAGCATACAAACCTACAGGACAGGACGCTCGAAGAATAGAGAGTGAAACGAATGCCATTTTTGCTTACGCAACACACTTTGAATGAATCCTTATGAAGCTCTCACGAATGTTTGATTACTGCAATTAGGATCACTCCATTTAAACACTTCAGAGTGTGGAAATCATAATTATGGCACCGGTATTGTAGGCTGTATTATCAGCTGTTGACGGTTTCATCCAATCGGGAGCTTATATGTCGCTACAGTGAAGTCACAATGGTAACGTTCTAGCTCCCCGGATGAAACCAGAAACAGCTGATTTACTTCAAACGCACGGTTAAATAAATCCAAGTATAGTATGAATAGTCTGTACACTGGGAGAAATGTAGTAGAATGTTTAAACATGTTTCATGAACGATCACGCAGTAAATACAATTATTCCTGTAGTAATATTCACTAAACACGATTTAATTTCGTTCAGAAAATCAGACAATTCAAAATCATAAGTGAATGAACTAAGATAATTACTTTGTATACTTGTTTCGTATTCAGTGGCGGCTCGAGCCTATTCGCACGTGCACACCCAAATTAATTCGGTGCATTTTCTCTTAAATATCTCTAAAACAAGAGGGGCATATAGGTCCTCTCAGACAGTTTCCGAAATATGGAATTTCAAACCACGCACCGCTAGGAAACAGCGATTGACAGTCCGCGTTCGTGCTCTTCGTGGAAGCCAACCGACGCACACTCGGGAATTGCGAACATTCGCTTCTCAGCAGTCGGAGGGTTCGGACGCGTCCCTCTCTGCTCCGTCAGGCGACCTTTCACCGCCTTTCACCGCACGAGCGGCAAGAACTTGTGGCCCCGGTAGAGCTCAGCTCCCGCGGGCCGGCCAACTAGGAGACCGGGCGGGTCATGCTCGCCCGCTAGCTAACCGGAAGGCAACATGTTGTGCTCCCCGCTACAGCAGCCATCCTCGCCGCCACCGCGGCAAGACACCACTACCCCGCGGGGGAGCATCGTGCTCCGCGTGGCACGTGACGGCGAAGAATCCTGGAGCAGCGCAGTGGTGGCACCACTCCCGGCTACTACTCAGCCCGCGGGTGTCCCCGAAGACGGCTGCAGCGAGGTGCCCCACGAGGTGCTCTTGGCCTTCGCCCGATCGAAGGAAGCAGAGCTCCTCCAGTTCTGGAGATCGCAAGCTCCACAACACCATTCCCCATCTGTTCGGGAAAGGGCTCGCGTAATAGAAGCGCGCACTCCGACCCCGGCCCCCGCACCAACGCAGAAGCGGCAACGTGGCCCCACCACCCCACCAGAGGCATCGCCCGGGGTAGACGCCCTTCCCTGCGAGCAGCCCACGGAGGGACCCGCCCCTCCCACTCAGCCAAATGACCTGGCCGCACCGGCGACCGGCTCGCCCTCGGCACGCTCGCCTCCGGGAAAGCGGCTGCGCACCGAGGACTTAGCGCCCCCTTCCAGTGCCGACATGCCGCCCGACACCGGCGGCGTCTCAGAAAACGGCCACAACCCCTCTGAAACCCCTCTCCTCCGAGGGAAAAAGAGGGGAAAGAAGAAGAAGAAGAAGAAGAAGAAGAAGAAGAAGAAGCTGAAGCTGAGCCTCGCCGCCCAGGAAGCTGCCGCCCGCAACGTTGCAACCAACGCCGCGGCAGAGGTGGCAGACGGGAGCTCCGGCAGGAGAGGTAAGGTGCCAACGGACTCCGAAGCACGTCGGTCACCCACTCCTCTCCCAGATACAATTCCTCCACTCGGCGAGCAATCGGCAGCCTGGCAGTCCGACTCCGTGCGCCAGTGCGGCCAGCCCCGCAATGTGAATGGCGAGGCGGGTGCCTCCGCGCAGGCCCCGACCACGGAACCTGAAACAGCGGTCGCCTCACGACCGCCGAGACGACCCTACCGCTTCCGACTGCAAATACACGCAGATGCAGTCAAAAAGCACGCCAAAGCGATAGGAGACGCCACTGGTAAGTTGGCCACAATCGATCGCGTTACTACCAGAAATGGCCGAGTTGGCTACCAGGTGTCAACCTGCTCCCCAATCGCATATCGTGAAGCTGAAACTTACGCGAAGTTTCACAAAATCTTCTTATTTGGTCACCCACCCCACCTCCCCAGTGTGAGCGTACACATCGCGTGTGCATTAAACAGGTTCCGCGCGGCATCACTGCTGACGAGGTGCGCGAGGAGCTTGAAGGCGCAGGCCTCCACCCGTTGGGCGTTCATCAACATGTTCGCCACGAACTCTCCGAAACCGCCGGAACTTCGGAGAGCAGTGATGCCGCAGGTGGTGACGCCACCGAAACTCGCATCGTGCGCACGGGGACTTTTCGCGTCACCCTTCGCGCGGGCGAGTCGCGCAAAGCTTTCGGCATCAGGGCCATTGCCTCCTGCGACGTAAAAGTCGTCCGGGAGCAATGGAAGCGCCCCCGCTTCTGCGAGAGATGCTGCAGATGGGGACATACTCGCAAAAACTGCGAATATCCCGTGAGATGCAAGATCTGCACGGGAGAGGGCCACCCGGCAGACAAGCCTGGCACGAAGGACTGCCCCATACGCGGTACCTTGGCACGCCCGAAATGCTGCAATTGCGGCGGGCAGCATACGGCATCCTATACAAAATGCGAAAGATGCACGCCGTTGCAGCGCCCATCGAGCATCGATAAGGAATCTGTCGAGAGGCCCACAAGCCTCGACGCCCCTTCGGGCGAGGCTCCTCGGCAGAGAGTACGCGGCGAGGCGACCTGGTCAGAGGTAGCGGGCCCAGCCCCCCCCCCCCCTCAGGCCCCCGCTGCGCCGCGCAATAACGCGGCGCAAGAGACGCGGTCACGCGCTCTCGCGACTCAATTGGGTGTTCTCTCCGAAGACCAGATTCGGGGAATGATCCACCTACTGACCTTGCTTCTGCCCAACAATGGCGCAGAATAATCTAAATCCTCCGTCTCATTGCGAAGCACCGCTGCGAACATGCACCTGGAATGTTCAAAGTGCGTGCGAAAAGACCCAGTTGATACAGAACTTTGCTACCGAGCGACAGCTCGACATACTGACGCTGCAGGAAACGTGGTTTCGTGAGCATCACACTGCCCGTATTCACGGATACGCAGTGTATCGCCGAGACCGCGAGGTCAAACGGGGGGGCGGTGTTGCGCTCCTGGTCCGACGCGACATCCCCCAGCTCGAAGTAACGACCCCACCTGACGCCTTGCGTTCTCTAGAGGCAGTGGTGGTGCGAGTTTGGACGGTTGGCGGCCGACTGACAATCGCGTCCGTCTACTGCCCAAATCAACAACTAGACACTGCCTGTATCAATGCGATACTCGCGTTAGATACTAAAGTTCTCATTCTAGGGGATTTTAATGCAAGGAACAGACAGTGGGGCTGCCTCGGTGCAAACCGAAACGGCACCCGTTTAGCCAACTACATAGCGATGAGACGTGGCGTATACGTATGCGCCCCGAAAGAACCCACGATATACCCGTCGACTGGAAATCCGGGAATTATCGACCTTGCGATCGCGAAAGGAATTGACTGCGGAGCCCCGCTTTCGATCTCCTATCTGGTTTCCGATCACAGGCCGGTAACATTCGTGGTTTCGTCTTTCGCCGCAGCACGCCGAAACAAATTCAAAATATCACACAACACCAACTGGGCCGGTTTCACAGCTCATATAAGCACCGTGCTTGAGCGAAAACCTCTAAATTCACGGGACGAAATCGATAGCGCGGTGACTCACATCACTTCCGCGTTTCGAACGTCCTACAAATCAAATACTAAAATTACTCGCGAACCGGAGTCACGTCCTGAGCTTACAGATGAGCAGAGAAGGACGCTGCGGGAGCTGCGCAGATATTCTAAGCTACACAGCCGTTACGGCGATCCCGCGGACGGAGCGCGGGCGCGAGCTCTCAGCAGAGAATTCCGTATATCTCTACAAGACGAGAGAACCGCAAAATGGTCGCGTACGATCGAAGATTGCAATCTTCGTGAAAGAAACCTTTGGGGATTATCTAAGGCGCTGGGCCGCTGGGCCGCAAGGCGGGAGTAAACCGCCCGCTCCGCACCACTCCGACACCACAGCCGCCCGGTCACACCGCTATGCAGCCGGAATACGTGTGGGCATGCGGGCCGGACGGAATAACAGCCGCCCAGCTCCGCGCGCTCGGCGCCGACGGGGTGGAGTTCCTGCGGGAGCTCCTAAATGCGTGCCTAGCGCTAGGATACTTCCCCAGAGCGTGGAAAATCGCGACAGTATCCATGATACCAAAGCCTAACAAGGACCAACTCCTGGCGAGCGGTTACAGACCAATTAGTCTCCTCTCGCTTCTTGCGAAAGCTTTCGAGCGCCTGATCCTGGAGCGCTTGCAACAGGAAATACGGCGTCTTAAGCTTCTTAGAGATGAGCAATTCGGATTTCGAATTGGTCTAAGTTCCGCGCAACAACTGACGCGGCTAAGTACCGAGATCGGTCTCTCTCTCGAAAGACGGCAGAACTTGCCAGTGGTTTTTCTAGACATGCGGTCGGCATTCGATTCTGAATGGCACGAGGGGGCGCTCGCGTGTCTTGCGGACATTGGAATCAGCGACTGCTACGTCAGACTAATCGCCAGCTTCTTGGCAGATAGACGATTCAAGGTTCGCGTCAATGGCGTACATTCGTCCCCAAGGCGAGCCGCAGCTGGCGTGCCTCAGGGAAGCGTGCTCTCAACGACACTATTCGGTCTGTACGTCAACGACGCGCCGCTTCCTGTTGAAAAAATACCGGCATTCAACATTGCGGGCTCCTAATGTTCGCGGATGATTTCGCTTACTATGCGAAATCGGCGGACAAAAGGAAATCTGTGAGATATCTGAATGATTGTCTCGCCGAGCTTCCCAAATGGCTAAGCCATAAAAAGCTTGCCCTCAACCCTGACAAGTGCGTAGCCGTCAACTTCACTCGACAGAGGGCCGACCCCGATGAAGTCGTGAGCTTGTTAGGCACGCATCTACCGTGGCAAAAGACGGCGAAGTATCTTGGTGTGAAGCTTGACAGCGGCCTCCGCTGGCACGCCCACGCCAAGTACGTTAGCCAAAAAATAACTGCCCGAACCACCCTCCTACGCCCACTCCTTCGAGCCCCCGAACTTCATCCTGCCCTCAAACGCCGCCTATTCACTGCCTGCGTGCGGTCCATTTGGACGTATGCCTGCGAGGTATTCGCGGCGGCACCTCCCTCCACCCTCCGCCCGATTCGCACGGCGGAAAACCGCGCTGCGCGTCTCGCGGCGTACCCCCACCTCCCTTCTCCCATTCCCAATAGATACCCTAGAAACACCGACGTGTTCGGAGTTCCGGGTATAAAAAACCAATTCTTGCCGGAGCTCCAAAGGCGGTCAGTGACGGCGCTTAAAAGGGCTCTGGGTCCGAAGGCGCCGCGCATCCTGCGCGACACCGGCCGTGAGGCAAACAGTGACGCGCATCGGTCCCACCTCCGGAAAGGTCCGAAGCGCGTCGCCTTCTCCTTCCGCGCGCTGCCTCACGACACGCTTGCTGCCTTGCGCGAGCGAGCGGAGGCAGCCGAGCGTGAGGGGGAAGACTTGCCATCGGCCGAGGGTCGCGCGGGGAACGCGACGCCGCGCCCCACCTGCCACGCCTCCCAATGGGCCCGAGCGCCACGGACACTTTGAGCCAAGTCAGTGCCGTGGCGAACAGTGCGTAGTGTAGTGAAGTGCGAATGAATGGGAAGGATGAATGGTTATGTATATAATGAAACACGTATGAATGATGTGTGAATGTAGAGAAAAAGAAGAAAAAATATCTCGTCCGTAAAATAACAAGCTCTGTAGTATTATAGTATTGACAAAACCGATCTTAGTATAAGTTAGTAATGCCAAAGCGCAAGTAAGTTAACTTAAGGACTAGTATGTAAAACTTAGCTGTAAGAAAAAGCTCCTCCTCTACCTGCTTAAGCCGCAAGGCAGCAGGTTAATGTAAAAATTTAAAGTAAATAAATTCCCCTTCTCCACAGGGTTACTGTGGAGGGGACCAAAGAAACGAACGAGTAGAGCGCGTCGTAGGCTGCCTTGGGTCTGGTGGGGAAAGATGGAACAACTGTGGCTTTATGGACGGAAGGAGCACTAGGCAGACTGTGCGATCGCCAATGCGCAGATGCATTTGAGATCTCAGCGAGTGACTACGCTCTAAGATATAATACTCAGCTAGCACAAGTTTGTAGAAGTTTGACATTGAACGAAGCCGGTGTGAGATATCTCTCCACTGAAAAGAGCTCTCATCCCTTCCGACAAACTGTTCTTTACTAGCGCACGAAACGCAAACGCATTGCTGTACAGAGATGCATTCATAAGAATTGTGTTAATTTAATATTATAACCACATACTCTTATATTTTGAAATGAGTTGCAATTACAAATACATTTCGAATTAATAAAAACCAAAACGTATTTAGTTAACGTACGTAGTTAGGTATTATTTTTTAAATGCGTTTTGAAAAAGCGAAGTTAGAAGGTTCGTGTTTCTGTCACGCGTGACGAAATTTTGCTGAAAAGAAACAGTTGAATTGACTTTGTAAACACAACGTTATTATATTTGTATACGCAAATTATTTAGATTGTTTTTAATATTCGGTAACTAGTTCTTTTAGCCTAAAATTTGTACAGCGAGCTTATAGAAAATATTCTATAGTGTAGCGAATTTTGCGTGGTCAGACGGAAAAAAAAAATCAGGCACCATGACCCGAGTCTCGCCATGTAAAGTAAGGCATTCCAAAGTGCGAGTAAAAAGTCTTGAATCAACGTGTACAATAGCATTCTTAACATCCCTGAAAAAAACTGTTCAGAAACGCGCTGAGGAGATACGCGGTATTACGACTTCAGTAGTAAATATTTCAGAGGGGGTCCTTCCCTGAAGTCGAAGCAGATGTTTGTAAAAAGAAATGCGGGTAACCTTCACTGCTGATGAAAGATGCCGTTCAGCAGCTATCAGTCTTCATAAGATGCAATGTTTAATTGTCATTATGTGTGCGCACCGAGCGTTTGTGTCGTGCGAGCGCGTGCAGATGCGGTACTCACGTGGTACTAACCTCTCACACGGCGCCACGCACGATGAGCCAACAGCGTGGACTCTACCGCTGGCTATATGCGCGCACAGAGCTCTCCCTCTCCCCCCCCCACACACACACACACACATCGGCCTCCGGTAGCTATACGATGTAGCCAAAGGGCTATTAAATAAAGGGCTGGAGGACCAGCTCGTAAGAGGAAATGATAGGATCGGTCGAATGATAAATGAAGAAGCGAATTTGGCTTGAGTATTAATTTAATAGGTGAAGATAAAAATCGAGTGATAATGCCTCTTGAAAATAAAATAAAACTTACGCTCTAAGAGAGAAAATTAAAAAGAAAACAAATATAAAACTACTATACTGAATACAAAATGGATGCCGGGCCCACACGGTGACTTATTAATAAAGGAGAGCTAAATCTAAAACTTAATTAGTAATTTACAAATAACCGTCTACAAAATTGTTTGATAAAATCAAAATGACCAAAAGTTCATTTCATAATGATGATCACAACAGTTCAGTTCAATTCAATGAATGAGATTGCATTGCTTAGGATGAACTTCAACTTAATTGAACTGCTTGGCTCGGCACCTCGGAGGCAGAAACAGGTACCAGTTATGTGGAGGCGCTGAACTCGTCCCGATTGTTGCCGAGGCTCACGTCTTTCTGCGTAGAGGATGGGATGCACACGGCACAGTACACCTTTGAGCGAATGCTCCAAGTCTCCGGACACGACAGGCAATCCTTGCCGTCGCGGTCTAATTTGGAAGATTGCGCGAGTGACACAAAAATATGCTGGTAAGGCATATGCTGATGGGCAGCTTGAAGCCCTACTTAAAGCGAGATGGGCAGCCTGTAGCCCTGCTTAACGGTGATATGAGCAGTCTGTAGCCCTAATTAACGACGATGTGTTGTTTTTAAACTTTTCTCGAATCTCTGCTGGGAAGCGGTGGTATACTGAAATATATAGAAATCTCCCCTCCCTGCCGCGGGGGTGGCCACCGCGAGGCGTGGCGGAGGGGCGATTGTGCCTAAGGGCCCCTTCCCACGTCGCCACGGCGCCGCGCTACCGATCGCCCCGGCTCGTAGCAAAGTATTGATTTGAATAGAGACCTTCCCACGTGCAGCGGGCGGGCGCTGCTGCGGCAAGCAGCGGAGAACTTTTGCTACGCGAAGCGGAGGAGGGAGTACGCTCCACCGCTAGCAGAACACAGCTTTAAATGGTAGCCTTCTCACTGTGCCGCCGGTTGCTGCGTTTTACCTGCTGCGGTCTCTTTGTTCAACGTCGCCGGAGGGTCGGCGAAACCTACCCCTGCAGAACCCACTCCCTTCCACGGCGGGCGGCGGTGCGGCCGTGGCTGCAGCGGTGGCGTCGTCGGAAGAGCCCTGCCGTGGCGACGTGGGAAGGCGCTCTAAGGGCGCCTTCCCACGTCGCCACGGCGCCGTGCTTCCTTCAAGCAGCAAAGCCCTTCCGACGCAGCCACCGCCACAGCCACGGCCGCATCGCCGCCCGCCGTGGAAGGGGGTGGGGTCTGGAGGGGTAGGTTTCGCCGACCCTCCAGCGACGACGAACAAAGGGACCGGAGCAGGTAGAACGCTGCGGCCGTGGCGCAGTGGGAACGCTCCCATTTAAAGCTGTGTTCTGCTAGCGGTGGCGCGTGCCCCCTCCTCCGCTTCTCGTGGCTGGAGTTCGGCGTCGGCTGCCGCAGCAGCCGCCACCCGCTGCACGCGGGAGGGCCTCCATTCAAACCAATGCGCTGCTACGCGCCGCGCTGCTCGTTAGCGCACCGCCGTCGCGCCGTGGGAAGGGGCCCTAAAGGGGAGAGGGGCTCTCTGGGCCACCGTGAGCAGGGCTCCCAAAACCTCGAAGTCAACGGCCGGGGCCGCGCGGTGCGCGTACGGCCGAGCCGCTGGCTGAGGATGGTCGCTTTTCGCTGGCACAAATGAGCGGTCATAACCCGCACATGCCCAAACAGGGGATTTGAAGTGCGCCGCGTCACGTCTGGGTGAGGGTGGCAGGCCGGCGGCGTGGGTGTCAAGGAGAGGTAGCCGCGGCAGCGGATCAAAGCGGCACTCTCAGACAAAGGAGAAAGTTCGGCCGCCGGGAAGAACGGGTGGCGCGGCCCCTCGGCGCAGTGGCGTGTGGCGGTTGTAATGCCACGGGCGTGCGTAAACACATTATGCTAATTATGTTAATTAGTATCTATGTATGTGATGTCTGCCTTTGTATATGGGTTGTATGTGTATTAATGAAAGAGAAAGGGGGTGAATGGAGAGAGAAGAGAGACGTTGCACACCCTAATGACATGACCACGAGCCGCAACACATGCAACTTAACTGTGGAACACACGCCCCACATCCTAGGCCAATATGTTTTCAGCGTAAAGAAATATTTTATCTTATCCGATCGCGTTAATGTGCTGTTTTCGAGGTCTGATTGTGAGTGTATTTAACAATTTACAATTATTTTCAATATAAAGAATCATTAGAGTGGTTCGTAATTATATCTCAAGGTAGCCACTCATTTCGCCGACTTTACCCAGATTTCTAGAGTATTTTATTTTATTTTTTCCTGATACAATTTGTAATTTCACCATACATAAAGAAAATATTAAAGCTACCCAGACACTTAATGGCCAGCTGGTGACACGGTACGGATTAACAATATGTTGTCATCAAAGAAACACTGAGAAAAAATAACGGTATATTAATTTTCAAGGAATAATACAGTGTCGAGAATTGAATTGAATTAATGCCTTAATTTACGTGGCGAGACTAAGGCCATGAGGTCTGCTCTTCCGTCTGACCACGCAAATTTTGCTACGCTCCTTTCACCAACTAGCACAGAAAGGAGGTATTTCTTGGGCGAGAAACAAGCGATTTCAATTTAGCATAGGCGTCATTTAGGCTTGAGGATCTTTTTCATGCAAGTAAATCTACTAACATGGGACAGCCGGCTTTACTTCCCCTCCGAAGGAGGCGCATGAAGGATTTTTCCGCCTTTAAAAATACATGGCTTCGATCGGGTTTGAACCCGCCAACTTGAGTACAACAGTCCGCTAACCGTTACACCATCGCCACGCGCGGTGGTGAAGCTCCGGTTACAAAAAATACTCCAGATTCTATGTTGACATTTATTCGGAATAGTAATCAAGTTTGTCCGATAAAAAAAATTGTCAAGAATATTCTGTTTATATGTTACTTCTGGACACAAAATTCAAATCGGCTACCGCGTTACAGCAGATACCGGCGCGGTGTCTGCCAACGGGTCTGGGCGTACGAATCCTTTCTTTCCCTTTACGGTGAAACTGTCCAGAGATGCAAACACTCTTGCCACGCACAAGAATCTTTTATTAGCATGAAGTGCTTTATGTGTACTATTCATTTAATCTATTAAATCTACACTGAAAAAAGGAATGGTTGCGCACATTGAAATATGGTTCTCCCTACCAGAATCAATAGTAAATTTTTGCCCAGCTATTTTTGTGGTTGACACCGTAGGCGCAATGTGTGGACCTCCGTGGGGCCCTGAACCACCATTGTATCTGGTGGTCTTCTCGTCTACGTAGTACCCTGAACCACAAAATGTTTGCAATTCATGGTTGATTCTCTTAGAACTTCGGCAAGTGATTCCACAACCCACATTTTTTCATTACAGTTACTACAAAAAGTATTTTTACCAATGGAATTATTTGCATCAATCCATATGTTTGCTTGGAAATTTTTTCCTTGTTTTATACAAGTAGGTTTACATTGTAAATTTGAATAAAGAAATTGTTACATTAATTTTTTAAATGCAAACAAGTGAATGCACACTCATTAATTATTTTTAAACTTGATATTTAAAACAGTTGCTGAATAGAATTTGATACAGTAAGATTAAATCTGAAATAATTTCATATTATTTTGCCAAATATTTTCTCTAACATTTAATATCAAAAAGTGATATCTCTTCCTTACCCAAAGAAAAACAAAACAAAATCAAGCGAAATTCAATTATATTGTGCATTTTTCAATACGATTGCTGTTAATTCATTTCTTTGTATTGATTAATTTGGTGTCTTGTTTCACTTAAGTCATTTGGAACTTGTGGCGCACAACCATAAACACATGAAAGTTTCAGTTATTTACTTTTATGAAACTAATTTATTAGTTTTAACCTTTACTTAGTGTTAGCTGAGTGCTGCAAGATGCAAATGGCTCAAGTGAAACAAGTGTCTAAATAAATTTATACAATGCAACTCAATCACTTGAAATTTTTTTAATTATAATATATAAATATTTGAAATTATTTACGTTATCTTTTTATACATTTTCATAGTGAACAAGTAACAGTTCATAATTGCCCTAGGCCACAAAAAACGAAACATGGCAATGAAGCCAAAATTATTTAGGATTAGTTTTAAAAGATCCTGAAAAGTACGTTACCAGTTTTGCATCCGAGAATGTTTTCAATCTGCTCACATATTAAAAATCAGACTTGGGTGCATATGAACATTTTGGAAGGAGCACGTAGCCTCGTGTAATAAAAGTACTTCATGCAGTGATAGTCCTTTACAATATGGTACATAATCAAGAGGTTCAATTAAAATCCATTGAATTTACGCTCATTCTTGTTATTTTATTGAACGTCTAATTATTACTTGCAGGTCTATTAGTGTTAAACAAAGTTCAAATTAATCTAGTCAATTAACAAGTTTTGTGGTCCAAAAATAGTGAGTCAGGAAACAATGTAAGCATTTTTAAATAAGAGATAATATTACAAAAGGAAATAGCTTCTATAAATGCACTATTCCTGATCGATTCTTAATGTCAAACCCAAACTATAATAAGTGTTCCCAAATTATGAAGTTTTATAAAAAACGCAGTGTAATTAAATTTTCACACTTGAGGGCTCATTCAAATCCCCATTTCTTCTTTCTGAAATTTTATTGTGCAGTAGGCCAATGTTGGCACTTTGACATTAGTATCACATGTTTTCACAACATTCTACTTCTTTTTTCATAAAATCTGTGACATAATCAAACCAGCAGTCATCAAAAATTGATTGTTTCGAATCTTCTGAAATTGATTGTTTTTTTCCTATATCTATTATAGAAACAAAATTCTTATCTCACAGCAAGAAGTTTGTAATGTTACATGGAATACCAATTATACACACATTACAAAGTCTGCAACATTGCTAGTGCTTAGTAATTTCTGAAAGTGCCTGTGTTGTAAATGTATAAAATAAGAACAATAAAAATTGTTCTATATATTAAAACTCAATCAAAGAAATGAAATTTCATATTTTTTTAGATCAAGCTCCAATGAAAAATATTAGAACATATAATATCAATAGTGACAACCAAATCAAAACTTGTTTCTGGTCCTAAATTTTGTTCACATTTTCCGTTCTGAAGAAGCGCTATCCAACAGTATTGCATCATATTTTGAAAAAGGTCTTATGAGTTAATCTTCTCGTTTTTTTAATTTACTCAATCTAAAGAAGAAGAAAAAAACTTGATTCCTAAAATAAGTTATCGTAGCCATCAGTTCTCAATCCCAGCCTGAACCATCAAACTTTTATGCTATGCATGAACTAATATTTTTTACTCAAATATAAATGCCAGAACAATGCCAGAATATCTTTAATTCACAAGCACAACAGCAAGGAAAACACCATAAGGTGACATCAAAAAGGCCTACCAAGGTTTTCAGATCTGCGATGTCCAATTCAAATCACATGTAACTTAACTTTGTTATTTGAACACTGCCTTCATTTACTCATCCTTCACTAAACACACATCCAACAACATCAAGTTGCACATAATTTTGTAGTTACCTTTTTATAAACATCCTGCATGAGTAATGTTTTCTACCAGTCTTTAATGAATTAATCAAGAAATTCTCTCCCAAACAAACTTAGCGCTTTCAATAAACAAATTTACTGAATATAACTGCAAATTTACTTCTACCTTTTCCAAACTAGGCAATGGACACACACCCACACGCCCGCCCACACGCCCGCCCACACACCCGCCCACACGCCCGCCCACACACCCACCCACACGCCCGCCCACACCCCCACCCCCACGCCCGCCCACACCCCCACCCCCACGCCCGCCCACACCCCCACCCACACGCCCGCCCACACCCCCACCCACACGCCCGCCCACACCCCCACCCACACGCCCGCCCACACCCCCACCCACACGCCCGCCCACACCCCCACCCACACGCCCGCCCACACCCCCACCCACACGCCCGCCCACACCCCCACCCACACGCCCGCCCACACCCCCACCCACACGCCCGCCCACACCCCCACCCACACGCCCGCCCACACCCCCACCCACACGCCCGCCCACACCCCCACACACACGCCCGCCCACACCCCCCACACACACGCCCGCCCACACCCCCACACACACGCCCGCCCGCCCACACCCCCACACACGCCCGCCCGCCCACACCCCCACACACGCCCGCCCGCCCACACCCCCACACACGCCCGCCCGCCCACACCCCCACACACGCCCGCCCACCCACACCCCCACACACGCCCGCCCACCCACCCACCCACACACGCCCGCCCACCCACCCACCCACACACGCCCGCCCACCCACCCACCCACACACGCCCGCCCACCCACCCACCCACACACGCCCGCCCACCCACCCACCCACACACGCACGCCCACCCACCCACCCACCCACGCCCGCCCACCCACACACACGCCCACCCACCCACGCCCGTCCACCCACGCACGCCCACCCACGCACGCCCACCCACACACGCACGCCCACCCACACACGCACGCCCACCCACACACGCACGCCCACACACACACGCACGCCCACACACGCACGCACGCCCACACACACGCACGCCCACCCGCTCACACACGCCCGCCCGCCCGCCCGCCCGCCCCCCCGCCCGCCCGCCCCCTCACACACGCCCGGCCGCCCCCTCACACACGCCCGGCCGCCCCCTCACACGCGCCCGGCCGCCCCCTCACACGCGCCCGCCCCGCCCACCCACACACGCCCGCCCGCCCACATACGCCCGCCCACACACGCCCGCCCACACACGCCCGCCCACACACGCCCGCCCACACACGCCCGCCCACACACGCCCGCCCACACACGCCCGCCCACACACGCCCGCCCACACACGCCCGCCCACACACGCCCGCCCACACACGCCCGCCCACACACGCCCGCCCACACACGCCCGCCCACACACGCCCGCCCACACACGCCCGCCCACACACGCCCGCCCACACACGCCCGCCCACACACGCCCGCCCACACACGCCCGCCCACACACACACGCCCACACACACACGCCCACACACACACGCCCACACACACACGCCCACACACACACGCCCACACACACACGCCCACACACACACGCCCACACACACACGCCCACACACACACGCCCACACACACACACGCGACCACACACGCCCGCCCACAAACACACTCCCGCCCACACACACACACGCTCGCCCACACACACACGCCCGCCCACACACGCGACCACACACGCCCGCCCACACACGCCCGCCCACACACACAAGCGCCCACACACGCCCGCTCGCCCAGACGCCGCCCGCCCGCCCACACACACGCCCGCCCGCCCACACGCCCGCCCACACACACACGCCCACACACACACGCCCGCCCACACACGCCCGCCCACACACACCCACACGCCCGCCCACCCACACACACCCACACGCCCGCCCACCCACACACCCACACGCCCGCCCACACACACACCCACACGCCCGCCCACACACACACCCACACGCCCGCCCACACACACACCCACACGCCCGCCCACACACACACACACACACGCCCGCCCACACACACACACCCACACGCCCGCCCACACACACACACGCCCGCCCACACACACACACGCGCCCACACACACACACGCGCCCACACACACACGCCCACACACACGCCCACACACACACGCCCACACACACACGCCCACACACACGCCCACACACGCGCCCACACACACGCGCCCACACACACGCGCCCACACACACGCGCCCACACACACGCGCCCACACACGCGCCCCCCCACACACGCCCACACACACGCCCGCCCCCCACACACACACGCCCGCCCCCCCACACACGCTCGCCCCCCCACACACGCCCGCCCACACACACGCCCGCCCACACACACGCCCGCCCACACACACACACACACATACACACGCCCGCCCACACACACACATACACACGCCCGCCCACACACACACATACACACGCCCGCCCACACACACACATACACACTCGTGTTCCGCAAAATGCTAAACCTGTAATGAATCATAAATTATATGCTAAAATTAGGTATTTTATTCGAGAAGTGTATATAGACAATAACCTCATTTTACCGCTTGTAAATTGACATTCTCATGGGAAGAAATTATGTATCCCTTGCAGCAGATACTCAACTTATCATTACGTCTTTTGTAAACTTAAAGATGTCAATATTCTTTCGAGGAGCATAATTTCCATTGATGAGACACTTTTAAACACATCTACAGAACCCGCGCATCGCGATCTCTCGAGTACCATATACACGACTGTGGTCTCGCCAAAGAAGTTTGGGCAACATTACTATCCTAAATGTCTCAATTACCATGCCCTCAGCGTTCACAAATGCGTTCTGGCGGGAACCACTGAAAAAGTTTATCTGAATTAATAGGGTGGTTATAGGCCCCACGTACGTCTCAACCGCAATGGGTTGTATTGTCAATGCAATGGGTTTGTATTGTCAATCAACAACACCAGTACGTCACGTATGATTATTACTGTCACAATGTATAAACCGATCGTCACAACTGGAAGGCACGTAACCATAGGTTTGTGGTTGAGAGAGATGATACTTTTTTCCAGTGTACTAAAATTCATTGTTGTTTTATAAACACTGTACTCAATGGGCAACAATGTACGCTGAACATGAACCAAACCTTATGGAAATTAACAAAATTCCTAGAATGGTTGAAATAAGTTTTGCCCCTCTTTTAGTGTGAACTAATGTCTCTTACCACATACGATAATAGATAGGCCCTGCAATTTTAGTCCAATAATATCATGACATATGTGAACGGCGTTTGGTAGCTAAAATGTTTATTAAAATCGTCTATGGGCTACAATCTTGGCACAATTCGAAAAATGAAGTTTTGAAATGTTTTAATTGGTGGTGAATTGCAGTTATCACACAAGTAGGTGCACACTGGTGCATTACGGGGTAAGCATTACTACTAAAAGGCTTCATAAGATTTTTGATAATAATTATAAAATATTTTAAAATTAGTCTGTCTCAAAATTCGCATTTTCGAGTTGTTCCCGAGTTGCAGCCCCCGAAAGTAATATTGAGTTTATTATTTCTAGGCCTGCAGTTCGAACGGATGCTTCCGCAACGTTTCGTTTTGGGCAGCTCCACTAGACGATAGCCTGCTCAGGTAATCCGATAAAAGTTTGTACACGAATGAACATGCAAGTTTTCTCTCTCAAACATGTAAACTGGTACCTCAAAAATATTTTTTGGGAACAGTGGCTCTTTAATGAGCTTCTTTAAACAAGCAAGCACATTACGTTATTGTAGGGATAATCCTGCGAGCTGTTGCGCCGGACAGGATGTCTGCTGTGATGCGGCAGCTGCTTTTCGCGCCCGGGAGTAACGTTTAAACTCTGTTTTCTTCAATTTTTGGGGGTTCAAAAAACTGGATCTGCTATTCTTTATGAATGTCAACCTAGAATCTGGGACATTTATTTTGTAACGAGAGCTTCTGCACATCCTGTGTATAGTTTTATAACCTCTTCAAAATTTTGATGGGTTTCTAACGATTCTTCTACAAATACACATTTTTTGTGACTTTTCCAGAGTAATGAAATTCCCAGATGTTCCCTGCTTTTCCATGTTTTCCGAAAGTGGCCACCCTCTATGTACTTTACTTCGCATGACCGATCCCAATGTTTTCATTAATCCTAGCTTTACCAAGCATGGGCAAAAAGTGACAATTAGTTCGTTTCTTAAACAAAATGTGCTTTAAAGGAATTCAGATTTTTTTAATTATATTTCTCAATAACACCTAATTCTATGTTATAATATTTAAATTTGCCTAATAACTTTAAATATTTTTTAAAAATAAATATGCGATATCTTCGTGCATGGGCAAATTTTCCCCATGGTTGGTAAAACTTGTGAGAAAAATATAAGAAGGCTACTTATTTACTTGGGAAATACTACAGTGGTCGTCATCCATTGCTGAAGCAATACAGTCCAGCTGTTTGTACTTGTGAGTTGTATTTGTAAAAGACACTCAAGCACAAGAGTTTCTTGTATTCAGGGACAATGTACAGTGATGTCACGTGGCGATGAACATTGTAACTGAACAATGTGCAACAAGATTATCCAACACTTATTTTAATTACTGTAATTGCTATGTAACACTGTGTACTTAATAAAAAAAGTTCTAATTACATTATAAATCATTCATGTTCACAAGATAAATTTCTCTAATTACAATAGTATAGTCATAAGGAATTAAACATATGAGCACTCTTTTCCAATGTTGGTAATGCACGTTAGCAAAACCAAGTTGGTTTAGGCTAGGGTTTAAAGAAAGAAAATCATTTTATTTAAAATTTCATTGTGAAGCTCGTTATAATATGTAAATATGGAGTCAACAATTATCGGAACTTCTAACAGATAGGAATACTAAGAAGTTCTAACACACAAGACACTGTAGAAATTCGTTGCTTTGTGTGCTGTGTGCGATTCATTTTTGTATATTTGGAGTAAATTAAAAAAGAAATGTACTCACTTTATACAATGCACGCCGGTTAAAACAGCAACTCACCTACAAAAAAAGAAAAAAGGCTTAAAAAATGCCCATTATCTCACTCTTATTCTGGAACTGAAAAAGTTTGAAGTGCACTAAAACGTAGAAACCACACAACTCGTTCTACTAGACTATACGGCAGTGTTATTACCAGCTAGTGTCACAAAATATTTCAATTTAATTCATCCACAATATCACCATTAAGAACGGTTGTTTTGAGGTTGGATCTACACAGTTTATAATATGTAGGCTGTCTGATGTATTCAAAGCGTTCCAAGAATACTATTCACTTTACTTTTTATACTTTTTTGTTATTTAAGGTCACATCAACATCGGGGTCATTAGCGACCACTATTGGATTTAACTATGAAGCTGACATGATATGGTCATTATAGGGAGTGAAAAGACAAACACAAAATACAACCTTGCCCGACGCGGGACTCGAACCCGCGATCCTTCAGTTCGAGATCACTACGACACTACTGCCTCACCGATCTCGGCCATCCGTACGACAGTACTGGCGATTCTGTATTAGATACGATCCGATTACCATGACAAAAAAAAACAACAACTAGGAACACAATGTTTCGGGCGATATAATGGATAGAAAACATTCCATTCATCACACGTACCGTTCAAATAATTTGGAACAATTATTATTTTATAACATTATATTATTATTATTATAATATGTTATTATATTATTATTATAATATTATGTTATTATATTATTATTATAATATTATGTTATTATATTATTATATCACAAATAAATTCCTACGTTTGTGTCCGTCTTTAGTATCAAGATATGATTAAGCTGACTATCAAGAGGATTGCCACAAGTGACACTAGAAATGGCAAATTTTTAATCGCCAGTGTCGAGATTGCGTTCGCTCATAACGTAGGTACCTTTAAACAGAACTTTGTATGAACATATCAATTGGAATCTAGAAATATTTCATAAATCCCATAAAAGCGTTTTTTCACTGGTGCTCAAAAACTGTATTGAGCAATTTGTGTGGACTATCTGGAACGTCTATGATGTAATGGTAAGATTAATCAGACTTTTACAAAATTGCGTATTTGTTCGATTTGAAATGGAAGAAATTCCATTTTCATTGGTACGTGGTGTTTTTCAGAAGCAAGAGTTCTCATTATTTTACTAGAGTTCTACCCAATTTCTTCTCCCCATGAATATCCCAGAATAACTCCACAAATCGAAGTATTATGCAAAGATCTTATTACGAACATGCAACTAATGAAACGATTTTAATAATATATCATTTGCAACGGTTATTTAAGTTGTTCTTTATTTCACTGCTAGGCAGGAAGAAAGAATACAAAGGCCACATTTCATTCAATTTGTGTTTGCTCCCCTCTGTCAATCCGCAACTGTCAACGTGCACCTGTGCGCATTGGACTCACACAGAGATTGTACTCTACGGAGAAGCACGAACCGAGAGGTCAGACGTCTGGTGCTTCGCTTGCAAATGCCAACGTACAATCTGCAAAGTAACAACACCGTACCAGGCGGCCCGAGAATCAGGCGCATCGCTCATTACATTTCAAAAAACTTCATTTAAAGTAATTTGAAGCACATTAACTCGCAAATGCAATGGAGATTACAAATTCCTGCAAATGTTTATATTAACAACATATTCTATTTTAAGAAATGTTTCAAAAAAATTACCTTTGTGTAATTTAGAAGAAAAAAACCTACCCCGATATAAACTTCACGACATCTATAGAGGTCAATTAGCACTATCGCTCAAAAGTTTGAAGAAAAAATTTCTTTGAGAAATTAGCGTTTCAGCGATTTTGAAAATGCACAATTTTCAGCTAGTTTTCACAAAAAGGTTGAGTTTTCGAGAAACTGTATCTGATATTTAAAACACGTGTACCCATAAATATAATAATATAAATAAATTGCCGCAAACGTGCATATTAACGAAATGAGAGACAAGTCAAAAAATTACATTTTTGAAATTATTGAAAAAACAAAAGAATACAGCAATATGGAGTTTATGTCATCTGTATGTATTTAGCACTTTTCCTACCAAAAGTGTAAAGAAAAAACTGAGCCGTTTTCAAAAAAATCTGGTTTTTGTTATATTTTAAAATTTGCAAACAATATAACTCGAAAATACTAAAATTGGAAAAAAATAAACATTACCTTAATGAAATACGTTATTATGGAAAACAAATTTAATTTGAAGGAAAAATCTCTACCTTTAAATGTTGTAGGAAATCGCAGAAAAAAATCAGTTTTGCAATTATTGAAAATTCAAAGTAATCAGTGAAAATCTTACCTATGCCACCTTTAAAAGTATATTTTACCTTATTCTTACAAGAAATTTAAAGGAAATATTTGGAGCCGGTTTTGAGAAAATTTTAAAAATTTCTGTGGGCGTAATGTAAAGAAAAAAATTAATTTATGTTTTTTAAAATCTCAGAGCATCAACTCAGGCCGCATCGACAGGGATTTATTCAGTTTGGAAAGAATCATACGCACGGTTTAGGCGCTAGTGTTGTTCACATACACCAGACGGACGTATGACGTGAATAGATTTTACGGTGCCAAGGTCCCATAAAACGGATTCTGGCTACACCAAGTGTTAGAGGACTTTTTTCTTAATTCAGAAATACATTTGTCACCAGGACCCGGCAATGAGTTCAACCGAAATTCCCCGTTCGCGCAGCATTACATAACTTTCCATATACTTCGTACATTACTCCGTATATACTCGTACGTATGAGTACGGGATAGTAAAAAGTAAGAAATATGTAACGTTAATTACAATGAATTATTTGAGGCCAATGACATCGGCGTGACCCCTAGAAGCCTATTTTCATTGAACTTGGAATCTTAACATTGACTTGCCTATTTATCTACGAATCGGTAATATTTGTCATAAATAACTTAACCGTGGAAACATATATACGTGAAATAATGATATTTATAATTACAACATCCGTCGTAATCAGGTATCAACAGCTCACTACCAGAATTCCACATACAATACATGTATGTTACTTTACAACGCATTGCCAGATGTCATTAAACAATTGAAGTCTGTACACAAATTTAAGTAAAAGTAAAATCTTTTCTGCTGCATAACTTACCATACAATTAGAGACTATTCTGACCATCAAAAATTATGTTTATTTTAACAAAACAGTAAAATATAATGAATTAGTTTTCAATGTATTGTACATTTTTTTCAAAAAAACTTAATATTCTTGTAACAAATAATGTAATTCTGCTTCCGGGTCAAAGACCCCCATCTCGATCACGTTTTTGTCCAGTTTCCCTGAAACATTGAGCAAATTCTGAGATGGCCCCATGTCTTGCCTCTGGGCGTAAATGCATCTTTAATATGCCCACGTTTTGTTGAACTCTACTCCTACCACTACAATCAAAAGTTCAGTTTCAAATAAATATTTTAAAACCCGAGAAAGAAAACACCTAGTTTTACAAATGTAGCAAATCTTGGGCATTTAAAAATTTTATTATAATTAATTTATTTATCTTTGACTTTAACTCATTTTTGAACTACTTATATTTCAAATAAGGGGAATGGATTCTGGAACTCATTAAAATGTGCGCAGATCTTCTCCCCATACATCACTTACAGTTTCCATATCATGTAGTAAACATATCGCTGGAAGTTTGTGACGGAGAGAGAGAGAGAGTGACGGAGAGAGAGAGAGAGAGACGGAGAGAGAGAGAGAGAGAGTGACGGAGAGAGAGAGAGAGAGTGACGGAGAGAGAGAGAGAGTGACGGAGAGAGAGAGAGAGAGTGACGGAGAGAGAGAGAGTGACGGAGAGAGAGAGAGTGACGGAGAGAGAGAGAGAGAGTGACGGAGAGAGAGAGAGTGACGGAGAGAGAGAGAGAGTGACGGAGAGAGAGAGAGAGACGGAGAGAGAGAGAGAGAGACGGAGGGAGAGAGAGAGAGACGGTGGGAGAGAGAGAGAGAGACGGAGAGAGAGAGAGACGGAGAGAGAGAGAGTGACGGAGAGAGAGAGTGACGGAGAGAGAGAGAGAGTGACGGAGAGAGAGAGAGAGTGACGGAGAGAG
Organism: Gryllus longicercus; assembly: GCA_038098605.1. Classification (NCBI taxonomy): domain Eukaryota; kingdom Metazoa; phylum Arthropoda; class Insecta; order Orthoptera; family Gryllidae; genus Gryllus; species Gryllus longicercus. The sequence continues at coordinate 1,344,570 of JAZDUA010000391.1, read as the reverse complement.
AGAGAGAGTGACGGAGAGAGAGAGAGAGTGACGGAGAGAGAGAGAGAGTGACGGAGAGAGAGAGAGAGTGACGGAGAGAGAGAGAGAGTGACGGAGAGAGAGAGAGAGTGACGGAGAGAGAGAGAGAGTGACGGAGAGAGAGAGAGAGTGACGGAGAGAGAGAGAGAGTGACGGAGAGAGAGAGAGAGTGACGGAGAGAGAGAGAGAGTGACGGAGAGAGAGAGAGAGTGACGGAGAGAGAGAGAGTGACGGAGAGAGAGAGAGTGACGGAGAGAGAGAGAGAGTGACGGAGAGAGAGAGAGAGTGACGGAGAGAGAGAGAGAGTGACGGAGAGAGAGAGAGAGTGACGGGGAGAGAGAGTGACGGAAAGAGAGAGAGTGACGGAAAGAGAGAGAGTGACGGAAAGAGAGAGAGTGACGGAGAGAGAGAGAGTGACGGAGAGAGAGAGAGAGTGACGGAGAGAGAGAGAGTGACGGAGAGAGAGAGTGACGGAGAGAGAGAGAGTGACGGAGAGAGAGAGAGAGTGACGGAGAGTGAGAGAGAGTGACGGAGAGAGAGACGGAGAGAGAGAGACGGAGAGAGAGAGAGAGACGGAGAGAGAGAGACGGAGAGAGAGAGAGAGACGGAGAGAGAGAGAGACGGAGAGAGAGAGTGTGACGGAGAGAGAGAGAGTGACGGAGAGAGAGAGAGAGTGACGGAGAGAGAGAGTGACGGAGAGAGAGAGTGACGGAGAGAGAGAGTGACGGAGAGAGAGAGAGTGACAGAGAGAGAGAGTGACAGAGAGAGAGTGACAGAGAGAGAGAGTGACGGAGAGAGAGAGAGTGACGGAGAGAGAGAGAGTGACGGAGAGAGAGAGAGAGTGACGGAGAGAGAGAGAGTGACGGAGAGAGAGAGAGAGTGACGGAGAGAGAGAGAGAGTGACGGAGAGAGAGAGAGAGAGTGACGGAGAGAGAGAGAGAGAGTGACGGAGAGAGAGAGAGAGTGACGGAGAGAGAGAGAGAGTGACGGAGAGAGAGAGAGAGTGACGGAGAGAGAGAGAGAGTGACGGAGAGAGAGAGAGAGTGACGGAGAGAGAGAGAGAGTGACGGAGAGAGAGAGAGAGTGACGGAGAGAGAGAGAGAGTGACGGAGAGAGAGAGAGAGTGACGGAGAGAGAGAGAGTGACGGAGAGAGAGAGAGAGTGACGGAGAGAGAGAGAGTGACGGAGAGAGAGAGAGAGTGACGGAGAGAGAGAGAGAGAGTGACGGAGAGAGAGAGAGAGTGACGGAGAGAGAGAGAGTGACGGAGAGAGAGAGAGTGACGGAGAGAGAGAGTGACGGAGAGAGAGAGAGAGTGACGGAGAGAGAGAGAGTGACGGAGAGAGAGAGAGTGACGGAGAGAGAGAGAGTGACGGAGAGAGAGAGAGTGACGGAGAGAGAGAGTGACGGAGAGAGAGAGAGAGTGACGGAGAGAGAGAGAGAGTGACGGAGAGAGAGAGAGTGACGGAGAGAGAGAGAGAGTGACGGAGAGAGAGAGAGTGACGGAGAGAGAGAGAGAGTGACGGAGAGAGAGAGAGTGACGGAGAGAGAGAGAGAGTGACGGAGAGAGAGAGAGAGTGACGGAGAGAGAGAGAGAGAGAGTGACGGAGAGAGAGAGAGAGTGACGGAGAGAGAGAGAGAGTGACGGAGAGAGAGAGAGAGTGACGGAGAGAGAGAGAGAGTGACGGAGAGAGAGAGAGAGTGACGGAGAGAGAGAGAGAGTGACGGAGAGAGAGAGAGAGTGACGGAGAGAGAGAGAGTGACGGAGAGAGAGAGAGAGTGACGGAGAGAGAGAGAGAGTGACGGAGAGAGAGAGAGAGTGACGGAGAGAGAGAGAGAGTGACGGAGAGAGAGAGAGAGTGACGGAGAGAGAGAGAGAGTGACGGAGAGAGAGAGAGAGTGACGGAGAGAGAGAGAGAGTGACGGAGAGAGAGAGAGAGTGACGGAGAGAGAGAGAGAGTGACGGAGAGAGAGAGAGTGACGGAGAGAGAGAGTGACGGAGAGAGAGAGAGTGACGGAGAGAGAGAGAGTGACGGAGAGAGAGAGAGTGACGGAGAGAGAGAGAGTGACGGAGAGAGAGAGAGTGACGGAGAGAGAGAGAGTGACGGAGAGAGAGAGAGTGACGGAGAGAGAGAGAGTGACGGAGAGAGAGAGAGTGACGGAGAGAGAGAGAGAGTGACGGAGAGAGAGAGAGAGTGACGGAGAGAGAGAGAGTGACGGAGAGAGAGAGAGTGACGGAGAGAGAGAGAGTGACGGAGAGAGAGAGTGACGGAGAGAGAGAGAGTGACGGAGAGAGAGAGAGTGACGGAGAGAGAGAGAGTGACGGAGAGAGAGAGAGTGACGGAGAGAGAGAGAGTGACGGAGAGAGAGAGAGAGAGTGACGGAGAGAGAGAGAGAGAGAGAGTGACGGAGAGAGAGAGAGAGTGACGGAGAGAGAGAGAGAGAGTGACGGAGAGAGAGAGAGAGTGACGGAGAGAGAGAGAGTGACGGAGAGAGAGAGAGAGTGACGGAGAGAGAGAGAGAGAGTGACGGAGAGAGAGAGAGAGTGACGGAGAGAGAGAGAGTGACGGAGAGAGAGAGAGTGACGGAGAGAGAGAGAGTGACGGAGAGAGAGAGAGTGACGGAGAGAGAGAGAGAGTGACGGAGAGAGAGAGAGTGACGGAGAGAGAGAGAGTGACGGAGAGAGAGAGAGTGACGGAGAGAGAGAGAGTGACGGAGAGAGAGAGAGTGACGGAGAGAGAGAGAGAGTGACGGAGAGAGAGAGAGAGTGACGGAGAGAGAGAGAGAGTGACGGAGAGAGAGAGAGAGTGACGGAGAGAGAGAGAGTGACGGAGAGAGAGAGAGAGTGACGGAGAGAGAGAGAGTGACGGAGAGAGAGAGAGAGTGACGGAGAGAGAGAGAGAGTGACGGAGAGAGAGAGAGAGTGACGGAGAGAGAGAGAGAGTGACGGAGAGAGAGAGAGAGTGACGGAGAGAGAGAGAGTGACGGAGAGAGAGAGAGAGTGACGGAGAGAGAGAGAGAGTGACGGAGAGAGAGAGAGAGTGACGGAGAGAGAGAGAGAGTGACGGAGAGAGAGAGAGTGACGGAGAGAGAGAGAGAGTGACGGAGAGAGAGAGAGTGACGGAGAGAGAGAGAGAGTGACGGAGAGAGAGAGAGAGTGACGGAGAGAGAGAGAGAGTGACGGAGAGAGAGAGAGTGACGGAGAGAGAGAGAGAGTGACGGAGAGAGAGAGAGAGTGACGGAGAGAGAGAGAGAGTGACGGAGAGAGAGAGAGTGACGGAGAGAGAGAGAGTGACGGAGAGAGAGAGAGTGACGGAGAGAGAGAGTGACGGAGAGAGAGAGAGTGACGGAGAGAGAGAGAGTGACGGAGAGAGAGAGAGTGACGGAGAGAGAGAGAGTGACGGAGAGAGAGAGAGTGACGGAGAGAGAGAGAGTGACGGAGAGAGAGAGAGTGACGGAGAGAGAGAGAGTGACGGAGAGAGAGAGAGAGTGACGGAGAGAGAGAGAGAGTGACGGAGAGAGAGAGAGTGACGGAGAGAGAGAGAGTGACGGAGAGAGAGAGAGTGACGGAGAGAGAGAGTGACGGAGAGAGAGAGTGACGGAGAGAGAGAGAGTGACGGAGAGAGAGAGAGTGACGGAGAGAGAGAGAGTGACGGAGAGAGAGAGAGTGACGGAGAGAGAGAGAGTGACGGAGAGAGAGAGAGAGAGTGACGGAGAGAGAGAGAGAGAGAGTGACGGAGAGAGAGAGAGAGTGACGGAGAGAGAGAGAGAGAGTGACGGAGAGAGAGAGAGAGTGACGGAGAGAGAGAGAGAGAGTGACGGAGAGAGAGAGTGACGGAGAGAGAGAGTGACGGAGAGAGAGAGAGAGTGACGGAGAGAGAGAGAGTGACGGAGAGAGAGAGAGAGAGTGACGGAGAGAGAGAGAGAGAGTGACGGAGAGAGAGAGAGAGTGACGGAGAGAGAGAGAGAGTGACGGAGAGAGAGAGAGAGTGACGGAGAGAGGGAGAGAGTGACGGAGAGAGAGAGAGTGACGGAGAGAGAGAGAGTGACGGAGAGAGAGAGAGAGTGACGGAGAGAGAGAGTGACGGAGAGAGAGAGTGACGGAGAGAGAGAGAGTGACGGAGAGAGAGAGAGAGTGACGGAGAGAGAGAGAGTGACGGAGAGAGAGAGAGTGACGGAGAGAGAGAGAGTGACGGAGAGAGAGTGACGGAGAGAGAGAGAGAGTGACGGAGAGAGAGTGACGGAGAGAGAGAGTGACGGAGAGAGAGAGTGACGGAGAGAGAGAGTGACGGAGAGAGAGAGTGACGGAGAGAGAGAGTGACGGAGAGAGAGTGACGGAGAGAGAGTGACGGAGAGAGAGAGTGACGGAGAGAGAGAGTGACGGAGAGAGAGAGTGACGGAGAGAGAGAGTGACGGAGAGAGAGAGAGAGTGACGGAGAGAGAGAGAGTGACGGAGAGAGAGAGAGTGACGGAGAGAGAGAGAGAGTGACGGAGAGAGAGTGACGGAGAGAGAGAGTGACGGAGAGAGAGAGTGACGGAGAGAGAGAGTGACGGAGAGAGAGAGTGACGGAGAGAGAGAGTGACGGAGAGAGAGAGTGACGGAGAGAGAGTGACGGAGAGAGAGAGTGACGGAGAGAGAGAGTGACGGAGAGAGAGAGTGACGGAGAGAGAGAGTGACGGAGAGAGAGAGTGACGGAGAGAGAGAGTGACGGAGAGAGAGAGTGACGGAGAGAGAGAGTGACGGAGAGAGAGAGTGACGGAGAGAGAGAGTGACGGAGAGAGAGAGTGACGGAGAGAGAGAGTGACGGAGAGAGAGAGTGACGGAGAGAGAGAGTGACGGAGAGAGAGAGTGACGGAGAGAGAGAGTGACGGAGAGAGAGTGACGGAGAGAGAGAGTGACGGAGAGAGAGAGTGACGGAGAGAGAGAGTGACGGAGAGAGAGAGTGACGGAGAGAGAGAGAGTGACGGAGAGAGAGAGAGTGACGGAGAGAGAGAGAGTGACGGAGAGAGAGAGAGTGACGGAGAGAGAGAGAGTGACGGAGAGAGAGAGAGAGTGACGGAGAGAGAGAGAGTGACGGAGAGAGAGAGTGACGGAGAGAGAGAGTGACGGAGAGAGAGAGTGACGGAGAGAGAGAGTGACGGAGAGAGAGAGTGACGGAGAGAGAGAGTGACGGAGAGAGAGAGTGACGGAGAGAGAGAGTGACGGAGAGAGAGAGTGACGGAGAGAGAGAGTGACGGAGAGAGAGAGTGACGGAGAGAGAGAGTGACGGAGAGAGAGAGTGACGGAGAGAGAGAGTGACGGAGAGAGAGAGTGACGGAGAGAGAGAGTGACGGAGAGAGAGAGTGACGGAGAGAGAGAGTGACGGAGAGAGAGAGTGACGGAGAGAGAGAGTGACGGAGAGAGAGAGTGACGGAGAGAGAGAGTGACGGAGAGAGAGAGTGACGGAGAGAGAGAGTGACGGAGAGAGAGAGTGACGGAGAGAGAGAGTGACGGAGAGAGAGAGTGACGGAGAGAGAGAGTGACGGAGAGAGAGAGTGACGGAGAGAGAGAGTGACGGAGAGAGAGAGTGACGGAGAGAGAGAGTGACGGAGAGAGAGAGAGTGACGGAGAGAGAGAGTGACGGAGAGAGAGTGACGGAGAGAGAGAGTGACGGAGAGAGAGAGTGACGGAGAGAGAGAGTGACGGAGAGAGAGAGTGACGGAGAGAGAGAGTGACGGAGAGAGAGAGTGACGGAGAGAGAGAGTGACGGAGAGAGAGTGACGGAGAGAGAGTGACGGAGAGAGAGTGACGCAGAGGGAATTGAAGGATAAGGCCTACCAGCTTCTGCTAATATTTAATAAAGATCATAGTGAAACTGCAGGCACACAAATAGTCACTAAAAGGATTCGGACGTCAGAATTCATTTGTTTCCCAGTAAATCCCGTTGAGATGTGTTGGGGCGATTTATACAGAAAACCTACTGACAGAGTACGCGCACTCTATAGTTTTTATCCTCCTAGTTTGGGATCTTGAAGTTTCTGTACGGTAACTGAACGAAAATCTGTCGAAATTGTACCGTTTATACCTATTTTAATTATTACTTATTAAATGATTTAACCTATGTGTTCATTGATATTCTAGACAGTGTTGCGAGCAATGTATTTGCATTTCCAATGTACTATTGCATTTTCGTTCAAGTAATTCGCAAACCGTAATTATAATTAGCTGAATTAGTTTTACTGTAAATGCAAGATGAAAGAAAAATTGCTAGCCTTCCGAGAATATCTGATTGGAATGCAACAATGATATTCCGCGCCGCGAGACAGCAGAATTCCTGTGATATATGTCTTATTGAGGGACATTATTGAACTGTACAGTTATAACTGTTGAATTTGTGTTTATTTTTTGAAAATATTTAGTATTTGCATCAAATGTTTTATAATTAGTAATGAGGTGTCCAAAAAAATGACATATGTTAATTTGAAGAGAAATTGTGCTACAATATGGGCGAGAAAGTACGTGCTGCCTAAGAACAACTAGTTTACAATAATTTTGTTAAACGCAAAAATACGTGATTTTGAAATGTTGACTTTTTAAGTTTTCGAAAATACGGAGAATTTGCCTAAAATGGGATTAGCAGTATATTTGTTTCCGATGTATAAGAGAAGAAAATTTAAAGAAACATTTTAGAACCTTTTTTGAGAAATATAAAAATTGCCTTTTTTTCTTCACAAACGTACATGAATACCACTCATATTTCCAAAACTTGTTGCGTGCTCTTATTTGAAGATCTATCTTTACTCAAGAACATTTGTTTGTCGTTTGTTTTTTGTTTGTTTGTTTGTTTGTTTGTTTTTCAGGAAAAAAGATCCATCTGCAATGCCGTAGTTGGCGGAAGTCGCGGAAAAAATTTGGACTTTTGAAATTTTCGAAAAATGTTGGATTTTAAGGAAAATGTGACCTGCACTATTCTCTTACACTATCCGATGACAAAGTGTTCATCAGATAATAGGAAGCCATTTTAGAGAAACTTCATCAAATGTTGAGGCTACATATAAAAAAGCCTCAAAAATCCAAACATCTGTTCGAAACTCTAAAAGCAACGAGTTTGTCCAGATTGTTTGTGGAATATCGATATTGGAGAAAATCGGCTGAACGGTTTAGTCGCTCGCGTAAACAACAGTCGCAATCAGACATTTGGCCATCAATCAATTTTTCCGGATCGGGACACACAAAATAGATTCTGACTACACGTGTTAGAGGAAGTAATTTACTACAACCAAACGAGATTTATCCAGGTTTTCGTTACCAGGGCGCGGCAACAAGTATTTTTCTATCAAAAATTCGTTGTTTTTTTTTTCGGCCAAGATTAAAATACTTTTTTTTTCGTAAGTGAAAGTGAAAAGAAAGATTTCCACGGTGACAAAACACGTGTTAAGCTCTGCTTGGACAACTATTTGCCACCGCGCTCGCACTGCTCCTGAATGGTCGGGCTGCCCAGTGTGAAGAGGGTACGCGTGTGATAAGCATTATCAGCGCGGTGCACGAGTTACCGCGGAGCGGCCTCACGCGGGAAACAACGTGCGCCTCCAGCCCGACGTGCACACGCCACGGCCGCGGCCGCGACCACCGCATTCGATGGGTGCACACTTCCCAGTTGTTTAGATCACCTGATTTCGTATGATTCAGACAACAGGGCAAACATCTCAACCTCCCCCAGGCAAACGTACGTCGTAGTAGAACTGAATAAATTTACTCTTCGTCTACTTCACTCTGCGATGTAGAAGCTGTATACATTTATTTATTTATTTCTTGTGGGAAATATTACGAACGATGAGCGATGTTTATATCCCATATCCGGTAAGCCACAGTGTGACAAGTTGCAGGTTCAAAGCTTCAAACTAATTTTAACTAAACGTAACAAATACTTATGATAGTAAGGAAATTCGATTTATTAGGCTTTTTTAAATTATAGTCAACGTCATCTAACTGGCCATAAAATAATGAGCGTCAACATGAACGTCAATGACATGGAAATGTTACGCCAATAATATCAACTAATATGCACATTAACAGGGGTACATACGGGTATATACTGTTTGTAAGGGGCACAAGTAAGCCTTCATTTGCGGCAGTAATGAAATTACGGAAGTTCTTTTCTATATTCCTAAAGCTAAACAGTACATTCAAGCTTAAAATAATTCAACGAAACAGCAGAAGAATTACCCATGTAGCCATAATTATATTAATTATTCATATATCCGCTAATAATACTCCAACATCTACAAATCTCTACTTGTCAAGAAATACAGAGACTATATATGTTAATTATGAAAGCTCCATTCATTATGATGCGAGGTCAAATGAATTATTTATGCTACGCCAGCATATGGAGGACAATCTTCTCTAATGTAAGGGATTTCACAGATAAAAAAGAATGCTGAAATTATGAAGATCCCAAATATCATTTAGCGTACCAAACAACTTACAGTTTTTTTATTAAAGAAAATTGTTCAAGGCGCACATTTGCATTAAAAAAGACTGCCGTGGGTAACACAGAAGTGATTTCATATTTCTTAACGTTAGCACTAAATAACACGTTTGCTAACTAGCACATTTATACCTTTCTCTACTTTGCCATACAGGCATAATAAAAGTCCAGTCATATTCATGAATTAATTTTTCCCAGGCTATGGCCATTGTGTGGTTCTAGGACGATACTTCACATTAAGTTCGCAGCTCTTATCACTAGTTAGGAAGAGATTATTGCTGTACGCAGGAAAACATAACAGAAACACAAGGCACTTGTAAAAAATTGGAATTCAAAAGTATATAAATTAAAATTTGAAGCAGTTGTTCTTTCATGAAGGCATGTATTGGTTTGTATTCTTTTTGCATTTTATATAATGACTTAATTTTCAAGATCAAATCTAACACGAGCAGATCTTGCGCTAGTTTTTGCCTTCTTCTACTCTTTCCTTCAGCGTCATGTTTCCATTTTGGTGTATTTTTCTTATAGTAATCAAGAGGTTTCAAAAGTGATATACACCAAGGAAAAGGTGTCTCGTATCAATTCCAAACATTTCAAGAATACGAGTGTGTATCAAAGTTTAGTTTAGAGTAGATCTCTAGACTAGATTTGCGAAGTGTTTATTTGATTCCAATGCTAAAGGTCGTTTTGAGACGAATCTCGGTGCCTTTCCCTGAACAGGGTTCCAGGTGCCCTCGTCCGCATGGCCGGTCCACGCGCGCAAGGTGCCCGTAAAAAAAAGGGCGCATCGAAAAGCGCGGCGGTGCCGGCGCGGCGCAATTGGGTCACGGCCTGCGGGCGTGCGCTCGCTTGCGTTGCGGCCGACGGCACGGCACCGCCCAGCGGGCGAGAAGGCGGGGCCAATTAAACGCGAATGCAAGCCGTGGCGGCGACGCGGGCAAGGCGGAGAAGGCAGGAAGTGGCTGTAGCGGCTCTTGCCCTCAGCGCATATCACCATCACCACCACCACCACTACCACCACCACCACCACCACCACCACCACCACCATCATCACCACCATCATCACCACCATCATCACCACCATCATCACCACCATCATCACCACCATCATCACCACCATCATCACCACCATCATCACCACCACCATCATCATCATCACCATCATCATCATTATTATTATTGTTTACAACACATCTCACTTAACTATTAACCACCATCTAATTGCTTTCGGAGGAATCACAATTTTATTCCATGGTCAGGTTTCCTTCACATACGCTTCTCAGTTAATACCCTTTCTGTTTTGGTTACTGTAGCAGGCTCTGCCTGCATTCTGCCACTAGCCTCTCCGCCCGTGACTTCGAACTAGGACAGGACAAACAATTTTCCTTTCATGAATAACCAAATAGATTTACTCGCACAAGTGGAGAGGAAACCCCGAACACAGCTGAACGGAGCTGAATGTTCTGAGCTGTGTGTGTTATCTAACTAAAATAATTATTATTTTAATTCTGCAAAATTTAAAGGAATACAATTTTCCCTTTCTCCCCTACTCCTTTTAGCAGTTCAAGGGATAAGAAAAGTCACTTTCAGGAAATTTAAAACATTTGTTACAATTTAATTTCAAAATAACAAGCTATCCTGCCATTACAAAAGAACGTTAAAAGAAGCATTTGTTATTTTTCTCTTTTATGTTCTTGAAACAAGAAAACGAAAATGCGATCTTGGAAACCTTGACTTGTGGGCGAGCTCTTCCTTATAGTCACGAAGAAAACCGAACGTGTAGCAATCGGGCTATGCGTTTTTGGAGAGGTAGGTAACAGGCGTAGGAAAAGTTGACCACGGGATGACATCAGGATACGTCCGCATTCGGGCCTCAGCAAGCATTTCGAAGCGAAGAGTTCAGAAATCCCTTCAGCTCGTGAAATCTGTTTATGTTGTCACCCGCCAGACCGCGTTATTATGCCAAACACTCCCGACTTCATGAACACCGCCGTGCAGCCGAGGTGGTGCAAAACGAGTGCATCTTCCATTACCCGCAGAAGCCTTTAAAAGTTTAATGAGTGTCGCGACATTCAGAAGCGGGGTGGAACACACTAGGGATGTGCTGGTGGATACACAATCGAGGTGCTTTGTCAAAGGCACTTATCTCGGAGTGAAGAGTGGTTCCTGGTAAGCTGACAACATTTTATTACGAGAGACACTGTATTAATAAACAAGCAGCTGCAAAGCAGGACTGCCGGTTTTGCTTTCCAAAAACAGAATAATAATTGTTTCTTCACTTCATTATCTCATCATGGCATAAACATACTTTTATTTGCAAGAATCTTCGTGGTCTGTTTACTCACATTTTGAAAGTGTGGAGATGAAACTAGCAACGACACAAACAAGAGCACACGTGAAATGCCGCAATGAGAACATTAACAAGCAAGGTGTATTACCAATAAAGGTGTCGTCTGCCAGACCACACGAATTTAGATCAGCTACAATTCATTTTTTTTTTTATTTAAGGTCGCATCAACCTCTGGGTCATTAGCGACCACTATTGCTTGTAAGGGTATGGTAACTGTGAGGATGACACGATATGATGATGATGATGATGATGATAGGGGGGTGAAAGGACGAACACAATACAACCATGCCCGAGGCGGGACTCGAACCCGCGACCCGAGATCGCTACGGCACTACTACCTTAGCCATCTCGGCCACCGGATCGGCTACAATTCGCTTTCTATAGTCTAGAAAATCTTAACTTGTGACTAAAGGTTGGCAAAAATTTACCAACTTCGGTTTGCAAATTCTTTAATACTTGAAATAGTGCACAGAAAAATAATAATAAAAAATATTTCTGCAATACCCAGAAACGTAAAATGTTTGTACCTTTATTGTAGTAAATAAGAAATTTGAGGCTCCAAGAAATCATTGCAAGAGCTACGTAAGCTAATATCTTAATACTTGTAAATCTCCCCCGAGTCCATGACCACATTTACAAGGAAATCTCGCCAGCTAAATGGGGTTTCGCGATTTTAATGAATTACTTCACGTAGTATTTAGACCAGCAAGCAACATGTCGCTCATAAGGCAACTTAAATGTTGGTCATGGCTAAAATATTTTTCATATTTTCAGAATGAACAAACGCTGACAGTCCTTTCTTCTTATAATTAATCAACGACGTCAAAATACTCACACATTCGTAATCAATATTCGAGTACATGACCAGCAATAAATGTTCCTGTTCTTTAAACCATGTAAATTAAAATTTGATTTGCAGAAAACCCTATTATGATTTCCAAGGGAGAAATATACACAAAAATTGTAAATTGACAAAAATCAATGCGCAAAAATGGATCCTAGATGGCGGCGGTACATTTATTTTCAATCCGTAATGATAACTGTATGAATGACGAAGGTAGTAATGGTAGTAATTGTAGTATCTAAACAATAGTTACTATACTTCATGACCGCAACGAATATCAACATTGAATCCAAATTATTCATAAGATGATCTGAGACTGAAATCCAGCTTGATGGTCGCTATTCTACGGATCGACTTAATTTAGCGCAAAAAGAGAGCCTGAATTAAGCACAAATGGAATAAAAATAAATTTAATTTAGCGCAAAAAGGAAGTCAAATTAACAACTTTGTCGCGTATATGCAAGTAAAAAAAATTGTTGCCCATTGTTTTCCATTAGTATTTTTGTCAAAAAGTTGTTTTTTCAAAAACAAATAAATGGAAAAAATAACAAAGGAAAACATTATGTATAATATCAAGTATAAATTATGTTTAATAATTGAACTCTATTTGACTAAAATTAAATATAATTGTATTAATTGACACGTTTAATTTTTTTCTACGAAAAATCTTGTAGACATTAGGAATTGATAATTAATGCATTCCTGCATTTAAAATATCCGAATAATTGTTTTGTATCTAGATGTCAGGAAACGCGGCAAGTTTATGCTATATACTGAAAGAGATAAAATAACCACAAACAGATTCCGATACAATTTTCCAAACGTATAGAAGAGAGCGTACGTCTATCCAATGCGATTTATATGGTGTAAATACAAAAAATCAAGTACAAGTTGCGGGATAAGTAGTCTGAACTTTTGCGTAATTACATATTTTTTATCTTTCTACTTACAATTCTCAAAATTGTAATCTTGGCGAATCTGCCAAGCTTACATTTTTAGCACCTTGCTAACATCCAATTTTTTCATTATATATTTTCGCACATTTGGTAATTTATTACATATTTTGTTAGTTTTATAAAATTTCTTTATTTTATCAATTTTCTCCTGTTATACAATATTTTTATGAAAAGTATTCTCACAAAATCAGATTTTCTCGTATATGATAACTGAGTGCTGTCGAATCGAATTATCAACTACGTTAAGACGCGATCGGATGTTCTTATAGTCTGGCGCGCCTCTTCCGTTATCTCAGTGGCGGGAAGTGCGCGTCAGCGACAGATCATTTTCACCTTTAGGCATTGGAAAGTATCACTGACGCAGGTCGGGATCATTGAATTGAATTGAATTGAATTGAATTGAACTGAATTAATGCCTTATTTTCCGTGGCGAGACTCAGGCCATGAGGCCTGCTCTTCCGTCAGACCACGCATATTTCGCTACGCTCCTTTCACCAACTAGCAGAGAAAGGACGAGAAACAGACGATTTCAATTTAGCTTAGAGGCGTCATTTAGGCTTGAGGATAATTTACTAACATGGGCCAGCCGGCTTTACTTCCCCTCCGAAGGAAGGCGTACGAAGGATTTTTCCGCCCTTAAAAATCCACGGGTTCCGCCAACTTGAGTATAACGGTCCGATAGGCTAACCGTTACACCACCGCCGCGCGCAATCTTTAACCTTAATAGCCGAGAAACGTTGCCGAACGCCGAGGTGTCTCACTTCAATATGCTAGGATTTATTTAACCGTGCACATGACGTAAATCAGCTGTTCACGGTTTCATCCAATCGGAACCTTGATCGTCCCCATGGTGACGTCACTAGCGACATATAAGCTCCACATTGAATGAAACGGCAACGGAAACGTGCAAGGTTTACAATAAACAGCACGATTCAAAGGCTCACTAGAACAAGGCGCAATTGTTTTTTATTAAAGTTCATTGTTGGATAGTGTGAAGTACGTTTAAGAGAATAGTACTGCTTTTATTTTCGTTGAAATGCCATTTTTCGAAAATTGCAAAATTTCCAATTTTTTTCGGCGTTTTCCTACAACTACAATTAAGAAGATAGAGATATTTTCTCTTTATGAAATTTGGTCCTTAAAGATTTATTTTGAAAAAAGACCATCTACAATTTTCCGGACATTTGAGTACTTTCCACGTAATTTTGCGTGAATTACTCGCAATTTTTAATTTTACTTAACATTGTCTCGAAAACGGCACCAATAATTTTGATTAAATTTTGGCCTCGAATAGTGTATAGAACGCTTAAGAGAATGAAGTAGATCTCATGTTAGTTAAAAATTCTGATTTTTGAAAATTGGAAAAATTCAAAATTTTTTTCGGTGACTATTACAATTATGAAAATAAACATTCTGTTATTAATGAAATGTTTTCATCGAAAACAAATATTCAAATAATGTCATTTTTCAATTTATTTGAAAAAATGGGTATTTTTGTGAAATTGTGTCAGACAATTATTTTTTCTTAAAAATGGCACAAACATTCTTGATTATTTGGACCTTGCATATAAGTAATGGACACACAAGAGAATGGTGCAGGTCTCATGCGCGTTCAAAATGCCTGATTCTTTCGAAAATTTAAAAACTGTAAAAAATTTCGGCAGAGTCTCACAACTACAATTATGAAGATTGTGGTAGAATATTATTTTTATATATATATATATATATATATATATATATATATATATATATATATATATTATTTTACTGCTTAAATTTAAAATTGTCAAACTTCACAATTACATGTTGTAATGTGTTCTTCGCGCGACAGCCCGTCAACGGGGCTCAGACCTACCGGCAACGTCCCTGCCTCGCGGCCATAGGTTAAGGGGGTGTATATATTAATGAAATGTGTTAATCAAAAACATTAAGTAAAGTCGTGCCGGATTTTTTTAAAATATGAGTATTTTTGTGTAATTTGGCGTCAAACATAGTCGACAGCTCCGAATTTCCTGTGCTTCGTGTACGTACAATGAGAATGATTCAAAGCAGTTGGATACTTCGCAAGTTAGAATCTGTATATTATTTCATATTTATTCGTTGGAATGCAACTAAGGCATTCCAACCGCCGCAACTCGGCAGCTGAATTTCTGTGAATTACGTCTCATTGTTGGAACATGTAGCTGTACAAAAAGCAGCTGTAACTGTCAAATTTGTGTTCATATTTCCTTGAAAATATTTAGTTTTGGCACCAAACTATTTGTAATTAATTTTACAACAAATTATGACTGAGATGAGTTGATTCGGAGAAAATTTGTGGTATAAATAGCCATAAGTAACTGTGAGAAAGTACGTACTGTTTAGCGCCACTAGTTTAATTAAGAAAATCGCTCATATCTTAATTTTATAATTGAAGAGAATTGTCGAACTGTCAGTAATGTGTAGGGAATGGTCTTCTTGGATATTATATTTCGTTATTCTTTCTCTTCGATTACTATAAACAATATGTAGTGTTTCGAGTGTAGTTATAAAGGTTCCTCGTTATTTTATTGCTTAAATTTAAAATTGTCAAACTTCACAATTACATGTTGTAATGTGTTCTTCGCGTGACAGCCCGTCAACGGGGCTCAGACCTACCGGCAACGTCCCTGCCTCGCGGCCATAGGTTAAGGGGGTGTGATTAGCACGTAGATATCTCCACGCCTTATTCCGGTCTTCAAAACTTGAGAAGTGAATTTCCTCATCGTCACACAGCGACATACACTGGGTCATTGTAAGGCACACTATAGTCTTGGCTCTGCCGGGAATCGAACCCGGGGCCGCGTAGTGGAAAGCGAACACGTCTGAGCTAGCTACAATTTCTCAATTACACGTTAGTAAAATATAAACCCAAAGGCACATTTCCATTATAATTAAAACCATACGGACTTTCATATAAACTTTACTGAACACATAATGAACCTAAAGGTGGCTCCACGCACTCGCCGAGCAGCGAGCTAATCCTAGCCCAAACCCGAACAGCTGATGTGTTCGGCAAATATTCACTACCTTTGAAGTGTGCTTAAGACCGACACGCGGTGGGTAGGGCGAATATCGAATGTTCGGCGAATAGCGAGCAACCCGTCCACACTACGCGAGATTCGCCGAATGCCGCATGTGTGGAGCCGCTTTAACGCATTATTTCTACTCCTACCTTCAGTCTTACTCTTCAATCCAATTTTCAACTTGGAAGTTGAATCATTGACATACCATCACCTACGCCGCTTCTTCCCCGGCTGCCCTTTACTAGTTACCTTTTAAAGACGCTTAAGGAAAATATAGTTCGAAGCGATAAATGTTACTTTTCTCTACCAAGATACATACTCAGACGTGCAATATGAAGTACTTCCTAAAGGAAGGAACATCATTCAGTAAGTAAACAAAAGATGAAAGATTAAAAACCAATTATGTAAAAACTAAGGATTCGCGAACTGCTTTGCTTTATCTAGATGAGAGACCTTTGGCTTCACGCCAGTCCTTTCCAAACCAGTGTGTTCATCTTGACTGATACACTCGGTACATACTACACTCTGGTTTCTGCGATTCGTTCAGTTGCATAGCATGCTGGGATCTGCGGGTACCGTGGCACTTCGGTGGAGTTGCGACGGCGTTGAACCGAGGGAGAGACTCTTGCAAGAGCATCCCTTTAACGGCCGCTAGCTGCGGAGCTGCTCATCAAAAGCTGAAGGCCCTGAGGGCTGGCCGAATTGTGAAGTACGTCCCAACACAACGAGATCAAGAAAACTTGCTCAGATTGCACTTCTCTCCAACAGTACGTCAGACAGTCCGTTAACAGTTTTTACGTTAAATAAGTAAATCTGTTAATTAAATAACTCTTAACCCGCGCGATTATATCGCAAGGGGAGTTTAAAACCGAATTCAATTTTGTCTGAGTGTTTATTTTATCATATTACCCTATTCAGACAGGATAAGGAATGAACCCTGCCTGTAGTGTACCTCCGCTCTGGCTTGCCCTGCCAGTCCCAATCCACCCTCCTTTTCGCACTCGTCCCCCTCTACTGCCTCGCCTGACCCCACCTCTGCCATGATCACTACGATCACTGCTGCTATCTTAAAACACCATACCAACTCCAAAGTGAGGAGTAAACACTCTTTTGTAAAAATATTTTTTGTATAAAACAAATTTATTATGGAACTATGAACAATAGAGAGGGCGGCAATAGAAAGGGCGGCCTAAAGACGGCATACTCCTAAATCTGGCTCTGGGTAGGCCTATTGCCCACGCCGCGGCAGAAGCGCGCGCACGTCAATCATCAGGGCTTTTCGCCGACCCTCCGGCGACGACGGACAAAGGGACCGCAGCAGGTACCTGCTTCGGTCCCTTTGTCCATCGTCGGCGAAGAGCCCTGATGATTGACGTGCGCGCGCTTCTGCCGCGGCGTGGGCAATAGGCCTACATGGGAAATATGAAAACAGTTTATCGATGTGTTCTCTTATGGAGATAAATATGGAAGGGAAAAAAGACAAACCGAGTCAAGTTAACATCTACTTAATTAGTAAGAAAGTAAATCTGAATCAATAAAATTGGCAAAAAATAAAATAATGTACTACATGTTAACTTATTCTGATCTCAGGCAAAAAAAAGTCCTCGGGACGGCGCTCTCAGCCTTTGTCGCCGCTCATTCACCAGAACCCTTATATAGCTTTCAAGCAAACATTTATTTTCTGAGATTTCTGAGATTGAGTATTTCATCCGGGAAAACGGGTATTTAAATAACACTTTATAAAAATTGTATATATGTGATTAAATGCTAATTCAAAAAAGAAAGAAAGGAAGAAACGACGGCGATCGCAAGAGCCGTCACCTGCGCGCCGCGCCGCCTGGTGGTGCCTGAGCAGCGATATTGCGGCCCGTGATTGGCACCGCTCCATGCGCGCGTTGCGGCCGCGCAGTGGAATTTTCCGCGCGTGCCCCCGCCTCCGCCGGCGTCGGCGTCGAGCGCTTTCGTCCGCAGCACCCGCACGCTCATGCAAACTCATGTTGCCTCTTAGCTTCAACTAGTGACGCACCCAAGCAACCGCGAAGTGCTCTAGAGCCCCCCTCCCTGCTGCAAAAATCGAAGATCTATTCACAGATATACGTTTCACTAATTTCTATAGTAACGAAAGACACACAATACTTCAATTTAATTCGTTTCAAACACCTCCACGTCCACAAACATACAAACACCACCACCTCCACGTCCACAAACATACAAACACCACCACCTCCACGTCCACAAACATACAAACACCACCACCTCCACGTCCACAAACATACAAACACCACCACCTCCACGTCCACAAACATACAAACACCACCACCTCCACGTCCACAAACATACAAACACCACCACCTCCACGTCCACAAACATACAAACACCACCACCTCCACGTCCACAAACATACAAACACCACCACCTCCACGTCCACAAACATACAAACACCACCACCTCCACGTCCACAAACATACAAACACCACCACCTCCACGTCCACAAACATACAAACAACACCACCTCCACGTCCACAAACATACAAACACCACCACCTCCACGTCCACAAACATACAAACACCACCACCTCCACGTCCACAAACATACAAACACCACCACCTCCACGTCCACAAACATACAAACACCACCACCTCCACGTCCACAAACATACAAACACCACCACCTTCACGTCCACAAACATACAAACACCACCACCTCCACGTCCACAAACATACAAACAACACCACCTCCACGTCCACAAACATACAAACACCACCACCTCCACGTCCACAAACATACAAACAACACCACCTCCACGTCCACAAACATACAAACAACACCACCTCCACGTCCACAAACATACAAACACCACCACCTCCACGTCCACAAACATACAAACACCACCACCTCCACGTCCACAAACATACAAACACCACCACCTCCACGTCCACAAACATACAAACACCACCACCTCCACGTCCACAAACATACAAACACCACCACCTCCACGTCCACAAACATACAAACACCACCACCTCCACGTCCACAAACATACAAACACCACCACCTCCACGTCCACAAACATACAAACACCACCACCTCCACGTCCACAAACATACAAACACCACCACCTCCACGTCCACAAACATACAAACACCACCACCTCCACGTCCACAAACATACAAACACCACCACCTCCACGTCCACAAACATACAAACACCACCACCTCCACGTCCACAAACATACAAACAACACCACCTCCACGTCCACAAACATACAAACAACACCACCTCCACGTCCACAAACATACAAACAACACCACCTCCACGTCCACAAACATACAAACACCACCACCTCCACGTCCACAAACATACAAACACCACCACCTCCACGTCCACAAACATACAAACACCACCACCTCCACGTCCACAAACATACAAACAACACCACCTCCACGTCCATTATGAACTCAAATCGTTTCCCGTTCATTATGAACTCATTATGAACTCAAATCGTTTCCCGTTCATTATGAACTCAAATTAATAGATTTGAACTTCTAACCAGTCTTTTGGACTATACCTAAATAATAAAAACAATTATTGTCACAATGTTTTAATGTGAATTTAGTAGGCAATGGTTATGAACACATCAGTATCGATGTTGGTCGTTAATAAACATTATTCATGTAAATGAGTATTTGAATTCATCAATTACAGTCTTAAAATAGAAAAAATCTTGATATTGGGTTATTTTTGAATGCTGTTTTAAGTTGATGCCTGCCTTTAAGGTATACTGTAGTAAGAAAAGGCAAAACTATTTTATTAACATAAACAAGAATTTTAGTGATATTTTTTTATATTAAGTTTTGGAAGGTAAAGGTTCAGAAAATGAATAAATAAAAAACAGATATTCTTGAGATAAAATATCATCTAATAAGGTCAAAAACTAATCTCATTCACTCACTTATTAACACATGTATTCATTTAGTTGTAAGTCAACAAGAATTGAAAACCAATTAATTTTTTGTGAGCAAGGAAAAATTCAACTTGACATGGACTTGCTTTGAACAATTTAACTTCAATAATTCATATAAGAAGGAAAATCAAATGGTAATAAATTCAATATAAATTAGTTCAGAAACATCAGCATTGTCCAATTATACAGCACTAAAATAAAACAACATTCTATCCTTATTTCAGAATTAAGTGTTCCTAATGACACATGAGTAAAATTAATTGAAACTGCAGTTTAATTAGTAATAAAGTTAAATGGAAGATTTCTTCTTCTCTAACAATTATTGTGCAACAATCATTAACATTCTACAATCAAGTTAGAATACAGTATTTATTTTTTTATTATATTTATTTTGTGCCTATTCCATTGTAAATTTTTCCAGGTAATTTAACTTTGTTTACAATAATTATATATGGCAAGCACATAATCTGAAGGTAAATAATATTACCTACAATTGAAAAGAATAACTTCTTAACTATATTTGAATAAATACCATTTTCTTTAAAAATAAGTGAATTGAAAAGGGGTAAATAATTATTTAAATTAAAGAGGATGGGAAAGGTTCTTAAAGAAACACTAATGTATTCAAGGATTTGGAAAATAATTTTGTCCAAAAGCAAAATTTTTAGATGCATGTGAAATAAGTAAATTTTAAAAGTTGTTTGTGAGATGAGATAAAGAATTTATAAGAATTAATTTCACAAATTCACTCTTTTTACTCATGATATTCGTCAGATTTCATTTTTAAACTGCTTTTTCTGCAATCATTTATCTATCCTTAACCTGCACACGCGCTTTTGGTCATCAATTTAATTTTTTTTAAATGGACACCAGCATTCAAAAAATCGTAATTCGATAACAATTTGTTCATCAATATGAGACCACAAACTACCAATGCCATCACACAATTCAGGAAAAAATGCGAAATATTCTGTTCAAACGTAACGCGAAGTTCCCGCTAAGTCCTTAAAGAGGTATCAAAGAAAAAAGTAAATACGCCACCGATGGTGTATGAAGCAACGTTGCCAAGAATTGATTCCGTATTTAACAAGGACTAGTTAAGCTACGGTAAAGGGGCCATTATTGGTAAAAATTGAATCCATCCTTGTTCCGACCGTACGCTGGAAGTAACTATTCCCGGAATAAGCATGCTTTAACCAAGTTACAACACGATTTTAATAGCAAGTCTGTTAATGTTTTGCAGTCAACATTTCGAAAACATACAACACATGCGACCTGACTAATTCCTGACTAATCAATGTCTTCTCCATACTTTTGAAGGAGGCACGCTTTTATTGTGTGGGTATCTCCCTCTATTCGCCCATCAATAAGAAAGTGGCATACGTCAGATTTGTTTTCAAGGTAAGAATACATGAACTGCATGATCTCATGACCATTAGTGGCTAAGCGAAATTCCTTTGCTTTCTTTTTCTTCTTGTCGGTTTTCATAATTTCTTTTTTCGGAAAAAGTAGTACCATGCTTCTTCTGTGACCTAATCCTCGTTAGTAATTTTCGGACCCCATACATTTTGCCGATTTTCATTCGCCTTGATGGTTGCAAGGAAAATTCCATAACCTCATGCATAAAATTTCTTTGGGGATAGGGCAGCCTTTCTCGGGATTGTGAATAATAGTAATAATAATAATAATAATAATAATAATAATAATAACAACAAACATTATTATTATTATTATTATTATTATTATTATTATTTATAAACTGAAGAATAAAATAATGTCATTATTCTTTGAAACGCTTTTGACATAATTCTGGTAGTTCAGAGAGCGTATAGGTCTACTGTCACTCTTACCAGAACTTTCAAATGCGAGTTGTACCTGTCTAAGTATTAAACACATTTGAATTTAATCGCTTTTTATTTATAATGATCTCAGGAATCCAAAAATACATTAGAGAGACCATTAGTAATTAGTGACAACTTCCGAATTAAAAGGAAAATTTTATATTTAAAAATCTCTGTTACTTTTTCCTAGAGAAAAATAATTTATAAAGCAAATATGTAGAGAATAATATTACCTTTAAAATTGTACATAACCATTTTACACTACGATCAAACATTAAAAAGTTATTACACAAAAACAAATGACCGAAATTGTTTTCTGTTTCTGGCTACCAAAACTTTTCCCGAAGTATTTAGAGGTGGAAAACTTTCGGTTTTCTTACTAATAATAATATAAACAAAATGAAATCTTCTACCTCACCGTTTGCAAAGCAAAATGACTTATCAACTGCACTAATTCTTACAAAGTAATTTTCTGCATATTTGCGAGGAAAAATAAGATTCTAAATGACAATGCATTCACCAAGCGATAAAATATCTAGCTTCGTATTTGTAATAAAAAACTCAAACTTCACTAATACTCTATAATAATTGGTCATTATTGTAACGATACGCCAGCTCTGAGAATAAAGACTTGTTGATTTCGCGACCCTCCAAGGCTGGCACATTGAGCCGTTAGGGGCACCGCGGCATAGACAAGGGTGCCGACTGCGGCGGCATGTACTTTTGTTTAAGTGTGGGCGGATTATGACCGCGAAATGGAGGGAGAAACTCGGCCCGATGCAGGACTGCCCGCTCCCACGCAAAACAAAAGTTTCAGCACACCAGCCCTAGGAAAGGTGACCCCAAGAACAGCCGCCTCGTGTTTTTTCTGACAACCACCCCGCTCAATGCGTCCGGTGACGCACCGATCAAAAATGTTTCTCGCACCTGAAAAGAAAGACACCGAGCAATCAGAGTGATTCGCGCGGAAGGAGGAAGTTCCAAGCTTTCGTTATTTGAAAGGCAGGGCCGCTAAGGCAGATAGAGCTGAGATGTGATCGAGATAGAGACAGATGTGATGGAGATAGAGTTTGAGACTCACTAGGAGAGCGCCTTGAGTGCACAGACTAATGACCGAAGTGCTTCGAGTTCGACATTTACGTGAAGACTCAGATGACAAAGCGTCAAGGAAGATATTACTTCCTGTGTTTAAGAGCCTTTAAATTATCACAACGGTCGTGAGTGCCTTAGCCACCTTTACGTGATAGTCACGGTAGGCTTTGATCGCCACGTTGCCTTCGCCGGTAATGTGTCGGGGACATCAAGGACTGGTCATATCAACGGCGCGACAAGGTGCCTGGATGCATGCGTAGCTGCAGGGGCCCGCACGTTAGCTTGCGGTCTGAGGTGCCGCCTGGAAACGCCGGGAGCCGACGCGCGCCGCCCGTCGAGAATCAGCTGACAGTCACCCTCTCTGGTCACAACTACCTGCCACGTCGATTGCGGCCACCCAGAGGTCATCGCCCACCCTTTTCCCCGCCAAGAACGCGGCCAAGACTGACAATGAAAAAAGTGTAATTTCAATGAGGCGGTAAGCCATTTTTTTGTGGTTGGAATAGAACCTGCTCAAAGGAAAATATAAATTCCATGTATCATATCATGAGCATCGTCATAAATCATCTTAATTGTTCATTAAATGTGTTATAAGAGTATATCTGTTTTATCGGCCTTGCAATCCCGCATCCAGAACATTCCCGGGAGGTTATTTAGATCGGTGATGTATAGACTATCAACTTTTCTTATTGTTGAGAAGTCAGTGGCCTAAACTTCTCAATTGCTTTTCCCACAAGTAAAATGCAACATATTACTTCTTAATGGGGGAGTTTTATTATAGAAATTTCTTTTAGGAAAGAAATAAAATAATACAGTAGATTCTATCTCATTTAATTGTCACATTCAGTAACACCTTAGATAGGAAGTGCTGAGAACTGCCCAACACAAATAGCACTCATTACCTTCAAAACGCACATCATTCCACTTTATGAACCAAAGGGCGGTTACGACAAATGAAAGTAGTGCGTTTTTTAAGAAACAATCGTAATTATGGCTGAGGTCTAGTATACGGTACAACGTAAAGGCAGTCGTCTAAACCGGCAGTTCGCGCCGTTCCGGCGAGGGGAAATCCACGGTGGAGGGGTGGTGAGCAATTTGCGTAACTTAGTACATACATATAAAAATCAAAACGTGGGCGGTTTATATAAATTGTAAAAAAAAAAAAAAAAAAAAAAAAAAAACACTTCTGATATAATTTGAATGGTTCGTAATTGGTCAAAACGTGACGTCAAAAGTTAGGGGTGGGGGAAATTTCATCCTAATATCTTGTCGAAACTTCATTACGAAATGGTGTGTGGTGGGACGTAAATCGTGTGTCTACGTGATTTTGTGTTGCTAGCTGCCGAAGTGTTTAGTTACGTTTCTTGCGTTCTTCAGATTCTTTGCGATTTGTGTTTTTGAGTGTCTGTGCTACGATGATATTTATTATTATTATTATTATTATTATTATTATTATTATTATTATTTTTATTTTTATTTTTTATTTTTTTTTTGCGCGTTGCGGCAAAGTGGGTGTTTGGCCGTCATTGAATGGGCGCAAGAACGAAGTTTGATTGCTGCAGGATTTAAGTGTGTTGAGTGTAAGCGACCTATGAGGTTGGCCAAGTGAAAGTTGTGCGATGGTTTCGAGTGGAAGTGCAGCAAGAAAGCGGCCACTCCGTATGTGCGTAAAAGTGTTCCGTGAGAAAGGGGCCATGTGGGGAGCAAGTTTAGTGTAATTCAGGTATTAGTAATGACTTATCATTGGGTTATAAAATCGTCAAACCGCCATAAAAATTGCCTTTCGGTACGTTTCATTTATTTCTGTCAGAGAGCTTTAGTGTAATTTGAGGGAGGGCTAAAGGAGACCCCTCCTCCCCCTTACTCGCCGCCTCACTTCATAAAGGGTGTACCGCGAACCCTACTTTAACCCATACGGAATAATCAAATTCAAAACAAACTTTCAGTTTTTTATGGGTTCAATAGAATTTCAAAATTATAATTAAGATTCTATTTATTTCCACCCTCCTATCCCTCCACTACAATATTTAATCTTGTCAAAACTTGAAATCCTTTTCCCAGTGTTAAAAATCGACATAAAAAACATCTCTATCCACCATAATTTGCAATTATTTCAGATCAATTATTACCCCAATGTCTTTCGCATTTAAATTGTGGAGAATATTAACTATTTTGTGTTTATATTCATTGTATTAAACATTATAAGCTGTTTATAATGCGAGGACCCTCCTAGGAAGACGCTCGAAAAGTTATATACTTGCTGACGATGTAAAAGTCTTATTAAAAACCTTTGTAAGACACTAATTGCCGATAAAGGGCATTAAATACACTCTTATTAATTTTTAAAAAAAGTGGCGTCCTTGAGATAAGCTGTTGTTGCGAACGTGGCCCAGCACGTGCCTGCTGCGTGTCTCTCGCGAGACACACGCCGGGTGTCTCTGCGGCAACGGGTACCTCAGATGCATATTCTGTATGTGTATGGGGGCGCCAGAAATGCACTTTCTCGAATCGTAATGCAACTGGATCCACGAGGGCGGTTCGCGCGGCGTGTACGAACCGTGTTCAGTAAGACACGTCCATGCAACTTTCCAAACAAACAAAGTAAGAAAAATTAATGGTACGATGACGTACTGTTGTCATCGATGTTTTCGATGCTCGCCCCGGACGAGATGCATTTTACCAAATCGCTTGTCGCAAATCTAATGTTTGCAGCAAAAATATCGATCAAACGACAACTTGCACAGTCGCATACTCTCACTTCACCGTCAGAAATAATTCTGAAAAACATCCAGGAAATTATGCAGAAAACCTAGAGAAATATATTTTAAAATTGAGATTGTTTTCACGACAAAAAATACTTTAACGTTTCGTATGGAAAGGAAAGTACGATCTGTCGGCTTACAAACTGATTTCATTAGACACGTGGGAAAACAAGCAAACGAAAAGAAGAAAAATGCATAAGTCAAAATCGAATCCTCGACAGAACATAAAATATTTTCTTACCTTTTCTTCTGCCATAGGGTCCTGTGAAGGTATGGTTTCTGCCAATAACATTTTCATCGATGTATTTGATGAGCTTTGAAGTTTCTTCAGTTTTCTTGGGAGTATGCGATGGTCGTACTTTGGACACACGTAAAGGGTACTCTTCCGGCAAAGCATAGAATTTTCTATTGCCGAATGTTTTTTTAGTAGTCATTATTCACACGCGCACAGTTAGTACATCCCTTCCCAACACACAACACGTCTCGCACAAGACGCAGGCGTAACTACGAACGCTGATGCAGCGGCCACTGTTATTGTGCAGATAAGTGGAGTTCACAATTCATCCGTTAGATGTCTCTAAACGCCAATCAAATAGTTACCAGTACAGTATTACCACTTTCAGAATGTGTCACAATAGAAATTATCTCTGCTTAATTTCCATATTGTAGTAAATTATTATGGTTATAAAATGTATTTTTTTTAAATTATGTTTAATTAATGCGCCTTCGGAACATTGGGATTTGTATTATGTTAATTATTTACTTTTTTTAGTGAAGTGGTATATCTTATTGTCACTATGACAACGAGTGAGGGACACGCCGCCTCTTCTAAACTTTCAAAACCTAATTATTTAGGTACCGTAATTTGTAGCTCTGTTTTTGGTTTTATGAAAATGCTTCTGACAAAATGTGATGTAGCACAAGCGGCTGCCATAGAAAGAAGACGCAGATATGATGAAGAAAGGCGAGAAAGAATATTTAATCCAAGACGTAGATTAATTGGTGTAAGAGATTGTATATACTTATGTATTCATAAGTCTGTGTATAATATGAACATATTTTAACCTATGTTGGATTTTTCCCTTTCAATTTTGTATAGATTGATAAGGAAGCATTAGATCAGCAAGTCCAAGAAAGAAAGCAAAAAGAGTTGGAAGAGAGACAAATAAACAATGCATTTGATGAGTTAAGGGTGCAAAATGACAAACTGGCTTTATTATTGGAACAATCTCTCCTAGAGGTATTCTTGAACATAATGTTGGCATAGAACACATAAAATTCAATTTTGCTGTAAGCTATATATTGTAGATCTTTGACATCTGTTATAATCTATGTAGGAGAGGCGAAAAATAAACAAGGAAATTAATGTATTCAGATCCACTTATCAAGGACCAGAAGCTCGACGTGAATATGAAATACCAGCCCGAGTAGATGACACTGACTCAAGATGTGGTTCTTCCTCTGGGCAAAAGTACATGTTATGATGCAAAATATTTTTTTTATATATTGCCTGCATTATGTTTCTTTATCTAACATATTTTTAAAATATTAAGTTGGTGATTCAAAAAAAACAAAACAAGTATGTCATGTTTGATTGTTTTGATTAGATTTCCTGGAGAAGATCTTGGTTCTAAAGATCGTGAGAAGGCTCAAAAAGAGCAGAACAAAGCATGGTTGGAACAACAAATTTTAGAAAGAAAGTCAACAAAAAATGAACAAAAACGTGTTGAAGAATCTTATGATCAAATTTTAATGTCTATGGATAAAAGATCCTGTGAAATTGAATATCTTGAAAGGAAATGCAGGCGCCAACTGAATGAAACAGTTAAACAATACAATAAATTTATGGTAAAAACAAGAAACATTTATCTATCTTGAATGTGTTTGCAGACTTCTTTAAGGTTTTAATCTTGTATGTAGTTTTTTTTATTTGCCATAAAAAGAGGTAATCTAATCAAAAAATAAAAATGTATGTTTAGGCTGATGAAAGAGCTCAATATGACAATGCTCAGAAGCAAAAAGAACAAGAGGACAATATGGCAGAAGTATGTCATTCAATGCTGGGAGATTTGTTATGTGAAAATAGTAATGTACATCAAAGCAGCCTTGGACCACATCGTGTAAGAGGCTCAATGTACAAGGGAATGTCTGAAGAAGAACGAATGGAATTTCGTATACTACAACGTCAGCAAATAGAGGAAAAAATTGTATGTTTACAATTGCTTATCATCCTAAATTGCACCTTTTGGGTAGTAGTGATATTGAGGCTAAGAGAATTGTCTGAATATCAGTTTTCAACCTTGAACTTTTCATGGGAAATTAATTCTATGTAATTACCTGATCCTAATACTTTGATTTCTCACCACTTCCTGAGTAGTTAGTAAAACATTTCAAGCCCTTTTTTGTCTTGCTGTGTACTTTAAAAGATTTAATAGAAACTTGCTAAAATGATTGGAAATGACAAGGTATATATTTATCACAATTATTTGCTAGGCTGGGAAAGAAATTAGTTATTACATCTGTATTGTGTCCATGCATTCCTCTATTGCCATCTTCTGCACTGACTCACCCATTCAGTTTCACTCTGCCTCTCCTCATCCTACCTTGCTCTGACATGTTTTCTATTATCATTGTTCAAATAGATAGCAGTAGATGCATTATTTCATATTCCCTATATACTTCCCTTAAAAATGTTGAGTTTCATTACTTAAAGCTTAATTGTGATATTGGACTGAATCAGAATTTATTTAAAAGTAAATTGAATGGGTTCAGAAATAGTTAATCCATTTTCTTGGATTTCTCCACTGTTTTCAATATATTCATGAAAGATATATTCGTGAAATTAAATTTCGCTTTGCAAGGAAGAAAACATTGATGGAGTGTTAGTTTCTATGAAATATTGATGAATACAGTATTTTTTCTTTTCTTTTACTAACTATTTGCATTCCAAGATATGCTATTATAATTCTTTGTCATTATAATCTCTGTTGTTTGTGATTTAAGGTACAACGTGCCGAAGAAGCTCGGTTAGAAGCAGAATGGAATAAACTTTCTGATGGAATAGCTTACAATGTTTTTATGAAAGACAAGGAAAATGCAAAAAAACAAAGGTAACATTTAGAGAAGAATCAAGTGTTTGGTTGGAAAGTATTCATTGGAAAAATTAGTATTGGAATATTTTTATTTGTTAAAGGATTATAATTTTGATTATATTGATTTTGTTATTTGAAAAACTGTTAAAGAATTATTGTTATAAATTGTGTAAATTATATTGTTAGGAATTCTTAAAACTATGCAGTTAGGTTGCTGTGCTAATGAAACGTGATATTGATCTTTAAATTAGCCACAGGTTATTTGTAAATAAATAAATAAAAAATATTTACTGCTCCATATTTGTACAGATATTCGAAACAAAACATGTGGATTTAAAAGAACTTCTTACTTGAGGCTTCTTGAAACCTCAAAAATGACATGAAATGTTTGGATTGATGCAACACTAACAACTATTAAAAGAATTGTGAAATCTCATCAAAAAGTGATGATGATTCCAATAAACAAACCTAAAGCAGTAATTGTGATAATGTTATTATGAAATGGATGTACCTGAAGATGGAGGACAGAATCTCTGAAAAGTCGTCTTGTCTTTATGTGTTTAATGAAAAACATTACCAACAATAAATGTGTAAAATGTGTGTTTTGAAATGATCCAAATGTTTTGTTTTGAGTGTCTATACAAATATGGAACAGAAGATGTCAAAGGTAATATTAACATAAATTATTGGATTTTCATTAATTTTATGTGCTTTACTTTTATTTAATTTCTTTTTTTTTTTTTTTCCAGGGAAATTGAAAAACAAATTGTAGAACAAAACAAAATTTTATCTGTAGAACAGAAAGAAAGACAGCATTTTCTTAATAAATATGTATATACATCAAACCTTTCTGATGACTTTTATAAGCAATTTAATACGACTACAAGATGATTGTATAACAGAAAAATATATTTTTTGTATCTATCTGCTCCATACAGTTTCACACATTTTTATACTTAATACTCTTTGTGATATTTATTTAAACTATAAATTCTACAGGTTTGTATAATTAGTGTTGTTTCCATCCAAGAAAATGAATTTTATAGTTTTTAATTGAGAAATTTGATGTACCCTCAATTACAAACGCTTTCAATAAATTTGTTGCAGTATTATTTCAAGGGACACAATATACTCTCATATTAAAAGCATAGTTCTTCACCACTTATAACCTAAGTTATTCTGTTGCCAACAAAAGGTCATGGTTAGCAAATTAAAAAAAATGAATTTGAAACAAACAAATAGGAATACAAATTCTTCTTTGGAAATTTCTGTACCTAAAATTCTTCATAAATAAACTTATTAACTTATAAGTTTAAGGATTACTATACATCTCCTTCTTCAATATACAGTGATGTTTTCCCTATTTACATTTTACATTCTCGTCAAACAGACAAATTGTATCAAAATTTCTTTGTTATAAAATATGGTTGGCGTGTGTGTTTTCATTGCTTTTTTTTTTTCTGGGGGCAGGGGTTAAGGATAGTCCATAAATTATGTAACACTAAAGAGAGGGAGAGGGCTTCAGGCAGTGTTACTCTGCTTTACATAGGGCTAGAGGATGTTAGTTTTGTGTTGGATGGCAAAAGCACATTGAGATAGAAGAAGCATGTTGCATGAAAAAACACGGAGGAATAGAGAGCATGTAGCAAACAATATCAACATCCATTAAAACATCAGTAGATGAAGTAGTGGGAAAGAAGGATACCAACTAAGATAAGTATTATGTAAGAATAAAATGTGCAATATAGCAGCCAGAGACGAAGATGTTATGTGAAAATGGGCAGAATACTTTCATGATTTACTGAACAACACAACCACAACACAAACAGTGGAAAAAGTTATGTGGGGACCTGACGTGGAAGTTAAGGAACAAACTAGAAATGAAACATTTAGAGCTATCAAAAAGTAAAAAATAACAAAGTATTGGGCGAAGATGACTTTCCTACAGAAATCATCAAGAACAGACCTAGGGAGTTATGGAAACAAATACACTAGTTAGTAACATCCACCTTCAGTGAAGAAAGAATGCCAAAGGAATGGCATCTTCTACTCAGTGAGCAAGGGGATGCAATTAGAATTTTATGGATTAAACAAGGCAAACCAATTATAGTATTTAATGAAACAAGTGAATAAAGAGGGATATAATTGCATGAATAGAATGTTCAAGAAAACAAGCGATGATAGAGGCATGTTTTCTTATTTACAATGAGTGCAATTATACCCCTTTATCCACATGTTAAGTTCAAAATTTTTTCATTTTCATTAAAGAATAATGTTAGTTTTGAAAAATTCAATCATATCTTTACCATTAGAGGTAGGTATCTGATGACATCATATTGGTTTTGAACAAGACCTATTTTAGTACGCCTTGCAGTGTATATTTATGATCATCTTAGTGTCTTAGAGAATAATTGTGTTTGATAATTACATTTGAAAATTAAAAATATTAAAGTATTCCGGTTGAAATATTAAGGATAGTCCATAAATTATGTAACACTAAAGAGAGGGAGAGGTGTGTTGCACTAAATCAGAAGAAAATTCCCACTGGCCTTTTCTTAGATTTGTCAAAAGCCTTTGACATATTTGGTCATCACATACTTTTAAGAAGACTAAAAATGCTAGGGATTAGAGGCATTGCAGGCCAATGGATCAAATCATATTTATCAAACCGTAGCCAAATACTTGCCCTCCAGCACACTAAAGAATACAAAATCTCCTCATACTACTCCTGCCCTCAAATGATAAATTGTGGATTTCCTCAAGGATCCATCCTTGGGCCAATACTATTCCTTAAATACATAAATGACATGCGTTTTGCTTTAAGGAATAACAAAATAATTTTGTTTGCAGATGACACAAACATAATCATCAAAGCGAAAAAAACAACAATCATTAGAAAAAGAAACTCACAAAACTTTGCAAGCACTAGTAAAAAGGTTTCAAGACAACAAACTCATCAAAAACACCAGCAAGACACTCTCTAATTGTCATGAATCCCCGATCTAAAGAAAACCGCTCACAGCTTTTGCTCATAAACAATAACCCTGTAACAATATCTCATGAAGCTGCTTTCCTTGGTGTAACAATTCAAGAAAACCTAAAATGGAATGCTCACATCTCAAATCTTATCAAGTAGCTCACCAAATCTTGCTATGTCCTATACACCCTCAGATCAAACACCAACAGTGAGACACTGTGAACAATGTATTTTGCAAATGTGCACTCACACCTAAAATATGGAATAATATTCTGGGGAATATTATGCCCCTGAAAGCACTTGCACATTTATTATCCAAGAATATTGCAAACAAAGACCAGCACTCATAAGCTGAAGTCTTGCAAACCCTTGTTCAATAAACTAAAGATTCTTCCTCTACCATGCTTGTATATATTTGAAATAGTGGTCTTCACAAAGAAAATTCTCATGGAAAACAAAGACACTTTTACTTTAAATTCCGATGTATTCAACTACAACACTCGTCAAAAGGATAACTTACATATTCTCCACTCTGATACTACACTTTATTAAAAAAGTACCCTAATAGAGGGCATTTCGCTTTACGACAAACTAAGCAATGATATTAAACACACTTCATACATTTAAAAGTAAATTGACAGCTTTCCTGCTTAACAACATATTCTACAGTGTAGAGGAATATTCAAATCACAACAATATTTCCCATAAAATATAAATAATAATTTCTCATCCCATTTGACTTTGTTTCATGTTAACTGTTTCGAGCTGAAGCAAAAAAAAATTAAAAAAACTGGTATAGGACTACGTGTACAAATTGAAATAAAAAAGAAAAAAGTGGTCAAAACCTTTCTCCTCCTCCTCACCATTTCAAGTTTTAAACATAGAATGTACTGATATTGTTACATTTTGTGTAGTTGTTAACAGAATTGATATTATGTATTGTTTTAATATTATTATTAATATTATAATTAGTAACATTAAAATGACAATAACATCTTAATTTTAAATAATCTGCTACTAAAAATAATTATGTACTGTATAATATCCTAATCTATTTGTAGCAAGTATTGTAGTATAATCCCTAGGCCAATGACATCTCGATCAGGTTTTGTTCAGTTTCCCTGGTGTCTTGAGCAAATTCTGAGAAGGCCTCTTGTTTGGCTCCTGATTAGTAATGTAACTTCGCTCTCTCCACCAAAGACATCATATTGACTCGTCATTAACGATTGTAATTGTATATGTGACTCAATAAATATTAATATTATTATTATTATTTCATGGAGGAGGAATATTCTTTATGGATACCAGTGAAGCTGGTGATGTCGGACTCCCAACTGGGTTACCGACTAAAAACCTAACCTCTGTGTCTTAAACCTTATTCTCTCCCACGCGGGAGATTGGCTGGTAGCAGATGCTCCACTTCCTCAGTATTAATTCTTTCTTCATAATACTAATTATGAAGTTCTCTATTGGTTTCAATTTTTTCTGCGAGCTCAACGTCATAGCGACCATGGTGTCTGGGTTTATAACTTGTTGGAGGTTGACATTACAGACCTCTCGTTCTGCGTTCCATGCCTTGCAATGCAATAATGTGTGTTCTGCATCTATGTCTGCGTGACAGAGACTACATGTGGGTCTCTCTACAATCCTGAAACCGTAGAGGTATTTATTAAATCCTCCATGTCCCGTAAGAGCCTGGGACAGGTAATAACTCACCTCCCCTAAACTTCGGCTAACCCATCTCTCGATGTTTGTAATCAACCGATGAGTCCATCTGCCTTTCCCATCCCATCACTGCCCTTCACACTCTTGCCATTCTTCATGGAGCAACTTCTTGCTTCTGCTTTAACACTCTCAATTTGCTTGGGAGGGGATGACTGTCTGCTTGTGCTTCCTTCAAGGCGAGGTACGTCCTCTTTCTTTTCATGGCTATTAAGTCGATAGGTGGTGTACTGGCCAATATCAGCACTGTAGTACAAGGAGACGCTGTGCGGTAGGCACACGCCACCCTCAAGACCATTCGACTTTGTACTTGGGCGTACTTGTGTCTGATAGACAGCTTCTCCAGCGAACCCGCCCAGACTGGAGCAGCATACAACAACTGTGAGTGAACTATGCCAGATATCATTCTTCTCTTGGCTTCTCTTGGTCCACCGACTTTCGGTAGCATTCTGGCGATTTTAGCTCCTGTCATCACATTTATGTGGGCCCGAAGCTGAGACTATGGTCTATTTCGACTCCTAAATATCTTATCTGGCGCTTCCAGTTGATTCTCTCCCCTCCCAATCGGAGATCTGGGTAGTGAAACGCCCTCCGGTCGGTGATTAAGACAGCTTCGGTTTTTTGCACTGCCATCTGTAGCTGTCGTCTATCTAACCACCTTTAACCCTAAACAGCCCTTCGTTCCCTCTCAATTCGAGGAGTTCAATGTAAACGCTGTGGCTTATTATTAGCGTATCGTCAGCATAGCCTATGAGCTGCGTATCTCTCGGTAGGTCAATGCTTAGAATGTCATCATACAGGACATTCCATAAAAAATGGCCCCAAGTCTAGATCCTTGAGGAACACCGCACGTCGCATTCTCTTCTATCCTGATACTGTCCACATAAGTTATCGTCTTTTCGTGGAGATAGTCTTCAATAATCCTTATGAGATATTCCGGAATCATATTGTTAACTAACGCATTGCAACTAACATATTGTCCTTCCACCTAGCGGAGTTGAAGGCGTATTTAATGTCAATTACCACGAGTGCGCAAAATCCCTTCTTCTTGCCGACTCCTCTTCAGGCAGCGTCCGCTTTATCGATTGCTTCCAGGATGGCATCCGTCATCGAACGGCCTCTCCGGAATCCATATTGCCTGTAAGAAAAGCATATGAACCCCTCAAGCCTAGAAAGTATTAAACCCTCAAGCAGCTTGCCCATAGTATCAAGGATGTCTGATCTACTGGCTTGTTGCCCTTTCGGAGGAGTACCAGCTTTTGTCTCTTCCACATCTTCAAGAATTTCCCATCCTCAAGGCAGCGGTTGTAGATTCACAAAAGGCATTCCGGATACTCGTATTTCGTTCTTCGTATACGTATTTCGTTCTCTTGTGATTCCTGATACTCAGCGTCTTATTATGCATTATTATGCCGGCTCTTCCAGTAGCATCCTGATACCACATGTCGCAGTGAGGTTGCACGCTGACGAGCAGCACGTCAACCTCCCTTTCAGCAGCGACCTGCAGCATCAAATCCCACGCCTGTTTACTCCTACCCAAATTAATGTGTAGGAATCGGAGTATACTTTCTCTTTTTGAATTTCTTGAACGCCATGATGAAGGAGGTACATTTATTACTTCCTAAGAGATGATTATCGTCTTTGTTTTCCTACTTGCATATAACACACTGCAGTTTACCAGTACAATCCTTGATACCATGTCCGGTTTCGTCACATGTGTAACATGCTTTCCTTCGACCGGAACCTCAGCAAGCAGTTGAGATGTGTCCAAAGCCTAAACATCAAGCCCCAATATCTGGGGGTTTTCTCTTGACTCCACAGTTCACCCAGCCGATTTTAATTTTTCCTGCCGTTATGAGCTTTGGGTTACTTTTTCACTCAGTAGCATTGTGGCTGTTTGCATTCCTCCATATTCCCTACGTAACCTATAGGAGTCGGAGATCTGTCTTCCGTTACGTCTATTGTCTTGCTCACCGCTTCCAGTACCTCTTCCATCGTGACAGTTTCGTCAATATCCTTAATTTCTACAAGGCGTTTCCGCGTAAGGGCACTCACTTTCGCTTCTTCCCCCACCGCCTACTCCAGAGGAGCCTCGTTCAACGCGTCAATTTTGCCAGTTTTTTCTAGTACAAGAAGCACATCCGCCTTCGGGTCCTCCTTACAGCCAGTATCTTCGTATCGAAATCATTAGGAACCACGGCATTCTTCATCCTCTTTATGATGTCTGCGTATGTTTCACCTTGCCTAGCTGTCACCTTGATAGCTGGGTTGAATTTCTTACTTGACTTATACTCTTCTTTCTGATGGCTATTTTTCCTTTTACTTCTTTGCTGCTCTTCCCAGCGCTCCTCTTTTTGGCTTCCTTTCATTTTAAGATGTTCTATCACCTCTCTCTGATTTTCATGGATTCCTCCAGGATTATTTTCCACCGTCATTACTCTATTCTGATTATCTTTCTTGTCACTTCTGTTAGACTCCACTGGACGTGAAATAGGTGCCACCTCTTCTTCCTTTGCGCTCGCATAGCATCCAATTTCTCTTCTCTTGCCTTTCTCTTTCGTAATTGACAGAGAGCTCAGGATCTCTGAAGACTCTTCTCTTCTGCTACTTCTTGCGCCGTATCTTTTAAAGCTCCGTCCCTCTTCTTGCTGTGCCTTGTATTCTCGACATGTACGTCACCCTTCCTTAGGAGGAGCAATCTATCATGCATTCACTCTTGCTCTTCACTGATGTCCTGCCATATGTTCTTTAGGGTTCCCACATCTTCTTGTGCTGTGGCCAAAGTTTTTCTTACGATCACAGGATTATTTCTTAACTTTTTTTTCCAATGACAGTTGGGTATGCCAACGTTCAATGATATCTATATTATCCTACATCAGCTCTTGGATAGCTTCCCATCCTTCCGGCGACCAGTCCGCAGCATTCCTTTTCCCTCCAGGCGTGGGCTCTACTTGAACCGGAGATTCACTTGACGCATTATCTGACAGAGACACCAAGGTTAGGGAGACCCTGCAAGTAGCTACGCTACCGCCGGTATAGCTCTCAGGGTCATTGAGATACTCAAGCTCCACCGCCAACTACAAGGTCATGTACTCCCCAGGTGGAGATTATTATTATTATTATTATTATTATTATTATTATTATTATTATTATTATTATTATTATTATTATTATTATTATTATTATTATTATTATTATTATTATTATCATTATTATTATTATTATTATTATTAGAAGAAGAATCTGACAAAGCCTTGAAAGCATTACATCGTAGGTGCATCGTAAGCAAGGGTATATATGAGAGAACAAGTGTTAATGTTGGAAAGGAGAAAGACGATTTATTTCTGACTCCAAAGGCGGGATTTCGGATCTTTTATTGGGGGAGGGGGAAGGGTCCCCCACATAAGACGGTAAAAAGTTCTCCTCATCCAAATGGCATATGAGTAGTCACACTATAATTCTAACATAAACATAATATTTTTGACAGATTTCTTAGTCCTCGCCCCATCACCCACTCCTCTCTACAGCCAAAAACATGCTTTTTATTTTAATTTTTCCGCAAACTTAAAAATTTTATCTGATTGAAAAATATATGAAAAAAAAATAATTTGTACTATCAGAAAAATTTTTGATATTTTCTCAGCGCCAAATTCAAACAATGTTTTTTAATAACAAAAATATAATTTTTACTGTCTTAGAACCCTGGGACATGCTTGAAAAAATCTCAAAAGTTCATCTTAGAACACAAAACTTGATTTTTTATTTTTTGATTGATGAGCTGTAGTTAAAAAATAAAAAACATTTTTACCATTTTAAATCACATACACTTTGAAAATAGCTGCATCAGTTCTGTGCTTTAATTGAGTGTTTATTATACTTTTGTAATGGAATTGTTCTGTTGTCCAAAAAAACAACGAAACTCTTTTGATAATGGTACCGACGACATGAGTAAAGTAGATTCGCTTTTATAATAACAGAAAAGTGAAATTACTCTAATAACATTGAATATAACAGAAAATATTCAGTGGAGAAAACAGGTTCCCTTTTTTCTCAGTGTACACTTGGCATTAAACAAATATCATGCATTACTTACAATATACCTAACATTATTTTGGAAAATCATAATTACAAAATATAATATAATAAAGAGTTTTACTCATATATTATCACTTTTTCAAAAATTGTAAACGTTTTCCGTCTCTAACACACTATGTTCGCCCTAGAACTGCCGGACGTTAGTCACTCCGTGACGTTTTTGAATCCGTACGTTTCGCACCGTTGACAAATTTCTTCTTTTGAAGATCCGTTAAAGAAAATCGTTTTACATGGGCAACGGTCTAAAGTTTACCCATTGCCGAGTACGCTTCCATAGATTATAAGTAATGCTGGATAACATTATTTTTATCGTATTGCGAACCTACGAAATGTTGTTTTGTGAGAAGCACCTATTTTTCAACACTGGAAATATTAAAAACGCTAGGAAATTTGTATTGGGAAGAATTTACTCGTATGTAATTATATTATACGAACGTTCCTTGCAATTCTAAACAATATGGTTCAATGCAATAAAAAAACTTTAAAACTATTACATTCAATATAGATAAAGCGAATAGTTAGAATATACTGCTGCTTCCATTTTGAAAGTTTCTCGGCTAATATACACAAAAATGTACATAAAATATCACCCGTAAGCTATTCTTCAGCGTTTTTTGTAATATGATCATTTTCAATTAGTTCTGAATATTCTGTCCCAAAATCTACAACTACATTTAATTTTTCCCCAGATTTGCTTTCCACTTACATATTTCAAATTTTTACTTCTGCAATTTCTCTATTGTACACACACACGCACACACACACACACTAGCAGACCCCCACGTGTTGCTGTGGTTTTCTTGTTCTTGGTTTAATTATTTGGTATTATTGGTATTATTAAGGAAATGATTGATAAAGAATGATGAAAAGTGCAAATTAAATTTCAACGGATAGTAAATGTTTAATTTTTATTGATTTAATGAATGAGTTAGATAATACTGATTTTTAAAACTGAAATGATAATTATTTCCAAAGGGCATAAGCCAAACGTATCGGAAATTGTAGCCTTTTGAAAGAAATTGTAGATGCTGATAGTGTCATAGGTGTTCGAGGTAACAGGACTTCGCCTTTAAACTTTCCAGTCAATATCGTTGCTTCAAGCACGTTTCCGGTAATTCTTCTGATGACTAATCGTGTACCGTTGCATAATTTTGGTGGGTTTAAATTACGCAATAGAATGACCGGTGAACCAATTTTGAGACGAAGATTGTGCGGCGGCATTCCTGGTAAGTCCAAAGAATTTAAAAATTCAATTGAAAAATTATCGATCTGGTTTTCTTCAGCAATGGTGTCAATTGACTTAAAAGTCATTAGATCGCCTGGCAATTAATTTTGTATTTGATAGTTAATTTCATCGACATCAACATTTTTTGCCGCTAAAATTGCACGATTACTGAGCCTATGGTCTAAGTGATTATTAAGAATATCTGGAAATACACTCTCAATTAGTTCATTTTTTGAATGAACAATAGTGCAGAAGTTGTCTGGCAATTGGATACATTGCGTATTTTGATGTAGTCTGATTGTACCGTTTCCAATATCCAGTAATTGATTTGAAAATACTTGTTCCAGCGGATCATTATGTAAATGTATTCGCATATTTATAGTCAATCGTAGTGTTTCAACGTTTTTCCATAAAAATGATTCTTTCAAACATGCGTTAATCTCATCAGCATACGTGTAGCGAGGAATTACAGGTAATGTCTGCAGGAAATCACCAGACCTCCGAAGAGTCGATTATTGCCGTTTATATCTTGCATAGTTCTGTGAAAAGCTTCAAGAGAATGTTTATGACTCATAGTACACTCATCCCAGATAATAATTGAACGTTTTTGTAACACTGCAGCCAATCCGCTTTTTTTATATAATACACATAGCGTTTGGTTTACTGTGAATGTCTAATGGCAGCTTCAAAGCTGAATGCGCCGTTCGTCTACCATCTAACAAAGTGGCAGCAATGCCTGACGATGCAATTGCCAATGCAATCTTTTGTTGTAGCCGTATCTTTGCAAGGATTAATGATACTAAAATGGCTTACTGGTACTACCAGGTGCGTCTAAGAAAAAAATCCACCCTGTTTTGCATCAACAGTCAACATGATTCGCTTGTAAATAATTCTTTGTTCAGCTGTCAATAATGGCTCATTATTTGCAATGAGTGTAGCTAAGTCAACGTCGTCATATTGTTTTTCTCGTTGTATATCAGTGTTCATTAAATCAGTTGCTCGACGATCAGGTGAAGGCATGCCATAGTGGTTGAGTGAAAAGTTTGAAATCAAAATATATAAATCTTCTAGTAGTAGTAACGCTTCATTGTACATCTCTGGTGTGAAATCTTTAGTCGGACATCGTTCTGTTTGTCTTACTCGGTTCAAAATATCTTCAGTCATGTAATTTTTATATTTTCCCAAAATGCTAATGATTGTGTTGTATAACATGTCAGAATAATTGCAAATAGTTGACGAATATTATTTGGCGTAGATGTTAAAGCTGCATCAGCAAGTGCCAAATCCCAATGGTTGTCATCCTCCAGCAGTTGTAGCTCGCGACATGCTTCTTGATAGGTATCATATACTCGACCATTAACTGTTCGCAAAAACTCAAAAGATGTTGGTCCAGGAACATTTACCAATAACAAACGCAAAAAAGTACTCACGTTGGTTTGGATGCACTGTGTAGAGTCGTCCCAATGTTTTAGATTTGAATATGCCTGCGATTGACGGATGTGGTACTCCACGTTTATGTGGGTCCCATCTTTTACCTGATTTATTCCATGTAAAATAGCGTGGAACATCGTTATATAGTAATGTTTTGGCAAATTGGCCGAAAACGTGAAGATTTTGTCATAAGGCAAAAAATTCAGTGAATGTAGTTTTCGGTGGTTCAAAAGCTCTTTGGATAACATTTTCTTCAGTGAAATATACACGCTGACCATTTTCAAAATGCACTGCAAGATGCTGCACAGGTAGATTTCGATCGTGGATGGAAAAACTAAAAATACGTCAGATAGCTTCGTTACTGCTGATGTATCTGCCCATTTGATATTGTGTTATTTCATCATTTTTATTAATATCTCGCACTTGAAACACAGCCAAATCACAGCCTTTATTTACGTATTTACACATGTATTTAATGGATTTGACGGAATTGCAAAACTCACCATTAATAAGGGCCTTATACGTTTTTGAAAGCAATGGCGAATATGGAACCACCCACTGATTATCAATTTCTAGTTGATTAAAATTTGATGTTCGTATTGTGAACACATTGCCACCGTTGTCGGCGTTTCTACGGCGATACAGTGGATAACCGTCAATATCCGTAATTGTATAATTGATAAATTCTTTCGGAAAACGTTTCTTACATTTGCCATTTTCCATGCATGGTGATGTCATGTTAAAACTACCACATGGTCCGTGGATCATGTGACTGGTAACAATTTCAAACAATTCTAGGTCGATTGGATGGATCCGGAATTTCAGCGGAAATGATTAGATCAATTTCTTCCGGGCGTATTTTAGTTTCGAGACATATAAAAATGTGAGAATGCGGCAAACCTCTTTTTTGCTACTCAAACGAATACAACCAACAAATTGTCGTACCAAAAACCGAAAACTTCACGATAAATTCAATCAAGGACTTCAATTTTCGCTTAAACACACGTGCAACGATATCATGCCGATGTATTGATTGTTGGCCTGGTAACAGAAAGGTTTGTACTTCCTCCCAATTTGGATTACATGTAAATGTAATAAATAAATCGGGACGACCATAATGACATACGTAGGTCATCGCAGCTTGGATGTACTCTTGCATGTTCCGTGGACTGCCAATGTAGCTAGAGGGTAAAATAAATGCATTATCAATGTTGTTGATGTTTACATTTTCATCGTTGTTTCCTATAATAGCATCCCGTAACTGAATATAATCCTCTGACCGTAGCTTAACTTGATTGAAACGAAGGTATCGCAAACGTTCACTCTCGATCTTAGCATACATGTCTACAACATATTGGTGGTAGAGCTGACGGTATCGAAGAATATAATTGTCCTGATTATCTCGTATCATCATCCGGTACGCGTAGTAACACATTGAGCTGACCTTTTTATTCGTTTCATTACCTGCAAAATAAGAAATGAATTTAAATTAAGATTGTGGTATGTTAAAAAAGTAACACTAATAAAATAAAAAAAATTAATCCCTACCACTTGCCGGATTAACCTGATTAATGTTAATGTGATATCCATCTTGACCCTGCCAGAATATCAGTGGATATTGTAGTGCATCTTACGAACAATGTAAGACTGATATCACATGAACAGTGCTGTCACGAGGTGTTATTTTGATAGCTCTGTTATCAACTGGATCACCGACCATGATAATAACAACTTCTTCTACGGTTGGCGCGTTGAACCTGCCAGCGTGTTCTCCTGATGGTGTTTTGTCAGCTCTGATGACAATTTATAAGTTGTCATTTTGTAATTATGGTGACACTCTTTTAAATAATTGAATAAGTTGGTTATGATTTTCTAAAAAAATTTCCAACAACTCTACAATAGCTCTT
Source organism: Gryllus longicercus (assembly GCA_038098605.1). Classification (NCBI taxonomy): domain Eukaryota; kingdom Metazoa; phylum Arthropoda; class Insecta; order Orthoptera; family Gryllidae; genus Gryllus; species Gryllus longicercus. The sequence goes on along the minus strand of JAZDUA010000391.1, from coordinate 1,302,780 downwards.
TGTACTGCTTGTTTGATAAAATTATACAGACTTCTAGTTGTCAGTCGTTCTTTAAAACTGCCCATAAAATAAATTTGAAGAAATTTTGGCTCTTCGTTAGGTATTGGCATCAACGACCCAATTTTATGGTACACGTGACCTTGTATTTTAAATGTGCTTTCAAAATTACGTCCATCGGATGATAAATCGCAAATTTTAGTTGCACCAAATAACGTCATTTGGAAGCAAGAATTGAATTTGCGTGTCATACGTAAGAATATTTTTGAACCATCTGATTCACTAGCGAGAAGTGACTGTAGGGCCTCCGGCGGACTAAGAAGAGGTAACAAAACCACTTTTCCTGATGAACAACACATGTCCGGTGGTTCATTGCGAAATTTCAAAGCCTGACAGTATCTGCATATTTGATCCATTGAACCGATGGCAATCTTTCAATGCGCAGAATAATTGATGTCTCGAGAATACTCGAAAGCAAGACAAAAAAAAGACGTACGCGTTAATGCGCGACTGGTTTGCTGTCTCTCTTGATCCTGTGCTCGATATCTGGATAAATGTTGTTCACGCGCCGCACTTGACCTTTCTCTTTGTAGCCGCAGACGTTCATCACGATGTTCGCTTGCCTCTCGCATACGACTTTCTGCTGCTCTATGCCTTTCAGTGGCGTTTGCTGTAATGGTTTGATTTGTTGACATGAAGGCTCTCTCAGTACGTTTACGTCGTACCTCACGGCTACTGGCATTATTGAGGTTAGATTTTTTTGGAGGGATATAACTGAAAATGATAATTAACATAAAATCGGTATATAATTGTCAATGACAAAAAAAACATTCACTTTAAAATACAAATGCAAGCGATCGTTTATCATGCATTGACTTTTTTGAATATAAATTATAATAATTTTTTTGCACTGAAAGATTGATATTCAATTATTTTTCAATTGCCATAATTAGTAATAGAAACACGGATAACTAATTTAAAATATATTTGTTACTTTGATAAAGAACAAGTATTAAATGAAGTATAATCAAGAAAATTTCCTAGAAATAATTTATATATCAAAACAACGTTTGCTGGATCAGCTAGTACAGTATAATAATAATATAAATATGTGATATGATAATATTTACATATATTTAATTTGATAAGAAAGTTCTAAACAATAAAGCACCAACATTTAAAAAAAGGAAGAATAATTTCACCGAATTTCAAAATTTTTTCTTATACTTTGGACTAAGCAACACGTGGCCGGTTATATTAATGAATTGTAGGTTTTTAATTAAAGTGATTGTACTTTTAACATAGCGCCATATGTTGGATACTTACTCAATTCAGTCAACTGATTACCTTATATCGTCATCTGTTAGAATCTTATGTCTCTTTGTAAAATAAAAAAAAACAATTAATTCGCAATAAATAAAATTGCAATCTCAAATTCAAAAAATAAACTTTCCTATATCTTAAGTTGGAGAAAAGCACACATTAAAAAAAATTAAAATCGGTTCAGTAGTTTCGGAGTTCATCCCAGTCAAACATCGTGACACTGGAATTATATATAATAGATAAACAGTCAAAGACGATATTTTGCATATTTATGTGAATAAGGTGTTAAGTTTAATAAGAATAAGTTGTTAGTCACCTTCATTCGAAAATCGGTATTTGCTAGCTTAAGATGTAACTGTGAGAAGTAGAAGGTAATAAGTTAAATGTGCGGTCATTTTGTAGCATTACTTACAGCTTGATTTTCTACTTATTCACTTGAAATTTTCCAATTTAATAATTTTGCCTCAACAAACTTGGACATTTGGAAATTTGGAAACAACAACTTGGAAATTTCTTAGAGCATTCTGACCGGATCCGTAACCAAATAATCAGCTCCCCACCAGGAAACCGATGCGCGTCGAATGACATCTCGTATGTCTCGATTGGTGCACGGGAAGTGGTCTAGCCGTGAGTGATGGATCCGCACACACGTATACTCGCAGTTACTCAAATACTATGTAGGGACTAGTTGAATGTGGCGTCGCCGACTGTTTTAAAATTATTTTCATATGTTGGAAATTTATGTCATATATAGCTTTGTTCGAAGAAGTTCTTACAGTCTCTAGTATTGGTTATACCACGTCCACACCATCTCGTTACTTAGTAGAGAATGTTGTTTTAAAGAATAATGAAGGAGAAGACAGAACGGAAAAAGTGGCAAATCTCTTCAACCAACACTTTTCTAGAATTGCGGCTGAACTGTGAAACCGTCAAATCAATATCATTACCTTCCCAACACATTTTCGACACGATTTTTATTTCCGAAACTTCTTCTAACGAAATCTTACGAATAGTCAGTAAACTAAAAAATAAATATTCATCTGGTTTAGATGAATTTCCAGATTGTTTATTGAAAACTTGTGTACCTGCCTTTATACACACGTTATCTCAAATTTTCAATGCTTCTTTACGCACAGGAATATTTCCAGATATTTTCAAAACAGCAAAAATTAAACCACTTTTTAAAAAAGGGAGCAAAAATGAAATTCAAAATTACCGACCAATTTCTATTTTGTCAGGTTTCACTAAAATATTAGTGAGGCTTTTCTATATGCGAATGGAAACTTTTCTCAGGAAAAACAAAGCGTTTTCAGTCTCACAACACAGGTTTAGAAAATCAAAATTTACGCAAACTGCCATTTTTTCTTTTCTTAAAAATGTTGCTTCATCAATGGACCAAAATGAAGCATCCATTGGAATATTTTTAGATCTTTCGAAAGCTTTTGACGTTATTGACCATAACATCTTGCTATCAAAATTTCCTTCTTGTGGAATTCGTGGTGTCGCCCTAAACTGGATAACATCGTACCCTAAAAATCGATCTCAGAGAGTAGAAATACCTTACTAGCACGAAAGGAAATTATTTACATATCTTTCCAATTTTTTACCAATGGAATACGGAGTTCCGCCAGGTTCGATCTTAGATCCTATTCTCTTTCTGTTATAGGTAAACTATATGCTGTCGACTACTAAAAACGGACGAACGGTTCTGTTTGCCGATGACACGAATGTTCTCTGCAAAAAGTAGTACGATTTTGGAAGTTTCAAATTGGTTTTGCAATAACAAATTAATAGGTAATGAAGGAAAAACAGTTTCAATGCACCTTTGCTTTTCAAATCAACAATCGCATGCTCCATTGAAAATGAATAATATGCGATTAGGTGATGTTCAGATAACAAAATTTCTAGGTCTGTCTATTCAGTCAAACCTCAAATGGAATGTACATATAACAAAATTAAACACTAAATTAAGTTCATTATGTTACGCATTCAGAATTCTATAAAATTCTGACAGCCTTATGCAGCTCGTGTGTATTTTGCAAATGTACATTCCCGCCTGAGATATGGTATAAAATTCTGGGGAAACTCATTATGTAGTACTCACACCTTTAGATTGCAAAAGAAAATTATTCGAATAAAGAAAAATGCCAACCGCGTTACCCTTGCAAGCCTCTCTTCATAGAGCTTGGAATCTTACCACTGCCTAGCCTATACATTTACGAATCTGTAATATTTGTCAAAAGTGACTTACTTAACGGTGGGAACATATTTTCATGCAATACTGATATTTATAATTTCAACACACGTCGTAAAAATCACGTTCATCAAGTTCAGTATCAACAGCTCACTATTAGAAATCCACATACAATACATGTACGTTACTTTACAACGCACTGTCAGATGACATTAAACAATTGAAGTCGGTTCACAAATTTAAGTTAAAAGTAAAATCTTTTCTGCTGCATAACTGTTTCTTAACAGTTACAGACTATACTGATTATCAAAAAGAAAAATAATGTTTATTTTAACAAAACAGTGATATATAATAAATTAGTTCACATTTATATCGTATATTTTTTTTAAAAGACTTAATATGTTTTTAACAAATAATTTACTTCAGCTTCCGGGTCAATGACCCCATCTCGACCAGGTAAAAACCTGCTTCCCTGATCCATTGAGCGAATGCTGAGAGCGGCTTGTTTGGCTTCTGGACGTAAATGTAGCTTCACTATGCGCACGTTTTGTTTCACAACTCTTCTTTTTGTTAGTAATGCAGAAAAAACATACTTGCAATTCATGCAAATAAGTTTTCCATAACTCGGAAACGAAAATGACTATTTTTCATATATTGATTATCTTGCGATTTTTAAAATATATTTTTAAAATTTATTTTTATTTATGTTAAACTTTTACTCACCTTTCAACTATTTATAGTTAAAATGACGGGAAGGGTTTCTGGAACTCAAGAAAACGTGCGCAGACATTCTTCTCCCCCCTACTTCACATACAGTTTTTACTGTTTTGTGACTGAATCAGGGACGTCGGAAGTATGGGTCAGGGGGGTCTGAGAGACCCCCCAATCGTAGAATTGGAGGGTCGCCGACCCGCTAAAATCAAAATAAATGCATCATACATGTGGAAATAAAATTTCACGACAAGTATCCGACTTTTCTTTTGACTTTTCGTCGTTCGAAAATATGAACGTTCTCAGAAAGACATTTAACCCACATAGACGATACGCCGTCGTATTTCCTACAGTTAAGAAAGAATAAGAAATTTAATAAAAAAAGCACGATATAAAAGTGTTATTTTCTTCACGCTAAATGTGTCATCAGCTGGAATAAAAACTTTGTTGCTATACAAAAAAATTCTATGCTGAATATATGAGGCCTCATAAAAATATAGGCGGATAGCGAAAATAAGCGTGACTTATAAAGAAAATGCTTGTTTCCTGAGTGTTTGAAGAAAAACGGGCCGCGGCGGCGGATGAAAGGTTAGGAAGAAAGGGCGGATGAAAGGGTCGGAAGGTTAGGAAGAATGGCCCAACGCGGGCCGAATTTCCTCTACCTTTTGACGTCATATTTTCGTGGGGCAAATCATGTGTATTTGCAATATGCACTCTTCTTTCGTTTTTTATCCTTTCTCAAGGTGCAAGTTTTCCGAAGATGTCTGAGAGTAGCGTCTTTGTCGTATACAGATCCGTAAGAGTTTCACCAAAGACGGTTGTTCGATTTGAACGCGTATTTTTTCTGTTAGTGCAGAATTTGTCCAAGTGCAGATTTTTATCCAAATAGGTAAGATGATTTTATCGTTGACAAGAACCAAATTTTCCTTTTTTCTGTTACCGCATTTAAACGACTTATTGAAATTGTAAATTGTGAGTTGCAGTGTAAATATTAATTACATAATTCGTACGTCCCAAAAATAATTTACGTTAAATAGAAATTATGAAGCGTGCAAATAGTAAAACGAATCATCTGAGCAGCACTACGTTTTTTAAGAAACCTAAGGAAGATTTTGATTCAAATGGTAAGTTGACTTTTTTATTTATAAGGAAAACTATAATTGAATGTCCAAATTCTAAAACGACACATACGCACGAACGGTGGAGAAGCAGTTGAATGCATTCTGGGATTTTAGTAAAAAATAAAAGTTATTCCAATTTGAATTTTAATTAGACTGAAATATGCAGAATAACAAATCTTTTTTTCTATTTAATATCTTTTTGTTATATGAAAATAATGATGATAATGAAAATAAAAATGAAAAAAAATATATGCTATGAAAATAAAAATAAATAACTGCACATTTTCACATAATGAAATTCAAAAGCTTTTTTAGATTTAACTCGATATTGTCGAGTAATAATGATCGAATTTACTGAAATTTCGTTTTCAAAAACTATTTGAATTATAGATGACGATAGGTTTACTATTATTACTAAACATTATTGTTGTTAATTAATACAGTTGTTACTGTTTTTTTGACTGAATAAATCTAAACCTAATATTAAATATTTAATTGGGCCGTGCTCGTAGATGTCGGTTAGGAGATTCAAATCGAAAAAGTGTTGAGGGAATTTTGGATTTCGAAAACCGTTCAGCGAGAAGGTTGTTCATTTAGGCGCAGATAAGTTTTTTACAAAATTTCATAACAAAATATTCATAAGTCTTAAAGTTATGGCAATTTACTTGACACTTGTTTTGGCGCGCACGGCGACTCTCCACCTAATACTACAGCACACATGCCATAACTTTAATTTTTAACTAAAATCCCACATCTGTTCAACTGCCTCTCGACCATTCGCGCGTATGTGTAGTTTTAGAATTCGGACACACTTGCTTACCTCAATTCGTCATGAATATTATAGTCAATGTGAGTAATTCCGACAGAAAAACAATGTTGAACTTATTTTTTGAGAAATATATTTCTCAGTAATATATTATTTAATTTTTCAAGGCCAACATCGATACCTTTTTCAAAGCAATTTCGAATCGGCATCGTTTTCGTATGTGGTGTCGATATGCTTTTACATAAAATCAAATTTGTGCTTTTGGGTATTTACACTCAGAGAAAAATGATTAACTGATTCAACTGATAAAACAGTTAAATGTACTATTTAACTGTTTTTCGTTTCAATTTTTATTCAGTTGGCAAAACTAAAGTATGTTAATTGTAATCGTTCAATAACTGTTTTCTCTCACTTCGTACTTCGGAGTTCAAAAGCATTTTACTACAGAAATTAAAGAACCCGTATTAACCCATTTTTAAATTAAATCACATTATCGTTGTAAAGAAAAAATGATTTTCAGTATAAAAGAGACTTCTTTTTTGCAGAATTGTCACAACTTTTTTCAACTATTCAATAAATCTTAAAGTATTAAAAATAAAAACTCCTTTATCGGTACGTTGCCCATGATCCTTCAATGAGTAATTCAGCTTAAGCTATGTAATATATTCAGGTTTTCTATACTTTCAATAAGTAAATGATATTTTTTCGTGTAATAATTATCATTTTATATTATTTGTTTCAAATAATAATTGATAATAAAATATTTCAGATTCATCAAAAGAATCACCTCTGAAGTTAAAATAAACGAACTCCATCTGCAGCACGACATAAAGTCTACGGAAACGGAGCTTCAAGAGACAGAATCTTCCAACAACGAGTAGAACTAAGTAATTCTGATAATAGCAGTTGCCTCGATTTACAATATATACCTCCAATTGAATTTAAATTTCCCCGAGACGAAGATGGTCGTGGCTGTTAGCATGAATGGTTCAAAAAATATCCATGGATGCACTATACTGAACAAAGAGATCATATCCTATGCTTGATATGTCTTGAAGCTTTTCATCATGGAAAAAATCCACATCACGTGGTAATAAAGAAACTTTTCTTACTGTTGGTTTCTGCAATTGGAAGAAGGGTAATGAAAATTCATGCTACTAGTCAGTATCACTGCAATAGTTTAAACAATATTCATCATTTAAAGCACGAAAATCGAATAAATCTACTTTTTGATACTAATTTACGAAAAGAGCAAGAAGATGACCGTACATCTTTACGTATAATAATTAATTCAATTCGTTTTCTCGCCCGCTCTGGTCAAGCATTAAGAGGAAATGATAATGACGGAGGTAATCTTATTCAATTATCAGAAAAAAGATCTCTAGATTCGGTAAAACTTGACTCATGGTTAAAACGAAGAGATAAATGGCTTAGTGGAGATATACAAAATGAAATAATAGAGATTATGTCTCATAACTTAATGCGGAAAATGGTTAAAGAAATCAAGAAAAGTCCTTTCTTTTCTATTATGACCGATGGAACCACAGATTAGACTGGTTTTGAACAGTTCTCTACATGTTTACGTGTTGTAGATCCTGTAGATTTCAAAATAAAAGAGTTTTTCTTGGGTCTTTATTGCCTTCCTGATTCTAAAGCAAAGACTCTTTACAATACAATCAACGATATTTTAAATCGGTTAAATTTAAATATTCATGATACAAGTGGTCATTGTTTTGATGGCGCTGCAACAATGTCTGGTCATATAAGTGGAGTTCAAAAGCGCCTTTCAGCAGAAGAACTTAAGTCAATGTTTGCACATTGTGCCAATCATTCCCTCGATTTGGTAATTCAAGAAGTAGCAAAAAGATATGACCTGATTCCAAACAGCTTAATGCTTGTAAAAGTTGTTTCTAATGCAATATTGGTATCATCTAAGAGGAGAAACATCTCAGCGTAATTGTTTTGCCAGCATTTACTGAAGATATTTCTTGACTGCTCCCCCTATGTCCTACTCGATGGTGCACTCGGATTAAATCAATGAAAAGATTTGTTGATAATTATTTACGAATCATGGAGACATTAAAAATTATATTAAGTGACGAATCGTGTGCACATTGAAAGACGATCTGTTTTGAGATTGTATCTTACATGTTTGGGTAAATTTGAAACATTGCTATCACTAAAACTGGCTATATTAGTTGGTGAGCGTGCTGAAATGTTGGCTAAATCACTTCAGAGTGAAGACTACACAGCAATTGGTGCAAAGCAAGCTCCTCAAATGCTGTGGAATACTTACAACAACAGGGGTGAAGCTGACTACGAAATAGTGTGGAATTATTGTGAGAAGGTATCAAACGACTGTACATCTTGAAATGAATGCCACGCCCTCCAAACCTAGGGATGCCTCCAAAAAGGTTCCAGCAAGGAAGCACTCCGGCTCAAATAGATGCAAAAACGTCTCTACGACAAAAGTATATTCATGTAATTGACTGGTTAAAAAATGAGTTAGATCGAAGGTTTGAGCAACCAGGCATGAATCAGCTTATAAAATTAGAAAAAATACTTTTAAACCCCCTTCTTCTGAATAATGTTTAGAAGATTCTTTAAATATTCACAGACCGGATTTCGACGTTGGAACTTGCATGCACAGTTGCATTACTGCCTACTGTCATAAAAGATTCTAATAATGTTAAACAATTTGCCGCTGCGTTCAGGATGTTACCAAATGTGTCGTCGAATGCATTCAGAAGTTGTAAAGCTTTTGATACAGATCCTGACAGTCCCAGCTACTTCCACCTCACGTGAAAGGTCGTTCAGTGCTCTTCGGCGTATTTTAACATATCTTCGAGGAAATATGACCGAAAGGAGATTGACGAATCTTCTAATTCTTCATGTTCACCAAGAATTAACGAGGCAAATTGTTTTAGATGAAGTTTTAGAAGAATTTATAATGCGAACACAGGAATGAAGTATTTGGCTTTAAAATTTAAGTAATATATATCAAATATAAGTGTAAATTAAATTACTATAATATATATCTAATGCAAAGTATGTATGAAAACTATAAGGAGAAACTATACATTTATTTTAAGGTAAACATAATGTAACCACCGACTCACCCGATTACCTGATTCCTTCGGCGATTCAGCTTTGCCCGGCTGCTTCGTCGGCAGACTCCCTAGAGGGAGGCATGCATGATTGCCTAACTACGTGAGAGAAAGACGTAGGCATTTTCATAAAACTACTTTAATCACTTGAGTATTGGGTGTGGGTGAAGCCCAGTAACATGAATAAACTTACAACTAACTAAAAACTAATCTTAACTTAGTAACGGCCAGTATGGCCAGAGTTCATCTTAGCTCCGGTGTCTTTGCCCTCCCGGGCGGTCGTGATTCAGCTCACAGGTGCGGCGTTCGGGCATTATAGCGCCCGGCAGGTCTGGCGGCGGGCAGCTACGGGCGTTGCTTGCACCAGGTCCCTTTGTGGCGGCCCCTTGGCGGTCACGGCGGCGGCCCCAGATTAGACCAGCGTTGCTTGGCGCGGGCGGCGGCGGGAACGCGCCCGGGCGATGACGGGTCGCTTCGCGATATAGTTTTTCACGTCCCCGGCTCGTACTCACATGGCCCTTTCGGTCGGGGACTCACTAGTTGTGTCCTGTCCCATCGTTCGGCTGTCGGCGAGTCGGGCTGCGATGTGGCGAGGCGGCGTGGCATTCAGGGCGACTAGGCACGAATTAAGTGGCCTCGCAACTGCCTCAAAAGCATGTGTCCTCGTGGCTGCCTCACAAACAAGACATGTCGCGGCTGCCTCCGATCCAGGTGTCCTCCTCACTACCTCCGACACAAGTCTCCTCGCTACCTCCGATACAAGTGATCGATCCTCTCTTCCGCGGTCCCTCAGGAAGGCTCGCGTACCACGTGATTCCTCCCTCGCATCGTCTACTATTATTGGTTCTCGCGCCACCCGTAATCCTTCCGCCTATCACGGCGCCAGCGGCGAAGCCGCCCCCGGTAACTTCCCCCGAAGCTTCCTCCGTCACTTAAATTCTCGGAAATAGGCGCGGATAACTCCGTTGCTCGGTTTGGGGGTGTGGGTGGTGTACTTCCCCACACGTCACGACGGGCGCGTCCGGCTTTCCGGCGCGTCCGGCTGAACAAAGGAGGCGCTATTTCCTCCTTTCCCCGGCGCGCTAAGCGGCTCTCGCTCAGGTACAGCCGGAAAACGGCATTTCCGGCTGCTCTTAACGGCGGCGCGGTTCTTAATTAAATAATATATATTATTTAATTACGAGCAATATATATATATATATATATATATATATATATATATATATATATATATATTGCTCGTGTCGTCATCCGCGATGTACGACCGTCCCATTACAATAAGTACACATTTTTATTTGAACCTTCATTCAGTCCCAATAGAGTGTATATATGATTGTAAAAGAATAAGTCATTTTTAGTATCTTACATGAAAATTAATGTATACATTTTCTGTTTAGTAGCAATTTTTTAACTAACCCTTGAGTTTCTTACTATATACGTTATATATGATTATTTATAAACAATTACTCTAAAATTATAAATAATTACTATATAAATGATATAAAATATATAATTATAATTTATAACCTATGTAAATTATAAAATTATTGTAACGAATATTGCATCACCTGCCGAATTCGTTGCGCACGGATTGCGTCATCTGCCGGCACCCCTTCCCTTCCCCCCGAACTAGACGGTTCCGGACTATTCGCGAGCCGCGGGGAAACGTGGAGAATGTGCTGGGTGCCTGGAGACGAGCGCCGGGTAGGTATAAATGTGCCGCTGCCGGCGGCCGCGAGTCAGTGAGTAGTGAGTCAGTAGAAGTCAGTGAGTAGCAGAGTTCAGTGAATAAGCAGTCAGTCCGTCAGTGTATCCAAAGTGGAAGCTGAGCTGTGAAGGGTGCATCGCGGTGAATAGTGGTGCAGTGGGGAAACAGCAATCAGCGGTTTGAAGTCTACAGTGGAAGCTGAGCTGAGCTGTGAAAGGAAGCTGAGCCGCGGTCCACTGCATCGCGGTAAACAGCAGTGCAGTGTGGGAATTGTGGTCTGTGCAGGGAATCGGGTCAGTGCAGTGGACCGTGGACAGTGCATCGGACTGGGTGATACTGTAGAAGAAGAGAACAGTGTAAATACATAGTGTGCAAGAAGTGAACTGTGTAAATAAATAATCAAGAGAACGGAGTCGTGTGTAAAGAAAAATAATTAAGTGTAATATATCTGTAAATAGACCAAGTAGATTTTAGGTATAATTGTTCACGAATAAACGTTTTTGTTTAAATAATACCAGTTGGTTTTTTAATTCACCACGAGAAACATTACATTATAATAAATCGATATATAAAGTGTGGGAGGTGGGGGTTTAAAATAAGTCGAAATCGCCCCGTATTTGAAAATACTTCCGACGTCCCTGGACTGAATAAATATTAATATAAATACTGTATTACTTATCATCTGGAACAAACGGCACTTCGAACTTGTTTTCTAATATTTACCAGAAAATGGGAGGTATCTGAAATATAAAATAGATGGTGTTATTAGAGTTCAAGATGTATAGTGCTGTGTCTCATCTTCATAAAACAAGATTTCTAGACTCAGCAGGTCATGCGACGAAGCCAAAATGAATGGTACATAAAATGAATTCACAGGGGACCGCATTCCCGGCTGCCATTTCTTGCAGTCAACAACACTGGCATGAAGCACTCAAAGCACAAATACTCCGTGTTCATGTCCTCCACAGACAAGAAGGCAGATCCTGAAAGCCAGCAGATATTTCCTGCACCTGTAATAACATTTTTATTATGCACTTTAATAAGTAATTATAAAGAAAGTAAATATTCAGCTTAATGTTGTTGCAATCAAAAAATAAGGCTATATTAAAAATAAAGGGAATAAGCATTATCAGAATAATATGAAATCAATCTTGACGAAACATCAACCATACAAAACAAATAACATAATACTACTTGTTTGGAATCGCACCCAAAAGTAACATCAAGTAACCAAATTAAAAATAACATTAACAATGCATTACATTATTAACCTAGCAGATTATAATACATTGGCAAATAACTTGTTAGTGAGAGTTAGAGTGAGTAATTCCATTATCTTTTATTTATTTACGCCAAAAACAGTTAAAACTGTGTGACATGCTATGGGGAAAAGTTTATTTCAAGTTACATTTATGTCCAGATGCAGAACAAGGGGCCATCTCAGCATTTACTCGAGGATCAGGAAAACTGGACGAAAACCTGATCTTACAGTAGTAGTTTAATTAACCTACAATAACTTGAATACATCAAATGTTACTCGCTGTTACTAATGTTTGTTAGCTGTTAAAAATAATTGTAAGTGCTTACAATATCCTGACACATAATTATATTATTTACTACGTTACTAAGCATTACATGAAATCACTGTTATAGAACCATGCAAAGCGTTTCATATCACATACTTTTGAGTATCTTTCGGAAAAGTAACCACGTGTGGCCGTCCATTGTTTCTTCTTGCTATTTCTGCAATTGGGTACACCCAACAACGCAGAAGTTTGGGAATTTTACCTGCTGACAAGAAGAAATCGTAACACGCAAAACACAACGAATTATAACACAAAATACCCTCTCTGAATCACACTAAAACACATGTAAGATGATCGGGACACTATTCTAATGGGCGGTAACTTGCGAGGAAATTTACAAATCTAGCCGGAAGCTATCGCCATACGGCAGCACGTGGATAATTTACCAGGGGTGGCTACTCTTGGATTGCTACTCTTGGCCCAAAAAGTAGGGTCAAGATGGCGGACCTACTCATAATCTCTCTGTCCAAAATTCAAATAAGCCCCGAAAGTAGCCCTATCTAGTGACAGAGGACTGATGTAAACAGCCGTTCTTGTCACCCCACCTGCCCTCCGAGAAATTGCACACCCTGCTGATAAGAAAGCGGCGGCGCTGCGCGCGAGTACCGGCCGAAGGACTGGCGGCGCGCGGGGCAGAGTGGATGAGAAGTCAAAGTTCGTTCAAATTTATCAGGAATACACGTCGTGATCTCTCAAATGCATTGTAGCAGAACTTGCTTCCCATTTTTAGGAAATACATTCCTTAATATGAAAATGTAAAAACTTTATTAATGTACAATGTTTACCTCTAATAAGGACAAGAAATATGTCAGAAAATTGTATTATAGCTGTAGCGTTCGCAAAAAATCTATCATGAAGGACGTACTTTTGGTAGTCTACGAGGCTTCCCCCACCCAGTGACAGCTGAGATTTCCCCTCTCGGCGATAAGGAAGCGCAGAGGCGACAAGGAGAGGAGACTGCGATACGCAGCGATGTCACCCGTCATTACTGCCCTCATCGTCAGAAGAAGTAGCCAATGTGGTGGTCCATTATATTATCTTATTACTGAAACTGTACTTCAAGACACGGTTTGATTTCTGTTGATCATTTGGACAGCTACACATAAGCTGCCTTTTGTCTGTACCTTCTCGCTCATCAGCTTATATTGCGAAACTCGCAGTGGTGAATAACTGCTCGACCCACGAGAGTGAGAGTGATATATATATATATATATATATATATATATATATATATATATATATATATATATATATATATATCACTCTCACTCTCATATATATATATATATATATATATATATATTGTGGCGATATGGGATTATACAACCCCATAACACCACCGTTCCGTCGGCATGAACGTTCACAGGCAGCGAGAAGAGCGGCCGAAAACCAGAGTAGCAAAACGCGCAGCCTGGTATCCGTTGCTCGTACTAGTCACCACGAACTATCAAGCAGCGTTCTTACTGGTGAAGGGTTGAAGGAGGAGAAATCATCCCCCGCTACCGAGAATTTCCCCAGGCAACGCCAATAAATAGGCGAGCGCGCAGGCGGAAGCCCTCTTTTTCCTATCAACGTTCGCCGAAGAAGCAGCTCTCCTGGTAATCACCGCTCGGCAAGTAAGCAGATTTTCGTCAACGCTCGTCAGGTTAGATAATATTCGCCGTCGCAACGACTTTTTAGATAGGAGTTTCCGGCGTTGCAGAAAACGTCTAGTTAGTCGTCCGCGCAGTAGTGAGGAATAGTAAAGTATTCTCCTATTAATTAGTACGGGAAGTAAAAGGTTGCACGTTGTGAGGAAAGCTCTGAAAGTTCTTGATTAACAGAGTAAAAGTTAGGAACGAGCGAGGCACTTGCACCAGCATTCAGGGTAGTGCAAGGGACTATTTTCTACAACGTGGGCGTAATTGAAGGCGCTGGTAGTAGCCGAAAGGGGAAGAGGACGATTAGTGGAAACGGAAGAAGACGCGAATCTACCGGGTAGAAGACGCCGGGGAGAAGACGACGACTGAAAAAAAAGACGCAAGAGGACAGCGCAGGCGACGCGAGGTTGGAATCGAGCAACGCGGTGCGGAACCCAGCACGCGACTTCAAGGTTGAAAAGTGGACAGTTTCGAGGTAACCTGTAGAACTACGAAATTAGGTCAAGTTCACGTCGGCAGGGAAAGACTAGATTCAGAAGTGTTAGAAAATTGAGGACACGGGTGGTAATAATTTGCAGCTTTGCAGTGGGAGATTTGGATGCGTAATTACTTGCCTTTAACCATTATATTGGATCAGTCATTATTCTGTTATTAGCAGATAAAATTGAGAGTAGTGCACTTGCCCACATATTATTCATTGTATGTTATATTTTTAAAGAAAGGCAAGAGATTGTAAATTAAGTTTAATTTCAAGTGCAATTGTAACTAGTGTAATTTAAATTTAGGCGTATTGAGTTTTCAAAGGGAATTCCCAGTACTGGTTAGAGAAATTGTTTCAGAAAATTAGTTCTGAAGAAAATTAAGAGATCATTTCATTGAATAGGCTGTAAAAATTTCTTTTGTGTTTATTTGAATATTTTTGAAAAGTGTGATTTTGGTTTTTGATTTGTTTTCCTTTGTTATCAACTCATGCCACAGAGTTTTGAGTGAATTATATGCTCGTTTATGTGTGATTTGTGTGTCTTTTATTGTGTCGAGGGTTCAGACCTTTCTCGTACCTCAAAGATCCTGCTTCCTGAGATTCTAAGCTCGCTTCACGAGCATAATATCTTAACAACCTGCTTACAGTGCATGCGGCTGTGTGTGGAGAAGGTACAAGTGTGTGTGGTAGGTAAGGCGGTTAGAATATATATATATATATATATATATATATATATATATATATATTGTGACGAAACCCCCACTACTGCAATCATAACTTCCATAGAATCGCCCGTTGGGGTTGTTCGTAGATATCGTGCTCTTGCGAGCTAATATCACAGGGCAGTGGGATCTTTTGGGGTGTTGAGAGCCAATCCAAGAACACATAAATCTGTTAAACTGGGTGTAATGATTTTAAAAAACCACATCGTCTCTTACAAATCGCACCAAATTTTAAAAACAACTCACAAAAAAAACAAAATTTCGAGACTCTTTCAATAACCTAAAAATCTACTCACAAAATAATCACCCTAATAACTACTGAGAATTCCCTTTGTAACCCTGCTTGAATAAATCAGTTACTATTCCTATTTACACTGCACATGAAAAAATTTACAATTTATCATTTTTCTTCAAACAATGCTACATGTAAAATGTGTGCAAATGCACCACTCTCTTTACACAATTTTCGTTGTGGCAATGAATAACAATAATGAATATGACCTATTTACAATTTGTTTGTAGGCAACAGTGCTTCAAAATGTATAGAACTTTGAATTTAATTATTTTGCCTCCCGTGTCCTTAATTCCCTCGCACTTTCCTTCTAACTAGTTCTCCCCGTCTGACGTGAACTTGACCTAAATATTGCGGTGCTCACGCACCGTTACCTCCTCTGGATTGCGACATTTGTCCTTGGCGTGCTCTGGCCTCTGTGTCGCGACGTGTGGGCATGTGAAACAAACCTACTCACATGCGTTCGTCATAATATATATATATATATATATATATATATATATATATATATATACAGAGAGAGAGAGAGAGGTATGTACGAAGCACGTATGAAAAGGAAGTATTCTGTGAAAACCTGCTGCGAACCTCAATTGTCATCATAAATCCCTGAAGGATTGGAAGCCCAACCCCATACTAATGAAGGAGAAAGCATGCTTCGGGAGGAAAAGACAGTGTAGTTCGGCACCCGAACCGACTCGAGCCGAATCGAGTTTGTTTGGCCGAGAGACGAGCTGGGTCGAGAGATGAGGCAGTTCGAGGGACGAGGAGGGTCGAGAGATGAGGCGGGTTGAGGGACGAGCCGGGCCGAGACGAGCCAAGGCGAACGAGAGGTGCCCCGCGAACCCCTTCGGGAGATCGGAGGCGTTTGCCTGAGGCGAAGGAAGCCACGCAAATGCAGAGTGCAATCGCGCCCTCTGCCCTTAACGACGTGGTCCGCGGTGACCTGAGTGCCAAGCTGATCCATCCTTATGAGCTCCCCGAAGCTGAATGTTTACAACCACATTATATACAAAACTTATTTTTTTCTAATTATGCAGTGGTGGAAGTCACAGTGAATGATGACAGGATTATATTCATTCTTATTATATGTTTCTATACAGAATATTTCGACACCATTTGCAGATATCCAATTCCCCAACTTCGAACTCTCACAGTAACTCTGCCTTAGCTACGTCACGACAGTTAATGGAAATGTTAAGCCGATAACTAATTGTACTAATATGTACATAAGCAGGGGTATATAGGGATACTGTATCCTTACCAGTTTGGGATTGGAAGCGGAGTTGTGATTTTCAATAAAACACTCATATAAAATTTAACAAACAAAACATATTTAATGCCGAAAGTGATGGGCATGGATGATAGATGATGTATTACATGAAATTTCTTACAAAGTTGAAACATGCGACCTTTTCTTTTAATTTGATGGTTGACTCGACACAAACTAAAATAAAACTGGCTAGACCGCCATAAATGACGATGCTGATGGCATCTTTCTCTCAGCTTCTCTCAATTATTGTCCTACCGCATTTTAGCGGGAGTAAAGCTGGTGATTACCATTTTTGTTGTTGTTGTGGTTCCGACAGTAGAACACACCCGGCAGGTGGTGTTGTTGACCGACGGGTAGGGGCGGGTCGTCCCGGACAGCTGCAGCCAAGACCACGGCCGCGCTCCTGCGGCCGCTCTCGTCTCCGCTGCTCAGGTCAGACCCAGGGATGGAAGCCCCGACCGTCAGTCACCCACGATTCGCGTCGGCGATGAATGATTGGAATTCATGTAATGCTCGAACCGAGCGATCGCGGACGGCCCACTACGCTACGGCGCGGAATAAGCCGACCTAAGTAACTGAGTGCAACTGCGCACCGGTGACTGGCATTGACGTGTGAATGCATCTCACGGCCAGATAGAATAATTTCCAAGTGCCAGAAACTACATCTCTCATCGCAAAATCTCGAAGTTGAATGAATTTTGGAGCTGAACCTCCCTTCGCAAAATCTCGAAATTTCTTTCCTGTCATCACGAGAGCTCTGGTACATCCCCTTCTTCAGTGAGCCTCCTCCTGATTGACCGAAATCAAATTTTAGCGGAGCGTGGAGGGACGGAGTGACTTGACGATCCACGCAACAGACGAAACTTTTCCGTTGAATTTTGTCGTTTAGTGCCGCGGGCGTAGTCTCTTCGCGGTCGGCGAGGATGACGTTATGACCTACATTGCCGGGGTTGTACGTGAGCGTCAAAATTCGTTACATAAACAGTACTTTCAAGATTAAAATAATTCAAATAGCAGATGAATTACCCATGTAGCCATAACTATATTAATAATTCATATATCCGCTAAGAATACGCCAACATCTACAAATCTCTAACTTGGCAAGAAATCCAGTGACCATATATGTCTATTATGAAAGCTCCATTCATCATGATGCGAGGTCAAATGAATTATTTATGCTACGCCAGCATATGGAGGTCAATCTTTAATGTAAGAGATTTCACAGCCAAAAAAGAATGCTGAATTTTTGAAGATCCCAAATATAATTTAGGAAATCATTAATTAAAAGGCAAATTAAAAGGTAATCATAATAGTGGTGATCACCCATAAGGTAAATAGTCAGTGTAATTATAGTAATAAATGTTTTTATTGTTCTTATTTTTTAAAGATGTGTTCTTTTCTTTTTTAATGCATAACAAGTGCATGCAGCCAACAAGATCCCTCCCCCTGAAATGGATTCCCTGTCCCATCTTATTAAATATCTATCTGATGAAATAATGTGTGATCATCGATCCACATACGTTCTGATAGACTATGTCGAAGGAGGGTCTAAGGTGAGTACGGTCACAATATATAATTTATTTTATAATTTTTAATTGCAATGAATCATAAACCTTCACATTACAAATGGATGGAGTCAAAGTTGATTGATTCTCGCGGTGGCCAATACCATCTTCCACTGTCAGTCCGAAATTATTTTTATGGAAATGTCCACGCCAACTTCGAGTAGCAGCTTCAGTTTCGAGATGATCCACCTGAGCGGCGAGATGGAGCGGTATCTCTCCGTTAATATCGATGCAATTGAGGCCATGAAGAACGATGGAGTCCATCTCCCCATCTTCGTTTCACAGACTCCGGTCATGATAATGTTGGTTTTGCTCGAGCGGCGATAGAGAGTCAACTGCCGTTAAACTCTTTCGCATTCCTTTCCGCTGCGCTCTCTTTCACTGAAGGATGTGGGGCACGCTTTTGCTTCGTCTTCAGGAGGAGACCCTACGGGGGAAGTGACAGTTGGACAAGAGCGGTTAATTTATCGAATGAGGGCAAGGCAGTGCCTCAGACCTCGGGCTCTTCTGTGGATCTTTATGAAGACAAATGAGATTTTCCAGAATTTCACATGTTTTTGATTTCATGAAGACGACAACGTCGTGTATAGTTTTATCCTTATCATCATCTTCGAAGGCCTGAATGTTGTGAAGACCTGCACGACGTCGGAAACGTTTCATAATTTACCGGTAATATACCACAACATATTGATTTTATCGATTTCGTCATTTACCTCGGATGCAGCGAGGACGGTAGGAATTCAGCGAGGACAAGGAAGGTCAGTTGCCTTTTTTGCGAGGTTTTCCCACATCTTGGCGGCCTCGCCCTTCTACCCACTGCTGCTGCTCTCAAGGACGTCATCGTAGATGAGTCTGGCGGCATTGATTTTCGCATCACGTCGTGACATGATGGTGGATGGTGACTGAATGAGTAGTTGACGTGAGTGTGTTTTGCCTTCACAAAGAACAGTTTTCCGATTCTAAATCGGGAGGTTAATTTCGTTTAGGGAGTGGAGATACCGTATAACTTGTCTAGAAAAATGCGTTGCTACAGAGCCTCCCTCTGAATGGAATCTTTAAAAATATGACTGAGGATCTTTCATCATTGCTAGTACTTCTCCATGAATGAAAACGACAATGTCGTCAATAGTCTCTTCACTCTCGTTGTAGTATTTTGCTCTCTTGTCATTCAGTTTGTTCTGCCGCCGCCGCCGGCACTGCCACCACCGCAGTCACGAAAACTGCAGCCGCTGCTGCCTAAACAGCAGCCCACTCTGCAGGCCACCTCCGCAAGTACTGCCGGGACTCTCTCCGGGATCCCTGTGGGCGTCATCTGCGCGTTCGCCGTGCAGCACCTTCAAGGCCACCCCACCTGGAGTACTGGGGCGCGTTCTGGGAAGCCGGCGCGACAGAAATCTCGCAGCTGGTGCCTGACAGCGACCTCCTCGCCGGCGTGAACGCCGCCGTGCAGGTGCCACCGCGCCCCGCGGGGCCCGCACCGATTCCCGTGAACGGAAACGGCACACCTGTGGGGTAGCACTCGTGCGAGCGCGTCAGCTTTTTTCAGCAGCGCTTCCCGCCACCCGCCACACTCTACTTTGATTTCCTGGTAGCGGTGTCGCAGCAGCAGCTGTGCACCAGACCCGATCAGATGCGAGACTACCACTGAGCTCCACTTTTTTTATTTTTTGCTGTAGCCGAATGTCGTTGCGAATTTTGATCTCTGGATCATATTGCAGTGCGAACGCAAATTGCGTTTTACTAGTAAGTGCGAGTAGTTAGAATAGATTCGCGACGGACCTTAGTCATTTGCTAACTTGTGTCAGTGTGTTTTTGTCTCGTTTGTGATTATTATAGCGGATGTGATCGCTCGATTCCCTCAGTATGTCCGAGGGGAGAGCTTGTTGTCTCTGTCCTGTAGTAAGGGCATGTTGTGACACAAGGGCATTTGAATTGTTTTAGCGTTGCTGAAGCGTGTTTGATTAAAAAGCTTGTTAGACTTCATTGAATGATAGCTGTCTCAAACATTGAGTGAAGGACTCTATATCAAGTTCCTTCCTGTTTTCAGTCGTTTCCGAACCGGAGAGCGAGCTATGAATCTCAACTCTGTTCTGAACTAACTCAAGAGTATCCTTGTACTTCTGTGCTGTAGTCTACTACGTCGACGCGACATTTGTGGCTACAGGCCGGCAACATGTTTTATAGAGTGCCAGGCGAAATTTCAAGGGGAGGAAGGTTCCCTTGGTGTAAGAGTCGAACTCTTTGCTGTAAATTTGATCGAATTCACCTAACATGTAAATGCCAGCGTATCCTTCGATCAAATATGATGTCTAAATAAGTTGCCTTAGACGCCCATGTGTGCCAAGTGTAATTTGTTTTGGTGGTGTAAAACGTTTAGTGCATTTGTGTTTGCGGCGAGTCTAACAGATTGCCTGCAACTTTTCCGCTGAGATATTCAAATGTTTTTACCAGCCCACTTCAGAGTCAGGTTCATGTTTTTGTAGTATATTCAATTTATGATCTAACTTAATTCCTCTCGCTAGGACTGCTATGTCGTCAGCGAAGAGGAATAACCGTATTCCCTGTATCTGTGGTATGTCATTAACATAATGCGAGAACAGTAGCGACGAGAGCTCGAAGTCTTTGGGGACTCCGGCGAAAACCCCGCGCTTTTTGGATCTCGCTTTTCCCACTCTCACCGCGAACGTGCGGTTTGCGAGGAAAGATGTAATCATGTCCGTTACATCTTGTGGCAGTCTGCGCCAAGTTTGGAAATTAGTGTTTCATGTGGCACTTTGCCGAAGGCTTGTACCATGTCGATGTAGACGACTGGTACATCCTGGGAGTAAGAGATCAGTGAAGATCTGCTGGGTCATACATAGTGCCTGTAGTGACGCTGAATGTCCCGGTCGGAAAGACAAATTGTTCATCTCGTATTAGGTTTTGCGAGATTACTATTGGTTGGATTCGCGCGAGGATTAGTTTTTCAAAAACTTTCCCCATGATAGTGACTAGGCTGATAGGGCTGATATGGCTCGTCGCAAAAGTGAGGTCTTTTCCGGGTTTTGGGTGCATTGAAATGCTGGCGTGTTTCCAGCTCTCCGGGAAGTACCCAAGTGTGAAGCAGCTGTTGTAAAGCTGCGTGAGTTCCAAGCTGATTATCGGCAGCGCCTTCTTGAGGATTGGGGGACGGATTTGGTCTGTGCCCGGTCCTTTGCGACTGCGCATACTAATAATGGTTTTTGAAATTCTTTAACAGTGCACTTCAAGCATATCTGCAGAGAATTCCGCCTTTGCTTGGTCGGTGAAAAGGTATGTTTGTTTTCCTTCCGCGTTGTAGGGTCCGCGAATAGCAGTGTTTGTTTTTGGTACGGTCCTCAGAGTCATTTGAAGTTTGAAAAGGCTGTTTCGTGAGTGATTCATGCTGATTTGCGCTTTTCCCACTTGGTTGTGTGGTGGTTTGATAGCGATGCTTTTAGGCGGTTTTTGCATTCGCGCAATTGAGTTTTGAGCGCGGGGCATCTGAACTGTTGCCAGAGTCGTCTAGCCTTGCATTTTTCGCGCAGAAGAGCTACGACGTCGGGTGGGAGAGTGTTCGATCCTTCTTCAGGCGGACGCCAAAAAACGGCGTCGCCTTCCTGTGGGCCAATTGTAGTTTTCTGTTTGCATCCGTATGTCTATAGATTGCTTTTGAGTGTATGATTGACGGAGAGTTGGTGTGTGATGTGGCGAGGAGTGGGCGGATCTTTTTCCAATCCGTGGGTTGTGAGATCCACTGCCTGGGACAGCTGAATGACCGTATGCTGCCTACAGCACTGAGCTCCACGGCGCCCTTGGGGAGTTATAAATAGTGCCATTGCTAGATCCCCTAGACGAAAGCAATCCGGCGTCCCTTGTAGCGAAAGGCCAAGATAGTTTTCGAATTATCCGTGACACAAACTGGGTAGGTTTCGCAACACAGTTGAATTCTCGGCTTAAGCAGAAACCAGTAAATACGAAAGACTACGGGATGAGAGAGTTGCTGAATGGTCTGATACAATTTCAAAATGCAACCTCCACGAGAGGCACATTTGGAATCTTTCCTGTGCGCTGGGCCGCAAACCGGGAGTAAACTGCCCGATTCAGAGCAACGCCGGGACGGGGGCGCCCGGTGCTCCACCACCTCGGCCTATTTTTGCGCGTGGGACGACGCGACAAAAAGCGAAATCATCGCGAATTCGCTTACGTTGCAGTTCCGCTTGTTCGAAACGAGCGCCGCTTCGCTGCCATTGGCTGCCACCGCTGCAGGAACTTCTCCAATGACCGAGCGGTCAGCTGGCCCGTTGCACCCTCTCTTCTTGGCGCGCCGAATGCCGGGAGGGGAGCTTCGAGCTGCGCTTACTCGTCAATTCAAGGAAGGCGGGTGGCCCTGACAGTCTCACTGGCCAGCAGCTGAGCGCTCGGGCCGGCGCGGAGACGAGTTTTTACTCGAGCTCCTCAATGCGTGCCTGGCGTGCGGTTATTTCTAGAAGGCGTGGAGGATTGCGACCATTGCGCTAATACCAAAACTTAGCAAAAATAAATTAATCCCGAGCAGTTATAGACCTATTAGTCTACTCTCTATCCTAGGGAAGACATTCGAGAGGCTAACTCTCGCGGTTGCAACAGGAAATACGACGCCTCAACCTCATAGATGAACAATTTGACTTTCGAGCTGGTCACAGCTCCGCGCAGCAACTTACGCGGCTTTGCACGGATATCGGCCTCGCCCGTGAGACACGGCAGAACTTGAAAGCGGTCTTTCTGGATATGCGCTCTGCTTTCGACTCTGTGTGGCATGCGGAACTGCTCGCATATCTCGCGATTGCTACGACAGATTGATCGCGAGTTTTCTCTGACAGGCAGTTCAGAGTGCGCGTTAATAACGTATATTTGTCCCTCAGACGAGCCGAGGCGGGCGTGCCTCAGGAGAGCGTTCTCTCTCCTACCCTCTTCGGCTTATACGTAAACGCGTTTAGCGCCGATTCATGCTGAAACAAGAACTGGTATTCAACGCGGGCTCCTGATGTTCGCGGGTGATTTTGCGTACTACGTGAAATCGGCGAACGGAAGGCAGTTAGTTAAATACTTAAGTGATTGTCTCGCCTTAATCTCGCCTAAATAGTTAAGTGATTGCCATTTCCTGAATGGCCGCTCGGTATCTCGCTGCCAATGTCAAAAATCTCACTCTCCTTTTGAAACCTCTTCTCCGTTCACCCAGCCTAAATATTTTTTTAAAGCGCCACTTATTCACCGCGTGCGTGCGTCCCTTTTGGGCGTACGCATGTGAGGTATTTGCGGCCACTCCTTTCTCCACTTCCGACACGCGTCGCAGAGAATAGAGCGGCACGTAACGCGGCGCGCCCGCATCTTCCCAACATTAAACCCGACCGAACTCCCCAAAACGCCGTCTTCAGGATATTAGGCGTACGCAACAAGTTCCCGGTGGAGCTGCTGAAGCGGGCGGAGACAAAGCTCGCAAGGGCGTTGGGGCCGTCCGCACTGCGCATCCTGTGCGCGACTGGCGTAGCAGCGAACAGCGGCGTGCGCAGGGCCTTCCAGAGAAGGAAGGGTAGAGAGCACGTCGCCGTTACCTTCCGCACACTGCTCCCGCACACGAACTGTGCTCAGCGATCTGTGCGACGCGGAGGAGCAGCAAAGTGCGTGGGAGGTGGTCGCCGCTCACTGATACAGAATCCGCGCGGGCGGTGCGGAGACGCGTTCCGCCGGGCCAGCGTCACCTGCAAATGAAGACGTCTCGGCGCCACGGTCGCTTGAGCAAAGTTGGCGCCGTGGCGAAATAAAATGTATATTGTGTATAGTTAAGTGAAGTGTTGTGTTGTGTGCTTGAGAGAATGAATGTGTTTGTAAATAAAGTTTAACTACAAATGTGAGTGTGAATGAACAAAGAAAAAAGAGCATTTTTAGAACTTAAAACAAAAATCAGAAAAGTAATGCATAACTAGCACAGCCAAAAGTGGCCATGTAATTAGTTATTTTAATACGTGTATTGAATTTGCAAATGCCTAACTGCAAAAGTCCTATCGGCTGTTTTGTATCCCTAAAGAAAATAAATTCCCACCTCTCCAGGGCAACTGGATGGGGGATCGAAAACTCGGCAGCAGTATAGCTCTGAAGATGTAGTTTCTGAGTGGGGTTTGTTTTCGAGCTCTTTGGAACTGATCGGTTACAGGCCTCCTTGACTGGCATTATCATTGTTCTCACATACCTCAGCAGTTTGTTTCCTGGGCCTTCTGTCCAGTTCAATTTATTCAGGGTCGCTTGTTCCTTCAGGAACTCTAGTGCTTTTTGGTCTAATTTGTTCACGTTCCATGAGGGTTTCAGCTTCTTTTCCCGTACTTTAATTTCCTACGTTTTATTTTGCATGCCGAACTCTATATATTTATGATCACTGTGAGTGACGCCTTCCAGAACCGTCCAGTTGTGTATTTGACCCGCGGTTTTCCTTGAGGACAGGGTCAGGTCCATGACTGATCTCCAGTTATATTTCTCGAAGGTTGCTACTCGTGCGTTGTTCAGCACCACGAGGTTTTCCCTCGCTACCAAGTCTGTAACAAGAGACCCTCTTCTGTCGCTTCTTGGTGACTCCCGCCCCGAGGATTTCGCGTTGAAGTCCCCCGCTATTAAGACTTCTGTATCAGTACGCATTTTATCTTCCAGGTTATGCAGTTCTAATTCGAATGTATCAAGGGGATCATTCGGTGAGAAGTAGCAGCTATATATTCGATCCACATGAAGCCCTTGTTCTTTTCTTCGAATCTTTGAATTTTCAGATCACGGTTGGCACAGTTGGCATAAGTCCTGGTACCATGTTCCTGGCTTCCTGTATTGTTCTGATATAGTGGTTATATCCTTTTTGTGTCTCTTGTAGCGTTTGCAGGAGTAGGTCTTGGGAATGTCTGCCTTTCCCCAGGTTTATTTGCAGGAATTTCAGATCCATTGTCGCTTTTGTTTAGCTGGCGTGTTATGGAATGACGTAAAATATTTACTGCCCGGACGATGTTGGTGGTTCGCACTGTGGTCCTTGCAGGATAGGCAGACAGGCTCCGTAGTTCACTCTTTCCTTTGATGATCTCCTCCACAGTTCGAGCACAGATTTCTCCTGACGGGGCCGTTGCATCGTTTGGCGATATGGTCATATTCGCGACACCTGTAGCATCTGATCACATCCTTCCGTACAGTGATACTGCAGTAGACCATATCTATTGCGATTTTCTGTTTCTGGAGAAGAATGGCGGCCAAGTTCTGAGGCAATTTGACTATTTACGACTGTAGGCCGGCGTACCCTTTCCTTAAATAGCAGGCCATCTCCACATCTGGTGCCCCTGTTTCTTTTCGAATGTCTTTCCTCACGTCATTTTCTGTGGAAATCTCCATTATGTCTCTAAAGACGATGGTCCACTGTTTGGTTAGGACTGCTACATGCGCTTTACCTTCCAGTACTTCTTTGCAGATGCTGTGGATTTCTTTTCTTTTTCCTTTTCCTTGTAGGACGAAGAGGTATTCGCCTTTTCTCGTTTCCTCACCATCTTAAAGTCTGCCCCATCCTCTTTGGGTTTCATCATATCGTCTTCAATATTATTTCAGTATAATACATACCTTTAGCGATTCTCACACGCAACCAATATTCACAATTGAGGTCTATAATGAAAGAGAATTTCACGGAGACGTGACGAATTGCACTAAAATATGAAGGATTTGTTTAAAAAGCGCGTCTGAATATTATACCAAATGCAACCCGCAGAACTTAGCTGTCTCGTTAAATAACTCCTAAACTAAGAGTTTTAGGGCCTTAAGAACTAAATAAACATTTACCGCAGCAAAAATCTACAGGATTAGATATTTTTTCACATTCTATTGAATTTTTGCTGGTTAGATTCTTATCGATACCAATGCCAACTAGATTTCATCCCTTGGTGATGGTCATATTTGTGACGTCACACTTAGAATGCCTAGATTTCTCTATCTTATACTATTGACTCTTTCTGTGTACACCGTGGTTTTGCGCAGACTGTCAAGGTTTATTTGCATAACTGAAAATTCAAAGTTCACGCTATCAGCAACGAATAGAAGTACGTTTTACCGAGGTCTACAAGTGATGTGTATTAAATTTTGGAGGGATGTGGGTGTACAGTGAAGTGTGAAGACGTCTCTTGTTAGGTTTCGTTTACACCACTGTTGTTTAAACTCACTAATATAGAAATATTACTTGAGGAGAAACAACCACATTTCAATATTATGCTTCACAGAACACTGTCTAACTAAAGATCAATTAGATAACACACGTATACCAGGTTTCTCTCTAGCCAGCAGCTCATGTCGAAATATTAACAACGCACGTCATGCATATGGTGGGACATGCATTTTTATAAAAAATACTATCAGTTCTGTTCCCTCCACCAGTCACACTCATCTTGTAAAAGAGGAAGACTTTGAAATATCCATCACTACAATACTACAATAAACACTTTCCACATATCGCAGTTCTACTAGGAATTTGAAAATTTTTTTAAAAAATCTGGAAGTTATTCTAACAAAACTTCAAAAACGCAGACAGTATAAAATAATTCCTTAGTATAATTCCTTATAATTCCTTGTAGTTACTCCTCCCCATTGCTGTCTTCCTGGTCCGTAAGCACCGCACCGGCGTGGTGTTCACGTTCCGTACTCACCGCCTCGCTGTCGTCCTCGCGATCAGCAGTTGTCTCAACGTCGTCTTCATCCCGCGCTACCGAGTCGTTCTCGCCCGTTACCACTGCCACTGTTTCTGTTTCGCTGAAGTCCTGCGCAGCCGACTCGTTCGCGCCCGTTGCCACAGCCTCTGCTCCGTCCCTGAATTCTGGAGTTGCCGAATACTCCTCGTCGTTTTCTTTCACAGTTGCCCTTATCTCTTCATTTCGGTCCACCCTCGCTACTGTCTCAGTAGCTCCACAACACCCACAATTTACTGTCGCGTCTGCGACCACCGCTGAGGAACCTCAACCGTGCAGTCGGGAATCCAGGAATTCGCATCTACAAATCATCAAGACGATCCGCCACCCACTCGTATATACCATTAATTTCTGCAATGTGATGCCAGAAGATGTCTTTTCATCTCAATATACCACTTAGCACAATTTTGGCTGCGGGAAATTTCTTTTGCGCCGCCGCGACAAGTTCGTACACATCGCACATGTTCTTCGTATTTCCTTTTAAGTTGTTTGTTCCTACATGAAGAACAACAGTTTCAGTCTTTTCTTTCGATGTATCTTCGTAATTGATCGACACGAATACCCGGTAAGCACTTCACTTTCATTTTGTTTTCCTTCCCCACGTGTCACCAATTACAAGCACGGAATCCGCTACAACACTATCTGCCTCATCAGTTGCCTCCCTCACTATCTTGCCCGAATTCCGTTTCCTGTTTCAGTAAATGCTTCGATTTCTACGTTGCCGCTCAAACACTCCTTCTCGGTTGTTACCTTAACTGTCTTCGGAGACACTTCAATTATAGCACCTTTTTCCAATTGCTCTTTTTTTGCGACTAAATCTCCATCAACTTCTGTCCTAAAATTTCCCCTTCTAGTTTGTGGATTCGTCTGTCTCTTCGATTGCATATGCTCGATTTCTGCTCTGCCAATAACCAATAATGATGCAATAATGCTAGCACACAGAAGCATTACCTGAATACCGCCGCAATTCGCCTGGCCCGGCTGCAAAGACAACACGAACACGTGGTAAGCGCTTCGCGTAGGTACCAACGCGCGCCCAGTAGGCCGCTAACCTGCACCCCATGCCTTTCACTTTTGAAGAGCTCCCGGAAAACACGTCCGCACCCGACGAGAGACACTGTGAGAAACTGCTGATTTAAGACATTTCAATGCAATTTTTGTAATGAGTTTTTCGGAAAATGATGACAGTGATAGTTTGATTTAGAGAGAATTTGTGGTACAAATAGTTATTCGTAACATTACTAAGGGCGAGAAAGTACGTGCTGTTTTAGCATCACTAGGGGAAACCGGAATAAGCCCGGTATACACGGTGCAGTTTTCGTGCGGATTCTCATAGTTTCTCTACCAAAACGTCAAGATCCCAAACTGTTGTCAGGATTTTCAAAAATTCTGGAAAGGCATTTCAATGATAGTTTCTCAATGCAAATAATATCCTTACAAATGCACAACATAGGTTCAGGAGTAATAGATCATCAGACACATCCATCTTCTCCTTTTAAATGACATACTTGTTGCACTAA
Source organism: Gryllus longicercus (assembly GCA_038098605.1). Taxonomy (NCBI): domain Eukaryota; kingdom Metazoa; phylum Arthropoda; class Insecta; order Orthoptera; family Gryllidae; genus Gryllus; species Gryllus longicercus. The sequence goes on along the minus strand of JAZDUA010000391.1, from coordinate 1,274,048 downwards.
ATCAAAAGGAAATTTTCATTGGCCTTCCTTAGATATTTCAAAAGTCTTTGACGTTATTGGCCATCACATACTTTTAAGAAGACCAGAAATGTTAGGGATTCGAGACATTGCAGGCCAATGGATCAAATCATATTTATCAAACCGTAGCCAAATACTTGCCCTCCAGCACACTAAAGAATACAAAATCTCCTCATACTACTCCTGCCCTCAAATGATAAATTGTGGATTTTCTCAAGGATCCATCCTTGGGCAAATTCTGTTCCTTAAATACATAAATGACATACGTTTTGCTTTAAGGGATAACAAAATAATTTTGTTTGCAGATGACACAAACATAATCATCAAAGCGAAAATACAACAATCATTAGAAAAAGAATCTCACAAAACTTTGCAAGCACTAGTAAAATGGTTTCAAGACAACAAACTCATCAGAAACACCAGCAAGACACTCTCTAATTGTCATGAATCCCCGATCTAAAGAAAACCGCTCACAGCTTTTGCTCATAAACAATAACCCTGTAACGATATCTAATGAAACTACCTTCCTTGGTGTAACAATTCAAGAAAACCTAAAATGGAATGCTCACATCTCAAATCTTATCAAGTAGCTCACCAAATCTTGCTATGTCCTATACACCCTCAGATCAAACTCCAACAGTGAGTCACTGCGAGCAATGTATTTGGCAAATGTGCACTCACACCTAAAATATGGAATAATATTCTGGGGAATATTATGTCCCTGAAAGCACTCGCACATTTATTATCCAAGAATATTGCAAACAAAGACCAGCACTCATAAGCTGAAGTCTTGCAAACCCTTGTTCAATAAACTAAAGATTCTTCCTCTACCATGCTTGTATATATTTGAAATAGTGGTCTTTACAAAGAAAATTCTCATGGAAAACAAAGACACTTTTACTTTAAATTCCGATGTACTCAACTATAACACTCGTCAAAAGGATAACTTACATATTCCCCGCTCTGAAACTACACTTTATTAAAAAAGTACCCTAATAGAGGGCATTGCACTTTACAACAAACTAGGCAATGATTTTGAAGACATAAACACAATTCATACATTTAAAAGTAAATGGACAAGTTTCCTGCTTTCCTGCACACATGTTCTACAGTGTAAAGGAATATTCAAATCACAACAATATTTCCCATAAAATATAAATAAATAATAATTTCTCATCCCATTTGACTTTCTTTTTCATGTTACTGCATCGAACTAAAGCAAAGAAAAAAACTGGCGTATCGCATTCTGTGACGTAGAAGGGGTATGGACAAAAAAATTGTTTCTCTCTGGATATGCTAGACATATTAGGTGCTGCAGTAGGGCCACGTGCACAAATTTAAAGAGAGAAAACTGGTCTAATCCTGCCTCTTCCTTCTCCTCCTCACCATTTCAAGTTTTAAACATAGTATTTACTAATATTGTTAAATTTTATGTAGTTGCTAACAGAATTGATATCATGTATTTGTAACGTATTAGCCAGCGTGCCTCGCGGCATCTATTTGGGGACGCTTGGTAAGGAATTAGTAAGAGGAAACTCCTCGCCACAGGAAGGAGTGAAGGGTTTTTCCTTAAAGCAAGAAACGGGAGACACGAGGCTTTGGGGTCCTCCGGTCTTAAGAAACGGAGCTCAAACCCTTGTAATCTAAAGCCTTATTCGTAATTTCTCGCATTTAATCTCATCACAAATAAGCAACTACATAGAAAAAAGTATATATGTAGAGGTTTTTTACTCCTATGATGATTGATTACTCCTATGATATTGATTACTATGATCAAACAAAAGAAAGTACCTATCTAGCATATGTCGATGCAAATAACCTTTATGGTTGTGCCATGTCACAATATTTACCTTATAGCGACTTTAAATGTTTAACTGAAATACACAAAGTACAAACTTTTTAAATTAACTAAAGTAAAATAGCTTGAAAGAAATAAACAACATAAAACAAAGCGCGCCAGCCCACAATATCTCGTGAATAAATTTAAAAAACAACAAAATTTAAAATTATAGCAAGCCACTCGACAACTGCCAACGATAACAATTCAGACGCACAATTTAAATGTTGATGGTTTTTACAAAATCTGTATATCAATGCCCAATTGTGAACTATTTTAAATATTACACCGTTTGATATTAAACTTCACAGGTGGCTGTTCGCTAAGATATTCAATATGTAAACATCGTTTCAACAACATTCCCATGTACCGAAGTGAAGACTAGGCGTAGAGAATAATTCTGCGTACAGAATAATTATTTTTTCTAATAGTAACAAATGGCATTTGTTACTCATAGGTAAAAATTGTAGTTTTATCATTTTTTGGCTTGGAATTGCTTTTTTGATGTACTAAGGACGCAGGAAATAAAAAAAAATTAGTAGGTACACAAATAATTTTTCAATTTCCCCCACCACCAAGCTGGCACCCTTCCCTTCCAAAACCACTCTATTTCTCATAACAAATCCAGGAAATTTAAATAATATTGAAGAGTAGGGTTCTACTTGCCCGATCCTGATTTTTCACATGAAAAACATTACTTGGCTTTCTCAAGAATAAAAAACTTCTCTAATACTTTTGCGACTTCCAAGGAAACGAAAAACTGTCAAAGAACTTTAAATGTTTGTAAAAAAGTGTTAATTGTTCGAAGAATATATCTCTATAATACTGAGTGAACTATTTAAAACTTGTTTTCAACGTCAAATGTATTGTTTGATATTGTTATTTTTGTTTGATATTGTGTAAGTACGAAGTTACGTGTATTCGTTCTTAACAAATAAACACGTTTCATTAACAACTTTTCTTCTTACTGGAAAGGATAAGGAAAGGGTAGGGATTAGCATGTCATATATATATGTATATATACACATATATACTGTTGAAAATTCACACCTAGTAATTTCTAGACGACTGTTGGGAATTCGCAGAAAAAATGCTCTTGCGAACTTTGTAAAACCTTAGGATAGTGATTTCTTTTTGGGTGTTGAGAGAAAAATTCAATAAAGAACCCATAAATCAATTGAACTGGATTTAATATTCTGAAAACTCCTTCGTTGCTTACATAAATAAAAAATAGTACCTCTTTCTTTAAGATTATGAATCATTCATTCATTCATGTCCTTGCGCATATATGAGCACTTTGGGAATTCCTTCCGTTCCACTTAGTCATAAACTTTACTTCACTTAACTTCACTTCACTGAACTTTACTTCACTTACACTTTACCTAGTGGCACAGGATTCGTTTTAACAACTAACTCAAATAACTTTAATACAAAATGTGCACAGTGGCGTAACACTCTCTAACAATTTATTGCTGCCGAGAGCAACATAAATTAAATACTGCTTTCTTACAATTATGAAGGCAAAATGCTTAAAATGGCATGAATCTATAAATGTTAACTAGATGGTCCGGTATTTCATTTCATTTGTAATTTCCCTTTTATCAAGTACACCGTTACCTCACACCGCTCGCCCGCCGCTGGTTGAGAGCTCGACCTTGACGCGCGACGGCATCGTTCAAGGCGCCTCGCCCGTGCACGCTGCCTTCTCCCTCGGCGCGCCGTTTGCACCTCGGTCGTCGGCGTGTTCTCGCTGCCTGCTGCGTCGCCCTCCGCGTCGTCTTCCGTCTTCCTCGCACGGCACCTCACACCCTCGTCTGCTTCTTTCACCTCTTCTCATTTCGTTTACGACCGTGTGCGAATGTCCCTCGCACGCGGCAATGAATGAATAATGCGTATTTCGGGCGTACGCCTAGCACTTGATCGCATTGTTAAAAGTATCGCCACAAACTGAAATTTACTTCTTCACTGCATAAAACTACTATCCCTCCTTTACTTCCTCTGACTTACTTTGAATGATGGAATCAGAATTAAATACATTCGTCCTATTCGACGAAAACTCTCGTCCGGTAAAACTTTTAATGAAGGTTCGCGAATCTAGACTCCTCTTTGGCGTCCACAATCTCCTAATTAATATCTCGTCGAAGTTGGTGCTTGACAGGCGATCGGGAACAGAAGAGTGAATGTTTGGCCGCTCGCCGTTTTTAGGCGTCCGCCCTCCGTGTAGGGGTTGCGGCTCGTCATCTCCTTTTCCCATGTCTGACCACTGACACGTTTATTGTCCTCTGTCACCGAGGTCTTCTGGAACATTTTATATAATCATCAAATTTATTCTGACTTGGCACTTTTTCGAGATTCTGAAATATTTTTCTTTTCAATTCGCCGCGTTCCCTATTCACGGCAATACTATTCGTAGGTTTTTGCAAATGTGTTTTTAAAATACGTTAATACAGATGCAAATTAAATGAAATATGCCGCGTAGCGATTCACTTGTCGCATTCAACGTAACTTACATAAATCTATTTGGGTGGCGTTGGTTTAATACCCGACGTACTAAGATGGCAGCGCTAAAATACGCAAAACACGTTTTTGGAAATTTCTTAGAATCTTCTGGGCGGATCCGAAAACAAATCAATTTCCCATCAGGAGACCGAGACGTGTCGAATTGTACTTTTGATTGGTGCAGTGGTCTAACCGTGAGTGAGGGATCCGCACACACGAACACTCATAGTTCCTCAAATACTGTACAAGAATTTTTTTCAAAATACAGAAAAAAGTAAATATTTTATAATATAAATTTGAAGACCCGCAAAATGTCTAAATATATATAATTTAAATTTGTCCTGATATTGGTGGGCCCCTCTTGCTCCCCCGTTTCCCGCTCTCTGCACTCACAAAAAATTTGCATGAAAAAAACAACAACACAATATACCAGAATTTTGTTCTAATTAAGAACTAATTTATATCCAAATTCAAAAGTTTGAAACGATGCAGAACAAAATTTAATTTTTGAATTACCCTCGCCAGTACCCCTTACGAGGCGGTCGTTTATTGTCATGCGGGATACATACTCCGCACCTCTTTGTCTCTTGCAAGAAAGAAGGTGGCAATGTTTAATTATTAATTTATTACCTAAATGAATGTATTGAAAAACCAGGCACTTTGGCCGGCAACCTAAGATGCACATGCAAATTTTATTGTATTTTCTGTTAAAGATTTCTGTATAAAGTTTTCCTGATTGTGAAGGACGACACCGACAATTTCGATTACGTTTTGACCTCCGATAAAGTATGTAATGATTCAGAGAACGGTGCAGATCTCCAATAATGTTAAGCTTAAGTGCTTGAGTGGATGGTGCAGATCTCGTGTTCATTAAAAATTCTGATTTTTGAAAATTGTTAAAATTCAATTTTTTATCATTTTCTACAACTACAATTATGAAAATAAATTTTTTTAATGTAATGTGTTTATCAAAAACAAATCTTTAAATAATATCATGTTTATTTTTTCGAAAACATGAGTATGTTTTGCGAAATTGTGTGTCAAACATAAGCAGTTTTTATATTCTACTAATCATTGTTTCTTAAAAACTGCACAAAATGTTTTGATTCAATTTGGTCCTTATGTAGCGTAAACAACGCTTAAGAAAATAGTACAGGACTCAGGTTCGTTGAAGCTATAACCAAAACGCTATTCTCGAAAGCTCAACAAGGATTTAGGCATGGGAGATCATGTTTTGTCTGCATATTTTCATTAACTCACCTTATCGAAATAAGAGAATATCAATTCCCACATATGTAAATAGCTTTTGTAGAGTTCCAGAAGGCTTTTGATAAAGTTAACAGAAACTTAATAAGGAAAGTAATGAAAGAGAAAGGCGTTCAACTAAAGAGCTCTCTATGTTGTAACAAAAGTATTATTGAAATGGCAAATAATACATCGATTGGCGGTAAATCGTATGTCTGTCCGTCTGAGAATTACGCTAGCGGCTAAACCGGAGATTTTCTCTAAAATTACTATTCCGCTATTGATCTAGCTTATGTCGCAGCCTCTTGAATTTGAAACCAGTATTTTCATTTTCGGAAGTAATTTAAATTAAGCCTCTGGTACATTTTTAATGTGGTCTGAGAATGTTTCAGCACAACAAATACAAGCACAATATAGTTGACAATGAGGAAGAACTAATCCGAACATCTAAGGATTATCAAAACAAGAACTACAATTCTGTAAATCAATTACTTTCCTAAATGAAATATAACCCTTCTAAATGAATTTTAAAACTGTACAATTACAATTAGTAAAGAATAGTGAGAGGAATAACTAATTGTCAATTCTGATAAATCGGCATTGTGTAGAGTCAAAGTTCGAAAATGTTAGTAATGTTAAATTATAATTGTTTGATAAAATAATTGTTAGATTTACGTCAATCAGATTCCGTTTTCGAAGGGGTTTATGTCAGGATAGCTCCGTAGATGGTGAGGAATATTTATTAAGTCGGTTGATAATAGGTAGTCGTGAATAGGGGCTTCACTCGAATCCTAGCTAGGGTCAGAGGCGTCACGATATAATTTGAGAAAAGTCATTAAATTACATAAAGCATCAGATGGTCAAGGACATTCCGGGAATATTTGGGAATTTATTCGGACGATAAGCAAAAATACAATAGGGTACCGAGGACATGTTATGGGCAACGACGACAGCCGAGAAGCATAGCTGAGGAGAACTTCTGAGAAGTTAAAGGTAGTAAGACAAAAGTAAGAAAGTAAGACAAAAGGAAATTACTTAATTCATGAGCTCTCAAAAATTATGTAAAAATATTGCAATACATATTAAGTTTCATATTTGAAAATGCTGATAATGTTACAAATGGCCTCCCACCCAAATAAAGTAACAAATAATTAAATATTTGAGGAATGTTTCAAATAATTAATAAGACGAGAATAGGAATGTTTCAAGTGGGGCAATGAAATCAAATATTTGAATAAATTGGAATGTTACACTACTTTATGACAATACACTGAAAAAAAGGAATGGTTACCTCACATTGAAATACCTCTCTCCCTATCAGAATCAATGGTAAAATTTGGTCCAGATATTTTTGTGGTTGACGCACCGTATGCGCCATGTGTGGACCTCCATGGGGCTCTTAACCACCACTGTGTCTGCTGGTCCTCTTGTCTACGTGGTACCCTGAACCACAATATGCTTGCAATTCATAGCTGACTCTCGGAACTTCGTCAAGTGGTTCCACACACACATTTTTTTGCTATTTACTACAAACAATATTTATACCAACAATGGAATTATTAGTATTATCCCATATGTATACTTGGAGAGTTTTGCATCGATTTATACACGTACTTTTTAATTGTAACTTCGATGTAAGAAATTGTGACATTGATTTTTATGCAAAAAATGTGAAAGTACTCCCCTTAATATTTTTTTAAAAAACTTGACACTAAAAAAATCATAATGTATGAATAGAATATCACACATTAAGGATTAAATCTGAAATAATTTCATATTATTTTGCCAAATATTTTCTCTAACATTTCATAGCAAAAAGTGATATCTCTTCCCTACCCAACAAAAAACAAAACAAAGTTAAGCGAAATTCAATTATATTGAGTACTTTTAAATACGATTGCTGTTAATTCATTTCTTTGTATTGATATATTTCGTCCCTTGTTTTAAGTCATTTGCAACTTGTGGCGTACAACCGTAAATATATCAAAGTTTCAGTATTTACATTTCATGAAACTAATTTATAGATTTAACCATTATATATTCTTAGCTGTGTGCTGCCAGTGAAACAATGGTCTGAATATACAATACAATACAGCTCAATCACATTAATCTAATACCAGTTTCGCAGGCATGAAAACCACAAACAGAAAAATGAAGGAATGTGATAGCATTTGAAATACATCAAAATGAGAAATCTATATGAAAAAAGCACTTGAGGAATATGTTTACAAATTCCACATTGCATTTGAAATCATTATTTACGTTATCTTTTTATACATTTTCATAGTGAACAAGTAACAGTTCATAATTGCCCTAGGCCACAAAAAAAGAAACATGGCGATGAAGCCAAAATTAATTAGGTTATCTCAGTTTTAAAAGATCCTGAAAAGTAAGTTACCAGTTTTGCATCTGAGAATGTTGTCAATCTGCTCACATATTAAAAATCAGACGTGGGTGCATATGAATATTTTGGAAGGAGCACGTAGCCTCGTGTAATATTTCATGCAGTGTCCACTCCTTTAGAATATGATCAAGAGATCAAATTAAAATCCATTGTATTTATGTATATTATTGTTATTACATTGAACTTCTAATTATTACATGCAGGTCTCTCGGTGTTCAACGAAGATCAAATTAGTCTAGTCAAATAACAAGTTTTGTGGTACAAAACTAGTGAGTCAGGAAACAATGTAGGCATTTTTAAAGAAGAAATAGTTGTTTTTTTACGTCAAAAACAGTTAAAAACTGTGTGTGACGTGCTATGGGGAGAAGTTAATTTGAAGTTACATTTATGTCCAGAAGCAAAACAAGGGGCCGTCTCAGCATTTGTTCGAGGATCAGGGAAACTGGACGAAAACCTGAACGAGATGGGGGTCATTGACCAAGAAACTGAAGTACAATACTTGTTACAGGTTCTTAACAATTATAGAATCCAAATTATATTTAATACATTAAATGTCATTGTTAAAATTAATATTTCTTTCCTTCTGGATGCTCGATATAATTTCTAATTGTATAGAAACAGTTGTGCCGCAGAAATGATTTTACTTGGGACTTAAACTTTTGTCTTGAATTTAATCGTTTAAAGTCATCTGGCAAGGTGGTGAAATAATGTGCATGTATTATATGTGAATTTTTCGTAGTGAGTTGTTGATTCTCTTACCTGATGAATATGATAACTACGTCGAGTGTTGTAGTTATAGACAACGGCGTTTGCTGAAAATATAATCCCGCTCTTAAGTAAGTCATTTTTTTACAAAAACCACTGATACATATATTAAGAGACAAGGTAATGGTAAAATACCTAGATTAGGTAAAATACCTAAGAGAGGCTTACAAGAATCACGTGGGTGGGATTTGCTTATTATTCGTACAATTCGTTTTTGTAATCTAAAAGTCTGGGAGCTATAAGATGTATTTTCCCAGAATATTATGCCATATATCAGGCGGGAATGAACATTCGCAAAATATACACAAAGAGCAGTGTGGAGGCTGAGTGAATTTGAAAGAATTCCGAATGCATAGCATAACGAACTTAATTTAGTTCAATTCATTTAAATGTACGTGCCATTTTAGGTTTGACTGAATTGAAAGACCTAAACATTTTGTTGCCTTAACATCAGTAAATGGCACACCGTTCATTTTCAGTGAAAAGCCGAACTGTTTATTTGAAGTTGAGGGAACTGTTTATTTGAAACCGTTTTCTTTTCATTTACTATTAGTTTGTTATTACGAAACCAATTTGAAATATCTAATATAGTATTATTTATGGTATCTTTAGTGTAAAGAATATTCGTTTCGTCCGCAAATACGAACTGTTCTTCCGCTACTATTCGTCGAGGGAATATCGTTTACGTACAGTAGGAAGAGAATAGGGCCTAAAATCGATTCCTGCGGAACTCCACATGCAACTGGCAAAGAATCAGAAAGGTGTGTACATTATGTTCCATTATTCCAGTTAGGTATTTCTACTCTCTGAGATCGTTGTTTAAGGTACGAATATAACCAATCTAGAGCAAGACCACGATTTTCATACGAAGGTTATTTTAAGAGTAAAATGTTATGATCAATGACATCAAAAGCTTTTGAAAGATCTAGAAATATTCCAATAGGTGCTTCGTTTTGATCCAAGGAAGAGGCGACATCTTTAAGAAGATATGGCTGTTTTCGTAGATTTTGATTTTCGAAACCCATGTTGGCAATCTGAAAACGCGTCGTGTTTACTAAGAAATGTTTCCATTCGTACGTAAAAAAAGTATATTTTTTAAAAAACCAACAAAAGAGAAATTTGCCGATAATTTTGAATTTCATTTTTGTTGCCTTTCTTGAAAATCGGCTTAATTTTAGCTGTTTTAAAATTGTCTGGAAAAATTCCTGTGCATAAGGATACTTAAATATGTGAGTTAACGGGTGTATAATGGCAGGCGCGCAAACTTTTAACAAACAATCCGGAAATTCATCTAAACCGGCCGAATGTTTATTTTTTAGTCTATCGATTATTTTGAGAACTTCATAGGAAGAAGTTTCGGAAACAAACATCGTGCCTGAAATTTTGGGGGAAACCCGATGTGGAATTTTGTGGCTGAAGACCCTTAGTGAGATCGGCAGCAATTCTCGAAAAGTATTGGTTAAGCTGTTGCCGAATCGTTCACATTTCTATCGTTATATTTTAAAACAACATTATCTACAAGGTTTCAAGTTGATTTGGTCGAATTCTTTACTATATTCCACATTGCTTTTGATTTATTATTTGAGTTCAAAATATCCTGGTCATCTTTCATGATTTTAGCCTTCCGTATGACTTTTCTTAACAATGATTTGTATTTTTTTAAAGTGGAGGAGGAAACCTTGAGATACGTTAAGATGCTTAGAAATGAAATAAAGAATTCGTTTGTCTTTACAGGATGTCCTAATCCCTTGTGTTAACCAAGAAATGCTTTTCCGTGAAGTATTTAATTTTCTCTTTTGAAGAATGAAGCAAGTGTTAAAATGAAATGAAAGCGTTGAAAAAAATAATTGTATTTATGGTTTTTATCAACAGTATTGTAAATTGCGTCCCATAACTCTTGCAGAAACTGATAAATAATTTTATTTTACTTTTAGTAAATAATCTACTCATACGTGTATTATTTATTGTGTTCGCATTTCTTATAATGGTAAGGATTTGTGCATCGTGATTGCTGTATCCTAAATCTTTTGTTTCAGCTTCATATCGATTAGTGGTTTTGTTAATTATAATTTGATCGATTGCCTTCTTTGAATTTAGTGTGATCCGTGTAGGCACATTTATTGTAATATCTAAACTGAAGGAATGAATTAAATTGAGAAACTGCTCTTTCTCGTAAGATTCGACCAGAAAATCAATGTTAAAATCTCCATATACAAAAATGGATTCAAAAGAGCGATTGGTGACTTTATTTATCTCCAGTTTTGTAAGAACATAATACAATCTACTGCTCTCTGTTGGAGGCCTGAAGATGCAAAGTAATATAATTGTTAGCGTAGGAAGTTGTACTACAGACATTTCGAAAACATTTTCAACGGAATATACATTTAATTCCGTCAAGGAAATAGAATCACCTATAGCTATTTCGAACGTAAATGCAAGAACCTCCATATGCAGGACCTTTATGTGATTCCTTTTCTCTACAATAATAGCCTGCGAGGTAAAAGTTTGGAAAATGCTAAGATCATTATGAAACAACCAATATTCTGTAAAGCAAAGAACATCCATTTGATTTGAATCGCTCTGCAGAGCTGCTTCGATAAACTCAGTTTTATTAGAAAGGGTTTGAACATTATTGTGCAGTATGTTTATCTTTTGCAAGTTCCTACACGGATGTTTCTCTACTGCATCTGACTGCAGTTGCTATATATTTACTCCATTTTTACCTCGAGTGCGTGGTGGAAGGTTGTAGTGTGTCCCGGCAGTAACAGGTTGTGAGAAAACTGAGGCATCAGGTGTAGGAGAATCGGTAGTGGGAGGGGGAAAAGGAAAAGAGGAGGTAAGTGGGTTCGAAATAAATGTGAGGGTGGAAAACGAAAGGTGAAAGGGATGGATTTTTGGCAGGAGACAGCGAAAGACTGGAGTAGATGAGGCGTTATGCAAGTTTCTTGCAGACTGTATGTCTTCCAGCAATGTTCATGTGGTGACCATGCCGGGTAAAGTGTTTTGCTGAGAGAAAATTCATTTCAAAAAGTATAACATTTGTTTCTCTCAGTTGCAGTTTTAATTGTTGGTATGCATGCTTAATATCACTGCATAGTGTTGGTCTGTTGTACCAGAAGGGCAGAGTCGAGACTACAATGTTAGTGATTTCGGCGGCAAGTTGTAATTTGATTACATGTTATTCAGGTGTAAAGTTACCGCCCAAATTAATGTCATTTTGCCCTCCTATGATGACTGTCTTGATTGGTCAGTATATTTGTGTGGGTGTCCAACTCTGCAGTCACGTCAGCAAACCTCCCGTTAGTTTTAAAAATAGATAAGACTAAGTAGTTGGAGGGTAATTTCCTACTGAGAATGGAGGAAAGATGGCGGCCATGGCTGTCAGCTAAAATGTTTTTTAGGTTCAGTAGGAATGTCTTTGTTTTCAAGCGGGCTAGGATGCGCAGCTTTACGTGTTTTGGTTTTGACGCGCTTCCTAGCTGTTTGCGCTGACTTGTGCATGTACTTGTTGATGGCAGAGAAGGATTGTGAGGATCAGGAAGGCGAGAAAAATCTGATTGATAATCTAAAACACTAAATTTGTTTTGAGTTGCAACTGGATATGGTGCCTGTCTTTTGTGCAGTCATGGGTGCACGGCTAAGAATAAAAATCAGAGACCGCACTCAATATTAAAGAGGAAAGACTAATTTGCCCAACTTCCGTTGCCACCACATTGTTCTGTATAATTTTTATTGGGTAAACGGACAGCCAATAGCGAAGAAGTAACCGGTAAATTTAAAATAAACCAGCTACGTAGGAACTTTAAAGTTTCACTCCCATAATTTTCACGTCTTAATTTATTTAAAAAATCACAATAATAATGTTAAAGATTTTATAGAAGAGGCCAAATTAGGGCAGTAAAATCTAGTATTTATTGATCATATTCATACTACACAATTTCAATAGATTTAACAATTTTGTAGTAATACACAAGGCAATAAAACCAGTAAACCAGCTCAAATGCATACTCCGCTCATTCTTTCCGGTATTTGACAACGGAAGATCTTAGAGCAAGGTGGAATGATAACAGAAGACCTTAGAAGTAAAATATATCTAAAATAAGATGTGAGGAGATGGAATAATGGTTATATTTACCGAATTAGTTCATTTTTAAAAAAATAGTTCGAAATCGGAATCGACATTTTGAGTAATGTTTCAAACAATTTTAAGACCGTATTCGAAGGAAGACGGAAATATGTGAATAAGATGGTTATGTACTACTTTTACAGACCGTTTTCCTCGGTAAACGGTCTGTTATAGTAGTATAGCATCTGTAGTTTGGTATCTGTGGAAAACTAGATTGAGACGAAAGTATAAAGCGTCTGTCTAGTTTGCGTATCCCGCAAGTCCCGCCTGCTTCGCCGGGGCTATATACAGACTTAAGGCTAAATGCACCGAAAAATACTTGTAGGAAAATTCAATAGATCGCAACACTATCACAGGGGAATTCACTTTACTGATAACGTCTGAACAAATGGTTCGATTTTCGATGTGTTAACGGCATTTGACGCCTTTTTAAAATAGAATTTACGCTACGAAGCTCTTTTGCCAAAAATCTAGAAAAATTCGAATTTGAAATTAGTTCTCGATCTTCCGAGAAAAAATTAAAAAAGGTGGGCTTATAGTGCGATGGCGACATGCTTCCTGCAATCCGCATATTGCCGTGACAATCATGCATATCGGACGAATAGGAACGTCGTAAAGTGAAATTTAGGATAACACCTCGCCTTCCCCTTCTCCTTCGTCGTTGCGTCACCAGACCAATTGTTGTGGGCTCTCTGTCGGCGCGGCGGCACGGCCAGCCCCGGCGGAGGAGGCGGGACTTGCGGGATACGCAAGCCAGACAGTCGGGTTATGCTTTCGTCACTTCGCATCTCAATCTATTTTTCCACAGATACCAAACTAGAGATGCTATACTACTATTACAGATTACATAACTATATTTTTCACATATTTCCGTCTTCCTTCGGATACGGACTTAAAATTGTTTGAGGCATTACTCGAAATATCGATTCCGATTTGGAACTGTTTTTTTAAAAAATGAACTAATTCGGTAAATATAACCATTATTCCATCTCCTCACATCTTATTTTAGATATATTTTATTTCTAAGGTCTTCTGTTATCATTCACCTTGCTCTAAGATCTTCCGTTGTCAAATATCGGAAAGAATGAGCGGAGTATAGGCACGAACTTTTTTATCCTACAACTTGGTTTTTGATCTCAAAACGATGTTTATCTGCTTTAAAGGGTTCATCTGGTGAATCTCTTTTCCCAAGTAAAATAGCAGAAGCTAATTTTTAAAATGTTTTCGGACAAATTTCAAAAAAGTGCATGATCTTGGCTGTCCGGGTGACGTTGCGTCGAATGCTGTGTTGCCGACGTTTCGACCATTTTGTCGTGTTCTTCCTCAGGGTTGGTATGCCCATGGCAAGACTACGTAAATGAATAAAGGGTAATGATGCAATTGGATAACTCCTAGATGTTTGCTTGCATTTGGAGCGTGTTTCCCTTCTATTTTCTTTGTTTTATAAAAAGTGGATTTTCTAGAAAAAGTTACCTGTAGAAATTGCAGTATGCAAAACCAGTTGGACGTGACTCTTTCGTGACGTATCGGTCACAATGATATAAATAATATGGAACATTCAAACGAGTTTAAAAACAAAGGAAATATTTTTCTGTGTGTATGATCTTAGGATATGCTTTACGGTAACGCTTACGCGACGTAATGTAATCTACACAACTCTCTAGAGGAGATAGAAAATGAGGTTTCTTTCAATGTGAATTGTTTTTGAAAATCTTAAGAAAGTATATGCTTACATCAATAACATTTTTAAAATCTTTTTTTTTTTTGTTGAGGGATGTCTTTTGCTGATTGACTGAATCACACGATATTCATGCAATTGTGTTGTTATTTGCACAATCTCGGCTGTCTCCTTTCTGTAATGGAATAATTACATTGCGTTGCAAATCTGTTTATCACTCTTTTCTTTTCCAGATCACATTGCATAATTGTGTTAGTTTCGCCAAGATTTCTTCCCCTGTATCTTTGAATAGTTCGATTTGAATATTATTTACAGCCGGGGACTTCCCATTTTTTCAGTGGTTTTCACGCCCAATTCATTTCTTCTATCTCTGGTTATTTTTCGTAATCATCTATACTTACCCACTACTCTATTTGTAAGTTCTTCTCGTATAACTTTTTCGTGTATTCTTCCCATATTTTCGTAATCTCTTCTTTTGTTGTATTTATTTTGTCGTTCTTTTTCTTAACATTCGCCATTGTTGGTTTACACTCCGCGGTCATATTTCGGATGGCCTGGAAAATTTCTTAAGATCTCCATTTGTTGTTATGTTCTTCCACTTCTTCGCTTTTTTTCTTGAATAAACTTTTCTTTATCTTGTTTTGGTCTTGGCTGGAATACCCTATAGAGTTTTCTGACTTTCATCTGATCATTTGCTTTCTTTGCAGAGAAATATAATGTTTGAAAAGAAAGAAATATAAGGACTCCGTTGTACATAATAATAATAATAATAATAATAATAATAATAATAATAATAATAATACCCTGTGTGGTGTCGGGGATTTAAGTAGAATAGCACCACGGGACCTCCCCCTGTCGTAGAAGGCGACTAATCGGAGCAGCTGTCCGCTGTCACTCCCCTAAACATCCCGTCATTCCCACAAACTCTGTGTTTCATTGCTTCCACTTACGTGTGGTACACATCTGTTTTCTGTCCTGTAGGCCAATCTTGTATCGGCCAACTCTTGTGTTTCCGCCCCGACGCTATTAGGTTGCGAGGGCTAGGGAGTCGCTTCCATTCTACCTTTCTATTCTAACTCTAATCTTCTCTGTCTCCCCTTGTTCCTTCCGTTTCCTTAAGCTGGCGGTAGCTCTAAAACGCTAGGGGAAGGTGACTGTGAAGAAAAAACCCAAGATGGAGGATCTGTCAGGATCGACAGTTACGGTGCAGGGGATCGGAGCCCCAGTACCGGCGGTCGGTGGTGCGCAAGCAGGCCACCGGGCGTCGTCACCCAGCGACTGCAATGCCAGGGGTGCGGATCACGCGGCACCGCTGGCAGATACTGTTACGAGTGATAGCAAGCTTCGCGGGACTCGTATGGAAGTCTGCGAACCTAGGGTTGAGGGATCCCTTAAAAACCCTCGTCCAGAAAAAAAACCCCGGAGTTCAATGCTAAAAGAATGAAAGTTGGAAAATAAACAAACTATGATGACCTGTTCAAGAACACCGCAGCGGTACTAAAGTACCTTACAGTAAAAAGAACTGAAGGAAATTTTGATAATGTGAGCCCATTTATAATAGAGAGAATTATTAGCACCTGCGCTGGATCTGCCGTAAAAGACATACAGAAAACTTCATCTGGACTCTTGGTAGAAACATTTAATAACAATCAAGGTAAAAAGTTACTAGAATTGAAGAAAATAGGCACTATAGATGTTGAAGTGTTCACGGCACGCTGAATACCTGAAAAGGTGTTGTAGTTTGTAGTGACTTACTAAACTGCAATGAAGAGGAAATAGTTCAAGAACTATCTTCTCAAGGAGTCATTGTCTGTCGCAGACTAACAATAAGGCGGGATGGGCAGATATTTCCTTCAGCGTCCCATGTCCTGACGTTCAAGCGTTGTACGTTACCAGAGAAGATTAAAGCAGGCATTCATCGTCTAACCGTACGAATGTTCATTCCTCAACCAATGCAGTGTTTTCAATGTTTACGATTACGGACACCCAGGATCTAGATGTGCGAGAATCAAAGTATGTCATTGTGGTAAGCCATTTCATAGTGATGATCCATGCCTAGATCCAATCAAATGCATTAATTGCAGTGGACAACATTCATCGAGGTCAAGAGACTGCCCAATATATAAGCAGGAGGCAGCAATATAACAAGTAAACGCCAGACAGAAGATCTGCTATCCTGAAGCAAAAAAACTGTGTGTCCTGAAAATAAAGGAAATATTACATACGCTGAAGCAGTTACTAAAATCACAAATTTACCTCCTTTAGTAGTGAAAGAACTAATGCCTGCAATAACCCGATGCATAGAAAAGTACTTTAATGAAATGCACAATAAAAAAATCAACACAGAAGACGTAACCACAAACACTCAAAGTGAAATGGTAAATGAAAAACAATCTTCAAGACCCCCACCAAATGAGGCAGAAAGAAATCCAGTAGCTGCGCCTGCAACCACACCCGGCAAAGAAGTATCGGCAACAGGCTATCGAAGTCGATCGCCTCGTTCTCCTAAGCACACCAAGGACGACTTCCTCAAACAAAAAACGAAATCATCCATCACCAATGATCAAGACACAACCACTGGCTCTGAGACAAGTTCGATGGTAAGTGCTGAAAATAATGATTACCAGTCCATCGATCTATGCAAAACCCCGCGTAAGAAGAAAAAGAAGAAAGGATGGCCAAAAGAAAACCCAAGAAAATAAGCAAGATCTACGCATCCTATAGCAGAAAAACCCCATTCCAACCATGGAAAATATAATTCAATGGAATATCAACGGCTGTATCTCGCATTACTGAGAGCTGAAATTGCTACTGGCCAATCACACACCAATGTGTGTGTGCTTACAAGAAACCCATTTTAAACCAGAAGACCGCTTCAATTTTAGAGGATATAAAACCTTTCGCAGTGACGTAGAACCTGATAGACGAGCTAGAGGTGATGTTGCCATGTTGATCAGCAATACACATCCTGCTAGTCGTCTCGATCTCAACACACCTCTACAAGCAATAGCTGTAACCCTATACAAGCCATTGAAGATGATGGTATGTTGCATATACATACCCGATGCCTCATGGCGAAATGAAGATCTACAAGACCTGATCGATCAACTACAGCATCCATTTCTAATTCTAGGCGACTTCAATGCTCACAGTACCACATGGGGCTGTTCTAGGACAAATAACTCCGGTCGCAGAATCGATGACCTGCTACTTAACAATGAATACGTACTTTTAAACACAGGAGCAAGCACTCATTTTAATGCTAGAAATGGCTCATTCTCAGCTATAGATCTCTCAATATGTAGTCCAAATCTTGCAACTCTGCTGACTTGGAAACCACAGCCAGATCTTCATCAGAGTGATCACTTTTCTCTGTTGATATCATCAAACATGCCAAAGAACACAGTTCATTTACCAAAACGTTGGTGTACCAACCGCGCAGACTGGTCCAGCTTCACCAGATATATACCACCCATAAATATCAGTGGAAACTCAGAGAAAGACTTTACCGCTTTCACCAACACTGTCATATCTTCTGCTGTAAAATACATTCCACAGACTAGTGGCCGCTCATCAAGGATTCCTGTACCATGGTGGAATACGGAGACCAAAGAAGCAATAAGGGAGAAAAGAAAAGCCCTCAATAGATATAGACGTGCACCAATCCAAGACAATCTTATTGCTTTCAAGCGTCTGCGTGCGCTCGCTCGCAGAAAAATACTAACAGCAAAAAGATCGAGATGGGAAAAGTACGTAACAACCATAACTCGGACGACCAAAGTCACGGAAATATGGCAGAAAATCCGGTCAATAGTTGGGTAAATGGTTTCAGTCCAAACACATGCATAGAACACGAAGGACGACCCAATACTCCAGAGCCAGTGACACAAACAGCTATCCTAAAGACTTTCTCGAGAAAAAGAAAGAAGAAGAAGAACAAGTACTTGACTTTACACCCAATACAGATAAGCCATATAACGCTCTTTTCACATGGAGAGAATTGCAAGACGCCATAAATGCAGCTGGAGACACCGCAGCAGGATCAGACAATATCCCTTACAGCATACTACGCCGATTACCGAAGAAAATACTGTCCAATTTGCTAAACATATACAATAACATTTGGACACAAAGTAATTACCCCAAAGTCTGGAAAGAAGCGATAATAATTCCACTTTTAAAGGCAGGCAAGGATCCATTAAAACCTGAAAATTATCGCCCGGTATCGCTGACATGATGTCTAGGAAAAATCTTCGAAAAAATGGTCAACACCCGGCTAACATGGTGTCTCGAAAGAAACAACCTCCTGAACATACACCAGTGCGGATACAGACATCATCACTACAATCGACCAGTTAAAATATCTGGAAAACGCAATTCAGAAAACCTTCATCAAAAGAAAACATATGGTTACCGTATTCTTTGACCTGGAAAAAGCTTTCGAAAAGACCTGGCGACATAATATTCTGAGACAGCTAATAACTGGCAAATAAGAGGAAATCTACCAAAATTCATATCCAGCTTCCTTAGTACCAGATCTTTCCAAGTTCGAGTTGGGCAGTCCATCTCGGAAAGCTACGTACTAGAGAATGGTGTACCGCAAGGCTCTCCATTGAGTGGCACGCTCTTTATCATAGCGATTAACGAGATGTTTGACGGCATAAAAGCGTCAATATGAAAATGCATGTATGTAGATGACATTGCTATATTTTACTCAGCCAAATCACTGGGAATGATCAAATTCAAAATGCAAAATGCCATCAATAAATTAGTACAGAACTCAAAAAACATTGGTTTCTCATTTACAGCAGCCAAAACGAAATGCGTTCACTTCTGTAGGAAAAGAAAAAGTTACAGAGATCCAGAGCTGGCGCTGAATGGTGTCCAACTGACATACAATGAAACGGCAAAATTCCTTGGTTTGATTATTGATATGCATTTAACATGGAAACAGCTTCTAGAATATATCTTGCATAGATGCAGAACAGCTCTGAACGTAATAAGATGCATTTCCCATTTAATTGGGGAGCAGAGAGAGACATCTTACTCCGCCTGTACAAATCCATGGTGTAACACTACCGGTTACCTGGGGAACCGGATAGCGGCCCTGACGCTAGCTCAAGTCGGTGATGGAAGGAATTGTTACACAGTACGGTGGAAACACAAAATAAACACTTGTTCACTGGTAAAAATTCACATTTATTCCTGGGCAATATGATTAAAATGCCCCAGGGAAGTTACACTCTTAAATTGAATAAAAAGAATAGTGGGAAAATTAGATGAAGAGAAAGAAAAAAAAATGAAAAGTTAGTTTTAGGAGTTAAGCTTAAAAAACTAAGAAGAATTATAACTAACAATTACAATGGGTGAAATTATTACTGGTCAATGTGTCAGAGCGTGACACCGCATTACGAAAAATTTACACAATAGAGCGGTAGCCCTGAACGATACTGCCTGGAAAAGGGTCTTTGTGCAGCCGGGGACGGCCGCGGCGCGGTCGAGAGGGTCGTCTGGCGGCCTCCAAAAAAATGCCTTCGGGAAAAGGCAATGGCCTCTCTCGTCGCCAGCTGGGCAGCCGCCTCGTAACGTCACGAAAAGGCTGCGACGCGTGGCTGCGTAGGCGGTGTCTAGAAGTCTGGTTGAGCTAGCGGATCTGGAAGTTCTGGTCGAAACTGGTAGTACTAGCTGAACTGGCTGAACGATCTCAGGAACGGGGTGATCAACTATGCGTCTCTCTCTGACTTTTATGATAATCGTCGAACACAACTTCGGACAGTTTAGAACTTGATCGGAGAAACATTCGCCTCTCTTTACGACGAAAACCCACCCCAGAGAAATCTCTCTCTCCACTGCAGTCGGCTCACAGCTCAAAACTCGCAGTAAAATAACATAAGTCCCCACATAGGCATATTCGCCCGAATAATTCCCACCCCCATATAAGTTCCTCTCTCAACTGCCCTCAGTCTAATATTCAAGCTCAAAAAATAATAAGTTTTCCAGAGACACACTGATCTTTCCCCGATGCCTAATACTCTGGCCCCGTCTGATTAATGAAAAATTTATAAGTCCGGCGGAGGCGAACTGGCCTCTGACCGACGAATAGCTCCCCGAAAGAAGCTTCTGCCCCGACTGCTCTGCCTAGAATTCAAATCCCTTCTGAAGTTCTCTCCGTCGAAATTGTATAAGGTTAACTTTTCCCCCCACCCAATTTCACTTATGTGCCCTAGCTCCTTATAAAAGTCAAGTCACTATTGGCCAAAGGTTGTTGCGCATCACGCTATTTCGACCAATCGTGATGGGAGTAGTGAAAGAAACTTCCACTCTTTGTGCTAGCTGCGAGCATGCAGTGTTGTTCCAATTCCTTCTGGAACATCGGCCGATGCTTGCATAAGGGGCGCGTTCGCGTGAAAGAAATTTATGAATTTGGGTTTCCCCGAAACGAGCGGGCGATCTAGAAATTTCGCAGCCGGCACAGTGAACACGTGTGCCCAGTGAATCTGTCTACGCCGACCCTCTTAACGACTACGTTAATGTGCCGGGGGCGGAAGGGACTGTCGCGATAAGCGGAGTCGCGCACGTGTGACCGTCTGCGTAATCTCTCGGCAGGAACCTGGGTGGCCGAGTCTGTTTGTTCAATTTTTGATCCGGTGAATTTCGTTTATAAAATTATGATGAAATCGGTATCGCCACAATGGCGATGTCCAAAATAAATAATGGATGTGCAGTGTACTCCTCAGCCAGAAAATCAAGTTTAAGGAATCTAGATCCCGTTCACAATGCAGGCCTCCGATATGCATCTGGCGCGTTCCGCACTAGTCCTTCCTCAAGCCTCTACTATGAAAGCAGCACCATGTCGCTACATCACAGACGACAAACAATGCTAATGAACTATAGATAAAAATTGCTGTCTCTACCGAAACATTTAAACCATTCATTGATGACTCGACCTAAGCTAGTAAATATTTACGATCAAAGACGAAATTGTATAAGGTTAACTTTTCCCCCCACCCAATTTCACTTATGTGCCCTAGCTCCTTATAAAAGTCAAGTCACTATTGGCCAAAGGTTGTTGCGCATCACGCTATTTCGACCAATCGTGATGGGAGTAGTGAAAGAAACTTCCACTCTTTGTGCTAGCTGCGAGCATGCAGTGTTGTTAATTGCAGCTAATCGTCCAGCCAACATCCGAGCAATCGAGATAGCCAAATGCTACAACATCGTCCTACCACCAGTTTTGAAACACGAACCATATGAAATTCCAGTTTGGATGTTGAAAATGCCAGAAGTAAGACTCGATACTACCAGTGTAAAGAAAACAGAATGCCTTCCCATAGATTTAAAAGTCAGATTTCGATCAGTTCTCGAAGAATACATGGCAAATCACATCATAATCTACACAGATGGTTCAAAAACAAAACATCAGGTCGGAAGCGCATTTGTAACTGAGAAGTTGTCGAGGGCTTGGGCGCTTCCACCTGAAGCAAGTGTGTACACTGCCGAATTATATGCAGTATTGCAGTCTTTGCGATACTGTGAAACTCGATTCAGGAAGGTTCGTCATCTGCATAGACACGCTAAGTCTTCTCATTGCAATAGACACGCCAAACTGTAGACCCACTGCTACAAATGATTCTCATAGCATGCCATAAATTAGAGCAGCGAGGAGCATCAGTTACGTTCATCTGGTGCCCTGGACACTTGGGTATCCTAGGCAATAAAGAAGCCGATTCTGTAGTACGAAATGCCGGGAACATCCAATCAGAAATGGATATAGAAATACGACCTCAAGATGCAAGAAATGCTGTCTCGAAGTGCATCCTCACAGAATGGCAGACCACGTGGAACAGTCTTCACACGAAACTGCAACCCCATTAAACAGAATATCAGTAAATGTTCACCAAATGTCAGCTACCCTCGACGAGAACAAGTGTGCATAACCCGACTAAGAATAGGCCATGCAAGAATGACTTCTTCATACATGTTAAGAAATGAAGAACAACCCATCTGCAGCTGCGGAAGACTTCTGACAGTGAAACATTTTCTGACAGACTGCGTAGATCTCTCAAGACTTAGACACATATGCGGCATGAGAGGCAACATGAAGATAGATCTCGGCACCGACAAGACATCAACTGACAAAACAATACAGTTCTTGAAAGAGGCCAATCTTTTCTACAAAATTTAAATTTATTATATGGTTAATTTTAACGTCAATTAGTAAAAAGGCTAAAGGCCTTAGATGCCAAGCCTTCAAACTAACAAAAAAAAGTAATAATAATAAGCACGCGTTAGGAGTAAAAACCAAAGTATGTATACTATAGTATTGCTTATATCGTATTATATAATCCATCGAATCTTCACTTCGATGTCCGAGTTTCCACGATTTTGTGAAACTTCTTCTTTATATTTCACAGAGAAAATCATGAATTTTCTCTGCGGGTCTGATTCACTCTCTCCATTGTGAAAACTATTGAGCAGGTTGTTGCTCCGAATGCATAAGGCGGTTGTTCTTTAATGGCCTCCTGCCGCAAAGGACTAGGGCACGAACGAGCCTGGACTCGGGTAAAGTGGCCGTGGGGGAGGGGGCCCGGGATTTCTAAGACCGATATGGCACTAGGACAGTGGTTCGCAAATAGACAACGTGGAGAATACTTATACCAAGTTCACTGATCGGCTCGCTTACTCGGTGCCCTTCTCCACTTTACAATTCCTGCTCCACGTCCACGTGTCTACTACGACTGTTCATTCACGAGCCACCTCATTCTTATAGTTGGAAGCTGACTTGATTGCGAGGCTGAGGAATGCGATCGGTGTTCTTGGAAGCTGCCCTGCCCCCCACCTAATATGCAACTACTAGCTGTCCAAAATATATCACTTCAAGTATCCATTGAAAAAAAATCATCATACGAGAATAAGGAAAACAAATAAGCAATAAGTGAATGCGGAATCATCACTGTGGAATCTTCACAATAAGGCCTTTTCTTACCCGAAGCACTCAAGGCTGCCCCGCCGGCTTCAAACCCTTCTTTTTTAATTGATGTCACAGTTCTTCAGTACAGTTAACTATCCGAAAATTGCTGTTATGCAGCGTGTGTTGAAGAACGCCAGAATTCTTTTCTTCGTTACATTTCTTAATACCGAGACGTATAATTTCCCTAGCTTAACAGTGTATTGTTTGGCCTTTATTATGAACA
The DNA here is from genome assembly GCA_038098605.1 of Gryllus longicercus. Lineage (NCBI taxonomy): Eukaryota > Metazoa > Arthropoda > Insecta > Orthoptera > Gryllidae > Gryllus > Gryllus longicercus. The sequence goes on along the minus strand of JAZDUA010000391.1, from coordinate 1,250,282 downwards.
GAAACCATATCGTTCCACCAAAAGTCACAAACCAAATTACAATGAATACGGTATACACTTGTGTTACGAACAAGAAGCAAACATGTCACTCATTGAGTTCATGTCTTCTCAGAACAAGAAACATTCTATATTAGATGAAGTGATATTGAACCTCATACAATGTTGTCAAAGCAGATATACTATTTCCTCGACTGCTCGCGTAGGCGGCAAATTGCAAAACACGTCAATATGCCGAATACTTACACTGTAGGTCTTCGGCGAATTCTTTAGTTCAATCTCGTATGTACGACAGATGACAGTAATATTTAAGTATGTGGTTTATTAAAGTTTTGGAAATATATTTATTTGTGTAATGTAATTGAATTTCCCTCACTATTCAAGACAGATTGCCGCCTTGCGAAAGATGAGGCGTCAAAAATCGTTACACTAGTGTGAACACTTTTCAGGTTTTCAATGTCAAAAGTAATTTGTTGAGACCGCAAAGTGTGAAAGTAGCTTTTAGATTGTACTGTCTCAGGTACTAAAAACTTCGATTTATAGAGAATTATACTGCACTGTAGTTCAAGTACAAAATGGCCAATGAATTGAGTGTTTGTAAACATTTCTTTCCATAATATTCTAGAGCCTCCAATAATCACTGCGAAAATTAGAATTCCAACGTTGCTTCTGCATAAGAATCGCTTCCAACACCACCAACAAAAAAATCTCTGCTGTCATCTCGAAAGAGGAAAAGGAGATTGTTGTCTTCTAATCTCATGACTTGGAAAATGGTAAACAAGAGACTGTGAGTAATCCATCAAAAACATAATTCGAAAACTGCAGAACTCTTCAGTGCAATAAGTCGCAGAACTCATTTTTCATAATTTACTTTTATTCATGTTACAAACATAAGATGTTCAAACTTTTAGAATTTTGTTTGTCAGTCACAAAAGCGTTGTGTTCTCTCTCTTGTATCTGCCTGTTAGTCTGTACAACAGAGATTGTGAAAGTATTGCATGTCTGTCCTAGCCACCCCGATCTCACAGGTCTACCCTTGATTTCGGTACTTTTGAATAAATGTAAATAATAATAATAATAATAAACAAACTAGATAACTGCGGCTACATACATAAAAAGTACTAAGAAACTCAAAATTATAATTTACTTTTAGTTTACGAGATAAAACTTTCCCCAATGTTACCAGTAATTGTAGCTCGCGTCATGAAAATTCAAGTCTCCCCCTCATCGTTTCGCCTCTCTCCCTGAAGCGTTGCCGTGGGAGACGCCACATCTGTGCAGGATCTGCGGTAGCTTCCAATGACATACGAGGGTCAGTGTTATTGCCTTCCGCTTACGGAGTTAGGAGAGGTGTCACAGCAGGATCCAGCCGATTATTTTTCGGGGGGTGGGGGTATATTTTTATATATATTTGTAAATAATAAATGTATTTGTTATTATATTGTATATTACTTAGAGATTCACCAGATGAACCCTTTAAAGCAGGTAAACGTCGTTTTGAGATCAAATATCGAGTTGTAGGATAAAAGAGCTTTTGCGTAAACTCCGCTCATTCTTTCCGGTATTTGAACCCGGAAGATCTTAGAGCAAGGTGAAATGTTTACGGAAGACCTTAGAAATAAAATATATCTAAAATAAGATGAGAGGAGATGGAATAATGGTGATATTTACAGAATTAGTTCATTTTTTTAGAAACCATTTCCAAGCCGGAATTGATATTTTGAGTAATGCCTCAAACAATTTTAAGATGGTATTCGAAGGAAGACGGAAATATGTGAAAAAGATAGTTATCTACTACTATTACAGACCGTTTGTCTCGGCGTTGGATTCAGGAAGCATGTCGCCATCGCGCTATAAGCCCACATTTTTTTTCGGAAGTTCGAGAACTCATTTCAAATTCAAATTTTCGCTTGATTTTTGGCAAAAGGGCTTCGTAGCGTAAAATCTATTTTAAAAAGGCGTCAAATGCCGTTGACAGGTCGAACATTTTGAAACATTCAGTACAGTATTATTATTTTGTATTGGGCCGTACGTCAGTCTCTTGCTCCTGAACAATGATTATTTATTCAATTATTCGAAAATTATTCATATTTTCTTTTTTATTATGGAGATACACAGTGGATTGTCATTCTCTGTTGTACCACAGATGCTTACACAGAACTCAAAGCAACAAGATTTAGCATAGATCAGCACCTCAATCGGTATTGCTACTGAGTGGGCATTCAATACTGAAAGAAATAGTCTTTGTAGTGGCTTCAAATGTGTTGCAATGATAAAATACTGTTTTGCTGGTGTTAATATCAACCATTCAAGGTACACATATAGGTGAATGCAGAGCTGGATTTCCTCTTAGCAAAATTAGGCTTGGGACTCCCATCCTCGTGCTCGTTTTTTTAAAATAAATATTAAAAACTTCATAAAATGTTTTATTTGACTAAGCATTAATCAAATAGTTTACTGAACAACAATGTTTGATTTTAAAAATAAATTGAATGTAACAATAGGAAACAAAACATGTATTTGTAAATGATAAATTTAAAAAGTAATTTCTACTTTGAAAGCAATTTCTTAAACTGTATTGGAACAATGCAGTCTGTAATCTGTATTGGAACAATGATTTGTTCTATCATAATTAGTGTTTTTTTAGATTTATTCATAATTAGTTTTAAAGATTTTTCTGAAGGAGTGCTCAATATAGTTTTGTGCTTGAAGGCCTATAGTATTTCAATACGCTTGGGCAAATTTAATAATTACATTTTATTGAAATTATAACAGGAATGAATGACTCTTCAGCCTTTGGTAGATTTAGTATTTTAATAGAAACTCCTTTTCTCTTCAGCACTAAGTTTTATCTAATTGTTTGCATTTTCTGAACAATAATAATGTATTTTGAATGGTACTCATATCTTATTTTCAAGTCATTTGAACCTTTTTTCATTTTGAGTGTAACATCAAAATAAACGATTACAAAAGACTATGCAACTTTGAAATCTCTTTTGAAGATTTTATCTCCAACAATGGTATAATTTTATTATTGAAGATCTCAATATTACAGCTCTCAGAATTATCTGATGCAGTATTTTCATTTTATTAGCTTTAACTTAATATGTACTTTACACAATACTTTGTATGTAAATCAATATCATAGCATGATATAAAAGTATACTGAAAACCATAGTTTCTATGAATTATATATCCGTACCGCTGGAAATAATATGGCACATTGCAATTGCAAAAATTGTTCTAAAATTTCAATCAAAACTATTAAAACATTAAAAATTGATCACGCAGTTTAATTCACTAAATAGAATAGGGGAATAACAGAAAAAAATATATTGTGATAAGAAGGATAATAAAGAGCAATAGGAGTCAATGATTACAATTTCTGTCAAGTTAAATATAAAACTTTATACAATGTTGGAGAGAACCAAACTTTTGATCTTGTTAAGCAATCGAATAATCTAAGGTTTGTCCTACCATTGGTTCAGGTAATTCAAGAAATAAAAATTAGAGAGAAACAAATATTGAAAAAATATTTGAAAACTTTTTAGTATCTCACTGTTCTCGTGATATTGGGGGAATTATTTCGTTATCTCTCAAATTCCGCTTTGGAAACATACCTTCCTCCAATTCGTTCAGATTGTGATATTTACTGCGTGTCGACCAGGCAACGAACAGTACTCAAAGTGATTCAAAACAATGAAACTTTGAAGAAGCATGAGCCCTGAGCAGTCATGCCAATCTCAAGGACATTACGGCATTGTCCAATTTATTAAAGACTTTTCGCCTCACTCAAACATTGAAAACGTTGCCATTATTAGCAATTACTGCACAAAAATATATACATATATGTCTATGATGTTAAGTTTTATGATTTTGTTATGATTTTGCTCTTACTAATTGTGTAATAGAGCTTTTTTATGTTCAATCTTATGCTTCAATTTTTTATTGTGTCCACGCGATCTGTTGGTACTAGTTAAAAAACTAGTCAACGGTAGTTCTTTATGTGGTATTAAAATGTTTTCTTTATTTTACATCTATTAAACTAAATTAATTCGAATAATTAAATAAAACTCAACATAAAAGTCCTATTTGGTTTATGCAGATCCCACAATACCCACTTATTTCGCAAATAATTATTTTTCAACGTAATAATAAATATCTCTATCTACTAGGGAATATCTCGCTCTAACCACCTTAAGGGTTCGCTTATCCTATAAGTGACGACTATGAATTCGGCCCCTAGTGACAGACGACTGGGTGCACGGTTGGGATGCTTCGCAGTGTTGCCGACTTGTACCAGTCTGTAGAGAGAACGACCTCTTCCAACCTTCGGATATGTCGATCTAAATTACTGGTTATGTGTGTGAAGGCTTTCAGAAGGTCGGTTTTGAGAGTATAAAGGGTAAAAAAAAAAGTAGAACGATTAGTTTCCATTACAGGAATGCGTTTTAATGTACTTGCTAAAATTGGAATAAATACAAGAAACTCAGATAAGAGCAACAAGCAGTTAGCTTATTTTGAAAGTGTAAGATTGTTATTAATTCAATAAATTAAAAAAAAATCTGATTCGATACTAGAATGAGAAAGTGCATTTTCAAAATTGATTGAAAGCTAGTACTTACGAAATTTGGCAATGTGGTTCCGTAGATTGTTGTCCAATCAGTAGACTATACATTACCGTAGATAGAAAACAGATATGAAGTGAAAATTTGTCTTGAAAATATAGAATAAATTGAATTTGAAACACAGATTCAAAACTGTCCGATACACCGTCCTCGTAAAGTTCGAATCAACGGAATCGTCACAGAAATATAATATATTTTAGCAATTAAATTAGCACAGAGATATATCTGTTTACGCACGCACGTGGCTTACAACCGCCTGCGCCGCCACCACCCCTCTCTGCCCGACCACCGGGACGCGCCACCCATTCCTCCCGGCGTCTGCCCTTTCTCTTTAAGGTCATTATCCGCAAATCCGTCTCTGACACCGCACCAACGGCCTTTGCCACCTTGGCCCGACGCCGCGTCCTTGTCGGCATGTGCTGTTTATGACCCCATTTGCACCTTCCGCGAATTGCGACCACCCCTAGCCAACGGATCGGCCCCAATGCACCGCCGGCCTTCGCGGATTCTTTCAAACTACTTGTTTGGTAAGTGCGGCTTACCACAGCTCAATCGCGTTCCGCGAAGTGCAGCCAGCGGATCGGCCGTAAGTGCACCGCGCGGCCCCGCCCGTGGTCTTAGAGGTTTCGGCAGTCCTTCCCACGGTGGCCGAGAGAGCCCCCCTCCGCCACGCCTCGTGGTAGCCACCCCTGCTCCAGGGAGGGGCGGGTTTCTATATATATTTCGTGCGCACAACCGCGCCCCTGGCAGATTGAGATGGCAGACATGTGAAGGCGAGGCACGTGAGGACGGGAGCGGAGCGGACGTGGCATGATACAGCATTCAGGGCCGTAGGCTGCCCGCATCGCCGATGGTCGAGGCTAGGGCCGCCCATCTCGACATTTCGTGTCCACATCTCATGAATTGGACGCCAGCGCGCACTGCCTGGTCGTCGTGTCCGGAGAGGCTACAGCGCTCACTCAAGTGGCGCACTGTGCGTTCTCAGCTACCTCCGCGCAGAGAGTGCCATTCCCCGGCGACAATTGGGGTGAATTCAACAGCTTCATTAGCAGGTACCTGTTTTCTGCCTCCGAAGTGCCGAGCCAAGCTGCTCAAGCTCAGATCAGCATCAAGAACCATTTCGTTGGGTTTTTGTCATTTCCATTGCATCATTTAATTATACTATCTGTAAACTACTCTTTAAGTTTTAGATTTAGTTATTAGTATTCACCCCTCGGGCCCGGCACGCATTTGTATGTTGTAGATTTTAGATTTATAATTCTTTTGTATTTCATGTCTTCTTAGATTGTAAGTTTTACATTTTATTACTAAATTTCAAGAGACATTATAAATTAAACTAATATTTAGCTATCCGCTTTGTCATTCATTTCGGCGATCCTTCATTTCCTCGTGAGAGGTGGTCCTCCAGCCTTTTATTTTGGTAGCCCTCTGGCTACATCGCGTGAGCTACCGGAGGCCGATATGTGTATGTGCTGTGCGCACATATGGTCAACAGTGCAGTCCACGCTGTTGGCTCATCATCGTGCGTGGCGCCGTGTGAGAGGTGGGTACGAGGTGAGTACCGCGTCTGCACGCGCTCGCACGACACGGACGCGCGGTGCGTATACAATATCGAAAAGAAATTGACTTGTTCATAGGTTTTGACACTAACACCAATTCGTAAATCTTAAGTTCGTTAATGTTCCAGTAACTATTTACAATTTGTTATATTTTAGTTTGTCTTGGCAATAGCAAAAAAACAACCGAAATTATATATCCAGCCAACTTGCAACAAGTAATGAAAGCACTTAAACCCACCAAATATAACTAAAAATAATAGATAAAGAGACAAAAATTTAGGAGCACAACCAGATGCGTCCGTCTCGTAAGATAGTGTCAATAAATAATAGCATTAAATTAATAATAGCAACCAGCATTCAATAAATAATAATTACAAAAGGAAATAGCTTTTATAAATGCATTAATCATGGTCGATTCTTAACATCAAACACAAACTATGATATGATTTCCGAAATTATATTTTTTTTAAAACTCAGTGTAATTTAATTTTTACACGAGAGGGCTAGTTCAAATCCCAATTTCTTCTTTCTGAAATTTTGTTACTGTATAGTAGGTCAATGTTGGCACAACGACATTAGAACACATGTTTCCTGAAACTGGATAAAAAAAATTATTTATGATTTTTTCATCAAAATTTATGACATAACCAAAGCCAGCTGTCATTAAAAATTGATTGTTTCGAATTATCTATAAACCCTATTATAGAAATACAATTCGCACCACACAGCATGAAGTTTGCATTGTTCCATGGGATACCAATTATACACACATTACGAAGTCTGCAAACACAAAAATTGTTAATCCTTAGTAATTTCTGAAAGTAACAGTATTCTGAATGTATAAAAAATAAGAACAATCAAAATTCTTCTATAAATTAAAACTCAAACCATCAAAGAAAGAAATTTCACATTTTCTCATATCTAGCTCCACAGACACAGACACACACACAGAGAGACAGACACACACACACACACACACACACACACACACATTCGAATTGATTTTTAATTTTTTGATGTGTAGAATAACAGGTTAGCTTTCACATTAAATTGAGAAACAAAATTAATGTAAAATATTAGAAAATATAATTTCAATAGTGGCAACCAAATCTAAACTTGTTTCTTGTCCTAAAATTTGGTTCTGAAGAAGCGCTATCAAACAGAAAAATGTGGTACACACAACAAAATAACCCGAATTTCTAGAATTACAAAATATGAATTATATGTAAAAAGGTTTCTCAGACTAATATTTTGTTTTAGGACATATTTCAAATTTCTGAGAGATATCAGCTAGAAAAAATACGCAATTACATAACAGTTCACAGTTTTACAAATAACAATTATACAGAATATATTACCAAATGTATATATACATTTCTAAACTTCAGTAAAAGATAAATATATCTTAGTCAGTACATTATCACCATATTTAAGTATTGACTAATATTGTCTAGCAATGCAAAGTTTGAAAAATTATGTTTTTTAACATGGATTTATTCAATATTTTGCTGCAGTCTTTAGCCCAATGGTATGTCTTTCAAATGTCTTTCAACAATTCTTAAAATTAATTCTTGTACTGAAATTGAAAATAAGTTAATGAATTATTTTAGATGTAAAGTTACATATCTGAAATATTTAAATTATTAATAATTATGGGGAAGACATAAGATTACATGCAATGGAATAATTTTTGCCATGCTAGGTGGCACCAGTTTTATATATAATAATATGCAGGTCATGACATATTACGATAATAAAGAGAATGACTTTAAAAAATTACGTAAGTACAATGTTTTTTAACTAGTAAGACATTATTTGCAAATAAATAGAATAGAAATGAAATCAAAACAAAAGATAATTGACTAACAAAACCTAATTTTGCAAGATTGTCACAATCGGATATGTCAGGTCCCCAGCTCAAATGTTGCAATTATCAAATATATGAAATTATTGATTTTTTACAGCAACAGATCTGAAAACACAGACTTGATGCAAGTAGGAAGAGAAAAAAAATCCTACAACATTTGAAAACTAATGAAATTCAATTTCATGAAATTGAATCCTGGAAGAAATCATTTGCCAAATATAAATTTAAGCACAAGGAACCCTTCTGAATACTCAAAACACTACAATTTTTTAGTAAAGTTATCAGAGAAGAGACAATGGAATTTAATATCCCTGAATGAACATCAGATTGCAGGAAGTTGCACAATTCACTTCAATCAGAAAATAAAATGCGAGTGATTTCCTTAATTAAAAAATTGTTCAACCATAGCAAAGATTAATATTTGATGAACTACAAATGCTCCAAATCATTGAAGTGTGATAGTGCAAATAAATCACAGTCGTCAACTTTTTTTATTTATACATGCTACGTTTTAATGTGAATGCTGGTGTGTAAGCCCGCTTAGAACAAAGTAGCATTGCCAGAATTTCTTAAATTCACAAGCACAACACTAAAGAAAGACACAATAAGGTGACATCAAATAGGGCCTACCAAGGTTTTCAGATCTGTGATGTCCAATTCAAATCACAAGCAACTTAACTTGGTTATTTAAAAACTTTTCCTTCATCCTTCATTAAACTCACATATCCCAAACACATATTTTATTAAACACATCCAACATCAAGTTGCACATCTTATTGTGTGGTTCCCCTTCTTATAAACATTCTACATGTTTTCTGCCCGTCTTTAATGAATTAATCAGCAACTTCTCTCACAAACACTGTATAAACAAATTTACTACATACGAAGGTAGCCTTTTATGTTTCGGGATTTGGCAACCCTGGTGTTGCAATCTGGCAACTGACAGCTCTATCGTAAAGTTGGATGTTTTGAGGTTATAAGTACTCAGAACGTTTTGACGTACGAGCGCTATTTGTGTTGTTTACAGTAACTTAAAAGATTCATCTTGGCCCAAAAATGGAATTAAATCGTGAACATTTTCGTGCGATTATTTTTTACAACTTTAGACGTGGATTAACTCAGCAACACTGCATGGATGAACTTAATTCAATTTCTGGCGATGAAGCTCCATCAAGGACCAGTGTTTATCGATGGTATGGTGAATTCAATCGTGGTCGTAGTTCACTCCAAGACGAATTTCGCGAAGGTCCTCCAAAATCAGTTGTTGTTCCGAAAACCATTGATGCTGTGCGTGAACTGATATTGCAAGATCGTCATGTGACCTATCGTGAGATTGAGACAACCTTAGGTATTAGTGGGACCAGCATACATTCAATATTGCATGAACATTTGACTATCAAAAAAATTTGTTCGCGTTGGATCCCACACAATTTGTCAATCGCTCAAAAAATGGCTCGTGTCGATTGGTCGAAAGATATGCTCAAAAAATACGATCGCGGTGCTTCGAAACACGTCTATGACATCGTGACAGGTGATGAATCGTGGATTTACGCGTATGAGCCCGAAAGTAAACAGCAGTCGAATGTATGGGTGTTTCAAGATTAGCAAAATCCAACAAAAGTTGTTCGCGCATGAAGCACTCCAAACAAATGGTCCCCTGTTTTTTCGGAAAAAACTGGACATGTCGGAACCGTACCACTAGAACAACGCAGAACAGTCAATTCTGAGTGGTACATAACGATTTGTTTGCCAGCTGTCTTCCAAGAAATCAGGAAAACCAACCGCCGAAGACGGATCACTCTTCACCAGGACAATGCGAGCTCTCACACATCGGCTCAAACAGCTGCATTTTTGAGCACCCAAAACATCAATTTGATGAGTCATCGGCCGTATAGTCCTGACTTGGCACCAAATGACTTCTTTTTATTTCCGTACGTAAAAAACGAACTGAAAGGTCAACGTTTTTCGACACCTGAAGAAGCGGTTGCTGCATTCAGAATGCATGTTTTGGAGATACCTCAGAGTGGCAAAAGTGGCAAATTGGTTCAAACGCATGCAAAGTATATAGATCTTCATGGGGAATATTTTGAAAAACAGTAAAGTGATTTTCGATTCTTAATATTTGTTTTTGTTCTCTAATCCTGAAATGTAAAAGACAACCCTCGTACAACTCCAAATTTACTCCCAACTTTTTCAAACTAGGCAATGGATTCACACACGCACGCATGCGCACACACACACACATTCGTGTTCCGCAAAATGCTAAAACTGTAATGAATCATAAATCGTACGTTAAATTAGATATTTTATTCCAGAAGAGTATATGGACAATAACATCATTTTACCGCTTACCTCTGTAAACGGACATGCTCATAGGAAGAAATTCTGCTTGCTGCAGATACTTATCTTATTATCACGTCCTTTGTAAACTTAGATAATGTAAACCTTTACTCCAGGGGCATAATTCCCATTAATGAGGCACTATTTCACACTCAAAACTACAAAGCACTACAGAGCCCGCGTCCCGCGATCTCTGGACTATGCATGAGAATAGGTCCCGCCAAAGCAGGTTGGGCAACATTACCATAGTAAGCGTTTCAAGCCCGCCCGGCGCTCGCCCGTCACACCCCTTCGGCGGGCGCCGCTCCGCAGGGAAGGATCCCCACTCCCCCTCCGGGGAGCTCCCGCGCACTTTGCCAAACAATGACCGCCCGCGTCTAGGCCCGGAGACAGACACTGCCTGCCGGCCATTCGTCTCGCGCCCGAGCAAGGAATCTCCCTACAACACTTCCGGAAGTCCCAGAGGTATTGTAAATAGCTCGCCCGTCGCCGGCTGCCGATCATGGCGCCGAAGAATTATGTTTTCGGAAACAAAGCCGCCTGAACACGTATTCGGGCAGCTGCAAAAGAATCTTCTAGTATTAGAGAGATTGCCCTGGAAAATTCCAGGAAGAGTGCGTTCCGATTGGGTGACAAAAAATTGCGACGCAAATAGTTTCGGCCTATGAGACATCTCTCCGTGAGGGAAGGGGCTAAGGTACGGGTCTTGAGACGTTTTCGGGAGGGAGAAACGGAGGCGAACTCGGCCGGGAGCTGAGTAGAGAAAAAGATTCTTAGGGAGAAATCGTAGGAGAAAAGACGTGGCTCTTACATTATTAGGGAAAAATTATAGGAGAAAATACGTGGCTCTTAGATAAGACTCGGAGTGAGGAACATTATTGCCGTCTCGGCCCCATTCAAGCCCGCATTACGCCCACCCGGCACCCGTGTGTCTTCAAGCTGACTCGGAGCCCGCCCGCCTTTGACGACTCCGAGACATGCAGTCATCGCCATCATAGCACCGGATGGGGAGTCGGTGACCTGACCACCGCCCTGCCGTCACCGCATCACGCCGTCAGCCCTCGCCAGAGCGAAGGTGAATCACGAGACGAGGACAGCCATCCAGCCAGTCTGCGGAGGCGCCGACAACCAGCGGTGATAATCCGGTATTTAACCGAAGACGAACTCTCTGCCCCTGATTACGTCACGGGGTTCCTTCGCTGGGTAGTCCGGCGAAAGTTTCAGCGTTGCCGCGCTCAGGCAGTTTTTTTTTTTTTAATTCTTGTAGACAAAACCCCATATGTTAGTGTTAAGATATTTTTTCCTAGCTATTAGAACTATGAGCTCACTGCGCAAAGTTGGTAGGCTGTTTTTGTCGCTCTCTTGCGATGTGTAACTTCCCTGGCAGCTAATGTTGTCAGGAATAAATTAATTTTGGCCCAATTAATGAAATGATTTAATAGATAACCTCCCTTCTCTTCCATCCATTCATTATAGGAATGAACCAGCGACCCGACTGAGCTATAAAAGTTATAATATGTCAATTAGCACCATTTCCTCCTCCGCACTTCCATGAAAACTATTAGTGCATTATAATAACTTCAACCGTTCAAAAATTACAAGAATAGTTTTTTGCGTTATTTTCATGCGTTTTCCTTGAGCGGAATGCTGACTCAACGTTAAATTGGCACTCCTACTCTTTAACGTTGTATATTTTGACGTGTACCGAATCAAAGTTAACATGTTGCAATACAGGATGCATGCAGTGCAACATGCAGTGCAATACACGGTTTCCTGAGTAAAATAAAAATATATCTATGAACCTAGTGAAAAATACATCTGTGAACTATGTAATCAACTGTGTGATCGATACCATTTAGAAAAGTGTTTAAAAAATTAAAAATCGATTAGTGAATACAGTACAGTCTAAACAACAATAAATACCCTCTTGGGCTTTTTTTTCTTTTTGTTTTTGAGAAAAAAATTGCTTCGTGGAAAATTACATGAAAACTACTTATATTTTCAAAAAATTGAACGTGAACTTATTTAAAGATCGGTTTTTAAGGAATAGATATCATTAAGGAAAAAATCTATCTTCAATATTGTAGATGTAGGAAGGTGTCCCCCTTGCATATTTTGCAATTTTCAAAAAATAGAAAATTTCAATTCTCTTACAGGAACTTAATATTAACTACAATGAACCACGAAGTATATAGAATTATTACAAAATCATAATTACATTTATACACATAGTAAATAAATTGAGTATCAATAGAGTAAACAAAATAAACAGAAAAAATAGCAATTTGCAGAAATATGATGCTTATTAACCCGTGAAAGCGTAATGTCATCTGCACGTGACACAATAATTTCGCTTTCCTTTTGTTTAGGGCCTGTTTCACCGGAGCCTGATAAAGTGTCTGATAGCATATTCCAGAAGTTATCTAACTGATATGTTGAAATTTTGGATTTTACGAGTCCCTGATAATTCTATCCAGTGGTCAAAGTATCCAGTAAATAATCTGGAGGTTGGAGAGCTCTTAAATGTTTATCTGGTAGATAACTCCAAAATAACAGAATTTGTGTGTAAACCTGCTGTTATTTTCAAGGAATGACTAATATTTTCGTGATGGACAACATGATAGACGACGAATTCTTTGATGGCTTAGCGCGTCCGTCCAGATGACATGTCGGCCAGAATATTTTGAGATCATTGACGAACAAGATTGCAAATCCCGTTTTAGTTTAAGGAAGCCCACGGCTAGCAAAGCTGGGTCTTTGATAGAACAGAAAATAAAAGATTTGTGAATACCGACTTACATTTCTGTAATGTCCTAGTAAAGTAAACGGTCTTGTTAAATTCATTTTATGTCAAAATAATGAATTGCACACTTTGTGTTTCGTTTGCAGTTCTGAGGTATCACCAATGAACCTACTTCTCACTATGCGTTATTTTGCAACAGGTTCATTTTTCATCACAATTTGAGTCTTCATTGAGGCGAGCAATCTTCTGCTTCAAGTGTAGTGAGTTCGTGAAGCTTCCAAGGAATACAGAAATCACCCTAGAAGATGTTTATGAAATTGCTAGATTTTCTAGAGTTCTCGCAGCAATAGTTTGCACATATGTTCCCATCCCCGATTTTGTAGTGTTCTACTCTACATAGTGACTGCCTTGTGAAGTATCTGTTTGAAATGTTTCTTAATTAATTAATTAATTAAAGACAAACATCCTTTTCTTTTTTAACCATCAATGATTTTTTTCTTCAAATCTTTATTGTCCAACACACCGAATCAATTTGTCTATTACACTCATCAACATGTGCCTAATTGTCATGATCCATCTGAAAATTTTAAAAAATGTCAACAAATTTTGAAGATAGCGAATAAAATAAAAGAATCAAAAATTAAAGTTACGTGGAAATAAGAAATGAAATTCATTAAAAAATCAAGTATACGTGAAAAAATATATATGTAGTAAGTAGAAACTATAAAAGTAGATGGGAGAAAAATTGCCAAAACATGATAAATTAAGCAGATATTTTTACATAAAAATTGAAATATCCAATCAGAAAAAAGCCCCATTGTGAGAAGATACTTATACATCTTCACTTTAAGGAGATTATTCTAAAATATTTTCTGCGTCCATTATCCAAAATTAATTTTTATTTTAGTGAGTACATTGTCATAAATGTTTACGAAAAGGTTTGATACTTACATAGTATTAACTGCATGTTAGAATGGATGAATACCATGTTAGAGACAAACATTTATGAAAATATTCTTTCTCAAATAAAAATACCATAAAAATATATTTTTTAAAAAAAAACATTTTCATGATTGTTAAAAAGCAAAATAATACATGGATTATTACTATTATTATTATTATTATTATTATTATTATTATTATTATTATACATTATTCACAGTATTACTGGCCGGTATGTCAACCACACACAGGAATGATGGCCAGGTGTGTGGTTGCTTTACTGAAGGTTCAGATGGCTTCTGACAATACGGCATGTATTCAAAATTACACACTTTTGCATATTATATACATTCCTGGCATCCAAGTGAAGACACTCCAGTGTCCGAAGTGTCATTTTTGGGATCACTCCTGTAGCTGATATTATTATAGGCACAGTTGTCACTTTACTGAAGTTCCACTGAGATGCGACTTCATGGGCAAGATCGGTATACTTCTGGACCTTCTCTTGATATTTTCTCTTGATATTTTCTCTTGTATGTTGTGGGTATTGGGTATTGATATATCGATAAGGAAAACCTGCTGATGGTTTCTATCAATGTACGTTATATCGGGTCTATTGCCGCCGACATGTCTGTCAGTGATAATGGAGCGATCCCAGTAGAGTGTGTGCTCACTACTTTCAAGCACATTCTGAGGCACAACGGCACGGAAGTGGCGAGTAAGCCCGTTCTCAATGCCAATAATTGGTGGACCTGCTTCGCCACTTCATCATGCCTCTTTTTGTATTCCAACTGTGCGTGGCTGCTACATCCACTTGTCACGTGTTGGATAGTTTCGCTTGCAGCCTCACATCTACACATGAATGGTAGAATCTCTCAGAATGTGTTTTCTGTAGTTCAATGTTGGTATCACTCGGTCCTGGATAGCTATCATGAAGGCTTCTGTCTCCGGAAAGAGATCCCCGTGCTGGAGCCAAGCGTGCGACGCAGAGATGTCGACTTCTGGTTTACTCAGCTCGTGAGGGTACCTTCCATGCAGTGCCTTCGCTTTCCATAAGGATATCTTCTCTTCCGTTTCAATGATTGGTTGAACAGGCGGATCAAGCTTTTTCAAGTTCAGAGGACTATGTTATTATCAACTGCGCTCACTGCTTGCTGAACTCTCCCACAATGTTCCAAGAAGTATCTTCTGAGTGAAGCAATTAGAGTGCTGTGTAGATTTATGAGATCTACAATACCTCGCCCTCCTTGCGACCTTGGGACGGTAAAACGCTCAGTACTTGAATGGGGATGATGTTTTCGGTGTTGAGTCATAGCGGTTCGAATTGTCCTCTGGAGGTTGTCGAGGTCGGTATTGCTCCATTTAATAACGCCAAAGGAGTATGTCAGCACTGGAATAACAAATGAATTGATGGCCTGCACAAGGTTTCTAGCAGAGAGTTGAGTTTTTAAGAGTCCATGCAATCGTTTACACACTTCAGTTGTTAGTATGTTCTTAGTAACAGTGTTTTTGATTCGGAGTGACTGTTGGAAACCCACGTATTTGTAAGTTTCATGGGGTTCCATGAAGGTAATCTTTGGTTCATTATCAGTTTCCAAATTTATAACTTGCATATGACCCCAAATGATATTCACTCTCCTGCACTTACCCAAACCGAATTTCATCTTGATGTCGTCAGTGAACTTCTCCGTCACGTTTATTAGTTGCCGCATATGACTCTCAGTGTCTGCATAGAGCTTCAGGTCATCCATGTAAAGAAGATGTGAGACCCGGAGAAGAGTTGAGTTCCCCTTTTTAAGAGCGATTCCATAATTACCTGAATTAAGTAGAGTAGACAGGGGATTCAAGGCTAAGTAGAACAATAAAGGGCTTAAAGAGTCACCCTGGGAAATCCCTCGGCGGATGTGTATAGTATCTGTGTGGACGTATTGTTTTCCATTAGAGAGATACGATTTTGTATTCCATCGACTCATCGCGGTTTTCAGGAAGTTTTGGATAAACGAGTGGACCTTGTATACATCCAAACATTGAAGGAGCCAAGAATGGGGCACGGTGTCGAATGCTTTAGCGTAATCTATGTAGCATGCGTACAAGGTTCTTTGTTTTGCAAGCACTTGCCCCATAATTACAGAGTCTATAATGAGTTGCTCCTTGCATTACTGAGATCCAGGTCTACATCCTTTTTGTTCATTTGCTAAGATGTTCTGTTCCTCAATGTGTGTCATCATCATTTGTGAAACACAAGATGTTATGAGTTTGTAGAAAGTTAGAAGGCAGGTTATAGGCCTGTACATCGAGGGGTCTTTAGTGTCACCCTCCTTTGGTAACATGAATGTTCTAGCTTCAGTGAGGAAGTAAGGTAGATTTTCTGGATTGTGAAGAAAATATTGAATTATATTAGCTATATGATGGTGAGTGCTTGTAAATTTTTTCAGCCAATAATTGTGCAGGCCATCACTGCCTGGTGCCTTCCAGTTATGTGCTTTGTTCAAAGCTGCTTGGACAATTTCTACGGTGATGATTGGTTCACCCATTAGAGGAATATCTCGGTGTCTGTCATATTCCATTTCAATCCACGTCCTATCTGGGTTGTGGGACACAGCAGATGACCATATAGGCTTCCAAAAGTCCTCTATTTGTGCCTTTGCGGGAAGCTTTGACTCTTTCATATCATTTACAAGCCCTTTACCCTTTGACATATTCCTGTAGAATGCTTTCTGGTTTCTGTTAAAAAGAGAATTCTGTTGCTTCCTCGTAGTGCAATTCCTGTAGCGTCGAAGGCGTTTTGTTAACGCCAAAAGCTTTTGTCGTAGGGTGTCAAGATGTTCTGTTATTGTTGAATTCAAGGGCTCGTGCTTCGTATGTATTTTTGTATTGATAAGGATGTTATTCACCTTTCTTCTCAGTTTTCTGAGGTATTTCCTTTTTTAAATTGCGTGAGTCTCCCAATATCTCTCCTAGTGCTTTCTATACGATTCACCAGCCGTTTTTCCCAAGGTGGCATTCTTTTTTCACTTCGATCATTGTGGGCAGTTGCTACGCGGCTGAAAAGCTTGGAACCGTTACATCTTGAAGCCACAACCGCAGCACAATAAATTGCTGTGTGTACTTCTTCGAAAGATGGTCTTTGTTGTAGATGTTGTGGCAGTACTTTCTCATTCAAGACGCTGATTGCTCTTGCTAATTTCTTCGAGCAGTTTTTTCTGGGAATGAGATAGCGGTTCAGTGGGTCAGTTCCCTCAAATTCTGCAAGTGCGACTGCAAATTCATTGCGAATTTGCACCTCTTCACTACTCTTATCATCCATACTTTCTGACATGCTTGTCCCATTGTCATCCTGAGTTTGCACAACTGATATCTCCACTGCGCTCAGATTTCTAGGTTCTGAGGAGTTAAGCATTTTTCTCACTTCTTCCTTGATTGCTTCCAAAACTGGTGCAGAGAGGAGATTTTTCTGAACAATTGCTCGACGCTGGTCCGCTATTCTTTGCTCACTAACTTCAGAATCAGGGAAACGGTGAAGAAATCTTTGATGTAACTTTTGTCGGTAGGCCGTAGTGTCAGTCTCCATTTTGGTAATGGGGTAGTATTCACGCATGATGAAGGTATTTATTTCTGTAGTCCACTTCATCCTTCTGCGTTGCCTGCCTGCGGCAGTGGTCTCTGGAAGCAATAGATTGCTTCTCTGGGAAGCACTTGCGGCAGGTGCAGCTGTAAGTGGAGATGGATGGGTGCTGCTATGTTCGGCTGTAGTATATTCGGGGTTATCCCCGATCAGGGCCCGCCTGTTCAGCTCCTGATCACCACCGGTTTGCATGCTGTCACCTCCAGCGGTGGCTCCGAAGGTGCCCCGGCGCTCCCCAGGCAGCTGCTGCTTTTCCGAGGCCTTACGACGCATATTCCTTGTCTCCATATCTATATGGGTGTGCCATCGCCCTGTTTGCCGCCAAATTTTCTGACGTTGCCCGTCTCCCACTTGGCTAAGTTCTCAATTGCTCGGACGTAGGGCTGGACTTTGGGAGACATTATTATTATTATTATTATTATTATTATTATTATTATTATTATTATTATTATTATTATTATTATTATTATTATTATTACTATTATTATTATTATTATTATTATTATTATTATTATTATTATTATTATTCAAGTGATAATTATATCTTTTCTCACATTTTCATCTATTAAAACTTTCCTAAACTTTAGAGTTTTTGTACAATTTGTTTTGGTGTTGTTAGTATTTAAAATAGATCACTCTCATTTCATGGGGCTTCCCACACTCTCTTCTCACTAGAATTTTAATTGACGTATGGGACTTTATTCTATTGAGATGTTTAAGCCAATTTACTCTGACTTTTATTTTCTTAATTTAATTATAAATTATACACTCTAAAATCGTGTTCAGTAATTTATGAGGAATAGGCAATAGTAATTAGTAAATCCATTTTCAATTATATCCTCCATAATCATGTCAAAATTTGTAATGGATTTCCTTGCCTTACTCCAGTTCTAATTTTTGAATCAGTCATTTTTAGTAAGCATATTTTCCATTATAATTTTGTTTCAAAAAACAAAATAAAAACATTGAATAGTTATAAGATTTTTTTATCTCTCTTCAGAGCTTCATATGTAGTAAAGTTGTTTCCCTTCGCAAAAACCATCTCCCACCGAGCTTTTGAAAACCTTTTCAGTAGCTCTCCATGCCAATCCCAATCCTACCACATTTACTTACATTTAATAATATCTTTCCTCTCCGCAACGAGGGATACAACTTTGTTTCCTCACGTGTAAAATTAACTCCTCTTTCTCGCTTCTTTCCCCTTTCATTTTGAAACTCTTACACACACAAAGTACGACGCAATAATAATAATAATAATAATAATAATAATAATAATAATAATAATAATAATAATAATAATAATAATAATAATAATAATAATAATTATTATTATTATTATTATTATTATTATTATTATTATTATTATTATTAAAAAACACCTTTTACACCAAACTCGCACACAGCTCACGCCGAAGGAAACTGCAACACAAAATAACGAATGAAGCGAAAAACCCCTGACCAGAGAGTATATAGCCCCTGACTCTTCCGTTACCAAAACACATTCGAATTCGAGCGCACATAGCGTCTTTGACACGAAAATGCGGCGTTGCCGCTAGTGAAAGAGCAATCGGCCAGATAATTTATCAGAAAGATATGTCAGATATTTGAACTAGAAGGACCTTGGTGAAACCATAGAGGAGAGATATCTGTATCTCTCCTCTATGGGTGAAACGCAAAATGATCAGGTACTTTTATCTGACGGATAAAATATGTCGGGTTAGTATTCGGAATTTTATCAGGCACCGGTAAAACAGGTTCTTAGTTTATACTTTTAAAGGAGGTTTCTGTTGCAGATTATTAAATACAGTTTGATAATGAGATTAGACCATTATATTTTGCTTTGGTCACAGTAGAGCGATAATATTATCAATATGGTGGAAGCAGTTCTAGCGGAAAGAAATCTTGTGCGACATAATTACTTTTTACGAGGAAAAATTATAAAGAAACGAAACGAAAAGAAAAAAGATAAAGATATATTTTACTTCTGAAAACTTTTATCTTTTTTATGAAACATCAATTAAACAATTCATATTATTTATAATATTATATTAAACAATTCATTTTTCATGAATTTGCTGTATTTGTGTGCAGTGTTACGTCTGAATTGCCAAGTGTCACCTACAAGTGACATTGGACACCCGTTCGCTTACATTTACGTGTTTTTGAAGTAACGATCATGAGTTTGAACTTACTAAAACATTGTCTTACAAAATAATTTATAAATATAATAAAAACAATATTTATTTAATTTTATTGACTTAGCACGAATTATTAGTGTTTAGAAGAAAATGTTGATAGATGAGATCACGATTTTTCCTTCTGAAGGTGGACTTCTCACGAGCGAAGAAAGTAGGGATCAGTAAATCATCTTTGAGATATGATGTGACGTAAGATCGATAGAAGACATAAATCTGACCTCATCACCAGATGAACCAAATCAACCAGTTCTCTCACCGAAAGAACAAATACTCGCTCTTCCGTGAAAACTAAGAAACCGAAGCTGGTTAAGAAAACAAGCAAAATATGAAGATATGCATCAAACTATCATGTTGAATAAAAGGAAATCGCTATTTCATGGACTTATCAGTGTGCATCCTCACAAATACTTTCTGAAAGGTATTTGCATTAAAATCAGGTCTCTAATCATGACAGTATTTACATCATATTATGTAATGATATAACTAACTTACTTACATCATTCCATATTGTAAAAGCTCACATTATTACATATAGTTATAAATATTCATGTACTCTTCAGTGCCCCAAAATTACAGAACAAAGTTCTACGGCTCATAGCACGCCCTCCGTTTCAAAAACGGTTGAAGGTACTGAGGAAGGATCTCGATATCGAGTCTTTCACTCAATGCTTGAGACGGCTTAAAAAAAAAAAGAAAAAGGAAAAAGAAAGAAGAAGAAGAAGAAAGAAAGAAATTAAAAGGATTGAGTGTGAATTACAAGTTCTTGTTTTGTTTTTTTTTCATGAAAGTTAAAGACTTGTTGTACCCTGATAATAACTTTTCAAAGCAATTAATAATTTCAATAATGTAGAATGTGTAATGTAGATTTTCTACAAATTTTTTCAAACCCTGTCATACTTGACTATTAAACACTGGAAAGATGTTTTGAATAACTAATATATTAGTATATTACTTGTTTTGTTTTCTAACTAGAAATAATGGAATTTTAGGAAAGAAAATAAGGTTTACAAAAGTTTGACTTTAGCGAATGCTTGAATGAATTGAATAAGAACAGTTAGTCCACTCACATGTTTCAATAAATAATTTTCTTTGCAATATAAAATTACTGTTGAAATGATGAAATGAGATAAGCTACATGACATTAAAGTTAAAGCAAAGTCATTACAAATTGGGTAAAATAAGATGAAAAAAATACTTGAAAGTACTGTGTTTAATGTAAGCAAAATAGTGAAGAATGATGCATTGATTCATTGCATACATAACTCTTTGTGAATCATTGTCTTCATAATTATTAGTTAAACTTATATACAATCATTTTTTTTCCCACAGCAAATTAGAAGGAAATTAATATTTTTTCAATGACAAAATTTTTGCATACTATTTGAATTAATCATAATATTTTACAAATAAATGAAGCTTTGGTAATAGAACATGATATTACACTCATACACCATTATTGAAGCAACTAATGAAATAATTTACAAACCCAGATATCTTGAAGATCAGTAGAAACTCATAACTCATATTCTGTGTTCATTATTTAACCTTTTTCAAAAAACATCAAGCTAATAAGGTCAGAATATCTATATTCTAAATTGAAAACCCAACATATCTTTAATATAATTAAATTAAATATTTCATTAAGACATCATGTGTTTATTTAATTTTGGAGAAATTATGTTCAGGCATTCTGTACAGGGCCGGATTTAACTTGGTGGGTGCCCATGTGCTGATTTTTGGTGGAGGCCCCCCCCCCCCATATATATTATATGCAGTTGGCGGCTGACAAAATAAAACCTATGTGTCAAGTATGTTTAATTAAAAAAATTTTTTTGCAAATAATTTTTGCGTACAATATTTTATTTATAAACCGAATATTTACAACACATTACAACTTAATTATAATAACTAAACTATAGGAACTTTTCTTGCTTTTCTGTAAGCAAACTCTTCAATTACATCGTCGAAAGATAATTCTTTTAGAATATCAAAATTGATGTTCAAAATAGAAAGATAATTAAGTCGTTCTTCTGTCATACTAGTTCTCAATCTATTTTTTAGAAGTTTTAATTTTGAAAATGATCTTTCCGTTGTACAATTTGTTATCATTAACACAAGATAAATTCTTAAAATAATTTCTACATTCGGAAACGCGTCTTGTATTCCCTTCTCAATTATTAAGTTATACATAAAATGTTCCCGACTTAAGGCGCTTTTAGATTCCTCATCTTGTATGAATTGGTTAATGAATTCTTTGAATTGGATCAACTCAATTCCAAGATTTTCATCGACGTCGTCTACATAAATTTTACTAAGGTTTGTTGCATGCTTGATTATTTCATTTGAACTAAGGTTGCCTAATTTTGATAAAAAACCAAACCGAGATGAATTTATTTCAAACGCAGAGACACGTTGATCTAAAGAAACTAAAAACTGGTCAATTACTGGAAGGTAACTTTTCACTCGAAATTCTTCAGCAGCTATTAACTGAACGTTTGCAGAATTTCCATAATCTAATGGAACCAAATGAACATTCCGTTGTCCTTTTCTACGTATTACATATTCTGTTGTCCCAGATTTTTCCATTCCTAATTTTTCATAATATTCAAAACTGTCGCGCCTTTCTTGAATAAATAATCTCAACGATTTAATAGCTGCAACAGCAGTATTCAAATCTAAATTTAAAAAAATACAAATTACTACATAACAATGAAATTAAAAAGTTTTTGCAGAAAAATAGACCAAAATAAAAAAAATTTAATTCTTTATTTGGTGGAGTGCCCTGTGCTGCAGCACTGTCAGCACATGCATAAATCCGGCCCTGATTCTGTAGTTGAACATAGGATGAAATTGAAATTATTCTACAAGGTGTGCTGGGATGTTTAGTTAGGCCTGTTTATGAAAATGAATATTGTTAATAGGCAATCTAGTGTACAGACATTCCCACAAGGTTACATGTATGTTATAAATGTAAATATTATAATAAGATTTTCTTTAGAAGCTCTTTTTAAAAAACAACATTTTTATTAACATCATTTTACAAACTTATTATTCTTTTTTATATATGGAATAAATTTTACAAAAATGTTGTACCTAATGTGCGTCGTTTCGCGTATTCTTCCTCTTTTTAGTACATGTTGAACTATCATATAAATATATCCCAAGTTTGTTCATGAAACCCAGGAACTTGTAAAATAGTACACAGCAATTTTCTACTGCACATAAAATTGATTACAACACTCGTGCCACATTTTTCATACATTCAGTTGACAAAAACATACAGCACTGCAGTTACTATAACTCATCAATTGCATGTCATTGCCTTCATTCAGGCAAACAAAAGGACAAAGAGGGGAAATAGCAAGGACAGAAAAAGATTTTCTTATTTACCCTTGTTCAATATTTGGAGGGCAAAAAACAGATTCCAATATCAAGTGATGTATTTTGCTTATCCAGCACACTTTTGTTATTTGATTATGAAACAATTCTTCATTAAGTGGAGAACAGTCATGTTTAGGCCTTTGTTGGAAAGTAGATGATAAGTGTTCAAATGGCAGACATTTTCAATTCATATTTTCACTCACATAATCAAAAAAAATATATATGCAATAGTCATTACAGTATTTGTAGAAAAATCTGCACAAATGTAATAGGTCCAGTTATGACTCTGCTGTGAATCATTAAAAATGGAACCTTGTTAATGTGCCATGATAAATTCACACATATGACAAATAATTTCTGGGCAATTATGAATCTAAAATTCTAATTTCCAGTGATGAAATATACAAATAATTCCACACAAAGAGTATTCTTACATTCAAATATATGCAAATTTCATATTTATACAGTATCATGGGTGGGGAAGATGGCAGTTATAATAATAGCTGAGCACAACACTGTGTGAGTGCAAAAATCTGAAAATTAATAGTCAAAAAATTTGTTTCATGTACCTGTACAATTTAAGAACATGTTTCTTTCACACATTTAAAAACATTAAAAAAGAAAAATCTTTCTTTGAAAAATACAGAGGAGCATATAAATGCTTTTTCTTGACAAAGAGCATGTAAATAGAGATATTTTTTCCATTATGGTATTATGAAAATTGAACACCATGAGTTTTTCAATTTCAAACCCTTTTTCTTTTTCTGTTTGCTTCAAGGAAATACATTAAAATGAATCAATTTTATTCTGTCGTTTTCTAAATTAAGTACAGAAATATTGTAAATGACACTTCATAATAGTATTATGAATACAATTATTGTTTGGGAATTATTATCCTCAGTGAAATTTGAAAACATTTTTCCAGTACCTTAAATAGTGGACATCTCTCTGTTTACATACCCATAAGGTGTATTTGAAAATATTACAGAAACATTTATCTGCAGTTTTTATGAAAATTGTTACCTTTCTAAAAATGACAAGAATCTCACCTCTGGAATAGAACAGCTAGATTGAAGTTCAATTATTTCTTTGGTGCAACACAAAAGTGAGTACAAAACAAACTATACCTCTTCATTCCATCCTTTCCAAATACATAGATGAAAATATTCTAGAGAATACTCTGGAGTTATAGTAAACTACAGTATGAAACTGCTATATTTCAGACAGGCAAGAACATTCATTGGAAGATTGTCAAGAGTACTGCTATATGACAACAGTTATAGCTGAAAACTAAGGAAGATATCATACTTCTGCCTAAGTGACATATTTTCTCAGTGGGTTGGCACACATACTTAAAAATAATTTCTCTGTTTCCAATCCTATATCATTCACTGCCTCTAAGTACTACTAACATAAATAAAGCTCTGATATGATCTTACAACATGGTTTAATAAATTTTAACACTTTGTCACACATACTTTGAATAACATTTCTTCATAATTTTAATTTTTCTCATGATATATGACAACATAGGACAGGTACAACTGCATCAAAAAGGAAAAATACTGAACATACAATTTGGTTGAGTATTGGGCATCTTCAATACATAAGAATTAGATTTTAAATTTCATATTACTCAATGTTAAAACCCATACATAATATAACATAACATATTAGTCAGTGTGGCTAATGTTTTTCAGAGGTATAAATACACAATTCTATGAACAATTAACTTGTCTTCTAGCTTTGTTATTGTTTTTTAACATATCCCTTGTATTGTCATTAGCTCATTTATACTGAATTATCTAGTTTCTTTATGTGTTCCGAAAATATTGTAATAAAAATTAAAATGTATGTACTATTTTGAAGTAACTCTATCTGAATGTTTAGTTGTGTTATGTTAAATGTTACTTAAAAAAAATATCCTTCAGTGCCAAAAAATATCTTTTATTTCTGTGGTGTGGTTTAAAATATTGTACCACTTACAACCCATAATTAGAATTAAAACATGTTGTATGACTATTATGAGTTGTCTGCATATTATGTCATTTAAAATTTGAATTTTCACATTTTTTGATATTTTCTCTAAAAAAGTATTTTTTAAAATAACATTTATCATAGTTATTATCTCAAATGTTAAATTTTTTATTTCAAATTCAAACTGACTGTGATGTAGAAGAAAGTTTACATAATAGTTATACATAATAAGTTTACATAATTATGATTTATTTTGAAAGTAATAATTATGTTGACTCAACAATTACCTTAAAGAAATATTACAAGTTGTATAACATCTTGTAATATTTGACACTTACAGAATGACACTTGTAATATTGACACTTATAGAATGTCATTTGCCAATAGTGTAATTTTCTTTCATCCATTTATTTTTTCTTCAATTACTGTAATCAAAGAAATTTTAATTAATGAATTATGCCCACAAATATAAATTGATATCAATGTACATTTCTTTAGATAAATTAATTATTTCAACAGAAACGGCATGATTCATTTAAAAGAAGACTATGAGCATTAAGATTTGCATAAATAATACTTTCTTATTAATCTTTTAAATATTCAACTTGTAATAACTAATACTTTGAAAAATTTTATATTTTAATTTATCACAATTATTATTTTAATAGTAATATTCATTCTAAATATAAATTCATTTTCCAAATGTAACAAAAATAATATATTTTATCAAATTATCATTATAATTCTAATCATTAATGTCTAATAAAATGCAACACGGAATGATTTATCTTGAGCTTCTCTTTCACATTAACTGAAGAGAATAGTTATTAGATGAGGGGCAGCAAGATTTGCTTAATTTACTTGGGACTAATGTTTTATTTGTAGCTGAACACTTAGATGTTTTTTGCTCAAGAGTAATTACACTGATTTTTGGATAAATTATAAGTCCAATTGCAGGAAACTTCTTAACTATACCACATTTCATTTCATAATGATGGGCTAGGTTTTTTGGAAGGTATTCTTTTGAATATTCTCTGTTGCTAAATGACAAACAAGAACATATTTATTGATAGAGTTTCACTCAGAAAACAGAAGAGCTGGAATAATACAAGAACTCAATGAGTTTCATGAACAATGAACATTTAAAATAAAAGGATGATTGTACTTAATGAATAATTTTTCCATCATAATGCATTAACCTTAAATTGACGAAAATAATTGTAATCATAAGAATACTTTTGAAATAGGTAGTCTAACATTGTTAAATTAAAAAAAGGTATTTTCTCTAATGGTATGTATTCAAGTATTAATGACCACGTTTAATGGTAATAACAATTCCACAATTATTTGAAGGACAATTTAAAGTGCTGTATAACCTGAAAGGAAAGGTTTTCCTCCCTTTATGTGTTGTACCCTGTTCAAATAAGTTAATATTGAAAAGTACTGTTCAGAGATATCTGAAAAATTAATTCCATTCCAGTTTCAACTCTCAATGAAGAGAATTTTCTGTATAAATCAAATATACATTTTGATGGATTGATGGTGGTGTGTCCTATTTAGAAATCCATAGTTTATAATGAACAAATTGGTGGAAAAATATTAAAGTTGACAATTTGAAATTATTTACATTGACACACACTGTAAAAAGAATAATCTTTCTCAATTATTCTGTTCTAGCCCATCTGATTTCTGAAAAGTTTACCATTACTGAATACAATTGAATATACGAATACTGTATTTCTGAAATAGCAAAAGCTGAGAGACATCCTATGTAAGCAATTCTATTATGCCCTTTCCAACCACATTAATATAAAAACATTCACACATATTCTCTTAAAAGTTGGGCATACATAATATGCTTCAAGGAACACCTAACTTATGGTAAGACACATCCAGTTCAACACTAGACAAAATATAAACATATTTGAGAAGAGGGAAAATTCAAAGTGCATAACCATGCCAAAAAATTAGCTTTTCATTTCTCATATTTCTTTGGAAATTTATATGTACATTTCTTGAATGTTGATACTTTCAATAAAGTATTTTAATGTGCAACTAGTTATGGAAACACTGATAAAGAGCCAAATATTTTTTCGTATTAACACTTTCATTTTCTTTATTAGTTGTCAATCACTACAATAGCTCTGTTTCACTAACATCTTCTTGAAATACAAAGATTATTATATTAAATTTATATTGAACATTTCTTCAACAGCCTTAGGATCATTCAATTGAAAATATTGTATAAAATCATGATTTGTATGCTTTTTATCACAGATATATATATACATATTTATTTATCCCATTTGAAAATCCTATCATTGATAAATTCTCTCAATATTTCATTTTTCTATAAAAATATCAGTGTTGTTTGCATTCAAATTGAAAGAACCGTGTATAAAAACATGGCTATAAAAGTATAAATCAGGGCCAGCTTGATGGAAGAAGATGTCAGTCCAGAAGGCTAAGCAATTGGAAAGACTCTTTTACAGTTCACACATTGTGTGTTTTCTTTTAAAAAACTATTAATTATCAAAATATTCAACACTATAAATTAAATAACAATTAACTAAATCTGGTAATTGCATTGTAATTTGTCCTAAACAAAAATGTTGGTTCACCAGTCATGTTATTTCTAATAAACATCCATTATTCTTATTTCAAATTTAATTTTGTAATGAAGATTACCAATTTACGTAATGTTTGTGAACTAAATAGAATGGGGGGGGGGAAATCATATTCATTATTTTTGGTCATGTATATTATGATCACTTTAATGGGTACAAATTTCACTGGCACAGAATCATTAATCTACACTTCTGTAATAGTTAGTCTCCAAACATTTCAAACTGGCCCTGGTCAGAATGCCTCACAATATCTGCTTAAATGCATAATTTAAAATGTCACATTAAAAATTATTATGAAAAAGTAAAAATGAATTACTTATAATAAATATTAGAATTTCAGAAAAATTCAGGTATTATTCCTTCTTTTGAATCTCTTGCAAAAAGTGATCTTTGATTTTGCATATTTGAATTTTACTATAAAGCTTTGGGAAATTTCATGATAGAAATATTACTAATTTTTCATTAAAAAACTGGAACCAAAGTGCCGGATGATATGGATGGACAAATTATCTTAAGGTTAATTCTAGAAAAAATTAAATTAATGCATCTATTTCATTTAACTATATGTCTAAAATTATGAAATAAATTTGGAAAATATGAAAATTTAAGCTCATTCTTATGGTATCTTACATGACTCTTCAGTTGTTAAGAAATGTAAAAGATCTGTGATTTAATTTTTGAACCTATTTTCCATATATAGTACAGAATCACATTCTAGTTTTTAAATGTTACATTTATTTTTCTCTCAGACCATCGCATTAATTTCAACTCCAGCTTAAAAACATCATTTTATCATAGCTGTTTTAAGAATAGTTGTTAAGAATCCTTATTATCATCTGCAGATAGTACTCTCATTAAGTGACTTAATGAAACAGAGCTATTTTAATTTCATTTTAATTAAAATGAAAGATGAAAAAGCAATTTGCAACATTGATTATGCTGACTTAGAGTAGTCCCATATCTCATACAATATGGTTATTTGGACATATATGGTTATTCAATATTCGTCTTCTTATTCTAACAACTATATGTAAAGAATATGACCCGTCATATATTTTTGAAAGCCTTCAATAGTAATTTGCTTGTACACAGCCTATTGGGCTCACAAAACTATTTTTTTCAATAATTTTTTCTCAAATATATTAAGAAACACATTTGAAGTGTTTGTACACAACAAAAAGGTGTAACTATATCACTTTTGTTTACATTAAAATGATGATTATTTTATCTTTGAGCGTGAAGTAATTTGTGAGTCCATTTACTGGCTATTGCCTTCAGATTTTTGTCACATTTGGTCTTTTACTTAGAGATTTTATAATACTGTAAATCTTAGCTAACAACACAGACACATACAATGTTTACATGTATATCTTCAGGTTAAAAGTAAATGCCAGAATTGCTTGACATTTCTGGGTTCATTGACAATGAAAGAAATGGCTTTGAAGATCAGGGTGAATGTTCAAGATTTAATTGCTTACCATACTTGAAATATATCTTCCTTTTGCATGCAGTTTTTCATAAAATCTAATTAAATATTGTAATAATGAGTAGCGTATGTAAATTGAATCAGTTTATTTAATGCACTATAACATGAAAACATGAATATATTTTATTTAAAGCTGAATTTTCGTTTTTAATGCATCACAGAAATCTGCTTAAATGCATTAATATTAATAAATAACAAGGGATGATCTGATTCTCTGATATTTGTAATAAAATGATAAAAGAGAAAAAGATAAATAAAAAGAATAATTTAATGAATGCATAGCAAAGAATAAATCAAAAAGCAATTAAATAAAGTCTTGCCAGAAGTTACATTTGTCATGAAAAAAAAGGACTAATGGAAAAACTTAATTCATGGACAAATCTTGTATAAATTAGCGAGTCAAGATTAGATACTAAAAACAAATGAAAATATAAATAAATAAATTTCCACTTGTATTTCGATGGATTATGCCATTACTTGTAAAACAGTCAGCACACTATATTTATCAGATGTCACAACTACAAAAGCACAATAAATTTTACTTTTACAATATTTTTAAAATAATTCACTATTTAATTGTTTTGAAACAAAAAATTAAATATAATAACAAAGTAATAAAAATAAAATAATTTCACCCATTCACCAATAAGTTCACCCATTTTTAAAACTTCACTTTTAATAATAAAAAATTAATTGTTTAAGAATTATTTGAGTTTTAGATTTCTTCAGATATACAGTACACATTTCATAGTTTATGACTTGCAATGTGACATGAACCATAGTTCAATCTAAAAACACTCAATGCTTTATTTTATTATCAGTTGTAATATCCTCGATTCACAGCACTGCGGTTTCGATTGTGCCATTTACAAGTAAGAATTCGCACATACGTGCGTCGAAACGATGCATTGCATAAAGCATAACACATAGGATTTATTGTGCTGTTAATGTAACACAAATAGTAAAAGAAGTCCCACAGCTCTTGAGGTATGCAACCTGTACATGCTGTTAAGGGCTTCAGAAGTACTAAGATATTATACGGTGTCCACGTGATTATAAATGTCAGAAGAATTGCAGATAATGTTTTGGCAGCTTTCTTGTCTGCTTTTTTCTCCTGCGTTTTCTTCTTCTTCTTCTGTTGGTGTTGTTGCATTTTGGGACCAGCATTCGCAACAAGAGCCTTCGGTCCTCCAGCTAACTGTTTAGGAATGATTTTGGCATTGAGGGGAATACGTATATCAGGCATCTGAGATGGCCGCCGGTTGATGGCGGGTGAGACTGGATAACCGCCAGCAGGATGAAGACTCAGATTGTATTCCATGCCCATCGAAGTGGTGCTGTCGACTCGTCCCACTAGGCGCTGAGCAGCACTGGCTCCGGCAGCCCCGCGAATGGGAGTCACCAGGGAACTAGAGGGTGCATCGTCCGCAATCATCTTGATTGAAGGTTGATCAGAACTTCCGTTACCATCACAACTAGATGAATCCGGCGGCAGTCGAATTAGTATTGTGTAGACCTGTATCACCAGACAGTATTAGTTACCCAAATAACTGCCTGCTTTATGGTTTAATTATGCCATCAGTATGCCATGCGTCCCTAAAATCCCCAAAAGAATTAAAATGAATGCTTTGGCCTAAAATACAAAGTACAAAGATGTTGATAAAATTTCAAGAATCTGCAATATATATATATATATATATATATATATATATATATATATATATATATATATATATATATATATATTGATCAACTTCACACACACACAAACAAACACTCCGCTCGCAGTTGACTCAGGCGTTGATTCATCACTTCAATGCTTCAGCACTTCCTCAACCTGTAAACATGAACAATTTAGTTTCGAAAATTATTATCGGTTTAATATAATTATGAGTTTTACACGTGTAAACATAGGTATTTGTAAGTTGTGTTATCCAAAGCGAATCTTCCATTGACCTGGAGCCTCACGAATATTTAGTCTAGATTGACTTTATGCAAGCAGCTCGTTTGGGAAGAATTACGCACACAGACCCCCAGGACTTTCCCTTCAAAAAGCGACGACAATAGAGAAAATTGTCGTGATAAATGTCCCTCTATTTTTGATTTGTAAGAAAATTAATTTAGGCCTTAACATATCTCAATTAAGATCCAAAATATTGGTGAGTGCCGCAACATTCTGAGTGAACTGCAAGCTCAACTTTCCGAAAGATTTTTAAAGGTTAGCATATCACAGTCATTTTTTCACACCTAACTATACTGTTCATTAAAATATAATTCTTGTAAGACTTATTTACCCTTCTACTAATCTCGTATGTATAGAGAAATCATGAATTTTCATAAGGAAATTACAGTTACAGGTCATTATAGTTAAAAATAATTTAACTACTCATATTAGTTAAAAAATAATATTGCAAAGTAAACTAAGGTAATCTTGAGAATTAGTTTAGGCTAATTTAGATCGAAAAATGTATGTTACAAAGATATTTAAAAGGAAAGTCAGAGCCCAGTGGTAACGCTTAAAACAAAGCAAACTGGAGGAGGTGTAAACTTAATCAGTGAAGAAATTGTGTTCATTTCATTCTCGGAAGTAACGCCCATAAACATGAACTTGCTTATAAATCTTCATTCGAGCTAAATGTTAATTACTATTGGAAATACACAAAAAATATTTATTTGAAGAAAGGAAAAGAAAAAATGTGTAAAGAGTCAGTTCGGAGCATAAACAAATTCAAAATGCACTCCCTTTTGTAGCCTGGCACATTACACAACTTTATTCATGGTTTTCATCTTGAGAGTTTCCAGGCATCTGAACATTCTACGAGGAGTCTGGTAAAGAAGTAACAATGGCACAGGACTGACGAACCAAGATAAGAATCACGGCAGAAGCAAATCCGTAAATAACAATTTTGAAAACGAAATCCTAACTTGTGCTAGGAACCGCTAGTCACAATACTCACAAATACAGGACCATTAACCTAACAGTAGCAAGTTATTAGAAAAAGTTCAATTACTAAACAACAGTCATCAATAAAGTGGAGCGATGTTCGGGTTCAAAGAGGTGCTTCCTGTGGATCAGATCACTACCTACTAAAAGAAAAAGCTTACCTTATGTATAAACCGTACTTCAAAAACTACGGAAACAAAACGAAGTACAAAAGGTGGAAAAATAGAGAGTCAGATGTGGCCGAAATACAATATTGAGAGCCTTCAAGATGATTCCATTGCATTTTTGTACAAATTGCGCATGGCAGAAAAATTAAAGTACATCCCAATAGGAAATACTGAAGAAAAATACCAAATTTTTAGAAAAATGCACTCATAAAGCCGCTAAAGAAGCTTTGGGAGAGGAGGGAAAATGTGAATATAAACAAAAAGACTTGTGGTGGACAGAAGATATAAAGAACCTGGTCGAAGAAAAGAAAAAGTTATATTTGAGATGGCTTTCCACAAAGGATTTAGAAGACAGAAGTGAATACAACAGAATGAAATATTTGGTCAAGAAAGAAGTGAAGAAGGCAAAAAATGTATTCTGGGAACAAAAATGTGACAGATTAGACAAGTGCATTGGTAACACCAAATCCAGAGAGGCATGGAAAATGTTACATTCCATGAAATTGAATACAACCCAAGAATGGCATTTAGTAGACCCAATTGGTATTGAAAAATGTCAAAAATATTATGAAAATCTTTTGACAGAAAATAGAGCTAAATTTCAAGGAATAAATTATGAACCACTGAACGTAAATTCCATCACACCAGATGTGACTTTGGAAGAGTTAAAAAAAGCGTTAAGAAACATGAAAAATAATAAAGCACCTGGGACTGGAGGTATATCCATAGAGCTGGTTAAACATTATCCTATTGTAGGTTTGAATTTAATTACTGAAATATTCAATGGCATTTTAAAAGGAGGTAAAATACCTGAAATATGGAAATTAGCATTCATAAATTCAATTTACAAAAAAGGTTGTAAAAAAGATTGTAATAATTATAGAGGAATAAGTGTGACTTCATCTTTGGTTAGACTGTATGGGCGAGTGCTAAAGAATAGAATTGAAATGCAAACATCAGACTCAGAAGAGCAAAGTGGTTTTAGACCAGGAAGATCGTGTATTGACAATATTTTTTGTCTCAAACAACTGATGGAAAAAACAATTGAGCGAGGAAGAGAACTTCACATAATTTTCATTGACCTCAAAAAGGCTTATGATAATGTACCAGTAAAAGAAGTATGGGGGGCAATGGAAGAAAAAGGAATATCAACAACATACATAAATGCAGTCAAACAACTTTATAAAAATAACAAAAGTCAAGTAAAAGTGGGAAAATGTCTATCAGACAACTTCCCAGTAAATAAAGGATTACGGCTGTATATCTGTGCTGTATATCTCCAACCCTGTTTAAGATATACATTGATAAAGCCCTAAAAGAATGGAAAAGAAAGTGCAGAAGCATGGATGTGAATATTGGTGATAAAACATTGTTTAGTCTACTATTTGCAGATGACCAAGTGATAATGGCTGAAGATGAAGACGATGTAACTTATATGTTCAGAAAATTAGTAGAAGAATATGGAAAATTGGGAATGGAAATAAATGTACAAAAGGCTGTATATATGGTGGTGGGAGGTATGCCCCATGATTTAGAGACTAGTATAGGAATAATTAAAGGTAAAACACAATATAAGTATTTGGGAGTCACACTAACAGCAGATGGTATAGACGAACAGGATGTGAAAAATAAAAATATAAGAGGAAAAATAGCCACAAGACAGTTGAACCCAGTGCTATGGAACTCAATTATTTCAATGAAAACAAAGAAACGCATATACAGCTCGTTCATAGAGAGTACCACACTCTATGGGGCAGAAGTCTGGACACTATCAAAAAAATTGAAAGACAAATTTCAATCAACAGAAATGATGTTGTGGCGAAGATGTTGTAAACTTTCTCTGTTAGATAAAATAAGAAATAAAATGAAAGTGCAAGCAACCTTGAACGATACGATCGAAATGAGACAACTAAAATGGTATGGACATATGAGAAGGTTGAAATCGGATAGACTTCCTCAAAAAGTTTGGGAGTGGATACCAAATCGAAGAAGATACAGGGGAAGACCGAGAAGAACATGGAACATGGCAATAACTGAAGCCATGGAAAAAAGAGAAATGGAAGAAAACGATGTATGGGATAAAGAGGCATGGAAATTGGGATGCGGAAAACGGCCAAGGCTGTAAAAAACCGCTAAATAGATAGATAGATCAAACCCATACCGTTACACAGTATACTAATTTAATACTAGGTTAATGAGGAGGTGCAATTATTTAGCGCTCTTGCGTTTCCACGCTTTTTCAGTAACACATATCGACTTAAAACCAGAAATATACACGGAACTTTAAAATACACAAACAGAATTCATTCAAACATATACCCAAATTCAGAACTACTTTATTGCAAAATGATTGTCAACGACACTGCTATGATACCTTAAAGGGGATCTCCATTAGTAATAAGTGAATTATTGATTAAGATGTCTTAAGAATATCAATGAGCAAGGACTGGCCAATAACACAGATTCCACAGGGACGCTGCAGCCCCCAGTGGGCGCTGGAGCCTTCCACGGGGGCACACCCGGTCAGGCAGTCAGACGGGTCTATCTACTCTACATACACCCAACTATTTCAAATATATATAAAATATTACAAATATTTATAATAAATAATTATTTAAATAAAATTAATACATTCATTGTACTACATTTGGTATTATTAATTTATATTTTTTGATTTTAATAGCTAATAGACAAAATAGAAACATATTATATGCAACAATATTTTGTATAATAATATATTTAGTATAAAATTAATTATTGTGAACTGGGGGATGTTGGAATTTTTGTTTCTTCTACAGGGGGCGGTGGTCCAGGAAAGGCTGGAAACCTCTTGTGGCGTCATATCAGTCGCCTTGTATAAACGTGACAAAATAATAGCCACATGCATTTCATTCTCATGGACAGCGCTGGCGGGAAGAGACGCCGGGCTGAACAATGGCAAACCTAGGGAGCTGAAGGGAAGGGGTGCCGGGTCGTGGGTGGCTACTTGTGAACCCCGTAGACCACTTGGGGCAAACTTGTGAACCCCGTATACAGGCTAGCTGTGGAAACGCATCGGCGGAAACAGCGAGATGACGCAGTTCCGTCAGCCGGCCCAGAAGGTAATATAAACGGACCCCAGACCTAAACTCCTTCTTCTGATTCTTGGGCGCCTCGGTAGGAAGTCGTGTGGGTTGTGCGCGGCGCTGCATTTCAATGCATAGGCTACTGAGGCAGGGAACTGAAGCCGCCGTGCTACGTCGAGACGGGAGGTGCGGCATACTCGCTTGTATGCTCACGTAGGCTACTGGTGCATCACACCGAATAAGATATCTAATTATCAGGCCAGCGGTGGTGGTGACCAGAAACATTCCTTCTAGTAACGGGTCAATATTGTTTATTGCAATTATTGTACATAGTATTCGTAGTATAGTAGTTGGAGCATATTTCAAATAAATACTCAATAAATTACAAACCGTTCACGTCTGTGATTTATTGCCCCGGCAAAGACGCCACACTCTTATCTACAACTCGGTTTTTGGAAACTTAAACCAAGAAATGACAATATATAAATAATCAATGGAAAGTTATCCATCTACCAAGACATATTTACAATGAAAATTCGTATGAAATACTGACTTTAAGGAAATACATGTGTACAGGTTTAGATGTGTTTCTAGAGAAATATAACTTCTATTTAGTCTTCAATGTCTATGATGTCATTGATTCTGCGACTAAAAGGCATTAATGATTGTTCAGCTGGCTAAATACAACTCTTAATACAAATTATCATTCATTTTAAGTATTTTGACAATACACCAGGAAGTAAAATTTCAAGGATAACTTCAAATTGGCTCTCATCATAGCTTCAAATTGTCTCCCAAGCTCGTTTTTCTCTACCACTGGCATTATAGTAAATGGAGTGAATAGGTGGGGGAAAGGAGGGGAACATAAATTAATGTCACGTACCAACTATTTACTTAGTAGATATTCACGGGCAATAATCAGTAGGAATTTCGAAAATGTACTACAGTGGATAAAATACTACGTTGTCAGCATGCACCTTCGATATTCCTAAAGATATTCTCATCTGGGACCTCTAGGTCCAAGATCAGCGAAGAATATTATGCTCCCAAACGTGTACATATTTATGAATTGTTTTCTCGGAGCTTGAGGGAGGTCTGCTGAAAACTAAAGTTCTTGCCAAGATAAATGGAAAACGAAAAGCTATTGCGGGACGATCAATTAACATGTTTCCACTGTGTTTATGTATTTCCACTGTGTAGTACGTTTGTTCAGGTCACTCCTCATAAGTTATCAAATATTTAGTCCTTCTAAAGGTTTGTGTTAAAAATCCTTGTCTCTTCTTTACTACAAAATTATACATCAGCGATATTATGTGAAAAAGTTTCTATCCATCCATTCGTAAAATATAATAAACGTACTACACCGCAGGCCACTTATAGTACTAATAGATACATAATAGACGAAGAAACGGAAGAACAGTTATCTTTGCGGATGATACGAATATTCTTTGCAATAGAGAAACCGTAAATAGTACAATATCATATATTTCAAATTGGTTCCGTAATAACAAATTAATAGTAAAAGAAAAAAAAAACTGTTTCAATGCAGTCCATTTCAATGAAACAGCTCGGCACTTCACTGCAAATGAACGACGTGCCATTGACTGATGATAAGGTAACAACATTTTTAGGTCTTTCAATTCAGTCAAACCTAAAATGGCACGTCCATTTAAATGAATTGAACACTAAATTAAGTTCGTTATGCTATGTATTGGACTGTTTGAATTTACGTGCTTCGAGTGCTGGCGCTATCTGTATCATTCAACGAGAACTCTCGCGCCCCATGTTGGTAGCTCTTTGTCCGAGTGTTGGTATGGCACGTGCGCGAGTGAACAGGCCCTCCGTTCTCTCCGTTCTTTTGTATTGGAATCAGTTAAATAAATAGTCTTATGAACAAAATACTCGTTTTATTCAAAAGGTTATGGGCCCAGTGAACGCTTGAAGTGGAAAAACAAGACTATTTGTGACCAATCGTAATCTGTGAGTCAGATTTCGAATTGCCAAGGACCTAACCTCGAAGTTGACTGTGGAAGCGTGTTCGTTTCGCTTGTGCGCGCATTCGTTGTGTGACTCGTGCAGTTTATCGAGGAGGCTTTAACCATTTGGAGGGCTCGCCACGTGCATATAAGTGTCTATTGCAATCTGTGAGTCAGATTTCTAATCGCGAAGGACCTAACCCCGAATTTAGTGGTGGAAACGTGTTCGTTTCTTGTTCAAGTTCGTGTTCATCTCGCTAGAGGTCGCGTTCGTCGCATGTGTGGCAATTGAGTGACGTCACAATGGCAGAGAGATTAGACATGAATAGCCTGAGTAAGTTTGATGGCAGTAATTACAATCAATGGCGATTCCAAATGAACTGTGCACTTCGGGCAAAAGGACTCTACGAAATCGTCCATGGAACTGAACTGAAACCGGAAAATAACGATGAGACGCAGAAGGCATGGATTAAAAATGACGCAACGGCAATGTTTATTTTGACATCTGCATTAGACTACGCGCAGATAACCTTGATTGAGAATTGTGAGTCATCTCATCAAATAATTGATAAGCTTGATTCGGATCTGAGTCGAGCAAAATGATTGCACACGAACGATTTCACCAACATCGAATGAAAGATAGTGACAGCGTTGCTCAACACATTGCGAATGTCGAAAACTTAGCGAAGAAATTAAAGGATATTGGCGAGACTGTAAGCGATGCGGCGATAATGACAAAAATAATCAGCACGTTGCCGCAGAAATTTTTGAATTTTCGACAGGCGTGTCTATCAGTTAGCGAAGACAGGCAAACGCTGAGAAATCTGACGTCTAGGTTAGTTGACGAAGAAGCAAACCTGTCTTTGGTTGAGCAAATGGAAACTGCGTTCACGGTCTCATCGGGCAAAAATCAATCGGCGAAATCAAAGAGGTCGACGAAGCAGAGCGAGCCGTCATCAAGTGGATCGAGCAAGCAGAAATCAGTCGATCAAAACCAGGAGCTGAAACAAAACATCAAATGCTATCAGTGCGGGAAAAGGGACCACATCGCCCGGTTCTGCAGGAACAAGCCTAAGCATAAGTCATCACATCGCGACAAGGAGTATACTTCATTCAACGTGGAATTTCCTGAAGGTGTCAACATGGAAAATACGTGGATCATGGACAGCGGAGCATCTGCCCACATGTCGTACAGGGCTGAACTATTCTCAAACATGTCTGCTGTTTCTGAAGGGACTACAATTGTAATTGGAAACAACGTGTCATTACCTGTCATTGGAAAAGGAGACATCGAGATTGAGAAAATGATTAAAGGTGAGTGGTACAAGTCAGTTATCACGAACGTCCTATTTGTTCCTGACATGAGAAGAAACCTGTTCTCTGAAGCTGTCGCGACCAAGAAGGGTTGGTCAATAATGAAGGAAGGAAAAAAGGCAGAGATTCTACATGGCTCAAAACTCATTGCGAGTGCGATTCTCGATGACAACAATAATTATCGTATGTTGTTTAGAAATATTTCAGTTCATCAGGCTCAACAAGTTACAGAGAATAGCTTGAAGGCGTGGCATGACAGACTTGGCCATGTAAACTTTACGCGGGTTCGAGAAATGATCAAGAGTGGTGTGATATCCGGCATCACACTGAGTGACGAGGATGAGATTCTCTGTGAATCTTGTTTGTATGGCAAGCAATATCGTTTTCACCATGCGTCCAGAGAAGTCCGAGAGGAGGAAGTTGGGGAACGAGTGTTCTCCGATGTGTGCGGTCCTATTGCGACTGAATCTTCCGGAGGTGCCAGGTACTTCGTTCTATTCAAGGATAGCGCAACATCCTACCTCGTCGTCAGGACCATGAAGCACAAATCTGATGTTCTGACTCGTCTCAAGGAATATGTGCGGATGGTTGAGAAGCAACAAGGCCGTAAGGTCAAGGTTTTGCACTGTGACAACGGTCGAGAATACCTAAATGAAAGTCTGCAGAAATATCTCAAGAGAGAAGGCATAATCCTAGAAAACACTTCGCCTTATACCCCACAACAGAACGGTCGCATTGAGAGGGAAATGCGCACGGTCATGGAGAGTGCCAGGTCCATGATGCACGCAATGAACACGCCAAAGTACCTCTGGGCGAGGCGGTTAACACGGCAGTGTACATTCTCAACCGGACTCCAACAAGCGAAAAGAGAAGTACGACGCCGTATGAAGCTTTCATTGGTAGGAAGCCATCATTATCGCATTTAAAAAAGTTTGGTTGCACTGCATTTATGCACGTCCCCGACTGTCAAAGAACTAAGTTGGATGACAAATCTAGCAAACTCATGTTTGTCGGGTATGATGGAAATTCTGACAATTATCGACTGTTTGACCCGACAACAAAAAAGGTAAAAGTTTCGAGAAACGTGATTTTCGATGAACACACTACGATCGATACCGAGAAGAAGACTGTCCAGATCAGCATTGCGCAAATGGAAAATGGAGACGACAACGCTGCAGAATATCCTGGAGGTCGAAACCAAATCGTCGATCTAGGTGGAGCATCCAAGTTAGCAGCTCCGGAGGCGCAGCGGCCGGCAATGAGAAATTCCGCAGTAAATGAGACCGAACCTCGACAGGATCTGGATGGAGAACAGTTCGACGCAAACCCGAGGAACGTCGAAGCTCTTCAAGAGGATGAAGAGACAGTCGTCGACAACGCCAGGGACTACAATCTGAGGAGGCGAGACAAATTGCAACGCCCAGGAAGATACACAGCGAATTTCGCTATGGTAAATGAACCGCAGACTTACAAGGAGGCCATGGAAGGCAGTGAGTCAAGAGAGTGGTGTAAAGGCGATCGCAGAGGAGCTCAGTGCCCTGAAAAGGAACGACACATGGCAACTCGTGAAGCGAACTGGCAGCATGAAGGTCATCGGGTCGAAGTGGGTTTTCTTTGTTAAAGATCAAACATCAAACAAACCAAGGTTCAAGGCCAGACTATGTGCCAAGGGATTTTCCCAGGAGAAAGGAGTTGACTACAACGAGATCTTTTCGCCTACTACTAGGTATGATTCGATAAGAATTTTATTGGCTACAGCAGTGAAGAATAATTACAAGATGTTACAGTTCGATGTACGCACAGCATTCTTATATGGAGACCTACACGAGACAATTTACATGGATCCACCAGAGGGTGCTAATATAAGTGACGGTCAGGTATGCAGACTACAAAAATCACTGTACGGGTTAAAGCAGGCATCGCGGTGCTGGAACGAAAAGTTTAACCAGTTCATGCTTGACCAAGGATTCCGACGAGGAGAAGCAGACAAGTGTGTTTACAGGAAGGGTTGTTCAAAATCGACGATAATTCTGATTCTCTACGTCGATGACGGACTAGTCATGTCCTCAGATGAAGCATCGCTCTACAGTTTCTTGGATGAGTTGGTGAAGCAGTTCGAGATCACGGTCATGGAACCCGGACATTTTGTCGGGATGGAGATATTGGACGAGACCGATGAGGGTAATAATCGTCGTATACTTATTCACCAATCCAGTTATATTCGCAGGATGATCGAGAAGTTTCACATGCAAGATGCAGCTCCGGTTGGTACACCAGCAGATCCGCACGTGAGACTGAAGAAACCAGACTACGATGATCATAGCGAAGATTCCTATCCGTATCGGGAGGCTGTGGGATCATTGATGTTTGCAGCGATCGTGACACGACCAGATATAATGTTCGCTACGAATCAAATTAGCAGGTACACTTCAAATAATGACCAGACTCACTGGAATGCAGTCAAACGTATTCTAAAATATTTGAAGGGTACTATAAATTTTCGCATAGAGTACCGTAGAAATTCAGAGATGCTAGTGGTCACAGGGTACTCTGACTCAGATTTTGGAAACGATTTAGACACCCGTCGCTCCATGTCGGGTTATGTATTCCTTCTGTCAAATGGGGCAGTCACTTGGTCCAGTCAAATCCAGAAGGCTGTGACATTATCAACGACGGAAGCGGAGTACGTTGCTGCCTCAGAAGCAACTAAAGAAGTGACCTGGATTCGTCAGTTTCTTGATGACATTGGGGAACCAGTCCAGGAACCAACAAACCTGAAGATGGACAACCAGGGAGCGCTTTGTCTTGTGAAAAATCCAGTCTTCCATAAACGGACAAAGCATGTGGACATCAAGTATCATTATATCCGTGATAAGCTTGAAGAGGGGACTATCAGCGTTAGTTTTGTGCCGTCAGATCTAGAACTAGCCGACGTCTTCACCAAGCCTACTCCTCGAGATCATTTCCATAAACTTATTTTTAACTTGGGAATGAGAAAGTGTTAATTTTTTTATTTTATGAGATTTAAGCACTCAATTGGATGGAGTATTGGACTGTTTGAATTTACGTGCTTCGAGTGCTGGCGCTATCTGTATCATTCAACGAGAACTCTCGCGCCCCATGTTGGTAGCTCTTTGTCAGAGTGTTGGTATGGCACGTGCGCGAGTGAACAGGCCTTCCGTTCTCTCCGTTCTTTTGTATTGGAATCAGTTAAATAAATGGTCTTATGAACAAAATACTCGTTTTATTCAAAACTATGCTTTCAGAATTCCATCAAATTCACTCAGCCTCCACGCTGCCAAAAACGAATTGTACGAATAATAAGCAAATCCCGCCCACGTGATTCTTGTAAGCTTCTCTTTATTAATCTAGGTATTTTACCATTACCTTGTCTCTTAATATATGAATCAGTAGTTTATGTAAAATATGACTTACTTAAGGGCTTGATTATATTTTCAGCAAACACCGATGTCTATAACCACAACACTCGTCATAATAATCATATTCAACAGGTGACAGTATCAACAGCTCACAACAAAAAATTCTCATATAATACATGTACATTATTTTACACCACCTTGTCAGATGACATTAAACGATTAAATTTGATAGAAAAGTTTAAGTCCCAAGTAAAATCTTTTCTGCTGCACAACTGTCTCTATACAATTAGACACTATACTGAGCATCCAAAAGGAAAGTAATATTAATTTTAACAATGACATTTAATGTATTATATATCATTTGGATTGTATAATTGTAAAGAACTAGTAACAAATATTGTACTTCAGCTTCTGGGTTAATGACCTCATCTCGATCAGGTTTTCGTGCAGTTTCTCTCGTGCAAATGCTGAGATGGCCCCTTGTTTTGCTTCAGGACATAAATGTAACTCACAAATTAACATCTCCCCACACAGAGTTTTTAACTGTTTTTGACGTAAATAAATAAATAAAGAAAGAAAGAAAGAAAGAAATAAACAAACAAATAAATAAACAAATAAATAAATAAATAAATAAATAAATGAATGAATGAATGAATGAATAATAAATCACACCTGCTCATACTTCTCCTAGTAAAAATCCTCAGCGAACGTACAACTTTCGTTGCAACGGCAGACCACCTCCCACCTACGACCTGTAGCAACTGCACTTAACAGGAAAGCTCACAACACACCAAAACAAATATGTATAATTTCTAGGTATCAAAATGTTCAGTCTTTAAGAAACTAGCTCACAGATTTAGAAATATTACTTGAACAAGACCTACAACACTACAATATTATGCTTTAGTGAACATTTACACAACAACTAGATAGCACACACATTCCAAGTTTCACCCTTGCTAGTGGCTCATGTAGGGAAATAGGCAAATCACATCATATTTATGGTGGTACTCCCATCTTCATTAAAAATAATATTAATTATGCGCCAATCACAGATTACTCCTCTCTCTTAAGAGATACAGACTTTGAAAGGCTTTGTATTATAGACTTACCGAAACAATGAGTATGGATTTTATGTACATACCACAGCCCCACTGGAAACACAAATGTTTTCTTAAAAAATCTTGAAATTGTTAAACTTAAAGACGCAGAAACTATAAAATTACTTTATCCTCTGATTTCAATATAAACTGTTTGTCAAAATCAAATGAAGAGAAACTATTCAAAAATTTACTTAAATCTTTCAACTTACAAACTATTATAAATCAACCTTCCAGAATATCTAAAAAAGCCATTGATCAAATAGTAGGAGACACAAATAATTGCAGCAATTCAATTGTTACATATAATACAGGGGTTAGTGACCATACAGCGCAAATACTTAAACTCAAAATGTACACAAAAGTTATTAAGGAAACACTTTATTTTACAGCCAAAACTTCTCAGGGAAACTTAGACAAATATAACTTTTTAATAAGTTCAGAAAACTGGGAGGATGTGTACAAAGCAACAGACATAAATATCAAATTTAACTTATTCAAATACATATTTCAAAGTTATTTCAACATTTTTTTCCAACAAACATTGAAGAAAATAAAAATCAAAAACCACAAATCATAGATTACAAAAGGAATCGAAACATCATGTGAAAGGAAACGAATCATGCATGAAGCAATCCCTTACCACGAATGTAATTCTGATTTAATTGCTTATTACAAAACATTCAAAAGTATCTTGAAGAAAGTAATTAAACAGGCCAAACTGTTAATGAATGATCAACGCAGTGCCAAAGCACAAAACAAAAGCAATGTGGAACATGTGAAAAATACTTTAAAAACACAAAACAGAAAC
The DNA here is from genome assembly GCA_038098605.1 of Gryllus longicercus. Classification (NCBI taxonomy): domain Eukaryota; kingdom Metazoa; phylum Arthropoda; class Insecta; order Orthoptera; family Gryllidae; genus Gryllus; species Gryllus longicercus. The sequence goes on along the minus strand of JAZDUA010000391.1, from coordinate 1,206,155 downwards.
ACTAAGAACATTGAAGTTTACTACGAAAATAATGTCCTACACAACCCACAAGTAGTAGCAAACACATTCAATAGACATTTCTCAGAAATTGGAGAAAAATTAATTCACTGCAACTTTTTAAATACTATAAATATGCATCCACACATCATCAAATGTAACATATACATCTGTGAAACATCACCTGCATAAATACAAAAAAAAAATAAATGAAAAACTAATTCTCTACAGGATTGGATAATATCCCTGACACTCTCATTAAACATTCTGCAACACACATAATTGAACCTCTCACTCACTTTTGTAACCACTCCTTAATGACAGGTATCTTCCCAGAAATTCTATAAAAAAGCAGAAGTTAAGCCCCTCTTCAAAAAAGTTAACATTCGAAATCTCATGAAATACAGACCAATATCCTTATTATCTGGATTCTCAAATATTCTAAAAAAACTTTTTTTATGATAGACTCAAACATTTTCTAAATTCAAATAACATATTGACAGATGCCCAACATGGATTGAGAAATTGTAGACCTACAGACAGAGCTATCTTCACCTTTCTAAATAACAAGCTTGTTGCTCTAGATCAGAAAGATATCCCCATCGGTTTGTTTCTAGATTTATCAAAAGCATTCGACATTATTGACCATCACATACTGCTAACCAAACTTGAAACTTTGGGAATTAAAGGCATTGCACATTAATGGGTTAAATCTTACCTTTCAAATCATTGTCAAGTAGTCACAATTAAGCATGTTAGTGATAAAAAGATTTCTACTCATTTTTACCAACATAGAATGATACATTATGGAGGGCCACAAGGATCAATCCTAGGCCCCATTCTGTTTCTATTATACATCAATGACATGTCCCTGACCCTACAAAAGAGCAAAATGGTCCCATTTGCAGACGACATAAATATTATTATTAAAGCAAACATTAAATTATTACGTAGCCAACAAACTGTACAAAAAGAAGTACAAACAGTTCTAGAGGCACTACTAAAATGGTTTCAGGAAAATAAACTCATCATAAACATCAGTAAAACTGTCTCCCTAAACTGTAGGAATCCACTCTCTAAAGAAAAGCCTCCAGCACAATTAATGATGAAAAACATGCCTGTAAAAATAGCCCAAAAACAACTTTCCTTGGATTGACTATTCAAGATGATTTAAAATGGAACTCCCATATCACAGATCTAAACAACAAGCTTACCAAGTCATGTTATGCCATATACATCCTTAAGTCATAAACTGAGAATGGTGTACTTTGCAAGTGTTCACTCGCACCTTAAGTACGGAATAATATTGTGGGGAAATTCCCCAGAAAGAATTCACACTTTCATCATCCATCATCCAAAAATGAATATTGAGAACAATGCCAAACACACAAACATGAGTTCTGCTGTTCAAAAAATTACAAATACTATCATTTACAGGCATGTACATATTTGAAATATTAATCTTCACAAAGAAGACACTTATGAGAAACAAGGATTCTGTTACTCTAAACACAGAAGTTCATAACTATGATTCTAGGCAAAAAAGAAAAATGTATGTCCCACTCAGTGAAACTTCATTATTTCAAAAAGTACCCATATAGAAGGCATTACACTATAAAACAAACTCCCTAGCAAATTTAAAAGCTTAAACTCGATATACACATTCAAAATAAACTGAAAGCTTTCATATCTAATCATATATTCTACAGTACAGAAGAATATGTACATCTTAAATATGTATCTACATCAATATAAACTAGTACTATTAATGTTAGCATGGTTTGTTGTATGTTTTGAAACCCTCCTAAACTGGTTGTTGGTTATAAAGGACGTATCATCTACACGCTATATCCCGCTCTATTAACATTTCATACATCATTTTTAACATTTCAAGCAACATTCTATATTCAATAACATTCAACGAATTCAACGTTATACTACTTTTTCTCAATTTTAGAAATATTATAATTTTTGTAATAAAATTCCAATTGTAGTCTGAAACATTAATGCTTGTACGTGTTTTGAGGCTGAGATATATTTCAATAATATTAATATAAAAATCTAGAACACGTTTTAATTCAATCCTGTAAAAAGTTAAATTCAACAATATTTTTTGCTATAAATCCTTTATTCACTGATCTGAAATTCTGAGCTTTTAAAAGATCTTTAACAGCCTTTTCTTTTAAACAATTAGTATATACAATAGGTAAAAGTACGTTAAAAGTTTGACCTTGTTTATCAGCTATTAGATCCACAAAGACTTTATTTCCATGTTTAGTGTAAATATTTATTATATTAAGAATAGGATATCAATATCCGTCTCTTATGTTATTTCCTTTGAAGTTCTAATATTATATGTTGCTTGGTTCAGTTTCGATACGTCTTTTTTTAAGGGGTAAGTGTTTTTGAGGTTTCTTAATAAAACAATTTCCTTCAAAACGGATGTTCGTTTGTAAAATAGTTAGTTAGAGTTATATATCGTGTTAAAATTTTAAAAAAGTGTCTTAAATGCTGGATATGAAGATCCTATTCTAAATATAAGAAATATTGACACAAAATATGGAAATAGTGTTGTTGTGGATCTAATAACCGATAAACTAGGACAAATTTTTAGTGTATTTTTACCTTTTTGATAGGCTAATTGTTATTAACAAAATTGTTATTAGAAAAATATATTTAAAATCTTTTAAAATCTATGAATTTGAGAATAGTGTATAAAGGATTCATAACAAAAGATATAGATGAATTAAACTTTTTACAGGATTGAATTAAAAATTTGGTATAGAGATATTATTGAATTAATATCTGGTCATGAGAGATTATTAAATTAAAATCATTATTGAAATAAAATGATCATTGAATAAAATTCTGGTCTATAGATATTATTGAATTAAGATCTCGTTATGAGATATTGCATAATAAATGTAGTCTAACTATTATCATTTGCATTGTGTATTGTTCATAAGGTGGTAGCTACTAATGAATTAGCAATGCGAAAATTAGCAAACTATGGACATAATTCTGAAAATGGTGACGCCATTCTTAAATTTCAAGAATATTATGAATTATCATTAGATGGAGAGTTAAATAGTGATACATTAAATTTATTGAAGCAACCGCGATGTAGCGTGCATGATAGACATTTTAAAACGTCTTCGCTAAATGGAATAAAATTGCAATAAAATGGCATTGTAAAGATATTATCAGGAAATATTAGATTTAACTGAATCAGCATTTGAAATATAGTAATCCCATTCTATTTAAATTTTGAGAAGGATATTTTACATCCTGGTTAAATTTATACCGAAGCAACGTGAATACCAAAGTCAACGTGATCAACATATGTGCTCCAAAAAATTTGATGGAAAAGGAAGTACATTACACATGCTAATTTCGTAATGCAAATCATTCTCCATTAGAAATCCATATTGATTTAGATGAAGATTGTTACTATAATTGAGATATAAATACACCACGAGCACAAATTAATTTATTTTCTGTTTTACTTCACGAAATTCGACCTTCATTAGATATTAAACATTCATATAATAGAAATGCGATAATGTATGCTTATCAAGGATTATTAGATGCAGGACCTGCGTTAGGTTATTTTGCACCTCAGGCAAAATTAGATGTTTGCGCCCCCCAATAATAATAATGTTTATAAAATTTTTTTTAAGTAAAATATGATTTATTATACGTATATATATATATATATATATATATATATATATATATATATATATATATATATATATATATACATACACATACATAAAGCACAAATTATTTTAAATTACATATTTAGGTGTACCATAAATATAATATAAATGATATTTAGAAGTATAAAAGCAATCGTAATGAGTGTAAGACAAACGATTTTACAAAACTTTCAATGAAACGTTAAAATTTACCTTTACGCGCTTTTTGTTTCGCGAATTGTTTGATTAATTCTGCTAGATCAAGTACTGATGCTTCAGCATGTTCGATAGATATAGTAGCTAAGCTTACGAGTCTCTTTTCAGACATTGTGGAGCGTAAAAATGTTTTTATGAGTTTGAGTTTCGAAAAACTACGTTCTCCACTTGCCACAGATACTGGTACTGTTAGAAGAATCCTCAGAGCGATGAAGACATTCGGTACATTATCCTGCAGATTTTGCTGCAGTATAAATGTAAGCACTTCTTGTGGGGGTAAAGATTTTGGAAGTCTTCGAGCTACTGCCAAAAGTTCGTAGCAAAGGTCTTCACCGACAATATCTTTGTCTTCATTATGTGTTCAAAATTGCTCCAAATTCTTACAGTCTTGAAGTAGCTCTTGAGATGTCTTTTGTTTCAAACTATATATGTCATACAGGAACACAAACATAATGGTATATTGTTATTTATTATAAAAAATGTACCAAATTTGCGCCCCCCTGAGGTTTGCACCCTAGGCGGTCGCCTAGTTTCCCTAGAGATAGCGCCGGCCCTGGTTAGATTTACATACAGATGATATGTTAACTCAAACATTCCTTTCCTCTTATTCAAAGTCTATATGGTCGTAAATCTCCTATATTACCACCATCATCACCAAAAACACAAAATAATTTTATATTATGTGATGCTACGAACATTTAACATTTTTTATATAACAAGAGATAAGGTATGTATTCGAAGTATGGATTTGGATCGTAAATTTAAAAACAAATAATATTATGAAGTCATAGGCTTCAGAGTCATGTGCATGATCTTGGCTGTCCGGGTGACGCCGCATTATGCATACCAGCTCTGAGGAAGACCACGAAAAGATGGTTGAAACGTTGGCAACCCTCCCGGTCTCCCAGTCAGCCAATATCATGCACAAATTATATCAAACATCCGCAACGTATTCAAGAGCGTTTTTACCACACGATTTTGGAAGAATTACAGCTATTTATCAAAGACTATCTGCAGATATATAATTTTTTAGTGATATGTATTATATAATTAATTATCCAAGTCTTAATTTAGTAAATGGATATACGAGACATATTGGTTGATCCGGAGTTTATGGTGTCGTTCTCTGAACCTTCGGTTCACTGATTCGGTTCACTAATCTCGTGATTCACAAGGTTATAGTTTCGCGGTTCACTTCATAATTTTGCTGGCACTTCACGCCGCTCCGGCGGCAACTGCGCAGTTTGAATTGTGGAGGCTTTCTTATAAAAGTGAATTGGTAACTATGCGTTGGATAGACTCAAGGTTGTTTATAGTGAACGCGAGGGCCGAAGGCCCGAGCCTCGCCGTGACTTGGATCCGGGCGAGCGAAGCGAGAAAACTTGCCTTTGAAACTAAATTTGCATTACAATGCGGCGGGGACAAAGTGATTGAAGTGAACAATACAAATACAAATATGTGAGTTTTTATTATTTTATTGCGCATTCTAGAGCGTATAAAAAAGTGTTAAATAGATAAGATGGTTTTTTTGGTAATTAAATTTTGGCTTTGAGTAGTAATGATAGTTTAAGTAGCATGTGAGTGTTGAATAGAAATTATAATTCTTGCGATAACATAGTGACCATTACAACATGCGAACAATAAACAAGGATTCAGTTCAGTGAGTCGATTCCCCTCTAGTGAACCGGTTCAGTGAACGACACCATAAACTCCGGATATACCGACATATTCAACAAACGATCCTACCTCAACAATAACAAATTCATACAACTAAGAATTTTAATTCTGATAAACGTACTTATTTTATAATGATATCTGCATGTTGGAATTGATGAATGTACTCTCAAAAATGAATTTTGATAAAATTTCAAGAGATGGATGCAGCATTTAGATATATGAATCGTCGAATTTATTTATTATTAATGATAATATATATTGTGAATATAATTTTTTAATACTTTAGTGAAAGCTGAAATATTTTATTTATCTCTTTTGAATATCAACTTTAATAAAAACAATTTTACAATATGGCATATAACAACAAAATTTAAAAAAATATTTCTGACATGTTAGAACCTAAATATTTTTTCCTATATTAATGATGAATGAAATGATGAATGAAACAATTTTCAAATGCATTACATAAAAAATAGAGAGAGGTTTTTAGAAAAAATAAAATTGTGAGTGTGGTGACTCAGTGATCAAAAGTTACTTATACCTTTATTTATATTTTCTACTATATCTTCATGTTTCCACAAGGATTATAAATAAATCAGTAACACTACTGGAAGTGTAATATGATCTCCATATTTCAGTTTTAGAACACCATCATAAAATTTATACATTAATAATTTTTATAATTCAAGTAAGTAAAAGTTTAATTTAATTTAACTTTTTTAATATAATAATACATGATCTTCATCAAAAATGGTTCTTGTATCACATTCCTTATGTGTTTGAAATTGATGATAACTGGATAGACGTTTTACATAACATTGTTTTGATATATCTGTTAAGAACATTTTATATTCTGACAAGTATTCCTTTTTCATATAATTCATACAAATCTTGATCAGCAATAAAATCTATATTTTGTTCCGGATGTTTTAAAGATACATGATAAGTGAATTGTCATGCTTCTATATTATATACAGGATCTGATCTATGTTTATAACATGTTGTTCTAAAATTAATAAAACACATTATTTAATAGAATTAAATCCAATTTGAGATATAAGTCATGATAATCTACAAACTTTTTACAACAAAAATGTTCATATATATGTTTTAAAAATTTTAAATCTAATCGTTTATACTTAAAACAGATCTCCAGTCTATCTCGTCAAATGTTAAATATTGTTGAAACTTATTATAATTATCAACTCATTCATATGGATAATTTCCATTTTGTAATATTAAATGCATACCTTTTTTGAATATGTCACAGATAAAACGTTTGATAATTAATTGATTTGGAAACTAGTACTTAAAAATGTGTATGTATCAATAAATCTAAATTCAATAATAGTATCTATAGGATATTGTTTCCATATCATTTTGGTTTCTTGACTACATTTTTCTTTAACAAAGTGATAATATAATTTTTTTGCGTTTATGACATACAGATAAGACATGGTGTAGGCGTTTTACCTACAAAAACTTTTGAACTCTGAATAATCTTATCTGAGTTTTAATAATGTTCGTAAAAATAATAAAGAATCATATTTTAAATTATGTAATTGTTGAGAACAAATTTGAGAAGTCGTAAATATAAATTACATTCTGCACCTTTTACTTCACCCGCAAAATTATTATGATCAACCAATTTCTTTAGTCCACATTCTTTGAAATTTCTATTACAAATTTATATGGCACGATATAGCCATTTTATAATGTTTTACTTATTTCGTTTGTCCATCATAATTTAATGTAAATATTCCTCAGCATAATATTTACCTAAACTCTTTCATCAGTCTTTCATTAATGCTTGCATTATTTCATCAATATTTTCACTTGATTTTAAATATGTTCTAAACTGTTCTGCATCATAATCATCTTAATTACCTACTAAATCAAATGTAAAATAAAAATTATTAGTTTGTTGCTCGTGAATGTATTCTGAATTCAGACATTTTTGTTGAAGTTTCTTTAATGTACTTTCAGAATCGCAAGATGAAATTGTTCAGCACTAAAAGATTTATATTCTCTTATAAGTTGTTTAGGCATTTTAAAACATATCGTATGATGTATACATTAATCAATGCGATTATTAAATCCTCTGCATTCTAATTTTTATTACATTTTAAACAATGACGTTTTTTACATGACATGAATTTGACCTTTTAATAATGCACTAATATTTTTATACTACACAATGATCCCTAACCTTAATTTGATTTTCTATTTTTTATCTATTTCTATTATTTTTAAGGTTTAACTATAACAATTTAATTCTAAAGAAGAATCTTTAATTTGATAGTCATTAATAAATACTTTTAAAAATTCTTCATATATTTTGATATTTGATGGTGTTGTATCTACAGAATAATCATTTTAAGAGACTTATTTTGAAATATCATATAGATTAGCTCCATTAACATGATGAGATGCTGGAAATATAATTTTAATACCATAATCATCACATCTATAATCACATTTGAACTTATTAGTTTTGATATTTTATAAGTTTTTGCAATTTTTAAGTTTTACCAAATCTGGTAATGGAATATAACAACCAACTTATAAAGGATCATATTTATCAGATTGAAAATCAACATAAGATATTTATTAAATCGTTACTTGGTTTTTGCATTATAATTATCAAATTTTGGTATAATCTCTTGAATCAAGGATTGAATCTTCTCAGATACTGATTGTGGGTCTTGATAACATGTTGATGAGATTAAAAATGGGGTTTAAATTTTGTTTTATTACTCCAGATAATTGTAATTCTACATATTGTACAGATGCTATTAATGAGACATGAACATGAGCATATTTCATTTCAATATTTTTTTAATTTAACGTTGGATGCTTTGTTTTTAAATAGTTTTCTAAATTATGGTGTTAATTGTTCAAACTCAATATCTAATCAACAATTCTATTATTCAATGCTTCTTTAACTTTAGAAACGTTGATTCCTTTTTCGATGAAAATAAAATATTTTTTTGTACTGATGCTCGTTTACAATTTTAATAAGATCACTAGGTTTTTGTACAATATCATCATTTAATAAAATTTTATATTCCTTGTGATATGTTTGTTTTTGCTTTCAAATATTCAATAGATATTCAGGATGCAATAAAATATGTACCAGATATCTCCTCCTTTACAGACTTCCAGTATTAGAGGAGTCGCTTTTTTATCTATGTAATGTAATAATTCTAGATGATTTTACTGAATTATGTACATATTTTGGTGGCTCATATGTGCACATATGTATTTTTTACTATAATCTGTTCCTACAAGATGACATAATTTCATAGCAAATAACTACCCAGTTGATATACCTGAAAATTATACAATATTTGATTTTTATTTTCATGAACTATCCGTTTGATAAAGTCGTAACTATTTTACATGTTATTTATTTTCTTTTGTTTTTTAAAATTTTTCTATTAAATAGATACTTATTTTTTGTAATTCACATTCATTAAACGATCCTTGAATATCTTTAACATGAGACAATAGGATTGAAATGTATGATGTAAACATTTTCAAATATTTCCATAGACCAATTACCAGTATATAATTTATCAAATACAGATTTTCATTTTCTTACTCTTACTACTCCATTCTTATGATGTATCTTTTAATTTTTCATTCTGTTATCTAATTTGTTTTGGTTTATACATTACATTTATAAAGTAAAAAATAATAATATTACAACTGGTTTGGTGTTTAAATATAAAATTAAACACACAGGATTTCTGTTTGATTGCCTAAATACAGGCCTTCTGTTTTTGTGCATAAACTGACAATATTTTATATTGCGTCTGTTTGTTTTCGTGTATACACATATTTTACTAAAAAACGATTGTATTTTATTTCTATATTTACCATTATTTGATTTTCGTGTCATGTCAATTGTTATAAAACCAAAAGGTTCTTCTCAACATTATTGACAACAATTTTTAAATTCATCAAAGTGCATACCACCACTTACAAATTCATGATAAATATGGTTGAGATTAAGGTTATCTTGTCTAAATATATTTAGAATTATTTAATTATCTCTTATCAATTGCTTAGGAAATTTTGAAAGTGTTTGTGCTAAATACCAACAATAAATGTCGTTAGGTCTACCACGTCTAAAATACGTCTCTTTCAATATCTTGATTTTCTAATATAAAATCATCGAATAATACAAGGTGTGGATATTAATTAATTTCCAGGACAGCTCAGTTAACACCAGATCAAATGATGTGAAAAACGTAACCTTTTAATATGCTTCGAAGTAATCCCCATCTGCCGTAATACACTTCTGTGCTCGGTTGTATTGGGCTGTTTTCTAGATTTTACATTATTATTGATATAGGTATCTCAACATCTCAAAAGACGTAAAATTATTAATATGTTAGACTAAAATAAGAATTTTATTACAAAAATGAGAATATTCCAAAATTTGAAAACGTGGTCTAAAGTTGAATTCGTTGAATTTTATTGAATTTATAATGTTGCTTGAAATGTTCAAAAACATGTATAAAATGTTCAAAATGACGTATTTTGAAATATGTGGTCTAGGATTGTAAGATCGCCCTCAAGGCGTAAAATTGGAAGAAATGAGAATATTTTGGGATAAAAGGATAAAAATATTATAAATTCATAATAAATATAAGTATTTTAATACGATTTTAATGAAAAATGGAAATATTTAAATACCTAAAAAGTATAGTTCTACAAAATCTGGTCCAGGAGCCCTGGTTTATAAACTACTCACTGCATCATTTTAACTCTATTAACTTATGAATTGGAAACGCTCGAAATGTGAATGCGAGCCGTATCGAGAATCAAATCGGAAAAGGGATATGAGAAATGGGAAAAGTCGGAGAGGGGAAGACGGGATGGAGAACGAAAGGAAGGTAGGAGGAGCGGGGTCGAGGTAAAGCGCTACCCACCGAGTCGCTGGAGACGGAGCGCACGGCGAGGCGGCTCGAGGCGGGCAGACTGCGGGAGTCGTAGTGCTGGTGGTGCAAGTGGTGCGGCTGGCGCGTTGGCGTCTGCTGGGCCTGCGCCCCCGCGCCGCCACCGCCGCCGCCGCCGCCCGCAGCGTATGGGTCGCGAATGACGTTGAGGGAGGTGCAGCGCGACACGCTCGACTGCAGAGGCGTCTCCACCGAGACGGGCGTCGCGTAGCCCATGTCGGAGGGGGTGTCCTCGTAGTCGGGCTCCGCCACGTCGTCGCGCTCGCGCCCCGACGTCCACCACGCCACACACCACGCGCGGACCCACGCCCATGTGAACGGGCGCGCCCGCTGCCAACACGCACGCGCCGGTTAGACTCCGACACTCGCACATGCCATTATTATTATTATTATTATTATTATTATTATTATTATTATTATTATTATTATTATTATTATTATTAACCCTATTAGGGCAAGGGCAATTTGTAGTATATGAGTTATATATTAGGCGTCAGTGGCGTAGCCGTGGGGGCTCGTGTTGCTTCAGCCACCCAGATGCCAAAATTACATATTAAAAAATATTGATTTTACTACTTTTACTGTGCCTAAATCCGGGATCACTTTGTGCCACGCAGGTGGCTTTGTGTCACCGCACCTTTTAGAAAACTGTTGCTACGTTGTGATGTTTGGCGTTGGTGGATACATGTTCCTAATGCGTGGTACTACTATTACGCCTTTTAGGAACTGCACTCTCATTACTGTGTTCCCGGGCTTTTAGATCTTAATTTTGCATCAACTGTAGTTATGCTAACGTTCGACGGAAAATTTGTGTTGCAGGTCAGAGTACAGTTAGATTAAGAAAAATGAAGTAAGTTCTACAGCATTATTTATTAATCTTGAACTATAGTATCTACTATATTTCAAAGTTTTTTTGTATTTGAGACAGAAATAAACTGATGGAAAATGAAGTGTCTTTGGGCCAGTAGCTCTTGAATATTCAATGTGGTATTTCAAGTTTTTGACACTTTTTAAAATTATAGTTAAAACAATAATCACTATACGTTAAAATAATTACTTTCATTGTTTGTTAGCCAACAAATCTGAGACATTGCATACCGCCACATCAACAAAAGTGAAATTAGGACACAATGATTGTTTGAAAAGGACAGTATGTATAATTTTTTTATTGTATTCAAGTTGTATTGTACAGTAATTTTAAGTCAAGAAATTGGAAAGGGGAATTCGAGCCACTTGAATTTGTTGCTGCCATTCTAGCAGCTCCACTGTAATTAGATATTGAAAAAAATATAATGAAATTCTGAATTTATAACACAAACATAATAGTCCTTATGGCCGTCAAAACCGATTACCATTTCCTGAATGATAGGATGTAAAATATTTGTAATAGTATAATTACTACCCGAAGAACGAATTCGCATATTGAGAAGAGATACATTTTTAAACTACACGTGCTTAGGTAGCACTTACTTTGTTGCTCATTGTAAAGGCTACGTAAATTATACCGCCATTCCTGCAAATATTAAAACATTTCAATCATCACTAGTAAAACTCATTACTAGAAACAAGATTTCTATGCAGTATCTAATACAAAATTTCGCATGCAAACATGCACTAACAAATCGAATTTTTGTTTAGTATATCTTTTTCGTTTTATTGCCTTTTGTGACAGTGAACAATTAACAATTTCTCTAAATGTTATTCTGTCAAATTTATCTTTCTGTCATAAACGAATGTTTATTACCTAGAATGAAAAATCTCAGAAGAACTTCTAGATTTCTTCATGTATTATATGTTTTACTATCTTGTAATGCTTATAAAAGCAAAAATACTCAGAGATACTCCTATATTCAATAAACACTTTTAGATTTTGTTAGAGGTACACAGTGCATTCAAAAAGTTCCGGGACTACCGCGCGCTAAAATCGGGAAGTGGCGCTATCTCTTCTCCAACGTGCGAACTACTTTCCGCCGACTTCTGGCTAGCTACTGTTCAAATTTCAAACTGCCATCTCGATTCAGTAGCGAGTTTTGGCTGATAGAGTAAAGCTGTGATTTTTTGTCGCGTCACAATTTTAATTATGGAGCAGAGAGCCGCCATCAAATTTTGTTTTAAATTGAACAAAACTCCAAGTGAAACCCTCGAATTGTTACAAGCCGCGTATGGAAATGAATGTCTTAGTCGTAGTAAAGTGTTCGAGTGGTATGCGCGTTTCAAGGCCGGTCGGGAGTCACTGGCAGACGATCCGCGAGAGGGGCGTCCCTCCACTTCCACCACTGATGGGAACATCGAGCGAGTGCGCGTTGCTGTGGCCTCCAATCCACGTGCTACTGTTAAAATGTTGGCCGCCGAGTTACACATCAGCGAGGGAAGTGTTCATATCATTCTAACCGAAAAACTGGGTAAGAGCAAGATCTGCGCGAAGTTCGTTCCTCATTTTTTAACACCAGAACAAAAAATTCGTCGAGTGGAAGCATCGGAAACTCTCATCGAAATGGCGGATTCGGACCCAAATTTTTTGGATAAAATTATCACAGGTGACGAATCATAGTGTTTTCAGTACGATCCTTCAACCAAACGACAGTCGATGGAGTGGAGGGGTCGCGGCGATGGGAGGCCGACCAAAATTCGCGCGGTGAAATCGAAAATCAAGACCATGTTGATCACGTTTTTTGACTCTCAGGGCATTATCCATAGAGAATTTGTGCCTCCAGGGCAAAAAGTGAATGCGGTCTTCTACAAAAGTGTCCTTGAACGATTATTGGAACGGATACGGCGCGTGCGGCCCAACCAGTACAAATCCGGAGAATGGTTCTTGCTTCATGACAATGCGCCCGCACACACCGCGATTCTGATAGCGCAGTTTCTAGCCAAACGGAAGGTGACTGTCATCACCCATCCCCCCTATTCTCCGGACCTCGCCCCGGCAGACTTTTTCTTGTTTCCCAAGCTAAAGAACGCTATGAAAGGGGACCGTTTTGACGATGTTCCAGACATTCAACGAAATGTGACGCGTATTATGAACTCCATACCGGCTGAGCAGTTTCAACGCGCCTTCCGGCACCTCTACGAACGTTCAAAAATTTGTGTGGAAAGAGAAGGCCTATATGTAGAAAACTAATAAATATCTTTTGATTATCTCGTTTTTTCTCTGTTTTAAAAAATAGTCCCGGAACTTTTTGAATGCACTGTGTATATTCAGTTCCAATTAGTTCCTAGTATACATTCGATTGTAGACTTGCAAAAACTATTTTTTCTGAAGATACGTAATTTCTAATTGACGATAATGTTTACGTACTACGAAAATGGATTTCCCGTCTTGCAAAATCTCTATAATAATTATTCTTGATTTACAATTAAACATATGTGCACTCGTACCTTTTTACAACAATATTAACATCCGTCAGAAAATGATATCTTTCAAACATTTCGTCTCTTGTACACTTAATGCACTCACGCAATTAAAACCAATATCCAAGTTACGTTTATAAATAAAGCAAAGAAAAACTCAGAAATATTTCGGATTTGCAAACTGACGGAAATAAACTAATAGTCGCTAGGCCGTTGTAACATGCTATTGGGCCCTAGGCTGTGAAATGTAATGGGCCCTTGGGCCCTAGGATAATAATTAATATACATCCATACATAATTATTTCATTAAATATTTATTTTATTAATAAATATTATTATTAAATAATTATAATATATATTAAATTTTAAATACAATAATTAACAACAGTAATAATATATTGTTTACAAAAACAGTATGACAATAATAGTATTGCACTAAGTTGCAAATTACACATCGTGCGTCGATGAAAAAAGTTTAACTAGGGTAAAATATACAGTGATTATGCAGAGTAAAAAATAATTTGATCACTTAAGAGCATTTTTAAAATATATTTTATGTAATTAAATAATATAAATATTTATTAGTATATATATATATATATATATATATATATATATATATATATATATATATATATGTTTAAGAAGTATTCAAAGAATGCTTTCCCGGGATATATCACATCAACCTATCAATGTTTAACAATTATAGTAATTGACCCTTTACTAATATATTCTGATGAATTTATTACTAAAGGATATACTAAAAAGTATTACATATATACTACATGTATACTAAATTATAGTTACATGTATACTAAAAAGTATTCAAAGAATATATTAGCACCCGATATTAGGCCAAACAATAAAGAAAACTGTGGTTAATACAATAGTACATTTTTAATTGAAAAAATCTGTTAAATGTGTTTGAAATCTTATTAAATTTATGACGAAATCAATCAATAATTTAGCGATGCGAATTTAATCTCAATTTTTTATATAACATTACAACTTAATAAACTATGGTAATTAAAAACACGATTTCTGGTCTATCACTGTATACTTTTTTGTTCACTGCCAGTTCAGAAATGAATCTTCTTATGTATTGTAAGATGATATAATACCTAAATGCTTTTTTCGTGCTTTAAGTTTTGCAAAATTGTCTATAATTTCAGCGTACGAAATGTTTCGAAACATTTCATTTTCTATAAATAATAATGATAAATTAGTAATTTGCTCTTGATTCATAGTTGAGCGTAAAGTAAATTCGTGTAAAGGTGAAAATGAACGTTCAGCGGTACAGTTTGTCGCAAAATTACATTAAAAAATGCGTAAAGCAATATCGACATTTGGAAACACATGTCTTAATTGCTGAGTACGGATTAATTTTAATATATCTTTTGGACCATCGAAATTCAAATTTTTCACATATGCAACAAAATGCAGTAATTCAGTTGAAAATTCATTCGCTAAATCTTTAGGATATATTGTTATTAATTTATCAGCACATTTCTGCAAATCAGGAGCGGACATCGTTTTTAAAGAATAAAAGAAACCAAAATTATTATTTAATTCAACATCGACTTCGTATCGTTTCTGCAAAGCAGCAGATAAAGCATCGATTATAATGTAATAAGAATTAACGCGAAAATTGTGTCTTGCAGACGCTAAGTTAGTACTTTCAGCAGCTTCCGTTTTTGATTCATCATGAAAATGTTTGTGTTTTCGAGACCTTTTAGAATCAAACTCGTATTGTGCGCATTCGAGTATTAATTTTTTAGCAGAATCTTCATACGTGCTAAACATATCTTCGTCTCTTAATTTCTTCAGATAAGTGATTAAGAGATTCATATTGTTTTACTGCAGTAGCTAAATCTATTTTAGATAATTGTAAAAATTGACTCGTTGAATTGAAACGATCGAGAATTTCATTCCAAACTTTCGTCATGACAGCAATCTCTAATTTTTTCATTTGAGAAATCAATGAATCTGCAGCGTGTTTAGTTGTCGCTGTTTGAGTATCATCATTTTTTAATATTTCAAGTGCTGTCAAAATATTTGCATACTCCTTATCTAAAGCAGCAGATGCATCTGCACGTGATGACCATCTTGTTGTAGATAAACATTTTGGCACTGGCATATTTTTGGATAATGCCTTCGTTAAAACATTCCACCGGTGCGTAGAAGCAGCAAAAAATTGTACAGCTCTTGCAAAAATCCGAAATATTTAACAGCCCATAAACAAGATTCTGCTGCACATTCACCAACAAGATTTAACGAATGCGCACATGGAATAAAAACTGCCAATGGATTAACATTTTTAATTTTTTGTTGCAAACCATTGTATTTTCCAGCCATATTGCTAGCATTATCATACGTCTGTCCACGACAATCATTGACGTCTATTTGAAGTTATGTAAAAATGTCAAATATGCACTCAGCTAAATTTTGTGCAGTGTGGCTATTGATGTCAATAAATTTGATAAATCGTTCAACTGGTTCTCCTGAAAAACGTGTTTAACTATTAATTTTTAATTTTAATTGTAATTGAGTATTTTCGAATAAAATACTAACCAGATTCAAATTTGAGTACAATCGAATAAAATACTAACCAGTGTAACGTATTAGCCAGCGTGCCTCGTAATACTTATAAAAGTAACCAAGTCATAGTCACATCGTGTGAAGCAACAACTTGTTCTGGAACACTGCATATTGCGTTCTTCACTAAGTTTAATAGATATTACAGCCTACACTACATTATAATACTTTTTTACAGTACTGCAATACCACTTGTGTCTGAGTCATTTATACTTTCATAGATGCTATATTTGTAGGACTACCACTCTATCTACGTGAACTCTCTAGATTAATAATGAGCAACAACGTATGTTCAACATTTCGCCATTCCTACCCTGTTGTATTCAGAAACCTTTCCACTTCTGTTGAAGTGAATGTTTCGTGCTAGATAAAAGTGTACTTGAGTTTTTGCTTGCCAATTGTGACGGGTGTATCCTTGCTGACTTCAGTACAGAAGCTGATCGGTCAAGCCCTTTCGAAACGGAAATCCATGGACATGTATTTTCTCTCTCTCTCTCTCTCTCTCTCTCTCTCTCTCTCTCTCTCTCTCTCTCCCGAATACTACACCCTCTCCAGACAATTTCCTAGGTAAATCAGGACGTTTTCTGTGCCGGCTCATTGTCCGTTGTGATTCGGGCGCATGCCAGTGGTAATATAAAATAAAACAAATAAAAGCTAACAAATAATAAAAAATAAACTAACAGAAAATGGACGAACACAAAAAATCTCTACAGCAAAACGCTCACACAAAACTCTCACGAGGAACGCCTAACCTCAACACAACTAGTCACAACACAGGCGAAAAAGCAGAAACGCTGCACGAAGCTCAGGTTTCCAATTCGTCGGTGGCAACTCAGTGACCTCTGATTGGTAGCTTCCATGGAAACGGGAGTGGCGTCTTTATGTCACACACAACTGTCAATCAACTACATAAATTAATAGAGCCTTTCATAGTGACAAACAGTAATTTGTTTAGATATTAATATTGATATTTGAGTAGTCTGTATATTTTCAACAAATAAACCAGTAGTTAATTAAATTTTTGTTATTTTATTTCACTATGTAGGCATACAGGTGGTCACGTGGCAAAATTAAAAGATGACAGATGGACATACATACATACGTGTTAGCAACCTGGGATCCAAGGCAGGGAAAAAGAAGATGGCGTTCTAAACAAAGACAGGCCGATGTTTTAAGAATGTATATGGCAACATCTGTTCAAGAATAGCACAGGGAAACAAGGAACATTGCCCAAAAGATATGTGCGCAGCGATGGTGTAACGGTTAGCGTATTGGACTGTTAATACTGTTATACCCAAGTTGGTGGGTTCAAACCCGATCGAAGCCGTGGATTTTTAAGGGCGAAAAAACCCTTCGTACCCCTTCCTTCGGAGGGGTACGAAGCCGGCTGTCCCATGTTAGTAGATTTACTTACATGTAAAAGATCCTCAAGCCTAAATGACGCCTCATGACCGAGCTAAATTCAAATCACCTGTTTCTCGCCCAAGAAATATCTCCTTTCTCTGCTAGTTGGTGAAAGGAGCGCACCGAAATTTGCGTGGTCAGACGGAAGAGCGGGCCTGATGGCCCGATTCTCGCCATGTAAAATAAGGCATTAATTCAATTTAAAAAAAGAGAAACAAATGACAAAAATCATTAGTGAAAGGAAGTGCTAAATGTAAATAACTGCAAGTGTAATTACTAAAGTAAATGAACGTGTGAAAACTAAAATAAGAGAAAAAGTATCAACAAAGAGACCAACAAAAATGACACTAGAATGTATCTCAAAACTGAGTGGAGCTAGTATTAAATTAGCATATAGAGAATGTACAGGCAGGCTGGTACTAGATAACACTAAACCTCTTAAGGACTGGTCCATCTAAAGAGATAATCAGAACCACCCCTATGTTCTGACAGGAGGTCTCTGTCCTTTTAGGGATTCAATGGGCTTATATCATCACCATCATCATCATCGACAACATAACTCAAATTGAACACATCTTTTACGCATAACATAAACTTTAGCATATGTTTAAAAAAGTGGTCACAGATCTCCAAGAACAAATTAATTAAGTTAGAAACGTATTTTAACTTACGATTTATTATTATTTAACTTACGACTTATACGAACTTTGAAAGACGTTTGGTTAAAAAACAAGTAGTTGAAATAATATTACATAATTTATTGAGTAAACCATTAAAATTGTAATTTTATCTAAACTAAATTAAAGTTATCGTCTTCTATAGTATTTCAGTAGTATAGATACCTATTGCGGCTCTCACACGCAACCGATCTTCATAAAGACAGAGAATTTTACGGAGACGTGACTAATTGCAATTTTAATTTAAAAATACGACGGATTTGTTAAAAAAACGCATCCAAATATTTATGTTAAATGGAACCCGCTGTACTCAGTCAGCTATATCGTTAAATAACTCATAAACAAAGCGTTTTAAGGCCTTAAAAGCAAAAATTTTGAAACGTTCCTCACGTTGTAATGTACAGGATGAGATATTCTTAAACATTCTATTAAATTTTTGCTGGTTCGGCACTTATCGATACTACCAATGCCACCTACATTTCAACCCTTGGTGATGGTGGCTATCTTTGTGACGTTGCGTTTAGAAGGCTTAGAATCTTCTATCTTATATTAATTGCGCGACTTTTCTTGAACGATGACCTTGATTCCCCCTCTCTAGCACAATAAAGAGTTGAAGGCAAAAGATCGCAGCGAGCACTGATGACAACATTCCAAACAATCTTCACTGGCGCGAAACATAAACTATTTTCTGTTGAAGACGAGAACTTCTATCCGTGATTTTCTCCAAAAATCTAAAGAAATGACCGAAGCAGGAGATGATCCATCAAATGAGATACCTCGAACTTCTGAGAAACGCAAATTATTGAAAAGTTGAAATGGCATGACTGACTCTCCAGAGACTGGCATTGCTCCATAAAATCTAGGGGCCGATTTCCTAACTAATACCCCCGCGCTACCCGCATTTCTTCAATACTTCGTTAAAGAAAAGTTGCGCGAGTAATACTATTTATGCTTTCAGTGTTCACCGTAATTATTAGTTTAAGATTCGCTCTCGCAGCAACTAGAAGTACTATTAATAGTTGCTTGATTTCGATGAAGATTGTTTCTGATGATTGTAGTGAAAACATTCATTTATCGTTTTGTCGATGTCTATAAATGCTGTGTGCCTAAACGTGGAGGGATGTGGGTGTACAGTGAAGAGTGATGACGTGTCTTGTTAGGTTTGGTTTGTGTTTTACCTGTACCAGTATTTTCGTTATCAGGAGTGATTTGGTGAAACTTTTAAGTCAGTTTGTTCACTCACGAAGCACGTTGTTAAATATTTTTGTGACTATCACGAAAAGTGGAAAGATAACTTTCAAAGAAGATTGAATAATTAAAATAGGATAGGGATGAGTGTGGGGTTTAACATTGGAGATGTTCTCGCACGGGTACGCGGATGTTATAGGGGAAAACTTGTGCTATGGCACAACTCAAAAAACAAACTCTTTAAATTAACTAAAGTAAAATAGCTTGAAAGAAATGAACAACAAAAATTAAAACGCTCCAGCGTACAATACTACGTGAATCAATTTCAAACAGCAACTAAATTTACAATTATAGAAAGAATAGCGCAAGTGACTCGACTGCTGCCAACGATCAGAATTCAGACGCACGATTTAAATGTTGGCGGTATACGGAAGTCTGTACATCAATTCCCAGCTGTAGATTCATATTGTAAATAATACACCGTTTGTTATTAAACTTAAAGAATCGGTTCGATAAGATATTCAATACGTATTTATCATTTGAGCAAAATTCCCACGTACCGAAGTGAAGTCTATGCCTACTGTTCTGTCTAATGGTAACTAATGGTATTTATTACTCAAAGGTGAAAATATTAGTTTTATTATTTTTGGCTCGGAATTGCTTTTCCTGAGGAACGGAAGAATACAGGAATTATTTTTAGTGTAGAAATAATTTATCAAGTTTTAGACGCCAGCAAGCTGGCGCCCTGCCCCATCAAACCCCCCCTCTGTTCCTCATAACAAATCCATGGAAGTTAAATAATATTTCAGAGTAGGGTTGTACTTGCCTAATCCTGTATTTTCGCATGGAAAACTTTACTTGACTTCCTCAAGAGTAAAATCCTTCCCTAATATTTTTGTGACTATCAAGGAAAGGGAAAAGGTAAATGTCAAGGAGATTTATTACTACAAATGTTGTTTTTAAGGAAACATGCATTGTTCGAAGATCGTATTTCTGTAATACTGAATAAACCATTTATTGAAAATTTGTTTCCAAGATAAAATGCATTGTTTTTATTTTTGTTTGATATTCTGTAAGTACAAACAATTATACATTTTTTAACAAATAAACACGTTTCATTTACAACTTTTTCCTTCTTAAAGGATAGAGAAATGGTGGGAATTAACATGCGAGAGTTTTCACATGTGTGCGCTAGTTGACATTTAATGTTTAAAAAGAGTAAACCACGATTTAAATAAACTCAACTGTTTATTTATTTCCATGCAACGCTCCACGATAACCTGGTGCGTCTTGGGTTTCCGGTACAGACGCTGGAGCGCATGACCAGCCAGCGGCCGGGACGGAGGGGCAGGGTGCTACCTCTCATCATCGCCATCTTGGATGACACGGAGCGGCCGCGAGGTATTTGGGCTGCGCGTGCGCGTGGAGATGAATCGGCCGCCGTGCGGGCCCACGTAGGGGCACAATTTGCCGCACGCGTTGCCGGCAGTGTGGGGAAGCCCACGACGCTTCGCAGTGCCCGCTGGGGGAAACCACCCCGTGGCAGAGCTTAGATTCTCTAACTGCCTCGGCGGAAACCACGCTGCTTAGGGGCATGCAGCGCAGCATCTGGGGTACGAGCGCCAGTAGCGGGACCGCCAGCGACGTGCCCGCCTCCAGGAGAGGCGAGCGGCCGCCACGAGCGTTCGAATTCGGTCGCTCAGGTGCTGCACACCCACCCCGTCCGCGAGGGACGCGACGCTCTCGTAGAGGAACTCGCCTTGTCCGCCGCCGATACCGCTGTAATAGTCACGTAATAAACATTTATTCCATATCCAGCAGTGGCTAAAGCTGTGGCGAATCAAAGTCACTGTGCAGCCGTACTCTTCACACGCCGACAGAGGTTCTCACAGCCGATGCCTTTCGTGCTATGCGGTGATGAAATAAAATGGGCCAAAAACGGAAAATACCTATGTGACACAGTAGATAGTGCGTAGCATTGCACGTAGAAAACGTGCGCTTTTGCGCGGCAGACTAGAGGCAGATTGCGAAGCTTGTTTCACAACCAGCTATCTACGGCATACTGCCTCACGCTTTATAAAGCCCTTCTAGGTCGCAAACGCATGTCCCTGTTGGCAGCAAATTCATATTTCAAAAAAACCTCACTTGGTTCAAAATGAATGCCTCAGGACCACCCTCTGCGGCCCTAGGCACTCTCCTATAGCGAACTTGCGCCGCGATTTATCAATACCACTACTAATAGATCACATTACAAATTAAAAACATTACAACTATTTTTTTTGAAAAAGCAGCTGACTCGGAAAACATTGTCATTTCCGAGATTGCTTTATAAGAACCCAATCATCGGGTGAAGTATAAGCGACCTAACAGAGTAAGCGATCCTGAAGCAGCGTAATGAGATGTGATACGTAAACTTTGTATCTTTGCACATATAATGCACGCGCTAGTTGGCTAATGTCGTACTGATCTTCTGTTTTTACTTCCTCTTCTTACGAATTCTTCATTAGAAGAGAAAATTATGTAATCGTGCGCCACAAAACGCAGAAATTTTGCGAAAAAAACCTTACTGCTGGGTTTTGGTAAAGAAAAAGTGAATAAATCCGGTTGCTAAATTTACAAAAAAAATCCTCTATCCGTGGTGTAGCCAGAATATATTTTGTTGGTTTTTGATACCGAAAAGTCGGTTGACGGCAAAACGTCCGTCTGCGTGTCTGTCTGTAGTCAACGTTAGCGCCTATGCCGATTTTCTTCAAAATCGATATTCCTCAATCGATATGAATGAACTCGTGGCTTTGGGAGTTTCAAACAGATATTTTGATTTTTGAGAATGCTTCACATGTAACCTTAAAAACATTTTAAAAAATTTCTAAAAAAAACCTTCAATTTAAAAAAAAAATAATTGTGTTGTTGAATAGTGCAAAGGACGTTTAAGAGAATGGTTTAGAGCTCATTTTCGTTGACATTCCCGATTTTTCACAAATTGCAAAAATAAATAAATAAAAAATTAAAACTGCAAAATCGATGATAGAAATGTTTTCGTCAAACAAAGCATGTTGTACAAAATTAGCTTTTTAAAAGAGGTTACGTACAAGTTTTTGAGAAAATGTAGTAAAAGTTAGTAGTTTTCGCGAAATTGAAATTATAGAATTTTTTCTCAAAAACATCTCCCAATTTTTTGTTTTAATTTTCTTCACTTTTGTAATAAAGAACGACAAAAATATGATGCTATTCGCATTTTTAGGTATTGCTCTGTTTTTCGAAAATTGCGAAACGAATTTTAAAACAACAAAATAGAGGATTCTGAGAGATAGAGATTTCTGCCACAGGCAGTCTGTTAGAAAAAAATAGTTCTTTAAAAATATTACGTTCACTTTTTTGAAAAAGAGAGCACTTTTTGCGTAATTGGTGCTTGAAATTTACGAATTTTTTCTCTCAAAAATCGCTCCAAATTTTTTAACAAAAACCACTTTAAATTTTCTGCACATATGTAATAAGGGATAGTAAAATATATGGCGCTAGTCTCATTTTCGGTTACAGCTCCATATTTTCAAAAATGCCAAAAGAACGTGTATTTCAAAACTATAAAATTAGAGATAGTTATATTCTGTTGATAGCTATATTCCGTCTGATAGTCATAAAAAGTCAGGTCTTTAAAAAAGTCATGAACATTTTTTAGAAAAGAAGCTGATTTAGCTTAATAAGTGACTGAAAGTTATGCTATTTCTAAAAATATTTTCTGAAAACTCGCAAATATTTCTAATAATATTTTCAAGTAAGTTTCTTGTATTTCACAGCTATGATAAATAAATGAATAAATAATTAAAATTATTGGTGCTATAGAATGGCACAGACCCTCTCGCAGTAGTTAGTTTTCTAATCTCTTTAGTCTGAACTAGGTTTCTGGTTGGGCCTGATCTCTTCTTAGATACCTTCGCCCAAGGACATTTTTTAAATATTTTTCGGCTTCCTAATGCTAAAACTGAAACTGCCGTACATATATTGCTATTATATAAGTGCCAATCCCATGCACTTTCTGGGTGGGCGAAGTGGCTAACTGGCGGGTACCGGCCTACGTGCGCTCTTCGGAGGGAGAGTTCGCTGGTTCAAGTCTTGGTCTGGGAATATTATTTGTCACAGTTCTCTATTGCCGCAGAAAAAAATTGAAAATTATAGAAACTTTATTGATAACTATTTTAGGCAATTTTAATCTAAATAGAATCAATTAAGGTAAATAAACTGGAAGTGTATGAATGTGATTTTCGAATTTTCAACTTTTAAACAATTTTTCACTTGTGTTGGGTTTGAAAATCGTATGTACCATCAAATCAATTGTTCCTCTTTCTGCGCATATGTATGAAACGATATAATTAAAATAATGAATATGTGAACATTAAATTTAAATACAATATAACCAGTACCCACGGAACCAAGTTAGATATCTCTAATTGTCCCAAAATTATTATTATTACTTTCTTGCCTTACGAATTCTTCGTAAGAAAAAGTTATGTAATCGTGCGCCAGAAAATGCTGAAGTTTTGCCAGAAAAACCGTAATGCCGCATTCTGGTAATACAAAAAGAGGATAAATCCTATCGCTATATTTAAAAAAACTATCCTCTAATTCGTGAGCCATGTTTTGTTGGTTCTTGATACCGAATCATCGATTGATCGATCCATATGTTCGTCTGTGGTCAACGCTAGCGCCTAAATCTTCCAGCTGATTTTCTTTAAAATTGATATTCTCTGATTGATCTGAACGTACTGGAGGCTTTACAAGTTTCTATGGGATATTTTGATTGGTGTACGTTTTTTACTTGAATTGGGCATTTAACTTTTAATGCCTTTACCCGAATTCGTGAACACGGCGCTTCAGTGCCGTATTGGTGTGAGTTCCGGCACGTTAACTCTGTCCTGAATTCGAGTCTCGAGCCGGAAAATAATTTGCTGCTTGACAACACCTTTGTTGGTATTTGTAGTAGTGTAAGGTTGCGAAGCATTTAGAATCAATGCGAGAAAGTATGTGCTTCGTCAGCACCACTAGTTCTTTTATGGTTAGGATTGGTCATGGATGACCGTAAGGTTAGGAATGGCCTCACCTCAGTGGCACGAACATGCATTGCACTTTCCGTACGTTCACAAAATTGCACAATTGAGTTTGCCGAGGCAGCAGTGTTAGAGCTACCGGCGAGCGAGTGAGAGTGTAAAGTACGGCGTTATTGCAAGTGATCTGCTAGTGACACGTGAACTGCTTATTAGACATTTCTTTTGTTTTTTATACGACAGTGGTTGTGATTTGGACTTCACGGCTAACGGTGATTTGGCTCGTCTTAGATATAGTTCCTGGTTGGACGGAAAATTGTTGCTCCGGTTCATTCGTGCGAAGTTATACGATGAATAAAAAAGCGATTTATAAACCTTGCTTATTTTTGCCTACTACATATTTTATGCCTGATGTAAAAACATATCTTTGATGAAAATGAGAATAATTTTTGAAAAATATTTATTTTTCATGAAAATGTGTTTATAAAAATAACAAGGAAACGTCCTTTGTTACTATATACTAATAAATCGCGTGTAACCTACATTATTAATTTTTAATACACGCATCAATGTTGATGGAAACTTAAAGTCTGTGAGAGAGTAAGAGTGGTTTTATTATTTACCAAGAAATAAACAGATTCGATTTTAACTGAAAATAAAAATATTTGATTGTCTTATTCTGCCTATTCTCACACCGACTGAATTCTCCTTGTCCTCCTGAACCGAGGGAGTCCTAAACACATAGTTTGAAAACTCCGGGCGAGTGATGCGAACGTTTCGTGGTCTCCTGCAGAGCTAGTGTCCTATCGTGGTCTTCAGAGCTCGAGAAGACCATGACAGGATGATGAAAACGTCGGCATTATTTCCCTCACTCGACTACTGTGCGTACTTACCAAGTGGGAGCCGTCACCGCCCAGCTCGTCCTGCGCCGTACTGGACTCAGAACGCGGCCGCTTCCAGTCCTCCAGATCCACAGCCTCGTCACTGGAACACACACCAGCGCACGCTGCCTACTGAGGCGCCGTTCCCTTCACCTTTCTTGCCTTTGAATGCTTTCCTCTACACTCCGATGGGGAGCAACAATAACACACTTGCGGGGTCCGATTAGAGCCAGCGATACAAGCTTCACGAAAGCTATGGGGTATTCTCAATGGTAAATGTGAACCCGTGACACCTACGACCAATATATATGAGACAGTATGCGCTTTAACCACAACGGCCAATACTATCGAGGGTGACGTGGAATTTATCAGGAGAGACCGTGTTTCTTCACTAAGAATAGCGCCTTACACTGCTATTAATAGTTATTAATTAATTTCTTTACGCCATTTACTACATATTTCAGTATTTCTCAACGGCTCCAGAGCTGTATTATTAGCTCAAAGCTTATTAGCTATGGGCAATAAATTCATAATTCACTAAATTTATTTTATTTGAAATGTATGTAAATATTGTTACTGCAAATAAAGGAATATATTAATGAGATTAAATATATCGCGTATAATATATATATATATATATATATATATATATATATATATATATATATATATATATATATATACACACATTGCATTTATACTCTTAACAACCAACACAAGTTAAATCACAGATGAGACCTATTTTACATAAAATATATCACGGAATAGAATTCACTCCTAGTAGCCTGTGCTTGAATGTTTTGATATTTCAACGAAACATAGATATACTTTTGTTTACGTTACAGTAGCGAATCTTGATTTCATGTGATGTTCACAACTATTGAAGTATATTTTTGAGAATTTCCAAAATAATGATTGAAAATCTCGCGACGTACACGCACATCTGGTGACAAACAATATAAAATGCAAATATTAAATTGACTCCTTGTGTTACATTTTTAGCCGCAGTAATATTTACGTGACTTTTAAGGTAATACAATACGAGTATATTTGAAGTATACCTTGGATTGTTGATTATAAATTGAAATACATCCACTTTTTCGAGATCACTTCTTCAAATACCTTACAAATCTCACCTCTCAAATAGTGTATAAATGACTAATAACAGAACTACTCGCTTATTAATAACTCCCAAACCTTTACTCGTTTCGAGTACAATTTCCGCTGATCGACCAAAAAATAATTAGGAATTGTACGGTAAAATCTGAAGAAAAGTAAAACATGAAGTTTATTGGACACTGCACTACCACAAGTTACAGTTATTATGAGATACATACAATTTTAATTTAAAAAAATGCTTCTTTACGAGCTGTAAATTACATATGAATTATACTTTTAAAGGTAGGGGAAAATTGTATTAGGTTTCATGAAGGTGATACTACATTTACCAGGAAATGAATGTCTAACGAGGTGTCCCCGAGATAATGCCAAAATGAGACGTTCTAAAGAGCATTTGTAGATGGGTTTTCTATGTGGTGTTTTTTCATTCAATGCGCCATGATGAAAATACCGCCTCTTAAGCTCTGAAATGACGTAAGGAATGTGACTGGGGGATAGGCTATTTGCTATACATTTGCTTGGTGTCTGAACAACCATAAAATCAACATTTATCCTTTTAATATTTCTTCCAACAAGCTTAATAAAACTTCCCAGATGTGAGACCAAAATGGATAATTGAGATGTTTGGTTTGGCAAGTTTCATCAGAAACACCCTGAATATATAGCATTTAAACCCTTCCGCGTGCGACGCCATCACTTGTCGCCATGCCTCTTGTTTTTTAGGTTTGACGTTTATGTATGTGCTGAAGTTTATCATCTTTTAATTGACTTCGTGTCTATATGGCATGAACCTTTTATCGTGACGCGCCGTTTTCACCCTTACACTCAAATTCTCCAGAAGCACCCGCGGCAGGATGGAGTCAACAGCCCACCTGATGAAACAAAGACTTTAATTACAATCGTCGTGAACTGCAATTTTATTTGCTGAGGACGTCGCGCGGATAGGTTAAAGCCGGTCCCCCAATCAGACTTGCAGGTGCAAAAAGAACCAACACAAAGACCCAGGGAAGGGCGGGGGAAGCTGGGGTCGAGGCGAGGCGAGGCGAGCAGCTGCCTCCGGCACACAGGGAGGCTACTGACTACCTGGAGTTGGAGCGCTTGGAACTCTCCTTCTTGCCGGCCTGCAAGTTGGGCAGATCCTTCTGCCGCTTCTCCGTCTCGCGCCAGATGCGCCAGTACAGGATGCACATGACGGTGACGGGCACGTAGAAGGCGGCGATGGCGGTGCCGAAGGTGATATAGTGGTTGGTCTCGATGAACTGGATGTAGCACTCGTCGTCAGGCACGGTGCGCTCACCTTCGATGTAGGGCCACGAGTAGATCCACGGCGGCCACAGCAGCAGCGAGATGCCCCACGCACACCCTGCCACGGGCCAATCACGAAACGTTTCAGTGGAAAGCCATTAGAAAATGAAGGGAAACTTGTTGCTCTCATGTGCACATTCTGCGCTTGGTAAATCATTTTTTTACACAAACGAAAATATCTAGTACTAGTTTCTAATGTACGTTTCTGACAACCTGTACTACGGAGTGGTAGAAACATCTAAAATGGTAATACAAAATCCAAAAATATATCATTTTGTAGATTAAGGCGTCAGAAATATAAATCTTGTGCAGATTTACGAAAGCCATAAAGCAACACTGGTTTTAAAGTTCAGTGTTGCATAATTTCTGAGTTATACAAAATAGTAACGTGAATTGCAGCGTAACATATGCTTCGAGTTGCACGTTAGCCTACTTTTCTCTCGATAGCATAGGCTGCAAACTATTTTTGCCTTAAATATATTTGATGCGGACCTGTGGATAATTAGAGAGTTTTGGGTTACCTCAGCATTCAGCAATCGACTGCAATCTTGATCTGCACTATTGTAGATGTACAAAAGTAATGTAAAATTCGAACTGCGTATGAACAGAAGATCGATAGTGCTGTAGATTACTCGTACTGAAACGATTCGTTGTGCCAAAACTCCATATTGCCTATCCAGCAGTATCATGATGAGAAAAAAAATGGGTGAGCTATTGCGCTTTGTATCCAACTTCAGTCAATGACTTTTAGGCTCTAGTTCGTGTAACAATATTAGCCGGAGTTTTAAATGTAGCTAGATACCAAAATTATCACCTAACATTCATTGAATCTACAAGTCAAGTTCTCAAGTCATTGAGACAGATATATGAAGAATTTTTTAAAAATATTGCAACTTTTATTTCAATTACACTTCAATTCTGTTATTTTTCGTTGCAAATTGTCACATTATGACACTTTCAAAATGTTTCTCAACACTTCTCGCTCTCCATATAATATGGCGGCCAGCGTCTCGCCTGGCTTTTCAAACGAAGTATCCGTATTGTGGTCACTTGGTCCGTGACGTAAACTGGTGCTGCACAGAACTAACAAAAATCGATGCGCCGGTCTGTCACCTCTATCTTTCCATCATGAGCACTTCTATATTTGCGTCATTTTATAACAATTATTTCAGTCATGAGATGTCCAACAATGAAATGCAAGAATGATATTTGGCTCATCCAACCAGAGGCATTTTACCCGTGCAATTTTCTCCTTTTCATTTTATCGCCACAACGTGCACTTGTTTCCGGCACAACATGGCTGAAAAAATTACAAATGAACCTAACCCAAATAGGTGTCCTGTACGTCTTTACAAGTAGTTAGTGAAGAAATGAGGAAAGCAAGTGAAATCTGATCATCTATTTCTCACTTCTAATCCTTCTTACTTAAAATATAACTTATGGTATAAGAATTATTCTGTTGGTCAGAAAAAAATGTCTAAATGGACCAATATTTCTGCTCAAAAAGCTGGTTTAGACACCTCATAAAACATTATTAACTATTCAAATCCTCCAACAATAATTTCACATACCGCCTCCAAATACAAAAAACAAAAAGCTATTAAAATAACGGGTCTTGCGAATACCTCCTCTTTAAAATCGTGTCTCGGAATAAATGAAAAACGCCCTCTTCAATTCTGTGCAAAATACTCAATTCAGGAACCTCAAGTTCAGCTTTAGTATAAAATATAACTTCAGATACGTATAATTTCAACAACTGCACAATTCAAGTGTACTCATTTAATTAAATATAAAATTAATGGTGGTGTTAAATTCTTTCATACACCTTAGTTTGTATTAATTGCGAGTAACAGATTATCCTAAAAAATACTAATTTAAGAAATCAATGATTCGTATTGTTGACATGGTGTTCTGATTTTACTTTAGCTAATTTGTACAGAGGGTCTTCACAACGCGGCCGAGGTCGCTATATCTTCTATTAAAACTTTGTTTTTTATACTAATTTTAATGATTAAGATACTATTGATTTTAAGATTTACTAATAACTACATATTGTTTTCATTCGTGAAATACTCGCTGCTACGCAGCTCATGAATTTATTGGTAAACTCCGAACCTCTCGTGATATTATCTTTCATAGTTTCTTGTAAATGGTACAAGACCAGTATAGTTCAATAAAGTGTGTGAATGTACTTTATTAGAGATCTGCCGTGGCCGAACAGGCTCCCTTAAAGTTGCCGCCGGTCGACGGTACCGATACTGCTCAAGAGAGCGCGCTGTCCGACAGCGCGGCAGTACCGTCACGCCCGAGCAGACAGCGGCGCGCGAGAGCCCACCCTTATCAGCGGGCTGGCCAGCGATCCTTCGCCGCAAGCGAGCTATAAAAAGAGCCGCTCGGGCGGCGAGAGGCAGTTGGAAGCGAGCGTCTGCAAGTGATTAGCGAGTGCCATTGTGAATAGTTGATACGTCGAAGTGCTTACGAACTCTGGACTGCCCCTACGGATATTTGGTGATTTAGCGACGTATTTGGACTCTCTCCTGGAATTCTGTTAGAACTTGGCTATTGTAAATTGACTTGCTCTTTTGGACTGTGGAATAAAACACGTCGTGTGAAACCGTGTTTATCTTTGTTGTTTTTCTGGTCATAACAACTTGGCGACGAGGAAAACTAGAATGGAAGCCGACAGCCCGTTAGTGCAGATGCTAACACTACTGCAGCAGCAGATGCAGCTGCAACAGGAGGCGTTCGCGCAGCAGCTACGGCAGCAAGCTGAGGCGCAGCGGCAGCAAGCGGAGGCGCAGGCGCAGCAGCTGGCGATTCTGTTGGAAGCTATCAACAGACGCCCCCCGCCCCAATTTCACTGCTTCCAGCCCGACTCAGAGGAGTGGTCAGAGTATCTGGAGAGTTTTGAACAACACTTATTATGTCACCAGGTAGGTGACGCAAAAACAAAAAAAGCGTTCTTTCTAAGTTGTGTTGGGAACAAAGTGACGAGTTTGTTGGGAAAGCTACTCCCAGATAGAGACTCATCTGATTGGAGTTGGGAAGAAATTAAAAACAAATTAGACACTTATTTTAACAAAACGCCGCATGTACTGGCAGCTCGGTATAAATTTTTCCAGTGCCGGAAAAGCGAAGGTCAGTCGCACTGCGAGTGGATCACGGAATTAGCTGGTTTGGCGCGGCAGTGTCATTTCAAATGCCCGCCATCAGAAGGGGAAACATCATACGCTGAAACACTCATCAGAGATATGGTGGTCTTGCACACGCCGGAGGACAAAATTCGGTTTTTAGCCTTGCAAAATGGAGATCCGTCATTGGAGGAAATTAAAACCCTGTGCAAGACTTACGAGACTACGCGTGAGACAGCCCGCCAAATCACGGCCGGTTCATGCGTGTGTAGCGTTACCGATAGCAATTCAGTGAAAGACAGCAGTTCTGACAGTATTAACAGTTTAAGTAGTTGTGTCAGTACGAGATCGGCGCGAGAGAAAAGAAGTGAAGCGAGGAAAGGTAGACAAAATAATCAGATAGGGGCAAAGTCAGCAAAGTGGGGCGGCGACTCAAGGAAAACAAGAAGTACGAACATTTTCAAGGCAAAGAAATCTTGTAAAGGTTGCGGGAAATATCACAGTAGAGCCGAGTGCAGGTTCAGGGAAGCGCAATGCTTTTACTGCAAGAAAATGGGCCACATCCAAGAAGTCTGTGAACGAAAACGACATGCGGCACGAAGCGCAAGACACGAAGAAGACATAGAGGTAGCCATGGTCAGTGAGGTCATTAGTGGAGAGGGGCAGAGAAAATTAACGGTGCAAATTAAGGTAGGCAGTCAACCAGTAGATTTCCTGTTAGATACGGGAGCACCGGTTACGCTGATCAATCTAAACACGTACCGCCTTTTAGGGTCTCCCGGTTACGCTAAAGTACAAAAAAGATTGACCAGTTTCGGGAAGACGCCTATTAAAGTGTTAGGGAGTGTGCGCGTGCAAGCTTCATACAAGAGCAAGCAGGCAATCATAGAACTATTAGTGGTCGACCGGTATGATGTAACAAACATCCTGGGGTTAGACTCCTTTGATAAACTGGGATTTGGAGTCGTAGATGAGGTGAATCAGATATCAGACCAGGATGAGGTGCACGTCATTAAAGATTTAGTTTCAGAATTCGCGGAGGTGTTCTCGCCCGGGTTGGGAGAATGCAAGGGATTTCAGGCTAAGATCCAGCTTAAAGGAGGACATAAGCCTCGCTTTTACAAAGCGAGACCGGTGCCATGGGCACTTAGAGACAAAGTCAAAGAAGAATTAACACGGCTGCAGAAAGAAGGGGTGATTACGCCAGTAACAGTGAGCCAGTGGGCCACGCCTTTGGTTCTAGTGAAAAAATCAAACGGGAAGATTAGGTTGTGTGGCGACTTCAAAAGCACGGTGAACCAACAAGTAGAAGTGGAGCAATATCCGATTCCCAAGCCGGAAGATCTTTTCTACAAGCTATCAGGCGGACAACAGTTTTCTAAAATAGACCTTAGGGATGCTTACCTACAAATACCGTTGGATCCCGCGGCCAAGGAAGTACTGGTAATCAATACTCCGCTCGGTCTATTTAGCTATAACAGATTACCTTTTGGAGTAAACTCAGCGGCAGCAATCTTCCAGCGCTGTCTAGAACAAGTTACCTCGGGCCTGGATGGTTGCTGCAATTATCTAGATGATATCATCGTCACAGGACGCAGTCTAGAAGACCATACACAGAACTTGAGAAAATTGTTTACAGTGTTGCGAGACAGGGGTTTTAAGGTAAATCAGGAGAAATGCGAATTTTTCAAAGAGAAAGTAGTTTTTCTGGGGCACGTGTTGGACAGCACGGGGATAGCCCCTACCCAGCAGCATGTACAAGCCATTATTCAGATGCCTCCGCCAACGGATCTAAAACAGCTGCAAGCTTTTTTGGGCAAAGTTAACTACTACAATAAGTTTATTAGAAACTTTTCGGCAATAGCAGCTCCTTTAAACCACCTGAGAAAGAAAGGGGTCAGATTTGTATGGTCGGAAGATTGCAACAAAGCTTGGAACAGTTTAAAGCAAGAGTTACTACGCACGGTAAGACTTAATCATTTTGTCCCGGGAAGGATCACAACCGTGGCGGCAGATGCCTCAGACTACGGTCTGGGAGCGGTGTTATCACAAAAAGATGGAAAAGGGATCGAGAGGCCAATCGCTTTTATGTCGAAAACTTTAAACAAACATCAGAGAAATTACTCCCAGGTAGAGAAGGAAGCGTTGGCAATCATTTTTGCGGTGAAAAAATTCAACGAGTTCCTTTACGGGACCAAATTTCACATTATTACGGACCATAAACCTCTGGTGCAACTTTTCCACCCAGGGAAGAAGATCCCAGAATCCACAGCCAAGAAGTTGCAGAGGTGGGCGTTGTTTCTTGCAGATTATGACTATCAGATCCACTATAGAAGCACGTCGCAACACGCGAACGCGGACGCGTTATCTAGATTACCCGCCGGCCCAGACCCAGTTTTCGACGCGTCTGAAGAGGAGTGCCTCCAGCTAGACCTGGAGGATCTAGGAAACCTAGCAGATTTCCCATTAGAGGCTAGGACTATAGCAAGAGAGACGGACAAGGACCCAGAGCTGAACCAGGTTCGGCGCTTCATCAGAGAAGGGTGGCCAACGCGAAAATTAAGAAGCAACGCCAGATGGTACAGCAAGCAAGACAGATTGTCATGCAAAGCGGGAGTTTTATTGTTGGAGGGCGAAGAGTTCACAAAAGTAATTATACCCAAGAGCCTCAGACAGACAGTGCTTAAGTTGTTACACCAGGGACATTGGGGGATAGTTCGTACGAAGCAGCTGGCGAGGCGGCACTGTATGTGGCCGGGGATGAATAACGACATTGTACAAATGCTGAAGAGATGTGAGGCTTGCCAGCTCAACCAAAGTGCCCCCCCCAAAGACCTGACACCTTGGCCGGAGCCGACAGAACCATGGGAAAGGGTCCACGTGGATTTCGCCGGCCCCTTTTGGGGGTCTATGTGGTTGGTAGTAGTGGACGCGAAATCAAACTACCCGTATGTAATTGAAATGGGGAGCACCACATCTACGCAGACCGTAGAGATGCTCGAGAGGATTTTTGTGACAGAGGGTCTACCTGTGGTGTTGATTTCAGACAATGGTCCGCAGTTTTCGTCCCAGGAATTCGCAAAATTCTGTGCGAGCAACGGCATACATCACATCTGTGCACCGCCTTTCCACCCACAGTCTAATGGAGAGGCGGAGAGGTTCGTACGAACCTTCAAAACGGCCATGGGGAAAGCGCGGGCAGCGGGGACGCCAAAGTCCCGAGCTCTATTAAGGGTCCTGGCTACATACCGGGTCCTGCCAGGTTCGACAGGCAAGAGCCCGGCTGAATACTCCACGGCAGGCAGCCCCGGACCTTGCTGTCACTGCTCAGCCCTAGCGACCCGCATACAGCTGGAGGTATTAGACCAAAGTACAAGGTAGGTGACAAGGTGTATATTCAGTCACTTAAGAAAGAACCAGCATGGGTGCCCGGGATAATACAGGAAATTCGAGGCAGCAGAGTTTACGCGGTGCGGACCTTAGAAAGGCTGGTCACACGCCACCAGGGGCAGATCAGACCTCGTACTAACGAAAGTCGAGTAGACAGCAGGCCTTGGATATCACCCGAGGAATTCCGCAGAAAAGTGATGAAGGAAATAATTTATGTCCCACAGGAGCGCACGGCCGTTGGGACACCAACAGTTGCAGCTAACACACGGGAGGAAGCAGCCACCAGCAGCAGCAGAGAACCCGCCTGTTCGACCAGGACGGAACTCCGGCCCAGGAGGGTCACTCGTTCAGTGCGTTTTGCGCCATACGCAACGCATTTTGGCGCGGAGGGTGCCGTGGCCGAACAGGCTCCCTTAAAGTTGCCGCCGGTCGACGGTACCGATACTGCTCAAGAGAGCGCGCTGTCCGACAGCGCGGCAGTACCGTCACGCCCGAGCAGACAGCGGCGCGCGAGAGCCCACCCTTATCAGCGGGCTGGCCAGCGATCCTTCGCCGCAAGCGAGCTATAAAAAGAGCCGCTCGGGCGGCGAGAGGCAGTTGGAAGCGAGCGTCTGCAAGTGATTAGCGAGTGCCATTGTGAATAGTTGATACGTCGAAGTGCTTACGAACTCTGGACTGCCCCTACGGATATTTGGTGATTTAGCGACGTATTTGGACTCTCTCCTGGAATTCTGTTAGAACTTGGCTATTGTAAATTGACTTGCTCTTTTGGACTGTGGAATAAAACACGTCGTGTGAAACCGTGTTTATCTTTGTTGTTTTTCTGGTCATAACAAGATCCTTACTGAATTAGAGTTTCTGAGAAAGAACACATATATGGATCGTAACATTATAATATAAATTATTTATGATCCAAATTGACAGATGGTCAAACAAAACAATTCAAATTGTTATATTATAGTTGTTTAAAAATATTACAAATTGAAACAAATATCTAAGTTAAATAATTTGTATAACATATTTTTGTTTAAATTCCTCTCACTCTCTTTCACTTTTTGTTATTTTGACATAAAAGACGTTTTGCGGTATTATTTTTTAACAGTTATGCAAATATAACTTTTTTAAATACATTTCACGCCTCTAATATGCACATTTCAGGCGATTTGTGTACATTGTGGTAGTGTAAGTAGAAGGGCTTGAACATTTTTTTCGTTTCATTCTGAAGCACCATTGTTACTATCTCGTATACGTAGGTACATACGGATAATGTACGTGGCATAGAGAAAGTTATGTTATGCTGTGGAAAATCTATTTCGAGATATAAACGAAAATACCCGTTTTCGGGTTTCCTGATACCGAAAAAGTGATATATTTTCCAAAAGTTCGTCCATTTGTATGTGCGTCAGTCGACTTTGTTGTCTGCCTGTCTATTGTCCTGTGAATAACACTGGCGCCATTGGAAGGTTTTTTTCTAAACTCGATATTCCACGTTAGACATGGCCGCACTAGAAACTTTGCGAATTTGTAAAACATCTATTAAAATTGCATGAAGCCCCATGAACATTTTCAAAAATGGCTCAAACATTTCTCAAAAATGTCTAAAGAAAATGGTTCAATTTTTTAAAAACTCTTTGGAAAGAGATACTGTAACATTTATAAAGAAGGCATAGGTCTGAAATCACTGATAACTCTAATTTTTCGAAAATATGAAAAGTATGAAACTTTTTCGGCTTATTCCTACTATTACAAAATTTAAAATAGAGATTTTCCCTTCAAGTATAATGTTTTTCTCCATTGTTCTTTTATTAAGGCCATATACATTATAAAAATAGTAATGTTTGCGCAAGATTGCGTGCAAAATGCGCTGTATTATAAATTAACAAAAACACAATTTTCTCAAAAACGGATTCATATTTTTACCTTCTTGCACTCACTAACTTAAGCGATTACAAAAAAATGTACTAGTCATATATTCGGGTATTGCTCGTTTTTTTTAAAAAAATTCAACAAAAAACAAACATTTTATAGCTACAAAATTGAAGATAGAGATTTTTGCCTCAAAGCCAAAGTCCGTTGTACAAAACTAGTTCTTCAAAAAAGGTAATGTACCAGTTTTGGAAACAAACAGTAGTTTTTGCGTATTTTACGACTGAAGTTTACCGAAACAATTTTCTCAAAAACCGCTCTAATTTTTTTCATTACATTTTCTCCATATATTTAATATGAAACGTAAGAGATAAAGCGCCTGTGTCATTTTCGGGTATTGCTCTTTTTTTTCGAAAACTGTAAAAAAATTAAAACTACCAAATTGAAGATAGGGATTTTTGACTCAAGTGATTTTTGCCTCTTATGTACAAATTAATCTTTTTAAAAATGTCACGTAAATTTTTTTGAAAAAAAACTAGTTTTTACGTAATTTCTGCTTGAAATTAAAGAAATATATACAAGTTTCACACAAACTACAAGCCACAAGAAAAAGTGAATGAATGCTAGGAAAAATAATTAAATTCATTTTAATTATAATTTACTATTGAAATGCCAATATTATTTTTTGTTTTTACTTTCTCGCTTTTGGACTTTTTACTCAATTTTTATTCTCAATATAAGGGTGTCTTTCTTTTTAAGCAATCTGCAAAGCTTAATTCAAATATCGCATCAATGCGCTATTGATAATTTAGAAGCTAATTTTCGAACGTCAATGTGTGGGCGCTGATAAGATATAGCTGTTAACTCCAGCTGGTGGTGGTGTAACTCCTAGACCGCGAGTCAGTACTTCTGTTAGCGATGAATTTTGCAGTAGTATTTTATAAATTACTCCACAAAATGTCCGGTGATATATGTTATATATCATTTAATATCATCTGATCTCTAAAAAAATTACTACGTATTAAATAAAAGAAAAGCGATGAAACGCTATCGGAACTGTTATCTTACGACGAAAGGTTACTCAGGAGTGAGCAGCCACAATTTCCGTCATTATTATGATGTAAATTGCATTTATTCTAATTACTGTATTGATATTATTAGCCAAGTGAATGCACATAGTTTTGACAACGCTGCGCTTGCAACAATGCGTTACTCTTTTCTGCATAATTTATTGCGAATACTGTATCATTCAAATGTATTCCTATTTGTTTCATTTGTCAGAATAAGAGATGATTGCTGCTCCTGACTATCGAAATGAATGCAAATATGTATCACAGGCGCATTGTTTGAAATGTACGTTATCAATTAATTGTTGCTGAGGTTTTAGTAGCGCACAAAATGCAATACTTCAATGTTACGTAGCTATTTCCAATAACGCGAGAATATATGTGCTGTTGTAGCGTTACTAGTTTCTTTAAACTTTTGATACGAGTACGGATAGTACTCTATAAGGTAACATAAACGCTATATTCCTCTATTTTATGTTTTTTCAAAAATTAGACAAATGTATTTTTTATATCTCTCTAACGTTAATATTTACATTAACGAAGATTTTCAGAGACGCTCAAACATTTTCTCAAAAATGGCTCCAAACGAATGTTATAAACAATATTCAGTGACATTTACAGAAATTATTAATGCCCAAAATTATCATTGATTTGTAATGTGAAAAATTCAAAAATATAAATGAAACATTTACTATGTTTTTATCAGCACTTTGAAGCGGCGGCGATTGCTCAGTGAATTCATTTGTTGTCTGCTGTGTGTGCAGTTGTCTGCAGTCTGCAGCGTGGCTGACCCAGAAGTTCGGGAGTCCTAATTCCGTCTGTGGCGAATATTCGACTCTTGTTACTTATCTAGGTAGAAGATAGCTACTGTTTGAGAAGAATTCCAGCTGCCGTCTGCTCTGATGCAGTAGTTTTCCCTTGGTTCTCTGATAAATACCATAAAAATGTGAGAGAAGTGCTTTAACAAACGGACCACGGACCTCGTGCGACCTTTCCTTTCTTATTCTTGCCTCTCCTCTTTTGCACACCTCTCATTAATGCTGGTCTTTCACTACCAATACATTTCCGCAATATCCTTCAGAAATTTGTTTCCGCTTGTTGCGGTCATCTTTACACTAGCAGGAGAAAGAAGGGGTAATATATTGCAAGAAAGATCTTGTCGGTAAGATAATGCCGATTGTTTTACATTAAAAATATTTGTTGCCATGTTTGGTGACGTTACGAGGAAAATGGCGCGTGATCTTAAGTGAGGTTATACCTCACTTTCCGACGTAACTATACTAGTAAATAGAACGGATAGTGGAAGGCAGAAGATGCGACTCGCGGTCACACTTATTGTGCTAAATGAGAAGATGAAGTAACGCCAACGATTGGTGAGGACTTGTGACTGGGCTTTAAGAAGAAAGGAAAAGGGGTTTGTGCGAATTAGGGAGAGGAGTCTCAATATTTTTCATAAAACAAAATGATTTCCTGAAATTCGATTCCCATGGGAACAAAGTATTTTTTTTATAAAAAGGGCAATTATTATTTCGGTAAACAGTTTTAAAATATCCATTATCTACTACTGATATATCACAGATTAATCTTAGAATTGATTTAGAGTAGATTAATATCTTTTAACGTAAATAATCAATGTTTTAACGTAAAAAATTAATAATAAGACGGCATCTATAACTTTAAAATTTAAACCATTTGATAATTAACCATAGAGGGTTTAGAATATTTACTTCTTTTATTGCAGTTAACTTTTTTCACACCGCCATTTTACGAAAAAAACGCATATTACAATGCAAATATTACGTTATGTACTATCTTAACCTTACTTCCTGCGCCTGTGACCGTGGTTATCATTGGCT
This sequence comes from Gryllus longicercus, assembly GCA_038098605.1. Classification (NCBI taxonomy): domain Eukaryota; kingdom Metazoa; phylum Arthropoda; class Insecta; order Orthoptera; family Gryllidae; genus Gryllus; species Gryllus longicercus. The sequence continues at coordinate 1,166,728 of JAZDUA010000391.1, read as the reverse complement.
TCTTCCAGCAATATCTTGCTCAGACTTCATTCACATTTCTCGTAAACTAATCTTTTTGTGCTACAGAATGTCACAGACTTTTCCGTATTAGTTTTCTATTTCCTTTCGTCTCTGCTAGCTACTCGGACTTGCCACATACTCTTGCTAGCCGCCATCTGTCGCAGCTCAAAGTACATTTTCTTTAACTTTTCGTAATTTTTCGGCTTCCTAACAGTAAAACGGAAATATTGTTTTAACAATATTAAAGAACAGTAAAACCTCTTTATAAATAGAAATTGTCCTCGAAAATTTGGAGACGTTTTTAAAAAAAACTGGCTTTTAAGAGCTACTGTAATTTCGAAATTTGAAGCGCTTTTTCAAAGAAAATTTTTGAGTTTTCGAAAAACTTTATGAGAAGTCATTTGAAGCTTTTTAACTTACAAATACAATAGTCTTTACAATTTGCTGTAAAAGTTAATAATAGCGACGTGAGATATCTTTCAAAGAGATTACATTTGTGTAACTTCTAAAAAAAATAAACAAATATCCCAAAATGAACTTTACTTTATCTAAAGCAGTGCAATTCCCACTATCCGTTCGAAAAGGTTGAAGAAAAAATTTGGAACCATTTTTGAGAAAATGGCATTTCAGCGTTAATTAAGATTCAGAGTTTTTGAGAAACTTTATGTGACAATATTTAAAGTACATGTTCTCATAAATGTAACATTGTGAACAAATCGCTACTCTAAGGATTAACGACGCAAGTGACAAGTCGAAAAAATATTATTTGTAATTAAAAAAACAATAAGATAGAGAAATGTGGGGTCTATGTAATCTTATAGAGTACATTTAGCACTACCCCTACCAAAAGTTTAAAGAAAAAAATTTGAGCCGTGTTTGAGAAAATCTAGTTTTTGATTTTTTTAAATAGCACATATTGCTCGCAATATTGCGCGAAAACTACTAAAATTTTTAAACAAACGTACGTGACCTTAATGAAAGAACTCACTATGGAGATCATTTTCTTTGAAGGAAAAATCCCTATCTTCAATATTGTAGATTGTGTAGATATATAGATTGTCGAATACGCTTGACAACTTTTGAAATTTTGAAATTATCATTTTCAAATAAAGTGATAATGTGAACAAATTGCCGTTAATTGTAAATATTAACGACGGGAGAGATAAGTCAAACAAATTCCATTTTTGTAATTTAAAAAAATAAACAAATAGAGTAATATGGCGTTTATGTTATTTTATAGAGTGCATTTAGTACTAACGATACTAAAAGTTTAAAGAAATAATTTTGAGCCGTTTTTGAGTAAAATCATGCTTTTGTAATTTTTTAAAACTGTACATATTGATGGCAATATTGCACGAAAACTACTAACATTTTCAAAAAAAAGTGTACATGATGTTAAGAAAAGAATTCACTATGCAGAATAAATTTTATTTGACGTTAAAATCTCTATCTTCAATTTCATAGTTGTAGAAAGACGTCGCAAAAAATCAAACTTTTGCAATTTTCAAATATTCACAGTTAACCGTGAAAATTGGACTTATTGATAAGTGAATTTTACTCCATTCTTACAAGAAAGTTAAATAAAAAATTTGCCGCTGCTTTTGAAAAAAATTGAAAATGTCTAACTAAAACTTCAAAGTTTTTAATAATGTGATTCAGTGTTTTTATTTCATACAATTTTATGAAATAGTGTCTATGATTTTGTGTTGTAGTTAAGTGTAATTATAACTGGTGCCTAAAATTACGCAAAATGTACTCATTTTTTTAAAAATGTACATATTATTTTTTATAGAGCTGCTTTTTTTACAACAGACTTTGTCTGAGACACTCTTCAATAATGTATTTTTGTAATATTAATTTTTTTGCAATTTTTGAAAAAACTAGAAATACCGGCCAATGGAAATAGCACCATATTTTTCATCGTTCCTATTACACATGTGGAGAAAAGTTAAAGAAAAAAAATTGGAAAGGTTTTTGAGAAGAAAAAAAACATTTTGAGAAAAACAAACATAAAAGCTAAGAAAAATCACGTAAAAAATGTGATCAAAACCAGTTCCGATGAACATCTCAAGCTGTTGGATTTGATAATGATGTAATCGAGGCATCTTCCATTCGTTCAAGTGAACTCATCACGCAAACGTTTGGCTTGAATTGGTATTTACCGGGAATTATCTTTCTTTAGTTATCCCGAAATTGTCCGAAACGACAATGGCGCTGACAGGGTTTACGGGACTCATGTTACTAACAACGGCTGAAATAATTTTTGAGCATGAAATCAAACAGGCTACTTTGTAATTCTGTGGTGAACACTTCTTTTATCTCTTAAATATGATTTGAGGTAAGTACCATTAAAAACAATGAAATCTGCTAAAATGCATTAAAAAGTACGGAAAATGTTAAAAAATGACTAATCGAAATCCACGGAAAATGAAAAAACCAAACAATGTATAAAAATAGATAGTTTCCTTTTGTCATAACAAAAAATTAATGTCTATACTAAACAACATTGTTCTTGTTGGAGTTATCGACGGGGCGATACAATCCCATCAGGAGAGTGCTTATCGATATGTCGAGCAATCGACTGACGGGCTTGTGTTCTCTTTTGACTAGAGCAGTACTGTGTCTGTGACCGTCGAGGAGAGGCGTGTGACTTGGAGTGTGTTAACAGTATGTTGTGCGTCACGAGTTGTAATCCGCCAGAATCCGCTTGTAATCAGTGAAAGATCTGTGTGTCGACAGACTGACTTGCGAACTGTCCATAATTCCGCCAGTTTTTAAGTGAAAAGAAAATAATGACATTTCATGAAAATCCGTCCCTAGTAGTAAGATATCTTATAACACTTCTGTCGTAAATAACTATTTGAATTTTAGTCTATGTATATAGCAGGAATCATATGGTAATATTTTACAAACAGGATCTTAAACATGATTTTGATAATTTGAGCTGTGTCACACTGAGTAGATTATTTCATAGAAAGAGATTAAGGTGTTCTGCCTTAGGTTCAGGAACTGATGAGTGCTGTGCATATGCAGGGACAAGTGCTTTCTCTGCCAAAGCTTAACTTGTTGAGATTTTATGTAGAATACCCTCAAAAATCAATACAACCGTTTGAAACTCCCAAAGCCTCGAGTACGTTCATCTGGAAGGATGAATATCTATTTGAGAGAAAATGAGCTGTACGGTTTACGGGCTAAGCGTTTACCACGTTAGGACAGGCAAACAGACATATTGCCGGCAATCGATTTTTCGGTAACAAGGGCCCACATAACGTGGATTCAGGCTACAACACGTGATTAGAAGTAATTTACTATATAAAGAAAGAGGACTAACTTTTCGTTACCAGAGCCCGATAATAAGAGTTTTTCTCGAAAATGTGCCCTTTTCACGATTACACCTTTTTTTCCTTACATACGTATTGGCGAGAAAGTAAAAAAGCAACAAAACAATATGATGGAAATCAAAGGAAAGGAAATGATTCGCTCAAAATAATAATTGAAAACTGCCCTGTTGAACAAGAAACGAACTTTAAATATCTTGGAGATATTATACCGACCTTAAACAAAATGATATGCCAAAAAAGGCGAGATATTTATTTATTAAAAATGTTTTTATTTGATTTCAATTCAATTTTTGATTTGGAAATTGTTTAGAATTTGCAGGTGTAAAGAGGATACCTTAGGCTTTTCCTTAATTAATTAAATTATTTTATTTTTAATTAAAGAAAGTGAGCACGTAGTTTCATTAATTTTATCAGTCTAATATTTTTAAAATTTCAAACCTCTAGTGGGGAGATGAATTAATGGCATCTTGAATATGTTCGTGCATGCCTGGAAGGCGTTCTAGAGTGATAAACGATTCATGATTTGTGCGGCATTTATTCAATGGAAATACTTTTTGCGGCAAGCGATTAGTTTCATAGACAGTTTTTTCACATTAACAGTAAATGAAACTTTGTTTAATTTTCTTGTCGAATTCACGCGAACCAGGGTCATTGGAAAGTTCCAGCATACTGAACCCTTTCATAGCTCAATTTGCTCTTGAGAGAAAATATCCTTGGCATTTTTGCTTCCTGAGCCGGCCTTTTGATATATTGAAATTTGCAATATATCTTTACAAACAGTTTCGATGCTAGCTGATAAATATATAGCAATGAAAGTCGTACTATTGAATAGAGGAGACAAAAATAAATAATATAGCTTCTGTTCATATTGGCGATAAAACTGCTTCTTTCAGCGTTGTTAAATGTATCAGATAATTTGTTTATATACTAATAATACTTAAGCGAATTAAAATATTAAAACGGTAGTTTTAATTGGCTGTTTAGAATAAAAAGGAAAGTTTAAATCTTCAAAAACAGTCATAGTTGTCGTAACACAGAAATGATTTCTGCAATGATCCCACGGAACTACCAATAAACGTTACGTCTTGTTTGTTTTTTCGAAGAAATTGTGAAGACAATAATTTCGCTCCGTCGCACCGTTTATCGCCTCGAGGGACTACCGAGGCCGCGATATCACCCCTGCCCTCGGCATTATGAATCGAACAATCGAAGCGAGACATTGCAAATCTCTCTTTTCAACATTCTAGTGTATGGAGACTGAAATGACTACAAAAAATGGGGGTGATTATGAGATGTTACGTTCTAATAAACAATTAAATGTCTCGAGAACGGAAATTAATGGCACCGATCGGATTGCGGAATTTTGTATTGCATTTAAAGGGGATTTAGCGGGGAGATTAAAAATTTCAACATTTGCAAATTTATAAACAATTTCCAACTTTTGCTGATCTAAAGGGGATAGAGTCTCCCGAAGTTCCAGAGCCGAAAACTGCGAATTAACAATTTGGCAGCAATTCACAATTTTATAAACAAATTCGCAGTATTACGAGTTACAAATTGATTGCTATAAGTTAGTATACTTGTTGCTAAAATTGTAAATGTTTACTGGTCGATTGACGGAAATTCTAGACGGAAAACACCGCTCAGAAATATTTTTTCGTCATGGCGTACGTGCAGGGAAAATCTCTCCTTCGGGAGGGAAAGATGACGATATTTTCGCCTCATACCTAAATAATCGAGGCCCCGCCCCGGGTACAGCGGCTTTCTCCCCCCACCCGGGTGGTTTGCATACACACTGATATTCTGACCGTAGGATTGGTCAACGCGCCCCTTTGCCAGATCGAAGGGTTTATCTAGACGGTTGGGAAGATAGAATTTCACCCGCTGTTTGTGGAGGTACTTTACATACATGAAAATACGCAAAATGGGACACAAAATTGTATTTTAATTTTCTTAAACATGGCGCCCCTCTCAGAAATATCTAAAAAAATTCCAGAAGATAGTTGATTTTTTAGGCGACAATTGAGAATTTTCTCGTGCACTCGGCGAAATCAAACAGTTTTTTTTAATTCCAAATTTTGCAAACCTATTTAAAAGTTTGAATTTTGCGGCCAATAAAATTTTAAAAAGCATTTTTGAAACAATGAGCAAATTGTAACGTCGTGCCAAGGGGCCAGACGGTCAACACATGTCGGAGGGCCGCCGGAGGCCGGCCCTGGGGGGCAGTCCTTTGGCGGCCGCCACAGGCGGGCCCGCCTCGGGGGCCCGGGGGGGCGTGTCTCGGAAGTCGGGTGTCAACTGGGCAAAGGAAATTGACTGGTGCGTCCAGCTGCGGTGCAGCTGGACTTCCAAATTGCAAAAGGCCACATTCCGGGATGAGAGAACGCCGCCGGCATGTGAGGTCTGTCACGTGACCCCTCGCGAGGCGGCTGGGAAGTAACCAGCCGGAGTCATTCGAGTCTGAACCGGATCGGAGTGCGGCAGGCACAATTCACCCGCCAGGGGTTCTCGTGAGCTTCGGCTGCGAGGTGTGGCGATTGCCACGGGACACAGACTGGGAGCGGCGCCAAGCCGCTGGGGTTTGCGTCAGGCTGGGGCGGGAATGCCCAGAGGTATGCTGTGTTGGAAGTGCAGCGCGTTTCCAGGGAGTATGTATATACTGTAAATATCTTGTAATAAAACTGTATAAACAACTCCGTGTCTGTGAGTTACTCGCACCCGACGACGCCACAGACGAGGAAACATTAAATGGTGGCAGCGGTTAAAACGAACTTTCACGTGGTGGCAGCCATTCAAACATTAAATGGTGGCAGCGGTTAAAACGAACTTTTTCGGTGGCAACCATTCAAACATTAAATGGTAGCAGTGACATTGGACATCCACGCGATAGTGAGTGTAGTAATTCACGCAGAGTAGTGAGAATTAACATTGAATACGGCAGCAAGTGTCGAAATTGTGAATAGTGCGGTTACGTATGCAGGCAATGACAGGTGCCGCAGTAATAGAACTGAGCTGGAGCTTTTGAGGAACTAGTGACGCGCGAGGAAACATTAAATCGTGCGGCAACAACGGGAGCATCAAGAACGAAGACTGGTCCAGGTCTGGAAGGAAGGAAAGAAGGAAGGAAGGACCGACGTCTACACGTGTCCACGACTCAACCAAGTCACCAGAGCGCAAGCGGCACCGTGGGCTCCCTGTACGTAAGTGTGTCTTTTTGTACTCGCCAGGATTAATTCAGGCAGTATGGCGTATCTTGCGGGATTCAGGAAAGAGGCGTTGGTTCGAGTGGCCAAAGAGATGGGGGAAACGCTTTCTGGTAATGAAACGGTTGTTGCACTAAAACAAATAATTGTCGATAGCGCGCAATATGAGGAGGATGTTGTGCGGGAACTAGCTAATGCGACCAAGGAAATTCTCATTGAGGAACGCGAGCGCGAACGCGAGAGAGAGGAGCGCGAACGCGATAGACAGCACGAGATAGAAAAGTTGCGTATGACGACGACCACCTCGACACGGGAATCGATAGGTAGTACCGGTACCGCAACGAAGGCAACCGTGCAAATTAAAAACGTCATGGATCGGTTTAAGGGCGAAAATGATGATATTACAATGTTCCTTAGTGTGTTCGAAGCACAGGTAGGGCAACTAGGTATATCAGAAACTGAATGGGTGACAAATCTCATGGCACTGTTGCCTAATCAGGTAAATTCATGGTTGATGCTGGATTCGGGAGCGGGTGGCGTTGAATACGAGGAAGCAAAAAGGCGGCTGTTAGAAATGTTTAAATTTAACGCCGAAAGATTTCGACAGTTATTCGCATCACACCAAAGACGGGCGGGAACCACGTGGAGCGTATATGCCCGGGAATTAAGTAACTATTGCAAGGAATGGGTCGCGGGGCTTAAGATTACGGAATTCCACGAGCTCCTAGATTTAATGGTTACGGACCAATTAAAGCGGAGGGTACCGGCAGAAATGCGCGACCATTTTATTGATGAGTGGGGAGATCTTGCAGCGTCACTCGAGCTAGCAAAGAAACTCGATAGCTATGAAAACAACCGGGCAGGCTGGAAACGTAGTTTCTCTAGATTTACGGGCAACGAGAAAACGCAGATAAGAAGGGTGGACCAGGCGACTGAAGGTACGACGCGAGTTACTAAACAGCCCGAATCGAAGGTGAATCACACAGCTGAATTTGAAAGGCCTAAGGCGGCCACTTGCTTTAAGTGTGGAGAAGCGGGGCACTTTCGTAGGCAATGTCCGGATCGGAAGAGCGTGGAAAAAATATATCACGCAGCCGAAACGCAAGGTCAAGCATTGTTAAAACCATTCACATGCGTCGGAAAGGTCAATAATTTTGCCGTGAATTTACTTCGAGATTCAGGTGCTACTTATGATATTGTAAGCGGCAAACATGTGACGGATGACCAATTGACCGGGGAATACGTTTGGGTGATGCAACCACTAGATGCAGAACCAAAGAATCTGCCGGTGGCACGCGTCACGTTAGAAGGGCCCTTCGGCAGGTTCGTTACAAAGGCAGCCGTAGCGAATAGTAATTGCCAGCTTGATTACTATTTGTTAAGTAACCTTACGGCTACCTTGATGGATGAGGTTAAAAGGGGGTTTGTTGAACCACAACTAGCATGTGCTGTGCAGACCAGGTCACAAATTCACGGAAGGACGCGTACAACTTCGCCTGACCGACAAAGGCGTGAGCCGTCGCCCTCAGCGTCCACTAATGTCACGGGCGGAACGGAGGAATTGTTGGTGGGCGAAGATGAGGAAAGGGGCGCGTCCGAATTAGATGCGGGCATAATAAATCTTTTAAAAATCGACAAACAGTCATTAGCTATAGCGCAACAGGAAGACGAGGAGATAAAAAAGTTAACGGAGCTAGCCAGAGGAGTCGGCTCAGAAAAAAATGATTATTTCGAAAAGGCGGATTGTTGTTCCGGGCCAGGCAGAGTAAACGCGGCGACTGATACGAAATGATTGTAATGCCGGAGATCTATCGTAGTGCGGTGCTAAAGGTCTGTCACGAAACGGCGAATGCACATCTGGGGGTCACAAAGAGTAAGGACTCCATGGCCAAGTATTTTTACTGGCCAAATTGCTTTAAAGACATGGAGACTTACGTGCGCACCTGCGACAGCTGCCAGAGGGTAGGACGCGCAGGGGACAAAAAGAAATCGCCGCTGAAACTCGTACCTGTCGTCTCAGAAGTATTTGCAAAGACTAATATCGATGCGTGCGGGCCCTTTCCAGAGTCAGAAGCCGGCAACAAGTACATCCTCACCGCAATGTGTCTCGCGTCCGGATTTCCCGAAGCTAAAGCGATAAAAGATTTGTCGTCAGCAACAGTCATCGAAGCCTTATTAGAATTATTTAGTAGGATAGGATTTCCGCGGGAACTACAAACCGACCAAGGGACATGCTTCACGAGCGCGCTGACGGCGGAATTTGCGGAGCGATTCGGCATCTGCTTAATCCACAGTTCACCGTACCACCCGCAGAGTAATGCAATCGAGAGGGTACACCGTACCATGAATAGACTTATGAAGGTGCTTTGCTTAGAGGCCGGGACAGAGTGGGAGAAACAGCTCCCAGCTATTATGTTCGCCCTGCGAACCACGGTATATGAAAGTCTGGGATTCGCACCGGCCGAACTAGTCTACGGCAGAAACCTGCGTACTCCCATCACGCTGATGTATGAGCACTTGGCTGGTGCAGAAGAGCAGACGAGTCCGGTGGTCGAGCATGTCTTTAAATTAATAAACAGACTAAAACAAACCCGGGAGCTAGCACATCAGCGAATGGCGTCCGAACAAGAGAAACGTAAGGTTTGGTACGACCGGAGGGCCATTCGCAGGACGTTTGCGACGGGAGACAAAGTGCTAGTTTTGGCTCCGAACAAAACACAGAAGTTGGCAATTCAGTGGGTTGGTCCGGGCGAAATTAAAGAACAGATTTCGGAAACTAATTACGTAGTACAAATGCCAGGGAAAAAAGAGGCAAAAGTGTACCACGTAAACATGTTAAAGCGGTACCAATAACGGACCGAATACGTTAACTTCCTCGGTATCACTTCGGAAGGGACGGCGGAGGAAGAAGACGAGCTGGATCGGTACGCGTTGAAATTAGACTCAAGTGATTTTGACATCGAGTCATTGCTTGACAACACCCATGTGGAGCCGGAATTTCGGGCAGCCTTGAAAGATGTAATTTTCAAATATAAAAACATATTTTCGGAAAAACCAGGATTAACTGACGTCGTAACAATGGACGTAGAACTCACTGATCACACGCAAACAGTTAGGAGCGCGCCGTATAGGATGTCACCGAGACAAACAAAAATTTTAAGAGACGAAATCACGAAAATGCTCAAGGAAGGCATTATCGAAGTAGGCGAATCTGATTTTACGTCGCCAATGATTCTGGTTGAGGCGCCGGGCAAGAAACCGCGGCCATGTATTGATTACAGGCGCCTAAACCAAATCATTAAAACGGAGTACTACCCATTGCCAAATATGGACGAAAGAATCGAGACCGTTGCGGCAGCAAAGATTATTACAACACTCGATTTGGCCAAGTGCTACTGGCAGATAGGTCTCACCGCCAGGGCACAGAGATACGCTGCATTTGTTACGAGTTTCGGCACATACAGGCCGTTGCGTCTACCATTTGGAATACGTAATGGGCCGTATCAATGCAGTCGGATGATGGCATCGCTTTTACGGGAATGTCAAGAGTTCGCTTTGCCTTACCTGGATGATATTGCAGTATTTAGCAATACATGGCAGGAACATGTGCGTCATCTCGACACAGTATTTGGAATTTTGCAGCAGGCAAAACTCACTGTCCAACCCGCGAAAAGCAAGTATGCACAAACACATGTGCAATATTTGGGATATGTGGTCGGAAATGGCGAGCTCAGACCAGTAGACGCGAAGGTGAAGGCAATCCGAGACTTTCCCGTCCCGAAAACGAAAAAGCAGGTGCGCGCATTTTTAGGTCTTTCTGGGTATTATCGCAAATTCATTCACGGGTTCGCGGAGAAGGCGGCACCCTTGACAGACCTGTTACGCGGGCGAGAGCGGCAAGGAAAAGTAACGTGGACAGATGAATGCCAAAAAGCATTCTGCCGATTGAGAGAGGCGCTCTGCGGCGACCCAGTGGTGAAAGCACCGGACTTTTCTAAAAGCTTTATACTACAATCAGATGCGTCCGATAGAGGGTTGGGAATAATTTTAACTCAAAAAGACGATGCCGGAGACGAGCATCCGGTACTCTATATAAGTAGGAAACTTACACCGGCGGAATCCAAATTTGCTACATCGGAAAAAGAGTGTCTGGGGATAATATGGGGTCTTCAAAAGCTCAGATATTATTTGGATGGACAGGTAGCAATAAAAATTGAGACAGACCATAATCCGCTGGTCTGGTTAAAAAATTCTGCAGGGAATAATCCCAGATTGATGCGCTGGTCGCTGTTATTGCAAACAATACATCACCATCATGCATAAAAAAGGTACAGAGCATGTAAATGTGGATGCACTGAGTCGCATGTACTAGCCTGGAGTGATCGAGAGGAGTGCAAGGGGGCACCACGACAGTGGAGCCAAAATGTACAAAAACGGTGCAAATGTATAAAATTGTAAATACTATTGTTAAGAGTGTAATGATTGTATATAAAATGTCTTTTTAATTTTAAGATTTAGGTTTTGTGATAGGCAGTGTAAGGCTGTGAGGGTTGTGATATTTGTTGCCCAAGGTTAAAATCACAGTAAAATTTGAAATGTATTTTTGAACATTTTGGAGGGCAACTTGGTTAAATTCTGAGTTAATGATTCTAGCTGAGCTATTTTGGGGAAAAATCATTAATGATGATTGTTTCAAATTAACATCAAGGTTTTGTGTAAAGGTACAAGTATAATATGAAATTGGGACATAAGAAGTACCAAGGGAGCAAAAGTGTAATACCGTAATGTATTAAGGATAGGTCGGCGTACAATCTTGGAAATTTTTTCTCTGTGATTGAAAAGTCTGCGAAAAAAAATTTCACCCCAAGTATGGGAGAGATTGTAACGTCGTGCCAAGGGGCCAGACGGTCAACACATGTCGGAGGGCCGCCGGAGGCCGGCCCTGGGGGGCAGTCCTTTCGCGGCCGCCACAGGCGGGCCCGCCTCGGGGGCCCGGGGGGGGGCGTGTCTCGGAAGTCGGGTGTCAACTGGGCAAAGGAAATTGATTGGTGCGTCCAGCTGAGGTGCAGCTGGACTTCCAAATTGCAAACAGGCCACATTCCGGGATGAGAGAACGCCGCCGGCATGTGAGGTCTGTCACGTGACCCCTCGCGAGGCGGCTGGAAGGTAACCAGCCGCAGTCATTCGAGTCTGAACCGGATCGGAGTGCGGCAGGCACATTCACCCGCCAGGGGTTCTCGTGAGCTTCGGCTGCGAGGTGTGGCGATTGCCACGGGACACAGACTGGGAGCGGCGCCAAGCCGCTGGAGTTTGCGTCAGGCTGGGGCGGGAATGCCCAGAGGTATGCTGTGTTGGAAGTGCAGCGCGTTTCCAGGGAGTATGTATATACTGTAAATATCTTGTAATAAAACTGTATAAACAACTCCGTGTCTGTGAGTTACTCGCACCCGACGACGCCACAAAATTTCACATAAATAAGCCATATGTTTCAAAGAAATATGCTGCCAGTTCAATGAAAATAGTAAAATAAAAATAACACATTTTTCGTTATTGCGAAGGATGTGAGGGGGAGGAATCTAAAAGTCCTTGAAAAAATGTTTTTCGTGTTCACATTCCTTAGGAAAATTTTTATTTTCAATTTCTATCGGGGGCAATTTTTACCATGTTATCCGACTAGATCCTTTTAGATACTAATTAAGGGAAATCAGCTCGTTAAAAAAGTGATAATGGCCTTTTTTTACAATAGACTTTGTTTCAAGCAAAAATTGCAATCTCCAATTTTGTACTTTTGAAATGTTCACTTCTTGACATTTTTGAAAAAAATTGAACAAGAGTCGAAAATGGGAATAGCACCTTATTTTTACTGCTTCTTATTATATATGAGGAGAACATTTTTAAAAAGTAAGTGGTTTTAGAGAAAAATGATTGTCGATATTTCGCCAAAATTACACGAAAATTACATGGAAACTACTCATATTTCCAAAAAATTGAACATGAACTTTTTTTAAAGATCCGTCTTTAAGGAACAGATTTCATGCAAAAAATCTCTATCTTCAATATTATAGTTGCAGAAAGTCGTCCCTTCCCCAAACAATTGCGCGTTTTCAATTTTTTTAAAATATTTGTGACTTTAACGAACATGATACCACCCCATTACAACTTAAGTGTTCTCTACACTATCCGAGAACTAAGTTTGATTAAAACACGAATGTTGAAGAAAATGGGCTGGACGGGTTAAGTGCTAGCGTTGACCACAGACAGGCAGTACTTTCGGCATCATTCGATTTTTCGGTATCGAAGAACCACAATACGGATTCTGGCAGCACCGCGTGTCAGAGGATTTGTTTCCTAAATTTAGCAACAGGAGATATCCACTTTTTCGCCATGAGCGCCCGACAATAATAAGTTTCTCTTCCTAACAAAGAACTTCGTAAGGAGATAAAAAAATTGAGCCATTTTTGAAAAAAATTGGAAGTGTCTCAGAGGTTTCAAGTGAAAAACCTCGAAAATTTAAATAATTATTTTCAAAATCCCAGAACCTCCAGGCGGGCCAAATCGATCAAGGAATGTTAATTTTGGCAAAAAAATACGAACCCTACAAATATTTTAGGCACTAGTGTCGTACACAGGCAGACGAATAAAAGTTTGAAAAAAAAACTAGTTTTCGGTATCAGAAGTTATCTGTGGATATAACGTGTAATTCCAATGAAATATCGAAATCGAATTACCGCAGCATTGAATAACTTTTTATATCCTACGTTCAAGTATATCACTCGGTATATACGAAGCAAATATACGAGAAGTTAAAATAATAAATTAACTGTTCACAGGGGACCGAGAAAGTTATAGGCAAGATTTCTGATTTATTAACATCTTGAAGCTTCGAGCGATGTTTCGTTTTTTACTTGTTTAGAATGCCTCATATTAACATCTCCAAATATGTGTTTCAAAGTGGCCAGTATCTTAGAATACTAATTACAGAAACCGAGAGTCTGCTCCTCAGAATGCAGTTTTATTGCGTATATACTGTAACAGTTTGCCAATATACACATTGGAAACCCCAATGTAACATAATTGTGAAAATGATGTATTCTGATCGAATAAGTACGGACATTGAAAGACTTCTCGTAGATAAAATCTCGAAATTTTATTACTTTTCATAGGTTCAAATTCTGAGAGCCAAATTTTGTTAATGATACTCAAAAATATTCAAGTAGTCCCTTCAAATTCAATAAAACTCTACAAAATCATTTGCCAATAAAACTAAGCTGGCATGCTTTACTACAAACCATTGAAAGGAGATGTGAACGTATTCATCCTAACAGTCGTTAAAACTAATAATAAATCGTGTAATTGATCGAAGTCTCTCCCGAAAAATCATGAAAGCTGGAAATGGCTACTTTTATATTATCCCTTTATAACGAGTTGCAATTATAACACTTTCAAATAGTACGAGAATGTTTTTTCTGTATCGTAGTATCACAAGTTTTTTAACAAATAAAAATAGTCAATTTATTGAACAAATAATTATAAAAATTCTTATCAAAACATATTTTATTAATCATATTTTGCTCAAATATAACTTTGAAAATAGTCTCTGTGTTAGTAATTCTGTAACATATTAAAGGGTGTTCATAAACTAAAACATCACATACGAGTATTCCAGACTTGGAATTGGGGATGAGAAATTACCCAAATTATATAAATAATATTTTCTTGTTTTACATTACGGGTCTAACTCTTTTTAAATTTAGATTTAGATTTATTTAGTCAAAAACACTAAAAATTGTATGTGACGTACGGGGGAGAATATAATCTGCCCACGTTTTCTTGAGTTCCAGAATCCCTTCTGATTATTTTAACTAAAAATAGTTGAAAGACGAGTAGAAGTTAAAGATAAATAAATAAAAATAAAATGTAAAAAAGTGCGAGATTAGCGACATTTAAAAAACTAGACATTTTCGTTCCCGAGTTATAGAAAACTTATTTGCAACTAAACGAACTGCAGATTTTATTTTCTGCATTGCTAATAAAATAGTAACTCGCCCTTACCTGTACTCCTACAACAAAAAGGAGAGTTCAACAAAACGTGTGTTTATTCAACCTACATTTACGCCCAAAAGCAAAACAAGGGACCATCTCAGCATTTGTTCAATGTATCAGGGAAACTGGACAAAACCTGATCGACATGGTGTCGTTGACCCGGAAGCAGAGGTACATTATTTATTACAAGCATATTACGTCTTTTTGGAAAAAAAATATACAATACAAATGTAAACTAATTCATTACATAGCACTGTTTTGTTAAATAAACATTATTTTTCTTTTTGTTGATCAGTATAGTCTCCAATTGTAAGTAAACGTGTGTATAAAGGCAGGTACATAAGTTTTCAATAAAACATCCGGAAATTCATCTAAATGAACGTTTCGAACGTTTTGCTCTCTTCCCGATGAGAATAAATGCATGGTTATGAATGAGCGGTGTCGTACATCGGAGGGTCATGAACAGAGTAACAATAATAGAGTAGAATCATGTGCCGACAGCCCTTGAGATTTTAATAATCGTGTTCTTGATCGAAATCATGAGCGTACATGTTATCTATTTATGATGGAGAGTTCTAAAATCCATCTCTTTCTGCCCGACACTCATTCTCTGGCATGAAATTTCGTACCCTACAGTTTGATATTGTAAAGCACGATGAAAATTTCTTTTAGAGTTTAATAAAATTAAAGAGAAAATTTCAACAAAATGTATTTTAATGTTTCCTTTCAGAGGGACGGGGACACTTTAAAGAACACAATAAATTAACAAAATTGTTTGTTTACTGATTCTTTCATGCACGTATTTCTGCGTTTCAATTCAGATGACCTTGGCATTTACGTGTTTCGAGAACATTTTTCCGATTTACAATAAAACCTTTGGGATTTCGAACATTGAAAACCGTCAACATTTTCTCGACACCCTCTCACAACTTTAATATTATACAAACAGATTTCTTAAATACACTGATAAAACACATTGAAACACACATTGTAACTTGTGTATTGGTCTTCTTGTGTTTTGTTCATCCTGTGCGCCGCGTGAGAATAAGTGGAAATGAGACAACTAACTTGGTAGCGAAATTGGCCACTAGGAAGCCAAAGATACACATCCCCGTGGTAGTACCTGCACTTGACACCAAGTTCTTTTATCTAACATTGTATTCCGAGTGAATAGAGTGGAAGAACTCTTATTTCATGGCTAATAGAATGGAAGAACTCTTATTTCAAACTCGCGAGGATCAATTCCTCAATAAAACGCCGGTCTTCGTCATTTCGTGGAGGCGCGAGGAGAAAATTTCACTCGTCTGCATACCGAACACTGTCACTGTCACGATGAAGATAGTCCCATATTCAGTTATTGCTCTGTTTTTTGGAAATTGAAAAGGCTTCAAAATTGAAGATACCTCAGACAAAGTCTGTTGTAAATAATTAACTCTTTAAAAAAGATCATGTACAAGTTTTTGAAAAAACTAGTAGTTTTGCGTAATTTACGGTGCTATTCTCATATTCGGTTATTATTTGACAATTGCAAGAAACATTTAAAACCTCAAATTTCGACTCGAATCCTAGGACTTCCTGATGAAGGGCGCTGTAGAGGCAACATACTTACCTATCATGATGGCAGCTCTGTTCGTGGTGCGTTTGGCGCGGTAAGTGAGCGGCCTCGTCACCGAGAAGTATCGATCGAAGCTGATGATGAGCAAGTTGAGCACCGACGCGTTGCTGGCGAGGTAGTCGAGGGCCAGCCACGTATCGCAGATGTGAGGCCCTAGCGGCCAATAGCCCAGGATGGTGGACACCGTGAACAGCGGCATGGATATGAGCCCAATGGCAAAGTCCGCTACAGCGAGGCTGAACAGGAAGTAGTTGCTAATAGTTTGGAGTTGCTTGTCGATTTTGAAGGAAATCATCACCATTGAGTTTCCCACGACGGTGATCATACTAAGGAAGCCCGCTACGATGGCGATTATCACCATTTCTGGAATGGAGTAACGCCCACCCGGCGACTGTGAAAGAAACATAATTAGTTTACAGTTGGTCCATATCTTCGTTTATGGTCGCTCCTAAAAAATTACACAGAATAAATTTCAGATCTCAAGCATTACTAATTATGTAATAATCCTTAAAAAGAGAAAGCAACCTAGGCATCTATCAGGTAAATGCAGTAAAGCTAGCTATGTGCTTAATGATTCTAATAGTTTTCACGGCTGACAATACGTTAAATAAAAGCGATTCACTGATAAAACATGTAATTTCAAATAATTAATTATGAAACAATCTATCTGCCAATCAAATTTTGATTGGTAGTTCAGTTGAAGGAATAGAAAGGTTGCTGCAAATCACCAAATGTAGCATTGAAAGTTTTGCTTGCATATTTATTCAACTTGATTTAGACTTGTCACTCGGTGGCAAATGATTCACTTAGATTACAAACAACGAAATGACCCGCATTTGCATATATACATAATACAGGCACACAAACACATGAATTCATTATTATCGATCATGCCTACTTAATACAGTAGCCCTTCACATACTACATAGGTAGCGTACTTTTTACTACTATTCCTAAAGTTGGTGATGCTTGGAAGGAGCCACTCTTAGCTTTCCGTGCAAAAAAGCCTTTCCATGCATTATTATTACACCATAACGTTTTGTAAAACACATATTCTTGAATTTTCTCTCCAGTTCTCTAATATCTTCCACTACAGTCTGACAATATTTTCTGTTATGTTGCCTCTTTTTCCAAAAAATTATACTTCTTTCTGATTTTTCTCAATTGAACTTAATGACACTTACTGATTGTACGAGTATTTTAATACAAAATGCCGTACTCAGCCGGATAAGCCGGATGCATGATACACACGTATGTTAGTGCTCAGGAACCGTTACATTTTTTCACATTATAAAAGCAAAGCATTCCACGAATTACTGGGAGGACTTGACATGTTACATCATTCTAATTATTTATTGAATCTGAATCGAGGTCGCAATAAATCTATAGCATTACCTTCTCTTCAAATTATTTAACATATCTTTGCGACTGCTCTACGTAAACCTATTTTATATTTACCGTATGTCATCATATTATTGATAGTTTACGAGCTGAATGTGGTGTCGGTAACACTTTAAACTTTCTTCGGTTGTTTGACTTTTCCTCTTTTGTTCTTCGGTTCAGCGTCTTCTTTGTTCAATTTAGATCACTTTAGTCTTGTCAGCGTTGCGAACAAACCACTTACATTTTGCAATTATTTTGTGATAATGAACATGGTTTCTAACTTTCGCTTTCCTAAACAAATGTTTCATAAAATTGACATCGTCAAGAGTTATTTCGAAATTCTTTCAATTTATCGTAATAGGTTCTTATTTTCAAAATCAATTTGAAAACTGTTGTATCAAGGAAAACAGAATGTAATAACATTTAAAAGTTTTACTCTATTCACAGGCAGATTTTTTACAACCAGCAATATTCTTTTTCAACTAGAACAATGGCCAGAAACGAAGCCAAAGTAACGTTATACCAAGAGATGTACCAATAGTCGATAATTAATCCAATAGTGTCCAAACGCAATGCCAGGTTGGAACCAGTATCCAATCTTCAATGACTCGTAGACCCGCCGGACTTCTCGCACACAGCGCCTGCTGCTCCGGTGGCGGTGCTCGGCTTATTCTCGGCCCGCGCAAGGCCTCGCTGCTCGCCTGTTCGCTCCGACCGCTGGCCGCTCGTTCCCCATTGGCCGGCGGTTCTGCTGGTACGCCGCCCCGACAAACGTCTGGGAAGCTGTTTCGCGCTGTCTCGACGCGATTTTTGAAATGCCGCATACAGCCGCAACAAAAATTACACGACGTCGGCAAATAGGAATTAATCTGTTGCACCTCTGGGTCACATGGCTTATCCTAATTTCTCATACCAAAAGTATCGTCTTCTCGATATTCTCTGAAGACATAACGCTGATCCCCCCAGCGACCGGCTCGATGACACCGTTATGCTCTTCTCGGAGACGACCCACGGCCGTCTGATGCGGGCAACTCATAGGCCCTTCACGTATTTAGTCATTTTCCGTGAAAGGAAATTCTTCGTTGTTATATTCTCGTATTCTTTGTCTTCTAAAACTTTGTCTTCCTTCATCTACATCTACGCTTTTCTCTTCGCTTTCTCTTCATCTTTCTGTTCGTCCTTCTCTTCGTCTTTCTCTTCTCTTTCTCTTCGGCTTTCTGTTCGATTTCTCTTCGAAAAACGTTATATGTACTGGAGTTTAATCGACGCCACCTATACTGTCATAGACCAATATCGTATATCATTACTCTATGATACTGCTTTTCACGTCATGAAGGCACAACGTGTCTTATGGAGAATCCACGCGTTGTTGCCGTCGAAACTCGTTCGCTTGCACGGTCGCTCTAGCTTACCTTCCTCAATATGCGCAGCTACTGAAAAATATGTATTTGCACACTTCATTATTATTATTATTATTATTATTATTATTATTATTATTATTATTATTATTATTATTATTATTATTATTATATCTATAATATTTTGATTAAGGAAATATGTAATAAACAGCAACATTTTACTTATATTCTCTTATAAAATGAAAACAAAATCGTAAATTCCTGATTGTGCAGTCAAATATTGATTAATTAATTTACGCAATAAGCGAAAATTACGACCAACATTTATCCGTTTTTCATCTTAGTACTTTATGTTCCTCTTCTCAATTCTAAACTGTCGCATTTCCCGTAGATATGAAAATCGGACAATATTATATCATTCCTTTCTATCATTATGGTCTTTTTTCTCCGCATTTCAAATTGAAACCATTTCTATCAATAAGCGATACAGTGTAGAATATTTTAAATTTGGGAAATGTTTGTCCTTAACATCTTTCATTACACACACCGTTGTTGCGTAAACAGTTTAAAATAGAAACGTATGGACGTACCGTGTATAAAATCGTCGCTCTTGATTTCCCTACTGATTCTATACTTCATTCCAGTAAACTTTATTTTTCTCGGTTTGTTATTTGTCCACTCTCCTTTTCCTTGTTCATCCTAGAAGTGGAACAGCTGCTGATGCCTATTGCTCTGCGAAATTCATTCACGCGAATGACTCCGTTTTCGTATGGTCCTTTTACGTTCTCGAATATTTTTAAAATATCTTTTTACCACTTTTAATTATTTACCATTTTCCCTGCTATCCATTCTGATCTCTTAAATTAACACACTACATAATTACTAAATGACATACCTACTTTTCTATTCCACTGCACATCCACCATCTCACATGAGTGAAGATGGTGGATGTGCACAGGTAAGAGAAGTAAAAATCGATTGACCAGAATACCCACCTAGATGAAATTCTCGAAAGGGCTTCTGGTGATCATTCGAGTACTTATTTGGATGGTCCATTCCGCTGATAACCTCATATAAACAAACAGTTCCTTTCAGCCCTACAGATCACACATTCTGCATCAGTGCATTGTCTTTTCGTCAAGCCCGTCAAGCTCTTTCGTCGTCGTCTTACGGCGCGCTGCTTGTCCTCACCACCCACACCAAACGCTCAGAAGGAATGCATGATAGAAAATAATTTCATCATTTTATCCAAAAATCTGCTCCTTTTTAATTAGATTTCAAGAAAGAAATTTTCTTATCGACGATATATTCTAATGCACAAACTAAACATTCACACATTTTCGCTGGCAATTCAATTTTTAAAGCGTCATATTTTGACATTGTTAAAACGAAAGCATTTTCTCCAGCTGAAGTAACTCAAATATTGTATCATTTTTATCTAAAATAACTTTTAGACATGTTTTAGTGGTTTGAATTAAAACTTGTTTAAAAAGTCAATTCCGCAGAAATCCAACGTTTTCATTATTTTATTTAAATATCAAATGAGCGACATTTTTTATCATTACCATCGTGTTTCTACATTTCTTCTACTTACTTTTCCACTAATCAATTTGGCAACAGTTTACAAGATTCTTCCATAAGATTACCATTGTCCATAAAAGACCATTGTTCTTCACGGCATGAAAATGAGAAAACATAGATCTATTTAGGTGGCGTTGGTTTAATTCCCGCAATACTCAGCAAGATCGCAGCGTCAAAGCGAAAAATGCGAATCTGGAATTATTTCGAATCTTGTAGCCGGATCCGAAAACAAATGATGAGTTCGCCACCAGGAGACCGAGACGCTTCGAATGTCACCTCGTATGTCTCGATTGATGCACGGGAAGTGGTCTAGCCGTGAGTGACGGATTTTCACATCCGCACACTCGAGTAGTTATTCAAATACTATGTAGGGATTTATTTACCCATATCAAAGCACCTCAAATCATTCTCCAATTTACATTCATTTTCTCGAATTTTTCGACAAATTCAGCGCTTAGAAGCAAAAATCAGTGATAAAGCGGAAGAATATTCCCCAATGTTCAAAAGGGGGATCCCCATCGGAGGACCCTTGAGGGTTCTGAGTTTTGTAAAGACGGTTAGCGAAATTAATATTGTTTTTTAAAACTTAATAATCTCTTGTGTGTACATTTATATACAAGATCATATCACTGGTCTATTTGCAAAACCTCGTAAGTTTTAAAATGGACGACAATAGATTTTTTGGTACCGTTGGATTCATCTGGCTGTCTGGCTCACATTGACGAGCACTCAGAAGGCAAAACCACATTGTAGTACTCTCTGTCGTCGATTGAAAGTACCCAGTGTTTCCCTGGCTGATAGAGTAACAATCCAATTTTTTGTCTCACCTGAAAAATTACTGAAATCTGATAAGGAGGTTTTGCAAGTTCACCATCGATGTGTATCGTCTCCTACATTAGTTCAGTAGTATTTACAACTTTTGCGAATCTCACACTGAACCGATCTTTATAAATGAGATATGTAAAAAAAGAGAATTTCACGTAGACGTGACAAATTGCACTTTGACTTTAAAATTATGAAGGATTTGTTTAAAAAACGCATTAAAACATTCCGGTTCGGCTCTTACCGTTAGTAACAATGCCACCTACATTTCAACACTTGGTGATAGTGGCTATCTTTGTGACGACAGAGAGACTTAGATTCCTCTATCTTATACTATTTACGCTAACCATGCTTACACCATGGTTTGTGCAAACTGTCGAGGGTTATTTGTATAATTAATAATTTAAAAAATAACAAATGTCCTCACTGTTGTCTCTAAATTAAATTCTGTATTATGGAGTCAAAACATAAGAATATAAACGAAGAAACACATATTTAAATCACTGGTGGAAAGCTGTACAATATATGGAGTGGAAGCCTGGACCTTAAACAAAAACATGAAAAACAGAATAAATGCGGTAGCAAATAGCTTTTAGATACGAAGCCGCAGGCTCATCCTACAAGATGCAGAGTGCAGATACAGAGTGCAGGCGTGTGAACTCCAACTCATTTTCAGATTGAAAAACACCAACTGCTATGGTATGGACATCTAAGGAGAATGTCTGAATGTTTGTGAATGGACTCCAACAAAAAGGAGAAAAGGAAGACCACACAAAAAATGGAAAGACTTGGTATTTGAATCCATGAGGTTAAAAGACGTGGATGAAGTACAGTGAAAGGCCAAGAAAATAAGGCTCAAGAAGGAATTTGAGATAGACGGAATTAGCTGTAGTGTTGCTACTGTATATATATATAGTAGATGCTCTGCTATGCGCCGCGCTGCTCAGAAGCGCACCGCCATCGCGACGTGGGAAGGGGCCCTAAAGAGCTGTGTTTTGCCCCCCCGCCCCCCGCCCCAGTGCCGCCACGCTCTCATAGTGGCGCAATGCCGACCAATTAAATGTTCTGAAAAATTGGTTGATCAGGGAAGGGGTTTCCTGATATCTATATTATGATATAGAATTGCACTGCACTGTCGGATACCGTGCGATAACCTGAGATTATCCTTAGAGTCATTCTTCTCGGATCTGTGGGAATTTCCATCGAATGGACTCTTTAGCTAGTGCTTCGCCCACACTGGGGCGGCAAACAGCATTTTTGAGTGCACTACGGCAGAAATTAACCTTCTTTTGCTATCACTGGGACCTGCTGAGTTCAGCATTACTCTGGAGAGATTTGATACAGTTTTTGCAGCTTTACCTGCTGATTTTATAATATGGGGTCCGAAGCTCAATCGTGAATCAATTTCTACCCCCAGGGATGTAATATGCCGTTTCCATTCAATAAGTTCCTCCCCCAGTCGGATCACCGGGGGGCGGAATGCTCTGCGGTATTTAATCAACACGGCCTCCGTCTTGGCAAAAGCCATCTGAAGATTTCTTTGGTCTAACCATCTTTTAACCCTGCGTTGGTCTTCATTTCCAGTAGTTCCATGTTGTCACTGTGGCATTTAATACGTTTGGCGTCGGCGTAGCCTATGAGACTGGAGTTCTTTGGGAGTTCGATATTCAGCAGGTCGTCATATACAGAGTATTCCACAGGAAGGGACCCAATCTTGATCCCCGTGGAACACCGCACGTCATGTCTTCCTCAATCCTCCCGTTAGTGTAAATTACTTTCCTCTCACTGAGGTAGTCCTCCTGGATCCTCACAAGGTATTCAGGGATCTTCCTAAATACTTGGGCTTGTATGATGTCATTCCAGCTGACAGAATTAAAAGCATTTTTGATGTCAATCGCAACCAAGGCACAAAAACTTTTATTCCTTTTTGCTGTTTCTGCATGATGGACTGCTTCTGAGATCGCGTTTATTGTCGAGAGTCCCTTTCTAAATCCAAACTGTCTCGTTGAAAATCGGACATGTCTCTTTAGTCTCAGAAGGAGTCCAGTAATTTGCTCATCGTATCCAGCAGGCACAAAGGTCTGAACGATGACGTCCGATCGATTGGCTTGTTACCTTTCCGCAGGAGAATTAGCTTCTGATGTTTCCAACCCTTATAGAATATCCATTGTTCAAGACGCTGGTTAAAGGCTTTCAAAAAGCATTCTGGGTATTCTTTTACAACTATCCCCAGAATCACGTTGGGGATTCCGTCAGGTCCCGGTGCACTTCTAATATTGGTCTTCATCATCTGGACTAGTTCGTCCGTGAAGCGGTTGGCTTCGTCGAAGAGGTAGTCCGAAGGTCTGCTCCTTACCCAACATTCTCTGCTAGGGAAAAGGTCTTGGATAATTGCCTTCACCCATTCGGGGTCTTCTAGCCCCGCGGTTGTTGAAGGTTTAAATTTGCCCATAACAATATTGTAGGCTTTTCCCCAGAGGTCATTCTTCACATCGTTTAATAGGGCCTTCCAGCATTTTGTTTTGCTTCTTTTAATCTCCGATTTTAGTCTTTTGCGGGCCGTCTTGTAATTTTCCCTCAGCAGAATGTCCGTTTTAGCTCTTGTTGGAAGTCTTCTAGCTTTAACACATGCTTGACGAAGCTCTGCAATAGCCGCTGTCCACCAATACACCTGATTTTTCCCCTTTGGGCTTCTACGTCTGGGCATTGAGATGTCACACGTATTTTTAACGGTTTCGCACGTTTCCCGTACCTCTTCGAGGGACTGCACTTTTCCTTTTACTCCACCCCATGGACTCCAGTAATTTAGCTTCATCAAGAAATTTTATGGCATCAGCTTCTTTTAGCTCTTTGGTGATCCATGATGGACAGATGTTTGGCTGATTCCTTCTTCTAGCTCTGTTTCCAGCGGATGAAGTGGATAATTCAATGTCGCGGTGATCGCTAAGTGATTCAGCGTCGAGAACCTGCCAATCCCTGCGGGCCTGATGGCCCGAGTCTCGCCACGTAAAATAAGGCAAATTCAATTCAATTCAATTCAAAAATCCCGGACATCCTTGGCAATCCTTGTGGTTCCTATTGTTAAGTCTATTATCGAAGAAGCTGCGCCCCTTTGAAATGTACATGAACTCCCTGTATTTAGGACCAGGTCCTTCCTAGCCAGGAATTCGCAAACAATATCGCCTCTGCGGTCAGTTCTGCTTTCGCCCTTTGCGGGGAATTGCTGTTAAAGTCTCCAGCCAATATTATTTCTTCTGCGGTTGAGTTCATGCTTGCCTCCAGCTCATTGATTTGCTTCTTAAACTTCTCTATGCGGTCGTTTGGGGAGAAATAGCAACTATATATCCTAAGGCTGTCCATTTCTACCCATACAAAACCTTGGTTTGTAACTTTAAATTTAGAGACTCTTATTTTGGAATTAAGTATTATAATTCCTGCACGTCTGCTCGTGTTCTGGTAGAGGGATATGTTGTCAATATCGTGCTACTCATTAACCAGTAAGACATCCACCTGTCTTTCCCTAGCCGTTTGAATGAGATCTTGGGAAGTCTTTCCTTTGCCTAAATTAATTTGAAGGAACCTAGGTATTCTTTGTTTTACCGAGTTTCCTTAGTTCTGCAGAGAAGGAAGGGCATTTGTAGCTACCCAGCTTATGATTGTCTTCAAGGTTTTGGTCTTTGCAGACAATATATTGAACTGGTCCTCTGCAGTCCTTGGCCAAGTGTCCCTTTTTGCCACATTTGTAGCATACATCACTTCTGTCGGGGCCCTTGCAAGAGGTGGAGATATGGCCAAAGCCTAGACATTTAAGGCATCTGCTAACCTGGTGCTTCATTCTAACGTGGCAATTAAGCCAGCCTATCTCAAAATTCTCTGCTTTGAGCAGAATTTCTGCTTGGCGCGGAGGGAGCAGTGCTGTCAATACCTGTCTGCCTCCGTACACCTTGTATAGTCACCAGGTCGCCGGGAGGAAGTCCCCCGTAATGCGTGTGACAGCATCTCTTACCTCACTAGGGTAACAGATTCATCGATGTTCCTTAATTCAATTAAGGTTTTTTGGGTTAAACGTGTTGAGGTTAATGTATACGAAAAAGCAAATTCTTCTGTTCATCTCAAACTAATAAATATGTGCAGACTTTAATATAAGGAAACTCATTAGTTTATTTCAAAAGTACCTTGTTTTATGGAATAAGGGCACACATAAACATTTTAAAAGTAACGGAAATCCACATACCACAATTTACATTTTGTGTTCTTAATTAGTAGGATTTTTCGTTCGAAATGCACTTCTTTAAAAAAATTGTATGTGAGATATGGTGCGTGTACTCAGTTTTCCTTAATTATCTCAAAATCATTTCTGAATTATTCCTTCTTCCAGCCAACTTCTCAATTTGTTTCAGACACTTACCTCCATTCTGTTCTACTCCTTCGTCTTGACCCTGCGATTTGGATGGATGGAGGGATGGGGAGATCAACGTGCAGAAGCATAGAGCAATTCACCTCTGGTGTGGCGCTGGGCTCAACGGAGGCGCCGACGCTACTGTTGAGCAGCGCCGGCGCCATCTCCAACGCCATCGTGGAGTTCATGGCGGTACCTCCTCCTCCTCCTCCGCCGCAGTCGCTGCCGCCCTCTCCCGACGGCCGCTCACATGGCGGCGAGAATGGCCCTGCAACGTGCGAAGCCTGATGAGATGCTGCTCTTCTCGGGACTCTATCCAAGATCGTACTTTGGATCCAAAATTTGTTGCCATAGAGCAAATGTGCCAATATTTTTGGTAAATAAAATGTTCACAGTCCTTCTTAAGATTATTGTCAACGGGCTCAATACGAGAGTTTAGAAATACGGACCTATAAATTACCGTACAAAATGAAGAGTTCAAAGCTTTATTTTGAACCTGAAGTGGACCACTCTTTTGGATATACGCCTATAACGGTTGTAGTTCAGCTCGCAAAGTTGAGCCAGCTTCCCAGATCTGTTTGCTCTCTTGTCAGATTTGTTTGTTTACAATGGCGGAGTCCATGGGTACTACACTCCGTGCCGCCTTTTTTTATTCTTTAATTTTTAAATAAAAACAATAGTTTCAATAAACCATTTATTAAATTAACAATAACACTTTTTTATTATAAAATGAATAACATTACAGAAAATAAATTAGAATCTCTTGCGTCTTGCTGATAGGACAGTGAATTGAAAAATGTTATAACAGTACATTGATTTTAAAATGGATTCTATTGCCAACAAAGCAAGCGTGTGAAAAAAATGTATTTTCACAATTGACTTATAAGAAAACTCCGGAAACGGAGCGCAGCCAATTCGTGTAGGCTCTTACATTTGTCCCGAAATTTCCCAAAAATACTAATATTTTCAAAAAATTCAACATCACCTTATTTGAATATCTGCTTTTTATTAACACATTTTATTAAGAAAACTAGGGGTGCTACCGAATGGCACAGACTTTCTCGTATTAGGTTTCTAATTCCTTTGGACTCGGCTAGCTGTACGAACTTGCCACACACACCTTAAGCAAAACATTTGACGCCTTTTGAGAAAAATTAGTTTTATTTTATTTTTTTTTAATTTCTCGTATCTCTTTAAAAATTGCTCGAAAAATACAAATATTTTCAATAGTATTGTATCATATGTATTAAAGTATCTTTGTGAAGAACTAGTTTCATCTTTAAAAAACTCCATTTTCAATTTTGTAGTTGACTGTCGACGGCGAAAGAATTCAATCTTTCGTAATTTTCGAAAATTCAGTGATGATCGTGAAAATTGACTTATGCCATCTTTATCAGTGTATTACACTATATTTTTAGGTTTGTAAAGAATACATTTGGAGCCATTTTGATATTTGAAAATGTCCCGAAGAATTTAAATAAAATACCCCGAACATTTAAAGATTTTTTTAAAAAATTGCAGGAACTCGGGTCGGGCCAGATCGGGCAAGGAATGTTCATTTTGGCAAAAATCCTACATACCGTACGCATGGTTTAGACACTATAGTGTTCATAGACGGACGGACATTTGAAAAAAAACTCTTTAGGTATCAGAAGACCCCTAAGCGTGCATTTCTGGTAAAATATCAAAATCCAGTTACCACAGCAATACATAACTTTCTATAAACAAGTAATATATCTTGTACTTTGTATATTACTCCGTATATTCGTACGTATAAGAGAAATTACAAATAAATAAATTCACTGTTCGCAGACAACAGAGCAGGTTACAGGCAAGTTTTCTGCTTTACAAAGTACCTCTTCAAGCTTTGTGCGACAATAGTTGCAACTTCAAACTCACAATTGTGAAATTGTGACAATTTCTTCTTACTCGTTTTTACTAGTTCAGAATACCTCATAGTATCAACTTCTCCAAAAATACGTTTCAAAGTTGCCCATCTCTTAAAACTACACGCCCAACGAAAATTCCACACATATACGGACCCTGCCAATAAAAAGTTTTCCGTTGTGTTAAAAAATCTACATCAATCTCTAACTCAACAGGATATATATTAGCAGACCTTAAAAAAGCACCACGCCTCAGTGTTAAATATCACCAGACTACAAAAAGAAGGAACACCAATACCAGTCGTCGCAGCCGAATTTAACGGCGCTGAAACTCAGGAAATTATTCTACAAATAAACCAAATATGCAACCATTGAGGGATTACAGAAAATCGGAAAAAACACAACGGTCCTATTCAATGTCAGCGGTGTTTGGACTGCGAACATAAAATAAATAACTGTAACTACCCAATCAAATGTGCTTTTTGCGCCGAAAGCTACTATTCAGTGCATTGCCAAAAAAAATCCCGTGTACGTAGTCTCGGCAGGTCGATGTAAGAAACTCAACTTGTAACTTCTACAAGGACGTAATAGACCGGAAAATCATGGGTATAATCAAAATCAATATTTCTATTGCATTAACTCTGTATGACAATTCGCAAGGAAATTATTAAAGAAAAAACAAATACTCGTAAGCCTACTGAATACACTCACTGGTAAAGCCCTCACATCAATTCACAAAGCAGATGAACTCGCCTAATATTTCGAAACAACATTTGTAGTTAATAACATCAACTTCTACCCTGAACATAACAAAATCACTCAAAGTAGAAACCATATCCATACGGACCACACCATATACATTTCTCCTCTACCACAGAAATTAAAAAAAAAATTAAATCCCTTCCTAACACCGCAATAAAAAACCTACTCATTTTTGAAATAGCATGCTTAAATTTTTTCTGAAGCATGGGATTGTGCAACCCCATAACACCACCGTCTCGTATGTATGAACACTACGGAGGCAGCGAGGATAGCAGGCGCGGAAAGCAAAGGTTCATAAACGCGCGGCCTGGTATCCGGTGCCCGTACTAAGCGAAGGCGAACTAGCGAGCAACGTTTTCCTTGTGAAGGGATGAGAGAGGGGAAGCAGCCCCAACACTGAGTATTTCCCCAGGCGTCGGACGATAAATACGCGAACCCACAAGCGGAAGCTCTTTTTTCTTGCCACCACTCGTCGAGTAAGCAGATCTTCTCTTTGGGGTTCCCGATCGCCGAGCCAGTAGTATTTTGATCACCGCTCGCCGAGCCAACACTTCGTTAACATTAGTTTAGATATTGTTTGCCGCTGCAACGACTACTAGGTAGGAGTATTCGGCGTCGAACAGACGTACTAGTCAGTCGTCCGCGAGATAGTGCAGATTCAGTAAAGTATTCCTTCAATTAACGACTCGGGAAGTAAAAGTTACCCGTTGTGAGAGAAGCATTGAAAGTTCTGGTTTAGCAAAGTAGAAGTAGCAACGAGCGAGGAACTTGCACGAGTATTCGGTGAAGTGCAAGGGACATTTTCGCAACGTGGGCGTAGTCAGCGGTGCCGGTAGCAGACGAGGAAGAAGAGGCCGACTAGGAAGAACGGAAGAGGACGCAAGAAGACAGCGTAGACGGCAGAGGCGAATCCCTTTTCTTACGACGCAGAAGCTGGGACCGAGCGACGTCGACGCAGAGACCAGCGCACGACCATCAAGGCCAAAAGTGGGAAGTCCACGAAGTAACGGTTAGGGCGCGGAAAGTAGGTCAAGTTCACGTCGGCAGGGAAAAACTAGTATAGGAAAGTGTTAAGAAATTGAGGACACGGGTGGCAACGAATTGCAGCATCGTTGTAGGAGACATTTCGACGCACTATTGCCTGCATAAAATATTCTACTTAGGACATTTATTTTCCTGCTATTTTCAGACACAGTTAAATTGTAAATGAGAGTAGTGCACTTGCACACATTTTGTTCTTGGCATGTAATATTTTGAAGCAGGAGATTGTAAATTGAAATTTTGATTTCATGTGCAATGTAATTAGAATAGCATAAATTTAGATATAATTAATTTTCCACGGGAATTCCCAGTGTAGATTAGGGTAATTATTTCAGAGTATCAATTTTGGTGTAAATTATATGTGTTTATTCATATGAGTGTGTGTTGTAAAGGTTTCTATTCGTGTTTTGATCATTCTTTGTAAAAGTGTGATTCTATATTCTTGATTTTTTGTCAGGAACATATGCCACTAAAAGTTTATGGGTAAATTATACGCTCGTTTGTGTGCAATCTGTGTGATTTTATTGTGTCAAGGGTTCAAACCTTTCTCGGGCCCTGAAGATCCTGCTCCCTAGATTTTTAAGCTCGCTTCACGAGCAAAATCTTGATAACCCGCTTACGGTTCATGCGTGCTGCTCTGTTGAAGGTGGTAAGTTTGGGTGTAGGTGGGTTAGTTAGAATATATATATATATATATATATATATATATATATATATATATATATATATATATATATATATATATATAAACTCTTGCTTCAGAACTGGTTACTTTCCCCAATCTTGGAAACATGCAATAGTAATCCCCATAGCGAAACCAAAAAAGAATGCAATAGTGATAAATAGTTAACGCCCTATCAGCTTGCTTAGTAGCTGCTCAAAAAGTTTTGAAATATTAATCCTAACTAGACTGAAAAATCACCTGAAAGTGCTAACTCAATCCCCATTGCACAATTCGGTTTCACGAGAAGATATCAACACAACACCAACTGTTAAGACTGACTGAACATATTTACGCAGCCTTTCAATCAAAACGCTATACCATAGCACTCTTTTTAGACATAGCAGAGGCGTTTGACCATACATGGCACCAAGCTCTCAGTAACAAACTCACCCAAATAGACACACCTCACTACCTACCCACCATCATCAACAACTTCTTATGAAATAGAACGTTCTCCATCAATGTCAACAGTCACCTCTTTAATCCGAGATGTATAAAAGCAGGAGTAAATCAAGGATCATCCTTATCACCAACACTGTTTAATCTTTATGTAGCTGACATAAAACATACACATAGCACAATTCACGGACGACACAGACTACATCTCTGGCAACTTACTACCAGACCTAAGAGCAAAAAGCCAATTATACCTGCTTACACTTGATACCTGGGCCGCGAAATACAAAATACAGTTAAATCCCACTAAACAGCAACAAATATTTTCACTTAGATCATATACTCCCCCACCCTGCTAGCAATAAACAACATCCCTATGGAATGGTACCCTCCCAACAAACCATTTAAATACTTAGGATTATACAATACTTAGGACAAAATTAAATTGGCGCGACCACATTGAATCAAAGATATTACAAAAACAAACCTCCACAGTTAAAACTGTTAATAAACAAATACAGTTCAACTCAATTCAATACTGCCGTAGCAATATATAAAACCATAATAAGACCTACAAATACTCGCGCCTGTCCCATATGGATAAATGCAAATACAAATATCCGCAAACGCCAAATCATTCAAAACCAATTTCTGAGATCTATTACTTACACCTCCAATAATCAGCATCACAAGGAAATAAAAATAGAATCATTAGATCATTTCATCATATTCCTTGCCACAAATTTCTACCATATATATAGTACGGAGTTGCTCTACAGCGGTCGCCGTTTTTCCGCTCTGTCTCCATGCCTCTCTATTTTACCATAGATCATCTTGCATTTCTCTTGCCGTCATAGCCTCTTGCACTCCTTGCTGCCATGCAAGTCTGCGTCTTCCTCTCTTCCGTCTTTCTGTTTTGGCCATCTTTCATCTGTCATTCGCAAAACATGACCGTACCAGACGATTTGTTTTTTTTTCTATTTCGTCAAGGATAGATTTCTTTACATCCATTTTCTTTCTTATGTGATCGTTCCTGATTCGATCACGTCTGCTATAACAGCAACTTCTACGCCAGAAGTTCATTTCAAGGGCCAGCAGCTTCCCTTTTGTCCATTTATCAATCTCTCAAACTTCTGAACCGTATGTTGTAACACTCTTAACTAATGAGTAGTAAAGACGTCTTTTCGTGTGAGTGATGGTTTTGTTCCATAAGACTGAGTACTTCGTTTCTCCCCAAGCTTATTCGTCTCTCAATTTCTTCTTGGCTATTTCCCTTATTGTTTAAAAGTACACCAAGGTATTTATATTTGTTTACTCCTTTCATTTTTCCTCCATTTTCTTGAAACTGAAATCGTCCGCATCTTCTGCAATTATTACCTGGTCATCGGCAAAATATAATGAATAAAATTTATCCTCTCCGATCGTCATTCCCATTACTCTGCATTTTTTCTCCCACAGCTGTAAAATTTGATGCAGATGTATTTTAAACAGTGTTAGGGAAAGGCAGCAACCTTGGTTAAAAATTAAATTTTCACTGATTTTAAGTCCATCCATTTCTTCCCATACTCTAGCAACCGGTACATTGTCATACGCCTTCTGAAGATCAATGAAACCCAGATGAACTTCCCTTCCTTTCCTTGTTCTCTTTTCTATAAGTTGTTTTAATGTAAACATATTGTCTATGATCGATCTACCGGTAGTGAAACCACATTGTTCCTCTCCTATTTTTCCTTTTTTCTCTTCTATTTTATTTCGTATTATTTTGCTATACAGTCTACCTATAGATCCAATAACTGATATTCCTCTGTAGTTTGTTTCATTGTCTCTAGATCATTTCTTATGGATCAGTGTTAGGTAAGACGTTCGCCACTCCTGAGGAAGATCCTCTCCATTCATGCACCTTAAAAACATGTGTTTGAGCTTTTGGTGCAGTTTATAGGGACCATATTTCAGTTCTTCTGCCGGTATATGACCCGGACCAGGTGACTTATTGGATTTCATGGTCTTAAGTGCGTTTTCTAAATCTTTAATCGTCAGATCTACCCTATGCTTAAATTTAACTTCCTTGTGTGACTGGAAGTTTCTGTTTTCTAGCAGCAGTCTTCCGAAATACTCTTTCCATTTATTGATTCTAATGTTTGATAATGCGATATTGTTTTTTTCATTCGATTAAATAGATTTAATTACTTTCCAGGCTTCTGAGCTCCGTGCTCCACCTATGAATTATTTTATATAATCGCATTTATCCAGCCATAATTTATTCTTCCTTGATAACACTTCGGGTTTTACTTTTCTACTTATTGCTTTGTGCTGTAAATTAGTTTGTTTTTTTGTCTCTAAGCTATTTTAAATACAACCCTCTTTTCCTCTTAATCTTTTCTTCGAGACTTGTGTCTCACCAATACTGTTTCGGTTTTAATTTACAAGTACCTAAAGCCTCCTCTGCGGCTTGGTGAATACATTCTTTTATGGTTCATATCCTTTTTCTATTGGCCTGTGTTTAACCAATAGTTTAGTTTCAAGTCTTTTTCTGTAGAGATATGCTGTACTTTCGTCGAAAAAACTGCCTAATTTGTATTTGGTAGGTTTCACGACAATTCCCTCTTTATCTTCTTTATTCGTGCAATTCGATGTAAATGGTATGAATATTTTAGCAATTACCAAACTATGATCGATACATTGGGCACCCCGTTTCACTCTAACGTCTTGTACTTTGAGTGAAGTTTTTTGCTTAGTTACACAGAGGTCTATTATACCTTTGAGTTTTTTTATGTTGGTACCAGGTGTACTTATGATCTTTATGTTGGAAGAAAGTGTTATTAATTTTCATTTCATACTCTTCACAAGTATTACGAAAATAAGTCTTTTTCCATTGTCATTGCGAGTTTCCTCACCATGTTGACCCACAATACTGTTGTTCTTGTCTCTTCCAACTCTGCCGTTAAAATCTCCTGCAAATATTATTTCATGGGACTTTGGAATACCGTCAAGGGTTTCTTTGACTGTCATTTCAAAATCATCTTTCTTAGCTATTGGGGAATCATCATTCATATTATATATTCCTATTCAAATTATATATTCTTATGTATTTTCCTCTGATTTTTAACACTACTTTAATAAGACGTTCGTTTATATACTTCCAACTTTTTATACATTTACCGAATCTTTCACCAATAACAATAGAAATTCCGGATTTGGCATTTTCATGTTTGTTTACGCCACTGAAAAAGTGTACAAAGTTGTTCAGTGTTTCGCTTCTCTTGCCTTTCTTTTTTCAGACCAGACGGCTATATCAATGTTTCTTCTCATCATTTCCTGGATTACTTCTTGTTGTTTGTATGATATGCTTTGCACATTCCATATACCAATATTCAGAGTCCATTTTCTTTGCCGATGTTTCCTTTTTGTAATATCCGAAGCATTCATATGACTGAGATTTTTAGCTGTGTAATGTTTTACGTGTGCAGGGTGCTAGCCTACAGCACAACCCTCAAACCTGGAGGACTGGAGCTTTTATTTCAGGGGTTTCCATCCTTTAGGCTGATTGCTTCCACCGTAGCTTAAGGAGTCCAGCCCACCCCTGATACACTCTTTAGGGATGAATTAATTCCCAAAGTGAGTGATTCTCACCTTCCTCTGTTGGATCATGCACCTTTCATACTTGGATGCTTCTAGGGTGCTACCCGCGTAAGGTCTGTCAACTACACTCTAAAGAAATAAGGAAGGAAGATGAGGAAATACTCCCTAGCCCACAAAACCTAACAGCGTCGGGGTCAGAAAAAAACAAGAGTTGACCAAGGGAGGCCGATAGAATAGATGAAAGCATTGTGGCACAAGAAAGTTAAAGATATCACTATTGTAGATGAAGGAACCATAACGATATGAACACATCGTTATGGGGGAAGGACAAAAAGATAGGAACGAATGCATAACAATCATCAAATCCCAGCACTCTCCGAATTCAGACTGACAAAAACCCAATCCATAGAACCAGAATCCAAAATAAATACCCATTCCATGTATTCCAAGTCAAATTCGCAAGCATAGAACCAAATTAGAGGACCCATAGTGTATAGTACCCCACTGTATAGTATGTAAGCTTAAAATAAATTAATGTGTAAGGAACAAAAATTACATATGTATAGTTTAATTAACTACCTATGAGTTTACCTTAAGAAAAATAAAACAAATAAAAAAAAATACAAAATCTCTGAAAAAACCGAAGCCAAAAACCTGCCCCTCAGAATGCAGTTGCAGTGTTATTGCGTACATACTGCAATATACACATATATTACAGTATGTATGCAACTATATGCATTGCAAACCCTATGTAACATGATTGACGATCAATGAAAGTGAATGCAGTATTCTGTTCGAATAAAAAGTGACGTTGAAATAGGTCATTTCATACTTCATTCTCGTAGATGAAATCTCGAAATGTTTTACTTTTCGTAGCGTATTCAAACACTATATATATATATATATATATATATATATATATATATATATATATATATATATATATATATATATATATATATATAACGACTAAGGTGAGCGAGCGCGGCGCGATTTGAAAAAGGGGCCGCCCGCAGCCTACAATATTGTTGCGCGCAATGTCCGCCGCACGGCGGAGGTATATGACGGAAGCAGTCTGACTGGAAAGGGGGAGATGACGCGTACTACCCCTGCACGGAGGGCGCGTGCGTAAATAGGTGAGCTGACGTTCGGTCATCCACTTTCGTTCCTGATCTTCGAGCCAGCAGCATTCTCATTAGTTCTTGACTGCCGATCCAGCAACAACTTCGCTGAGTTATTAGGTAGGAGTGTTGGACGTCGGACAGACGCCTAGATAGCTGTCCGCGAACTTTGTTAGAATTTTTCTGGAAGAAAGTATTTCTTCAGACAAGACGCGAGGAGTTAATGTAGTCTAGCAGTTATTGTGGAGCCGAGGATAGTACAATGTGGAAATAGTTCGGGCTGCGATCAAGTAAAGTTCAATCAGCGGCGAAATTTGGGACAGTGCGAGCGAGAGTAAAATGTACGCCCGAAATACGCACGATTTCTTAATTGCGGTGCAAGGAACATTCGCACGCGTGCGTAAACAAAATATCGAGGTGGATGACGCAGGCGAGGACGAAAGGAGCAGGCAGAAGGCGACGCGGAAGATGACGCAGAAGGCGACGCAGAAGACTTCAAGAGGGCAGCGAGAAGTCACCGGCGACCCCGGCGCCCGCGATCGGCTGCGCAGAGGCCGAGGCGCTTCAAGGTCGAGCGTTTGTAGCACGGAGGGGGCAGCTGCGGGAGGTAGCGGCGCGCAAGCGCCGAAAATTAGGTCAAAGTAACAGAGACCAGGGAGGACTTGTTAACCAGGAAATTGTAAGGAAATAAGCATACAGGAGGCATCTGAGTATCATTAAGATATTCTTGCAATTTTAAAAGCACTATTGCCTACGAAACTGTAAATAGCTCAATATTAGTTTATGAATTCACGGCCAGAAATTGTTGCAGAGAGTGTGGTGCATCTGCACACATTTTTTGTAGTAAAGTTATTTGAATGGAGTGTTAAATTGTATATTATGTCATTGGTTAATGTAAATAGAAATTGGTGCAAATTCAATTAGTAAGAGTAACAAAAGGAATTCCCAGTGATCATTTGTGCGAATAGTTTAACGATTAATTCTTGCTTGAAAGAGTTTCAATTTTTTGTGCTATTGTGATTCATTTTGATTTTGTTAGCAACGAAAATGGTTTGAAGATTATTAGCCCTGTTTAAGGTGGTTCGAGCTAGATATTCCCTAATAGATAGAGAGTTCATATTACGTTCAAAAATATTTATTGGCGAGATACGTGGGTATTGTGAGTCTACATAAACAAAATAGGGACTTTTATGCTGAATTTTATTTAATTATTCGAATTAATTTTGTTTCAAAGATGTAAAATAAAAATATTTTAACACCACATAAAGAGATACCGTTGACTAGTTTCTCAACTAGTACCAACAGATCGCGTGGCCACGAAATAACAAATTGAAGCATAAGATTGAACATAAAAAGCACTATTATACAATTAGCAAAATCATAAAAAGTAACATCATAGACACATATCTATACAGTACAGTGATTGCTAATAATGGAAAAAATGTCCATGTTTGAGTGAGTCGAAAAGTCTTTAGTAAATCGGGCAACGCCTTAATGTCCTTGAGATTCGCATGACTGTTCAGGGCTCATACTTCTTCAAAGTTTCGTTGTTTTGAACCATTTTGAATACTGTTCGTTGCCTGGTCGACACTCGGTAAATATCACAAAATATAACAATCTGAGCGAATTCGCGGAAGGTTTATTTCCAAAGCGGAATTTCAAAGATAACGAAATAATTCCCCCAATATCACGAGAACAGTGATGTAATAAAAAGTTTTCAAATATTTTTTCAATGTTTGTTTCTAATTTTTTTTTCTTGAAGTACCTGAGCCAATGGTAGAACAAATCTTAGACTATTCGATTGCTTAATAACAAGATCAACAGTTTGGTTCTCTCCAACATTATATAAAGCTTTATATTGTAAGTTGATAGAAATCTTAATCATTGACTCCTACTGCTCCTTATTAACATTCTTATCACAATTTATTTGTTATTCCCCTATTTTATTTTTTCTTAGGTAATTAAACTGCATGATCCATTTTTAATGTTTTAATAGTTTTAATTGAAATTCTATAACTATTTTTGCAATTGCAATGTGCCATATTATTTTCGTAGAAACTATTTGCTGGTTTTCAGTATAATTTTATATCATGTTATGATATAGATTTAGATTCAGATTATGGTGTAAAGTACATATCAAACAGAAGCTGATAAAATGAAATCAGTGCATCATATAATTCTGAGAGATGTAGAGATTATTGAGAGCTTCAATAATAAAATTATAACATTGATGGTGATAAAATCTTCAAAAGATTTCCAAGTGGCGTAGTCTTTTGTGATCATTTGTCTTGATGTTGCACTCAAAATAAAAAGAGGTGTAGATGTTTTGAAAATAAGACATGACAACGATTAAAAATGCATTACTACTGTTCAGAACATGCAAAAAATTAGATAAAATATAGTGCTAAAGAGAAAGGGGGTTTCTATTAAAATATTAAAACTACCAAAGGCTAAATATATAATTCCTTTTACAATTTCAATAAAATTTAATTATTAATTACAAATGTGATTATTAAATTTGCACGTGGGAGGATTTATATACAGTAGGCTTTCTAGCACAAAAATATATTGTGCACTCCTTCAGAAAAAGTCTTCAAAACTAAAACACTAATTATGAATAAATATAAAAAACACTAATTATGATAGAATGTCATTGTTCCAATACAGATGAAAATTAACAAATTGTTTACAAAATAGAAATTGCTTTTTAAATTTCTCATTTACAAATACCTGTTTAGTTTCTTATTGTTCCTTTCAAATTATTTTTAAAATCAAACATTGTAGTTCAGTAAGCTATTTTATTAATGATTATTCAGAGAAAAACATTTTATGAAGTTTAATGTTTGTTTTAAAAAATTCGGGTACGAAGATGGGAGTCCAAAGCCTAATTTTGCTAGGAGGAAATCGAGCTCTGCATTCACCTATACTTTGAATGGTTGATATTAACACCAGCAAAGTAATATTTTATCATTGTAACACATTTGAAGCCACTAAAAAGTATATTTCTTTCTAAATTGAATGCCCACATAGTAGCTCTACAGATTGAGGTGCTGATCTATGCTAAAGATGGCTGCTTTGAGTCCTGTGTAAGCAACTGTGGTGCAAAAGGCAATCCACTGTGTATGTGCACTCCACTGGGCAATATGGGCAATCCACTGTGTATCCACTGTATAATAAAAAGAGAATATGGATAATATTCGAATAATTGAATAAATAATCATTGCTCAGGAGCAAAAAACTGACATACGGTACAATACATATTTATTGTACTCTTTTGAATGTTTAAAAAAATCTATAAACTCTCAAGATCACCCATTTTCTTATATTCTATCATTCATTATAGAGAAAGATATCAAAGTGAGTCTGGGAATATTAGTTTAATTAAGATTTTTTATTCAGGTCGCACTAATCATTATATCCATCAATTTACAGCTTTTATAAATATCTGGTTACTATCAAACGCAATGTTCTCCAGGAGTGAGGATATTTTAATTGCTCCAAGAAGATCCAGAGGAATGTACGAACTCTTGCAGAGGTCTTGTCACTCGATTTGAATGAAGCGCGTCGCGTGCGCGGTGTTGCCGAGTTGCGTGTCACAGTCTCGATACTCTAGAAAGCGAGCGACCCTTTGGACTGATTTAGGCTTATAATTTTGCAAAATTCTCCCAATTGAAACGGTAGATTTCCTTCAAAATGCGCACATTGATTCTTCGAAATGCTAGCTACTAAAAGAAGAGTTTTAAAAAATATGTTCAACAGTTAATTTTCTCATAATTTTAAAATTTCAGGTCAGATCTGTCAGGTCACCATAAGATCCCACGTTAAAACAGCAAACTTTACGGTCTCGTTACGCGAAAACTAAAAGGTAAAATCGATTCAAACTCCATCAGAATATAGAAGTACCTCTCATCTTTCGATTAATACAAGAAAGGCATGTTAAACTTGACAATGATCTCGCTCTAACCACC
The DNA here is from genome assembly GCA_038098605.1 of Gryllus longicercus. Classification (NCBI taxonomy): domain Eukaryota; kingdom Metazoa; phylum Arthropoda; class Insecta; order Orthoptera; family Gryllidae; genus Gryllus; species Gryllus longicercus. The sequence goes on along the minus strand of JAZDUA010000391.1, from coordinate 1,127,506 downwards.
TTAACTGATTTATGTGTTCTTGTTATTGGATTTGCTCACAACACCCCAAAAGACCCCACTTCTCTGAGGTATTACAAGCTCGGAAGAGCACGATATCTGCGAGGTCCCCAACTGACGATTTTGGGGAATTACTAGCTGGGGGCATTCGTCAGATATATATATATATATATATATATATATATATATATATATATATATATATAAAATATCGAAGCACTCAATTTTAATTTTATCAAACTCTACAAGAACTACTACTACTACAATTTATCAGCCTTTTATTGGGGGGGGAGGTTGAATAGAATGGGAGCCGGGGCGGAGCTCCTCGAGGTAATTTGGGAACTTCTGAGAATTCATGGGGAGTGGCGCCAAAAACTGCATGGCAAAGCGGCGGTCACTTGGCGGGATTCGCCGCGCGAACACAAGATGACGATGCATGTGAGGTGGGTGTAAGGTATATAGGCCAGCGTGCAAGACGCGAGGGTGAAGTTTGAGGTGTGTGAAAACCACGGGCGAAAGCACAAAACTGGCCCCCAGGGGCGCGGAGGTGAGCTATGCTCATGGGGCGACTCATGTGTTGGGAAGCCGTTGTAAAACAGTTGCTCCACGTGTGACTGCGGTCGCAGTGTTACGCTGTGTGTGTGCTCACTTCAGGAGTGGTTAGGACCACGTGTCAGGCCGATCTTCAGTCAGATAAGGATCGCTCCTGCGATCAGGGGAACGGGTCTTTCAGAGCCGTAAATAACTGTTTGAACTATTTATTTGTAAATAATTATTTATTAATAAACCTTGTAAATATCTGAGCTCGTGTCTGTGTTTGCTGTTGTGTTCCCACGACGTCACACTTGGTTTAGACATGCCGAGTATGATCTCTAATCCAAATGAGTCAAGCAGTGAGGTGCATACGTGTGTACATTTACTTCTTTACTTTTACAACGCTCGTGTATAATTAGGAAGGAAGCCTTTAACATGTTAATAAAAATGAAATTACTACGAAAATATTTTCTTTATGTATTTTTCTGTGACAGGACTACTCCTGTGACGTCCTTTGCACGAAAGAAGTACTCTGAACTTGAGGTTCTTCTAGCTTTTAATGTCCCCCTGCCCGAAGCTATTTCTGATACTTTTCTCTACCATGTCAGACCCTTAGATCTTGCGTCACAAAGGAATTTCCACTTAGGAATCCCAATAAGCGCAGAAACAGCTCGTTCGATATCGTTATTAAATCTGCCCCTGTATCCGGAAACCCTTGCTGGTAGAGCATGCGCATCGGCTCGCAACAGCTTCTCCGCATTCTTGCTCGTGTCGGCTGCCGAATGGATGTTTGTGCAGAGGCAGTTGAAGATAACTGGATGCTCGTGGACGGAGGTGGCGGCGGTGGCGGAGTCGGCGCGAGCGTGGAGCGTAGTTGGGCGTGGGGAGCCTGCGGGCCGGGCGAGAGCAAAGATGGTGGTTGAAGGGCGTGGTGGTGGAGGCGTGAATGGAGGGAAATGCCGGTATGATTAACGCAGTGGCGCAACGGGGGCTACCATGGCGTCTGTGGCGGGCGAGGGGGCGCGGGGAAGAGGCGAGAAGGCGCTTAGGAAGCAGTGCAACGCTCAAGATGCAGGGAAGTGGTGCGGTAGTGGGGGGGCGGCTTGGAGGTTGAGGGGCACCGCGCTGAAGGGGGACAGAGAGGGGGAGGCAAAAGAATCACATTGGAGGAGAGCAGAAGCAGTAAGGCTAAAGTCAATGTGAGAGACGTGGCAACTTTAATGCAGCCAGATAATTCACTTATGTTAAAGCCTCCTCTCATAAGTTCTTTACTTATGATGCATCTCTCATGAACAATCTCAAACAAATCATTAAAAAGAACTTGCCATACGGAAGCTTTTTATGTTGGTCTTTCACGGTCAGATTCTATTCTTCGAGTCCCTTCTTAACATTTCTTACAGACCTATATTTTATAAAATGGCGGGTTCGTGTATATGAAGAAAATATATGTAAGATCCCAGCAAAACGCAAATAATTGCCAAATTTCGAAAGAAAATGGGACTTCTTATGGACATTCTAAAATAAGGAACACTGTTCGGAATTTTTCCAAAATCTGGAGCAGTATACTAACATCACTGGGATAGATAGAAGTCTCATTCGCCGCTTCTCTGTTATTTTACAAGCATTGAGGAGCGGATATGATGTGACTACGGAAGCTTTCAGAAAAAAAAACGCATTTGAAACAACAAACGTTTATGTCAGTTTATACGGACGGGTTCTTCACGCCTGTAACAGTGCACAAAATATTAATTCATGGCGCTGATGTTAGTAATGGAATGATTGTCCCAATAGAACTCCTGTCCGAAGACACACAGGAGGCCCGACACAAAGACTTCAAGTCATGTCGAGAAAGAAATACTCGAAAATCATCTAGAGAACGTGGCAATGAAGATGTGCTTCCTCTATCGATTTCTTCTGACTCAGTAAAAATGCTCACTATGCTATTGATTTTTTCTGACTCACTAAAAAACAAGCATCCGGCCACTATCAACTAAAGAAACTGAACAGCTACCGACGGAAGTGTTGAAGTTGTGTATGTTCCTGGAGGTGATATGCTATGTGAAGGTGGAATAGCAGATTCAGAGCGCGATTAATGTCGACTATTGAAACTTTTCTTTGATATTCATCTTATAATTCTTTATTTGCACTTTTAGGTATGAATTAGAATAAGAATATTTCCATTTGAGTTAGAGTCTCTTTAACCTTTAGTAGGAGTAGGCAATTGCATGTAGTATCACTTAATTCTTATCAAGACGGCAATTAATTTATTATTATATTTCGTTCCTACATTACAAAATAATGGACAATGGCACAAGGAATAATTCTGACCATTTTCAACAGCGTTGGCTTTACCGTTCTTTTGATAATATTTTAATACCGCTAGACAAGGGAAATCAACCACTGTGCGACGGTGGCGTGGATAGCGTGAGGGCACGGGGGCGGGGCAGATGAGAATTTCCCCGCGCTCTTGCCTTGGGCCCTTTCAGGAGCGAGATTAGCGCCGCCTCGCCCTCAGCGACGCCTTCGCTTTATTTGCCACCTCCGGAAGAGGCATTCAGCCGCGACCATGCCGCGCAAAGTGACACTCGAGTTGCTCCTGCAGAGTGCAGCGCCGCTTTATAAATACATATTAAACTCTTTTGAAAGCGCGATGCGCGCCGCCGTCGTCTGCTGCCCACATATTAGATGAAGCTCGTTGAAAGACTAAAGCTGGACAAAAGTCGCTGCAATTCAGATAACCGCAAGTTACATTAGTTACACTACAGCACATTTCGAGAATGCTCAGAATTGAAGATATAATTATTCTCAATAATTTTACTTTTTAGTAGTAGTTGAAGATAATTGTTATCTCTGACATCGTCAGATTTAAACGACCATATGTTACATGTGTTTAAAAAGCAGGATATTTTGAACTCAAATAATTAAACAAAAGCAATGTGGATTATAGTAAAAAATTCGACCAAATCAACTACAAAACTTGAAGAAAATGTTGTTTTAAAAGATAACGATAGAAATGTGAACGATCCGGCAACAGTGGCTAACCACTTTAACCAATACTTTTCGAGAATTGCTGCCGATTTCAGTAAGGGTCTTCCACCACAAAATTCAGCATCAGACGTTTCCCCAAAAATTTTAGGCACGCTGTTTGTTTCCGAAACTTCTTCCCATGAAATTCTGAAAATAATAGGTAAACTAAAAAATCAATATTCGTCCGGTTTAGATGAATTTCCGGATTGTTAGTTAAATGCTTGCACGCCCGATATTATTCTCCCGTTAACTCCCGATAACTCCCGATAACTCCCGTTAACCCGATATTTAAGTATCTTTATGCACAGGATTTTTTCCAGATATTTTTCAAACAGCTAAGATTAAGCCGCCATTCAAAAGAGGCAATAAAAATGGAATTCATAATTATCGATCAATTTCTCTGTTGTCGGTTTTTTCAAAAATATTGGACTTTTTTACGTACGAATGGAAACATTTCTTAGTACGAGTAAACGGCGCGTTTTCAGATTCCCAGCATGGGCTTCGAAAATCAAAATCTACGGAAACAGCCATATTTTCTTTTCTTAAAAATGTCACGTCATCCATGGATCAAAACGAAGCACCTATTGGAATATTTTTAGATCTTTCAAAAGCCTTTGACGTCATTGATCATAACATTTTACTCTCAAAATTACCTTCGTATGGAATTCGTAGTGTTGCTCTAGATTGGTTATGTTCGTACCTTAAACAACGATCTCAGAGAGTAGAAATAACTTACTGGAATAACGGAACATTATGTACACACACCTTTCTGATTCTTTGCCAATTGTATGTGGAGACCCACAGGGATCGATTTTAGGCCCTCTTCTCTTCCTACTGTATGTAAACAATATGCCCTTTGACCATTAGAAATAGAAGAAAAGTTCTCTTTGCGGGTGATACGAATATTCTTTGCAATAAAGAAACCGTAAATAGTACAATAGCAGATATTTCAAATTGGTTCCGTTGTAACAAATTAATAGTAAATGAAAATAAAACTGTTTCAATGCAGGTTTCCATTTCAAATAAACAGCTCGGCACTTCACTGAAAATGAACGGCGTGCCATTGACTGATGTGAAGGTAACAAAACTTTTAGGGCTTTCAATTCAGTCGAACCTTAAATGGAACGTCCATTTAAATGAATTGAACACTAAATTAAGTTCTTTATGCTACGCTTTCAGAATTCTTTTAAATTCGGTCAGCCTCCACACTGCTCTTTGAGTATATTTCGCGAATGTTCATTCCCGTCTGAGATATGGCATAATATTCTGGGGAAATACATCTTATAGCTCTCAGACTTTCATACTACAAAAATGAATTGTACGAATTATAAGCAAATCGCACTCACGTGATTCTTGTAAGCCTCTATAAAATCTAGCTTGTCTCTTAATATTTGAATCAGCGTTTTTGACAAAAATGACTTACTTAAGGACGGGAATATATTTTTAGCAAACGCCGTTGTCTATAACTACAACACTCGTAATAATAATAATAATAATAATAATAATAATAATAATAATAATAATAATAATAATAATAATAATAATAATAATGTTGATCAGTTGACAATATCAACAGCTCACTACTAAAAAATCACACACAATACATCTACAATTATTTTACACCTTGCCAGATGACATTAAACGATTAAATTCGATACAAAAGTTTAAGTCCCCAGTAAAATATTTTCTGCTGCACAAGTTTCTATACAATTAGAGACTATACTGAGCATCCAAAAGGAAAGTAATAGAACTTTTTACAACGACATTTAGTGTATTATTTGCCATTTGTATTGTATAATTCTAAAGAACCTGTAACAAGTATTGCACTTCAGCTACTGCATTAATGGCCCCTTTCTCTATCAGGTTTTTTGTCGTTTTCCTGATCCTTGAGCAAATGCTGAGGTGGCCCTTGTTTTGCTTCTGGACATAAATATAACTACTAAAAATTAACTTCTCCCCATCGCACGTCACACAGATTTTTGACATAAATAAATAAATCAGAATATGATACCAAAACTATGTGGAACGTTACAGCCAAAATGATACAAGAAAATATTTTAATGATTACAAACGTATGCATTCGAAATTAAGTAATTCCGGCGCTAATTTATTTTCTGTCTTTAATTTGAAATAATTCTATGGATTTCAAGTTATGGAAAACTCAACTTCCTAGAAATTTAATAATTGTATTTTAATTGCTCTTATAAGTAGTTTTGTAATAATTGTTTTTTGAAAGTTTTGTTACAGAGTACATGCAAATTTGAAACATAGTTGAAATTATTTTCTGCATTATACTGTTATTCATATTTTTCTTGGGTATATTATGTTATTCCCGTTGGCAGTGATAACCCGGAGCTGAATTAAAGTTTCACATAATCCGTTAGCAGTTTTGAGTAATATTTCTCTTTTTCGTAATCCTGTGATTTTAATTAGTATCTATTAGATTGATGTAACGTGTTCATTCGTGAAATAGTCACTAAATACGATGATCAGAACTGCTGTGCTGTGGTATTTCTTACGATACCTTTATATTACCACCGTACGCTGCATTGAGCAACAATGTAGCGATCGATAATCGAAAGTTCATTGTTGAACGGCGACAGTTGACCATATGTACAATTTTAGGAGCTCAGGAACATTGGTTCTCTGCGCTCATAGGATCACTAATGTAAATCAAATTAAACCCTTTTCTTTTGACAAAATATACTATAATCTCCATAAATTCCGCCACTCCCATTCACAAAAGAATATACAAAACACTCAAATGAAACCTTTCCCGAAAATTCTTACATGACTGACACATCTAATAGATACTCTTTAAACCACTGTGTTACACGATTCCAATATTGTACCCTTTTGACTACAAGTATAAAATGAAGTTAATGCTTTTTGTGAATTTGAAGATTTTTTTCAAGATAATTCTTCTCTTTTAAACTTAAACATTGAAAACAGAAGCGAGCTTACGGTGGATACGTTTTCTAAATAAGAAAATGTCTCAATCTTATTCACTTCCTTTGGTGCTCCACTCACTTTCATTGAGAAACGAATAATTTTACTTTGGAATAATTATATGAATCGTCATTGCCAACAATACTGTTCATTTTAATGCTATTTTACTTTGTATACCACCTTCTAGTAATATTCTCATATTCGTGAGACAACTGTATTTACTTACAACTCTTCAATAACTGAGAACAGTTTTCTTAAAGAAAGATTGATTCATCTCTTTGAATAATTTGAAAACGTTTAATCAATTATACGTCTTATTTGATATTTTTGGTTAGTTCACATAGTTTTGACTAGAGTTCAAATAATGAAATTCTCACTAAAACATTCTTACTTGAATACAACCACCGCATGAAGAAAAGTCGGATGTGTTAAAATCATCCTGAGGTACTCGTTCGTCGCCGTCCTCGCGATTGTTTCGTGTCATCCAACTCTATTCAACGGCGGTTGCCTGTGCCCATACTCATGGAAATATGCGGCCGGTTAGCCCACTGTTCCACATTTGGGCGCGAGTCCAATATTTCCTTCCTTTATTCTCCCAAACATTTAAGATAAGGAGGGAAATAAGAGAAACCATGTAACGATGAAGAAAACCAAGAAATAGGAACAAAAAAACCTGAAATAATGTATAAGTTTCAGTTCAACGTTTACAGGTACGTGCTGCTATTTTTAAAATATTTCGTAAAATTCACGTTTTGCAAATTTCTTTAAATGAATGATCAAGATCTTTTCAAATTCGTAATGAAATAACCCAAATTACCTCTTCTGAGTTTCTGTGAAGAGTTCCTCTCCCTTGTCAGTACAGGCGGCACTGTTCATTAACATTACATCACTCTTCGCCACAACTTTTCCGGTCAATCGCTTCTTACCAAAAGAGTGTGTTCGCTATGGCAAGAGAGCGTTTCGCCTGTTTTAGACGCTAACGAACCTTTTTGACAAGAAAAAGGTCAGAACAGAATGACTCTTGTATCATGAGGCGCGCGTTTTTTGAACTTATGTCTAGTTCTGTCGTGCTTGGTGAGAAATCGGCCTCGTTTTTTGTCGTCATTAGGGTAAAGGGGTGATCACAATCCATATGCTCATAACTATCTCGTCGTTTCAATTGCGGTCATAATGTGATATATTGGATCGCCATTAGTTCTGGATGTTCAATTTATAAGTGAAATTATCCTTGCTTGCCTGCATGATATGATGGAAATAATGCGAACAGTTACAAGTAATGCGAGAAAGTAGTAGTAAGTAGTTCTAGTACCATAGTTTTCTTTAAAATTCTTGAAGGAATTGAATGAAATGCACTTAAGTGTGACTTTTTAATGACCTCGTACAAGTGCTTTATTGAAGAAAGAAATATTTTTCTTCAAAAATATTTTTTCTTTACAATTAGTTTTTTAATTAATGTGATGTAATTTTTACATTCTCGCACTTACTTAAGAAGAGAAAGTATTGTAATCGTGCACCGGAATTTTCGACACAACTCTTATTGCCGGGCTCTGGTAAGGAAAAAGTGGATAAAACCAGTAACAATATATAGAAAAATGCCTCTAAGACGTGCTGTAGCCGGAATCCATGTTTTGTGCGTCCTTCATACCAAAAAATTGATTGACGGCAAAACATCTGTCTGCCAGTCCGTCAGTGCACAACGATAGCGCATAAACCGTTCAGCCACACTGACATTCCACAGTCGCTCTAGCTGATGTCGCGGAATGTGGAATTTGAAACCGAAATTTTAATTTTGGGTAGTACTATACATGAAGCCCCTGGGAAATTTCAAAATCAAGTTTTTTGATTAGATTTTGTTGTTGAATAGTGCAAAGGACGTTTAAGACAATAGTATAATTTTCGTTGACACTACTGATTTTTCGAAAATTGGAAAAAAAATTAAAACTTCAAAAGAAGAAGATCGAGATTTTGGCCTCAATGTCTGTTGTACAAAATCAGCTCTTTAAAAAAGATTATGTACAATTTTTTGAAACATTAGTAACTTTTGCGTATTTTGAGGTTGAAATTTGTAAAAATCACTCTTGTTTTTTCTTTCAATTTTCTCCATGTGTGTAATAAGAGACGATAAACGATATGGTGCTAGCCTCATTTTCGGGTATTACTCGCTTTTTGAAAGTTTCAAAATGAATATTTTAAAACTACAAAATTAATGATAAGAGATTTTTGTCTCAGGCAGTCTGTTGTACCAAATTAGTTCTTTAAAATATTTCTGTACAAGTTTTGGCAAAAACAAGTAGTTTTCCGTAATTTACGATTGAAAATTGCAAAAAATATTCTCAAAAAACACTCCAAATTTTTCATCGATTTTTTGATATGAAGGACGCACAAAACATGAATTCTGGCTACACCACGTGTTAGATTTTTTCCTATATTTAGCAACTGGATTTATCCGTTTTTCGTTTGCTGGGCCCGGAAATAAGAGTTGTTGTGTGGAAAATTCGCCGTTTTGCGGCACACGATTACAATACTCTCTCTCCCTTCGTAACAGCGAAATAGTAAAACTATCAATTGTTCAGAAACGAAAAATAAATCATCGCAGTATTTGAACTATTACGTAAATACCCACAATCCCAATCAGGTTTTTGTCCAGTTTCCCCAAGCAAATGGCGTAAACTCAATGAATGCGAGTGATGTCTCGCATCCCCAAGTGTTTAGGCTGTTTTAAAACTTTTGTTAAAAATATGTTTCTATTCGTATAAGTATATCTCTCTGAATCGTTTGTACCTTTCATTTTTTTCATGCGCTATCTGGTAGGTGTCTGTCACTTCCGTGGATATGACAGGCCGAAAAAACATCCCTTCGACAGCTTCGCTTCGTTGCCGAGGTCATTGAATCCCCACCATGTGTGTGCAAGATCCGTGGTTTCGGGCGACGGTGATGCGACGCTGACTGTCGCATATCGGACTTTTCATTGGTGCTTCTCAGTGCCGTCTCCTGCTCAGTGAGTATTAGGATGTGATACGTTACAGATTAAAGGTAGACTATATACACTATGTGATGAAAAGTATCCAGACACGTGGCTGAGAAAAGATTTACCAGTTCGTGGCGCTCTCCGTCTGTAATGCTGAAATTCAATAGGGTTTTGGCCTACCCTTAGCCTGGATGTCGGCTTCCTCTCTCGCAGGCATACTTTCAATCAGCTGCTGGACGTTTTCTTGGGGAATGGCAGCCCATTCTTCACGGAGTGCTGCACTGAGGAGAGGTATCGATGTAGGTCGGTGAGGCCTGGCACAAAGTCAGCGTTCCAAAACATCCCAAAGGTCTTCGATAAGACTCAAGTCAGGACTCTGTGCAGACCAGTCCATTACAGGGATGTTATTAACGTATAACCATTCCGCCGCAAGCCGTGCAGTATGAACAGGTGTTCGATCGTGTTGAAAGATGCAATCGCCATCCACGAATTGCTATTCAAATGTGAGATGCAATGTCCGGATACTTTTGATCACATAATGTATTTAAATATTCCATATTACGATGTACATTCTGTACCGACTGTACATTCTTTAGAAAATGCTAATTTTGCATTGCTTGATCTGATAGTAACAAACAAAACAACAATACACAAACGTATGTTGTAACATGAACAATATTCCTAATTGTCTAATTAGAGATTAACTTTCCGTTATCTTCTAGCGTACTTGAGAACTAAATAAAGTTTTTAAAATATTTCACAAGACATTGGGAGTTTTCAATGATGCATCTTTTTAAAGGAATGTTGTTGGATTCTAACTGTCGTGTTACAGTTTCGAAACTGATTTTCTTTGTGGAATTGCATATTATGCTGTATAATGCCATTTCAAGAAAAAAACTCTTGTTTCCCTAAGCCATTAAGCTAATGGCGTTAGCTCAATGGATACGATTGATTATTAATAATAATATTTTTTAAACCTTTCTGTTATAACTATACATAATATTTCAACTATTTACAGTTAAAATCTTGGGAAGATCCTGGAACTCAAGATAGGGTGCGCAGATGATCTTCTTCCCCATACCTCACATACAGTAGTTTTTACTGTTTATTGACTAAATAAATGAATACTAAATACTTTGCCTTATAACATTTTGCCAAACGTTCAATAATATAAAGGAAAATGTACGTTTTGTGTCTCCACGCACTTACGAAATGGCAAGTGAGAGCTACATATCGTTACAATGGCAAGAACTTTGGAAAAACAATGTGAATTTGAACAAGATCAAATGTTTCATTAGTGATTCAGTGTATGAATTTAGTGGTATGTGGAATATTAAGAGAATAATGTAGTATTTTATTTTGTTCTCGTAGCTTAATAATTTTATATTGACTGTATCGTAAGTGTATTGAATGCATCGTATTTCAAATACGTTTTATTAATGTGAAATGGATTCGTGTTATGATAACATATTGGTTACAGTTCCATTAATATACAATAATTTTAAAACTAACAGTTACCTAATTTTATGTTTTTTTAATAAGCTATGCATATCTCTAGAAAAAATTTCGTTTACTTTTAAGTGCGTGAAAGGCAGGTATGTGAAATGTGATATAGGAAGGAAATTGCACTCTCTAGTAAGCCACCTTTCTAATGTTAATGACATCTCACCGAAAGAGGCAAATTATTAATTAGAAGTAAATATTAATTTATACTTTATTTGTGTGTGTATTTCTTAAACAGCATTTTATTTCACGTATATGTAGGAAGTGTGAATGTACATGAAGGTTACAGATAGTAATGTGCAAGCAATCGATGTGAAGATATTAATTTCGACAACGATTATTTGTGAGGGACCCGAATACCGATTTCATATTCCGATTCCCGATTTTAAAAAAAATTAAAAACCTTGGCAGTATTTCCGTTATCGCTTAGTTAGTGCCCAAAATATACATATGTAGGCCTTCTGAAAGTAGGATTTTCCCAAAAATTAATATTTCCCAATTGATCTGACTTGACAAATCCCAGACAATTCGAAATTATTTTTCTAATTTGAGGTTCTTTACATGAAACCCCAACAAATTTTATCATTTTCACTAAAAAAGGCTCGGAAAGACTCAATTTTTTTGTAAAATGTTTGCTAGAACAGAGAAAAGTATGCTCGTAACATGGCGTGGGGCCGGATAACATCTCTGAATTTTCGAATATTACATACGCTTAAAATTTGAATGCTCTCCTGAAACAACGTTAATAAACATTATTAAACACAAACAGCCGATCCGGATGGTCGAGATCGTCAAGGAGTGGTGCCGTGGCGATCTCAGACGGAAGGATCGCGAGTTCGAGTCCCACATCGGCCATGGGTGTGGTTGTGTATATCTGTACGTGTGCCGTCCATTGATCCTTCATTATGATCACCATCATTTCATCTGCCATCCCCCAGGACTAGCAACTCTGGGAGATAACAATTGGATCCCCCCAAAAAGGAGTTACGTACATTTGCCACGGGATAAATATTACTTGTTTCTGAGCCTCGGTATACAGGTGTATGTCCGTGTGGTCCTAAATGGCCAATTCGCGACATATGAAATTGTTCTGAATGAAATCTATCCTTGAAATGCACAGTTTTTCAAACTTTATGTGATTTTCACATGTAAGTTTGATTTACGCGGAGGTTCACGTGTAAGATTCAAATGAATCGGGGCAACTAAAAAGTACATAAACAAGGTTTTATCGAGAACGGTAGAATGCCATTACGTTTTCGTATACGTAAGTTTATGCGGAGTAATATTCGTAGAAAAAGAGAAAGAAATTCGTAGAATAATCTCTTGGCCTGACAGAAAACTGTGTAATTGAGGAACTTGATCCTTATACCAAGAACAATGTTATCGTAATGGGGCCGAGGGATATTGTGGGTAAGTTATGGAGAAGAACAGTGCCAAGACAAACCAACGCGATATTCTGTGAGCGCGAAGTCCTCTTCGCTGGGAATATCCTCATGCGCAAGAGAACTTGGTAGTATGTGATGTAGGCTCCGATAGATAGAAGCTGGGGTAGGACGAAACCATAAAGCTAGCCGTGATTCAAGACAACAGGGAACTAACCATACGAAACATTCTCTGCAATTTTGTTGTTTATTATTCTCTTGTGATTTTTCAAATTTGCTCATCAAGCACTACGTGTGTGGTACATGACTTTAGAATTGAAGAGACTAATGAATTGTAACCCCAACCTATTTTTTTTATTTTTTATTATCTATCGTATTTATAAAATGCCTCAAACCGAGGTAATAAAATATAAATATAAATAAAGTGCTTTTAATTGAATATGATTTCGCGTTTTAGGATCCTTAATAAATAGTTGCTGACAGAAAAGGTGTCATTAATCACTTATATAAGAAATTATAAGCATAAGCAATTATAATATCTCCAAAAATCCGAGATCACATAGTGGATCCAGGATTGTCCAAAGTTTTTCTGTTACCTAACAGCTCTTTTGCTCTATTTTCAACAAACTTAAAAAACTCAAATTTCTCACTATTTACTTCAATACTTCTTCCTACCGAATATACATGAATTAAAATAATTATTCTTTTATCAGCCGAAGGTACACCTATACACTACTCTACAAAAATCGCAATCTATCAAACACTTTCCTACAAAAATGCATCCATCTATCACAGTTTGAGCCTTACACGAAAATCATTCATAATAAGTTTCACTTTCACTCACCCCAACCTACTCGCCCAGAATTTTTTTTTTTTTTTAAGTATGTACTTCTTGAAATGCTTAAGAAACAAGTGGTTAAATATAAGAGATAAATTTTCCTAATATTGTAAATGTGTTATGCATGCAGCATTATTTAGTTGCCTCAAAGATATGTGCCACTCCGAGAAGCACAATATTTTAAAATATGGCAATACTTTAAATTTAAAATCGTTCATTTCTTTTACGTAAAAATTAACTTTTAATTGAATAAAATACTGCAAAAATTCATTTCTGTAAAATATAATTATTAAGGCGACCTAAAATGTAATTAAACGTTGACTAAAGCTGGCTATACACTTGCAAGAAAATGGCGAGCAATATTATTTCGCAAGAAAAGTTGCCAATGTAAATTTTGCGGCAATAAATATTTCTGATGTTGGCAATATTTCTTGCTAGATATTCCCGTCGTAATGTAAACTCGTGTGTTTGCATCATCGGAAAGATATTGCCGGTTGTTGCTGTGATTGATAGATTTGGATTAAAGTCTGAGCAAGATATTGCTGGACGAAGCCAATGATGACCCCTGTCACACGCGGAGGAAGTAATAAGGCAGTACATAGACGAAATATATGCATTGTAATATGCATTTTTTCGTAAAATGGGTGTGGGAAAAAGGTTTACGACAATAAAAGTGGTAATAAATAATCCCTCTACGGTTGTTTATCATACGTTCAAATTATGGTTCAGGTATAGATGCCCCCTGATTATTATTTTTTACGTTAAAAATTATTAAGATATGAATCTAATTTAATCAATTTTAAGATTAATCTATAATACATCATTGGTAAGTAATGGATATTTTAAAACTTTTTGCCGAATTAGTAAATGTACTTTTTATTAAAAAACATTACTTTGCTCCCAAGAGAATCGACATCCACAAAATAATTTTGTTTTATGAAAAATATTAAGACACTTCCACCTAAGTCGCACAAGCCCCCATTTTCTTTCTTCATAAAATTTAGTCACACGTTCTCGCAAATCGTCGGCGTTACTTCGAGATTTATCACAATAAGTGCGACCGCAACTCGCATCTTCTGCCTTCTACTAGTTATGTCGAGGTAGAACCTCACTTAATTTCATGCGCCATTTCCTCGCGCCGTCACCAAACACAACAAATAGTCCTAATGTAAAACGATCAGCAATATCTTGCCGGAAACATCTTCCTCAGATCTTTCTGACAATATATTGCCCCTCCATGCTCTTGCTAGTGTAAAGATGACCGCAAGAAGCAGGAACAAATTGCTGAAAGATATTGCGGAAAAGTATTGCTAATGTAAGGCCAGTGACAGTGAGCAGTCCGAAATCCTTTTTACGTTCTTATCTTCTTTAGAGTGAGAATTTTTGAATATCCCACTAGCTCCTCTGTTAAATTATATCATGACTTTGTTGTTCTCAGGAGCGGATTAATATTTTTGCCGCTTGTAGGCACATCAAATTTGCCGCCCCCTGTTTAAAATTAATGTTACATTTCAAATTGTAACGTTTCAGTAACAATTCCTCATTAATTTCAACGTTTTAACTTTAAAAGTAACATTACATTTTGCACATTGTTTTCATAAATTAAATAAACTTTTTGGATTAGCTAATTATGGATATAAACTGTATCTTCATAGCAAGTAACGTTTAACATTATTAACGTTTCAACACTGAAACGTTAACATTAAAAGGAAACTAAAACATGACAACAAGAATTGCAACGTTTTCTTTCGTCAACGGGCCTTACTTTCAGATTCATATACTTCTGAAATCATAAGGTATACTCTAATGAAGTAGACAAATAAATAGCTCGTATTAAATATTAATATGATAGATTTTTATGTACAACAATTGAACGATTAGAATTTTACGACGTTGTAACAGTTTTTATAATTTTCGATTTACCATTATAAACAAGGAATATAACATTTAACTTTTTGGATGGGGTTTTTTATACACTTGAAATAACGTTTTATTAATTATAGCTAATTTGTCTATTGATGTAAAATTTTGTGACGTACCTTTTGGTGAGCAAATTCATCAATAATTATTGTATAATCTAAAACGCTGAGATAATTTTCTTCGATACACAATAACGTTAAGGAGTTCAGTCGATACTCTTACGGTTTTTTACCAGTTGTTTGTTCGATGCATTCAAGCGGTCTAAAATGAATCCCCAAACTTTGGTCATAATAGCAGTTTCAAGTCGATTTAAAGCAATAATAAGATCTTTAGCTTCTGCACGCGTTGACGGTTTTTGCGTAGAATCATCAGATATAATTTGAAGGGCATCTAAAACATTTTGCCAACGATGTTTTAGAGCCTGACATGCATCATTTCGAGCTGACCAGCGCGTAATTGAAAGACTTTTCAAAGAGAATGTACTGGATCCTTCATCTACTAAATTTTGAAGTATGCCCCACCTTGATGTAGATGAACTAACGAAATTATATAACTTTTGTAGAAGTAGAAAATAAGTACATGCTTCAGTGCATTATTGAGTTGCATTTGTACCAACTAAATTTAAAGAATGAGCAGAACAGGGGATGAATTCAATTAGAGCATTTACATCTTTCATGGGGAGTACCCACCTGGGGAGTACATGACCTTGTCGTTGGTGGTGGAGCTTGAGTACCTCTATGATCCTGAGAGCTATGCCGGCGGTAGCGTAGCTACTGGTAGGGCCTCCCTTGCCGGACAGGTCAAAGAGGAGGGGTCAGACGAAGAAGTACTCCAGAAGAGGACCTCAGCGTCAGAAGAGGATAGATAGAAGACGACCTCAACGCCACCAGCAGGACCCATAGAAGATGACCTAAAGGACAGGATGCAGAAGAAAACCTTCGCATGACGAACAGGACCTCAAAGGGGTAGGCAGAACTAGCCCAGTGAAGGCAGTCTGTCTAGGAATGGTGACCCGAAAAGATACCCAGCAGGTCAGAAGGCTGAAAGGTGGCAACCCCAACATCTGACTATCCAGCTGTGGACCAGTAATCCGCACGGGAGAAATAACTCTTACTCGAATTCCTCACAGTAAAAAGCCGGCTGACAATGGAAACCGACCTACGCGCGCAAATGGACAACGATTCATGAAAAAATTAAAAACTGCCACTTGGAATGTCAGAGGGTTAGGAATAAAAGAACAGGAATTAGAAAACATTTTAAAAGAAAAGAATATAAATATATTAGTAGCCACTGAAACAAAGAAAAAGTTAAAAGGAACTAGATTTAGATACCTACTGCATGCTGTACAGTGGAGTACCCCAAAATGTCAGAGCAAAAGAAGAAGTAGCCTTGTTTATAGATAAGAACTGGAAAAATAAGATAGAAAGTTACACCTTTGTAAATGAAAGAATAATAAAAGCTCGAATAAAAATATGCAGAGGATATCTAACAATCATAGGAGTATATGCTCCGGAAGAAGGCAGGAGAGAAGATACAGAAGCATTTTATGAACAACTACAACAGGAAGTACACAAAACTAATAAAAACGATCACTTAATAGTATGTGGAGATCTAAATGCTAGAGTGGGAAACTCACCAATCCCAGATGTAGGAAATTGTGGAGAATATTATATAAACATGAACGGTCGGGAGCTGAGACAATTTGCCAGCATGAATCATCTTAAAGTGACAAATACCTTCTTTCGAAAGAAAGATATTCACAAATACACATGGACAGCTAGAGGATATAGATCTATAATAGACTACTTTTTAATAAATGATAAACTAAGACAGTTGAATGATGAGAGACTATTTAGAGTATGCGATATAGGCTCAGATCACTATATTCTAATAGCTGATTTTAGGATATGGACAAAATAGAGAAAGATTAGAACCAGACAAACAATATCTCAAGAAGAAGTATATAAAATACATTTACTTCAAGAAGGAAGTGTAAGAAATTTCTACCAAGGCAGACTCCAGAAGTATCTTCTGGAAAAACCAACTGAAGACAACCTAGACTTAGAATGGGAAAACGTACGAGCATGTATTCAAAGAGCTGCAATGGAAGCCCTAGAGAAGAAAAATAAAATCAGAAGTAGAAAGGGCCTACGGATCTGGAATGAAGAAATAGTGTAAGCAGTAAAGGATAAACAGAAAGCATATTTACAATGGATCGAAAAAAAAAGATGAATCAAGAAAAACATATAAAGAAAAAAGAAATGCAGCTAACACAATCGTGAGAAGAGCACATCAAAAGTCTTGGGATAAATTTATAAGCCAAGTAGAACATGACATACACGGAAGACAAAATATTGCTTACAAAGTCCTAAAACATAAATAATGAACAAAAAGATGTAGCAAAAATAGAATGATAAACAAAGACTTATGGATAAGGCATTATAGAGAACTTTGGTGCAGGAAAGTAAGAAAAAATGAAGAACAACAAAGAGATTGCCAAGAAAAGGATGAGACAGTCGATTTGACATACATGAATTGAAAGAGGAATTGAAAACAATGAAAAACAGGAAAGCTTCAGGAAGAGATAAGTTAAATACAGAACTGTTCAAATATGGTGGAATGGTGTTGTTATGGAGACTGTTACACATAATAAACGAATGCTGCCAAAAAGGTAAAATACCAGAGGAGTGGAAAATAGCAGAAGTTATATCGCTATTTAAAAAAGGCGACCGAAAAGAATGTAAAAACTATAGAGGGATAAGCTTGCTCAATTGCATATATAAATTGTATGCCAGAATAGTAAACAAAAGACTGAAAAGTATTGCAGAAGTACTGATGGGAGAAGAGCAAAATGGTTTCAGGAAAGGAAGATCGACCACATATAACATCTTCATAGTACAACAAATATTGGAGAAAAGAAGGGAATATAACCTGCAAACTCATCTAGCATTTATAGATTTCGAAAAAGCCTTCGACAGTGTAAATAGAGATAAACTTTGGCACATCATGGAAAAACAAGGCTATACACATCTAATAAAGGTGGTCAAAAGCCTATATGAAAATACTAAAATAGTAATAAGAATAGGAAACACAGTATCTGAAGAGATAATAACAAATAAAGGGGTAAATCAACGTCGTCCTATATCACCTACATTATTTAATATCTATGTACAGGACATAAGTAAGTCTTTAAAACAAAAAGTTGACACTGGTATAAGAATGACCAAAGAAGAGATATTAACGATTTTTTTCTATGCTGATGACGCAGTTATTATTCAGGAAACAGAAGACGAACTACAGAGAGTAGTACACCACCTTAATAAAATTTGCAAAAGCTATGACATTAATATATCAAAAGAAAAATCAAAAGTGATGGCATTCAGAGGGAAGGACACAGTAAGGTCAAAAATTGTCATTGGAAACAAAATTATAGAGCAAGAATTCTCTCCTTTAATTATTTAGGATGTAAAATAAGTTATGAAAAAGATAAAGATATTGACAATAAATTAACGAAATATCAAAAAATATGTGGAACGATACACAACACTTTAAAAAATAAGACAAGACTGGAAACAAAAATTAAATTTTACAATACCATGGCAGTTCCTACATTACTCTATGGCTGCGAAAGCTGAGTATTAACACAAAAAACACTGACAACAATACAAAGTAGTGAAATGAAATTTCTGCGAAGAATAAAAGGATGCACAAGAGAAGACCGAATAAGAAATGAAGAAATAAGAAAAGAGTTACAAGTGACATCAGTTAATACTAGAATGCAGGAATATAGACAAAGATGGGTAGAAAATGTGGAGAGGATGAGTGATAGCAGACTTCCCAAAGCAGCTTTGTTATACGCGCCGAGAGGAGGAAGAGACGTGGGAAGGCCACGAAAACGATGGAGAGAAACTGTAAGAACGGAACAGGCATTAGCCTAATCCATGAAGCGAAGAAGAACAAGACATCTTTCACACGGACTTGAAGACCTGTGTAAAGACCGGACATATTTGACGCGTTGTCTTAGGAATGACCACGACAATTATTAATCTCCAGTTCGTTAATCTCCATAAAATTGCATAGTGTCGAACATCTCCTTTGATTTACGGCCTGTGTTTGGAAGGAATTCCAAAAATGACCCTTTTTGGTGTACTATCTTTGCCCACATGTCTAATAACTATAGCGAGTTGATCCACGTGTGCTATGTCTGGTGTAGAGACCACAATTATGGAAAAATACTTGGCACTTCGAAAGTTTCGGAGAATCTCATCTTCAACTGCTTTAGCTAATATACCTATTAGTTCTTCAACCGTCATGGTGGATAAATACGATGTATTTCCTTCTCCGCAGTTACCAAATTTCTGTATGTGATCTGCTAAGAAGTGGTCATATTTCGAAATTAACTCAAGCAACATCATGTAATTACCATTTTGATTATTTCAACACTTTTCAACATGTCCTTTCAAAGAGCTGCTTATTCACTTGGTTTTCAGTCCCCTGTCTATTTTTCAATGCGGGCGTACAGTTTTTATGAGATGTAGAATTCTCATGTTCTTTTAATTTGGTATGCGCATTTTTCCAATCATTGAATCCCTCCGATGATAATTTTGTCCTTACTTCTGAATTGCTTGAAAACAATAGACAAACACCGCAGAAAACAGTTCCATTGCTCTCAGAGTAAACAAGCCACTTGCGAGGCGTTTTTTCTTTACTGATATGCGTATACTCAAACATATTCGACGTTAAGTAACGAATGTACACGTAGGCTTCCGCGTAATAGTAATAGTTAATAGTAAAGTAATAGTTAAGTAACGAACTTTGCCATCAAGTACTATTTTCTTGATTTAGAAAAATCAGCGTTTTTGTTTTGTTCGAACCCATGCTTGGCAACATAATCACGTGTAGCTTCATTAATAGACCACAAAGGTGGATCGCTTTTCCAACAAAAACGATCAGTTGAAGTTATGGTTTCATCAATTTTATGTTCTTGCAGTTGTATACATTCGGTAGAAATCCTATTGAATTAAAAAAGAAAATGAATTATTATAATAATGTATGTAATATTATAAACAAATATCCTAGAAAGATTATAACATATATATATTATATAAAGGTTATACAAAAAAATGCTTAAATTATTTACATCGTTTTAATCGTCGACTCATTATCAATAGCAGTTATATTTTCAATTGCTTGAGGAACCATTTCATTTTTAGCTGTTTGTAACTTTGCAGTCTCATTATTAGATTCAGTGATAACCCTGAATAAATAAAACAGTCAAAATATTATATGTATTATTACATATTATATAAAATAAAGTTTAGTAATATAATTATAGTAACATATTTTATGCTAATTTATTTCAATTCTATATTAAGATATAGTTCATTTTAACGAATACAACAACAACACGTCAAGAATATTTAATTTCTAATCATTGTACTAAACATTTTTTGAATTTTGAGAATATTTTAGCATCTGCATTAAAAATATATTAATGTTAACATTTATTTATCACAAGTTATTAGTACATGGAAAAAATTACAAGCTGAAAACTAAATATGTTATCTAATCTATATGTTTATACTAACTCAGTAATAGAATTGTCGAATGAACTGCAGCAATGATCCGTTTCACATATAGGTTTAAAGAATTCATTAATTTTTTTGTCTTATCAATTTCATTTTGACATTTCTCTCCTTTTCTTTTCGGATTTTTGCATATTGACTTCCGCTGACCTTTTTTCGATAATCACTCATTTTAAAAATACAAAATATCATTTTTACTCAGTAGGCTCTTACAATAAACGATACACAACAATAGTAACAAAAGAAAGAAAAGGGTTATTTCCAGATCCGTCTTCTAGAACTAACTCAAGAAGTAATAGATGTCGCTACTTTCTATATAGCGCAATATGAATGCATGGCGAAATCCGTCAGCGATTTCTGATTGGCTAATTCAAACTCCTTACTCTAAGAATGTAATTCTTCCTGCTCAGTCAACTAATCAGAAGTCGTTGGCGAATTCTTTTCATGTTTTCTGTAACATTGAAAATGTCCCCATTTGAAATTCAAACTTAATTGATAAATCAAAGGTTGAGGGGGCGGCTTTAGTCTCGTTTAAATCATTTTCAAAATAAGAATATGATTTATGCTCTTATTGTTTTTAGAGAACCTAAATTTGTTTTAGAAAATTTCAAGAAAATTTTGCGCCGTTGAAACTTTGCCGCCCTTGAAAACTTGCCGCCGCAGGCACGTGTCTTCTGTGCCAATGCGTAAATCGACCTCTGGTTGTTCTAGATACATGGACTTCAATTTCGGTTTCCTCTGGAGAATTCTACAGTGCGCCAGGAAAGTCTCTTCGCAGGATGGATATATACTCTCTGCTTCGCAGTGGCCTCTCTCTGGTGAGAGTGCTGGCAACATAAATTTGGTTGGTAGCACGAGCTGTGGCTTCCAACGAAAGAAACATAAATGGCGTATTCACCACAATGATATCGGATGATGGATGTGTTGTCCCCTTCACTTTTTCTCCACTGATCTGTTCGCTACCAACGTAAATACAATTCTGAATAGGAGACTCTGATTAAACCCTTTATTTTTCTGGATTTCGGTAAACTTTTTTCACTTTAATATACACCTTTTCGTAATGTTACTCTACCAGCGGCGGTGCGTTGTCATCGCTAGATTTGCCCAGATTAATCTTTCTGTATCGCATAGTGAGAAGGGGTGTCGCGATATCGTAGGGTGTTTTTTTTTAAACGTTCAAAACCAGGTTTATTTCCCTATTTTTTTCAATAAATAACGTGGGCTGCATTAACCTAATATTGAAATAGAAATTGGTTAGGAATATCTGATTTGACGGCAAAACAATTTGCAATATGGGAAATGAAATTATTTTGAAATTGGTTTGGAATTCGGTTACCATTTGTTATAAATTTCTATTGTACTCCAAGAAAGCATGACCCTTCCCACAGAAACATTCTACAATCGACTGATCAGTCGCTGCCATTTCAGCATTCCCGACATTGAAAATATTCATGAAGGAATTCACTATGGTCTTGTAAATGGGACGATTCCGGACGACCGTTGTATCTAATAACGAATTAAACTGTCGCCGCCCAAGAGGCGAGACACTGACCAGACACTGTAATCCACCTAAGAATAAGTCAAAATGACAATTCGCAAAGCAAGGGCACATCACATGTAATTCAAAGAAATATCCCTCCGCGCCGCGACAACTGTTCAGCCACGCCTCTTCGTAAGTATGTTTGTACATGGCTCCCATTAAGACATCATAGCTTTTCATGGTTCACAACCGAGTTATTAAATAAAAAATAAATTGGAATCGCACGGAACCATGGAACGTTCTCGATCACAGATCGCCACCTTACCGCACAGGAGCAAAAGACACGTACACTAGTAGGCATCTGACATTCAAGACTCGGTTTTCAAATAAACATTATACTTATTTCACAAAAAGTAAATTCAATGGAATGTGTATGAAATATAATTTTTACAGAAGAGAACAGTGTCAGTGCACTTCCCAATTTTAAGTTATTTTTCATGGGCGCATCAAATTTTCGTCCAACGAGGACACCAAAAAAAGAAGCGTCGAAACCATTTACAAGTGAGCCAACTTCAAACGAATGAATGAATGAAGTAGTCTAATGGGCTGAGGTAATAGTATTAGTACACAAAAGTACACGTTATTTTGAAAATTTCTCAAATTTTCGATTTTCTAATGGTGGAACCGAAATATTATTTTAAGAATATTAAAGAAGAGTGAAACCTCATCCAAGAAACTTTTCGTTGAAAAATGTGGACCCGTTTTTATGAAAATGGCGGTTAAGCATAACTGTAAGAACAAAACATGAAGTTATATTTCACAGAAACTTTTGAGTTTTCGGAAAACCTCGTTGGAAGTAATTTGAAGCACTCACAAATGGAATAATCTATCTTGTCGGAATTAAATTTGTATGCAATTGAAAAGTTTTTAAAATAAGTCGTACACCTCACTACGGTCAAAACTATCTTACTTTTTCATCTACAGACCTCCAACAAAGCGAGCATTAGATAATTTCATTTTCTTAGAAATCTAGAGATAACTCTGAACAAGTTGAATAATCTATCTTTTAAATCCATTGTTATATGTGGAGATTTCAATATTGATTTTCTGAGCGAATCCCAACGAAAAAGAGCATTTTCTAAATTGACTGCATTTTTTTAATTTAGATATTGCAGTGAATGTACCTATATACACGGAAGACATTTAAATAACAAAAAGCAATAGATCAAATTATAATTAACAATACCACTAGATAAAAATAAAACTAGAAATAAAAACTAGGTTACAGGGACCACGAAGTACAAATTCTTACAATTACGAATAACATGAACATTGACACAATAAATAATACACGCGTGTGCAGATCATTCACTAAAGTTAACTTAAAATTATTTACGGACTACTTCCTGAAGGAATCATGGCTCACACAATCTGTTGACACAAATGAAAAATATAATCTATTTTTCTCAAAGCTTTCATTTTACTTTAACACATGATTTCCTCTCAAAAAGATAAAATTAAACATTTCACGGAAATAAAATAATACTTGGATCACACAAGAAATTAGAAAATGTAAAATCAAACGTACGCTTTACTTTATTTGTAAAATCCCAATCACCGGGTATCACCCAGTTTCCATGACTACTTTCGAGAATACAAAAGAATTTTAAGGAAACTAATAGTACAGGCAAAAATAATGAAAAAAGAATCAGGATATTTTGAACCCTAGTAACAAAACTAACTAGGTCCTTAGTTTGCTGCTTTGAAGCTCTATGCTGCGCTTAGAATGCTGTTTTGAAGGCTAATAAAAGAGAAAATAATTCGGAAAAGTGGCAAATCTCTTCAACCAACACTTTGCTAAAATGGTGGCTGAACTCACGAAGGGACTAAATACATATAATTCAACATCATTTCCTTCCCCAAAACATTTCGACGCGATGTTTATTTCCGAAACTTCTTTAACGAAATCCTGAGAATGGTTAGTAAACTATAAAATAAATATTCAACTGATTTAGATGAATTTCCGGTCTGTGTAATGAAAACTTGTGTACATGTCTTTATACACCCGTTAACTCACATTTTCAATCTGTTTTCATCAATGGACCAAAATGAAGACCCATTGGAATATTTTTAAATCTTGCCTCTGACGTTATTGACCATAACATATTCCTATCAAAATTACCTTCTTATGGAATTCGTGGTAACGCCTTTGATTGGATAACCTCGTACTTTAAACAACGATAGCAAACAGTAGAAATACCGTTCTGGCACGAAAGGACATTATTTACTTATCTTTCCGATTCTTTACGAATTGAATATGGGGGTCCAGTAAGGTTCGATCTTAGGCCCTATTCTCTTTCTCTTATACGTAAACTATATCCCCCGGTCTTTTAAAAGTGGAAGAACGGTTATGTTTGCCGATGACACGATTGTACTTTGCAAAAAATAAAAAAATAAAAATAGTATGATTTCAGAAGTTTTAAATTGGTTTTGTAATAACAAATTAAGTTAGTGAAGGAAAAACAGTTTCAATGAGTTTTTACATTTCAAATCAGCAATCGCAAGCTCCATTGAAAATGAAAAATGTTATTAGTTGATGATAAGGTAATATTCCTAGGTCTCTCAATTCAGCCAAACCTCAAATAGAATGTATATATAACAGAATTAAGCCCAAAATTAAGTGTATTATGTTACGCATTCAGAATTCTTTCAAATTCTGTCAGCCTTCATGGATTTCGTTGCGTGTATTTTGCAAATTTGCATTCCTGTCAGTGTTGCCAGATGTGTCTAGAGGGATTCCGCCGTGTTCGTTTCAGTTTCCGCCGAAAATCTGCTGAACTGGTTTTAAATTTCCCTCCTAAATCCGCTAAACGTAAAATAAATTCTTTTTCGATATTTAAATGTTGTATTAATTTATTCTATTAAAAGAAAAATATGATTGCGAAATATAGTGGCTTTATTGCACCTGCAACTCAATTTTTAGATAATTTAAATGCATTACTAGGGTGAAAATTTGCAAAATAATAATCGATTTCAGGTATTATGTAATTTATTATATAAGTATTATATTATTTATTCTTGATAGCAACATGGATTTAGAAATTTTAAAAATATACATCTGTGCAAAACAACTTATTAATAAAGGTTAAATGAAACTGATGCTTTACTAATTTTAACGCTTTTTATGATCCTTTACTAATTTTATTTATTTCCGCCGTTTACTCCGCTGTCCGCGCAACTAATTTTTTTTTCGCCGCACGAGTTCAAAATCCGCTGAAAACGGCGGGGATTCCGCCGATATGGCAACACTGATTCCTGAGATATGGCATAATATTCTGGGGAGGCTCATCATGTAGTACCCAGACCTTTAGATCGCAAAAGAAAATTATTCGAATAATGAAAATATGCCAATAGCGTAATCCATTCAAACCTCTCTTCATTGAGATTGGAATCTTACCACTGCCATGCCTATTTATTTACGAATCTGAAATATTTCTCAAAACTGACTTACTTAACAGTGGGATCATATTTTCATGCAATACTGATATTTATAATTACAATACACGGCGTATAAATCATGTTCATCAAGTATCAACCGCTCAATTCCATAAATCCACATACAATACATGTACGTTCCTTTACAATGCATTTCCAGATGACATTAAACAATTGAAATCTGTACACAAATTTAAGTTAAAAGTAAAATCTTTTCTACTCTTCTCATCAAAAAGAAAAATGGTTTTATTTTAACAAAACAGTGATATATAATGAAGTAGTTTACAGTTGTATTGTATATTTTTTAAATACTTCATACACTTGTAACAAATAATGTACTTCAGCTTCGGGTTCAATGTCCCCCATTTCCTTCAGGTTTACGTCCAGTTTCCGTGATTCGTTGAGCAAATATTGAGACGGCCCCTGGTTTTGCTTCTAGACGTAAATATATCTATGTGCACGTTTTGTTGAACTCTCCTTTTGCTTGTAGTGGTAGGCGTAGAGGTAAGGGTGAATTATTTGTTTTTTAGCAATGCAGAAAAATCAAACCTGCAGTTTGTTTACCGTTGTAAATACTTTTTCAATAACTCGGGAACGAAAATGTCTAGTTTTTCAAATGTTGGTAATGTAGCGCTTTTTTAAATTTTATTTTTATTTATTTATCTTTAACTTTTACTCATCCTTAAACTATATGCAGTTAAAATGATGGGAAGGGATTCTGGTAACTCAAGAAAACGTGTGCAGATGATCTCCCCCATACGTCACATGCAGTTTTTACGGTTTTTTGACTAAATAAATCTAAATAATATTTACAAATCGCTGGAAATGTGCATATTAAATGCGAGAGTTATGTTTAAAAAATTACTTTTATGTAAGTCTGAAAAAAAACAAAAAAGATGGATCCGTTGTTTATGACATCATATAGAGTACATTTAGCACTATCCCTACCAAAATTTTAAAGAACAAATTTCAAACTGTTTTTAAGAAAATCTTATTTTTATTGCTTAATATTCCACACATTTCATGCAATATTGCGCAAAAACTACAAAAAATTTCAAAAAAAGATACACGACCATAATAAAAAACTATGGAAAAAAAATTACTTGAAGGAAAAATCTTTATGTTCAATTTTGTAATACTAGTAGGAATATGCCGAAAGAATGTTTTCAAAATCGCAAAGCTTTGTGTCGAGCCAGATTGTCCAGGGAATATCCATTTTGGAAAGAATTCTACGTATGGAATTAGTGGTGTTTACAGACATGGAGGGTGATGAAAAAATAACAATTTTTTGGCATTAGAGGACCCCAAACCGTGCATTTTCGTTGAAATCTGGAAATCGATTTTCTGCAGCATTGCAAATTTTGGAAATTCCCTTTTGACATCACGAAATTAATTCAACTAAATTACTTCTTTCTTCGTAAACCTAGATGTACATAAATAAGTGTCAAATTAAAGTGACAGTGTTGCACACTCAAATTGCAATGTTTACCTCTCCCATTTTTCAAAATTATTGCTTGCTCGAGGAACAAGCGTTTTCCCTATTTACATTAAATGGTTATAGCAATAAATACGCATGTCACTTCTGATCATAACATAATGATGAGAATTAAACGTAGTTGGCGGCAAACTCTGAAGGCTGAAAGTATGTGATGATATGATACCATTATTGTTAGATGACAGATGTGGACATGTGAATCAGACTTCATGTCCCAATCAAAACAATTTCCATAGTTCTCCAACAATGATATCACCGACTTCTAACATTACTAGTACTACTTTCTAATATTAGAAGTTCTCCTGATAGGGTTCCACCTATTGAGATAATTTGTCCTCTTAAGGAGGTTGTCACGTTACTTTCTAGTCAGCTCAACTGAAAAATTGTAATTTTGGAACGTGCTTGTTTAAAAGTGAAAAGAGTGTCAAGTAAATTATCTCTGTACTTTGGTAAACGAGTCTTTTTTAAATTATGTAATAAAAAGAGTTAATTATTTTATAAATGGAAGCTAAGAATCTAATTTCACTAGAAATGCAAACATGAAATACTGAACGTACCAGAATAATGTACGTTTTTGTACGACTGCATTTCTCTTCAATTTTCAGTAATCTTATAAGTAGGAATTACTTAGATATTATGTAAATTTTTTTCAAGAATAATATCTTTATATCGCAATTAACTCCTTCAGAGAACTGATAACTTTCAGGCAATGAACTTGGTAACTCTTTATATTTATCATAATGGTATTACTCGCGCAACTTTTATTGAACAATGTATTGAAGAAATGCGGATAAAGTGGGGGTATTAGTTACGAAATCGGCCACTAGATTTTATGAAGCAATGCCAATTTCTGGAGAATCAGTCATGACTTCTCAACTTTCTCAATAATTTGCGTTCTAACTTTCTCATGACTTCAAGGTATCTCCTGTGATGGATCTTCAGCTGCTTCGGTCATTTCTTTAGATTTTTTGGAGAAAATCACCGTTAGAAGTTCTCGTCTTCAACAGAAAATAGTTTTTATTTCGCGTCAGTGTAAATGTGTTTGGAATGTTGTTTTCAGTGTTCGCTGCTAGCTTTTACCTTCAACTGTTTATTGTGCCAGAAAGGAGCAAGCAGGTCGTCGTTCACGAAAAGTTGCGCGATTAAAACCAATGGTTTACGTTGCCGGGAAACTCTAGAACGTAGAGAACAACTGGAGAACATTGCATGAGTAGTTTGAATTGAGCTGTTTTTGTAGGTCTTGTCGGGTCTTATAACCTGAAAAGTATGAGCGAAAAGGTAAGATATAAAGGGCGATTTGTCTCAATACGTAAGTTATTGTGGAAAACAAATTTGACTATAGACGCAAAGCGGAGAATCGGAGAAGAATACGTTCCAGATAAAGAAGAAACATTTCATGTTGAGGGTCGTCGTATCGTGCACATTGAAGAACTCGCCAAATAATTGTGGTGCCTCGTATGTGATGCTCCTCTTTCTTTAAAATGTATTGAAAAGGAAACCATTTCTGGGTTTGCAGAACATGATATTAAAATCCTGCATTAGGCTACATATGAGATTAGGGTAAAGACTCAGAAGACAATGGAGAATCATCCACGTACACCATTTAAATCCCTCACCATTTTATGATCATTTATCGTAAAGTACCCCGCATACGCATGCCAGCTCACAAAGCAATGCCCAAAAACCAGCCTTGCTCAGTTTCTCAATATTTAAAATTCCCGCCGAGTGGTATGTCATGCAACGGTGTCGCGCTTTTTCGTTCTTACGAAAAACTGATAACAATTATTTTCTTTTTGTGTTCTTGCTACATGGTAAAATCTTTTCATTCCAATTCTTTTCTCTTTGGAAAGGTTTAATCTACATTCATATCATTTCCTCCTCATGTAATCGTATGTAAAAGTGTTTCAAATTTAATTATTAATAATTATCTTTTAACTATACGGTAGAATCGGTTCATATTTTGGGAGAGCGTGTAAAAAGTCTAATCTTTTGATAAATTTCAGTTGCAACGTTCAATCTTTTTTTTGACAAACTCGTAATGTCTTCCTGCTTACTCATCTTTCTTGTGCGTCTGTTTCAAAAGTTCATTCTTATTTCCTTCAAATTAAGTCACAAAATACATTTTGATTGCCGCTTTTACAATTTCTTCATTTATTTGTCGTCATAAAATTGTGAAAAAAGATGAAATAAACTTTTTGTTAATTACAGTATCTACAAGCAGACAACGTACTTGATGTGTTAATTCCTAGTGTTTATTCAAAAAATTTGACGTAAGAAAGCTTTTACATTAAATTAATCACTGAAAGCATTTACAGGGTATCATCCTCTTAAGTAATTCATTTTTTCCTTCACAAATAATTTCACAATTAAATAATTTAATTTCTTTAACTTCAACACTTGAAAGAGGAAAACATTAAACAGCAACTACAAATAAATGAGTGGAAAATATCTGCGTTTTTAAATTACTTTTAGCCTCGATATTGTTTAGTGATCATGCAATTACTCTGAGAAAGTGTGATAACGCAGACCAAAGTCCTTAAGTCAATGCACGTGTTCTAATTACATGGAAATCACATTACATCAAGATGCTGAGTATGCGAAATTTTGTAGGAATGAATGGCAAATTTGGAGGATTTTGTTTAGAAAAATATTATTTCAAAACAATTGAAGATAACTTTAATATGTTATAATCCTCACACATTTTTGAGATTTTGTTTTGCTAGATGCAGAAGGAAGTGGGATCCTCGACAGCTTTTTCAAGACAAATCCCTAGCTTGTTAGCTAGTATAAATAATTCTATTACATGTATGCGGAAAATATCTCGTTATCAAATGTTGCTAACCACACTCGTTGCTCATTTTTATTCATAACTCAACGATGAAAAATAAAAAAGATGATAGAAATTAAGCAGCCCAATGAAGTGCAAATAGTATTAGACATACTGCAGTTGTGATATTGCTAGTTGCAAACTTTGACTCTGATACAGGTTTAGAGCGAGTAGAATGCACAGTATTTTGGTGCCATCGTAGGGTTACCAAAAATCCTGAATTATCAGGACATGTCCTAGTTTTTTGTTCTGATTTGTTTTCAAAAGTTCTGACTGTCTAATTAGTATCATTGTTTAATTTAATTTCAATATTTTTAAAATATAAAATATTCAAAAATAAATTGGGTTAGAGAAAAATGTGATACTAGGAGTGAAACAGTTTCTAACTACAAGAACAATAAGTATGTCTTATTCTTATATTTATACGTATATTGAAACTGAGATAGGAAGAATTCTTAGTAATACACTAGCTGCCGCAATATTTTGCGGCAGCTATATTCTTTAAATATGTATTTGCACATACTTTTTCAACTTGGTGCTTAGTAACCCTAGGCCATCGTCTTATTACTTTCGTCACATCTTTCACCCTTCATACTTCGTCGCCTTGGCTCTTGGTCCCTTAGACTGGCATTACGGCCACCAGCTGCGACGAGGAGACGAATGACTTGGAAGCTTGGCGGAGAGCAAAAGTCATGAAGAATGTTTAGTTGATGGCTTCATTCTACAATTGAGAGATTTTTCTGTAATTTTCATTGCTCAACATTTATCTTAATATTCTGTAAAAAGAACTCGAATTATATAAGGGTTAATATTGCAGTGAATTTAAATATACATTTTAAAACTGAAGAAGTATATATTTAATATTACATTTACTTTATTTTATTCTGTTATTTTATGCAAAAATAAAATTTATCATTACATTTTCATTTTCTCATTGTAATAGAATGTAAGTATTTAATAAAGTGTTCCATGTCATTAGACATTGAGTTTTGTCTCTGATATTTTGTTGAGAGATAGATCGGACATTTGTTTTCTTTACTTAAATAACTGATCAGAGTGGTGAATGGTAAAATAAGGAATTAAAGTGTATCACTAATTCAAGCCAACGTAGTACTTTTATCATAATACAATTAAATAACTACTTTTAAAATAATAGTAGATAGTAAAAGTATTAATATAAAAAATTGGTAAAGAGATAAACCATTATTATTTTTTGAGGTTAAAGCTCTTTAGAGAAATTGGCGTGGATCTAAAAAATGTGACTAAAAACGATCAAACAATTTACATTACGTACATTCGCGAGTGCCTATAACTCCGAAAAATATTTAAAACACTCATGAAATTGAAATACTTGTAAAATAAATGTGAGGGTCCGGTTCGTGCGGAAAATTGAAATTTGCGATGACAAAAAACACAGCAATATTGAAAATGACTTCAAAAATTACATCTCCGTGATCAAACGTAAAATAAAATTAATTTTAGATTAAAAGAAAAATAAAGAAATAATGGAAGTCATTTACGTCAAAAGTCACGACTTTTGCTTCACACAGAGAGACTGATGATGACGGCAAAGCCGTAGAAAACTGGCTCTCTAAATAAATATATTAAGTTGATGGAGATGACTTTCATTATTTCTACATGTAATTACGTCAACAATACCACATCAGAATTCCCACAATTAAAAGTAAAAAATATAATGAGACATTTTTGTAATTAAATCACTTCAAATTTGTTCAAAGAATTGCCAACCGAGATTCGAACCCGGGTTCGAATCCCTGTCTGGGTGACAATTCTTTGAACAAATTTAATTATTAAAATACATTTGTTACCCAGTAAGGTCACAACTTGGTATTCTTTACGTCTGCGGGGCGGGACATATTTCTGAGCATAAACGCGTCCAAAAAGGTGACCGGGTGGTGACAATTATTAAATCACATTGTTCTCTTGTTAATTATATGGAATCGTTTATGTATACATGATGATACTTATAAAGCGTGAAGATTTGACCCCGTAAACTTCACATTAGGGTGGAGTTAGTTGTAAGGAGCTGACATTTTCATTGGACACACACCAACACTGAGTAACATTGGAATAAGCATGTTTCAGTTTTTCCAGATTCTTTCTTCAACAAAAAGTGACCCAGGCAAACTAGCAATGCGTTTCCACGAACAAGAAATGATTTCACTTTTTTATTTAGTGAATAGCCTCCAGTTAGTGATGAGTAGCTTGCTTAACACAATATAGTAAAATACATTGTGGCAAGTATATATGATTTGTCCTATAAAAAATGATTGAACCTTAAAAATTAGCAAAAAATATTTGTCTGTATAATTCATATTTGTATATACAATAATTTTCCGTTCCCGTTCAATAACTTTAACCGAAAGTATATTTTCAGCCAAGCAATACGTTACAAAACAAATGAACTGAAAATATGCGTTGTGAATCGGAGCAAGCATTTATTTCGCATGGGAGCGGAAAGGTAGAATAAAAAGCTTGTGTCTGTCTTGGTGTGAGAATCGATGCATTTCCACTTCAGCCGCCAGTCAGAGGTGAGATCTGGGGAACTACTGAACGACCGGCGCAGGAAATTACTTGACTTCGTTAGGAAAATCTAATTTTTCTGATGGGAGAGGAGGTCGGGAAATAAGATGAGATAGAGCACCAACTTGCCAGCTTCGACGGGATTTTGGGAGGGAAGTATCGGAATACAAGTAAATTGGACTAGCGGACTCTCTTCGATTTTTTACAATTTAATCGAAAACGAAATGAAAAATAAAGAATAAAAGCAAATACAAATAGCTTGAACCAGCCACTCCAGCCTCCATTGAGGAGATCGATTCAGCAGAGCTCCGTCCGAGGCGGGGTGGCTGGAGCGCTGGACCAGAGCCCGGCTCAGGCGCGCTTCCCTTACCTGTTTTGTGTCTCCTCCGGACCGATTTCCTTGATGTCGGTAGCAACGACGGAAAGCTCGTAAACAGAACTGCCGCTCTTAAGGGCAGTCTGCAATGTCTTCTTCACGACCCGACCATGATGTGCGTACAATTATTCATGTCTAACCGAATGTGCACTATACAATAGCACAGTAACATCATTCGATTTTCAAATGTCCAACACTCGTAATAGCAGTGCTGTACGTGCACTGACTGTTCATTTCATATTTACGTATTCTTACGTGCAAGAAGTCGTCACAATCTGCATAATAAAACAGCGCTGTTTATCTTATTCCGTGCCTGAATTGTATGTAGCTACCACTGTACCATTCAGCCTCCGCCGCCACTACCACCAGCAAGGGCGTGCCTTGTGTGTTGGGCCTTCGCACCATCTCGCTCTCCCCTCTCACTTCATCTCTCTCTCTCTCTCTCTCTCTCTCTCTCTCTCTCTGCACGGCTTCAATCCGCGCCCGCGCACTAACTTACCTCATTGATTTTCAGGTTGGGTCGCACACAAGCTTTTAGGGGAGTATCAGTGCTTTTCTGAGCGACCATCTGTAGAACAGCATATGAATTAAATAATTTAATATTATTGTTAAAATATGTAATGGGTAAAAAAATATTAATCATTATAATAATTTTTCCGCAAAATAGTCTTAGTAGCGTTTTGAAGTACACAACATTTAACTGATATAATTAACATATTCATATTAAAATAAATAACTATCAATGCAAAAAGGTCAAACTGTTTGATGCAAAATAATTATTAGTTAGAGCGCATCCATTTACTTATGGTTAACATTACCTAAATGAAGAAATAACTAAAAATGTTATTGATTTTTTATCATTTATTTAAATATTTTATTCTCAGAACAATATTTTTGATAACAATAATTATTTCGTAGAGAATCTGAAGTGTCTTGCACACCAAGGAACAGATCTCTAAAATAATGAAAGTTTGTCAACACTATATTGTTTTAATTGCCAAAATTTTATTTGAAGCATATTGATTTTGTAAATAATAATGTCACGAGACCGTAACATTAGTTAGCGACTTAAAGGGAACAATGGATTATACGGTTATTGTTGCGCTTGTAATTTGAATTTAGCGCCTTTTCCAAACTTCCTCTGGATGAAATTCCAGATTTTACGTAGAATCACATTTCGTTGAATTATATTTCTCGAATTTACTTCGAGTCAAGTTGTAATGTTTTCGTTTTAATGCTTATAGATACCAACACTTGTCATATTTTAACTTGTTCGACGTTTGATACCTTTGAAGTATCACCACATTCAGCGCTACCTTCAGTTGTATGATGTTCTAGAAATTTCACGAGTGATCACCACGTACGGATGGGATTTCAAAAGACGAAAGGAAGTTGTGGTATAATACTTGGTAATACACTAGTCCGCACAAAAAATTGTTGAATCGAAAGTGATTTCGAGCTGTGCGAGTATAAAAGTCTGTAAGTGTATCATCAAACAACTATTTGTTTGTACAGTAAGTGTGGAAGTTCTTGTCCATGCTCACGAGATATATGTACTTATGTGCATTCAGGGGGTGTTACTTTTGTTGTAGTTTTATTGGCATTGTATGTGGAGCAGCACACGGTACGACGAGGAACTTTTAATTCCGAAGTTAATGTTAAATGAGGAATAGTTGGCTTTCGAGGTTTGACTAATTCAGTTTG
This sequence comes from Gryllus longicercus, assembly GCA_038098605.1. Taxonomy (NCBI): domain Eukaryota; kingdom Metazoa; phylum Arthropoda; class Insecta; order Orthoptera; family Gryllidae; genus Gryllus; species Gryllus longicercus. Next base: position 1,092,882 of record JAZDUA010000391.1, on the reverse strand, counting down.
TATGTATGGCTTGCAAGTGTACTTTAGTAATTATTGATATAAATTGTTTGTTGTAACTAAGATGTTTTATTTTCGTTTTGTATATTTCAGCTGGCTTATCAGAATTAGTAATCGGTAATTAACGATTTGTATTACAAAAAATGGCCAAATGGGGAGAAGGTGACCCTCGTTGGATTGTAGAAGAGCGTCCGGATGCTACAAATGTCAATAATTGGCATTGGTTAGTTTCTTCTCTCCCTTCTCTATTGTGTTTATTCCATTATTAGTATTTGCTTTAGTAATATCCTGTTTTATTACTGATATCTAATAGTGTACATTGGGAAGCTAAAAAATTATTTTGAATTTCAGGACAGAAAAGAATGCATGTAACTGGTCAGTGGACAAACTGAAGGAACTTCTAACAAATTTTAGAATAGAGTCTGAAAAAGGTAATAATTATTTCTGAAGTAATTTGAAGTACTAATAGTAATGAGATGTAATAATGTTTATTCCTTCTACAGTGGCAGATTGTTTAAAATGAAGAAAAATTTATTTTGAGCAAGAGCACTATTAATTGTACTTTGTTTTCTTGCTTGTTAAAATTTTAAAACCAGAACTAAGTTATATTTTTTATTAAATATATTAATATTCTATTCGTGTTATTTCTAAAATGGAACTTATTTCAGCTAAATGTAAAATAACTGAAGTGGAAAAATGTGAAGGAGAAGCTGTGGCTAATAATAGAAAAGGAAAATTAATATTTTTCTATGAGTGGGATCTCACACTGAAATGGAAAGGAACTTTAAAAGGAAGTGAGAGTTCAGTTGAGGGAACAATCAACATACCTAATCTTAGTGAAGAAAATGATGTGTCTGAAGTAGATGTGAGTATCTGATGTTCATTTATTTTTGTGATGAAATATTTGTGATCCACTGATTTACTTTTTCTTATTCTTTCAGGTAAATGTAAGTGTAAAAAATTCTGATCCTGAAGCAGATAAACTTAAAGAATTTATGTACAGAGAAGGATCAAACTACATTAGGAAACAACTGGGAAAATATGTAAATGCATTAAAAGAAGGTGATTTTTTTAAATTTTTTTAATTTTGATTATTCACCAATCACATGTATGGCTTCAAATTTTATGTCATAAAGTTTTGAGAAGTTGAGTAACAGAGTTGTTTTGAGATTGTTGTACAATGTGACAAAATTCTGTTGTGTAGTTCTTGTTTGTATGATGAAATAATCTTATATTAATTTACGATTTCAGAATTTTCTAAGGGTATGATATTGCCCCGCAAGGAGGAAGTTAAAAAACAATCAGTTAATCAAGATGGGGTTGCTAGTTTGTCGGCAGGTTTTACGAAGCAGGTCAGTTAATGCACTTCGTTTTTCTAATTTTTCAGATAATAGAAAGTGGTTTCGATGTATGTTTCTTACTTGGTTGAAAAGGTTTTTTGGGGGGTGGGGGGAGAATAATCAAAGCTGTGTTGGTGAATTTTCATTTTCATCGTTGTTTTGACGAACGTTTTTATAAATCTGAACATTACACAGTTAAAGGGGAGGTAGTTGTACTTCTGATAATATATTATTTTTCTATATTGAGAAGGACCACGGCATCATATCAAAAGCAAGACAAATCCGGAGTTTAGGGTGGTACCGGTTCCTTTAGTTCACTGATTCGGTTTTCTATTTCTTGTGATTCACAAGAATAATTTTGTTGGCACTTCACGGCGCTCCGGCAGCAACTGCACAGTTTGTATTGTGGAGGCTTTCTTGAAAAGTGCTTTTTCATAAAAGTGAATTGGTAATTATGCGTTGGATAGACTTAAGGATGTTTTATGGTGAATGCAAGGGCCGAAGGCCCAAGCCTTGCTGTGATTTGGATCCGGGCGAGCGAAGTGAGAAAACTTGCCTTTGAAAATAAATTGGCATTACAAAGGCGTTAAATTGGCGGCGGGGACAAAGAGTGTGAATTAATGCCAGCAAAATTATTCTCTGGTGATTGAAGTGAACCGTGCAACTATAATTTTGTGAATCACGAGAAATAGTGAACCGAATCAGTGAACCAAAGGAACCGGTGCCACCCAAAACTCTGGATGTACCAAAAATCCTCCCATGTGCAAATTTTATACATGTTCAGAAACTTCTCACTGTACTGCCCTTCCTCTGTTGTTATGCCAATTATTAAGAGATATATTATTTGTATAATACTAAGTTTTATTTTATTTTTTATTGTTTCAATAAACTATTTAGTGCCTTGAAAAAACTGTGATTGTGGAGAAAAGTTAAAATGTGTAAGTGTGCATTTGTTGGAAAGGTTTTATATTTTTAAGAGTAAAAGAACAATTTTTTTTTTCGTCAAGGAAGCGCATATTTTTATCTATCTAGTTATAATATACAGTATTTTTAACTCTCACATTATAGAGATGCAATGAATGAACTAATTCATAATTATTTAGATAATGTTTTAAATTAGTTGGCGCACTGTAATGTACACTTAGGCTTTCGCGGCTCAAGTTCATGACTTTTTGGCTGCCTGAGTGAAGCCACGTTGTTGGCTGACAGGCCGACGTTTCACCTGACATATCACAGGCTTCTTCAGGGTAGTAATGGTCACTACCCGGAAGAAGCCTGGTCTGCGATATGTCAGGCGGACGTCTGCCTCTCAGCCAACGATGCAGCGTCACCCGGACAGGCAAGATGTTCTGGCACAGTAAAATTCTATTTAAATGTTAAAATATTATTGTAGAAGAGGAGAAAATTCCATTAATTTTAGAACTCTTTAATGCATTCAGTAAATCTCTCCAATTTGAATTAGAAAAATAACATTAAAATTGGATTAACTTCCGTGATGTAAAATTGGATTAACTTCCGTGATGTAAAATTGGATTAACTTCCGTGATGTTACAATTTTTAGACAAAATATTTAAATTAGAAACAGATTGGTATACTAAACATACTTTTTCAGCAATTATACTGTTTGTTTTTTTCTGGTTATCCAACTCAGATGAAAATTGCAGTCTATAATTTTGTTATTAGAAGTATTAAATTATCGCATCATCAGTTCCATATTGATAAGCTTCGTAATGTTAAACAAATCCTTTTGGATAACCTCTGTCCAGAGAAATTCATACTTAAATATATTAACATAAAGGTCAACAAAATTTTAAGACTTCCACGCAACATGGTGACGACCCTTTCTGTATGTAATGTAATTATGTATGTATGTAATGTATGTAATGTAATATAATGTAATGTATATCTGTATGTAATGTAATTTCTGTACCTAATGTAATTATTCAATTCGTAAAAACAGTGACCATACCATTACAATTATAGTTACAGTTAAAATTAAGGTGCAATATCAACATTAAAAGTACAATTATTAAGAAATAAAATCTTATAAAAAAATGTTAAAGATAGAACACCTAAACATGACATGATAGATTCAATTTATACAGTTGAATAAAATGATTGTTAGGTGAATTATGTTGACCAAACAGAGAAGAATTAAACAGAATAACAAAACAGAAAAAATATCAAAGAGGTTACAAAAAATAGAAAACCATTGTGTAAATATGTGTTCTTTCAGATGATAAGTTTTGAAACACTCAAGGTAAATATGCTGATTGCAATGTTACACAAAAGCATGGTTTGATAAAAGTAGGGTTCACGGTACATCCTTAAAGAAGCGGGGCAGCGGAAGAGGAGAAAGGTGAGGTGGCACGGGAGGGGGCCACGGATGTGGGGTCTCCTAAAGCCTTCCCTGAAATTACCACTCGCATTCATTATAAACATCATTGAGTCTATCCACCACATAATTACCAATTCACTGTTATAAGCAAGCCTCCAGAATTCAGAATGTGCAGTGCAAACTTTGTTGTGAAGAAAGAACACTACAAGCTTTATTACACCATAGCCACCACGATCACAGCACTATTTTGTAATGGAACTCCGACAAGATACTAGGGTGAAATTGCCTCCCCTAACTTATGACATCATGTTCATGACCATTACAAACCCCTCGTCCTTTCTACCATGCATTTCTCCCTCACCGGGAGGTGCAACATGCCCGTATAAACCTCTTCCTTAACTCACCGAGTACCACGGCCTCGCTGGGACGTTAAATACCCTGGGGACCCTTTCAAGACCTCATTTCCAATTGCACATTTTGACAATTTATTTCTGACTGGAACTTTGAAATCCTTTTAGTTGACATCTCTTGATCGATAGGAAAAAGATTAAATGCTGTTTACACTTGTTAGAAGCGCAATATTTTCAAACAAAACCAGTCATTTTATTTCGAAAAAGTTACAGACAATATCATGGTGATGTCGAAAGAACCCCAATCACATTTTTTAGGAATCATTACATAATGTAAGGCATGTATAAATGTTTTCAATGAAATAAGATTAAGAACTCATTGAGCTATAATTAAATCTGTTGGCTTTTTAATGAATTTCCTTAAAATTTCCAAGAGACTGGGAAAATGACTCTAGCCCATGGTTTGGTTTTGACACAGTTTTTCTTAGAATTTTCCATTTCCGCCTAAAACCCCTTTATGTGCTATTTCATCCACTTTTGCTGGAATAACAGCAATGTGATCTCTGGTTGCATCAAGTGATTTTATTCTATGTCTATTTTGGATGTAGCCAAGCCACAAAATCTAAACATTTCAAGAAAAAAACACTAGAATTCGTATACAAATAAGACGTCTTGTTAGGTGATTAGATCAGAAATGTCACAATATGTCGTTAAAAGGCTTCTCTTTCTGAGGACAGTGTCATCTCCATATATTCTAACCTCCTTGCTTGTGTATTGCCACAGTCTTGCACTACTTCACATGTACTCAGAGATTCAACTAAGGGGTCGACCGGGAACAACGGTTGCCATCGTAAAAGCGCCACCCTTAGTCCCAGCTTACGCTACACTTCCGTTACTCCACGTTTACTAGTTAAGATTTTGCCTACTTCTGACTCGATCCAGAAGTAATTTTTACTCTGTGTTTATTAATAAGGCAATATGTAACTAGTGTGCATGCTAGCTGACTGGTCCACCACAGTTGTGTAGAATGTTGATAAGCAGTGTCCATGCTACTGCGATACTATCTGCAATGAGTTCAAGCCTTGCTTTGTGCAGTGGCATCCCAAGAAGTTTACTGGATTTTGGCAGTTAACTAACTAGTGAAAGGGAAATGTATTTGTGGAAGGTATTCCACACGTAACATAATATTCTTTGGGCTTTTGAAATAGCTTGGTATATTTGCAAATTTCATCCTTGAAGTACACTCCTATTAGATTTGTGGTGCAGAAAGGTAATTTTTGGCATCCAAAACTTCAATTATGTGTATTAAAAACTTCTATTAAATATATTAAATGTGCAATGGCTTTAAATTAACCAATTTATAAAAGCACAATATTTGTTAGAAAAGCAAACATGAAATTCTTCACATTGGTGGGGGACAAAATGAAACTTTTAGTAACAATGGCTTAAAATATTATTACAATAATTTCATGATGATGATGATGATGATCTACACTAATATGTAATAATATATAATATGTAGACAGAAGTGCGTGAACTTACAGCGCGATAATCTGTGAATCTACTGAACCAATGCCGATGAAATTTTTGTGCTAGCTTCCTTTAAAGGCCTGAAGTACTATAGGCTATGATTTATAACCATAAACCTTAATATGTTTACACAATAATTACTTTTCCAGACATTTTTCGCCTAGCTTTACACACAGACTCAAGAGTGCATCAATTTCAACAATTTAGCTCATGCCACTAGAAGATAACGTCTGTGATCTACTGATTTCATCAGCGCACAGAATTGCTTTTTGTTTTTTACATGTTCATACATCCTGCATTTACCGTGGCTCAGTATCATATATCGCGGTAGCAGGTGCGTCCGATTTTTATGCCCCAGGGTTGTTAGCCCTGGGGGTATGAAAGATGAAATGATGATGATAATGAGGAGTGAAAGGACGACACACTCATACAGACACACACAAATACACCCATGCCCGAGGCGGGACTCGAACCCGCGACCTTCTGGTCCAAGACCACTCCGGCACTACTGCCTTAGCGATCTCGGCCATCTGATCGTCTGAATTGCATATTTAGAAGCATGTTTGTTAATTTCCACTGCCAATTGTTCAATGTGGGATAATTCTGAGCTTTTCTCTGCTTTATTTATAAAAATAACTTGGATATTAATTGTGTGTGGGTGTGAGTACATTGAGTGTACAGGAGACAAAATGTTTTTAAAGATTTCATTTTCTGATGGATGTGGATATTGTCGTAAATGGGTATGAATGCACATTGTGCATAGTTAGTGAATTAAGCATAATTATTATGTATTTTCAAGTTGGCTGAGCGACAGTGAGAGCAAAAACATATTATGAATGATTTAAATGTTATGCTGGAACTGACAGATGGATGCATTTTTGTACAGAAATGTTTTAAAATAATGGAGAGTGAAAGCATACATTTGGGTGTTGAAGGAATTATTAAATTGGTGAATGTTGAGCAAGAATATAATTTGAAGTAAAACAGCAGTATAATTACAGTAAAACAATATTGGTAAGTGGGTATTTGGAGGAATTGAATGTGTAGCAATGCTGGTTTTGGAGGTTGTTATTTTAGATAATAGAAAATGTTTTGTGAAGCTGGGATCCACTGTGATTTTGGATTTTTGGAGATATAATTATCTAAGTGGTTAATGGCTCCTTTCCGTCGACCACTATTTATCAAGGATACTAAAACATATACTCAAATTCAATTAAAATTCCTTTATTAATTTTTAAACGTTGATTGACATGGTAAGATCAATTTCAAACTTTTCTTTATAAATACCTGAGAAGAAAAAAGATAAAAAAAAGTAAGTTTTATAATTTGGCAACTGATTGAGAGTATTGATATAATACATAAAATTCCATAAAAGAATATACGCGAGTATATGCATTTTATTTTTTAGTTCACGTTTGTTTATCGTTTTAAGTAATAAAGTGAAAGAAGTTTGGGAGCGACAATCCCAGTTGGAATCAAAGTTTTATATCAACGTTTAATATTAACGTGTTTTTCTTCTTCTCCAAAAACCCAGAATAATCAAAATTGGAACTTGTTTCTCAAATATGAAATTTGTTGAATGCATTTTACCTGTCTTTATGTGAAGGCCCTAATTTAGAATAAATCCGATTCTCTTCTAGCCATTGGGAGCCTCCAATACCCATAATATAATGAAATGGCGATATTTTCATCAAGTTCTTAGTGTCATATTTATTCATAATGAGCATACTACATTTTGACTGTATTCATCTCTTGCAGTGGTGTTCTAAGAATTTTGTAGCGTAAACATGAGTTGTTACCTTAGTGGCAGCGGGTGATTTAGTATTAAGCTAAATAAGCTACAGCTTGGGACCTTAGAGCCCAATAGGCCTAAAAAGATATTAAATAAAATTTCAAATTTGTTTAAAAAATTATGAAAATATACAATTTATAATTAGTTTGCAGTACATAAATAAATTTAATAAATATGTTATTGGTGTTGAAAACAGATTTATTCAGACACTGCCATATTCATTCTCATGTATTTCAGTTTGAACTTGTCAAGTGGATTACAAAATCCATCATGCCAAAAACAGTCACAGCAGCTGACTCAAAGGATATCTTTTCATATACCCAATGTTTGGCTTAGTGCAAACATTTGAAAATAATACCCACATAAGTGTGTCCTTTATTTAGTAAATTCAAGTAGAAACAAGTGTTGAGCTACTATGAGACAAGACAAACTCAATTCACTAAGAATAATGTACAGTGAAAATTATAAGCTCTGAGATTTCTTTCAAGAATATAGTCTGATTTTATGAACAAAATGTTGTGTAAACAGCATTTTTAGTAAGCTTTTGTCAGTTATAGTGTTGATATTATATTGCAGCTATATTGGCATACAGATATTACATTATAGACAATTGTTTTCAATTTGTAAAGTAAATATATGAAAAAAATTATTATTTCAAGCAAGTTTTATTTGTTAAATAAATGTTCCATAAAAGACAAAAATGTCCAATTTCAAAAATGTGATTGCCAACTGTAAAAAAGGGGTGTCAAAGATACTTGATAGCTTGGAGCCTCAATAATAGTAAATGTGCTGCTGCATAGAGCGATAACAAAAGTAACATTTTCATGAATTGATTTTGCATTTTAGGTACCTAACAGTAAAGTCTAAAGTTAAAAAACTGAAATAAAAGGGCTAATTCATTCAGAAAAACATTTTGTATTATTTGTTATCAAATAGAAAAAAATTCAACATTTAACGAATTGCATGTTCCTTACACCTATAAGAAATGTTTTTATTAGTTATGTTGTAATTGATTTAAAAAAACACATTGAAAGGGAGTAAAAATCAGTAAAAAAAAAAAAAAAAAAAAAAAATGTAGATTGATATGGCATTAGATGGATGTTACATTTGAACAGGTTTTTTCTTTAATTCTATATGGCAAGTTAGTGTAACAATTTTACAATAATGTTCCAAAAATAGGAATGAGTTTTCTAATTTAATAATTTGATGTGAAAAACAATTTTTAGATAGATTTTAAAGTATATTTTGTTCCCAGTCACATTGAAAAGTAAGCTGAATCAGCTTGCACTTTCTCTTATTTTTCCCACCTAATTGTGTCTTCAGTCAGCATCGATCCTTCATGAAACTCGAATTTTATGAAGCTTCTCTTGGAGGCATGTCTTTAACAGAATTTTTTACAATTATTAATGTCGTAGGGGAGCTCATTTTGAAGTCATATATTGCTTGAATGCTACTTTTGAAAGATTTTTATCGACTATTTCCTTTAAGCATATTCCCTAAATAACACTGCAATGATTAATTTGCACTAAAGTTTTAGGCTTCACTTTTGTTTCTAATTTGTTGGTGACTGAACCACTGCAACCATAGACAGGACAGTTTTCATTTTATTGTCCGAGAATTTCTTCTCAGATCCTTAAAAAAAAATCATTAATACTTCAGTTCAAAAAATTGGAAATAAATATTGTGATTATATTCACTCAAGCATTTCATTTCTATTTCTTTACAGAATTTTTCAAAAGACATGAAACTGTTTCCAAAATTATTATTCATTTCAAATGTGGAACACAAACAGTAAATCTTTTCTTGTTATCTGTTTTATTTCACTTTTTCCTTTCGCCTGCTTCCTTGCATGTCAAATTATTGAGAATATGTTGCCAAATGTCAGTTGAGTCGTAATTTCCCTTTATTCCATTAGATTCATTGAAAATATTTTTTAAATTTTTTCTCCTTTTATGCAAGCTATTGTAATTTCTCAATGACATTAAATTAAAGGTAGGTACAATTCTGTTTTAATGATACTTGGCTTCAAGCTAGTGAGGAAAATTCAGTTCACCTTCGAACAACAAATAATGCAATTTTTTTTATTTGCCCTGCTATTTAATGAATTTGTGAGAGACCTAATATTCTTTCCAGATTTGTTTTACTTTATTGCGTTCACATTTCTGTCTATTTAAACTAAATACATTTTCAACATGTTCCAGCAAAATATCAATACGTGAATAAATATCAAATATGATTGGAAAGATAGATTTCAGACATTTGGTCTAATTGTCCGAACTCGTAACATAAATGGGAAGGTGCTGGCTTTTCTCGGCAATGAAGAATGTCTTCTCCACATATATTTATAATTCTAACTTCCTTGTTTACACCAAAGGACAGATGTTGGATGCTGAAATCTGATGAAAAGAAATGTCTTTGCAATAATTTATTAATGATTAAATTTATTAATAGGCAATAATGTTACCCAGTATGATCTATTCATAAACGTAACTATCGATTGATAATCCGATTTGAGAAGTTGACACAGGGTTTTTATAATTTTTTATTGTCAAACAATGATTGCGGAGCGTAGCCCACATAGTGACTCTTCTGTTACTGTGCGATTATTAGTAGAAGATTATGTTTTGTTTACTCTGGTCTTCCGCTTAAAATTTTCTTCTGGAGTAAACGTGTTACTCCAGTTAGGAAATATTTAAATAAAAATTTGTATATATATTTCCCTTCTCAATAGCTCAGAGTCCATAGTTGGTTTTTCAAACTTCAGAGAATTTTAAAAGTAGTAGTGTAGAACAAAAAGAAGCAGCAATGCAATGATCATTTGTGATTCAAAATTAGTTTAAAACTATTGTTTTTGTAGTGTAAACTGTGGAGTTTCTTAATAAAAACACTGCGTTTTTCTTTTTCTTTTTTTTTCTCCAAGTAATGTTTGCTCCTTAAAGCTAAAAACATCAAAACTTTTTTTCTTTTAAGTTTTAAAATTGTGACTGAGAAATACATTGTAGTATAAGAGTGATGTAATCTTGAGTTGCGGTTTAGCTGAAAATTTTTGTTTTACGTCATGTTTTTACATCAGGTATTTTACACATCTACATGTTGGAGTTGCATCATGTTTTCTGAAATAAGAGTTTTTTCATTATTGCAAATGAGATCGGTTTTGAAAATTATTTTGCTAAACGTAAAGCTGTAAGGTTACTGTAAGGTCATTTAAAAAAAATTAATATCCAAGTACAATTGTAAAAAGTTAAGGTAATAATAATAATAAAACACTATTCATATCTACTCAATGCTTTGTTTAAAGAACACTTTCTTTTAGAAAAACATTTTAAATCTTGAACCTTGTTTTAATCCAAAAATATGTATATTAGCTGAAATATTGTTTGTTACATGGGTATTTATTTATCAATATCATCTTTTAGACAGAAAAAGGAATTCATTTTTTTTTCTTCTGTTTTTCCACTTTACCCTTCGTTGCCCCACCCAAATACCTAGGTCCAACCTCTCCTCACTCTGCCCTGCCCAGCCTGGCACTACGTGAGATTTTGTAACACTAACTCCATTCTCCTTTTCCTACCTTTTAAAGCTCTCTGTTTTTCACAGAAGTCTCAAGAACAGTAAAGATATTCATTTAAGAGTGTTAAAATTTTTTGAAAGTACATGCAACTGTTTATTAAATTTTGATTCATTTTGATAGTGCAATTAAGCTTTTAGTAGGTGAAGGTCAATATTAGTAATAGAAGTTTGCTGGAACAATGCCCAGCCCGGGCTGAAGTTGATGTTTATGACATCTCATTTGGTGCCAGGCCTGGCCCCCCTTGCTTTGCCTGGTCCTATCTTGTTTCTTGTAATTATCATTACTACCAAATAGTTGTTCACCAGGCAGCTAGAAATAGATGCACTGTTGCATGCTAACAATAAACTTCTAGTAATAATATTGATCTTCACTCAATAAAAGCTGTTCTCATATAATTTTAATATTTTAAAAGAATAAGATATATTAAATTGTGTATGTAAAGTAATTGCTTATGCCCAATTCAAATTGAATGAATATAACAAGAATCCTAAAGATATAAAATTTGGTAAATGAAGTCTGCAAAATTAGCTTTTGTTTTGGAATTACCTTATTATTTGTTAAGGATTATGCATATAAAATTGCTCTTGTTTTTCTTGATGCTAAATGTATTATAATACTAATACTTACTGATATGATATTTCTTTTTAAAATTATCAATAGTATTGATGAGAGTAATCTAATTAATGAAATTACATTCATTACTCCCTCTCGTTCCTTACATTCATGTCATATTTTTCATGAAAACATCCATAGGTAATAACGATATAGTGCACAGACTTCTGTGATTGGGGAATAAATTCGGAATGAAAATAAATTATTTTGGTATCCCACTCCCAGCTTTCAAGGCCAAAATCTAACTGAACAATAATATATGAATGGCTACTACCTTTTCTTAATTCTTTTACCGTGAAAATTGTGTTATTCTTGTTTTTGTGTCAAGTATTATGTAATGGCTTTCTTGTTCTTGTGACTTACTGTCTTATTTTATTAGTTTTATTTTTTATTTGTGTCTTGTATTTTTACTGTTAACAAATTGTGACATTCTCATTTTTATACTTCAATATTATGTAATATCTTATTATGTCTTTTTGGCATTCTGTATTTAATAGTTCAGAATTTTTTCTTTCAATACATTCTTAAATTTTACTTCATTAATTTTTTTCTAGGTACATGTAAATTATATAGAGAAGGAGAAGTGTGGTTTGAAGATAGATACTAGTACGGTGAAGACAAGTCATAAATTTCAATGTAAAGGAGATGAATTCTATAATGTAATGACTACAGTAGAGGTAATTTTATTATTTAGAGGAGTTTTATTTATCCACACTTCATATTATTCTAAAATTTGTAAAATTTGTAAGGATTTTGAGCTTACAAGATAATTCATTCTTACTTGGCACTTACATTAATTCAGAGTCAAAAGCTATTAAAAGAGAAACCATTAACATGCTTATTCCTTGATATTGAAATGTATTTAAAAGCTCCTTAATACTAACTTAAGAAACTCATTCAGATAATAAGTTAAGTACATTTCAGAATTAAAGAATAGATGTTCCGAGACTATTTAGATTATTATTCTCTTGTAATTAAATTTGTTCAAAGAATTGGTTGCCCTGACTGGGACTCAAACCCGGGCCTTCTGGTTTACACCCAGCTGCTCTAACCACTAAACTACCGAGACAACCAATCTTTTGAACGGTTTTTCACGAGTGTGATTATTGCTTCTTGTGAGGAGGGACAATTTCCTTTGCCGTTTTCAATGACCTTATTGATTTCAATGCAAGGGTGATACATTCAATGCAGCTGATATTGTGTTATATTGTTCTTTCTGCTTTTTAGCTGTTGCAAGCATTCACTCGGGGTGCAGTTAAAGCTGAAATCAAAAAAGGTGGAAAATTTGAATTATTTGGAGGAAATATTCATGGAGAATTTGTAGAACTTGTAAGTATTTTCATGGTGTGTGTGTCTATATCTATCTGTGTGTGTGTGTGTGTGTGTGTGTGTGTGTGTCTGAGTGAGTGTGAGTGTGAGTGTGTGTGTGTGTGAGTGTGTGTGTGTGTGAGTGTGTGTGTGTGTGAGTGTGTGTGAGTGTGTGTGAGTGTGTGTGAGTGTGTGTGAGTGTGTGAGAGTGAGCGAGTGTGTGAGAGAGTGTGTTTTTCTTTCTGAGCAAATATATTAATTTCTTTTGTAAATAATAAACAATTTACATTTTTCTATGCTTCTGCAATGCAAATTTTTACTGAGAAAGCATTTTTTCAAACCAACTTTTGAGTACTTATTGTGGCTCAACCATTCAGAATATCTAAGTAGTTTATAAGACAAAATATGCTTCAAATTGTCTTAAGATCTTATTTTAGAAAGTTTCAAGGTTTCGTTCCCGGACACCCTATATGTATTATACGATAATGAAATATTGCTATTCATATGGTTTGTTTTGCAACACCTAAGTTGTGGGTGAAGCCATTTAATTGGATCCCTATTCACCTTTGAAAATTACAATGCCAAAAAATTCATGAATTTTTATTACATTTTATATATTGTTAAAATTGTTTTCTTAATGCATTAAAGCAATCATTATAAAATATGCAAGCAATGTTAGCAAAAATTATCATACACTTTAATGCATTATCAGTGAATGGAAGGAACTGAAAACCTCTTTTGCAGTCCCCAAAATAACAGATGTGTACCACATGTATGTACTGCCTAACAAATGCATAATATTCAAGCTTTGAAGTCTATATGTCAGGATTGCAAACACCTGAAATTTCTGAGCCTAACTCACTGTTTTAAAAAAGATGTACACTATGTGATCAAAAGTATTTGGACACGTGGCTGAAAATGCCCACCCTTAGCCTTGATGAAAGCTTCCACTCTCACAGGCATACTTTCAATGAGATGTATGGAAGGTGCTGGATGGTTTCTTGGGGAACGCCAGCCCATTCTTCACAGAGTGCTGCACTGAGAAGAGGTATCAATGTAGTTCGGTGAGGCCTGGCGTGAAGTCAGCGTTCCAAAACATTTCAAAGGTGTTCGATAGGATTCAAGTTAGCACTCTGTGCAAGCCAGTCCATTGTTAGTGTCCACAGACTGTGCATAAGGTGTTTAAAACATCTTGATCCCTGTGCCTTGATCGTGCCACACAAAACAACAAGGGGTGCAAGCCCCCCCCCAATGAAAAACACAACCACACCATAATGCCATTTTGGATGTGTTTGGATACTTTTGATCACGTAATGCATATTCTGCATATAATGACTGGTATTTTCTTAGAATTTGCAAAATCTGAAGAAATCAAAGTAGTTTTAATTTCCATTGCCTTATCAAAATTTAAAAACTAGGTACACATTTATTATTCATTTTTTGGGGGAATGTTGAGTCAACGTAAACTGGAATTTCAGGACTAAAAAACCTGGAAAATACGATAACTTTGAAAATCTGGAAAGCTTAAGAACTTCGATATCCAGAGAAACTTTATAATTGAAGGTTCGTTATAATGACCATTTTCTGGCTTTTGACAAAAGGTTTGAACGTTGTATGCGGGGAAAATGTGCTAATGCAAAATGCTAATTTTGTATTACGTTGTATGAGACCAAAATTTTTGAACGTTGTATGCGGGGAAAATGTGCTAATGCAAAATGCTAATTTTATACTTGGTTTTCACGTTTTCGTCTTCAAACCACTATAATAGAGAAAACTAACGCGTTTGGAATAGTGGTGGAACTATCATTCCAGGGGCCCTGGTAACAAAATCATCTGAAACTTCCTACTCTCCAAAAAATTGTGTTATTTGAAGAACCTTTGTTTTCTTCTTTTTTTTTCTCGCGAATAGGCCAACTTAGGACCACGCGTTCATACATCCTGCATTTACCGTGGCTCAGTATCATATATCGCGGTAGCAGGTGCATGTAATTCACCCTCAATTGGGGGGATCAGTATTTTTACTGAATCAGATTTTTATCCCCCAGGGTTGTTAGCCCTGGGGGTATGAAAGATGAAATGATGATGATAATGAGGGGTGAGAGGACGACACACTCATACAAACACACACAAATACACCCATGCCCGAGGTGGGACTCGAACCCGCGATCTTCGGTCCGAGACCACTCTGGCACTACTGCCTTAGCGATCTCGACCATCTGATCGGCTGAAGAACCTTTTATTATAAAATATATACAAAATGTCTTGCATTAAGATATTTTCCATAAAAAAGAAATAAAAAAATTATCTAAATTCCTTTAAATAACTCACATATTAAAAAGATAGATTGTTGAATTGAGATTTTGTTTTAAATTTTAAATTAATATTTTTTTAGATATTAAAAATAAAAATATTAATAATAATCATTTAAAGTTTTTATTGCTAATAATTTTGTTTTTAAAAAGTATGATATTAATGTTGTTGAAAATGTGTATTTTTAATTAATTAAAAATTAAACGTTAATGCTATTTATGGCCCATGACAGTCGCTGTCATAAATTTTGTCCTACCATAGAGAGTTATTGATGATATTTTTGATAATTATATATTATTTTATGTGCCTTGGAGAATCAGCAAAACAAGCGTGACCATGTGATGAGGGAAATGTATTATTTCCCTCTTGTTCAACGTTTTGTATACTCCCTTTATACATAAAACACAGTAATAGCCTCTGGCGTCGTGGTGTCCTCGGCAATAATGTACTATTGTTTTACTTATTCAATGTCTGTAATTTTTTATTTACCTTTTAATATAAATGACAGTCGAAGAAAGTAATTATGGGAAAATATTGAAAGTGAAAGTTTAAGTTTGTTATTTTTTATTTCAATAAACTACAAGTTGAAATTATTATATAAAAAACTTGAATGTAGGAACATTTTTAGGTAGTGTGCACGGTCCTTTAGACCCGGAGGCCCCCATGCATTGCACCGGCTCCACCATTGGAAGTTCCGCCACTGATAAAGAAATAACACGCAAATATCCATGGGTTCCGTAGCAGGTGTCACCTGTTGATAGCTAGAAACCGCGCATTGTCTTGACTTGCATTGTTACTTGGTCATTGTGCTCTGATGTGCACAGCACACATTGCTAAGAACTGTTTTGTTGAAGGTACAGTGTTAATCTATGACACATGTTATGCAACTCGTTTGAATGGGCATTGATGCAGTTGGCATCAACAGTGTTATGTTACCACACAACAATCATGTGTCACAAGCCTAAAAGAAAAAAAATTGTGCACAAGGTTCAGCAAAATCAAACTAAAAGTACCTCAACACAATAAACATTGAAAATAGCTCTGGTGCACCGGAAGACGCGTTTCCCTCATGAAACAAGTTACACAAACCTTGAGCATGCCAAGCAAGATTGTTAAACGTGTAAACAAATAATTATGTGGAATGGGGATGGGGACTTCAAAATATGTACGTACATAGCAGGAAAACTTCTTAATGAGGAATGTGCTAAACGAGATTCCACTGTATTACATCAAAAGCTTTTCATACAAAATGATTCAGAAAGTTCATAGCAGATTCAGTTTTTTTCACTCCAGCATGTTTGATCTTGAATAACTTCATAAGGGTGCATCTTTGCCCTTTAACCTTTTACTTAATTAAAATGATCCTTATATTTTCATAAGATGCCATTTTTAAATTGAAGAAGTTGAAAAAAGCTTTATTTTAAAAAGTAATTTGATTTTAATCATTAATAACAGGTAAATATGTATAATTATCTTGCTAATCATAAGATAAATGGTCTGTACACATTTGGTGCTGGCACTGTACTTGGTTGTTTCATGATTTCAACTTTTATCTTCATCGAACAAATTATGATTAATTTCTTTGTAGAGTCCTTTGAAGTAACATTACATGGAAGCACCTTTGAACTTGGGCATGGGATTTTAATTTTTTTATAGTGAAGTTTCCATTTTGAATTAGTGACGTAGATTTTTTTATTGGGTTCACTTCACTTGGAAGTACATTACACTAGATCACTTTATCATGTCAAATACAGGATATATTGTGTAATGTAAAATTTATAATACAATTTAATATCAATAGAGTCACTAAACGGAACTGAATTACAGTTATATTTTTTAGAATTAAAAAAAAAAATTCAATGTAATCTTCATCATATATTTTATGCCTGTTCAAAAGGAGTACTTACTATAACATATAATTATTTTGTTTTGAATTGATTTTGCTTACTTAGCATTTCCAATTTTTTTTTTTTTTTGTCATCATGAACTATTATGGGTAGGTGTGCCCTGCCCCCCTGTGCAGTATGTTGGGTGTTTATTTTTTTAAACTATTATTGTCTTCTTTTTTAAATATAGTATTATGTGTAATTTTGAAAGGTTCCTAATACGAGGATAGTTCAGAGATGGAGATTAAAACAATGGCCTGCAGAACATTATTCCAATGTCACGATAGACATTGATCAAAAGGAAGACCACACACAAGTTTCTCTCACACAAACTGGTGTTCCAAGAAGGTAAGTTATAAATTTTCTCTTGTGTTATTTATTATAATATTTTTCTGTATTAATTCTGTCAAACGGTAGGAAACAATGGAAAGTTTTGGTGTAGTTCTCATATTTGGTGTCCATAATTTTTTTTAGTTGTACTTTTTCTTCTCTCTCTCTCTCTCTCTCTCTCTCTCTCCTCTCTCTCTCTCCTCTCCTCTCCTCTCCTCTCTCCTTTCCTCTCCTCTCCTCTCTCCTCTCCTCTCCTCTCCTCTCTCCTCTCCTCTCTCCTCTCCTCTCTCCTCTCCTCTCCTCTCCTTTCCTCTCCTCTCTCCTCTCCTCTCCTCTCCTCTCCTCTCTCCTCTCCTCTCCTCTCCTCTCTCCTCTCCTCTCCTCTCCTCTCCTCTCTCCTCTCCTCTCCTCTCCTCTCCTCTCTCCTCTCCTCCTCTCCTCTCCTCTCCTCTCCCTCTCCCTCTCCCTCTCCTTGAATTTTGCCCGGAAACAAGTTTGCAAACACCAGTTACTTCAGTTTTGTCAGTTCAAATAATTCTAAAATCGTCTTTTTTTTAAATTTATTATTATTATTATTATTATTATTATTATTATTATTATTATTATGATGCTTCTGTATTAAATAAAAGAAGATAAAATTATCTAAATCTAGAGACTGAAAGTTTTGTTTCACGAAACTTATTGCTTAAATAAAAATTGTGGAACTGGAAATACACCACTTCAACTTGTTTAAGCAAAAAATTATCATTCTTTATTTTCTTTCTATTATGTAGCATAGAGAAAGTTATGTTATTCTGCAGTGAAAAACAGTGATTTATCAACATAAAAGTTTTTATTGGAGGTCCCTGATAAATGGATAATTCAATAAAGTGGCATGTAGCGAATTTCTTCCTCTAACATGTTCTGTACACTGAATCAACATTTAGTGGGTTCTTGATACCCCAAAACTACGTCATGGCAAAAGGTGTCTGTCTGTTGCTGTCTGTGAAAAACACTAGCGTCTAAATCATAAGTAGGATTTTCATCATAACTAATATTTCCCATGTGGCTCATGTTGTGGTTCCTTAAAGTTGAGACATATGATCTAATTTTGAAGTACTTTACATGAAGCCCCTGGGACATTTTCCAATTTTTCTGAAAAATGGCTCCAAATTTTTGGATTAGGCATTGTCATTGGGTAGTGTAAAGGATGCTTACAAAACTGGCGTAGTTATGTTGACTTATTTAAAATTTTGAAAATTGCACAAGTTCAATTGTTTTTTAGCATCTTTCCACATCTTCAGTATTTCAGTATTTTTCCTCTGAATAAAATCTGTTCTTCAAAATTGTATCTTTAACTGCGGACATGTACACTTTTTTCAAAATATGAATAGTTTTTGTGTAATTTTGTGATTTTCTCAAAAAGGCTTCAAATTTTCTCTTTGAACTTTTTGAAGGGATAGTGCTAATTGCACTCTAATAGATGACATAAAAGCCACTTTGCTGTATTCTTGAATTTCTAAAATTACACATACGTAGGTTTTTAAGAAACTCTCTCATGTCATTAATATGTACATTACTGGTTTTGTTTATTTTATTTTATTTGTGAGTACAAGTGCTTCAAATGTCTTTTGAAGATTCTCAAAAACTTAATACTTTTCTTTAAAATAAGCTCGAAATTCTAATTTATCAGCAATCCTTGAATAACAGTTTCTCAAAAACCACTCAAACTTTTTCTTAAAACTTTTTGTATGGTTAGTTTTAAATGCACTGAATGAAGTGACATTAACGCCATTGCAATTTTTTCTTTTGATTTTTTAGTTATTTCTCAAATGTAAAAAAAAAAAATTATCACTTCATTGATATTTACATTACAGAAATTTACTTAACATTATTGTATTTTAAAAACAAGTCCAAATGATTTCTGATGAAGTTTCTCAAAATCTCAAAACTTGTCTGTGAAATCGAGTTCAAAATTGTGCATTGTCAAAAATGTTCAATTGACATTTTCTTAAGAATGGCTCCAAACTTTTCAATAAAAATTTGGATACAGGATTTGGATATAAATTTGTTTTTCTCTTCTGTAATATTGTTAAAGACATGCTTCAATTCTACAATTAGGAGACCGAAAAATTGAGAAAATGGAACAAAATTTTGTTTTGGTGCTGATAGCTAACACCTGGAAAGAAAGTGGAGCAGTATCGGAAAGCTAGCATAGGCAAAAAATATCAGAAAACTAACTAGTGCAAGGAAGTCAAGGCCATTCTGTAGCCCCACTATTTTAATAAGTGTCAAACTTACTGAAATGAAAGAGGATAAAATTGTCTACATTTTATATACTAAGGGTTTTTGTCTGACTTGTTCTGCATACATCAAACCCAATGGAAGAAATGTCAGGATGTTACAGTGAGACTTAACCTCCTTCCCTCAAACTCTTATAAGTAAATTACATGCAATGGAGTTGTCCGGTAGTATGATGGCTGCTGAATCATTGTATATTTTAATTGGAAAACCAAAGTAGGTATTTAACAATGTAAAATGAAAAAATAAATTTAGAAAGCCAATTCTAACTTCACCTATGTTCGGCCATCCTTTTGTTTGAAGTTCCTGGCATCCACCTCTGCTGCACAAGAGACAAATGAAATTAGTGTGTTAATATTGAAGATGTTTTCATTATTATCAGTATTGCATTGTAAATTATATTGTTTCATAATGAATTGAATTATCTAATACCTTGTGGAATGTCCTAGGTCTCTTTCTTTCATTTGACATGCTCAATGACTAGATAATCTGGCTCCATCCCATTCTCCAGTTCCAGTTTGTTTTTTGATTCTGACTCTTCGTCCATATCATCTTCAGAAACAACTGTCAACGCTTCTTGCAGTAGAGGCGAGAGTTAACAAGTTAGAGAATTGCTGCCTTTTTTCAGAAACAATTTTTGGTCAGTTTTTGGTGCTTTTGCAGGAAACAATCCTCAATAAAATCGGGATTAGTAGTGTTGTCACAGGCACAAGCCTCTTTTTGCTCTTTTCTATTTCTATTTTTTGATTAATTTGTTTATTTTGTCATTAAGGGCTGGTTGTACGATGTTGGGATAACTCCAGGAGTATTTATACTTAAAATTGCTTTTTCTATGAATAAACAAGTCGTTCTGTTCTATGGAATATCATTATTCTATGGATAACTATTTCTTCTTTTACCCAAAGATATGTTCATGTAAGAGAAGTTGGTCCACTTTTCGATAGTGTTGGGTTAAAATATTTGTTTCTCCACACTTCCCGCACATTTCAGCCTGTTTTTGCTCATATGAATTGCCATGATCATAGCTGTTCAAACCTCTGGAAAATTAAAAACAGTTTCAATTTCCTTTTAGTTACCAATTAGGTGGTTGGTGATATAAATTATTGAGGAATACTTCACTCTCTCAAGAAAAAATCTGTCATCTCAATTCTCATCTGACAGGTGGTGTTTTTTTTAACATAAAAAATACATTGACAGAGAATATTGCGGTGAAGATAAAATAGTTTTCTGTATCAAACTTATCACACAGTAAATCTCTCCATGTCTCAAAAAGTGTTGAAGTGAAAATATGTTAATCTTATCTAGGGCACTCTACAAGATAGTTAATGAAATAAAATCAATATTAAATATAATCTATAAATGTACAATCATATAGTAGATGTTAAGTAGACCTGTCATAGGATGAAACCTTCTTCATTTTTATGAAGATAATTAAATATCAAACGAAATCATTGTCACTAACAGAAAATTCCATTGCTAAACACTTCCACATTTGCATTTGCTTCTGTCATGAGGTTATTACATGAAAGTTTCTTCAAAAATCATGGGAAAGTTTTTCTCAAGTGTGTAATGTGAATGTGCACTATTCTGGCTTCATAAAATTGAATTTTCCTCTTTCCATGGAACAAAAATTATTTGCGTTTTATTCCAAGTTTGAACAGCTGGGCCTTAGCCATAGCTGGTCTGGTGATACTTTTTCCAAGTGTAATGCTGAAGGTGGTAGTGCACCAATATTTGCCTTGCATTTGAAAACAGATTTGATGTAGCAAAGTAATCCCAAATGATTTAGTAAAAGTGTGTTCTTCCTAAAGTAGCTGTATAGTGAAACCAGAAAACTTTTCCCTCCAACAGCAACTACATATTGAGATACTGTGGCGTTTTTAAGTTTGAACGATTTCTCAAGTTAACACCTTGTTTCTCTTTATGTAACTTCTGAAAATCATCATCAAGCTCTACATCTGTGCTATTTTCAGAATCTTCATCGCTGTCACTCTTCTTTTCAACATCACAATGATCATGCTTTCTTGTGTCAGCATCTTGAAACGGTAGTTTGACCTGTTCAATACAGCTTCCTGGTTTCTCTTCAAATAGCACATCTCTGGACAGAACAATATTGTGTTTTTTTTTATCGCTCATCACCATCTTATCCGATCAGATGCCCTTTCATAGTTTTTCTATCCATTTTCCTTCGTACTTGATTTGGAATATGAGCATAACATGTCGAGCCAATGATCCGGAAATGTTTAGTTTGAGGCTTCTTCGTGATCCACAACACGTAAGGACAAATATCTTCTGCAGATGATTTCCCTGTTCTATTTAAAATGTAGATAGCTGTATTAACTAGCTGAGCCCAAGTTGCTTCTGGATAAGTTTTGTCTGGATTCAAATACTTTGAAGTCCTAGCCATCTCAATAACAGTTCTATTATCCCGCTCACTAATGCCATTTTGCTCAGGGTTAGAGGTGGCTGTCAGTCACTGTGTGATCCCATTTGAATGCAGAATAGATCTAACCTCTTCATTGTCAAACTCCTTGCCATTGTTACTCAGCATCTTGACTGCATAACCCGATGTTTTCGAATGCCTGAGGATGTCTTTAAGAATTTTACTAACCTCTGACTTCTTTGCAACAAAATAACCATAGTGAAATTTCGTGTAACTACCTTTGAACAAAACAAGCTAACGCTTCTTCTTGAATGACTCATCAAAAGAACCGCACACATCCATTGAAATCAAATCAACTTCGCTGATTTTTCCCTTGTACCAAAAGGTAGACGATGTACCTTTCCAAACATATATGGTTCACAAATGTCATATTCTGTCTTAACTTCAATATTAAATTCTTTTTGAGCTTTGCTTTGACATGTCATTTGTCTTGATGACCCCATCTTTCATGATAAAGTTTAAGTTGGTCAGATTTAACCTCAACTGCTAGATTTACACTGGTGCCCTATTCTGATACCGAAGGTTTAATAGCTGCTTTGTATAAGGTGCCATTGACCTCACGAATTCCACACAGTTTCAGTTCATTGTTTATACAAGGTGGTTCAAATATGACCGGGACTGATTTTTTTCAAATACCCCGACATACGCATTAACTGCGTCGCCTGGAGAGAATCTAGCCACAACCCCCCACCTCCCTCCTTTGCAGGTTAGAACCTGTTCAGTCGCGTCTGGGTCTTGCTAGAACGTTGAGTGAACAAAAGGTGCCGCGGTGCGTGGAACAACGCATTATCATCAAATTTCTCGGAGAAAACGTTCAACCGCCGGAAATTTTGCAGAGACTCAAAAAACAGTACAGGGAAGAGTGCCTCTCACGGACCCGTGTGTTTGAATGGTGTAAGTGTTTCAGAGAGGGACGAGAGCGCGTTGAGAATGAACCTCATAATCGTCGGCCGCGAACATCCATAACCCCAACAAACATTGATCGTGTTAATGCGGTTATTTGTGAGAACAGGCGCATCACTATCAAAGAAGTTGCATCAGTAATTGGCATCAGTGTGGGTAGTGTAGAAGACATGATAAAAAAAAACACCTAAAATATAGAAAAGTGAATGCTAGGTGGGTTCCACGCACTTTGACGGACGAGAACAAATTGATGCGCATGCAAGCTGCCAGTGTTCTTCTAATGCGGTTTGAAAGTGAAGGAGATGCATTTTTGAAGTCCATTGTAACCACTGATGAAACGTGGGTTCACTATTTTATTCCTGAGTCCCAGCAGGCATCACGTGAATGGCGACACGCCTCTTCTCCAAAACCCAAGAGAGCGCGGAAGATCCGTTCGGCGGGAAAAGTGATGGCAACATTTTTTGGGGACTGGATGGGTGTTATATATGTAGACTTTCTT
Source organism: Gryllus longicercus (assembly GCA_038098605.1). Taxonomy (NCBI): domain Eukaryota; kingdom Metazoa; phylum Arthropoda; class Insecta; order Orthoptera; family Gryllidae; genus Gryllus; species Gryllus longicercus. The sequence continues at coordinate 1,069,393 of JAZDUA010000391.1, read as the reverse complement.
ACAGAAGCTAACACCATCAATGCAGCTTATTATTCAGCACTTTTGGAAACAGAAATCAAAGAAAAGATCCGATCCAAACGGAAGAGAGGTGGGAAACGGGCAGCATTCCTTCAAGACAATGCACGGCCTCATACTGCTAAAACAACCATGGCAACCATCAGCAAATTGAAGTGGGACCTTCTACCACATCCGCCGTACAGTCCAGATTTGGCCCCAAGTGATTTTTACCTTTTTGGACAGCTTAAATCACATTTGCAAGGCATGCGATTTGCGGATAATGACGCAGTCATCCACAGTGTTCGGGAGTGGATATGCCGACAACCAAAAGACTTTTATGAAAAAGGCATTAGGATGCTCCCAGGACGTTGGAAAAATGTATAGAATCTGGAGGGGAGTACTTTGAAGAATGACATGTACAAATAAATTTTTGCTAATAAAGTATTTCGTAAAAAAAATCAGTCCCGGTCATATTTGAACCACCTTGTACTTAAAACACAAGTGTAGGAATTGACTCAAACTTACTATTCAGGTTATAATCTTGAGCAGCTAAAACAGAAAATAGATTTTTAGAAACTTTTGGTACATACCTGACATACTCAGTCATTTCTTCATTTCTGTTTTCAATTGTTGACAAGATCCAAGTCCATTCTTATCCTAATACATCTAGTTTCTTATCCGGCAGCCTTAATACTGTAGGGACTTTCAAATGGATCAAAACTAACAAAATACATAGAGTTATTTGTTATATGTTTCATCGCACCATTGTCAATCCACCAATTGTTCACATTCACTTCCATTAAACAAGCCTTACTAAAATTTGTCAACAATGCTACATTTGTAATCACAGTTTTGTTTACATCCTTCTCGGTTACATTTTTAGACTGTCTTCCATTAGAAATTCATTTCTTGCAATATTTGATCCAATGACAGACACCTTTATTTTTAAACTTTTTAGTTTCTTTACCTTCTGAACTTGATTTGCTATTAAAAATACTTTCAATACAAATCAATACTTTGCTTCTTTTTGACTTTTTCATTACTTTTTATGTAATTTTTTTAAAACAATTCTTTCAATTCATCAAACATTTATTGTTATCTGTAGTGTGTAATAACATCCAATGAATGAATCAAAACTTGCTGGCAAAATATGTAACACTTTCCATACTAATATCAAATCGGGTAAAACATTTTCTTCTTTCACCATAAGTCTATTATTCAGCTCGTTCCACAAACCTGTCAAAATTGCAATATGTGTTGAAACGTCCTCTACACAAGTCCAACTGAATGTAAAGAAATCTGTGCATATTTTGAACAGCTGATCCTTGGTTGACACTTCAAAATTTCTCTTTAATGTGTCCCACGTATCGTATGCCATTTCTTTGTCCATCATTTTCGGATAAACAATGTCTGTCACTGCACTTGTAATCATAGACTTGGCATATATATTTGCTATTTAATACAAATCAGACTTCACTTTGTGATCTTTCAACTCAGCTTAATCAGCATCTGCTGCCAACTCCTTCAGTTTCATTAGCTTACCATCAATTGCATCTAAAGCTGCTTCGTGATAATCCGGCAAATCTCATATCGTGCGTTTCCACATCGGCCAGTCGGCTTCACTGTTCAATCAATATACTTCACTAAATCCATATTTACTCCAAATAGTTTTTGTGTCAATTATGATTCTAAAAAGATATCTTCAAGTGTCTATTTATCTTCAGACATACATCTGGGCCCATAACCTGATAGATTTTACTACATTATGAAATTATACACACACTTGTTTACAAAAGAGAAGCATTCATCATACTGCTGCTTTCAAAGAACTTGCAACTTTTTTATGTTAAGTGTCTTCCAACCTTACAACTATTCATTTTCTTTCAGCACTATACAAAGCAATACTTGAACAGTTAGGATGAAGACTGTGGATTTCATGTAACAGTCTTCTCGTTGATCTGTCCAGATCACATTCAGTCCACTTATCAATACTAAAGGAGTAAGTTAGGACTGGCACAGCCCAGATGTTGATTACTCGATAAGTAAGCATTTAACAACTTCGTCAGTTGCTTTTGATATTTTATTCGAAGTTTCTCCTTAATATGATTATGGTCCAGTTGATGGTTCTGAGGGTTTCCCAAATAGCGATACGTTTCTTGAGGTAGTAAGTGTTTAATATTACCAAAAAAAAATTGGTTTGCATTTTCTACAGTTTCTTTATGAATATTTATTATAGCACATTTTGTGTTTTGCATATTCAGTCTATAATATCTTTTAGTTTTGTTCAAAGGAGTTGATAGTGGTGTGTTTCACGCTAGGGAAAACCGTACTGCTGATAAGAAATAGTCTTGGAAAATACCTTTTCGGACATCAGTGCTTTCAATGATATTTCCGTGGAAACTATTTGTATGCCATTTACTCATTAAATGTTAAAGAATATTTCTTACATTTTGACAAATTTTATAAATTTACAGTACTTTGTTTAGCCATTTGTGAGGAAGAGTCAAAAGCCTGGCTATAATCAATATAAGAGATGTGGAGTTTTAAGGACAAAATTGTAACACTTTGACAATATTTCATTATTAAACTATTGATGTATGTTATTGCTTAGTTACTGTTAGTAATTTTAAAAAAGTATATGTATGTATATATATTCTTCTTGAAAGTATGAAAATAGTGCTTGCATCCTTTTTTATTTCATGCCTTCAGTTATGTGTATTAGAAAATAAGTTTTCCAATTCCATTTTATAAGACATTTGTAAAATTAATTAAACTTATCTTTTCAGTGAGTTGGATTTAACAAAGGAAAACTGGGACCGGTATTATTGGGACTCCATCAAGAGGACTTTTGGATTTGGATCCTTTCTTGTGTGATGTTAGTGGAGATATAAACATTCAATTTTTTGTGTATATTAGGCATTTCAATGGTAATTTATTTTAGTTATGATAAATGGACAGCTGTTAAACTTGTGCTAAATGAACAAGTTGACTTCAGACTGAAAATCAACAACAATAAATTAAACCTTCAATGAAATTTGCTTTTAAAAAGTGGATTCAAAGTAAAGGTACTAAACTGTGAAACTTAAACTGTGAAAAGGTATGAAATGTTAATTACTTTGTTCCTAACATTTATAATTCATATAAATTAATGTCTTTTATAATTTAATGCCAACTGTAAAGTATAATGTCTTGTTTTCTATTTGAATTATTTCTACTAAGTAGGAAATGATTTCTTAATGTATGAATGGCTTTTTGTAGAAAATTGTATCATTGTAACTGGTCCTGTATGTGGACACTAAAAATAGACCTGAGTGTTCCACAAGGAAGATTCACTGACAAGCATAAAGTAAGTTATTTCAGTTCATAATTCTGAAGAGTACTTAGTCATGTCAGAATTTTAAAAGGCAGGATTTGATTTACAGAGAAATTGACTCACTTGATTTGCAGAGAAGAGGACATAAATTGTGAGAATGTGTATTGTCATTTGGCTGTTAAATTGTATTTACAGTAATTGCAAAGTGCATAGTTTGTTAAGCATGGTATACAGCTGATCAGTAGTAAAACTGCCATTCCATTGAAAGTTGTGCAAATTTTTGGGAAATTCTGATTGTGGTTATTGTGAGCAATGGAGGAATGTTAAATACAGTTGAGGTCATAGCAGTTTAAGAAAATGTTTTGTCTTTTGAAACCTTTTTCCAGCTGAGACTAATCTTCATGTTCAGTATTACTTAATGAATTTGCATGAAGGGCTTACATTGTAGACCTTATACATTAGTGACCCTTATTTTTTAACTTTTCAAAAGTTTAGCTCTCCACCCCCACCCCATTTTGATCCAAACAATAAAAAAACGATCCAAACAAAATTTGAGGTCAAACAAACTACTCGAATTTTGCCACCATTGACTACAAATTTTTGAACATTTGCTGTATTTTTGTTATGCGGTTGTTCATTTTCATTATATTATTTACTATATTTACATTTAGATTAACTCAATTTAACCATACGATATGCATGTTAATTATAATGTTAAAAGATAACAATAGTAATAATAATAATAATAAATAATAAATATAAAAATAAGGGATTCTGTGCACTGGTAGCAATTGATATTAGAAACGCCTTTAATTCAGCCAGGTAGAAGGACATCATGGAAGCATTGGTTGACCCTGAATATTTGTTAAAGATCGAGGACTACCTTCATGAAAGAAAGATAATTTATATAGATAGCATCAAGATCAAAGAAAATATGACTTGTGGAGTTCCACAAGGATCCAGACTTGGCCCCTTTTTATGGAATGTACTGTATGTCATATTGAGTATTAACCTTCCAATAAATACGCAGATTATTGGATACACTAATTATAAGTCATAGTGAAGATATTGAAGTGCTTGAATTAAGAGTGAAGGAAGCACTCTAGAGAGTTAAAAGATGGCTAGAAAGGCGACTTCTTCAGATAGCAGTGTGAAAAACTGAAACTGTGTTAATTACCGATTGGTGGGCTTTTCACTTTCCCGATATCCGACTGGGAGAAGAGAGAATAAACTGGAAGCGCCAAATAACATACCTAGGGGTTAAGATAGACAGTAGACTTAAGTTAGGGCCACATAAGTGTGCTGAAAAGGCAGCGAGGACAGGATCCAACTTAGCAAAAATACTACTAGGTGACAAAAAACTATGTAGGTGGGCCACGAGAAGCAAAGAGAAGGTTGATATCTGGAGTAGTTCATTCACGATTGTTGTATGCAGCACCAGTCTGGGCGAGTTCATTGGGAAAACAGGTTATGAGAAATACGTATGCTCAAGGGCAAAGACGGAATAGCTCTGAGGGTGGCGGCTGCCTACCTCACGGTGTCTACTTGCGCAGTGGTAGTATTGGCCAGTATCCCGCCCATCGATTTGATAGCTATGGAAAGGAAAAGGACGTACTCCGCCGTACAGGAAGCTCGACAAGTAAACAGCAATCTCCCTCCCAAGGAAATATAGGCTATTAAGAGTGATGCTAGGAAACTACTTTTTGAAGAGTGGCAAAGAAGGTGGAATGTGGACCCTAAAGGTAGATGGACACATCGGATAATTATTAACATTGAGAGATGGGTCGGTCGAAGGTATGGAGAGGAGAATTATTACATATCCCAGGCTTTTACGGGACGCGGTGGCTTTGGTAAATACCTTTACAATTACAAGATTAAAGAAAGTCCGACATGTAACTTATGACGAGAAGATATTAATGATGCAGAGCATACACTGTTTTAGTGCCAGGCATGGGATGCGGAAAGAGAAATTTGTAACGTTAAGCTTCAACAAGTGATAACTCTAGGAAACATGGATATGATGGAATAGAGAACTACTTAATATCATGAAGGAAAAGGAGCGGAGGAGTTAAAGCACTAGCTTCCAGTCAATCTTCTTCTTCTTATCTTCAAGTATTTAGGCATAATGCCTGTTACGCCGCTTAGTTTTGGTCCCTCCAGCGCATTCTTGGACGTCCTATATTCCTTTTTCCTTTCGGCTGATAATTTGCCACTTCTTTAGGAATTCTGTCGTTGTTCATTCGCAACATGTGATCTTGCCATGAGAGTCTGTAGTTGGTGACTTTCTCTACAAGACTTTCTACATTTAGCTCGTTTCGGATTTGTATGTTTCTTTGTCTGTCCAAAAGGCTATATCCCGCTACCGCTCTAAGGAATCTCATTTCCGCTGCCTGCAGTCTTGATATATCCTTATTTGTCATTGTCCACACTTCACTCCCGTATAAGCAGGTTGGTATTGACATAGCTTTGTAAAATTTAATGAGAGTGTCTCTTCTCACTTTGGAACTCAGTGTTCTTCTTATAGTTCCATTCATTTGATTGAATCTTTCTATTTTCTTATTTATGTCGATTTCGCCATAGAATGATATGTCTGCTCCCAAGAATGTGAAGTGTTGTATTTGCTCTACTGTTTTATTATTTACTACAATTTTTGAGCGTATCGGGTATCGTCCTTGGAATGCCATCACTTTCGTTTTGGTGTCTGATATTTCAAGATTATATTCTGCCATTATCCGCTGCAGTTCATATGTTGCTTTTTGTAATATATCTTCTCCTTCTGCTATTATTGCTTGGTCATCTGCAAAAAGTATTGTCCATAATTTTGATGTAGTTAGGTCTAGGCTATAAAATTTTAATCTGCTCTTCCACTCACGAAGAGCTTCGTCTATGTAGATATTAAACAGTAGCGGTGAAAGACTACATCCTTGTCGTAGGCCTTGGTCCACTTCCGCTTTTCGGTCTGGTTTCCAAGTAATACATATTTCAGATTTATTATACATATTTTCAATTACAAGGATAAGATGTTCGGGGATTCCTTTCTTTCTTAGTATTTCAAAGAGGGTATGCCTGGCTACAGTGTCAAAAGCTTTCTTGTAATCTACAAACAAGATGTGGGTTTCCTTGTTATATTCTCTGTGTTTCTCTAAAATTTGTTTTAAGATGAAGATATTGTCTGTGCAGGACCTTCCTTGACGAAAGCCACTTTGTTCTTCCATCAACACTGTTTCTGCAATTTTTCTTAGTCTAGTGGTCACAATTTTTGAATATATCTTATAAGCAACGTTTAGAAGACTTATACCTCTGTAGTTGTCACATATTGATCGGTCTCCCTTTTTGAAAATAGGTAGCACTACGGCGAGTTTCCATTCGGTTGGTATTTTTCTTCTATTCCAGCATAGGTTGAAGAAGTGGAGAAGCCTTATTTTAAATTCTTCAGTTGCACATTTAAGCATTTCTGCCTTTATGCCATCACTGCCACTAGCTTTTCTATTTCTCATTTTACTTAGTGCCTCTTCCAGTTCTTCCCTTTCTATCTGATCTACGCTGTCTTCAATGAGGTTTTCATTTTTGTCTTCCTTCTTATTATTATCCCTCGCATTCTTATTTGTCCATAAGTTCCTGTAGTAAGAAAGCCATTCATCTGGCTTAATTATTTGTATATCTGCTATGTCCTTCTCTTGTCTGTTAAGATGTCTCATAATTTTATATGCTGTTTTCTGCCGTCCATGTATGTCATTTTCGATATCAGCTATATATTTATCCCATGAATCCTGTTGGGCTTTTCTTGTTAGGTACCTGACGTGGTTGGAAATTGTCTGATCTACGCTGTCTTCAATGAGGTTTTCATTTTTGTCTTCCTTCTTATTATTATCCCTCGCATTCTTATTTGTCCATAAGTTCCTGTAGTAAGAAAGCCATTCATCTGGCTTAATTATTTGTATATCTGCTATGTCCTTCTCTTGTCTGTTAAGATGTCTCATAATTTTATATGCTGTTTTCTGCCGTCCATGTATGTCATTTTCGATATCAGCTATATATTTATCCCATGAATCCTGTTGGGCTTTTCTTGTTAGGTACCTGACGTGGTTGGAAATTGTGGTGTATTCCTTCTTAGTTTGTGAGGATTTGTTAGATATCTCAGATATAGTTTCTTTTTCTCGTTAACAGCTTCTTCGATTTCTTCATTCCATATTTTAAGCCCTTCTTCGTTCTCTTTGAAGTAGAGCCTAGTGTTTCATATGCTGTTACTTCAATTATAGTTTTCAAATTCCTCCACTCTTCTTCCACATCATTACTAATTTCAATTGTTTTATTATGTTGGTTCAGACGTTGTTGGTACATCAGTTTGACAGATTCTTTATTTAGTAGATATACTTTCCAGGTTTTTTGGGTAGGACAGGTTTGGCTGTTTTTGATTTTAACCCATCTCTTCAATAATTTTAGCTTTCCAAGAAGTGCGAAGTGATCACTATCTATATCGTAGCTTCTATAAGCTCTTACATCTCTCTCATCAAAGAGTTTGCTTATTTTATCGTTTGCCATGATGTAGTCAATAGTACTAATTTGACCACGTGCTGCCCATGTCATCTTGTGAATACGTTTATGCTTATAGAAAGTGTTCATTATTTTCATATTGTTAAAACATGCAAAATCTCTTAGTTTGCGTCCATTTTTATTCAGAGTATCTTCGTTATTGGGGCCAATTATCTTATCCATAGATGCATTTCCAATTCTGGCATTGAGGTCTCCACATATGACAATATAATCATTTTTATTTATTTCGTCGAGAGTTTTTTGTAGGCAGTTGTAAAATTCCTCTGTAGCCAAGGTTTTCCCCTCTTCTGGTGCGTATACACAGATGAAGCATATATACCCTCTATCTACTTTAGTCCGCAGTGTGATAATTCTGTCTGATATCCAACAGTAAGAGTGAATTCGGTTTTTCCATCTTCTGCTTACTAGGATTGCAACTCCTGATGCTGCTCTTTCATTGATATCAACACCACTGTATATAAGGGCATAATCATCTAAATCCATTGAGCCTTTAGCTTTCTTTTTTGTTTCTGTTAACATGGCTATATCCACTTCTTTTTCTTTCATTATATTAATTAGGCGTTGCTCTTTTCCTTTCAACGATCTAACATTCCAAGTCATTATTTGTAAATGTTCCGCTAAGCCGTAATCATGTCCTTTCCGTTGCCTTGTCGTATATGGGGCGTCCGGTTGTAATTGCTGCGGTCTGTGAGAAGTTGATTTTTCGCCTGATAGGGTTTCTAGCCCATATGCAGGTTAGTTTGGTGATGGGTATGCCATCTCACTGCCTCCAAACTTGCAGGGCAGTTTTTCGGGTTGCTCGCCCTAGATGCATTGCCTTCCACGGCTTTTGAGTTGCATCTACCCAGGACGTCTTCACCATCTTTTCCACGCTAACGATGTTCATGCATGGTTCTTCTAGCAATTTCTTCTCGAAATCCTCTTCTTGGCGTTGAGGTCCTCTTCTGGAGTACTTTTTCGTCTCACCCCTATCCCTTGACCTGTCCGGCAAGGGAGGCCCTACCAGTAGCTACGCTACCGCCGGCATAGCTCTCGGGGTCATGGGGGTACTCAAGCTCCGCCACCAACGACAAGGTCCTGTACTCCCAAGGCGGAGTCAGCTCCAGTCAATCTTCCACAAGTAATATCTAGCGACGGTTTCCGCGTGGGAGAAATCACGACTTAGGAGATGAAGGTTAGGGTTTTAGTCGGAAACCAAGAACGAGTCCAACAGTACTGGCTTCACCGGTCTCCATAAAGGATTTCCCCTTTCTAAAAATAATAATATATCCTCACAAAGATTAAAGTCAATCTAAAACGCCACAACACAATCATTAAGAAAATAACTCAGAAACAGGATCTACTAATATTCTTGGCAAAGAAGGGAACACATCATCAACAATGCACTTGTAAAGACAGTCGGGGAGAGTGCTATAGTTAAGACCTCACCAAAAACCCTTGTAGAAATTAGAGATATTGACGAGACTGTTTCAGCAAATGATGTAGTACCTGCAATCGGGAGGGTCCTAGACACACCGACCGAACAAATAGGCATCTCGTACACTATATAAGGGGTTTGCAAGCACACAAACAGCGACAGTCTTGCTACCTACAGATCTAGTCTCACAACTACTGAAGAATGAAAATAAAGATAGGCTGGGTCAACTGCCAGATGCGCGAGAAGCAACAAGTAACAAGATGTTTCAAATGCCTAGATTTTGGGCACATCCACCAACTGCCCGGGCCCTGACCGTAGAAATACATGCTACAAGTGCGGAGAAACAGGGTATCAGATAAAAGACTGCACCAGGACACCCAAATGTGTCATCTGCAAGGATAAAAATCTAACTAAAAATCTAATAAAACGCCTTCGCGCCAGGCAGAAATTCTGCTTAAAGCAGAGAATTTTGAGATGAGCTGGCTTGCCTGCCACGTTAGGACGAAGCGCCATGTCAGCAGATGCTTTAAATGTCTAGGCTTAGGCCATATCTCCACCTCTTGCAAGGGCCCCGACAGAAGTGAAATATGCTACAAATGTGGCAAAAAGAGAAACTTGGCCAAGGACTCCAGAGGACCAGTTCAATATATTGTCTGCAAAGACCAAAACCTTGAAGACAATCATAAGCTGGGTAGCTACAAATGCCCTTCCTTCACTACAGAACTAGGAAACTCGGTAAAACAAAGAATTGCCTAGGTTCCTTCAAATTAATTTAGGCAAAGGAAAGACTTCCCAAGATCTCATTCAAACGGCTAGGGAAAGACAGGTGGATGTCTTACTGGTCAATGAGCAGCACGATATTGACATATCCCTCTACCAGGACACGACCAGACGTGCAGGAATTATAATACTTAATTCCAAAATAAGAGTCTAAATTTAAAGTTACAAACCAAGGTTTTGTATGGGTAGAAATGGACAGCCTTAGAATATATAGTTGCTATTTCTCCCCAAACGACCGCATAGAGAAATTTAAGAAGCAAATCGATGAACTGGAGGCAAGCATGAACTCAGTCCCAGAAGAAATAATGTTGGCTGGAGACTTTAACAGCAAGTCCCCGCAATGGGGCGAAAGCAGAACTGACCGCAGAGGCGATATTGTTTGCGAATTCCTGGCTAGGAAGGACCTGGTTGTCCTAAATACAGGGAGTTCATGTACATTTCAAAGGGGCGCAGCTTCTTCGATAATAGACTTAACAATAGGAACCACAAGGATTGCCAAGGATGTCCGGGATTGGCAGGTTCTCGACGCTGAATCACTTATCGATCACCGCGACATTGAATTATCCACTTCATCCGCTGGAAACAGAGCTAGAAGAAGGAATCAGCCAAACATCAGTCCATCATGGATCACCAAAGAGCTAAAAGAAGCTGATGCCATAAAATTTCTTGATGAAGCTAAATTACTGGAGTCCATGGGGTGGAGTAAAAGGAAAAGTGAAGAGTCCCTCGAAGAGGTACGGGAAACGTGCGAAACCGTTAAAAATACGTGTGACATCTCAATGCCCAGAAGTAGGAGCCCAAAGGGGAAAAATCAGGTGTATTGGTGGACAGCGGCTATTGCAGAGCTTCATCAAGCATGTGTTAAAGCTAGAAGATTTCCAACAAGAGCTAAAACGGACATTCTGCAGAGGGAAAATTACAAGACGGCCCGCAAAAGACTAAAATCGGAGATTAAAAGAAGCAAAACCAAATGCTGGAAGGCCCTATCAAACGATGTGAAGAATGACCTATGGGGAAAAGCCTACAAGATTGTTATGGTCAAATTTAAACCTTCCACAACCGCAGGGCTAGAAGACCCCGCATGGGTGAAAGCAATTATCAAAGACCTTTACCCTAGCAGAGAATGCTGGGTAAAAAGCAGACCTTCTGACAACCTCGACGAAGCCAACCGCTTCACGAAGGACGAACTAGTCCAGATGATGAAGACCAATATTAGAAGTGCACCGGGACCTGACGGAATTCCCAACGTGATCATGGGGATTGTTGTAAAATACCCAGAATGCCTTTTGAAAGCCTTTAACCAGCGTCTTGAACAAGGGAAATTCTATAAGGGTTGGAAACATCAGAAGCTAATTTTCCTGCGGAAAGGTAACAAGCCAATCGATCGGACGTCATCGTTCAGACCTTTGTGCCTGCTGGATACGATGAGCAAATTACTGGACTCCTAAGACTAAAGAGACATGTCCGATTTTCAACGAGACAGTTTGGATTTAGAAAGGGACTCTCGACAATAAACGCGATCTCAGAAGCAGTCCATCATGCAGAAACAGCAAAAAGGAATAAAAGTTTTTGTGCCTTAGTTGCGATTGACATCAAAAATGCCTTTAATTCTGTCAGCTGGAAAGACATCATACAAGCCCTAGTAGCTAGGAAGATCCCTGAATACGTTAGGAGGATCCTGGAGGACTACCTCAGAGGAAAATAATTTACACTAACGGGTATAGGATTGAGGAAGACATGACGTGCGGTGTTCCCCTTCCTGTGGAATACTCTATATATGACGACCTGCTAAATATCGAACTTCCAAAGAACTCCAGGCTACGCCGGAGGAGGGGCAGGCCAGAACTCTTAGGCTACGCCGACGACACACTAATTATATGCCACAGTGACAACGTGGAACTACTGGAAATGAAGACCAACGAAACACTATGCAGGGTTAAAAGGTGGTTGGGTCAAAGAAATCTCCAGATGGCTGTTGCCAAGAAGGAGGTCGTGTTGATTACAAACCGCAGAGCATTCCGCCCCCGGTGATTCGACTGGGGGAGAAACTTATTGAATGGAAACGGCATATTACATACCTGGGGGGTGGAAATTGATTTACGATTGAGCTTCGGACCCCATATTATAAATTCAGCAGGAAAAGCTGCAAAGACTGGATCAAATCTCTCCAGAATAATGCTGAACTCAGGAGGTCCCAGTGAAAGCAAAAGAAGTTTAATTTCTGCCGTAGTGCACTCAAAAATGCTGTATGCTGCCCCAGTGTGAGCTGATGCGTTAGCTAATGAGTCCATTCGACGGAAATTCACACAGATCCAGAGAAGGATGGCTCTAAGGATAATCCAAGGATATCCGACATCGCACGGTATCCGACAGTGCAGCCTTAGTACTGGCCAGTGTCTCCCCAGTGGACCTTTTAGCCCAGGAAAGGAGGACAATGTACTTGAGGACGACAGCAGATAATCAACAAACCCTGTCCAAAAGACAATTAGACAATATCAAAGCGGAATTGAGAAACCATCTCCTGCACCAGTGGCAAAACCGATGGGACCTGGAGTACAAAGGTAGATGGACACCCAGCCTTGTCCCTAACATCAAGAATTGGACCAGCAGAAACTGTGGCACAATGGACTTGACGCGACCCTTCTCAGGGCATGGGAAATATCAAGCATATCTATACAGATTTAAAATCGCTGAAAGACCGATATGTGCACTATGTCATGAAGACGACGCTATGTGTGCATATATAGTTGCAAAGCTTGGGAAGAAGAAAGAAGAAACTGCTACATCAAATTGCGACGGGAATTAACGCCTGCAAACAGCCCAGACTATGCTGCAATCCAGAGACAACTGGAAAACAGTGCGAGACTTCGTGGCTCACGTACTAAAACAGAAAGCCACTACTAAAAGCAGAGAGAGCTAAAATACCATAGTGACCATCTGAAGAGGAAAGCTCATGCTCTCAAGCAAACTTCTGAGTGAAGTAATGCCTCAACGACGGTCCCGCGCAGAGTCCCACGGTCCCACGGCCCATGTGAATCCAGGAGGTTAGGTTTTAGTCGGTATGCCACGCTGGGGAGTCCGATATAACCGGACTTAGCGGTATGCATAACGCATTTCCCCCTCGTAGGCAAAAAAGATAATAGTAATAATAATAATAAAAATAATAATAAAAATAATAATAATAAATTGTCAAGAAACCTGTTCAAGTCAGTGTATATAACGGCTTCACAATGTGTACATAATTTATTTATTGGTATTTTAACAATTTAATGGTTGAAAAATACATTAATACAGCGCAATATAATGCTTTACACTACATAGTTTTCACCATTGAAGCTTCATTCATCTTCCCTGGTGGAAATTAGAAATTGGCGCATTAAAGGCCCAGTACTGGCTAACAGTGCTCAACCGTTGGCGCGGTAATGGAGATGTAACGCCAATTTACGTTACGCCAGTACTGGCTGTCGATGCTTGGCCGATGGTGCAAAGCCAGTACTGGCTGCCGGTGTTTGGCCGGTGGTACAAAGCCAGAACTGGCTGTGGATGCATGGCGGATGGTGAAAAGCCAGTACTAGCTTTTCGTTAATTCCGTGGTCTGAAATTCTCTAATAATTCATAAATTTCAGAATTTTTATTACATTTCAGATTTTGTTCAAACTTTCATTTTATCAGCGTACAACACTATATAATCAGTATATGTATATTGAGTAATAGTAAAAAATGATATACGTATTGTAAATAAACTTAGTAATATGTATTTTCTCTACATATATGTGGTTATAAGATCTATGATTATGCATTAGACATCATACAACTCGGACTTTAGGTATCCCGTTCTTTTCTCCCGCCTTCGCGATCAACTGCCCCAGCAAGCCAACGGCTGACTTTTGATAGTAAAACATATGTTCTTGCACCAATCGTCCATTTTGTCGTAATCCTTATCAGAGGGATATAATGACCACCATTTGTTGCCTTTTAATAAATCCAATTGGATGGTACCAATTCCACTTGCAATGTTTCACCACTACTTTCTTCCTCGACGAATGTTATTATGACATGTGTCGTACTATCGGATAACCTTTAAAAAATATTATTAATTTGATTATATAAAAATAAGTTGCAACACGGACTAAAATTATTGTTAAATTGTTTTAAAGGTTATGGAAATTTCCCGAATTGGTCGCGTCGCGTTATCGCAAAAACAAAGAAAGAAACAGTCGAAGAAATACATGTATTTCTTGTTGATTACAGATGTTATGAATTAAATTTACTTTTCCTTTGGTAATGTCCATGTTTTATAAAATATTCAATTTGCAAAATGAGGCACTCAGAAACACTTCGTCGATTAATCTGCAGCGACTTGTTTATTGTGGTTTATACCGACATGTAAACTGCAAAGTACCGAACTCTGAAAGAAGCAGGTTTACCAACCAACATCTCCCACCATATTCAATATGGCCGCCATTAAAAACGACAATCTTATGGCAACCAGTGAGGAAAGAGAAAGACATAAATAGTCACTGCTACAAATCGTCACAAAAAGTGACGATTCCAGATTTTTCAGTAGTAAATGGTTAATATTATTTATTGATTAGAAATATTAATTAAAGATATGACGAACGCATTGATACATTAAATTTGTTTAAAATAATTTTAATCAGTTTCAATAAATGAAATAAGTAAAACAGTAAAAAAACAACTAATATTATGGCGTATTCGATTTTCAAAAATATTTCTTATTAATAAAGAACGCACTTACGTGAATTGAATTATCTATCTTTTATTAATAAGAATTATTTTTGGGAAGTGAAAACGGCATTGTATTCGTTTACAGCATCGATGGTTTACAGTAAAAAGTAAAAAGAAACCTATACTTTTCTTTCTCTTTCTCATGGAAAAGAAATGAAATGAGGTTAGTTTCAGGGGGATTATTCTTGAAATAATCGTAGTCGTTAGTTGATCGTTAGTATGATTCGCACTCTTTCTGTTGTTTGTTCTAAGACAAAGATACAATAATAATGATTAATGACTATGATAATGACTATTAATGACTAATAATAATGATTAATGGCAATGATAATGACTATTGGCGTTTTCACTTCCCAATAATAATTCTTATTAATAAAGGAGGCACTTATATGAATTTAATTATCTGTCCTTTATTCATAAGAATTATTGTTGGAAATGGCGTATTCGAGCACTAAAATTTCAAAATAATAATAAAGGACAAACTTATGTGGATTGAATTGTCTGTCCTTTATTATTATTATTATTATTAATAATAATAATTATTATTTTTAAAATGTTGGTGCTCGAATACGCCAAAAGTGAATTTTACCAGCGCTGCGACAGTACTGATTGCCAACTGTCGTTCGCCAGTGCTGGCCCAAGCACTGTTCACAAAAATAAGCAGTACTGCGCCAGTACTCATTACCAAGCATCGGCATCTCAACGGTTACAAAATATACCAGCGCTGCCACAGTGCTGATTACCCACTGTCGTTCGCCAGTGTTGGCTCAAGCTTGCGCCGTTTATCAGTATCGGCAGTACGCGGAAATTTCCACCAGGGTTCCTATGTCAACTACATTTGGTTGCTCTAAACAGCACTTGACTTCAAACGTTTTTTCTGAGGTTTTTGATAGGTGCAAAATGACTGATAGAAATGGATTTTACATATTGTCTGATGCTTGCTGTTGGGCATGGAATTAAAAATCTGGTAATACATCGCACTTCTATTCAACACTTTAGAAAAAAATAGAAAGAAATGGAAATTGCACGAAATGAAACTAAAAGACTGCCAAAAATTAGTGTTGATAAGATTGGTAGGCTGGCAGTAATAGTAACTTTTCAAGGAAAATAGCAATTGCTGGGAGGTCCTGAAATCCCAACATCTTCAGGAACTGTGTAAAAAGAAGAACTGTGACAAAAATATGTATTTTTTCTTACTTGAGTCTGAGCCTGGTTTCTATAGTTAAAAGCCATATCATGATTTCCTGTTCATGCATTAACTGAACAATTATCATAACATTAATCTGTAAATCAGTAAAGTTGCTGCAAAAACGTTTTAAACCACCTCTGAAACTTTATTCCCATGTGGCTCTAGCCTTTGTTTGGCAGTATCACGACGGTGGGTATGGCAAAAATGGGTCACATTCTTATGGAAGCATACACAGATGAAGAAATCAACCAATGAGATACATTCTGCTTCAAAATAATCTTACTTTATCTACAAACATTGAGATTTCATCTTTTGTAACTCCTGGTACAAAATTTTTCTTCACAAGGATATTCTATCAGTGCAGATTTTTGTGGTAAAGGCCCTTCAACATGGAAGCAAAAGTGGAATTCAAAAATTTGAGACTGTTGAGGAAACCACGTGGGAACGAAGTTCCAGAGATGATTTCATTTTTTTGCAGTAATTTTAACTGAGTTACAGAATAATGTTCTGATAATTGATATATTAATAATTAACCAGTGAATGCCTGACTAGGAAATCGTGATACTGCTTCTGACGATTGTACCAAGCTCAGATGTACTCTCAAGTAAGAACAATACTTATTCTTGTCAAGAGGTGTTTAAATTCATTTCAGGATTACTCATCGAGGAACATTTTTTTGTGGGAAACTGGGTTTTGAGAGGGAATTTGTATTAATTTATATTTTAATTTATATAATCCAGTGATCAATCCTTTTTAATTTTGCAATGTTTTACATAAAGGTCACTACTCTATTATACTTTTTTTATTAGCCTATGAATACTATATTCTCAAAATATTTCTAAATTACTAGAGACACTGTTTGCAAAGTTTTACCATAATCCAATCATTTTGTACTACATTTCTTGTTGATAGTTATAGTAAGGTTAGTGTACTGTAGGTTTAATAGAATAATTGTTGCATAGAATTAAAAAAAGTCATCTTGGGGCAAGTATATGTATTCAATTGGAAAGTATATTAGAAAAATAAAGTTTCTGTTTATCAAGAACCAAACAAACAATCCACACCTTAACTAATCAAAGACAAAATTATTGTATGGTATCATATAGTATGGTAATATCTCTGTAGAAATAATCAATCTTGCCAAACTAAGGTCCTTTTCTGAAAATATACCTTCCTTTTGAGCTGACTCTTGTGTCTATGAACCAGAAATTTTGTAATTCATGTTGCGGTTGTGCTGCAGTTGACAAAATCTGAGTGGCAGAATCTATGTATATAAAATTGATTTTTGGTGTATTCAAGACATGTGAACTTCGCCACCGTGTTCCATCTCGATTTCCACGAATGTTGGCACAAGTGTTTTTCACGGAGGTTTTTGTGCTGTTTATTTTGTAGTAACTCCACTAGATAGCGCTTCAGCACAATATGACACTTCTTAATTACAATTCCCAATCCAGCTGTAAACCCAGCTTCATTGTTGCTGGGCGTTGCTGTGTGATGCGAGGCGAGGCCAGAAGGAGTAAGCAGCACGGAATGGAGAGAGGGAAGAGGCGAAAAGAGAAATTAAGGTTACCCTTATTTTGCGATGGATGGAAAAAGAAGCGAAAAGAGGGATAAAGGGAGAGGGAAAAGTAGTGGAAAAGGCAGCTAACGGGGGAAAGAGAAAAGAATAGTGTAAGAGAGGGGGAAAAACACAAGAAAAAGTGATATGGAAAAGGAGAGGAAGCGAAAGTAGGAGAATGAGGAAAGACAGAGATGGACGTCTGCTGGGATCTGCTAGTATGGTAATCCCTCATGGTAATGGCCTACATATTCACACTTTCATTTTTTCTAGACCTTGAAATATTTGAATAGCAGCAAAATTGTTCTTGAAGTAGTGTTCGTGCAAACAAGCTTCATACTTATTTCACTAATTTATTGATCTTGCACATTATTGCAGTTAAGGTTTAGTACAAATTATATTCTCTAAGCCAAATAATGTACAACGTTGCGTAACTGCAATTTTCGTAAGCGGATGCTCAGTCGAGAGTCCAGCAGTGCTCGGGCATTTCTCAGAATTCTATCCAAGCTCGCCTCGCCTGGTTGTTCTCAGAAACAGCTACTGACGACACCTGCCATACACCGTCAGCGGCGCAATTGCAACATACCCACATAACAAAGATTAAACATAAAAATAGTGTCAAATTCTGCAATATAAATCCATTCACAATACTATGATTTAATTTATTAATTACAATTCTTTCGCTTTCATCCCATCCTCACGTGGATTGCTTTTCTGCAATTGGCGGAAATCAAACAAAGGCGCGAGCTCTCTGGGCGCGAGTGCCACGGCGCAGTCCTGCCCAACGCGCTCGCGCAGTTAGTCGCACAATGAGCTCCACCCAACTCCACCAGAGCTCCACCCGGAGCAGGTCTATGTCGCTTTCGTGCGGCGAATTAGGTAATTGCACTATGCGACTCGTTTCTTTTGCCCAACGCCTTTTATAAGATAATATTAACTGTTCCTTAACTCCTCTTTTCGATGAAAAGTTATGGCATAGTTTTTTTCTGTTGTATATTGGTTTAAAAACTTTGCTAGCTGCAGTTTTTTTTGTTCGTATGTGCCAGCCATGCACTGTTGCATAAAGCAAATGTATGGTAACTATGCCAGAAATATCCCAGCAATTAAAGATTTAATTAAAAAGGATTTACGGTGATTTTAGGGAAGAGCAATAAAAAATTGTTCTGCAATAGAAAAATATCTTATACCCTTAATAAATGTAAGGAAAGATGATAGGTTATTCTCTTTGATAAGAAAACATGGACACAAAACCCCATCCCTAGGGGTTCGTAGGGGTGCATCATACATATTTAAAATGAAAAAAAGAAGTTTGAGATTAGAGTATATTTGGATTTTCAGATGCACAGGCAACCCGCGAAAAACGTCACAGCACAATTTACCATTGTGGATAACTAAACAACAGGGCAACCAAGAGCTTGAAAACTATCTTTTTGTGTCCCTGGGACATAAATTATGTTCTCTAAATTGTAATCTATGAAATTAGACCATTTTGAACATTGTATCACATTTTTATGGTTCTGTCACCCTTAGGGCCGGTTGCATAAAGCTTTCCGTTTGGGTTCCATACCAATGGGTTTAAAAATATTTGTAGGTTCCATAGGCTGTGCACTTGCATAAAGTAAATATATGGAAACTATAACTATATATGCTACAAGAACCTCGAGATGCAACCAATAGATAGCGACACAGCGGATATTTGTATTCTATTTATTTCTTACAGCGTTTTGCACGTTCGTAGCGTGTGTTGAGTAATAATGAGGTGTTTCTCAATACGTTTTCAGTAGCAATTTAGTTTTATTTCATTATATTCATTCTTAATTTTCATTTCAGTTTATATTTTATTTTATTCTTATGTATTAAATACAATGAATTATTTATATTATCCATTGGCTATTTGTATTTAAATTAATTAATTTACATTCCATTCCTAATTTTAAATATTGATATTTCGTGATACAATTAGTTCTACCGTTCAAATTTCTTTGAAATACAAAGTAGTAATTAATTTTATATCTAAATAATTAAATAGTACACATTAATACAAGTAGAGTCCACAAGTTAAGAAGTTATGCATTTAATTTGCCCAACATAGGCAAAAATGCATTAAAATATGACAAAAGTTAAAAAATGAGAGGCTAATCATTTAAAGTATTCATATTTTATTTATAATACTGATATTAATATTATTACTTGCATTATTACTAGTACTAACAAGAAATCTTATTATCGATTGGTCCATCATTAAATTTTGTAATCCTCATTGGTTATGTTTTTATTGGAAAGAAATCACAATTGAATTATTGTTTATGGCAAACAATTTCAGCATTATGACTGCAAATTTTTCTTGCTGATGATTCTACGAAGGGCTATGAGTGGGCGGAACTATTCTTTTATGAATCTTTGAACTATTGCATAATAAAAAACAACAACTATGTATAGTTCTCATTCATTGCACTCATTTATTCACCATTACATGAAAAAATCTGGCAATACTGCGATACAATATATTGTATCTCAGTATACAATCTGGCTTTATTGTATCATGTACAAAGGTGTCTTTCCTCAAAAGGAGTTGGATGCAATTCCTTGTGGTTGAAGAAAGTTTATTGGCACCATGAAATTAAGTTTTCAAGTTGATTGATATTGGTGCAAGGAAAAAGTGAATTCAAAAAAGGAAGAAGTCAAAATGTAGCAGAAATTAACATATTTTTAACGCATATTTTCATAACCAAATTTAATTCTCGTCAGAATACACGCAGAATTAATGTATGAATATAGAATTCATTGATATCCAATACACAAAAATACACCTAAAACGCACACTACACACCAAATAAAACTCGTAAAAGCAACGAAAACACATGGACGCCAGATACCATCAATAACTTCAACAGCTGTTTGTAGCAGTGCGCAGAGTCGCCATATTGCTTGTTTAATCCATAAGCATTTGTAGAACAATTTTAGAACACGGAATCTATACTGCTTTCTATAATTTATAAGTCTTATTGGTTGTTCCAGAAACACCTTTTGCCGCCAAGAACTATTTTATAGAACCAACAAGCTTATGGATTCCGTATCGAACGTGTATGCAATCGGTACTTTGCCTGGATAATAACTGTAGATCTAGTCGCAACTGTGCTGCTGCATTTATTCTTGAAAAATGTTTAAATAATGGTAATAGCTGAAGGCATATGTAGCTATAAGTCGTTTCAGTTATCATTTAACGCAGACAGAATAAAGATGAACTCACAACACAACTTGCTACACTAGCGCTGAAATAGAAGGCAGGCCACTGTGTAGAGAACAATTTTCCTAAGGATGGGATGATTTGACAGATCGGGAAACAAGTGAACATCACGTGTACTTCAGAGAAGTATCCATCCGCCGCGTCAGCTGTTTAGTTACGCCCCTTCGTAGTGTTTGTTTACGGTTCACGCGAGACATCAATAAAGAGATGTCTTGAGTTTCGCTTAGTTATATGCACGCACGCGAGTCCGGGAAATATAGAAATTTATTTACATAAGTGGGAAAATGTCTTAACGTAATATCACATTCAATAAAAGAACAATGCCGAACACAGCACAATGCCGGAACACGTGGACCGTCTCAACTACGCATCTCACATTCAAGACTCGATTTTAAAACAAACATAATACTTATCACATAAAAACTAAATTCAATATAATTTTTATAAAAAAAAGGATTTTTACATTAGAGCACAAAGCTCTGCACTTCCTAATTTCAATTTTTTCTCGTGGCGCACTATATTTTCGTCGGACGAGGACATCACAGCAGGGAGCGTCGTGGCTTCTTACAAGTTAGCCAACTGCAAACGAACGAATGGAGGAAGGAGAGTCTATTAAGTTCAAGGACACAACGACCACAGAATCGTCAGTTGTGTTGCCAGCACTAGCTGTCAAATCATCCCATCCTTAGGAAGATTCTTCTTATACAGAGGAAACCGTGATGCGATGCACTGCGCAGGCACTTAGCGCCTGAGTCCGCGCGAAGACGCGTGACGTCACCCGCCTGGAGAGCGGGGATGCGCGTGGCTATGGTGTGCAGGCGACCACTAAGCAATCGCGTTGATCCTTCTGCGACTTACAAGTAGCAGAGAGTAGTGTTTCCGATACCGGAACATTTAACAGTTGACCACCGTCACACGACAGTGCAATAGTTTAACTAATATACTGTACACATTTAGGAATTATACTGGTCGGGACGCTGTTCCGATATGAATGTTTGACTAGAATCACCGCGCAATATGTTGCAGCGATTCACAGTTGCGAAACAACACAAGTTCACCAATGCTACAATCATGAGCAGCAAGAATGCAATGTCACCTCGTATGCCGCAGAAGTGGATATTATGTTGCAGCACAAGGCAAAATTGTTTATGCTGCAAGCACAGCACTTGTGTGTCCATGTGCAGTATGAGCTCAGCATGGACTAATTCACAATGCATTGTGATGTAGCAATTTCACAATTACCACGTATTATCTGAAAAAATGGCAAGAGTCATGGAGTAACACAGAACATGTGGCTTACGGTGAGACCAGAGCCTGACTGACTGAGAGGCCGTCGGAAGCCGGGCAGCGCCGGCGACTGACGCGGGCACTCAAATTTAATCTATCACAAAACGTATTTAATAAGACATTGAGTTGTAATAAACGTATAATCAAAAACGTTACATCGTTGCAAGGGAATTTGAAAGATATGAATTATAATAGCCTTTATAGAGCTAATGTTTAGATAAATTTGGAGGATGCAGTCAGCGACGTTGCAGGTTGGAGTAGGCCGGAACCCAAGAAGGGAGAAAAGGCGAGTTCCTCCGGACCCGTCATGCTGCCTGTCACTGTTGAAAATAGGCCTGGAATACATAGTATATGAAATGTAAAACGTGGCTGTGAATGTGCAATTACATGAATATGTATAAATTATAATGTTAAGTATTGCAGCGTGTTCTAACAAAAACATGTGTGACCGTTCCGTCGTGCCTTTATCCGTAATATAATTTTTCTTGCATATATTACCTGATATTCCAAATCACTGTTTAAATTTTAATCTAATCTTTCCGGCACTAGCGGCATTCTCACTGGAATATTTATATTAGGATCGTGGACTGAAGTCCCTCCTGAACAGGATAGGCAAATATATTATGATGATGGCCATCGAAACTGCATAAGACTTAATTTTTTATACTCTTAGTTTCCTTAATTTTACTTATTAACTAAACATTCTTGGCCTTGAAACTAGTATAACTTTGTATGTTCTGGCGCACCCCCACTCTCCCAATGAATTTAGTCACAATCACTAACCAAATTGAGTTTGCGCAAGTAGGTGTTCTGCATCACCTGTCCCTACATAATATACAAATAAAACAAATTGATTAAAATCAACGAAAATGAATTAAATACCGAAAATGAATAATATTTTTTTTTTAAATAAAAATAAATATATACGATGGAAAATAGCGAGAAGATTTTTACAGTGGAGGATATGAACGAACTGTCGGATAGCCGACTTACAAAAGTATGTAAAGCCAAGATCCGTGGCTGTAGTTCTTTAAGTAAGAACAAACTAATGAAAAGGTAAACGGTAAACAATTTGAACTAGATTTAACCACACAGTTCAACTCTAAAGAATTTGACATGCCTGACTTTGTGTTTGTTGTTTTTCAAACCAATCGAAAGGAAAATCAAAACTTAGATTCTAGTCTATACGATCACTGTAAATTGGAAAGTTTGTAATATGAAATTTGAAAAACAGTAAGAATGAGGTTTTTCCTCTTCAATTTTGGAATTTAGATATTAGCAAGAAAATGTATTTAAATGCTTATGAGGCATACACAGCGTTTCAACGGGTTGTAAGACAAAGAACGAAGATGATGTTGGATCCTGAAACGTTTATTGAGAAGAGTCCTATTTTTTGATTAACGCGAGTAAAAGAAAAAGAGAAACAATTAACTTAAGGAACAATATCAAATTTTGTGGAAATCTATCAAGTAATATGCCTATTAACACCAGTGGCGGGTCTGGGATTAGGCATCAGGGAAGGCACACAAAGTTACAGGATCAAATAAACTTAGGCATTTGAAATATTGTTATATTGGGATTGTTTAAGTCACATAAGTAAAATTTACAATAGAATTTTCTCCCCGGAAGGCTAAACACATGATCTGTAAATTAAATTGAGTCTTCTGTTTTTACATTCTGTAAATCTATTTCTAATTATTTAAAATTAAATGAGTCTCGTAACAAAACTCTTTATAATGAAAACATACAAAGTCCATTCAATCTCTCTTCCGACATGGTATTTCTTAAAAATGTCTATAATCCTTTCAAAGTGGAAAAAGCTCTCTCGGATTCTTTTATATAGCACATCCAGCTCAGATTTCAGTTTGCTAGCTCACGGAGAGAACTGTGAAACGCGATCAACCCTTTGTAGGGGGAATTTTTCTTGATATTGTTGGAACGTTTTACAATCAAAGAGAGAACACATGGATAAATTCCCCCCAAAATTAATATGGTCATTTACCCCTAAATTTTTATATTAGGCCCAGGTGGTCCAATTCTCTTCATGCACAGCCTTGTATCATAACTACATTGACTGTTTCCAGACATTTTACAGAATTGCAAACCATTCTCAATCTCAATGCACACGAACTGGACGCAAAGATCGGAACACAGCATTCACATAGTTTGTCTACGGATTGGAAAGATGATGCCGACCATGCCGATTGCACATTACTGCCTGCACTGAATGCTTGCGAAAAGGGAGATCAGTTAAACAGAAGACCAGCAGATAGCACTAGCCTAGACGTAAATCAAGCGAAAAGAATATTGGAAGTTTAAAATTTGATCAATAGATAGCGCCGGGGAACGAGGTTGCTACCTCCCCTGTCAGGCTGCTGGGCGGCGGCCGCCACAAGACGCCATTTGCCGATCCTACGTTGCCATTCGAGCACTTGTTGTCGACCATTTTTATGTCAGTACGTTCCATAACAACACTGCGTTTAGGACACAGAGGCGAGTGTCCGCAGCCAATGAAAATCGTTCTACGGAACAAGCGAGAGTTTGAAAGCTAGAGATGCGTTCGATTCGAAAACAACCCTACAGACCCACAGAGATTATTTTAGACAGTGCAAGAGAAGAAATACTGATCTCAGTAGGGGGGCAGTGTCCCTAGCGCCTCCCTGCCGCAGCCGCCACTGATTAACACTTATTGTTGTGTTAACTTGCTTGGAGACAAAACATTGATTTATGATTTGGATAATGAGAAGATAATAGAGAAGTTTTAAATTTAAGTTGTAATGACATAGTTTAATGTTTTTATGGAATCATTCATAAAAGCTGGCATGCGGTTTATCAGCGCGTTGTTATGTAAGACGCGGCGAGCAGTTGACCTTGACCGTAGTTTGTACATTCACTGATACATAGCGTCACAAGAGCATCGAATGTAACATATATACAATTTTAAGCGCTTTGAAACAGATTAGTTCAGTAGCTGCGATCGTTAACGCTTTCAGTTACTGAATAAGCCGACATGGGTTCAAATCCTAGGCCGGCACATATTTATTGACAATACACTTTGCGTTGAAACCAAAGCCGAGTGGAACATTGATGGGCCCTGTAAACTAACACGAAGCTTTGGTGGATTTGCAAGGTGTGTGCGCCATAATCTCAAAATACCTTCTCTCTCTTTCACATCTAGTTGGAGCAGGAAAAGTGTGTTGCTCCTCGCAAGTCGTATGACGTGTAAAAACGTGGCATGGCAAAAAGGATAAGTAGAGTAGCAGCAGATAGGAGCTCCTTAGATGTGGAGTGTAGAAACAAAATCAGGGGGTATTTTGCACTTGTAATTAAATACAGTGGGCCAAATGATTAACAGTATTCTGTCAAAAGTTGTCAGAACAGTTCGCTATGAGTATCCATGACGTCACAATAAGTATACAACAATGTTAAGTAATGTTAGTAAAGTTAATGTTTACGTAAAGTAATATAAAATGATTTAATTTTTTTTATTATAACAAAAATATGTGTTATTGTTGAAACGGGCTCCTACAATGTACAATGCAACGCTTTTGAACTTCCTACTGATTGATAGTTTATGTTCGTATGTAGTATGTTTCACGCAGAGAAAAGGTTGCAGTGAAACTCTAAATAACACAATGTCCCAAATTAATCATTTATTAATGTAATAAGACCCCTAAGAAGGAGAAATGTACGTTATAGATGTTCCCTTCGTGACCAGATCTGTAGGGTTGCCATTACGTTTCTCTTATTTAAGTCTACTGGTTCCGAAAGTGATACTAAATATTTCAACATTATCATGAGAATACACATTGCATACCATGAATTATAAATGAAGCAAAACTATGACAGAGTTTTAAAAAGCTCTGTCTTTGGAATACATCAATAGTTTTCCTGGCAAGTGTAATTAGATTTTCTGTCATTCGTACACTTACTAGAGAATTTATGTGATGTCTGGTAAAGCGAAAGACAAATAATTTACTTATGTTTTAATCGCGGAATTGACACTATCCATTAGTGCTACAAACAACAAATGTAAAAGATACCCCCGGATAAGATTGCAAAAAGTTCCTCTAAACCAAATAACATATGAGTAGCTTATGTTCCTTGACCAGGGAGCAGATGGTATTTTCAGAGCTATACGACAAACAGTAAATTTTTGTGTCGCGAGTGAACATCAGGAATGCTTGTCTGTTGTTAGTGTTTACAAGTAAATTCTTAATTCAAAGAGAGAAGTCAGCTACAACCGTTGCTGATACGGCTACCAACGTGGAATTTTCTGACTACAGGGAAACCCTAACCCTAACAACTACATCAAGTAAGCGGAACTAATGCTAATGTTGTCCAGAAAGATACTTTTCCTAGCAAAGATCAAACTATGACAAGTGCAAGCATTGATGCACTAGACCGATTAAGCATTAAAGAATACATAAACATGATTGCTTCAATAATTGATTCCAGTAACATACGATTTATATCCCGTATATCCAATAACAGGATCTGCATTTTTCTCTCAAGCACTGAAATAGCTAAAATTATTACAGATAAGCGCAAGTTAATAGAAATAGATAAAATTGAATAAGTGTAAGAACCTTAATTAATAAGCATGACAGAGTCATCTTCTCTAATGTTCCACCACCACTCATCTCCCGGCGAATGGGATCGTCGGAAAATGCGCGGTTAGCGGCCCGGTTATAGCTCAGTCGGTCCTATTCCCTTTACTCGTTTAAAAACTAGCCAATTGTAACAATTTCCTTTGCTCATTTAAAATTAGGTGATGGAAGGAATTGTTAACGAAATTAATGGACATTCAAAATAAACAATTTGATCATTGGTAAAAAGACAAAGTTTATTCCTGGATAAATTGTACCAGGGAAGTTGCATTAATAAAATAAAAGAAAGGAAAGATTGAATAAAAAGAAAAAAATAGAGATTAAAATTAAAGGAAGGCTTACAACTAGAGAAGAGTACAAAATTATTTTATAGCTAGGATTACAGAGTTGTCCCTGAGGACCTTCTTGTGCCTTGGCGCGGCAACGCTTTGACAATGCTTCAAAAGGTTTATTGCCCCCAGTTACATTGCCTGAGAGCCCTCCGTGGCAGATGTGCTCAATGGACCCGAGCGGGCACGGCGGAGCTTGTGGACAGCCTTCGCTGGAATGCGTTCGGTCGCGCCCCCTCAACAGCAGGGCGGCTGGCAGCGGCTCGCGGCGTCTGCGGCAGTCCGTGACGTCAGCAGAGGGGTCGTCTGGAGGCTGCTCCGGCGGAGTAGGTAGAGGTCGTCGGGGTGTATTGCCCCCGGTCGCAGTTGCGTAGCACACAACGTTTCCCTCTGAACTATGCGAATCCTCTCAAATACAAATTCAGAAGTTGCGAAATCCTGTAGGGAATACGCAATTATAAAAGATTCGCCAATTTACTTTTGAAGTGCTTTTGCACTTCCTCTAAAATTCTCACTGAGAATTCCAGTCTATCACCCCAGTGATTTCAACCAAGTGCTTTCAGAGGCGCACTCGCCTCTCCCCGCGAATAGCTCCCACCCCAGAGAAGTCTCTCAACAAACTGAAATTTTGTTTCTCATAAATGCACGAAGTTAACTTTTATCCCCACCCTTTCTCCTCATATGTTCTTGTTCCCTACAACGATCGCGTCGCTATTGGCTAAAGGTGATGGCGTTGTACACTAAATTTGGCCAATAAGCTCCGGCGGAGTATAGGAATTTTCCATCCTCTGTTTCTCTCGGAGCATGGTGTCCTTCTCTACCGTCTCGGAAGTAGGCCACGTCTTTGAAGGGGCTTCCCGACTACTGAATTATTGCTTTGGGTTTCCCCGATCACGATGACAGGCGTTTCAAAAGTATTCCAGATGGGGCTGCAGCTGGGCGCCTGACAATTTACCCTTGCTTCGGCCGTTGGGTGGGGTGTCATAAACATCCGAAATGGGCCAGGGGATCGTGGCTGTTGCAAGAAGGGGGGCTGCGCGCGTGACGCCGTATGTTTTTCTTCAGTAAAAAAATTTCTTAAATCTACTTTACTCAATTTAATTTATCTTAATAATTCTGTACCGCTACAATATATATATATATATATATATATATATATATATATATATATATATATATATATACCTAATAGTTACTCCTTTGATGCAAGAGAGATCCAATCAATTATTACTCTTCTACCTCACCCACTTATACTACTTGGAGATTTTAAAAGCCATTACCCCGGGCACACACTTGCGCTTGTATTCTGGATAGTTTTAAAACTTTCAATCCAAAATTAATTGAATTTCGTGACAACGAAGCTCGCCCCCACGCTTCCCAGCACGAAGACCTATTTGTGCTCGCTAAGGCGTCAATGCACCGTGCGCTCCAGGACTTCCACTGCTAGGGAAATATCATTTTATACACCAGTCAAATTTTATCGTAGGCTACCATTCCATTACAGTACATGCAAACATTTTCAGGGAATGAAAGAAACCATCGCTTTTCAAGCAAACGCCCTACCACTTAACCTACGCGACTGCTCTTGATGATGTCACTTACGCTCTATTTTGCATTTTATGATTTCATTGAAAATATAAAACTGTCTAGAAGTATTTTAGAAGCTACACGAAATTTGAAAAAAAAATTAAATATTTTTTTTATTTTAAAATCTAATATTGAAAAATAGATTGCATTGTGATATAAATCTCGTACTTGTGTATTGAAGGGATTTTGGTGGGTATTTAGCAAGATGCTCTTGGGGCATTTTGGATATTTTCCAAAAATGCACCAATTTTTTTGTTACATATTAACTTTGGATTGTGAAAAGATCGGTTAAGTGAATGATGCAGGTCACATTTTCGTTGAAGATCCTGATTTTTCAATAATTGAAGAAATCAACTTTTTGTCGTCTTCTTACAACTACAATTATGAAGAATTTTTTTAAATGAAATCTTTAAATAAAGTCATGTTTAAGTTTTCGAAAATACGAATACTTTTGAGTAATGTTGCATCAAACAGGCAATTTACACATTTTAAACACTTTCTCAGAAACGGCTCTAAATGTTTTTGTTTTTTGATTTTTTTCCTCGTATATAAAAAAGACCTACGAGAGCGATGATGTATCCCATTTTCGATGCACTCTTTGTATTTTTGGAAATACCAAAAATATCGCAATTATAAATTCCAATTTCGCTTGCTTTATTCATGTGGTCAGTTCCAAAAATGGTAAAAGTGATTTCAAAGTTCTTCAAACACATCCCATTGTTGTCGGCCGTGATTATTGTATGATGTAGATAATATCCTTAAGAAAGGATATAAATTTAACTTAGAACAAATATATTTCATGAAATTGAATATATTCATGAAATATTTGTCGCTGATTATGGTATTCAGTAACTGAAAGTTCACTTCAAAGTCAAAGAAGGCCTGTGTGAAGTAATTCTTGCTTTTCTGCATTATGAGCTGCAAATATTGTAAAAGTTAAATTAATTCCTGTTATTTTATTTGTCAAAGTAATAAATGTCTTCTGTTCCTGACAATCGAAATAAATGAAAATCTATACAATTCACCAGAGGGCTTTCGTTTGAAATGTGGAATTGGTCATTTTCCATTAATAGCTGAGGTGCTAATAGAATATAAATTGCAATATTACAGTATTATGTAACTATTTCCAATAGTGCCAGCAAGAACGTGCTGTTGTAACAATGCTAGTTTCTTATACAAGATATATAAATAGAAGTCGCAAATACCACAAAATCATTTGGAAGTATCTAATTGGGTAAAAGAGTTTTTGTTTACCAATTAGTTATCTGGCAGAAGCTTATAGTTATCCATAACGTTTTGAGTGAGAAGAACATATGGTTAACAATATGGCCTAGGTCCGGTTTTCAATAAAATCGTGGGAATTTCGAACAAAGAAAAGGCACATTTTTATATTATCCCATTATACATACATTTTTATTTCTTAATCCAACCTATCCTTGAATCTTTGCATCGTCTCATGCACACGGTCTTCAAACGTTTGTAGTTATCGCATAATTTTGAGTTATTTTGGGACAATGTTCAAATGTTTTCGAATCCATATTGTTAGCCGTCTCATAGATCAGATAGCAGCGCGTTTGTTTGAAGATTCAAAAGGCTAGAGTTCAAATCCTAGTTAGGGCATTATTTTTTCATTTCTTGAAAATGTTTATATGTACGGAGAACAACGCATTGGAACTAATCGTAGAAGCGAGATTTTTAAGATATGTAATTTTTTTCGGCATCTCGTCCGTCGTCTCGATTAGAGTTTTAGGTAGTTTCCAACCTTATCACTTCTTCTCATCTAACCTTGCTCGCAGGGGAGGAAAAGATAAAGGCTGCTCGGTGCGTCTGGGCCAAGCGACACATAGCAAAAATTACATAATGCTGAATTAAAATATTTATAAGTAGAATGTACTATTTTATAGGAACGCCCATATTGCTCTGCAATCTTATTGTCATCTTGGGTAATTTAGTTAATACTTTAAATTGCAGACAGGCCCTGAATGGCGCGTGTCTGTCTTAGCAAAACGGCTTAGACGAGCGACTTGTGAATAGAACATGTGGTCGAATCTATGGAGTGTTTTACTTGATGAGAAATGAAAATCTCCTATAAATAACAATCTATAGAATCTTCTAAACATTCTCTTCCTTTGCAAGAAGTAACTTTTTTACCACATTTGCAATATGAAAGTGCGGAAAATTTGTGCAGACGTTAATAAACTGCTCATTCACAAGATCAGTCACTTTGCACTCTCATAGCATTTTTTGGCTTTATATTACAACGTTCGTTTTCATTTCGAACCCTAATATTAATTTCTTTGGTATTAATAATTTTATTTATTCGATTCTCTTAAATTTAGTCAAATTTTTTTGCTTGACATGTGTCCCTTTCTCGAATCTTACTCTTTGCTACAAAGAAAAACTAAAAGAAAAATGATTCCCGGGTTCGATTCTAATTTACTATGTTACAACTGTATCAAACTAGCCAGAACGTTAGCCGTTCGCCCACCTATGTGCTGCGGAAAATTTAAGTTTTGAGGAAGAATAACTCAGCCAAACATTACGGATACAATGTCAGAAAATGTGTCATAACGACTGAAAGATACTATACATTTACTGTAACTAATGCAAAATCATTTGCTATTCCTTTTTCTATTTGAGAAACAAAGTATACGGAATTCGTGGTTGTGTAATGTCTCGCACTCATCGCAGAATTGTCTCCTAGCTTTCAACTTGAGAGTGAACAATGAATGATCACTCTTAATTGAATGGATGATAACCAGAATTTTAAAATCTCTGAGAAAAATGTGTTTATTTTAGGTTATATTTCAGTGCTATTTTCGTGATTTTAAAAAACAAACGAAATCCTGTGGTTTTAATGATAAAAAAAGCACCAAAACATTACAGTGATATTGACTTAAAGAGATTCTTCAGAATTTATACAATGTCGCTTACACCGTTCTGATTTTCACCCATTCAATTTTACTCTCTATCTCATCTTGCTTCTTCTCGTAAGAAAGGTAAACATATTATAATATCAATCTGTCACGTTTCTGAGGGGACAAGAAGATCTAAATCAAGCCGAAAATTCTGAACGAGCTCTTGTCTCTTTAGACAGAATTATATTTTGAATACATACTTTAATTTAACACAAGAATATAATTATACATAACCACGCATAAATATTAAAGTTGTCCGTTGCGTAAGTAAAGTTGTCCTTTGTAAAGCATTTACTATGTCGTAGGTGCAATACGTTACATTGTCCTTTAAGAAATACAAAAAAAAACTGTAAATAATTTTTTATTTATAATTTTAAAATATTCAAAATGTATAGAGAAAATCATACTTCTACTATGTTTTTAACTGCACTTTGCACATGCTGCAATAGCTTAATGTCATCATTTGTTGTATCTGCAGCTTCGCTGGCCAGGAAGGGTTTTAATCCCGACAATGGCGGGTATTCGACTCTTATTACCGATCTAGGTCGAACTTATGTACTGTTTCAACTAGAAATTTATCTGTCAGCTGTTCTTATGAGTAGTTTTCCCTGGTTTCTCCGATTAACACCTGAACACCATAGAGTAGAGATACAGAGATAGTTGTATCTCTCCTCTATGCTTAACACACGGCTGATGGCTTTGCTGTGACGTTTGAGATTCCTGGATGGGAAATTCCTTCAAGGACGTCTATTCAACAGTTCCAGCAGTCGTTCCAGTAGAGTGGAACATCGCCACCTCCCAAGATATAGCACACACATCACTTACATTTTAGTTCACGCACCCGAAAACTCTAAACAATCAATCGATAGCTATTCGCTGAATTCGATTACGAAAAAGAGAAGAAACTGATCAGTTTTTGAGAATGTGTCATTTACGATGTTTTACCCACACTATCCCGAACATAAAATTACAGTTTGAAGTTTTTTTGTGTCATATTTTGTGTCATGAACATTTATAGTAAAATGATGATTTTGAATAACTATCTCTTATAGTTGAAGAGCCGCTATCTCCAGCTTTACTTATGTGGATTCTGCTTTTCCGTTTTCTGAGATACAGATGCCAAGTAGTAGTCCTATGCAGAAGTGGATTTACGCATAGGCACAGTAGGCACGTGCCTAGGGCGGCAAGTTTTCAAGGGCGGCAAATTTTCAAAGGCGCAAAATTTTCTTGATATTTTCTAAAACAAATTTAGGTTCTCTAAAAACAATGAGAGCATAAATCATATTCTTATTTTAAAAATGATTTAACCGAGACTAAAGCCGCCCCCTCAACCTTTGATTTATAAATTAAGTTTGAATTTCAAATGGGGACATTTTCAATGTTACAGAAAACATGAAAAGAATTCGCCAACGACTTCTGATTGGTTGATTGAGCAGAAAGAATTACATTCTTAGAGTAAGGAGTTTGAATTAGCCAATCAGAAATCGCTGACGGATTTCGCCATGCATTCATATTGCGCTATATAGAAAGTAGCGACATCTATTACTTCGTGAGTTAGTTCTAGAAGACGGATCTGGAAATAACCCTTTCCTTTCTTTTGTTACTATTGTTGTGTATCGTTTATTGTAAGAGCCTGCTGATTGAAAATGATATTTCGAATTTTTAAAATGAGTGATTATCGCAAAAGGCTCAGCGGAAGTCAATATGCAAAAATCCGAAAAGAAAAGGAAGAGAATTGTCAAAATGAAATTGATAGGACAAAAAAAAAATAAATGAATTCTTTAAACCTATATGTGAAACGGATCATTGCTGCAGTTCATTCGACAATTCTATTACTGAGTTAGTATAAACATATAGATTAGATAATATATTTAGTTTTCAGCTTATATATTTTTTCAATGTACTAATAACTTGTGATAAATAAATGTTAACATTAATATATTTTTAATGCAGATGCTAAAATATTCTCAAAATGCAAAAAATGTTTAGTACAATGATTAGAAATTAAATATTCTTGACGTGTTGTTGTTGTATTCGTTAAAATGAACTATATCGTAATATAGAATTGAAATAAATTAGCATAAAATATGTTACTATAATTATATTACTAAACTTTATTTTATATAATATGTAATAATACATATAATATTTTGACTGTTTTATTTATTCAGGGTTATCACTGAATCTAATAATGAGACTGCAAAGTTACAAACAGCTAAAAATGAAATGGTTCCTCAAGCAATTGAAAATATAACTGCGACTGATAATGAGTCGACGATAGGATATTTGTTTATAATATTACATACATTATTATAATCATTTATTATTTTCTTTTTTAATTCAATAGGATTTCTACCGAATGTATACAACTGCAAGAACATAAAATTGATGAAACCATAACTTAGACTGATCGTTTTTGTTGGAAAAGCGATCCACCTTTATGGTCTACTAATGAAGCTACACGTGATTATGTTGCCAAGCATGGGTTCGAACAAAACAAAAACGCTGATTTTTCTAAATCAAGAAAATAGTACTTGATGGCAAAGTTCGTTACTTAACGTCGAATATGTTTGAGTATACGCATATCAGTAAAGAAAAAATGCCTCGCAAGTGGCTTGTTTACTCTGAGAGTAATGGTACTGTTTTCTGCGGTGTTTGTCTATTGTTTTCAAGCAATTTAGAAGTAAGAACAAAATTATCATCGAAGGGATTCAATGATTGGAAAAATGCGCATACCAAATTAAAAGAACATGAGAATTCTACATGTCATAAAAACTGTACGCCCGCATTGAAAAATAGACAGGGGACTGAAAACCAAGTGAATAAGCAGCTCTTTGAAAGGACATGTTGAAAAGTTTTGAAATAATGAAAATGGATATTACATGATGTTGCTTGAGTTAATTTCGAAATATGACCACTTCTTAGCAGATCACATACAAAAATTTGGTAACTGCGGAGAAGGAAATACATCGTATTTATCCACCACGACGGTTGAAGAACTAATAGGTATATTAGCTAAAGCAGTTAAAAATGAGATTCTCCGAAACATTCGAAGTGCCAAGTATTTTTCCATAATTGTGGTCTCTACACCAGACATAGCACACGTGGATCAACTCGCTATTGTTATTAGACATTTGGGAAAAGATGGTACACCAAAAAGAGTCATTTTTGGAATTCCTTCCAAACACAGGCCGTAAATCAAAGGAGATGTTCGACACTATGCAATTTTATGGAGATTAACGAACTGGAGATTAATAATTGTCGTGGTCAGTCCTACGACAACGCGTCAAATATGTCCGGTCTTTACACAGGTCTTCAAGCCCGTATGAAAGATGTAAATGCTCTAATTGAATTCATCCTCTGTTCTGCTCATTCTTTAAATTTAGTTGGTTCAAATGCAGCTCAATCATGCACTGAAGCATGTACTTATTTTCTACTTCTACAAAAGTTATACAATTTCGTTAGTGCATCTACATCAAGGTGGGGCATACTTCAAAATTTAGTAGATGAAGGATCCAGTACATTCTCTTTGAAAAGTCTTTCAATTACGCGCTGGTCAGCTCGAGATGATGCATGTCAGGCTCAAACATCGTTGGCAAAATGTTTTAGATGCCCTTCAAATTATATCTGATGATTCTACGCAAAAACCGTCAACGCGTGCAGAAGCTAAAGACCTTATTATTGTTTTAAATCGACTTGAAACTGCTATTATGACCGAGGTTTGGGGATTTATTTTAGACCGCTTGAATGCGTCGAACAAACAACTGGTGAAAAACCGTAAGAGTATCGACTGAACTCCTTAGCGTTATTGTGTATCGAAGAAAATTATCTCAGCGTTTTAGATTATACTATAATTATTGATGAATTTGCTTACCAAAAGGCACGTCACAAAATTTTACATCAATAGACAAATTAGCTATAATTAATAAAACGTTATTTTAACTGAATAAATAACCCCATCCAAAAAGTTAAATGTTATATTCCTTGTTTATAATGGTAAATCGAAACTTATAAAAACTGTTACTACATAATATTATAATCGTTCAGTTGTTGTAAATAAAAATCTATCATATCAATATTTTGTAAATTGTTGTAAAATTGTTAATTAGAAGTTTTCTGTTCTTGGGCATCAGTGACCCCTCCACACTTAAGAAATTTAAAAGATGGAAATTCTTTATAAACTTTTAAATTTTGCAAAAAAATGATTGCCTTTTCTAAATTGCCTTTAAATGAGATTCAAAATTCCGTACCCCTGTCGGCGCTGTCGTCTGTTGCTTTCGAGATCCGTGGGGTTGTTTGTAAGAAATTAGCATCTCATGACAACTCCTATTTTTGGCAGCCGATCTTTACGCAGTTCCCACGTACGCCTTTTCTTCAAGTCGTTTTCCAAACGCTCGTTTCGTTTCTCCATCACATACATTTGAAGTTCCTAGCGGGGGTGGAGCAGACATGCGGCCACAATGCTAGATTGTATTGCCATGAACATTTTTGCTAGTTAGATATTCTGATTTTCAACACTCTAATTTTCCATTTTATTCTATATACTTTAAGTTCTCTTTGTTTAACAAACACTGCATACATTTGAAAATACTACACGAGTCGGCTATCAGCCAATCCTGAAGTTGGGAGCAAGAAAGAGGCAGCAACTGCATTCTAGAAATATCTCCCCCTGAAAATTGCCTCCTTCCTCCACGCGTTTGAAAGCGAAATAGGCGGAGCTTATTCTAAGCACTAATCATAAAACTCGCTTCCCCGGGAACCTTCTTAGGAAGGTAATTCTTCTAATATGAAATTGAATATGACATTGTGAAAAATAATTCATACTAAATACTATTAAAGAAACTGGAATGGAACACGATAGAAAAACACTGTGAATTTATGGCAGCCAGAACATCATAGAATATGAACACATCAAAGTGGTTTCACGAAATGTCATTATTTTAAAATATATTTCCTTTGTTTAAATAGACAGGCTACGGCGTAAAAAGGAAAGAAGAGAAGAAGAAAACAGTAGTTTTGCATAAATAGTGATGTTCATATCCATAGAGAACTAGAGCTGAACAAATGAATGTTACTGTGGGTATTCGCGAGCGGAAACATTGTAGGGTTCTCAGTCCGTTTTCGTTTGGGAACCGTTTGTGCATTCAAAACAATACTTGCTTTTGTTGGCAAGGAATTGCATCGTAAAAATTTCTACGAGGAACTGTGTGAAGGTGTGGACAAGGCCTTTGGAAGCTGTTACGCATAGCCAGGACCATTTTGCCAATTTGTTTGATTGCGGATGGAGTGGCCTCCACCGTGGGGAAACACGCGTGTTTTGTTCCGCCGGCACGCGAAGCATTTCGCTCATGGGAGGGAGGAGGCGGAGAGATGTGCGAGCGAGAGGTCGGCCTGCCAGGCATTCGTCGCGCGATGCTGCTCCCGTGGCTGCCGGCTCTGACGCTGCTGGTGCTGGGCGGCGGCGGAAGGGTGGCGGACGACTCGCTCGAGCAGGTGCTTTACCGTGTTTTAAGCAAGAGATTACAACTGGGATGTGGTAAATTATTGTGATTTAATGTACTTCAACCTATCATGATACATTCTTGAGAACAGATTATTTGAATAATACGTCTGTAAGATTTTGCTTTTTTAACCCGCCACCCTCTTTTGTAACAACTAGTACCACTTACAGCCTTGACCCCGCTATATGAATGTTCCATTTCCTGCAATTCAAAAATGGACGTACATGCATGCTGTGCGTATTATGCATCCTCTGACACGTAAGTTGATGTCTCTTTCCAATAGTGTCTAGTATTTCATATAGTATATATTGTTATAATTATATTTTAGATGTAATCAAAGCGCCATAATGAATTATGATATGAGAATTTTTATTTAGATTCAAAGACTTTGAAATTGTCTTTGGTTTCAATACTTGATTGCATTCATACAATTTTTTTACCACACTTTAAAAAGTATGGTTGACTTCACTTAACGGAGTGTGAATTTCCCATCTTTTCTTGGAGGCGAGGTTATACTCCCCCTCAATATCTGGTAGGTGAAATTCAATCTTCCCAACCGTCCAGACAAACTTGAACACCTTCAATCCGGGGGAGGTGCGCGTTGACCAGTCTCTACAGCCAAAAGCTTGGTGATTATGTGATTGGTGCAAAATACCATGGGCGGAAAAGACGCTGTTCCTGGTCTCGGAAATGTTATCTTTCCATGCCGAAGGAGAGATCTTACGCGCACGCCATAACGAAAAAAATGTTTCAGAGCAAGAGTTTTCCGTCTAGAATTACAGTCAATAGACCAGTAAGTATTTAGCATTTTAGCAACAATTATACGAGAACTATCTTTTAGCAATCAATTTGTAGCTCTGTCAAACTGTTATATTAAAATGTTCATCTCAGGCACAATTGGCGGATCCTTTCTGGCCGTTCTAGTACTTGTTTTGAATTTGTTTATAAAATTGTAAATTGTTGCAAAATTGTTAATTCGCAGATTTTGGCTCTGGGACATCGGGAGACTCTCCCGATTGAGATTTGCAAAAGTTGGAAATTGTTTAAAAATTTGCAAATGTTGCAATTTTTTATTGTATCTTGTCAATCCCCTTTAAACGCAATACAGACTTCTTCAATCCCATAGTTTTATAAACTTCCGTTCTCGAGATATTTTATTGCTTATTAGAACTTGGTATTTCATAATCACCCCCATTTTTTGCACTTTTACTCCACTTGCTTTCCGCACACATGTATACTGAAAAGTGAGGTTTGCAATGTCTCGCATCGATGGATTGCTTTATACGCTTCATGGCGCCTCGGTAGCGCCTCGAGGCGATAAACGGAGCGACGGAGTGAAGTGATTGTCTTTACAATTTCTTCGAAAAACAAAATAAAACAAAAAACAAGCACATGTAACGTTTATTGGCAATTTCGTGGGATCACTGCATTGACAATTACTGTCTTACGGCAACTATGGCAGTTGTTTTAAAGATTCAACCTTTCCTTTTTATTCTAGACAGCCATTAAAACCCCTGTTTCAATATTTTAATTTGCTCAAGAGTTATTAGTAAATAAACACGTTATCTGGTAAATTTAATATCGCCGAGAGAAGCAGTTTTATGACGAATATGAACAGAAGCTATATTATTTATTTCTATCGTCTCTATTCAAGAGAACGACTTGCATTGCTATATATTTATCGGCTAGCAAGGAAACAGTTTACAAATATAACGTCGTGCCAATGGGCCAGATGGACCACACATGTCGGAAGGCCAGCGAGGGGGTGGGGGCAGTCCTTTGGCGGCAAGCGGAAGGCCACCAGAGGCCGGCCCCTCCTCAAGGGCCGGGGTGGGC
Source organism: Gryllus longicercus (assembly GCA_038098605.1). NCBI lineage: Eukaryota > Metazoa > Arthropoda > Insecta > Orthoptera > Gryllidae > Gryllus > Gryllus longicercus. The sequence goes on along the minus strand of JAZDUA010000391.1, from coordinate 1,030,521 downwards.
GTGAGTGTCAACGCCCTCGGAACGCGGGTGTCAACTGCCGCAGAGGGAGATGATGGGTGAGTCCAGCCGCGGTGCAGCTGGACTCCAAAATTGCAAACAGGCCCAATTTTCGGGATGAGAGGACGCCGCCGGCTTGGGAGGTCTGTCACGTGACCCCTCGCGAGGCGGCTGGAGAGTAACCAGCCGTGGTGATTCGTTGTCGAACGGAATCGCGGTGCGGAAGGCACTTTTTCACCCGCCAGGGGTTATCGCGAGCTTCGGCTGCGAGGTGTGGCGGTTGCCACGGGACGCGAGACCAGGAGCGGCGCCAAGCCGCTGGGGTCTGCGTCAGACTGGGGCGGGGATTCCTCAGAGATGTACAGTGCTGGGAGTGCAGCGCTAGTTTCCAAGGAGTGTAGATAGTGTATAAAACTTGTGAATAAATCTGTACAAAACAACTCCGTGTCTGTGTGTTACTCACACCCGACGATGCCGCAGACGAGGAAACGTTAAATGGTGGCGGCGGTGAAAACGAACTTTCACGCAGTTGCAGCTATTCAAACATTAAATGGTAGCAGTGACATTGGACATCCACGCGATAGTGACTGTAGTAATTCACTGGTAGTGATTCACGCAGAGTCGTTAGAATTAACATTGAATACGGCAGCAAGTGTCGAAGTTGTGAATAGTGCGGTTACGTATAGGTGCCGCAGTAACTGAACTGAGCTGGAGCTTTTGATGCACTAGTGAAGCGCGAGGAAACATTAAATTGAGCGGCCGCAACGGGAGCATCAAGAACGAAGTCTGGCCCAGGCCTGGAAGGAAGGAAGGACGTCTACACACGTCCACGACTCAACCAAATCACCAGAGCGCAAGCGGCACCGTGGGCTCCCTGTACGTAAGTGTGTCTTTTTGTACTCGCCGGGATTAATTCAGGCAGTATGACGTATCTTGCGGGACTCAGGAAGGAGGTGTTGGTTCGAGTGGCCAAAGAGATGGGGGAAACGCTTTCTGGTAATGAAACGGTTGTTGCACTAAAACAAATAATTGTCGATAGCGCGCAATATGAGGAGGATGTTGTGCGGAAACTCGCTAATGTGACCAACGAAATTCTCATCGACGAACGCGAGAGGAAGGAGCGATAGACAGCACGAGATAGAAAAGTTGCGTATCACGACGACGACCTCTCACGGGAATCAATAGGTAGTACCGGTATTCCAACAAAAGCAAGTTCAAATTAAAAACGTGATGGTTCGGTTTAAGGGTGAAAATGATATTACAATGTTCCTTAGTGTGTTCGAAGCACAGGTTGGGCCACTAGGAATATCAGAATCTGAATGGGTGACAAATTTCATGGCACCGTTGCCTATTGAGGTAAATTCATGGTTGATGCAGGATTCGGGAGCGGGTGGCGTTGAATACGAGGAAGCAAAAACGCGGCTGTTAGAAATGTTTAAATTTAACGCCGAAAGATTTCGACAGTTATTCATGTCGCACCAAGGATGTGCGGGAACCATGTGGAACGTATATGCATGGGAATTAAGTAACTATTGCAAGGAACGGGTCGCGGAGCTTAAGATTACATAATTCAACGAGCTCCTAGATTTAATGGTTACGGACCAATTAAAGCGGAGGGTACCGGCAGAAATGTGCGACCATTTTATTGATGAGTGGGGAGATCTTGCAGCGTCACTCGAGCTAGCAAAGAAACTCGATAGCTATGAGAACCGAGCAGGCTGGAAACGTAGTTTCCCTAGGTTTACGGGCAACGAGAAAACGCAGATAAAAAGAGTGGACCAGGCGACGGAAGGTATGCCGCTAGTTAAAAACAGCCGGAATTGAAAGTTAATAACAGAGCCGAATTTGAAATGCCTAAGACGGCCACTTGCTTTAAGTGTGGAGAAACGGTGCACTTTCGTAGGCAATGTCCGGATCGGAAGAGCGTGGAAAAAGTAAATCAACGTAGTCGATACGCAAGGTCAAGCCTTGTTAAAACCGTTCACATGCGTCAAGGGTAAATAATTTTTCCGTTAAATTACTTCGTGATTCAGGTGCTACTTATGATATTGTAAGCGGCAAACATGTGACGGATGACCAATTGACCGGGGAATACGTTTGGGTGATGCAACCACTCGATGCAGAACCAAAGAATCTGCCGGTGGCACGCGTCACGTTAGAAGGGCCCTTCGGCAGGTTCGTTACGAAGGCAGCCGTAGCGAATAGTAATTGTCAGCTCGATTACTATTTATTAAGTAACCGTACGTCCACCGTGAGGGATGAGGTTTGTTGAACCACAACTAGCAGGTGCGGTGCAGATCAGGTCACAGATTCACGGAAGGACGCGTACAACTTCGCCGGACCGCCAAAGGCGTGAGCCGTCGCCCTCAGCGTCCACTAATGTCACGGGTGGAACGGAGGAATTGTTGGTGGGCGAAGATGAGGAAAGGGGCGCGGCATAGTTAGATGCGGGCATATTAAATCTTTTAAAAATCGACAAACAGTCATTCGCAAAAGCGCAACAGCAAGACGAGGAGATCAAAAAATTAACGGAGCTAGCCAGAGGAGTCGGCTCAGAAAAAATGACTATTTCGAATAAATCTGTACAAAACAACTCCGTGTCTGTGTTACTCGCACCCGACGACGCCACAATACGGACATTAGAAAAATGTAGATGCTGCACAAAACATCTATGAAACAATGTGCTACATTTCATAATACCATTCCTAATAACACGATTGGATATCTTGTAATGTACGGTAAAAAGAACTTAACATATGACTTCCAACATAGTATTATTCACGAAAATTTTAAAAATAAATGGAGAAAATGGATGTTGGTATCAATGTATTCATGGTTTTATGAACTGGATGACTAAAATAGTTTGAGAAATGAGAGTTTCAAATAACAAAAGTATATAATTACTTACCCATATTGATGTCGAAGACACAACTGAAAATAAATCAATTGTAGAAGCATTATATACACGTGTTCTCTTATCTCTAATTCCTTATCTCTTGCCCCTAATCCCTTGCCTCTAATGTTACTTACCCCGCCGCCACTGAAATTGGTTAACAAGCCATTCGTACGAATGGACAAGTTTTTCCGGAAATTCTCTGTAATATCAACTATTAAAACATTGCACATAATTATCAATAATCAGGTGAATTAAAACCAACACAATATTTTAAACAATTACGTTTTTATTCGTGAACAATTATACACTACAATCTACTTGATCTATTTACAGATATATTACACTTAATTATTTTTCTTTACACACGACTCCGTTCTCTTGATTATTTATTTACACAGTTCACTTCTTACACACTATTTATTTACACTGTTCTCTTCTTCTACAGTATCAGTCAGTCCGATGCACTGTCCTCGGTCCACTGCACTTGACCCCAATTCCCTGCACAGACCACAATTCCCCTGCGCAGCCCACAATTCCTTGCGCAGACCACACTTCACTGCGCACACCAGGGTCCACTGCACTGCTGTTTACCGCGATGCCCACTTCACAGCTCAGCTTCCACTGCAGACTTCAAACTGCTGACTGCTGTTTCCCCACTGCACCACTGCTTACCGCGATGCACCCTTCACAGCTCAGCTTCCACTGCAGACTTCAGACTGCTGACTGCTGTTCAACCACTGCACCACTCTTCACCGCAATGCACACTTCACAGCACAGCTTCCACTTCGGACACACTGACGGACTGACTGCTTCTCGGCTACTCACTGACGTCTTACTGCTCACAACTGACTTCTACTCACTGACTCGCGGCCGCCGGCAGCGGCGCATTTATATCTGCCCGACGCTTGTCTCCAGGCACCCGGCACATTCTCGGCGTTTCCCCGCGGCTCGCGAATTGTCCGGAACCGTCTAGTTTGGGGGGAAGGGAAGGGGCGCCGGCAGATGACGCAATCCACGCGCAGCGAATTCGGCAGGTGATGCAATATTCGTAACAATATATATTGTGACGACATGGGATTGTCCAACCCCATAACGCCACCGTCTAGTATGTGTGAACACCTACAAGCAGCGAGGATAGTATACGCGGCGGAGCAATGGCTATTAAACGCGCAACCTGTTATCCGTTGCCCGTACTAAAGCGCTCGAACTAGCGAGCAACGTTTTTCTCGTGGAGGGTTGAAAGAGGGGAAGCAACCCCACTCCTGAAATTTCCCCAGGCGTCGGGCCATAAATACCGTAACACACTTCGGGAGCGCTCTCTGATATTCCTGCAACGACAACGATCGCATCGGCAGCAGCAAAGGTCAGCAAGGTCTTCTCGAGATAGAGTAGGAGTTTATTTAAATACGTGGAGCTAGAGTAGAAATTAGACTACCGAAGTGATAGAAAATGGTGTAAATTTTGGAATCGGCAGCAAGACTAATATTGCCTAGATTCGCGCCGAAGGACTCTGAATTATTCCAGTACGGTCATATTGCTCCTTACTGCACAAGCCAAAAGTGTAGTAGTTAGGCCGCGCACGCAAACGAAAGGCACGCAAATTCGATAAACTGGAAGCGCGAGTTAATTTATACAACGAGGCGTGTGAATATAGAAGAAGAAGGCATCTCATAGAAGGCTCAAGCGTACGTGCGAAAGGTATGGTCTTGGATGGAAGGCAGGGCGTGTAGGTGCGAAGGATCTGGGTTCAGCGTGGGACTTCGAACGGTCGACGCAGCAAGTGGAGATTTCGGCGAAACGTTGGGGCACCCACAACCTTGAATCGGTGAGGTCATCTGGCAGCGAGCATCGCAGCGTCGGTGAGACACGTGCATTTGTACCACAGAAGTTTCGTTAGAGAAAAAAAAAGATCGCAGCAACGCGACAGTTCACTAAAATAGCTTAAAGTGGGAAACATTTTGTTATGCGTAATAGTAGATCAAGGGAAATCCCCAATTATTGAGGCAGTTAAAAAAAAGAGCCACACCTTGTACTGTTTTACGTGAAAGGTGGTTTATTTGTTGTACAGTTCTTTTTTGTAATTTTGAGGGAAGTTAGAATTTGTGTATTATAAGGTTTCTATTTGTGTTCTATTCATTCTCTGTAAAAGTGTGATTATTTTTTTTGTCGTGTAATTGTGCCACTAAAAGTTTATAGGTTATTATAAGCTTGTTTGTTCACAATCTTTGCAATTTTATTGTGTCGAGGGTTCAGACCTTTCTCGTACCCGAAAGATCCTGCTTCCTGAGAATTTTAAGCTCGCTTCACGAGCAAATCTTGATAACACGCTTACTGCACATGCGTGCTGCTGTTAAAGGTGGTAAGTTTGGGGTAGGCGGGTTAGAATATATATATATATATATATATATATATATATATATATATATATATATATATATATATATATATAATATCGAGGCGAAGGGCGCCTTTGGCACAATTCGCCACGCGTAATTGCGCGCGCCGTCACCCAAGTATCCACCAGCGAGTGCTCGCCTCCGAAACACACCCTTCCCTTCCATCTTTGTGTTTAGCAGTAGATGATTGACTCGGAACAGTCGCATTAAGAGACTTGGGAGCAGCTCACTAGCTAATCCCTAAGGGACAATAAATCACGAAGCTCCATACAAGGATCGCAGATGTGTGTCGGGTCACATAGGCATTAATGCGCAGTTCAACCCACGAGAATCACAGAGGTAGGGCGATAGAATATTCTAGAAACTTTTTAACGAGCCTATGGAAAGCTTCGCGCTAAGCACGTGACAGAACTGGCATTTTGTAAAAGGAGTGAGGACAGGAATCGGGTGAGCGAAGGGCGCTAGAAAAATCAGATAATTGGAGAAAGAGTGTTGGAGCGAGCGGTGGACCGTTCTTTGTTGAACGGCGACAACTGCCATACGACAACCGATTGTAATTCTCCGCGATTCTATCAGCCATCTTTTCAGCATCGGCATTTATTCCGGATGCGGGCTAGAACAATAGGATTAACACACTTGATTACCCGTGAGGGTGTGCAGCACCATCATTCGTCTGCCAATGACAAAACGCTGTCCTGGTGACATGTGACGACCTGCGACCCGAGCATAAAAAAACGACTCTTCACTTCGCGGACGGCCGATCTAAAGCCCAGCCTGAAGTCGGACATCCGTGCGTGTTCCTGCCGACTACAGGCGACCCCTATGGCGAGTCCTCTGTTGCCGCCGGCCGATATTTAGTCGTGTAATCCTTTCGGGGTGAGGTAGCAACATCACAATCATCACCATTCTATTAGTGACTTTACGTCCATTTTACTCAATAGGAAGAGGAAAGCGCAACAAAAAATCGTATATGAAAGAGACAATTTACCACGGTAATAAACGCTTCCCCGTCATTTTGTCGGGTGGTCACACAAAGAAATGTGTATTATTCGTAGTCAGTAAACCAAATTCAATCCTTCGACCCAGGGCGCTAACCCCTGAGATGCTCAACGCCGGTGATCAGACAACAGGTAAGGCATACTCTTTGCCCCCTCTAAATAAATTCAGCGCGTACATCCTGATGTCTGAAAGGGGCCGTCGCACCTTAAGTATAATGGTAATCCACCCCTTATGATAGTGTGACTCACAGTGGTGCATTACATAAATTGGCGTCCAACGTGAGAGGTTGCATTACTATATATATATATATATATATATATATATATATATATATATATATATATATATATATATATAAAATACGCAACGAATATTGCATCACTTGCCGGAATTAGCTGCGTGCGGATTGCGTCATCTGCCGGCGCCCCTTCCCTTCCCCCCGAATTGGACAGTTCCGAACTATTCGCGAGGCACATGGAAATGTGGAGAAAGTGCTGGTTGTGTGGAGACGAGCGCCGGCCAGGTATAAATGCGCCGCTGCCGGCGGCCGCGAGTCAGTGTAAGTCAAGTGTAAGTGAGCCAGTGTAAGTATGTCAGTGTAAGTTAGTGTAAGTCAGTGTAAGTTAGTGTAAGTCAGTGTAAGTTAGTGTAAGTCAGTGTAAGTTAGTGTAAGTCAGTGTAAGTTAGTGTAAGTCAGTATAAGTTAGTGTAAGTCAGTGTAAATAGTAAGGAAGTAAGCAGCCGCGAGTCAGTTAGTGTATGTAATCAGTCAGTCCGTCAGAGTGTCTGAAGTGGATGCTGAGCTGTGAAGTGTGCATCGCGGAAACAGTGGTGCAGTAGGGGAACAGCAGTCAGCAGTTTGAAGTCTGCAGTGGAAGATGAGCTGTACAGTGTGCATCGCGGTAAACAGCAGTGCAGCGAACTCTGGTCTGCGCAGTGAATAGTGGTCTGCGCTGGGAATTATGATCAGTGCAGTGAAGTGTGGTCTGCGCAGGGAATTGTGGTCTGCGCAGGGAATTATGGTGTGCGTGGGGAATTGTGGTCAGCTCAGTGGACCGTGGACAATGCATCGGACTGGGTGATATTGTAGAAGTGATCAGTGTAAATAAATAATAAGATTGCAGCGAAAAGTGTAAATAAATAATCAGATTGCAGAGAACAGTGTGAATAAATAATCAGGAGAAGTGAACTGTGTAAATTAATAGAGAACGGAGTCGTGTGTATGAAAAAAGGAAGTGAAGAACACAAGTACTGTGTAATATATCTGTAAATAGCTGAAGTAGTTTTTAGTGTATAATTGATTACGAATAAACATTTTTGTTTAAATACCTGTGTGTGTTGGATTCAATTCATCACAGAGAAGCGTTACAAATATATATATATATATATATATATATATATATATATATATATATATATTGTGGCGTTATGGGATTGTGTAACCCCATAACACCACCGTGTCGTATGTGTGAACACTACGGAGGCAGCGAGGATAGCAGGCGCGTAAAGCAAAGGTTCATAAACGCGCGGCCTGGTACTAAACGAAGGCGAACTAGCGAGCAACGTTTTCTTTGTGAAGGGTTGAGAGAGGGGAAGCAGCCCCACCACTGAGAATTTCCCCAGGCGTCGGACGATAAATACGCGAACCCGCAAGCGGAAGCTCTCTTTTCTTGCCACCACTCGTCGAGTAAGCAGCATTTTGATCACCGATCGCCGAGCCAGTAGCATTTTGATCACCGCTCGCCGAGTCAACACTTTCGTTAAACATTAGTTTAGATATTGTTTGCCGCTGCAACGACTACTAGGTAGGAGTATTCGGCGTCGAACAGGCGTTCTAGTTAGTCGTCCGCGAGATAGTGCAGATTCAGTAAAGTGTTTCGTCCATTAACGACACGGGAAGTAAGTTACCCGTTGTGAAAGAAGCATTAAAAGTTCTGGTTTAGCAAAGTAGAAGTAGCAACGAGCGAGGAACTTGCACGAGTATTCGGCGAAGTGCAAGGGACATTTTCGCAACGTGGGCGTAGTCAGAGGCGCCGGTAGCAGTCGAGGAAGAAGAAGAGGCCGACTAGGAAGAAGAACGGAAGAGGACGCAAGAAGACAGCGTAGACGGCAGAGGCGAATCCCGTTTCTTACGACGCAGAAGCTGGGACCGAGCGACGCAGAGTCCAGCGCACGACCATCAAGGCCAGAAGTGGGAAGTCCACGAGGTAACGGTTAGGGCGCGGGAAATAGGTCAAGTTCACGTCGGCAGGGAAAAGCTAGTATAGGAAAGTGTTAAGAAATTGAGGACACGGGTGGCAACAAATTGCAGTATTATAGTAGGAGACGTTTTGATGCGCTATTGCCTGCATAAAATATTCTACTTAGGACATTTATTATTCTGCTATTTTCAGACACAGTTAAACTGTAAAAAACTTGCACACATTTTGTTCTTTGCATGTAATATTTTGAAGCAGGAGATTGTAAATTGAAATTTTGGTTTCATGTGCAATGTAATTAGAATAGCATAAATTTAGATATAATTAATTTTCCAAGGGAATTCCCAGTGTAGATTAGGGTAATTATTTCAGAGTATCAATTTTGGAGTAAATTATATGTGTTCATTCATATGAGTGTGTGTTGTAAAGATTTCTATTTGTGTTTTGATCATTCTTTGTAAAAGTGTGATCCTATATTCTTGGTTTTTGTCATGAACTTATGCCACTAAAAGTTTATGGGTAAATTATACGCTCGTTTGTGTGCAATCTGTGTGATTTTTTGTGTCAAGGGTTCAAACCTTTCTCGCACCCTGAAGATCCTGCTCCCTAGATTTTTAAGCTCGCTTCATGAGCAAAACCTTGATAACTCGCTTGCGGTTCATGCGTGCTGCTGTTGAAGGTGGTAAGTTTGGCGTAGGTGGGTTAGCTAGATTTTTGGCGCCCAATTCGTGGGGCAGCGATCGATTAAAATCGAGCAAGCAAAGGAGAACCCTAGACACAAAAAACGAGCATTTAGTGGCATATATTAGGCTGTGTGCTGTGTCTTTTCAGCCACTGTTTTTCTGTGTACAGTGAAGTGTTTTATAGTGTATTGCATTATGATATTTTGGAAGGGAAGTGCATTCAGTAAAAAAGTAAAAGGCAGACGTAAAACGTTAGTATGGCAGGTAGTCAGGAATATAGGGAACCTAGTCAGATCAGGAGTGACATGGACAGTGAGGGCGACGAGAGGGACGAAGTACTTCGTAGGATGGAAAATCTAGGGTTGCACGAGGCAGAGGAAGTACATGAGCCGACCGCGGATCTCACTGAATCAGCAGAGACTACGCCAGAACAACCATCGCAACACACAGAAGAAGATCCGATGAGAACATTAATGCAGGCGTTATTAGGGAATTTTGCGCGAACCCTCGCACAACAAGTAGAAAATCAAGGGCGAAAATTATCCGAGGAATTTAAGAACAGTCGCGAAAATCAGAGGAACAAGGGCAAAAACTAACAGAAATTAAAGAACAGTCGCGAAAATCAGAGGAACAAGGGCAAAGACTAGCAGAAGAAATTAAAGAACAGTCGAAAAAATTAGCAGCAGAAATTAAGGATCAGTCGCGAAAATCAGAGGAGCAAGGGCAAAAATTAGCAGCAGAAATTAAAGAACAGTCACAAAAATTAGCCGGAAGAATTGACGACCAGACAAAGGTTTTCAATGAAAAATTCGAGCGGTTCCAACAGTCTATGATATCAGAAGTAGGTGTTAAATGCGACGAGCTTCGGGGAGAGATCGCCGTGCAAGTAGCGACCTGCACTCAGTTAATCGAGGAAAGGCATGCAGAAGTCGGGGCGAGAATTGGTTCAATATCTACGGAAATCGAGAAAAAAGATGAAGAGAATAGGGCACGTTTTGGGCAAATACAAAATGAAATACAGGAAGTTCGCGGCAAGGTTTCCGAAATCAGTGCAGATACGAAGCGACAAGTCGAGGCGCAAGTAATACAGAAACTGGAAGAACAAGAACGTAAGATTCAGGAACTGCGGGAAATAGCAGAAACAAAAATAGAAGGCGGGGAGCATGCCGAGGAGGCAATATCAATGTGCCGGCATCACTCAGGTTCTCAGGTCATCCAAATGAGAATCCGAATGCTTTCATTAAAGCATTACAGAGCTTTTTCGTACTTTCGAATGTCCGCGAAGCACACAAGACATTATTATTGCATCAAGCGCTAGAAGGCAATACAAGGGCGTGGTTAGAAACGTTATGCCCATTGCCAAATTCATTTGAAGAATTAGTAGCTAGGTTCCTAGACCGTTACTGGGGAAAGGAACAGCAAATGAATTTTAGAATTTCATTAATGAGCGGGTATTACCGTACTTCTAGCGGAACAATGCGAGACTACGCAGCACGAAAAATCGCAGCTTTGAAAATGTGTTCCCGTGTCGGATGAAGGAATAATTTGCATCCTAACGAGACATTTCCCGTTAAGCATCCAGAACTTGTTACGCAGCGAAAATGTAAAAGACGTAGAAAAATCCCAAGTTTTATTAGGCAACTACGATTTAGCATTTGAAAATATGAACCAAACACCGAAGGCAACAAAATCAAATATCAACGCGATACAAGTAATTCAAGACACGGCAGTTTCATCGTCAAAGAAAGGAGGAAACAAAAATCAAGGAGGATTCAGACAACATAGGCAGGAAGGAGGGCAGCGAAATGGAGAGACGGCAGGCGGGGAAACGCGCAGTCAAGGACACGACGGCGAGGGACCGAGTAGTAGCAGAAACGTGAACAGTTTTCAACGGGCGAGGTCACGGAGTCCGCGAAATGAAAACGGTACTAGAAATTGAACGGGACCGGGAAACACGCCAAGTTCGAGTTGAAGAGGGGTCCCAAATCGAACAATTATTACGACAAACACGCGATCCCTGTAACTGCAAACCGGATTACGAATGATGGAAGGAATTTATGGGAAAATTGGAAGTCAAGAAAAGGGGAGAAATGTTCCGTAATCGAAATTAGTTGCGCTGATGTGCATAGTAAGGCATTGGTAGACACCGGATCAATTAATTCTGTAATATCAGAAGAATTGTATGAAGAGCTTGTAAGAAAGAAAGTAAACGTTTTAGAATTACCGACCAATAACACTCGAATGGTAGATGCATGGGGGCGGAAATCTCATTCAGTGAAGAAGCAAGTATTGGTGGAAGTAACGATTAAAGGAAAAGTGTTCGATGTAATTTGTTTGGTAGTAAAGAAATTGATTTACCCGTTAATTATCGGAGTAGATTTTCTGGCGGAACATGGCGCTGTTATTGATATAGGAGAGACGCAAGTTTTGATCAACGGAGAAAATATGTGGAAGGAAGATGAAAGTGAAGAGGCGCAAAATGCACACGGTGATGAGGGAGACGAGGGATATATATATATATATATATATATATATATATATATATATATATATATATATATATAGCAATGCAAGTAACACAATTGAATAGAGAAGATAACGATAAATAACATAGCTTCTGTTCATATTCACCATAAAACTGCTTCTCTCGGCGTTTTATAATGTACCAGAGAATTTGTTTAAATATTAATTTAAGGAAATTATCATTATAAAAAAAACACTTACAGATATTAAAAGATCGAATCGCTGCGATATCACCTCTACTCTCGGCATCAAGCGTATGAAGCGAACAATCGAAGCGAAACATTGCAAACCTCTCTTTTTAGTGTACTTGTGTGCGAAGAGTGAACGGAATGAGTGCAAAAAATTGGAGTGATTATATATTAAGTTCTAATAAATAATTAAATATCGTGGGAACAGAAGTTGATAGCATCGATCTTGCGGAAGTTTGTATTGCGTTGAAAAAGGACTTAGAGAAAAAAATAAAAATTGCAGCATTGGCATATTTATAAACAATTACCATCATTTACAGATCTAATGAGAGGAGAGTCTCCTAATGTTCCAGGGCGAACAACCGAGAATTAACAATTTTGCAACAATTTACAATTTTATAAACAACTTTGAAATATGCGTTTCGAATCGATAGATGACTTCTAGGGAACCATTTAAAACAAAAAAAGCTAAATTAAAATATCTAGTCCATATTTAGTATTTTGGCAACAAATAAAATAGGTATTAATAATAATTTTGCATTTCTTGTCAAAATTGTTATTTTGTAATTTTTACTTCAAAGATAATTTGGGAACGTTGCCCGGCAGGAATTGCACGGATTTCAGATTTGTTTATAAATTTGTTAATTGTTGCAAAACTGTTAATTCGCGATTTTCTGTTCAGGGGCATCAGGGTTCTTTACACTTCAGAATTTAAATAATTGGAAATTGTTTATAAATTTTCAATTTTTCAAAAAAATATTGCCTTTTCTAAAATACCTTTAAACGAAATGCAGAATTGCGCAATTAGAATGGCGCTATCGTCTTTCATTTTCGAGATACGTAATTGTTTATGAGAAATTAGCATCTAATGTCAGCTTTGTTTTTGGCAGTCAATTCTTACGCAGTTCCCCGCAAGTCCTTTTCAAGCCGTTTTACAAATGAGCAGGCTTTCGGCTTCTGTAATTGGTGTTCTATATTTGCATTTAACCTGCTCTGTGTTGTGTGGAAGTGTATTTCTTCATTTATATATTTATTTATTTTTATTCTTTCGAGACAGACGTACGGAGTAACAAACGTAGTATGTGGTATGTATGTAATGCTACAGTAAATTGATTTCGAGATTTTTTAATCAGAAAAAAACGTTCGAGATAATTTAGTTGAAACCTTACAGTGCATTTTGAAACTTTTCTCCAAAACAAATAGGAAGTTTTTCGGCTAACGTAGTTACAGTCGAACATCCGCCACCGTCGTTGCTGGAACTCTAGGATCTGGCAGACAGTGACGCTACAGAGAAAACTGGATCGATGCCACTGTGCTATCGCAACATTGGAAAAGTGCACCTAAAATCATAATAAGTTTAGTTCCATTGCAAAGTTTTAATTTTTCAACATTACAAATATTAAACTGTTTCATACAATTCGTGCGCATAGTAAACATAAGAAACGACTTTCTGCTTACAAGTACGGTAAGTTATATATATATATATATATATATATATATATATATATATATATATATATATATATGTAGTACGGAGTTGCTCTACAGCTATTGCCGTTTCTCCGCTATCAGTCTCCATGCCTCTCTATTGGACCATAGATCATCTTGCATTTCTCTTGCCGTCATAGCCTCTTGCACTCCCTGCTGCCATGCAAGTCTGGGTCTTCCTCTCTTCTGTCTTTCTGTCGGCACCCATTTCAGGACTCGTTTTGGCCATCTTTCATCTGTTATTCGCATAACATGACCGTACCAGACGATTTGTTTTTTCTCTCTTTCGTCAAGGATTTAGAGAATTAGTAGATTTCTTTACATCCATTTTCTTTCTTTTGTCGTCGTTCCTGATTCTGTCACGTCTGCTATAACAACAACTTTTACGCCAGAAGTCCATTTCAAGGGCCAGCAGCTTCCCTTTTGTTCTTTTATCAATATCCCAAACTTTTGAACCGTATGTTGTAACACTTAACTAGCGAGGAGTAAAGACGTCTTTTAGTAGTGTTAGTGATGATTTTGTTCCATAAGACAGAGTTTATACTTCGTGTCACGTTTCTCCCCAAGCTTATTCGTCTCTCTATTTCGTTTTGGCTATTTCCCTTATTGTTAAAAAGTACACCAAGGTATTTATATTTGTTTACCCCTTTCATTTTCCCTCCATTTTCCACAAGAAGATCTTCTATTTCATTTTTACCAACTGCCAGGTATTCAGATTTGTTCATATTAATATTAAGTCCTGCTTTTAAAGTGTTCATTGAGTTTACGGATCATGAAACTCAAATCGTCTGCATCTTCTGCAATTACTACCTGGTAATCGGCAATATATAACGTAAACAATTTATCCTCTCCGATCGTCATTCCCATTACTCTGCATTGTTTCTCCCACTGCTGTAAAATTTGATGCAGATATATTTTAAACAGTGTTGGGGAAAGACAGCAACCCTGACGAAGACCTTTGCTGACTGGGAATGGATCCGAGAGCCTGCTGTAGATCTTAATCTGAGAGGTGTTATTCTTATATAGATTCTGTGTGGCTCCAATTAAGTTTTCACTGATTTGAAATCCATCCATTTCTTCCCATACTCTAGCAACCGGTACATTGTCATACGCCTTTTGAAGATCAATGAAACCCAGATGAATTTCCTTACCTCTCCTTGTTCTCTTTTCTGTAAGTTGTTTTAATGTTAACATATTGTCTATGACAGACCTGCCGGCATTAAAACCACATTGTTCCTCTCCTATTTTTCCTTTTATCTCTTCTTCTATTTTATTTAGATATTTTAGTTAGATGAAATTTGTAAAAAATATTTCTTAGAGAAAAAATTAGAATTGTAGTTGTTACAATATATGTTAGTTCAGAAGCTGCTTCTTCATTTCATGGTTTGTTTATATTATATAAATTCTTATCATATTATTTCAGTAATATATATGAGTTATGCGTCTCTCTCACGCAACCACAGTTTGTAAATGAGGTCTCTAAAAGAAAAATAATTTTACGGGGCCATGACGAATTTCACTTAGATTTTAAAATATAAAGAATTAGTTGAAAAAAACGCATCTAAATATTCACCTCAAATGCAAGCCGCAACACTAGGCAGCATTGTTGAGATCTATTTAGTTAAATAACTCCTAAACGAAGCTGTCTAGGACTTTAAAATCTTTACGAGCAGAATCTGCAACTGAATGTGAAATTAAACTAATTACTGATATTCGAGGCGATTGAACAGCACGGGTGTACCTTTCAGTTCTATAATAAAGTTAAATTATATACCAAGGAGTTAAGTTGTACTTACCCAATCCTGTATTTTCGCATGGACAACTTTACGTAGCTTTCTTAAGAGTAAAAGGCTTTTCTGACATTTTTGTGACTGTCAAGGAAAGCAAAATGCTGTCAAGCAAGGCTGTCTTCAAATATTTTTATTACTTCAAATATTGTTTTAAAGTCAATGTTGTGAATTGTTCCAAGAAAATTTGCCAAGAACACTGAATAATCTGTTACGTCGTCGGGGTGCGAGAGAACCACAGACACGGAGTTGTTACAAACAGATTTATTTACAATATTACTATACAATATTTACATCCTTAAGGAACTAGCGTTGCACTCCCAGCACTGCACTTCCCTGAGGTATACTTGTCTCAGCCTGATGCAGACTCAAGCGGCTAACTTAGCGCCGCTCCTGGCCTCCCGTCTCATGGCGAGCAGCCACACCTCGCAGCCAAAGCTAGCAATAACACCTGTCGGGTGACAAGTGCCTTCCGCACTGCGATGCGGTTCAAACTCGCATGCCGGCCGTTCCTTCGCTAGCCGCTTTTTCGAGGAAATCACGTGACCGATATCAATGAAGTCGACCCGCGGCCCGCGGCACCTCATTAACGAATTTTGGGCCCGTTGCAAATTTGGGCTCGTCGCCGCTGTCGGACGCGACTGTCGTCACATATCATCCCCCCGCTCTGACACCCACGTTCCGACAACGCGCCCCGGCCCGCCGCCTCCGAGCTTGGTAGCCAGATGGCCAACCCCTCCCCTTCGCCGCCTCCCGACTTGTGAGAGCCAGCGGGCACGTCACGACGTAAGAAATCCTTTTTTCAAAAAAAATTTTCAAACATCAATTTAACTCTTTGTTAGTTTTATTTGATTTTCTGTAAGTACATTGGAAGTAACGTTTATAAATTTGTTAAACAAATAAACACGTTTCGTCAACAACTTTCCTTCTCAAGGAAAGGATGGGGAAATGGATAGGGAAAGGGTGGGAATTAACATGCGAGAGTTCTCGCACGGGTACGCTAGTATGTCATAAACGCAATAATTCTCTGTTCTTTGTTGTTTTTTTAAATACAGAAACATACTTTTTGTGACCTGTCTCTCACACGTTATTCATATTTACGTTAGTGGCTATTTGTTCACATTATTGCATTTGTGAAGTCATGTTTAATTAATAATAGTTTATAAAGTTTCTAGAAAACTCAAATTTATTTCGTAAAAATTAGCTCAAACTGCATTTTTCGAAACGCTCAAACGTCATTTTCTAAAAAACGACTCCCAATTTTTTCTTCAAACTTTGTGCATGGGTAGTGCTAATTGCACTTTTTAAGATGTCATAAAAGTCATTTTGTTGTATTGTTTTTCTTTTAAATTACGCAAATGTAATTTTTTAAATGTCTCTCCCGCCTTAACATGCACTTTTTCAGCGATTTGTATACAGTATTGTATTTATGAGTGGAAATGCTTCAAATGATTTTGAATGAAGTTTTTCGAAAACGGGCCAATACAGTTTAAATGGTCAGGCACTGATCGCTCGACCGTCTCGAATATATATCATTAGAAAGTAAGGTACCTCTTAAACATTGCATTCTCTTAAAAATTGGAATTTTGGATTTTTTCCAAATTTTCAACTGTAATATCTCTGTTAGTGGACCAGATACAAATCTGAAATTTGCACACATTATCGATCGCTATGATAACAAACTTTAGTAAAAATTTCAACAATTAGATTTTACTCAAATATTTTTTTAATTGTATAGTTTCGTAAAAAAGGCTTCATTTCCACATTGATAATACTTGTGAGACGTAGTATTCATATTATTTTGAAGCTTTTTTTAAACTAAAATCTATTTTGTTTTAAAATAATCAATTATATTTGATTATTAATAAACATTAAAGTTGCCTAATATGTAATATGGAATATTACTTTATTTTAAGGCAACTTACATCTTGACATCTACGTTTGTAATTGAAAGTACGGTCATTTGGAAAAATCCAAAATTCCTATTTTTAAGAGGGTGTAAGTCTTAAAGGGGACGTTACTTACTAATGATATTTTACAAAAACATAACTATACTGTTATGTGTAATAGTACAGGAAAAATTAAGACTGAGATTCTATTCCTTCTTTGAGAAATTACTCTCAAAAATAGAATTTAGTTCATTCGCCTACCAAAGATTTGGTTGCAAATATTTCTCAAATAAAAAAATAGACGTAAATTATTTTTCGATTTGTAAGCCAAAGCATACTGAATCCAATGCCTTTGATTCTAGAATGCTAGTAGAACCTAGAGCTCAATAATTTAGAAAAGAGTAAATGTCTACAAATGAGAAAAATGGCACCATTTGTAAACCAGATCCAGTGAAAATAAATTAAAGAGTTTTTTGAACAGCCAAAACATAAGGAAATTTAATTACAAAATATATATTTTTTTCGAGATGGTCGAGCGAACAATTTATTAAATTCTAGAACCACTTAACATGGATTGGCCCGAAATGAAATATTTTCAGTGAAAAAGAGCTTCAAATTTCGTTTTTGCAGTAACGGTTAAACAATATTTTTTTTAAAACGGCTTCAAATTTTTGAACGAAAATTTCTATTCAGGAAGGGGCTTTATTCTTCTATATTATTCTTGAAATATTTAGGTTCTACCACTAGAAAATAGAAAAATTGATAAGATTTAAAAAAAATGTAATTGGAGCAGCGATTGATGGCAGTTGACAAGAGGATGGAGACGTTCGAAAAGCTAAGCCAAACCAAAGAAATTAGAAAACTAACTAGAACATGAAAGTCTGTGCCAGTCTGTAGCATCACTAGTTGTTTTGAAGCAAATTTATACAGTGACGTCTTTCTGGGAGCAGTTTCGGCCGTGTTGGCCCGTCATCAGTACAACTAGGTACCGGCGGGCAAACTTAACTTAACGAGCGTGCTTCATGTCGCTTGTAAAATATTCGCTGCTGCTACCTACTGTATTTGGACAGCTAGGAATAATAGGGAGATGGCAGTTGAATTTTTCTGTCCTGAAAAGCCTGTCAGTTGCGCTATTAAGCCTACCGGAAGCCTCCGCAAGGTTCCGCATTGTGCGAACGATGGAACTGGTGTAGCTACGGCGTCAGATTTGCTACCAATTCAAAGCAGGCTAATTTAAGTGGAGATCTTCACATGAGCGGGGAGGGGGTCGCGCATCAATAGCGCTCTGTGGCGAACTCCCGCCACCAGCACCGCAGACCCGCTACCGTCAGCAGAACCGTTCTAAATGGCAGCCTTCACTCTAGACGCGTCACATTACCAAGTTTTCCCCGCCATATGTCTTTCGACTGTCGGAGCGCGGCGATCAGTAGCGCTCGGCGGTGGTTGCAGCTCTGTTCCAAGCGGCGCGCGCGCAGGTGCTGCCCGGGTGGGACGAGCAGCCGGTGGCGGAGCCCGAGCAGAGCGGCCGCGCCTTGCGCTTCGGTGCGGCCGATCCCCGCGCCTGCTGTCGCTGCGCACCCGCCGCCCAGTGCAGCGCCGCCGCGGGCATCGGCATCCGCATCGTCAACACGGTGAGGCTACTCTATTTACTTTTGGGGGGCTGTACAATCTGCGCGTGTGCCGAAGCCCCACATGGCTTTTGTGGCTGAAGGGGGGAGACGTATAATCTAGCTGAAGCTAATCTTACAACTCACTTATAGCTAGCATCTCCTAAATAATCTCTTTACAGAAAGACACTTTGGCCGTTCCCTTAGAAGAAATATTTAACTTATAAATAACGCGTTTTAGTGTGAACTTTTTTCATATTTTTACTTTCATTTATACTCGAATTTTCGCACTGATTCACTATATTTACACTGATCTCGCTTTGCGTTTATTCACTCACTCAGATCACACTATATTTACACTATGCACACTATTTACACTAGCACTTTCTCGCCAAGGCACCGACTGAGCTCCAAATGTCCGTGGCGCATTCGCCCTTCGGTGGGCCCGTGTGGGGGCGCCGGCATCCTTCAGAGCCGCGGTTGGGGCGTCGACTCCAATCGTCGACGGCGATCTCGCCCCGCCGGCCACCGCGTCGGGTTGCTCGCCAAGCTTGCGAACTCCTGAGGCGGTAGCGCACGGATCGTGAAGGCGACGCCCTTAGGGCCCTTTGGGATAAAATAGGCCCGATGCACCTCGCTGTTCGCCGACCGGCCGGGGCCGCGGAGTACCCGCGGCGCTTTTGGGCCCAGCGCCCGACTAAACGCCGTCCTGGCGCGTTTGACGGGTGCCTCAGGAAACTGGCATTGGATACCTAGTATGCTATAGACGTCTCTGTTCAAAGGGTAGCGGTTTGCGGGCGGTTCGGGGAGATGCGGCCGCGCCGTTCTCCGCCACCCAAATCGGGGAAGCGGCCGCGAGAACTTCGCAAGCGTAGTCCAGAAGGTGCGCACGCAGGCAGTAAGCAATCGGCGCTTTTGAGACGGTTGCCATTCGTAAGGGCAGAGGAGCGGTTGGAGAAGTGTGGTACGGCTTCGATCTTCGCGCGCAAGTTCCTGGCGTGCTCGTCCCATCGGAGGCCGCGGTCGAGGGTAACGCCGAGGTATCTTGCGTGGGAAGACCAGGGAATATGAGTGCCCGCCCAGTGGGCTATATTAGCCCACTCAGTGGGATCTGCTCTCTGGCAGACGAAATTGACGGCTACACATTTTCTAGGTTTAGGGCTGGTCTTTTACGGGAAAGCCAATCTGGGAAGTCGGCGAGGCATATATTTAGGTACTTTACCGCTTGTCTGGCGTAATACGCAAAACCGTCTGCGAACATCGGGAGCCCGCAGCGTTGTAATCCTGTTTTCTCCACTGAAAGCGGCGCGTCGTTAATGACTAGGCTAAAGAGTGTCGGGGAGAGTACACTTCCCTAACTCGGTATTGAAGACACCGGTTTCCGCTGGACGGAACTGTTCGTCGAGAGAGCCTGAAAAGAGCTCATTTTTTTCTGTAATATCCTAGAGTATTCCGGCCCGAGGGTATTTGCAAGCACTTGTGCTGGTGCTGCGCTGCCTTGCAAGGGGTGGTTTACTCCCGGCTTGCGCCCCAGCGCTTTGGGTTAACCCAGAGTCGGCCCTCGTGGAGGTTGCGCTCTTCCATTGCTCTTATCCACCGAGCGTTTCTCTCACCCCTTAGAGACGAGCGGAATTCTCGGCTGAGAGCTCGCGCCCGCCCCGCGACAGCGGGTTTGCCAAATCGGCGGTGAATCTGTACTGCTCTTCGGAGCTCGCGCAGTGTCCCTCGTTGCTCATCTGTGAGCTCGGGACGAGACTTCTGGACGCGCGTCACTTTGTGTTCTTTTTGTAGGAAAGTTAAACTGTAGGTGTAAAACTGATCACTGCAGATTCAATTTCCGACTCGTTTTTAAGTGATTTCATCTCGAGCAACTCGCTCAATTTGAGCTTGAAAGCTTAGCTGTCGTGTGTAATTTGCATTTTCGTATGGCGTTTCTCAACAAGGGATTTCACACGTTACTGGGTTGTGATCGGAGTCCAGGGCGGAGATGGATTGCGGTTCGGTGTATTCTATGCCTTTCGCGATCACAAAATCAATAACTCAGCAGTTGAGGGGCCAAGTTTTTAATTGGGGTGCGAATTCTCAATAATATTTATGAAATAAAATGTGTTACATTGGAATAAAACACAGTGAAACCTATCTTAGGCGGTTTTTATTTCTTTCCAAAAACTGGCCGTTTGTACTGGTGGTCACCTAATGAAGTCTTCAGAATATGTTGTTATTTTACTTTATAGATTTACTATTTGTAAGAAAATTAAAGTATGCTTTGCTTTTTAACACTTTCAAACTGTATTTTTACTACATATTAAAATACACAAAATATTTCAATATTTTCTGAACGTTTGCAACATGTTCGTATATAAACAAAAAAGCTCGTATATAAACTTATTCAATTCCTCGTTTTTGTTTTGCGCAATTTGCAGCCTGAAGGAACGTATTGTTATGAGTAAAGACCGGATTTTCGTACGGCAAAACGTGTAGTAAAAACGCAATGCACCAAAACAAGCAAAAATATGCAATAAAAATATGAAAACTTTTCAAAACGATGTAGCCTAAAAACTCCAGTGAATACACTTACTAATTTATTTTACTTCTTTGGGATGAAATATAAGGTGAATAAAATATTATGAATTTTGTGTTTTTATTATAATTAAGTAAATACATGTCTCATCCCCGTCTGCCAAAACCCCGAATGTGCATTTTGTTAATTTTGAGAAAAAGGCAATTGAAACTTTGAAGCCCGTAGATAATTAGATATTTACAAAATATGTGAATATTTGTGTGTCAATTCGTCATATTAGTAGGTAGAATGATGTGCATTTCATTATGCTACTTAAAATGTGATTTCACTCTCCTCCATATCTTGATCCAAATCCGGGGTTGTGGTACGAGTATTACTACTACTATTACTACTACTATTACTACTACTGCTATTGTCACTGCCACTGCGACTGTCACTGTCACTGCCACTGTCACTGTCACTGCCTCTAGCACTACCACTACTACTACTACTGCTTCTACTACTACTACTACTACTACTACTACTGCTACTGCTACTGCTACAGTTACTGCTACAGCTACGGCTACATATGTAGCTACTGCTACTGCTACTACTACTACTACTACTACTACTACTACTACTACTACTACTACTACTACTACTACTACTTTTTTTATGAGGGGAACTGTGGAAATCTTCAAAAGACACCTCGGAGGGACCGCTCTCCTTGGTAGTGTGAGATTTTTACCCACTAAAACCACAAACCCTTTATGGTCCTTGACTGTTCCACCCCGGAACCGCTTTCGCATTACTTCAGGGTGGAGTCAAGCTGGCTACCCAGTGTTATTACTTTACACTATTGCGTCTGTTATCTCTTTGATCTTCTTCTTTTTTAGTCAGAATGTTCTTAATATATCTTTCGATTAGTTCCCAATTTGTCGGTGTCTTTGTCATTAATGCTATAATGTCCGGGGTTATTGGGCTGTCGAGCTTTGTGGTGACGTCGATCCTTTCATTAGCCCATGTTGGGCAGTTGAAGAGTGTGTGTTCGGCGGCGTCGTTATTGTAGCCACAGTAGTCACAGTTGTCTGCTTTTCCAAATCTTTTTAAGTAAGATTTGAAAGATCCATGACCTGTAAGAGCTTGTGTTAGATGGTAGGAAACAGAGCCGTGTTTTCTTAAAACTCATTTCGAAAGGTTTGGTATCAGTTTGTACGTCCATCTGCCTGTTACTTCTTTCTGCCAGGAACTTTGCCATCGGTCCATTAGATTTTTTCGAGCTTCTTTCTTAATGGCTGCGCGTTTGACTGCATTGTCTCCCTTCATTAAATCGTACACCTCCTTACGTTCCAGTGCTAAGAGACTAATGGGCGGGACACTAGCTAGCACTAACACCGCGCTTTTCGAGACAGTTCTGTAGGCCGAAGTGATTCTTAGAGCACCCTTCCTTTGAACTGCTTCCAGTTTCGTCCGAAGATTTTTGTTTTTGGCTACTTTTTCAGCCCAAACAGGTGCCGCGTACAGCAGTTTCGCGTGCATGACACTCATGAGTGTTCTTATTTTGAATTCGCTCGGTCCTCTTACATTTGGCATGATCCTCGAAAGTGCAGATGCCGTTCCCTGGGCTCTTTCGGCTGCCACGATTACCTGCGGACCAAAGCTGAGCTGGTTGTCTATGTTCATTCCCAGGTAATGGAGGGATTTCTGGCAGGGTATATTTTCTCTTCTAATTTTGAACTTTGGGGGGATAAACGATCTTCTGTCTGTAACTATGACTGCTTCTGTCTTGCCGACAGCCATTTCCAGTCCTTTCTCCGCCAACCATGCTTGGACGCGTTCTAAGCTGTCATTTATTTTAATTTCGAGGACTCTGGTGGAGTTTGCCGATGCTACGATGATAGCATCATCTGCGAAACCGACCAGTATGACGTTCGTGGGCAGAGAAATTTATAATAGGTTGTCATATAGTACATTACACATTAGTGGTCCAATTTTGGAGCCTTGGGGTGCACCGCAGGTCATTTTGTGTGTGTTTTTTCCTTACTTTTGTATTCTACTGTTCGACCGCTGAGGTAGCTTCGAACTATATCAAGGATGTACCCGGGGGTCTTTTTATCCCTTAGGGCGGAGATTATGTCGTGCCACTTTGCTGAATTAAATGCATTTTTAATGTCAATGCTGACTAACGCGCAGAAGCCTTTTTCTTCTTTAGTCTTTTCTGCAGTTTTCACAACCAGTTTGATGGCGTCTACTGTGGATCTGCGTTTTCGGAAGCCAAACTGTCTGCCTGAAAGTAGTCTCTTTGTGTCCAGTTGGGTTTGGATTCTTTCCATAATTAATCCTTCTAGAATTTTCCCCATTGTATCAAGTAGACATATGGGTCTATATGACGAGGGTTCATTCAGGGGCCTGTTCCCTTTCCTAATAAGAATTAATTTTTGGATCTTCCAGTGATCAAAAAAGACTTTGTTTTCCAGGCAATTGTTGTACTTATGCTACAGAAGCTCTGGGTAAAACTTGATTATTCTTTTTCGTGGCTTCGTTCGGGATACCGTCTCTGCCAGGGGCTTTATTGTTCTTAAGGAAGCCCCCTACTTTCTGTAGTTCCTCTACGGTAAATTTCGAATAATTTCCTTGGGTATCCGCCTCTTTAGTCGTGTGCTCCGGCGTTTGCCGCTCAGTGGGGAATAGCGATCTTAGTATTCGTAGTATCCAGGAGGGGTCGTCCAGTCCTGGCGTCTGCCTCTTGAGGCCTAGTTTCTTTGTCACCAGCTGGAAAGGTTTTCCCCATCGGTCGGACTCCACCTCTTCTATAAGGGAGAACCAGCGTCGCCTTTTGCTGTCCTTTATGGCTTCTTTCAACTTGTCCTTGCACTGGTTGTATTCTCGTTTTAGTGAAGGGCATCCTTTAGATCTTGTTTATCTCCTTCTCGCATTAAGACATTTCTTGCTAAGTTGTGAGATATCCTCAGTCCACCAGTTCATGGGTTTCCTGTTTAGATGTGAGTGTTTTTTGGGAATTGCACTGTTGCATGCTTCTTTGATGGTTTGTATAACATTCTTAGCATGTGTTTTCAGGGTTTCTTCTTTCTTGGTCCACCTCATTTCGTTGAGGATATTCCTTTCTTCCAGAAATGCAATCATTGCTCTTTCGTTATATTTCTTGACATTCCATGGCGTCGAGAAATTATTTTTGTTTCCGGCTTCTCCCGACCGTTTGCTGTTTCTTTCAATGAAGAACTCTATATACATATGGTCACTTAGTGTGATCTCTTCGAGGACTGCCCAGTTTTGTATTTGGCTTGCCACTCTATTGCTGGCCAGAGTCAGGTCAATAATAGAGCTGGAGCATCCTCAACGAAACGTTGCTGCTCCGTCATTGTTCATCACAATGAGGTTTTTACGTGAGCACATATCTGTTAAAAGCGACCCTCTTCTATTGGATTTTGGGGATTGCCACTGCGTTGATTTGGCGTTGAAGTCGCCACCGACAATGACTTCTCCTTTTGCCGTTGCTATAGAATCTTCAAGATTTCCGATATTTCTCTCGAAGGTATCCAGGGCGTCGTTTGGAGAGAAGTAACAACTGTAAATTCTTATGTTGTTTATCTCGACCCATACAAAGCCCTCGTTACCCTCGCAGAAGTCTTGGATGAAGAAATTCTTATTGATTAGTATTCCGGCTTTGCCGGTGACATCCTGGCACCATGGATTAATTTCGTCTTTCCTGTAGAATTCGCTTATTAGCGATATATCTATGTCCCTCTGTCTCTGGGTTTCGAGGAGGAGGTCCTGGACCTGTTTCCCTCTGCCTAGGTTTACTTGAAGAACCCTTAGCATTGTGCTCGTCGTTTTTCCAATTCTTTCTGGAAGGTATTACACCATCTGCTTCCCGGGAAGTGTGTAAAGTTTGGTTCGTTTTTAGCTTTACACGTTGTGCACGTGGGACCTTCCTCGCAGTCTTTTTGTTTGTGTTCGTTTTTTCCACATTTCCAGCACTGCTGGCTTTTGTCTGCGTTAGTGCAGCCTCTCGAAATGTATCCACATTCTAGACATTTGTAACATCGACGCACCTCTGTCCACTCCTGAACGTGGCAGTTCACCCACTCAACGCGGATAGTCCTCTTTTTCAAGAGGGTCTCCGCTTGCTCTTGCTTAAGTTTAAGTATTGCAGACTGTAAGCCTGCGTATCCCTTCCTCACTCTTAGGAGCTGCTTTGGGGTAATTTCGGTCTCGCCGATTTCTTCCACGACCGCCGAGAGAATCTCTTCTTTGGTAGAGAATTCCATTACGCCCTTAAGAATAACTGTCGTTTGCTTTTCCAGCGCAACGACGCTCTCCTGGTCTGTCAGGGCCTCCGAAAACTTTTCCTTAAACTCTTCGAGATTTTCTTCTTCTTTGAGGACAAAAAGGTATTCTCCCCGCCGTGTCTTGCGGATATTTTTAAAGTCAGCGCCGTCAGTTGCGGGGTTCAGTTTATTTCCTAGCTCCTTGAAAATGTCTGCAAAAGTGATATTATTCTTTGCAATAACTTTTATGGCCTTTGTACGGGTTTCGGTTTTCGGCTTCTGCTTCAGTGTAGTCGTTTCTTTCGCCTGTTTCTTTTTATATTGTACTGTTTGCCAATTTCTTCCTCGCATGTTTCATCGCATTCCATTTCGCGGTTTTCTTGGTTTGTTTCGCCATGTTCCGCCTCTTGAAGCCTAACTCCTTTCTTGGTCATTTCGGCTGACTAGTTCGTTCTTCTGTTGATCCTGCTTCTTTCCCTTTTGTTTCTTCACCCTACCAAGATCCTTGAATAATTTCACTTGGCATGTTTTGTCCACCATGCGCTTTTCCTCTCCTCTTTTGCATTTTTCAATGCTAATAAGGAGGTTAGGTGTATTATTTCCTTCTAAGCTTTGGAGGAGCGCCATTGCTTCCGTCATACCTTCCTTTACAACTTTTTGCATGTTTTTGGTCAAGGCGATCACCCCGTTCATGCGGGACAGGCACGCTCCAAGTCCCGAAACGGTTAGTTGTAATTCGTACGCGGCAGATTCCACATTTTCCATTTTTACTGCTCCGGCCGTGTGTTCCTTTTCTCCGCCACTGGAATTTGTCATTTCCAAATCGACTCCGCTCTCACTCGTGACATGGACGGGCCCGTCGCCTACACGGTCGCCATCTGGCGGAGTGGTTGCTACAACCGCAGGGCCAGTCCCCGGGGGTGGCATCCCCTTTCCCTCAACACCCGACAGGTCGCGCTCTAAGCCCTTTACAATGGCGGCGGGCGGCGAGATCCTCCGGTCGCCGTTAGGGTGCGCCTCCGACACCTCCGCGGCCTCCACCCCGGCTCCACGACAGGTGCAGGTCGACATGTCACTAGGGCGCGCTACGTTCGGTAAACATTCGCGATCACAAGAACGCGTTCACAGACCGCACAGAATCGCATATGTATGTATCGACACTGTATAGGTGTTACGGGGCCCCTGTTCTGCGCTTATTTCCAGTAGCGCCTGGATATCCGATGCGTCGGAAGAAGCCTACCTGTTACTGATCAGCGACATTGACGCTTTATATACTGGGCTGGAACCAGCAGCAGCTCAGAGACACGTCTACTGGCACCGCGCAGGGCTGCCACTCTACTCCTCCTCCTCCTCCTCCTCCTACTCCTCCTCCTACTACTACTGCTACTCCTACTCCTCCTACTACTACTGCTACTCCTACTCCTACTCCTACTCCTACTACTCCTACTCCTCCTACTACTCCTAGTCCTCCTCCTCCTCCTCCTACTACTACTACTGCTACTACTACTCCTACTACTACTCCTACTCCTACTCCTACTACTCCTCCTCCTCCTCCTCCTCTTCCTCCTCCTCCTACTACTGCTACTACTACTCCTAC
Organism: Gryllus longicercus; assembly: GCA_038098605.1. Lineage (NCBI taxonomy): Eukaryota > Metazoa > Arthropoda > Insecta > Orthoptera > Gryllidae > Gryllus > Gryllus longicercus. The sequence goes on along the minus strand of JAZDUA010000391.1, from coordinate 1,003,484 downwards.
TCGTACTCCTCCTCCTCCTCCTCCTACTACTACTACTGCTACTACTACTCCTACTACTACTACTCCTACTCCTCCTCCTACTACTGCTACTACTACTCCTACTCCTACTACTACTCCTACTCCTCCTCCTCCTCCTACTACTACTACTACTCCTCCTCCTACTACTACTACTACTACTACTGCTACTACTACTCCTACTCGTAACCCTCCTCCTCCTCCTCCTACTACTCCTACTCCTACTACTCCTCCTACTCATCCTCCTCCTCCTCCTACTACTACTATTACTCCTACTCCTACTACTACGCCTACTCCTCCTCCTCCTCCTCCTCCTACTACTACTACTCCTACTCCTACTACTACGCCTCCTCCTCCTCCTCCTCCTCCTACTACTACTACTACTCCTACTCCTACTCCTCCTCCTCCTCCTACTACTACTACTCCTGCTACTCCTCCTCCTCCTCCTACTACTACTACTGCTACTACTACTCCTACTAGTCCTACTCCTCCTCCTCCTACTACTACTACAACTACTGCTACTACTACTACTACTCCTACCACTACCACTACCACTACTTTTACGGATACATGATTTACTATAACTCCCATTAACAGCAAACGATAATAGAAGCCTGATGGCCCGAGCCTCGCCATATTAATAAAGGCATATTATTATTATTATTACCATTATACATTATTCACAGTATATACTGGTCGGTATGTCAACCACACACAGGAATGATGACCAGGTGTGTGGTTGCTTTACTGAAGGTTCAGATGGCTTCTGACAATACGGCATGTATTCAAAATTACACACTTTTGCATATTATATATATTCCTGGCATGCAAGTGAAGACACTCCAGTGCCCGAAGTGTCATTTTTGGGATCACTCCTGTAGCTGATATTATTATTGGCACAGTTGTCACTTTACTGAAGTTCCACTGAGATGCGACTTCATGGGCGAGATCGGTATACTTCTGGATCTTCTCTTGATATTTTCTCGATATGTTGTGGGTATTGGGTATTGATATATCGATAAGGAAACCCTGCTGATGGTTTCTATCAATGTACGTTATATCGGGTCTATTGCCGCCGACATGTCTGTCAGTGATAATGGAGCGATCCCAGTAGAGTGTGCGCTCACTACTTTCAAGCACATTCTGAGGCACATATTTATAATACGGCACGGAAGTGGCGAGTAAGCCCGTTCTCAATGCCAATAATTGGTGGACCTGCTTCGCCACTTCATCATGCCTCTTTTTGTATTCCAACTGTGCGTGGCTGCTACATCCACTTGTCACGTGTTGGATAGTTTCGCTTGCAGCCTCACATCTACACGAGTCGGAATGAATGGTAGAATCTCTCAGAATGTTTTCTGTAGTTCAATGTTGGTACCACTTGGTCCTGGATAGCTATCATGAAGGCTTCTGTCTCCGGAAAGAGATCCCCGTGCTGGAGCCATGCGTGCGACGCAGAGATGTCGACTTCTGGTTTACTCAGCTCGTGAGGGTACCTTCCATGCAGTGCCTTCGCTTTCCATAAGGATATCTTCTCTTCCGTTTCAATGATTGGTTGAACAGGCGGATCAAGCTTTTTCAAGTTCAGAGGACTATAGTTATTATCAACTGCGCTCACTGCTTGCTGAACTCTCCCACAATGTTCCAAGAAGTATCTTCTGAGTGAAGCAATTTTAGAGCTGTGTAGATTTATGAGATCTACAATACCTCGCCCTCCTTGCGACCTTGGAAGGGTAAAACGCTCAGTACGTGAATGGGGATGATGATTTCGGTGTTGAGTCATAGCGGTTCGAATTGTCCTCTGGAGGTTGTCGAGGTCGGTATTGCTCCATTTAATAACGCCAAAGGAGTATGTCAGCACTGGAGTAACAAATGAATTGATGGCCTGCACAAGGTTTCTAGCAGAAAGTTGAGTTTTTAAGAGTCCATGCAATCGTTTACACACTTCAGTTCTTTCTTCAGTATGTTCTTAGTAACAGTGTGTTTGATTCGGAGTGACTGTTGGAAACCCACGTATTTGTAAGTTTCATGGGGTTCCATGAAGGTAATCTTTGGTTCATTATCAGTTTCCAAATTTATAACTTGCATATGACCCCGAATGATATTCACTCTCCTGCACTTATCCAAACCGAATTTCATCTTGATGTCGTCAGTGAACTTCTCCGTCACGTTTATTAGTTGCCGCATATGACTCTTGCCGCATATGACTCTCAGTGTCTGCATAGAGCTTCAGGTCATCCATGTAAAGAAGATGTGAGACCCGGAGAAGAGTTGAGTTCCCCTTTTTAAGAGCGATTCCATAATTAGCTGAATTAAGTAGAGTAGACAGGGGATTCAAGGCTAAGCAGAACAATAAAGGGCTTAAAGAGTCACCCTGGAAAATTCCTCGGCGGATGTGTATAGTATCTGTATGGACGGATTGTTTTCCATTAGAGAGATACAGTTTTGTATTCCATCGACTCATCGCGGTTTTCAGGAAGTTTTGGATAAACGGGTGGACCTTGTATACATCCAAACAGTGAAGGAGCCAAGAATGGGGCACGGTGTCGAATGCTTTAGCGTAATCTATGTAGCATTCGTACAAGTTTCTTTGTTTTGCAAGCACTTACCTCATAATTACAGAGTCTATTATGAGTTGCTCCTTGCGTCCCCGAGATCGAGGTCTACATCCTTTCTGTTCATTTGCTAAGATGTTCTGTTCCTCATTGTGTGTCATCATCATTTGTGAAACACAAGATGTTATGAGTTTGTAGAAAGTTTGAAGGCAGGTTATAGGCCTGTACATCGAGGGGTCTTTAGTGTCACTCTCCTTTGGTAACATGAATGTTCTACCTTCAGTGAGGAAGTAAGGTAGATTTTCTGGATTGTGAAGCAAATATTGAATTATATTAGCTATATGATGGTGAGTGCTGGTAAATTTTTTCAGCCAATAATTGTGCAGGCCATCACTGCCTGGTGCCTTCCAGTTATGTGCTTTGTTCAAAGCTGCTTGGACAATTTCCACGGTGATGATTGGTTATATTATTATTATTATTATTATTATTATTGTTATTATTATTATTATTAAGCACATGCTTTCTAACTACCGTACACAATATTTATTTTCAGAGAAATATTGAAAGTACATTCTCACATTGGTGGTGGTGGTGGAGGAGTCTTTCACATCCCAGCCTTCGTATCTATCGGTGTAGTCTTCATTATTCAATCCTCTTTTCACCATTGTCTCATCCACTCCTGTTTAGTTCTTCCTCTTCTTTTTTCCCTCTTCTTCGATGGGTAGTTGGTTGCCATTTCCACAATATTTTCAGCCATTGTTCTTTGAACATTCTTTGCAAGTGTCCACACCATTTTAGTCTTTCAACTTATTTGTGTGAGTTATATTGAAACTTACTTCTGCTTTCTGTTTAATTTATTCGTTTTTAACTTTATCCATTAAAGTCAGTTCGCAGCTCAGGCGCCAGGAGTCCATTTCCATTGCTGTTAATATTTTTCGCTCTTTTTTGTTATTTCCCATTTCTCAGATCTATAAAGAGTACTATTCTCTACAACAGTCTTATACAATTTTCTTTTTACACTCTTACTTAATTTCTCTTTCAGTATCAGTGGATGTAATTGCCGTATAGCTACTCTACTTTTTACAATTCTGTTTCTAATATCTTGCGTACTCCCTCCATCTGTGTTTATTTCTGTGCTGAGGTATGTGAATTTTTGACAGGAGATTACTTCCGAATCATCAACCTGTTTCAGATCTTTAGCACTTCCTCCTACAACCATGTACTCAGTCTTGTTAAGGTTATGTTCAAAAGTCAGGATATTTTAGATTAGTTATTACAAACTTCTAGAACATGTTGATGCGTCGAAAATGATCAGTTTTTGTCACTGTGCATAAAGTGGGAAATTTTCTTATGACTTGTGATATTAATTTGTGAGTGTTAACTTATGATATTTGCCACTGAATGTTACACACTTCCATGTGCTTCGGCAAGTTCATGAAATCTCCTTGAGTGCTTCGTAACGTGATTTGCATAACACCTGGGCACAAGGAGTGTTGTGACAATCAGGGGCAAATGACACATTGTAAATCCGTTGTATGAAATTTCCTATTCTATGTTCATTGGCAAAAGTGATCATTTTCGACTCTTCTGCATCTCCTAGAAGGTTGAAACATTTATTCTGAGAATCCAGTGCTGTGCAGGGTTTAATAGAGCATGTTGCGCGGCAGGGGTGTGCGCCGGGCGCCCTGCTGTGCTGCGTGGCGTCCGGGCCGTCGCCATCGCCGTCACCGCTGCCGCCGCCGGCGGCGTGTGGGCGGCGCAGCGTGACGTCGGACGAGGGCGCGCACCCGCAGCCGGCGCAGGCGCGCTTCGGGGAGTTCCCGTGGCAGGCGATGCTGCTGAGCGCGGATGGCCGCTACATGGGCTCTGGGGCACTGGTTGGGCCTCGCCACGTTCTCACCGCTGCACACGTCCTGTCCACGGCGGCCGCCGACGCTCCCGACTCGCTGCGCGTGCGCCTTGGTACGTCCCAGCAACACAGGGCAGCTCCGCTGTCTTACTGCAGATATTCGTAATACACATTTACTGATAATTTTTCTGCTTTACAAGTTTACATTTACCGTCCTTGCTTGCATGTTAGCAGACTCAACTTGTTTTCTCTGAAATGTTTCGAAAAAGCAACGCGTCTCATATGTGATCGATTTCTGCGATAATGGTGGTTTGTCAATAGTGAAGTAGTTTCTGGTTTTGAAAGACAAAGTGTTGTGAGAAAAGTTGTATATGTTTGGATACGCGTACATTAAGACACATTAAGTTTCGCGTCGAAAATGTCTTGGCCCGAGAGGTTGATGGCGCTGAACAACCCTGCTTACCGACAGAGCTTCCTAACGTTTATTTTCGAAACTACGTTCTGTAAATCCAATAAACTGCCAAAAATATATTTTTTTTTGTTTAGGAAAGTAATGTTTTAGTAAATAAGTCGGTAGAAGAAGAAAAAAGTGACAAAGTAAACGCGGAACCGAATTGTATATTCTCATTAAATAAAAGGGGAACTTTCGAACAAGTGAAAGAAAAATAAACAATTTTAAGAATCATCGGGAAGCATTTCGAAAAGGGGGACAAAAATTTACAAGGACAAATTAAATGGCAGAAAGATACTTACATAGAAAAACAATTGAATATAGGCAGCATTTATTTATTTATTTATTTATTTATTTATTTATTTATTTATTTATTTATTTATTTATTTATTTATTTATTTATTTATTTATTTATTTATTTATTTATTTATTTATTTATTTATTTATTTATTTATTTATTTATTTATTTATTTATTTATTTATTTATTTATTTATTTATTTATTTATTTATTTATTTATTTATTTATTTATTTATTTATTTATTTATTTATTTATTTATTTATTTATTTATTTATTTATTTATTTATTTATTACTTATTTTTATTTATTTACTTTTTTATTTATTTATGTCAAAAACAGTTTAAACTGTTTGTGACGTGCTATGGGGAGAAGTTGATTTGAAGTTACATTTATGTCCAGAAGCAAAACAAGGGGCCATTTGCTCAAGGATCAAGGAAACAGGACGAAAACCTGATTGAAAAGGGGGTCATTGACCCAGAATCTGAAGTACAATACTTGTTACAAGTTCTTTAGAATTATACAATCCAAGTGTTAAATAATTCATTCAATCCCATTGTTAAAATTAATATTACTTTTTGGATGCTCAATATAGTCTCCAATTGTATAGAAACAGTCGTGCAGCAGAAAAGATTTTATTTGGAACTTAAACTTTTGTATCGAATTTAATCGTTTAATTTCATCTGACAAGGTGTTGTAAAATAATATACAGTCCATAGCACAGAATATGAGTGATGCCTTTGCGGCCAAATCTGGCTTTTCCACAGTTTGTACAACCACGGTTGCACACTTGACAAAACCTGAAGTCTACACGAGGTAGTATCGTAATTGTAAATATTGTTTACACAATTTTAATTATTGTTGAAATTGTATCGTGTAAGTCTATGGAAAAACTATAGTACATATCATGTGAAATATTGCAAAAATTTAGTTGGCATTATTTGCCATTCATTTTCCAAAGTTGACAATTTTCTATTATGTTACTGAAGAGTTCCCGCTATCACTTCCTAGTGATATTAATTGCAATATTATAAAAATTGATATTGTTAATAAATTATGCTAATAATCTACATATCATTTTTATTTTTGAAATCTCCACTCAAGTTGAATATTATCCTGAATGTTTTTATATAACCATAAGATAAAAGAAGAATAAATTTGAAAATCTTAAAATGTTACGAATCGATGCAGGTTTTTTTTAATATGAGCTATTACGTCAAAGAATGAATCAAAAACGTCTTTGAATAATCATGAAAGAAATTCGCAGTTTTTTGTTAGAAATGTCAAAATTCTTAAACGGAACAGTGTCCTCGACTGTATTGCCTTACCAATATATATTAAGTTTTAGTATGGTCCCCAGAAACAGTGACGGGAGTATTAAACTCAATTGGAGAAGGTGTCTGGCAATCCAAGAAAATCTCCTTGACTTGTGGCATTGCAGTAAGACACCGTTTTAATCACAGAAAACACGTTGTTCTTGTTTTCTAATGTTAAGTTGTGAAATAATTTTAGCCGTTGTAAGGTACACACATAACGAATATTTTTACCCAGAAAACGAATCCCAACACATGTGCACTTAACCTCAAAATACATTCGGTTTTACATCAACACGCAAAACACCAGAGTTTCAATAAATTCGCAAGTCAAAAATTCCGGAACTACGTCTACTTTCTCTATTATTTACTCGAAATTCGATTTCATGACTTTTTAAATTATCTGAAAGAAATGTGCTGAAATGTATTGAGTCTCTTGACAACTGCATAGTGCAATATTATTGGCAAAACTGTCTGAAACGATGTGACGGTTATATAGATTGATTTTAGATCAGACGATGATTATGATTAGGGTTTAAGAATGCTTCAGAGTCTAAGGTCATTGGACCCCATGTCAATTGGTGTGAACAAATATATACACTATGACAGTGGTCACTTAAAATATTTTGTATTAATTACAAGATAAAATGAGTATAAATTTAGTAAACTCTGACTAATTGTAAAATAAAATAACGGACAACGACAATGTTACTTGAAATATGCAAAATAGGTTTATGAAAGGCACGTTAAAAATCATCTTCCTCCCTCAGTCTACACTAAAAAGTTTATTTTCTTGACGAAAGTTAAAGACTTAGCAGAGAGAGGATTAGTTGTTACCCACATCCTCGGAAAGCAAGGACTTCTCCGAATATCTCTTAAATTATTCCAGTGCACGAGATCATGCTATACTGTATGGTCTGTTCTTAATTTGTGTCACTTAGGGGGTGGGTCACTGCGCGAGAAGATGTCTCTCAGGGATGGGATCTTTTGGGGTATGAGAAAGATTTACACCCAGACACAAAATCGATAAAACAGTGTGTATATTCTCTCAAGAATATGACCACATATAACACACTAAATCAAATTACCCTTCACACACTTTGAAAATTGGCATCGCTTGTTCACTTTAACTCGAATATTTCTTCCTAAACCACTACTTTTTTACAAAAATGCCCGTGCACGGTAACTACTGCTTGGAGGGCACCGTTTGAAAGTAACAAAACATTAAATCCCGTGAAATGATTCGTTCAATACATTAAATTCCTTATTTACACACAAAGCTTAGATTTTAATAATCGCAACAAATTATTAATGACTTCAACTACTATTATTCACAGATAACTTTTTCGAGAAGATTACACAGAAATGATGAACTAATATTTACACTGCGTTTCCCGTAAAATATAACATGAATGAACTGTATTATCGGCGTACAAGTTTCAGTTAGTTTGCCGTGATCTAGTTGGTATCAACGTTATTATGCTAATTTAGACGTGTAGCCTTTCCGCTGCTGCTCTAGCATTCATCTCTACCTGCTCTCATTCCCTTCACAAAATGTGATACTTGCGGCCGCACGCATAGTGCGCTGATCGCAAACCTGGCTTCTTCGCCGTCGCGTGACCTTACCCCAGTTTCGGCCGCTGTCTCTGCGAATATATATATATATATATATATATATATATATATATATATATATATATATATATATATATTGTGACGTACCTGGTTTGCGGTACTTTTCACTACATTTATTTTTAGAAAGGACGGGTGTCTTGGTTCGTGAATGGGTCTCGTAAGGTTTGACAAGAACATTGGAAAAACTCAATTATAATTTCTTTGAACAAACAAGCAATTTATTACCGAAATCACACATTTAGTACATCAATTTCAATCTAATTACTCCCTGTTTTGGTACCAACACTATACCCATGATCTTAGATTTCACAATACCTTGAATACCAAAAATAATTCGTTTCTTCTCGGATGGTTCCCAACGGCTGCGACGATCGGCGGCCTTCGGCGCGAATCGGCGCCCTTCGGACGGTTGACTGCGTGGACGCCCGTGGCACCGACCCTCTGCGGCGGTTACACGATACCTCCGACCGTTGCACGTGTCTTTCAAATCGAGTAGGCACTACTTCTAAATTACTGTCCACCTATCCCATGCAGTTTATCTCGATGCTTTTTTTGCGGCACAATCCACCAGTTCTCCTGCGCTTTCCTTTTACAATAACGCAGGCACGTGGCCACTACCCATGCCGTTACCAGCCACGCGGCTTACAGTTCTTGCCTTTTTCACCACTGTTCCTGACGCCAATTCCACGCCTGTCACACTTAACTCACTTCTTGTTAGCTTCCCTTACATTATTTAACTTCATTTTGTCCTTTTTTCACTGCGCGCACCAACATCGCTCCTCTCTCCTTCGAGTTCTGTTCCACACTGCTCCTGCCGTCGTCTCGCCCGGTCTCGCCGCCTTCTCGCGCCTGACCCGTTCCCTTGTCACGTCCGTTACTCGCCGCCGTTGCCGCGCAATTCGAAATAGGCGTAATTGGGAGAAAATGCCCTGCGTTTCGAATTAATTAGAGAAACGCTCCGCGTTTCAATATATATATATATATATATATATATATATATATATATATATATATATTCTAACCCGCCTTTTGCAAAATTACCACCTTCAACAGTATCACGCATTGCAGTAAGCGTGTTATCAAGATTTGCTCATGAAGGGAGCTTAAAATTCTCAGGAAGAAGGATCTTTCGGGTACGAGACAGGTCTGAACCCTCGACACACAAAAATTGCAAAGATTGTGAACCAACGATCGTATAATTTACCCATAAAATTTTAGTGGAACATTTACACGACAAAAAAATAATAACACTTTTACAGAGAATGAATAGAACACAAATAGAAACCTTATAATACACAAAAACTAACTTCCCTCAAAATTACATAAAAGAATAGAAACCGTAAAATACACAAATTCTAACTTCCTTCAAAATTACAAAAAAGAACTGTACAACAATTAAACCACCTTTCACGTAAAACAGTACAAGGTGTGGCTCTTTTTTTTAACTGCCTCAATAATTGGGGATTCCTCTTGATCCACTATTACGCATAACAAAATGTTTCCCACTTTAAGCTATTTTAGTGCACTGTCGCGTTGCTGCGATTTTTTTCGCTAACGAAACTGCTGTGGTGCAAATGCACGTGCCTCACCGGTGCTGCGATGCTCGCTGTCAGATGACCTCGCCGATTCAAGGTTGTGGGCGCTCCAACGTTTCGCCGAAATCTCCACTTGCTGCGTCGACAGTTCGAAGTCCCACGCTGAACCCAGATCCTTCGCACCTACACGCCCTGCCTTCTATCCAAGATCATACCTTTCGCACGTACGCTTGAGCCTTCTTGGAGATGCCTTCTTCTTCTATATTCACACGCCTCGTTGTATAAATTAACTCGCGCTTCCAGTTTATCGAATTTGCGTGCCTTTCGTTTGCGTGCGCGGCCTAACTACTACACTTTTGGCTTGTGCAGTAAGGAGCAATATGACCGTACTGGAATAATTCAGAGTCCTTCGGCGCGAATCTAGGCAATATTAGTCTTGCTGCCGATTCCAAAATTTACACCATTTTCTATCACTTCGATAGTCTAATTTCTACTCTAGCTCCACGTATTTAAATAAACTCCTACTCTATCTCGAGAAGACCTTGCTGACCTGCCAATGCGATCGTTGTCGTTGCAGGAATATCAGAGATGCATTCCCCGTCGTTGCTGGAATATCAGAGAGAGCTCCCGAAGCGTGTTACCGTATTTATGGCCCGACGCCTGGGGAAATTTCAGGAGTGGGATTGCTTCCCCTCTTTCAACCCTCCACGAGAAAAACGTTGCTCACTAGTTCGAGCGCTCTAGTGTGGTCAACGGATAACAGGTTGCGCGTTTGAGAGCTCCTGCTCCGCCGCGTATGCTATCCTCGCTGCTTGTAGGTGTTCACAAGTACTAGACGGTGACGTTATGGGGTTGCACAATCCCATGACGTCACAATATATATATATATATATATATATATATATATATATATATATATATATATATATATATATATATATATAATGTAACTTGATTTTGATATTTCAACGAAAATGCACGTTTCAGGGTCTTCTGTTACCTAAAAATATCTTTCTTTATCCGTCCGTCTATGAACAACACTAGTGCCTAAACCAATCGTAGGGTATGTAGAATTTTTGCAAAATGAACATTCCTTGACCGATCTGGACCGGCTCCAGGTCCTGCAATTTGTAAAAAATTCCTTGGTGGTACATAACGTAAAATCTTCTGGATTTTTTCAAAAATTCTCAAAAAAGTTTCTAAATCTATTCTTTACAATTCTTGTAAGAATAGAGTAAAATACATTGATGAAGATGGCCTAGGTCGATTTTCACGATTATCTTTGAACTTTCGAAAATTACCAAAGATTGAATTCTTTCAGCGTCGACATACTACTAAAAAATTGAAAATGAAGATTTTTTTAGATGAGAGTAGTTCTTCACGAAGAGCACTTTAGTGAGTATGATGCAATATTTTTGAAAATATTTGCAGTTTTCGCGCAACTATCACAGCAATACAAGAAATATTAAAAAATAAATATAAAACAAATTTTTCTCAAAAACTCTGAAATGTTTGACTTAATCATTCAGTAGGAATAGTGCGAAATTTTTTGATAAACGTGACTTCAACAATATTTTGATACATGGTTTGTTTTTTTTAAATTACACAAATATACTTTTGTGATACATTTCTCACGTTGTTAATATTTAAATATATTACGTGCATATTTATACATTCCTGCATTTCTGAGTGCAAGTGCATAAAATTATTCATGTTTATGTTGCAAAGGCATACAATGTTTCATGATGAGGAACACTAAAAACTATTATTGTGCAATTGAGCTCAAAATTAAGCTATTTTAGAAACGGTCAAATAACTGTTTTTAAACGGCTCCAATTTTTTAAAATGAGAATTTGCCTTTAAAGCTAATTTTACTCTTCTAAATCGTATTTAAATTCAATTCTTAGGAGAGTGAAAAACTTAGAAAACGCGAAGAAAAAAATAAGCGCCGATATGTAACTGCTGGGAAGAGGATGGGGAAAACCGAACAGCTCCCTCAGACCAAACAGATTAGAAAGCGAAGTAGTACGAGAATGTCCTTGCTGATCTTCATAGCATCACTACGTGGCCACTGTATTTCATAAAGCGAAAAAGCAAAATCCGCATAAAAAGTAAAGCTGGAGGATAGGGGCTCTTCAAGTGAGAGAGAATTTTTTCAATAACTGTACTCTACTTTCAACAAATAAAACTTGAATCTATAAGTTTGTTTTTGGAGTAGTTTGGGTGAAACAAAGGAAATGACACAGTCTCAAAAATTCACCAGTTTTTTCAATTTTCCGTAATCGAATACAGCGAATTGCTATCGTTTGATTGTTTAGTGTTTTCGGCCACGTTAACTGCATTGTAAGTGTAGTGTTTGCTAAGTCTTGAGAGGCAGTGGTGATGCGCCCTTGCTGGAAATATAGATCGACGTCCAGCTACACTTCGACTTGAAGAGATTCCCCATCCAGGAATCTCTCACCACGGCAACGCCCCAAGCCGGAACAATATTTAAGTCTCTTGTGTGTGGTAGTTGTGCAGGTACCTTTGTATGTGTGTATTCAAGTAAGGAAGGGCATGATTGAATAAGGATGGATCGAGCACTGAAGATCAGTGGTCTGTGTGTTAAGATGTTCATCGGAGAAACTAGGAGAACTCATCAGAAAGACCGACAGCTGAAATTCTAGCCCAAATAGATTTAAAATCCGACCTTGCTGTGTAATTAGAGACGAACGTCCGACAACGTTGGGATTAAAACCTTAGGACTTCCCGGACAGCGAAGCTGTAGGGACAAAAAATGACACTATGTTTTGCAGCCTGTCCAAATTGCAGTTAAAACATAGTAAAAGTATCAATTACATTATACATTTTGAAGTTTTCAACATTACAAATATTTAATGAGAGTTTTTGTGTGTTGCTCTTACGACAATCGTCGTAATGCCCATGTAATGCCCATAGGCGCCATAATATTTATGTGTGGTTATGTATACTCTAGTGTTTAATTAAAGTTTATATTCAAAATATAATTCTGTCTAAAGTGACAATAGTTCGTCGAGAATTTCCGCTTTTATTTAGATCTTTCTGTCCCATCAGAAATGTGGCAAGTTTACAGTCTCATAATTTTATCTTAATTACGCAGTACGAATTTAGTTTGGCAAGATATTTTGATATGTTTGATCATAATTAAGTGCGTGACCTCAAAAAAAGAGGTGGGGTTTGGAATAAAATTCAATAGGTGAAAAACACAACAATATAAATGACTTTTTATAAATTCTGAGAAATCTATTTAAGTCAATGTTACTGTAAAGTCACTTGTTTCACCATTAAAACTATGACGTTTTAATTGTTTTTTAAATAACATAATGAAATTGCCACTAAAATCAAGCCCAAAATAAACACGTTTTCTCAGAATTTTTAAAATGCGTATATTGCTCTGGTTTTTACTTACGAGAAATTACACAACCACAAATTTCCTATGCTTTCTTCCGTATGCTTAAAAGGGTGTCGCAATAGCAAAATATTTTGCATCTTAAACAGTAAAAAAGTTTTGTATTATCCTTTCGTTTTGAGACATTTTTCAGACAATATTTATCAATCCGTGATGTTTGGTTGAGTTATTCTTCCTCAAATATTTAGCTTTGGGGCAGCACATAGGTAGGTGAACCGCTAACGTCAAGACTAGTATGATGGTGGTCTAACTTAGTGAATTATAATCAAATCCGGGAAAATTTATTTTTTTCCAATTCTTATAGATTAGTAGGAGCAATGTGGAAGATTCAAGCAAGAGACAAATTTCAACCGGCGAACTTGACAAAATTGTTAGACGCAGAGACGCGCGAATAAATAAAATTATTAATAACAATGAAAGTAATATTAGGGTTCAGAAAGAAAACGTATTTAGTGTAATGTTTATTAGTGGTGAATTAAAACACTGGTAATATTTTAACAAAAAGTTCATTTTGTTTTTTTTAATGATGCACTAAAATACTTGCTTTATTTACTGATAGGTTGCACAGAACTTGTGTTCTTCACTTGGTTATTTCCTTACACACGACTCACTTCTCTTGATTCTTTATTTACACTGTTCCCTTCTTCTACACTATCGCACTGTCCGAACAGTCCAGTTCAGGGGGGGGGGGGGCGCTGACAGATGACGCAATCCGCGCGGACAGATGACGCAATCCGCGTGAATTGCGGCAGATGATGCAATATTCGTTACAGTAGTATAAAGACAAAAAAATGCCTATGTGAAGGAAAATGTAGGGAAGTGAATGATCTTGTGAACAAGTAGCTGGTTAACGTCCGCAGTAACTTTGCGAAGTGTTGTATTGCAAATGTGATAAAATGGTTTCTTCTCGGAGAATAGTATTTGTCAAGAGAAAGTAGTGTATCACGAGGCGTCATAAGACTTTGAATTTCACAACACAAGTCCAAAGTGTTGAAATGCACCGAAACGTAGTAACCGAATAGTAACACGTGTCAGAACTGAGTATCACGTGTCGGTGTGCTTCGGGCAAGTGTAGTGAAGACTGAAGCAGACGATAGCGTGAGGAGCCTAATAAGAAGCGTAGACGCCGATTCCTAGAGAAGGAAGAGCATTGATTCACCTGATTCTGTCTTCGAGTTACTCTTTCTCATACCCCCAATGATTCTTCCCCCTGAGATTTCAAAGCTTGAACTGAACATTCGGTCTGACGTGGGCTGGGTAGCACGCTTTAAACTCAAGTGAAAGTTCTCCGAAATCAAAAAAGTTTTAAAATTTTATTGTTTATAATACTTATTAAACGTTCAAAAAATTATAAATATGGAATGCAATATCACTGGGAATGCGTTAGTGAACACATTTTCAATAATGTAATTGGCAAATTTGTATAAAATGTATAAAAAGTAAAATGTAAGAATAAAAATGTAAAAAAGGAAAAAGAAATAAGCAAAATTCAATTTTGCAACGATATTTTACAGAAGAGGTTCCCTATTCGTTTTGTATAGATTATCGTGATATAAGTTTCCGAAATTTTACAAAATTTAGAAACACTATTAACAATTGAAAATTTGAAATGTTTAATGACTTGCTAGTAATCCATAATGGATTAGCAAAAACAGTATTTGCATAGTCCGGCTTATTTAGAAAAAGTTGGTGTAACACGATTTCATTCCGATGACATGTGAAAAAGATTGTGTGCATCGATTCTCATCCAAAAAAACCATATTATGTGAAAATAAACATTGTTTTAAAAATCAAACATTAATTTCATTGCGATTTCATTGCGATTGGAAAACACACAAATTACTGGTAAATAATATATTGTATCGATCTGTTTTACCACAAGTGATTACGCAATCGACAAAAGCTGGTGTTTCTTGCTTTGTAAACATTAAGATTTAAAAATATTTTATAAGAATCATATCTCGTTCCTGCTTCTCACGTAAAATTCATCAAAGACTAGATATTACATATGACTTTTAATATTCGCGGTAAAGAACACCACGTACATTACAATCTCCCTTACATTATAGTGACGTGAAATTATTGTGATTCCCAACACAGAAGATCAGAAACCATTCATTTGCTTAGAGCTGCACTTGCCAATTATATCTGTATAGAAAACTTTCCCTCTGACTAAATGAACTTTAAATACTCTTCTTTTGTTTAGTATTCTATATGTCAAAGCTATTTTTATTAAAATATTTTGATGTTCCGTGACCATATTGTACTTTTGTATTCGATCATCTGAGTAACGGATGAAGAAGTATTTCACAACTGAAAGCTGCTATCTCGGATACGTGTGCGTGCTACTGGCTCTAAAAGGTTTTTTTAAAGTTATTTATTTTTCTAATGATATAACTAGATTAGACAGGTCACTGTAGCAAATTATTAGCATTGTATATTAAATATTATTATAATCTAAGATTAAATGTAAATTTGGAGTGTAATTTTTTGCAAAAAACCGCGTATTATTATGATTTTAAAATGGGTTTTTACTGAAAAATTGCATGCCTATATTTCTTTAGTTCAATGTACATAATACAATTTATGTAAAACTGTTGG
Source organism: Gryllus longicercus (assembly GCA_038098605.1). Taxonomy (NCBI): domain Eukaryota; kingdom Metazoa; phylum Arthropoda; class Insecta; order Orthoptera; family Gryllidae; genus Gryllus; species Gryllus longicercus. The sequence continues at coordinate 987,806 of JAZDUA010000391.1, read as the reverse complement.
TTGCATTAGTTATTATTTTCAAATATTCAGGGACGGCTTTAAGTAGTGCGGGGCCCCAAGCACAAAATTGTGTTGCCCCCCCCCGAAAAAATAGCTCCATCTTTATTAAATAAAAAATGTATTATAGTACAAGTACTTTCTGAACAAATGAAAACTGATAATTTTTTATAGACATTTTTACTTGTGTTACATTTTTTTACATTAAATACATTTTACATAATTTTTTTTCTGCTCTTCGCTGCAGAAAATTGGTCGATGATGTCTTCTAAACGAAGATTTCTCAGTTTATCATGCTCCATACTCAGGATACTTAGGTCTACTAAATTTTCTTGTACAGTTGTACATTTTGTTACACAGTAGACTACTTGATTAACAATTATTTTACAGACAAAAAAATATGGTATGCGTATTTTTCCGAAACGCGGGGCCCCTGGTGAATGGGGGCCCCCAAGCAACTGCTTGTTTTGCTTGTAGGTAAATCCGGCCCTGCAAATATTTACCATAATACAACTCACGGTTGCCGCCATTTTTTAACGTTCACGATGTGTAATCCCGCCTATCTGAAATAAAGTTAAAGCGTATTGGTCAGCCGAATCCCGCAGGGCGGGGCAGGGGCAAACTGTGGTAACGTTTGGCCCAGGACTTAGCCATTTTTTTTGTTCTATTGACTGTACATGTATTACTCGCACAAGTTTTCTTGATACACGTGCTGCCTCACCCTAAATAGCACGGCACATTGAGATATTTAGGTTCCACACGGAACTGCACGTACCAATTTACAGTGCTGGCACTAACCATCTCGTACTTTCAAAACAATCGTAGCTCTTTTCGTGGCACACTTTGAGTTAGTTTTTGCTTACAGTTGGTACGCCCTATTTAGCCATGACGTAGCCAGAACCCTCCTCTTCCCGCACCTCCCGCTGTGAAATATGAAGCAAACTTGCGCGTATGTGGATTTTTTTGTAGTGAACTGTTGAGACGGTCACCTGATGAATATGATTACTACTTCGAGTTTTGTAGCTATAGACGTCAGCGATTGCTGAAAATATATTCCCACCGTTAAGTACGCTTTGTTTAAAAAACATTGATTTATATGTCAAGAAGCAATGTAATGTTAAAATACCTAGATTAATAAAGATAGGTTTACAGGTATCACGTGGTGAACTCAAGTTTCCATGATTTTGACTCGAAAAGCAATCGACTTAATCGACTTGCTATCTGAAGATGGTTTCAAATTGCATTGTGGCGTCAGGGTCGAATGGGGATGGAAAAAGAGTGCCACTAAATGCATGATGAGTTTTCAAAACGGCTTGAAGGGTAGATTTGCGAGAGAACTACTAAAAGATTGAATCCCAAAGAAATGGGGGTTGTCATGAGAAGCCAATTTCTTATAAACAAATTACATATCTCGAAAACGAAAGGCGATAGCGGCGATTGGAATGTAGAATTTTTCATCTAGTTTAATGGTAGTTTAGAAAAGATAATAAAAATGTGCAAATTTATAAACAATTCCAATTTCTTTCAATTCTGTTGTGGAGAGGTTTCCCTGATGTCCCAAATCCGCAAAGTGTGAATTAACGATTTTGCAACACTTATCAATTTTATAAACAATTCCGAAACGTGCGCTTCACGGCACAGGTGGATCCTCAAATTGTCTCTGAGGTTAATATTGCAAAATTACAATTGTTAAAAGAGATGCAAAATTATTACAAAACATCTTGTTTATTTGTTGCTAAAACGTTAAATTGAGTAAACACTGATAATTAAACACTACTATTTTGCCAAAACGTCCCACTCCCAAATACTTTTAGGATCACGGAACCATCATCGCACACTTAATTTCTTCGACTCGTTATATTAAATATATAAGTTATATTAATATATAAGTTATCTTCACACTTCGCTTTCAGGATGATTCAGGAGATGTGGAAATTCAACTCTCGGTCCATATTTTCTTCGGTCTGTCTGGGTTCCGTTTTCTTACAGGTTTTGAATCTCGCAATCGACTTTTTCTGTTCGATCTGGTAACGTACTCATTCCATTCCCTTCTTCTTCTTGTAAATTTTACTATGTCTGTAATGTCACATTCATTTCTTATATCTTGGATTTTCAATCTATCCCATCTTACACCCAATCTTAATGTTCTCATCTCCGATGATCTAAGTAGAGCCTTGGTTCATTCTATTATCGGCACTTGTTTCTGCTTCATATGGTATTACTGGCCTTACCATAATTTTTTGCTTTCTACATTAAGATATTTGTTTATCCATGAAATATCTTTAAAATACCTCGATATCCTGGTTCCTTTCATTACTTACTGTTTAATTTCATTATACGTATTCCGTGTGCTTGAAATTTCAACTCCTAAATAAGTGAACTTATTTGCTTTACTTGCTCTATTATTTTATTCTTTATCATCAGTTTACACCGTATAGGCTCTTTTGTGATCACCATTGATTTTGTTTTCTCAGTTGAGATAACCATATTATAATATTCTGCACTTTTCGAAAATTGTTGGATGATCCTTAGCAAGTTGTCTTCTGAATCCTGCCAATAACACTGCATCATCCGCATAACAAAATATAGATATTCTCTCACTACTCATTCTATTTTCTGCCATTCCTTTTACTCCGTCAATAACCTTGTCCATAATCAAATTAAAAATAATAGGGCTTAGAAAATCCCCTTGTCTTATGGTGGTCACATGTAATTTCATCTGTTACCATATTTCTAATTTGCGTTTTTGTGACAGTGTTCGTATTCATATCCTCTATTACTTTTATTAATGCCTTTGGTATGTTCTCTCTCGAGATTGCTATTGTATCTTGTAGTCTCACACGATCGAATGCCTTCGTAAGATCTACAAAACTGGATTGTAAAATACAATCGCCTTTTCGACTACTTGACGAATCTCAAATATGGCGTCTGTTGTTGATCTATTTAAACGAAATCCTTGTAGTTCTTCATTTATCTGTATAAATGACTTTCTTTTGTAGTATCATTTTTGAGAGTACTTTTTGAGTCGTATTTAATAGAGTGATACCTCTGTAATTTTCAGGATTATTCTTGTTCCTTTTTTGAATATGGGTAAGGTTATGCTGGATTTCCATTCTAATGGTATTCTTTCTTCTTTGCACACCCAGCGTTATGAGTTACTTTTTGTCTAGGCGTTTTATTATTTATTTATTTATTTATTTATTTATTCATTCATTCATTCATTTATTCATTTATGCATTTATTCATTTATTCATTTATTTATTCATTTATTTATTTATTTAGTTAGTTAGTTATTGTAGTTATTTAGTTATTTAGCTATTTAGCTATTGAGTTACTTACTTACTTACTTACGTACTTACGTACTTACTTACTTACTTATGTACTTACGTACTTACTTACGTACTTACGTACTTACGTACTTACGTACTTACTTACGTACGTACGTACGTACGTACTTACTTACGTACTTACGTACTTACGTACTTTCGTACTTTCGTACTTACGTATTTACTTACTTACTTTACTTACTTTACTTACTTACTTACTTACTTACTTACTTACTTGTGTGTATGTGTACTTGGCAGGCGAGTGGGACACGGGCGCGTCGGCGGCGGGTGCCGCGCCTCTGCAGCCGCTGGAGGTGGGCGTGCGGCGAGTGGCCGTGCACCCGGAGTACGACGCGGCGCGCAGCCTGACGCTCGGCGCCGACTTGGCACTGCTGGAGTTGGCGGCCGTAGCCCCGCCACCCGCCGCCGCGCCCCACGTGCGCGTCGTGTGCCTGCCCCCGCCCTCACCTGCATCCGCGCTCTTCACTGGGCGCCGCTGCTGGGTAAGCCCACGCGCTTTGTGCACTGCGGGAGGAGCCGGCGAGAATGTTTGCGGACACCGCGCTCTTCATCCGTCACGGCTGACGTTAGTTTTTTTTATGCGCTTGCGTGTGGGATTTTTGAATACATATTTAGTTTTTTGTGGCCAACTTCGTATTTTGATATTTCAAACTATATCTTCTTCTGCTCTATTACGTTTATAGATTCAAGATTGGTTTAGAACATCATCTATGGAGGCCAATTTTGATATCCCTCCTAATCGGCTCCATGTGAAGGGTTTTATATAAGTGAGTTACCAGAGAAAAGAGAACCAAAATAGGAGAAGAAGTAATTATATATTGAATAGATCGCAGCCTTCCTTTACTAATAAAAAGGTATGACATTTGCGTTATTTGAAATACGCGGCTTCAAAGAAAACGTGATAGATGGCGTCATGCAAATCTTCGCAAATTGGCGGGAAATAGAAGAGTAACATTTTTGCGTGATGCGTTGTTAAAACGATTGAAAGTGTTACTACCGACGATATTACTATATACGATTATTACTAATTGTGTTTAATGAACTTTCTTATTTACTACATGAACCCGTGCGATTACATCGCACAACAGAATTGTAGAAAATGTATCATAGAATATACAGCATTTTTATTTACAACGAACTTACACACACACACACACACACACACACACACACACACACACACACACACACATATATATATATATATATATATATATAATGTAAAGAGACATACATTTTGTTTTGAGATTATTAATCAAAATTGGACAACGGAACATTTGTAAATTTTTGTTATTTTGAGCTGTCAGATAAAATTTATTGATATACTGACACATACCCGAACGGCACACGGGTGAAATAGGGGAATTGATGCATCGAGAATGTTAGAATCTAGGGAATACGCGCAGCATAACTACGGACTAATAAACACATAGGCGTGCCGTGCTGAATGCTAGAAACGAATATTATTGTCGTGACACGGCACGGCCAGGTGGTATTAACATAGGATTGATGAGGGGGGCGTTGATAATGTAGATTAAGCGAGGAGAAACAAATTCTCATTCTCACGGAATCAGCCAAGACGTACAGATGATAATGCACATAACGATATAGTAATTTAGCCGTAGTAAACTGGTGTTGTGGGTGAATGTTTGTTTGAATAGTTGATAATAGCATAGGCTAAGCAGTATTGTTTATTTGGGTTCAAGTGGGTAAATGTTTGTAAGTTTTATATTAGATAACATTTGTTGCAGTGTGTGATTTTTTTATTATTAAATATTTTGCCTTCTTGTTCGTGGGTGATCATGAACTAATTTCGTTGTGGGAAATTATAAATTGTTAATTGAAAAGAAAATAGCAGTCGCGAATAGCAGTTGCATCCGAAGCCCAGTGAGAGAAAGTCGCGACGCGATAATATTATAGCAGATTTAGGGATTTCCGAATAGCGGACTAAATAGTTAGCAATCGAGAAACGTTTTAAGTTTACATGGACAATAGGACTCATAAACGACATCATTGGAGTACCCAGAACATCCCCTTTTTAAGAAGACGTCGGCGTCAAATCAACCCAGAAGACGTTCCGTAGGCTTACGAACTGTATCAAAGCCATACGGTTTAATCATGTTGAGGCCATAGAATCATTAATTAATAATGAGCTCGACGCATGTTATTAGAATTTTTCAATAAATGTTAATTGTTTTGGAAAATAAAAGGCTGATATTTCATTGATTGCCATCAATTCAGTAAGTAGTGAATTCCACAGAATTTCCACGAATCGTGATTTCTGTAGTCACACATCCACGTGCAACAGGTAAGATGACGCATGCTTTTACATCGAACTCGTGCAAGATCTTAAGAAAAAACAGAGCTAGCCAAATAATAAGTCATTAGAGCAATAATTTACGAGCATAGCAGGGCATTGAAATTCACGATATTGGTGAAATAATGTATTTATAAAAAGATAAATAATTGGAAAGATAGAAAATTTTCAAAATGTCTGCCCAACGCTAAAAGCAGGAACATTACAAATGGCAAGCTCAACGTGGAGCACGATAAAAATAGTTTATTTAAAGACATAAAACGTTACAATACAGTTTGGTTAATGATATTAATTTGATGATATTAATATCGATGAAAGGGAAATCAAGTGTTTGATATTTTATTATGTTGTAAGCTTTGAAGTGCGATTAAAGTTCAGTAAGATATTAGATGATAGTACTTAAATGGTACTATACACTGCTTGATTTATAGAATTTTAGGTCCCGAAACGAATCTCAAAAAATATTAATGTATTAAAAATCGTTATAATACTTATAATATAATAATCATGCTTATTAACAGTTAGTAACAGTGGTAGCACTAGCTCCGTGTGAATGAAATGATTTTAAAAGGAAATAAAATATTAGGGTTTATAATGACATTTTATCGTTTTTAATTATAATTTTATTAGGTCGTAAAACTGATACAGTTAGGTGGAAAATTATTTAATTTTGAGTTTACAATAGTTGGCCGAACTATAAATCGATTTTCCCCAGTGTTTGTTCTCGATTTTTTCTTTGTTTTTTCTATTTTTTTATCACTTAATTGTGATATGTGTTACGTTTCTTGATCAAAGTTTCCAAATCACGTTTGTGGACAATGATTTTTCTATCTTAGTTTTATTTTACACTTTCTACGTTTAGGAGATCAATGTGTCTTTATCGTCATAAAAAATTGGCAAGTACAATTGGCAGCTTTATTTTTATTATTTTAAAATATTCTAAATTGCCCTTGTATATGAACATATAAATGTTATTAATGTACAAATAGTATTGAAATTTCATAATTCAATTTATATAAGCAATGATATTCACTTTTTCTATTTTGTTTCCGGGGTACCGGAACAGTGTTGCCAGTGGTACCGCATTTCCGACGTTGAATTTCACATCAAGACTTGCGGATGACTAAAAAATCCATATTTTTACAACTTATGAAAATTGTTCTATTTTCGTTTTTTAGTTGACAATTTAGCGGGTCTTGCACTTACATAGAATCGAGACAGTCTAGACCGTCGTCTAAATAAAAATATCATTCGAAAAAACCTTAGTTGTTTCTAACTTTCTCCATGTAATAAGTAAATCAAGTATATCCAAATTACAAACAATAAATAAAAATTTAAAACATTATCACAAGCCTTTCACCCCGAAATTTTCCTTCGAATATGTCGTATTTGTCATTCATTTTCTGAATCTTTCTATCCACTTATAAATTGATTTTTCGTTGAACTTCAAATTTGTGTGTGTTTTTTAGCCTTTTGCTTCCGAAGTTTTGGATTTTTTCCTGGTCGGAGTCCATAGGCATAGGAAGCAGAAAAAAATTATGAATCGTCCCTGTTGTACAAGAAGCAGTTCTATGACTGTTAGATCACCACATACAACCCATTCGTGCTCTGAATAGTTTATTGCCGTTAATGTCATTACAAGAGTTTCGTAGCTTTCCTTCAAGAGGGGCGAATATGCTACTGGCATTGAACCATATCTATTGGCAATGTGTAGAAGAACAGCCTTCAGATTGCTTTTGGTTGCGTCAGTAAATTACCACTATTCGTTCTCATTGTATAACTCCATATTTTAATATTACTCCTTCAATGTTAATACAGTAAACAAGAGGGCCATCTTCAGTAAAATACTCCCGAAACTCTTCTTCCCTGGTTTGATAGCATGACAATGTTGTGCCAGGAACTAGCATTCTTTTCTCCTTTAAAAGAGAACTCCAAATTTGTGATAATTCGTTTTGAAAGACTCAGATCTCTTACTAGTCATTTCGTTCACTTTGTAAGTCATTTCGTTCATCTTGGGAAAATAACTCGGGGCTTAGTTCGCTTGTGAGGTACAGCATTTCATTAGTCTTCAGAATAAGATGGTGACGACGACGACGACGACTGTATAGTTGCAGGAGGCTTAGGTACAGGAATTCCATGTCCTAATGGCTGATTTCAAGTTTGGATAAACAATAGTTCGAATGCTTTTTTAGTTAGGTCCCTCAACATTCACCATACAAAAATAGCAGTCATCTATATACATGATTTTTTTGCTCTCTACACACCATCGGAATTCCAAAAGATAAAGACTTCTGCTTCCCCTGGCATCATTTTCTTAAACTATTAATCCACGCATAACACACACCGTGTGGCGGAAAGCTTTTTTTGGTCTTGTAACTTGACACTAAAATAAACTAGGTAAGCCCTTTTTACGAATGAGATTATGTTCTGTCTTCTAGTTTTCAAAGTTAGTGACCCACAAATGTAACAAAACCAACGCACTTCGTGGGGCGGTGGATCAGAAATGTATAGTCTACAATTCTATCTAAAGTAAAATTGATTATGCATTTGATATATATATATATATATATATATATATATATATATATATATATATATATATATATATATATATTGAAACGCGGAGCATTTCTATATGCAAATTGTATTTAACATTGAGCATAATCACTGCAACTCATTTTGAACTGCGCGGCATAAGCGGCAGGAGTGAACGACCGGAGACGGGAGGGGACTGTCCGCCGCCGCCGCCGCCGCGAGCACATCGTGGGAACGAGAATTCGGCCGTTACGAGCGGAGTGTCAGTTAGAGAGTTGGGCAGTTGGAGAGAAGTCGGTTGGCTGCGAGCGGGGTAAGACATCGCCGCTGCGCAGGAAATGAAACAGTGCAAGATTATAGTAAAGTTGATCATAAGCCGATAAACTGGAACTTGGGAGAGGTTGGTTTGTAGAAAACTATTGATCGTGTATATGCCATCAAGCACGGTGAAAGGAACAATAAAACTGTGCGTAGTGTAATCGATGCCGGTGCGAGTAGTGACCACGTGCACCGCAGTTACGATGAGAAAGTGAATAGTAATCAAGAAACGGTGCGGAAACATAACTCGAGCACTCCGCTGGAACGATATGGACATCACCAAGATGCCGTGTGTGCGGGAGTGAACTGCACGCGGAAACACCAAGGGCTGGAGCCGAGGAACTCTTGTCGCCGCCATCGCAGGCCGACGAGGCCCGTGCTTGCAACATCAACCGCCCGGGGGGCGCCGGGCTGCGGTGAAGGCCACCGGCCGCTGTCGCCGTAGGCGAGCAGCGACTACAAAGAGGTATTCATATGGGACCCACATATGATAAAATCAGATGGTAAATAAATCCTTGGTACCAGGGCAGAGAACATTTGTGTATTTGATCAGGTGTATATTACATTAGCTCATGAATAAATTGTATTTGTGCTGATTCAAACTGATTACCATGATTATCCAATGCATTATCGATTCCTTCAGGAGACCCATTCACGAGCAAGACACCCGTCCTTTATAATCTTTAATTTGCAGTGGAAAGTACCGACAACCAGGTACGTCACAATATATATATATATATATATATATATATATATATATATATATATATATATAAATGTTTCGTTTGATTGTGTACATTACAATTCCATTAAATAATTTATGCTTGTTTTAAGTTTTAATTTCTTTTATTTGTAATATTTTTTTCGTGAAACATTATTTAAAATAATTTTTTCGTAATTTCACTTTGCTCCTATTTGACTAGCGCAGTGTTAAACAAAAACCACCTGGGGCAGAGTAGGATTAGGGAGCTCTCCGCTAGGTGGCCTTGGCTAAACCCAGCATGTCAACTGCCACGAAACAATGCAATGTGAAGGTTTAACTTATAAAAGTTACCGTAAGTCGTAGAAAAAGTACCGTATGAAACTGGATGAAATTGGTATTAATACACTCGTGTAAAGTTAACGTATTCCTCCGCTGCCAGCACACTCGAATTAGAACTTTGGCTTCAACTGGATATGAAATGGCGGCATTGAAGAAAATAGAAGTAGGAATGTGTTGGTGTGTCGGCAGGTGTCGGGGTGGGGCCGCGACGCGTGGGGGGCGCAGGGGCGCTGGCAGCGGCGGCAGCGCGCGGTGGACGTGTCGCTGGTGGGTGCGGGCGAGTGCGAGGCGCGGCTGCGCGCCACGCGCCTGGGCGCCGCCTTCCGCCTCGACGCGCGCAGCTTCCTCTGCGCCGGCGGGGAGCCCGGCAAGGACGCGTGCACGGTGAGCCTCTGCTCTGCTAGCTACACTGGAGAGAGTTTAGAGTCTAAGCAGTTATAGAATGTAAATTTTCCGTAAATATGATTATTAAGTTTAAGATGTGTTTATTCAGTTTAATCTTTGAGTGGTGTGGCACATGCCTCAAAACGTCTCCTGCCAATGTGCTGTGAAAGAGCCCAGAGACGGGGGAGGGGGGGGGGGTTCTAACATGCATCAACCTCGTTTTCTGACGTGCTATAGTATTGCTTTCTCACGATACAAAATGTATGTAGGGTGAAGATGAACGAAATGAAATGACACATTCAAATCAATTATTAAAATGGAATGACTCATCTTTGCCCTTGATGCCATTGTAACGAATATACGATCGCTACAAGTTTATTGTATTCATAACTGGTTAAAGTATAGCCATCGGAATAATATACATTTATAATTGTAATTTGTAATATTTAGTTACACTGTGTAATATAGTTTACAGATGGGTCAGAGTAAATGTCACAAACTTGTAGGGTGCGGAGAGGGATCACAAGTGGTCGCGTTTTGCCAATGAGAATTCAGTGGGCAATTGCATGTGACGGAGCTATGTGCGTTTATAAAGTAACATTTCCCTGACTGTTGGCTAACGTCGTATGCTTAGATGTTCAGCGGGTACATGGAATTTCATTAACTGCCTCAAAACGGCACCTGCCAAACACCTGTTCCTAAGGAGTTGCCTCGCAATCAGGGTAATTATCACAAGGGTAACTCGGGGGGTTTCGTTCCGTCTACATGCTCTGAAAGGTTGTAATATTTATTCTGAAACATCTGTATAAAAATGAATGCATGCAAGTAGATTATAGTATGACGGTGGGAGTGCTCGAGTCCCTTGCATGTGCGCAGGGCGACGGCGGTGCGCCTCTGGTGTGCCCGGGGGCGAACGGCGGCGGCTGGGAGGTGGTGGGCCTTGTGTCGTGGGGCGTGGGCTGTGGTGACGCGGGCGTGCCGGGCGTCTACACCAACGTGGCGTCCTTCACGTCCTGGGTACAGCAGCAGATGGCCGGGCAGATGCCCGTCGTCGACCCCCGCAACCGCCACCCAGCCCCGTGGGGAGAGGGGGGCGTTGCTCCGCCGCCCAGCGACCTCTAGGGATAGTGTGGAACAAGGTGCCACCGGCAATTGTCATTATAAATACATCATTTATTTCATTAATTACATTTATGTTGTACCTAACTTGTCAATTTTGCGAATTAATGCACTTTCAAAATTAAAAGTCACGTGCGGATCACATAGTGTGTTATGCCACGTTCTGAAACATCCGAAAAAGGCGGACTAAGAGACGTTGAAGTGCGTCTGACGAGCGTCGAAAAATATACTAAATCTTATGCAAATGTTTGTAATATTAATTATATAAAAATCATAATATATGGCAGATGGGAAATAAATGGCATCATGTTTCTTCAGGCTACTTCATTTTTTCTTAGTGTGACACAATTCATTTAAATGGACGTTACATTTAAGGTTCGACGGAATTGAGAGAATTTTTGACTGAATTTTCGTTACCTTTACCCCTTGACTGCTCTAGACGAATTATTATGTAAAATATTTCCATGCGTACCCCTGTGGGGCCAAAGGTTGACAAGGGTCCTGGTGAGGTGGGTTGATGCCCACAGGCTCACACCATTAAATGCTCCCTTGTAATGGGTTATCCCGACAGAAGAGCTAGGAGAAGACCAAGCAATACCGGGGTATAACTGTCTCTCGTTCTCCCCGTGGTGCCCCAGGGCAATGCTGCTGGAGTGCGAGTCCAGCGAGAAGCGAAAGAGGGAAGGGCGAAGGCGAGTCTTCTGGGCTAGGGGAAGACCAAGCGGTAGGAGGGGCTCTGTAGGCGCAATGAAGCCAGTCCTCCTAAGGGAGACAACCCTCACAAAAACAAAAACAAACAAAAAAACAGGTCCTCCAATGTGGCGGGGGTAGATCTAGGCCAGTACCCTATTTCTGGAAAACCTTAACTGCTCGTAAAGCTCAAAAGACAGAAGCAGGCTCCACTATAAGACGAACAAGGCACGTTTGAAGGAGGAAAGAATTGTTGAACATTGGATCATGAAATGTCATCACAATGCTGGAACCAGGAAGAATGCAGGAGATAGCAGATGCAATAATGCAAACGAAGATAGAAGTTACAGCATTACAATAAATTAGATGACAAGGAATAGAGAAAATAAGAAACAGAAATATTCTATTTACAATAGCTTGAATAATGAAAGTACTGACCAAAGAGGTACTGGATTTATCATAATGAAAGAAATTGAGAAATCAATACTAGGTTTTCGGTACTTTATATTGAAAGTCTATGTAAACTGCGAATTAAAGGGAAATTTTATAACCTGAATCTTATAAATGTTTATGCACTCATGGAAGACAAGGAAAAAGAAGTCAAAAAATCATTTTGCGAAGAGCTGCAAGATATGATCGAAGAATTCCAAAACATAATATGATTGACCTTGGAGATTTTAATGGACAACTAGGGCTTGAGGCAAGATACTAGGAAGTAGTTGAAAAATTCACCATTTATTAAAACACTAATAATAATGGTGATTATTTGTCCAATTGTGCAATAACTAACAATCTAATTGTGACAAGTACAGAATTTTAACATAAATTAGTACATAAAGGCACATGGATGCCCCGTGACCGAGCTAGAGGTAACCAAATTGATCATATAGTGGTCAAATCGAGACGTTCGAAACATACAAGATGTCCGGTGAAAAACCATTTCCTAAATCTAATATATTCATATGAAATAAAAATAATTTGAAAACTTGAAAACTTGAAGAGATAATTTAAAAAGAGGATGGAGAATATAAAAATTAAAATAGGCCGCCAATGAGGCCTTTGGAAGAGCGAAAGGAAGAAGGAGAAATGAACGGTGGGATGAAGAATGTATCAAATAAGCAAAGGATAAGAATTAAGTAAGGTAGAACTCTAAATATAAGAACTAGAGCATCTACGGAACAATGTAACATTAAGGAGAAAGAACATCGGAAACTCTGCCGAAGGAAGACTACTAGAGAGAAGAAATAATTGAAAATAGAATGACAGAAATAGAAAAAGCAAAAATAATGAATCTAGGAAATTTTATAAAGAAATAAAGAATTACTCAGCTAAAGTATCAGGGCACATTAGAGACTGTAGAGACTTACAAATAAATCTTGTAACTGAGGAAGAGGATATTTTAAAGATCTGGATGTTATTGTAATGTTCTTAATAATGTTCAATTAAACCTAATCAAGAAAAAATAAAACAAACGGAAGGGCGAGATAAGACCTATGTATTCCCACACATAGAGAAGTAACTTAAGTAATAAAGAAAAATGAAAATAAATAAAACTCCTGGTTCAGACAATAACATAGCAAAACTGCTTAAAGCTGGAGGGAACATATTAATAGAGCGAATACATAATCTGATTAAAAATATGGATAGATGAACAAATACCTGAAGAATGGTTAGAAGGAATTATATGTCCAATTTTCAAAAACAAGGAGACCCAAAAAATGTGTGATAATAATAGAGGTATTGCTGTCCTGAATATAACATACAAAATACTTTCTTCTCTGATATATAATGGGTTAAGAGAAATAATATAACTTAAGTTGAGATATTTTCAAATGGGATTTCGCTCCCATTGCTCAACAATATATCTATAAATTTTAATAGATTTTTGCAAGGTGATACGAGTATTATATTGATATACGCAATCACTTTAAACAAGCTTTTGACAGAGTTAAGGGATCTGCGATATACAATAGCCTTATTGCACTGGGAGTACTAATCAAAATTATCAGACTAGGTAAATTAGAATAAATAACATCAAAGCCAAGATACGCATAAACAAACTACTCACAAAATTTTGAAATAAATTCAGGTGTAAGGAAAGGAGATACCCCGTCGCGCTCCTTTTTAGCATGCTGAAGCAGATTTGTGCGTATGCTGACGATGTATTAATTTTGATGATATCAATGCAGGCGTTGGTCTCAATATTCCATCAGCTGAAAGCTGATTCAGAAAAAGCTAGCTTAAATATAAATGCTTCTAAAACAAAGCACATGAAATACTCCCGAAAAACGTTTGAGTTTGAGAAATCAATAGTTATTTTGGATGACTTGGAAATTGACAATTTGCACTCATTTAAATGCCTTGGCACAATTATCAATATTAACAGTGCAAAGGAAGAAGAAATAAACAAACTGATTGTGGCTGGAAATAAGACATTTTATGCATTTTAAACTCTCTTTAACAGAAAAAGTTCTATCACAATATTCAAAATTGAAACTATAAAATACTGTTATAAAACCAACAGTGATTTATGGATGCGAAATATGGATACTGAAGCAAAAGAGTTAATTCACAAAAATTAAGTATATGTGAAAGAAAGATATTGAGAAAAATCTATGGTTGGTGTAATATGTGGAGAGTGAAAACAAATGAATTGGGAGTACTGATTAAACAAAAAAATATGGTGAGAGAAATGGAGAATAGCATAGATCATACATCTAGAAAGGATGTATTCAGATAGAATCTCTAAGAAAATAGCAGAATGGAAACCGATAGCTTCGAGGTGTCAAGACAGATCAAAACCAAAATGGAAAGATGACGTCGTGGAAGATCTATAAAAAATGAAAATTAAAAATTGGAAAAATATGACTCAAGATAGGAATGAGTGGAAGATGGTTGTTGAGCAGACCAAGACCCACCTGTGATTGTAGTGCCAACATAAGAAGAAGGTCGTATTATTACAGCCACTTAAGATATCGCTGTGGGTGAGATCGTATGCGGAATTGCGATTCCGGGAGCCTCTCTCGAGCAGACGCGCTTTCGGATATCGCTAGGACCTACTGAAAACTTGTCTTTCGCAGCCTCTGTGTGCAAGCGAGCTCAGGTCACAACGCGAAGCGCCCGCAGCGAGAAGCATGACACATCAGTTATTGTCTGCCCTTTCATTTCCAATGGATAACATAATTATTTATTTGAAATGGAAACTGAATTTAAACCGTTTTCTTTTCAATTACTTTTTAGTTGGTCTAAAGGAACCAACTTGAAACATCTGATATTGTACTATTTTCCGATCCTTTATTGCAAAGAATGTTCGTATCATTTGCAAAGAAAATTGTTCTTCCGTTTCGAGTCGTCGAGGGCATATCTTTCACCTACATTATTTATTTTATTTATTTAATAGGTAATTATTACAAATCAATTAGATTACTTGATCCTATGTGGCTAGGCCGAAGGCCTTTAAGCCATTACAATACCTACATCCTTTCGCGTTCTAATCTTTCGAATTCTGGTATTCACCCCAAATGGTCTCTCCATCGCATCAAAGCCGCGGAAGAGACCATAAGGTACGGCTCAGGAAAAAACCCCTGAAAGGGGAAAAACCTGCCGTCAGAAGCCGAGTACATTCTAATCTATCCGACGTTTATTTTAACTATTTATTTTCTGGCGCGGGCGTCCCGCCGTCTCCTTCCAGTGCTTGGCCTCCTCAGCACCTGAAATCAAACGGCGCCACAGAAGATCGTCCGCACCAACTCCTCCGCCCATATATTTTCGATCCCCCCTTCCCTTCACGCCCTAATGTGCTTATTACTATGCCAGTTTTATTTTATTTATTATATTGACCTGTTATTTACCAATTGACTATGACTTATGACTTATTTCTTAACTGTTTACTAACTAAATATAAAATTACTGATTACTTATTGTTAGCTTATTGACTTATTAATTTATCTCCAGTCTAGGCTCCGCTCAAACTAACCAGTGCTGTTTTCCCAATCCCTAATTTCAGTTTCCCTAATGGTCCGGACCTTTCCTAAAAATGTTCCTAATTCTTTCATAAATTTAGATCTTTTGTCACCTAAAATGTTTTGGGCGAGCGTTACGTTCCTGTTTAGGAAGTAATAATTTCCCATTCCCATCCATTTGTTTCTCCATGTTTCGGTTGCACAGCAAATTAAGAGGATGTGGATCCAGTCTTCCCTATCACCGCAAAGCACACAAATGCCATTACCGCTTGCGTCCTTTAGTCTACGCTGCATCCATCCCCCAACCCTGAACCAAGCGTATCCCCCTCTTGCGTCCTTTCCGAGAGTATGAACGTAACTTTCGCAACCCCATAACGGACTCACATGGATTTGAACTATTAGCGAACGTTTTTCAGCCGTTGCTGCCCAGATCTCTTGCCTTTTAATATCCGCAAGTCTATTGGAAATCAGCCGTTCTATCTCACGGGTTCCCCTATCTCCCACCATTTCCGGAGAGACGTCTCCCAACCCTGCGCGGTCAAGTAGCCGTTTAATTTTGTACGCCCAGTAGCGATGGTCGCTTCCCTGCCATTGCACTCTAAAGCACTTATGTATAAGTGTGTCAGCCTGTTCATTTGCTAATCCTACCTACATACCCTTCACCTACATACGATGGTTGCCTTTTATATTTCAGGATTAGAGAACAAAAACAAATGTTAATCATCGAAAATCACTTTATTCTTTTTCAAAATATCCCCCATGAAGATCTATACACTTTTGCATGCGTTTGAACCAATTGTCGAAGCACTTTTGCCACTCTGATTGAGGTATCTCCAAAACATGCATTCTGAATGCAGCAACCGCTTCTTCAGGTGTCGAAAAAGTTAACTTCCCAGTTTGTTTTTTAAGTACGGGAATAAAAAGAAGTCATTTGGTGCCAAGTCAGGACTATACAGCGGATGACTCACCAAATCGATTTTTGGGTGTTCAAAAATACAGTTGTTTGAGCCGATGTGTGAGAGCTCGCATTCTCGTGGTGAAGAGTGATCCGTCTTCGGCGGTTGGTTTTCCTGATTTCTTGGAAGACAGCTGGCAAACAAATCATTGTGTACCACTCAGAATTGACTGTTCTGCGTTGTTCTAGTGGTACGGTTTCGACATGTCCAGTTTTTCCGAAAAAACAGGCGACCATCTGTTTGGAAGTGCTTCGTGCGCGAACAACTTTTGTTGGATTTTGCTGATCTTGAAACACCCATGCAGTAGACAGTAGCTTACTTTTGGGCTCATACGCGTAAATCCACGATTCATCACCTGTCACGATGTCATAGACGTGTTTCGAAGCACCGCGATCGTATTTTTTGAGTATTTCTTTCGACCAATCGACACGAACCTTTTTTGAGCGATTGACAAATTGTGTGGGATCCAACGCAAACAAATTTTTTTGACAGTCAAATGTTCATGCAATATTAAATGTATGCTGGTCCCACTAATGCCTAAGGTTGTCTCAATTTCACGATAGGTCACATGACGATCTTGCAATATCAGTTCACGCACAGCATCAATGGTTTTCGGAACAACTGATTCTGGACGACCTTTACGAAATTCGTCTTGGAGTGAACTACGACCACGATTGAATTCACCATACCATCGATAAACACTGGTCCTTGATGGAGCTTCATCGCCAAAAATTGAATTAAGTTCATCCATGCAGTGTTGCTGAATTAATCCACGTCGAAAGTTGTAAAAAATAATCGCACGAAAATGTTCACGATTTAATTCCATTTTTGGACCAAGATGAATCTTACACGTAGGCCTAATTACAAGATGAATCTTTTAAGATACTGTAAACAACACAAATAGTGCTCGTATGTCAAAACTTTCTGAGTACGTATAACCTCAAAACATCCAATACGATAGAGTTCATGTCTTCTCAGAACAAGAAACATCCAATACGATAGAGCTATCAGTTGCCAGATTGCAAAACCAGGATTGCCAAATCCCGAAACATAAAAGGCAACCTTCGTATGAAAGAGAATATGACCTAAAATCGATCCCTGCGGAATTCTACGTGCAATTAGCAAAAAAATAGGAAAGTTGTGTACATAATGTTTCATCCGTTACTGAAAAGTAAGGTATTTCTAGTCTCTAAGATCGTTGTTTAAGATACAAACATAACCAATATAGATCAATATCACGGATTTCATGCGAAGGTAAATTTTGAAAGTTAAATGTTATGATCAATGATGTCAAAAACTTTTGAAAAATCTAAAAATATTCCAATAGATGCGTCATTTGGATCCATAGATGAGGCGACATCTTTCAGAGAAGAAAAAAATATAAACTATATTCAACAAAGGTATACGTCCATTCCATTCCCTTTCTTATATATATGCTTTAGAATTGACATTTGCCTATCTTCTGGCATTCTTTCTTCTCTCCATTTTAAACATATTAAATAATGTACATTCTTCCACAAAGTTCTAGGTCTTATTTCATAAATTCTGCCACTATACCATATAATCTTGGAGCCTTATTGTTCTTGTTTTCATACCGCTGCATACGTTTTGTTTCTTGTGGGTGTGTGGTCTATAAAAATTAACCTTATCCTGTTCTATTTCTTAATTTCCTTCATTCAAAAGTTGATTAAAATGTTCTGCTCATCTCATTACTACTTTATCCCACCCACCTCGATCAGGTTTTTGTACAGTTTCCCTGATCCACTGAGCAAATGCTGAGATGGCCCCCTTACTCTGCTTTTGGACTTAATGTAGCTTCACAATGCACACGTTTTGTTGAACTCCACCCTTACCACTATAAGCAAAAGGAGAGGTAAGGATGAGTTACTTTTTGTTGGCAATGCAGAAAAAATATACCTGCAATTTATTTATTTATTTATTTATTTATTTATTTATTTATTTATTTATTTATTTATTTATTTATTTATTTATTTATTTATTTATTTATTTATTTATTTATTTATTTATTTATTTATTTATTTATTTATTTATTTATTTATTTATTTATTTATTTATTTATTTATTTATTTATTTATTTATTTATTTATTTATTTATTTATTTATTTATTTATTTACCTATCTATCTACCTATCTATCTATCTACCTATCTTTTTTTCCCTTTTTTTTCTTTTTTTCTTCTTTTTTTACGAGGGGAACTGTGGAAATCTTCAAAAGACGATGAGGAGCCCGCACTCCTCAACAGTGTGAGATTTTTACCCACTAAAACCACAAACCCTTTGTGTTCCTGGCGTTATCCACCCTGGAACCGCAGTTATGCATTACTTCAGGATGGTGCCAGCTGTATTACTTCGAGGTGTTATTTAGTTTCATCTATGACTGGTTTCTTTCGTCTTCTTCCTTCTTCTTGAGAATGGCGGTGATATATTTCTCTATTGCTGTCCACTTCGCCTTGTTACAGATCATAAGTGTGACCATGTTTTCTGGTGAGACATTACACCCGACCTCCCATATCATGCGATGCCTTAGCGTGTTCCATCTCGGGCAATGGAACAGCGTATGTTCGGCGTCGTCCACTTCATGGCTGCGGTAGAAGCATACCGCGTCTTCTGTCTTGCCGAATCTTTTAAGGTAGGCCTTAAAACATCCATGCCCTGTGAATGCCTGAGTTAAGTGGTATGTCATGGACCCGTGTTTGCGGCTTATCCATTTGGATATATTCGGGATGAGCCTATGAGTCCATCTGCCGGTCTCCTCTCTGTCCCAACGTTTCTGCCAGCGGTGCATCACGTTTTCTTTCGCTTTTTTAATTGCGCTATCCTTATATTGTTGCATTCGCCTTCCGTTGCCTTCTTGCTCATGGGAGTAGTTGTAAACTTCTTTCCTTTCTAGAGCAAGCAGGTCAATAGGAGGGACGTTCGCCAGCAGAAGAACAGCACTTCCGGATACAGTTCTATACGCCGATGTTATGCGTAGAGCTCCTTTCCTCTGGACAGACTGCATTTTCCTTCTCAGATTATTGTTTTGAAGAGCTTCTGCCCAGATCGGTGCTGCATAGAGCATTTTCGAGTGCATCACACTCATTAAAATTCGTCTCGTCTTGTCGCTGGGGCCCCTGGTGTTCGGCATCAATCTGGAAACCGTCGCTGCTATTTTTAGGGCTTTTTCCGTCGTCTCACTAATGTGTGGTCCAAAACTTAGCTTCCTGTCAATTTCCATTCCTAGGTAGCGAAGGCTCTTGCCGCATTGTATTTTTTCCTTGCCTATTAGGAATATTGGGTTGGAGTAGGAACGTCTTTCGGTGATAAGCAATGCTTCCGTTTTATGGGCTGCCACTTCCAGCCCTTTGGACGTCAGCCATTTCATCACTCTTCTCAGGGTGTCGTTTACGATGACCTCTAGTAGGGCCGATGTTTCCGCCGTTGCCACTATTATTGCATCGTCTGCGAAGCCTTCTATTGAGACATTTTGCGGGAGTTTTATGCCCAGTAGGCTGTCGTACATAATATTCCATAAGACAGGACCAAGTTTTGAACCTTGAGGGACACCACAGGTCATCTCAATTTCCATAGGTTCTCCCGCACCTTCGTAAATTGTCTTTCGGTCGCTTAGGTAGCTCCGTATCATACTGATGAGGTACTCTGGGGTGTTCTTCTCTATCAGAGTCTTGATAATCTCCTCCCATTTGGCCGAGTTAAAGGCGTTCCTGATGTCGAGCGTTACGAGGGCACAGAATTCTTTTTTTGCTCCCTCTTTGGCTTCTCTTGCCTTTTCTATGACTGTTTTGATAGCGTCGACTGTCGATCTACATTTTCGGAAGCCATATTGCATTTCCGACAGACCGTGTGTTTCCTCTAGCCATGTCTGCAGTCTTTGTAGAATCAGGCCCTCAAATACCTTTCCCATCGTGTCTAGTAGACAGATTGGTCTGTAAGATGTGGGCTCGTGTTGTGGTTTGCTGCCTTTTACGAAGAGAGCAAGTTTCTGCTTTTTCCATACACTCGGAAAAACGTTTTCCTTCAAGCATCTATTATAAGCTTTCAGAAGAAGTTGGGGATGGACCTTTGCCACTGTCTTCAGAATTACATTGTGCACCCCGTCGAGTCCTGGGGCCTTTTTGTTCTTAAGAGTACTGCATACTTTCTGTAGCTCTTCTGGGGAAAACATTTGGTCTTCTGTAATTTTGCAGGGCTGGCATTGTTCAATCGATGGTTTCTGATGCGATGGAAACAAATTCTTTATGATTTGGATTACCCATGTAGGATCATCCAATCCGGGTGATTTCCGCCTGCAATTTAGTTTTTTTGTCACAATTTGGTATGGTTTGCCCCATGGGTCGTTGTCTATTTCCTTTAGTAGCTCCGTCCAGCAGAGGTTTTTACTATTGTTGATGGCGTGTTTTAGTTCCTGTCTGCATTGTCGAAGCGCCTCTCTTAATGTCTGCGATCCTTTGGAGCGCGTGTACTGACGTCTCGTTTTTTTACATTTTTCTCTCAGTTCTGAGATTTCGTCCGTCCACCAGTACATTGGCTTCCGAGTGGGGTTGGTATTTGATCTCTTTGGCATAGATCGGTTGCACGCCTCCTTGACTGTATTAATCGTTAGACCCAGTAGTTTGTTTCCTGGGCCTTTTGTCCAGTTTAATTCGTCCAGGATCGCTTGTTCCTTCAGAAACTCTTCTAGAGCTTTCTGGTCTAGTTTTTGCACGTTCCATGAGGGTTTCAGCTTATTTTCCCGTACTTTAATTCTCTGCGTTTTATTTTGTATGCCGAACTCTATATAATTATGGTCACTGAGAGAGACGTCTTCCAGAACCGTCCAGTCGTGTATTTGTCCCGCAGTTTTCCTTGAGGACAGTCAGGTCTATGACTGATCTCGAGTTGTATCTCTCGTAGGTTGCTACTCCTCCGTTGTTCAGCACCACGAGGTTTCTCCTAGCTACCATATCTGTGACAAGAGACCCTCTTCTGACGCTTCTTGATGACTCCCACTCCGAGGATTTCGCGTTGAAGTCCCCGGCTATTAAGACTTCTCCAGTAGCGGTACGAATGTCATCTTCTAGGTTGTGCACTTCTGTTTCGAATGTATGAAAGGGGTCATTCGGTGAGAAGTAGTAGCTATAAATTCGAAGGGACCCTACTTCGATCCATACGAAGCCCTTGTTCTTTTCTTCCACCCTTCGAATTTCCAGATCTGGGTTGGCGACGTAGAGAGCTGATTTGCCTGATAGATCCTGGTACCATGCTCCTGAGACTGGCTTCCTGTATTGTTCCGATATTATGGCTATATCGATTCTTTTTTCTTGTACCGTTTGCAGGAGTAGGTCTTGTGCCTGCCTGCCTTTCCCTAGGTTTCTATCTATCTATCTATCTATCTATCTATCTATCTATCTATTCATTTATTCATTTATTCATTTATTCATTTATTCATTTATTCATTTATTCATTTATTCATTTATTCATTTATTCATTTATTCATTTATTCATTTATTCATTTATTCATTTATTCATTTATTCATTTATTCATTTATTCATTTATTCATTTATTCATTTATTCATTTATTCATTTATTCATTTATTCATTTATTCATTTATTCATTTATTCATTTATTCATTTATTCATTTATTCATTTATTCATTTATTCATTTATTCATTTATTCATTTATTCATTTATTCATTTATTCATATATTCATTTATTCATTTATTCATTTATTCATTTATTCATTTATTCATTCATTCATTCATTCATTCATTCATTGAAACTCAAGCACGTGCGGAGATTATCTTCTTCCTCACACGTCACATACAGTTTTTACTCTTTTTTTTGACTAAATAAATCTAAATCTTCCGTGCTCCCACCGAACCTTCCGTATTCCGTATCTTCCTAAATTGTCTTCTTTATCTATATACATAGGAGAACGTGATTTTACTAGTGTAAAGTTTTATGCGTATTTAATTGAATTGATACTAAATATTACTCACAGGGTATATTCATAAAATATTTTATAAATAGTGTAATACAATTGAACGATCATATCAGTATCCCTCCGTAGTCCATGACTGAAACCATGAAGAATTGTTCTGCAGATCCTGTGGGCTTGACGAAGAGCACATGGCAAAATTATCCTTCAACCCGTTTGAAGAGACTCAACTCAGTAGACCGCCATCCAATACTTATTCAAAACAGATTTAGTAAGATGAGTGGAAAACATTTTATACAATCTACATTTATCAATTAAAAAAGGACGTGTCTACAGAGTTGTAGTTAGAAATATACATCGCTCTGTAAATATAAATTATATTAAAGATGCACTTCTGTCATTAGGTCATACTGTCATAAATATAATAAACGTTCGTCGTAAAGTAACAAAATAAACTCTTCCACTATTCTTTTTTGATCAAGGGCCACAAAGTAACAACAAATACATATTCAATATCCTCATGCTCCTTAATACTGTTGTTCAATTTGAGCCACCGCATATGAAAACAGAAAAAGTACAATGTAAACGCTGCCAAAGGTATGAACATACCAAAGCATACTGTAATTATCCTCCTCGTTATGTTAAATGTAATAAGAATCATTTTACTGAATAATGTAAGAAAAAAACGCAAACACCACCAACATGTGTTCTATAGACAGGCACCCTGCAAACTACAAGAGGTGTACTGTCTATCAATGACTATTAAAACCAAAAGGTCACTATAAACAAAATAGCTACCTTACATATTTCCAAAATGAAATGACACCACAAGCTCAATATCATGAACATATTTACTGACAAACGAATTGCCAAAAGACCCATGTATGCAGATCCCACACGACCCAAGCAGGTTCTGTAACCAATCACATAGTGCACTCACGTGAGGCAGGCAATTGCCGCATAGAGGTGGACAACGCCACCTAGGCTAGTAAATTCTGAACTCACGCCGGCCACTGACTCCAAGGAAAAAACACTGACAACCAGTCGTCTGACACAAGATAGGCCAAGTCGAGTCCTTATTCAAATTCCGTACAGTACAGCATAGAAGAGAGATACTCTATCCAGTACAGCCAATTAGAGTTCAGAGTGGTTCAGAGCGACACTCTGTACAACACTAACTCGTTCTAGCGGTGAATCGGTGAATTTTGAAATTTCTCCGCGTTCGAACCGGTTGATTACTGTTGGATTCCTTCTTCGACGACCGAACGGCGTTGCGTTTACGTCGGTTCACGTGCTCTTTGTGGCGCCGTTAAGGCTAAATGTCCCGACACTAGTACATTTTGTAGCCACCACGTGGCAGCACCAAAATAAGTAAAATTTACTTTACTGATAACGTCTGAACCAATGGTCCGATTTTCGATCTGTAAACGAATTTGACTCCTTTTAAAATAGAATTTACGCTAGGAAGCCATTTCTCCAAAAATCTAGCAAAAACTCGAATTTGAAATTAGTTCTCACACTTCCGAGAAAAAAATTTAAAATGTGGGCTTATAGCACGATGGCGACATGCTTCCTGAATACAACGCCGTGACAATCATGCAAATCGGACGAATAGGAGCGTCGTAAAGTGAAATTTAGGAAAACATCTCGCCCCCCCTTCCCATTCTGCACCGTTGCGTCACCCACCCGCATCTAGTCGGCCCTCTGTCGGCGCGGCGGCACGGCCAGGCCAGGCGGCATGCGGCCAGCCCCGGCGGAGCAGGCGAGACTTGCGGGATACGCAAGCCAGACAGTCAGTTTATACTTTCGTCACTTTGCATCTCAATCTACTTTTCCACAGATACCAAACTGAAGATGCTATACTACTATTACAGACCGAGGTAAACATAACTATCTTTTTCACATATTTCCGTCTTCCTTCGAATACGATCTTAAAATTATTTGAGGCATTACTGAAAATATCGATTCCGGCTTGCAACTGGTTTTTAAAAAGAATGAACTAATTCTGTAAATATCATCATTATTTTATCTTCTCACATCTTATTTTAGATATATTTTACTTCTAAGGTCTTGCGCCTTACTCTAAGTTCTTCCGGGTTCAAATACCGGACAGAATGAGTATAATCACGAGCTCTTTTATCCTACATCTCGATTTTTGATCTCAAAACGACGATTTCCTCCTTTAAAGGGTTCATCTGGTGAATCTCTAAATAATATACAATATAATAACAAATACATTTATTATTTACAAAAATATATGTTTACAAAAATATACCCCACCTCCCGAAAAATAATCGGCTGTGACACCTCTCCTAACTCCGTAAGCGGAAGGCAATAACACAGACCCTCGTATGTCATCGGAAGCGACCGCAGATCCTGTTCAGATCTGGCGTTTCGCACGGCAACGCTTCAGGGAGAGAGGCGAAACGATGAGGGGGAGACTTTAATTTTCATGACGCGAGCTACAATTACTGGTAACATTGGGGAAAGTTTTCTCTTGTAAACTAAAAGTGAAATATAATTGCATGCATGTAGCCGCAGTTATATGGTGTAATTTTTGTTTATTATTATTATTATTATTATTATTATTATTATTATTATTATTATTATTATTATTATTATTATTGGCGTATAGACCATTACTGACCACGCTACACGATTAACGTGTGTTATTCTTCCAGGATCAGCTTTTCAGCTGTATCCTTGGATTACGACAAGGTTGTCACGCCTTGAAGTGTGAATTATGAGATGATAGGTTGATGATACGTGAAGGGACAATCATGGTTTAGGAGGTGATAGGATATTGGTGAAAGGTGATCGTGGACTTTTTGAACCATCCCAGCATTCGCCTTATGACCGAGGGAAACCACGAAAACCCCGGTTAGGATGCCCGGCCCGGGAATCGAACCCGGACCTCCCGATTACGAAGTCAGCGCGCTACGCCTTGAGCCACTTCACTCGGTATTATTATTATTATTATTATTATTATTATTATTATTATTATTATTATTATTATTATTATTATTATTATTATTATTTCTATTCACATTTATTCAAAAGCACCGAAATCAAGGGTAGACCTGTGAGACATACAATACTTTCACAATCTCTGTTGTACAGACTAACAGGCAGATACAAGAGAGAGAACACAAAGCTTTTGTGACTGACCAATGAAATTCTAAAAGTTTGTACATCTCATGTTTGTCACATGAAAAAAGGAAATTATGAAAAATGAGTGGCTGTCTCTGCGACTGATTGCATTGAAGAGTTCTGCAGTTTTCGAATTATGTTTTTGATGGATCACTCACCGTCACTTTTTTTCCATTTTCCAAGTCATGAGATTAGAAGACAACAATCTCCTTTTCGTCTTTCGAGAAGACGGCAGATATTTTTTTGTTGGTGGTGTTGTAAGCGATTCTGATGCAGAAGCAACGTTAGAATTCTGATTTTCGCAGTAATTATTGGAGGATCTAAAATATTATTGAAAGAAATGTTTACAAACACTCAATTCATTGGCCATTTTGTACTTGAATTACAGTGCAGTATACTCCTCTATAAATGGAAGTTTTTAGTACCTGAAGTAGTACAATCTAAAAGCCACTTTCACACTTTCCGGCCTCAACAAATTACTTTTCACGTTGAAAACCTGAAAAGTGTTCACACTAGTGTAATGATGTTTGACGCCTCATCTTTCGCAAGGCGGCAATTTGACAATAATCTCTCTTGAATAGTGAGGGAAATTCAGTTACATTGCACAAATAAATATATTTCCAAAACTTTAATAAACCACATGTTTAAATATTACTGTCATCTGTCGTACATACGAGGTTGAACTAAAGAATTCGCCGAAGACCTACAGTGTAAGTATTCGGCATATTGACGTGTTTTGCAATTTGTCTCCTACGCGAGCAGTCGAGGAAATAGTATATCTTGCTTTGACAACATTGTATGAGGTTCAATATCACTTCATCTAATATAGAATGTTTCTTGTTCTGAGAAGACATGAATTCAATGAGTGACATGTTGTTTGCTTCTTGTTCGTAACATAAGTGTATAGCGAATTCATTTTAATTTGGTTTGTGACTTTTGGTGGAACGGTATGGCTTCTGTTCGTAGTATAGGCCAAACAATACACAGTTAAGCTAGGGAAAATATACGTCTCGTTATTAAGAAATGTGACGAAGAAAATAATTCGGGCGTTCTTCATCACATGCTGCATAACAGCACTTTTCGGGTAGTAAACTATACTGAAGTATCTGTTCGAGCTGTGACATCAATTAAAAAAGAAGGATTTGATGCCGGCGGGGCAGCCTTGAGTGCTCCCGGTAAGAAAAGGCCATGTTGTGAAGATAAAAAATTCCACATTGATGCCATTCACTTATTGCTTATTTGTCTTGTTATGATGTTTTAATTTTTGCATATGGAATCTTGGTGTAATATATTTGGGACAGCTAGTAGTTGCAGATTAGGCGGTGGGGGAGGGCAGCTTTCAAGAACATCGAGCGCATTCCTCAGCCTCGCAATCAAGTCAGCTCCCAACTATAAGAATGAGGTGGCTCGTAAATGAACAGACGCAAAAGACACGTGGACGTGGAGCAGGAAGTGTAAAAGGGGAGAAGGGCACCGAGTAAGCGAGCCGATCTGTGAACTTGGTGTGAGCATTCTCCACGTTGTCTGTTTGCGAACCACTGTCCCAGTGCCATATCGGATTTGGAAATCCCGGGGCCCCTCCCCCACGGCCACTTTACCCGAGTCCTGGCTCGTGCTCTAGTCCCAGCCCTAGACCTTTGCGGCAGGTGACGATGAAAGAACGTCCGCCTGATGCATTCGGAGCAACAACCTGCTGAATAGTTTTCACAATGGACAGACCGAAACAGACCAGCAGAGAAAATTTAAGATTAGAAATATAAGGAAGAAGAAATCTTGGAAACTCAGACATCGAAATGAAGATTCAATGGATTATACTAATACGATATAAGCAATACTATAGTATATATACTTTGGTTTTCCTCCAAACGCGTGCCTATTATTATTATTATTATTATTATTATTATTATTATTATTATGTACAACGGAGTCATATTTCTTTCTTTTCAAACATTATATTTCTCTGCAAAGAAAGCAAATGACCAGACGAAAGACAGGAAACTCTATAGGGTATTCCAGCCAAGACCAAGACAAGATAAAGAAAACTTTATTCAAGAAAACAGCAAAGAAGTGGAAGAACATAACAAAAAATGGAGATCTTAAGAAATTTTCCAGGTCACTCGAAATATGACCACGGAGGGTAAACCAACAATGGCGAATGTTAAGAACGAGAACGTCAAAATAAATACAACAAAAGAAGAGATCACGAAAAGATGGGAAGAATACACGAAAAAGTTATATGAGAAGAACTTACAAATATAGTAGTGGATAAATATAGATGATTACGAAAAAGAACCAGAGATAGAAGAAATGCATTGGGCGACAACACCACTGAAAAATGGGACGTCCCCGGCTGTAGATAATATTCAAATTTACCTATTCAAAGATACAGAGGAAGAAATCTTGGCGAAACTAACACAATCATACAATGTGATGTGGAAAAGAAAACAGTGAACAACAGATTTGCAACGCACTGTAATTATTCCATTACCAAAGGAGACAGAGGAGATTGTGCAAATAACAACACAATCGCATGAATACGAGTACCGTGTGATTCAGTCAATCGGCAAAAGTCATCCTTCGGAAAGAGAGAAAAAAAAAAGATTAAAAAATGTTGATGTAATTATATACTTTCTTAACATTTTCAAATCAATTCACACTTAAAGAAACCTCATTTTCTATCTCCTCTGGAAAGTTGTGTAGATTACACTACGTCGCGTAAGCGTTAGCGTAAAGCATATCCTAAGATCATACTCACAGAAAAAGATTTCCTTCGTTTTTAAACTCGTTTGAATGTTCCATATTATTTATATCATTGTGACCGATACGTCACGAAAGAGTCACGTCTAACTGGTTTTGCATACTGCAATTTCTGCAGATAACTTTTTCTAGAAAATCCACTTTTTATGAAACCAAAGAGTATATATCAGAGACGGCACTCAATGTTAGAAGGAAAAGCCTTATTTGCCCAACTTCCGGTGCCGCCACCTTGTTCTGTATAATTTCTATTGTGTAAACGGACAGCCAATAGCGAAGAAGTAACCGGTAAATTTGAAATAAACCAGCGACGCGGGAACTTTAAAATTTCACTCCCATACTTCACACGCCTTAATTTATTAAAAAAATCACAATAATAATTATAAGGATTTTATGGAAGAAAAAGTCAAATTAGGGTAGTAAAATCTAGTATTTATTGACCATATTGATATTATACAATTTCGTAATTTCATTAGTAATAAGAATTTTGAATTACAGAAAGTAATAAACAGTACACCTGCATAATTGCAACTTTGGTATTTGCTTGTAGATATGCCAAATTAATACTATGGAATACTACATTATTACAAGCATTATGAATAAACAATAAGAACAGAATTAAAAAGAAACAAATGAAAATACTACCGCACATTTGCCTGGGTAAAATAAATAGTTACGATACAAGGGGTAAAAGTGCCATTTTATTTTGCGAATTACTTAAGCCATTAAGAACACGAATTACATAATTATGTACTATTACATCAAGATCAGTATTATCTGATTAGGTCACATGAACATATTTTCTTTTCTTTGTTGCTTTCAAAGTTTTATCAGAACATTTGAGCATTGTCCCACTTTTAGCAGTAGTGCAAAAAATTGAGCTTTTAGCATGCTCTGCATGCCATGAAAGAACCACTTTTACTAGTTGCAACCTAAAAGTGTTTTTCATTAGTCAATAAATATTTGACAAAATTATTTTATTTACCCATGCTAATCTCACACATGCACAGTTCAGAGCCTGGCTTTTTTAAAATGGGATCCACTGTGAAAGTACATTCACTTTTAAAACAATGATTTACAAATAGTGGAATTCCATCAATGCTTATGCACTACAATGTAATTCTGAAAATGGATTGTCAAAGCGCAAATATTTGATTGCACCAGGAGCCAAGCCTGGGACCTTATGATAACTGGGCAGATGTCCTAATAACTGAGCTATAGAATCAATCATTACACTCACGACTCACAACAATTCACAATCCAATAAGGATCAGCATTCAAATCCAGAATGTAATTGGCATGATGATGAACAAAACACAATGATACACACATACTAGAATATAAATTGAATCAAAATTGTGTTTGTCATGAGAAACTATTATTGTCAGAACAGTATAACAATACATAAGCAACTTATATCAATACTAATAATAAAAATTAATACTAATAAGAAAGAAACAAATTGCAGGCTAGATAATAGGCATTAAAGAAATTCTAAAATTGCATGAAAATAGCCTCTGAAACTCAAAACCATTGTATTCATAATATTCAAATAAAGTGTCTTAACATAGCAAGAGGCATTCCAAAATTCAGAAAATGATCATGCTTTACAGAATTAATTTTATCTTTAAATTTTATTTAATTAGAACTTTCCAAATCAGATGTGGGAAATACAGTTTATATAATGGATCTGTATCCAATGACAGAATACACACTGATTTTAAAACTCTCGTTCATACCTTTATAAACTGTCAGCGTAAAAGAGATGTTCAGAAACTTTGTGCACAATGAAGCAAGTCATTCACTGCACATAACAATAATTCTTTAATATTATATCTCTGAGTTCTGACTCCTCAAAGTGAACATTAATTTAAAGCCACTTAGGATCAAACTCGTAGGGCCTAATATGCATGCTTCAGAAGCCATCTCTGGAAGAGGATCTGAAAAGCAAAAAATGCCGTTAAGAAAGATACTATGTCCTCAAATGAATGTTCTGAAAACAAATCTGTATCAAAAAGAAAGATGTTTCTTTTAATTCACCATCTAGAATTACGAAATTAGAAAGCACAGGAATATCTTGCACTTACCACACACCGAAGGCGCAGATTCATCTCCCAGAATGGCTTCTTGCACCTGTCCAGAAGTACAAGGATCTGTAATCACAAAAAAGTTTTTTATTTACTATAATTTGCCCTCAATTGGCACTAATAACTGTATATTGAAAGGAACATACCATGAGAAACGTCCATAAAAACTTGAGGTGACACCTCACATGGGTGAAAAAGATCTGAAAATGAAGACAAACTTGAAATCTATCCCATCTTCAATAAATGCAACAAAGTAATAATTGAGATTCTTAAAGATTATAGCAAATATTTACCTTTCACAAGGCTAGAATAAGCATCTGCTGCACTTGCTGTAGAAGCATGTTCAACAGCACTAGAACCTGTATTAATCAACAACAAATTATTGCCAATACATTATGCTTTCAATAGCATGCTTCTTTTTGCATTTTACAAACATACAAGAGACTTACCATTTTCAGTTTGAAAAGCTGCCTGTGTACAAGGATCTGAAAATTAAAAAATGCTGGTATCATAGCCTCCCATCAAATATATATTCTACTAAAACTAATAAAATATATTCTATTAAAACTACATTCTAGTAATATTCTATTAAAAAAGTCTTACCAATTACACCCATAGCTGCATTGGGTGTCACCTCGTTTGGTCCAAACAAGGGATTTGCAACTGAACATGAACATTAAAAAAATTCCACTATTTGTTACGCACCCATCATTTTCTCGAAGCCAAAATGCACGCTTCAGACTTCAAACAGCAGTAAATCACTTCATTTCTCTAATTCACTGACTGCGATATGGCGTTAACAGCCCTACGAACAGCACGTGAATATACAACGATAGGTCGACGAGGAAGGAATCCAACCGGCTCGTTTGCGAAAAAATTTCAAAATGAATAAGTAGTTCACATATTCTCCGCTTGAGCGAGTTGGTGTTGTCCAGATGTATAAGGCGTCGCTCTGAACTCTGATTGGCTACCGTATGGAATTTGAATAAGGACCGGATGTGCCCTATCTAGTGTCATACCACTGTATAAAACAAAGAAAATGGAAGGGAAACACGCTCCAAATGCAAGCAAACATCTAGGAGTTATCCAGTCTGGCTCGAGCCGCCGAGGTGAACACGTCGCGCTGAGGCCGCTCTTATCTTCTCTTATCGCAATTCACATCGCAGTGGTCTCTTTGCTAGTGCCAAGAGTGACTAGTGCAGTGAAACATCTAACGAATAGTCTCTTTTCTTTATAAAAATATATTCTAAATATAAAAACTTCAATAAGTGCGATCAGTTCGTGTTTAAAAGTTTGTGCTCTGGTCTCGGCCAGAGCATTATCCAGTGAACTACCAGTGATTAACGCGCATTGACTACTGCCCTCCACGCTATCACAGTGTTCATGGACCCAAGTACAGACTCAACAGCGGAAGCAATTAAAAATGCCCTAGACGCGTTAAATAATTCAAACAGTGGTGTAAATTCAAGCATTGAAATGACCGAGTGCAATACAACCACCCAGCAGCAATTAGATCTTCAAACTCAACAAAACCGCCAACTTTAGGCAGAGCAACAATGGAAAATGATGCAAGACCAACAAAAACAGTTCCTACAATATCTTCACGAGCAACGCATAACTATACCGCAACTACAACAACAACAGAATTCTCAACAGGTTCCGCAGTTTCAGCATTCTTCACAACTGCAGCTAAGTAGCCAACCCCCTCAACAAAATGTAAGTAATGAACTCAATATTTTGGAAAAGAACTCTGCAAAAAGACTAAGAACTTATATACAACCTGTAAGAAATTTTGTGAAGATAAATCAGTGTCGTTTTATACGTACAGGGACCCTTCGATGAAAATCTTTTCAGTTATGCTTAAGGGAATACCAGAATCTCAGAATCTAAGGGAATCAGAATAATGTAAACAAATTCATGAATTGTATAATTCAAATTCAACCTAGAATCAAACGTAATGCACCTGTACAATGCAAAATTTGTCAAACATTCGGTCATTCTCAAGCTAATTGTCATGTTAAGCCCAGGTGTGTTCGCTGTGATGGTCACCATCACTATTCAAAATGTACTGTTCCTAAAAATTCCAAACCGATTTGTGTTAATTGCGGCGAGGGTCACACATCAAATTACTGAGTCTGTCATGTATACCAAGAAGCTCGTAGGTCACGGGCAGATTTCCTTTCAGCGAAAAACTCTAACAAATCGCATCAGGTAACCGAAACACAAGAGCAATATTCTATTAATTTAAACAATGAAAACTTTACCGGTCTCCCACAACGCAAACTAACAGCCTGGCAAACAGAACGACTACCTTCAAACTCACAGCCTCAAATAGACATAACTCGTAAACACAATAGTAAATCAAATAATCTCAGCTATAGTACCCCAAATCAAAAACATAGTACAGTCGCCAGTTCTTCAAAATGGCAAATAAAATACAAGAAATAAAAATATTAAATTGGAACGCTAATGGTATTAAAAGACAGCAGATAATAGTTGATCAATTTTTGCATCACCACAAAATACATATTGCGTGTGTTACAGTAACACACTTAGTACTAAATGAAAAATTTAAAATACCAGGTTACAAAATATATAGAAACGATAGAACCTCAGAAGTAGCTTCAGGAGGTGTAGCCATACTAGTATCTAACAACTTTAAGCATCAAGCGACTCACAGTCCAAACACCCCAGAACTCGAAACAATAGCAATACAAATAAATACAGGCAGCAATAATTACGAAACAGTTGCGGCATATAAACCACCAAATAAAAAATTCCCATTAAAAGCTTATAATGAAATTTTTAAAAACAATACCAATAGTATTCTATTAGCTGGCGATTTTAACAGTAAAAATCAAATATGGGGATGCAATACCACTTCCAACCACGGCACAAAATTATTTACTTACGCAGTATCCAATGATATTCATATTCTGGCCCCCCAATTTCCAACACACTATTCATATAACAGTAATGTGATTCCGGATGTACTAGATATAGTATTGACCAAAAATTTCAATTTGCCCTTGATTCAAACAGTATTGCTGGAATTAGACTAGGAGCACTCCCTTGTAATTATCAAAATAAATTGCTCCAATTGGCTGTTAGCTCAAGCATTACAACATAACGAAACCTTGGGACGAATTAATTGGAATAAGTTTAAGGAGCTAATAGACAACAATATAATATACCCTAGTAAAATTCACACCAACGAGGAATGAGATATGCAAGTGCTGCATATAACACAATCGATACAGAAAAAAATTGAACAGTCAACAACACAATGTTCCGCAAGTATGAAAACTAGAAAACCAGTTCCATTGAAAATAGTAAACCTAATCTGTTAATTTAACTTATTTTACTATAAATATTAATATAATTGTCTAAGAATTAATTCCGTGGTGGTAGCAGATATCTTGTGGTAATCCGTGGTATTGTAAAGGAAATAATCTCCACAAAAGTTTTAATAATTTTATTAACAATTTTCCAGAGTTAACTTTCGGGAAACACTTTTCCCATCCTCAGTGGATCTCTAGCAAAATGGAGAAATGAAACAGACATAAGTTGAGCACAAAACGGGGGGGGGTTCAGTGAATATAGTGGGAAAATAAATAATATCATATAAAAACAAAAAGGAAAGAAAATAACTTACTGCTCAAGCAACGTGGATCTCCCACGAATGTTCACAAATGGTCAAAAATATAAAACATGGTGGTAACAGCTAGATGGCAGCCATCTTTTCGAATGGGAGAAGAGGAAGCCTAACAATGAAGGGAAAGGGAGTGGGGGAAGAAGAGAAGAAAGGGTAGTCATAAAAGGAATACTCAAAAGAATGATTAGGGGATAGTTAATAAAATATTTAGAATGGGACTGCTTTTAATCAAGGAATGTTCATTCAAGACAGACAAATTAGTGTTTTTGAAAAGTTTTAGAATTTCCAAGTTCTCTAAAATGTTCATTTTTGTGCCTTTGTTGACTAGGTGAAGAATTTTAAAATTATAAATGGGGTCAAAAGAATGGTTAAATTGAATCAAATGATTGACAAAGGTAGAAGTGTCTAAATTTTGTTTCCAACATCTAATATGCTCATTAATTGTAACTGAAAATTTTCTGCCTGTTTGGCCTACATATGCTGAATTACAGTTATTACAAGTTAATTGATAAATTCCACTTCTTTCAATGGAGGGGATAGGTGATTTGGAACTAGGAAACAAAGATTGGAGGGAGTTTAGGTTTTGTAGGCTACTGAGATATTGTATTTAGTGAAACATTGTCCTATACGTTTGGATACAGGACCTATATAGGGGATGCAAATAAATTTCTTTGGTTCTATAGAGCCATGTTGAGGAAAAACCTTATTAAAATAATTTTAACACTTTTTTGGTGGATAAGTTTGTTGATTGTCAGGGGATCATATCCATTATTTAAGGCAATGGTTAGAATGGTATTGACTTCATTACTAAAATCTATATCAGTCATGGGAACCTGGAATAATCTGTTGATCCAGGAGTGGAAAACAGCAAATTTATGATTGTGAATATGATTAGAATGGGAAGGTATGACTGTATCAGTATGGGTAGGTTTTCCGAATATTTTAAAATTGTGTCTTGAGTTTATTATAGTGATTGTTAAATCAAGGAAATTCAGAGAATGGTTCTGTTCAATTTCCATTGAGAATTTTAAGATTTTTATTTGTTTGTCTTTTATTTATTTATTTGTCTAAGAATTAGTAATAATGAGTTTATAATTTTCTTTCATTCGTTCTTTAATTTTATATTTGTGATGTAAAGTTCTCCCTTCAAGAATTGGGGCTAAAATTCTATCGTCCCAACCGTCCACCCAAACTTGGGCATCCTTCGATCCGGGGAAGGGGCGCGTTGACCAATCGCTACAGTCAGAAACTTAGTGATAATGTGATTAGCGCAAAATACCATGGGGCGGGAAGACGCTCTTACCAGGGGGCGGGGGTCTCGATTGTTTAAGTTTGAGGCGGAAATATCGTCATCTTTCCCTGCCGAAGGAAAGATATTGCCAGCGCGTAAGTCATGACCAAAATATACTTCTGAGCCGGGGTTTTCCGTTCAGAAGTACTGTCAATAGACCCATAAATATTTAGTATTTTTGAAACTGCAAATGAAACTATACTATTCTATATTTTGAAACTATACTATCTTTTAACTCTGACAAACTGTTATATTAAAATGTTCATCTCAGGCACCATTTGCGGAGCCTTTCCGGACGTTCAAGCGCATATATTGAATTTGTTTATAAAATTGTAAGTTGTTGCAAAATCGTTAATTCGCTGTTTTCGGCTCTGAGACATCGGGAGACTCTCCCCTGTTTAGATATGCAAAAGTTAGAAATTGTTTATAAATGTGCAAATGTTGCACTTTTTGTATTGTCTCCTCTGAATCCCCTTTAAATGCAATACAAAATTCCGCAATCCGATCGGTGCTTTCAACTTCCGTTCTCGAGACATTTAATTCTTTATTAGAACTTAGCATCTCATAATCACCCCCATTTTTTGCACTCATTCGATTCGCTCTCCGCACACAAGTATATTAATAAGAGAGATATGCAATGTCTCGCTTCGATTGTTCGGTTCATACGCTCAATGCCACGGGCCGAGGTGATATTACTCGCACAACTTTTCTTGAACGATGACCATTCTTCCCCCTCTCTGACACAATAAACAGTTGTAGACAAAAGCTCGCATTCGTGCACTGGCAATATTCCAAACACATGTTCACTAGTGCGAAATACAAACTATTTGCTGTTGAAGAGAACTTATGTCCGTGATTTTCTCCAAAAAATCTAAAGAAATGACCGAAGCAGGGGAAGATCCACCACAGGAGACCTCGAAGTCCTGAGAAAGTTACAAAGCAAATTATTGAGAAAGTTGCGAAGGCATGACTGATTCTCCAGAGATTGGTATTGCTTCATGAAATCTAGAAGTTGATTAAGTAACTAATACACCCACTCTTCCCGCATTTCTTCAATCCATCGTTCAAGAAAAGTTGCGCGAGTAATATCGCGGTCTCCGTACCGCCTCGAGACGATAAACGGTGCCTCGGGGCGAAATTATTGTTTCTACCATTTCTTCTAAAAAGACAATAACAAACAAATAAAAACCAACAAGATGTAGCGTTTATTGGTACTTCCGTGGGAACATTGCAGTAAAAATTTTGTCTTATGGCAACTATGACTTTTTCTGAAAAATTCAACCTGTCCTTTTTATTCTAACAGCCATTAAAACTCCCGATTCAATATATTAATTTGCTTAATTGTTAATAGTATCTAAACACATTATCTGGTACAGTTAATAACGCCAAGAGGAGCAGTTTTATGGCGAATAAGAAAAGAAGTTATATTATTTTTTTTATCTTCTCTATTCAACAGTTCGTCTTGCATTGCTTCATATTTATCAGCTTGCAAGGAAACTGTTTATTAAGATATAAAGTTTGACTTTACACAAAGTGAATGATTTCAATTTACCCATTTAAATAAAGTTCTTAATATACATACTATTTAGACAGTATGTAAAGTTTAAATATAGTGGTGCTTCAACACCATAAACTTTCACGACTCATTTGTAGCGGCTACGTAACACACAATACTACTTTAATTTGCAAAAAATTCATTTCCGGTAAAAATGATTTCCTCCACGCTGTAATTCGATTTCCGGTCCTTAAACGTAACAGGTCTGACACAACTCTTACGCCACCTGAACCCTTTTCTTCTCGACGTCAAAAGAAAAATGAAAACTTGCATTTGCAATTTTTGAAAATTCATTGTATTTTAGTTACCTTAATTCAAGTTCTAGTTTTAAAAATCATTTCATTATGGAAACAAGCTGTATCGTTAGTATTGTATTTTGACAATGTTAAATTTTGTTTTATATTTTCAAAAATTCTGATCGTTCGCCGAAAAGTGCACCTGCGTCATTTTAATACTTTTGCTCTCTTCGAGGAAATTCTTAAGCAAAAATTTGAACAATTTTTGAAAAAATGTCGATAATATGTTGGTGTTTCATGTTAAGTTTCCTCAACATTAAAAGATACGTTTCAAATTTGAGGATTCGTGATATCAGTCAGATCAATCGATAAATATCCATTTTAGTGAAAATCCAGTTTTCTCTATAATTACTCATACGTAAACAATCTGACAAAAAGAGATTATTCGAAAATCACTTTTTCAGGTTCAAGAACACAGACAAGAACAAGAACATAAGCGTTTTGACAACACTATGTATAGCAAAAAATATACGAGCAAGAAACAATCCACTTTTTCCGAATGAGCGACATATAGAACGGCTATTCTCTAGAAATTTCGCCACATTCTCCTGCTGCATTTCATAACTCTCCCTTTAGTAGTATACGTGGAAGTAAACATTAGCCGGCGTTGCTAGGATTTGAACTCGCGTCTTTCTAATCTGCAGTACTTGCTGGACCACACTTACGCTACCACAAACACTTGCCATTGCTATGTCCAGGAGAACTTATTAAGAAAATAATACGAACGGGAAATTCATTGCGCTTAGTTTTTTATTAGAGAATCTACTCCATATGTCAAAGATATCAAATTGACGATAAGATGAAAATAAATTAAACACGCGCAACTACGTAGAACATTTTATGTTAGAAATATTTTCAATCAGAAGCTCAGTTATGTAGGCTTGGTTGTGTAGCGAGTTTAGGCGCCTACCTTCACGGCTGAAGCTACGTCATACGGGCTGAAATGCAGAATCGCAATGCATCACAAACATGTAGCCGGTCCGGATGGCCGAGATCGCTAAGGCAGTAGTGCCGTAGCGATCTCGGACCGAAGGATCGCGGGTTCGAGTCCCGCGTCGGGCATGGTTGTATTGTGTTCGTCCTTTCACCCCCTATCATCATCATATCGTGTCACCCCCACAGTTACCATACCGTTACAAGCAATAGTGGTCGCTAATGACCTAGTAGTTGATGCGACCTTAAATAACAAACAAAAAAAACAAAAAAAAAAAAAAAAACAACAAACATGTAACAGACAACAGTTGGTCGCCGAGCTGTGCGGACGTGCTCGGTGCTCGCTGTTAGCCTGATCTGCTCTAAAGAAGCGCGTTGTGGCGACGGTTAAGTGAACGATTGTGTCGCGAGTTACTTACTCAACAAAAATTGTAATAACTACTGGGTTGCTGCTTTTTGTTAAGTGTCCAGTAACAAAAAGTAGATTCTTCTGACTACAGGAGAGTCTCTTTATTCTGAAATGTCCCTTATAGATAGGAAATCTTAGGCAACAGCAACAACAACTGATGTTTTTCGGAAGAGAGAACAAGCCATCGTTATTGAAGCGAAAGACGGCATTCCAATCAAGTACACCACAGCTGTAGCAGGTGTTGTGAAGCCAAATAATGTTAGATTAGTATCCAGAATCTCCAACAATAGAATCTGTATATTTTTATCGGCAAAAAATAAAGCCTAAAAATTCACTTCTGCAAACAAGACAATTAAAATTAATGATAAACAGTTACATGTTAAGCCAGTAATAAATCGACACACTAAAGTAATTATCTCCAACGCCTGTCCTATTATCCCGTCTCATGTTATCGCTCAAGAACGTGAAAAATGCAATGTCAAAATGACCACAAATATATATTTTCTCGACGCCGAATTATCTCAGCCATGGTTTCAACGTATATTGAGCTTTCGCAGCCAAGTTTATATTGACTCAAATTCGGCCAATAACTTACCTGTGACTCTACTAATTTACTTTGAAGAGACTACCTACAGAATTTTCATATCTGCAGATAATATGGTCTGTTTTGTGTGCAAACAGGAAGACCATATTGCTAGGGAATGACCCTCGGTCCCCTCCAACAAAGAACCTTCAGTAAGTATTAACGTTCAACATAATTTAGGAAACTCAGAGGAAATGGACATAACTACTCAACCAGTAAATCCAACTGACAACGAAGGTAACAAGGTCCTCAGTCAACTTGAAACACTAGCTCCCGTACCTACATCCAGGAACTGCACTCATTTTCCAAGCTTAAAAAAGAGAAGTCTTCCATCTGAATCATCTTCTCAGCAAGAATCATTACATAATAATGTACACTCTAATTCTGAAATAACTCAAAAACAACCCCCTCCCAAAGTGTCTGGAGGTGCGTTACCGCGCGATCGCACACTCAGAACAATTCAAACGTCTAGGAAAAACTGTTCAATTCGATCGCGAACGTCACTTCAGTGCGCGCCAAAATTGTTTACATCAATAACAAGTATGGCCGCCGACGCGAAGGTATCGGGTGATTTTCGAATCACGACCGATGTCACGCTTTTGTCAACGAATGACTCAGCTTGTCTGTTCACACAAGTAATGCACCACTTTTGTTCACGCTAGTCGTGCCGTATTCTTGCAATTTGGCACTTGTTGCATACTCAATGCTTGCGACTTGGTCGTTTCTATTTTGCAATCACTATCGAACAAAGAAGTCCTTTTTGTCGTGGAATAGCCCATTTATACGGCTGGGTTCATAACCTGATAGAGTTGTGGAGGGCTATCGAATGAAACACGCACTTCTAAATAACACAATAAGGTCTTTTATTGACCGATATGAAACAAATACAATGAAACACGATCAGTGCTTAACGACGCGTGAACAGCAACTGCGGTCGCGGTGGTTAACACAACTGGAAGAAGTGGCGGAGCCACTGTCGCTATCTTCTTACGGTGCAGGTCGCACCATCTAGTGGTATCTTCGCTAACACTTCCCCTCGAACTGCAATGTAAGATCCGCTCCCAGAACGTGAAAATGTTCCAAACCAAGCATCTTCATACATTTCTTGTGGTTTGTGCTAAAGAGACCCTTTGTCAATATGTCAGCGGTCATTCTTTCGGACGGAACGTGCTGAACTTAAACCAATTTTCTTCCAACAGCACCTCGAACAAAATGGTGTCTCAGCTCTACATGCTTTGTACGAGCATGGAACACCGGATTCTCAGCCAACAGCTTTGCACCATTGTTGTCGTCCTTTATGATTACCGTAGTCAGATCTACTCCAAAATCCTTCATCAGCTGCTTCATATACAAGGCCTCTTTCGTAGCTTCTGAGAGTGCCATGTATTCGGCCTCGGTAGACGATAAGGCCACTGTTTGCTGCTTCTTGGACTCCCAACTTACGGCCCCCCACTGACCATAAAAACGTAGCCTGTGTATGATTTACGGTCGACAACACAGTTGCCCCAATCAGCATCAGTGTACATTTCCGGAGGTCCTCTTGATCGATGATAAACGAGTCCAATATCTCTAGTCCCTTTCAAATAACGAAGCACCCTTTTGGCGGCCTTCCAATGCGAATCCCCGTGGCACTCGTTGAACTGACTCAAGTGACTCACAGCGTGCGCTATGTCCGGCCTCGTCCCTACAGACAAGTACATCAAAGCCCCTACTAAACTTCTATAAGGAGCATCCGACTGACAATGACTCTTCTCTCACGAGTTTGACGGCAGGATCCAAGGGAGTAGAAACAGGGTTGCAATCGATCATATTAAACCTTTCAAGTAGGTCATCTATATATTTTGTCTGACAAACTGCCATGTGGTTCTTGCCTCTGGAGAATTGCAGCCCCAAACAATATCTGAGGTCACCCAGGTCCTTAACATCGAATTTCGTCCCAAGTCGTTTGATGATTTGATCGATTTCGGTATCACTCGAAGACATCACCAAGATATCATCGACGTATACGATCACATAGCATGTACGATCATCCTGTCCGACGCGATAAACACAAGGATCTGCCTCCGAAGGCGTCGCCCCAAGTGCACGAAGTTCCTCATTTAGCCGTTTATGCCACGCTCGCCCAGCTTGACGTAATCCGTAGATGGCATTGTTGAGATGGCATACTGCATCGAACTTACGAAGACGACTCAACATCTTCTCGGCTTCTCTTCTCACGAATTGATTTTCCTTCTCAGTCTCGACGATGAGCTCCAAGATCTCCTTCAAATGGTCAGGCATCTCCATATAGATGTCCTCTTCGACGTTCCCGTTCAGATATGCTGTTGTGATGTCAAGCTGCCTGATCTTCAAGTCCTTCTCGACAGCAACAGCTACGGCAGCTCGTACCGAACTCAACCTTGCCACAGGGGCAAATGTGTCGTGGAAATCGATCCCAGGAACCTGTGAGAACCCACGTGCCACGACGCGTGCCTTTGGTTTTTCGATGCTTCCGTCAGGTTTATATTTGTTGCGCAGAACGAATCTGCTTCCAATGACCTTCGAATGCTTAGGTCGCCTCACCAACTCCCAAGTGTTATTCTTGATCAGCGACCTGACCTCAGACGCCATGGCTTCCTTCCAAGCCATAGAATGCGGACCTGAAACAGCTTTGGTCAAGGAAATCTCGGCCGTGCAAGCGGACTCAGTCTCTTCAATCTCGTATTCGACGTACCCTTTTCGTGGTCTTCCGGGTTTTCCTGTCCGGATAATAGAAGGACGTCCACGTTTTCGACGCTGCACCGGTTCTACATGCTCTTCGATTTCAGAAATCGTTTTCAGCACGTTCTGGGAATCCTCTGAATCCACCTTCATCCTCAGAATCAACAGGTGTCATGAAAGGGGATTCTGCAGGCGTCTCGAAATCGTCGTTTTCTCTGTTGGGCTGTTCCGAGATATCTTCAGTGTTGATCTCAATATCAACCCACTCCTGGCCATGATGTTCGTTCGACCGATCAGGTTCTTGGGAAGCTGTTTCCGGTGCCTTGACGCTGTCTTCCAGAAACTTCACATCTCTGGTCACTTCAACGGTTCGAGAGCTAGGCATCCATACTCTGTACGCCTTGGATTCTTCAGAGTACCCGATGAATATTCCTTCTTGACTTCGTACCTGGAACTTTCCCTTCGTCGGATTTTTGTTCAAGCAAAATACACGACATCCGAACACCTTGAAGTGCTTGACCGATGGTACCTTACCGAGCCAGGCTTCATACGGGGTTCGGTCCTTTAACTTTTTCGTTGGACATCGATTCCGTATGTGATTTGCTGTAGAAATCGCCTCAGCCCAAAACGATTGCTTCAAACCGGACTGGAACATGAGGCAACGGGCCGTTTCCACCAAGGATCTATTTTTCCTTTCCGCTATCCCGTTCTGCTCCGGTGTGTATGAAGTCGTCAATCGGCGCTGAATCCCCTCTGCCTTCAGAAAGTCATCGAATTCTTTATTGACATATTCCCGACCATTGTCGGATTGAATACTCTTAATTTTTACGCCGTGTTGCTTTTCTACGAATGTCTTGAAACTTTTAAACTCTTCGAGAGCTTGTCCCTTCGATTTCAGAAATCTCACCTCTGTCCAACGTGTGTGATCGTCGATAAACGTGATGAAATACGTAGATCCTCCGTTTGACTGGGTGCGCATCGGGCCACAAATGTCGGTGTGAATTAATTCTAATTTGGTCGTGGTTCTGGTCGATTCTTTTGGAAATGGAAGCCTGGTCATCTTCCCCTGAAGACAAACTTCGCA
This sequence comes from Gryllus longicercus, assembly GCA_038098605.1. Classification (NCBI taxonomy): domain Eukaryota; kingdom Metazoa; phylum Arthropoda; class Insecta; order Orthoptera; family Gryllidae; genus Gryllus; species Gryllus longicercus. Next base: position 944,702 of record JAZDUA010000391.1, on the reverse strand, counting down.
GTTCTTATCTTCAGGCACGTGTTCGAAGTCCATTCCTCGAACTGCTCCGTTTTTCGATGCGCTAAGAAGGTCATGGTAATTGACGTGGCCCATTCGTTGATGCCAAACCTGGGCTGAACTCGATGCCCTAGGAGCTTCTCTATCCTCACCAACAGGTTTTACGGAATTGCAGTCCTCCGATGGTTCGCCCTTCACGAAATATAGATTGTCAACTCGATTGGCGATCAGCTCCGTTGCGCCTTCTGTATCTGTTACCATAGCCTTCTCCTTCTCGAAAATTACTCTGTAACCACTGTCCGTGATTTTCGATACCGACAACAAGTTCATCCTAAGTTCTGGTACATGGAGTGCGTTATTCAGGGTCACGTTACATTTTTCATCGTCTTGCCAGGTCACGATTTCAGCAACACCTTCGCCCTTTATGTCGGTCGATGCGTTGTTGGCTATCCTCAATCCGCTAGTTTTTTGTTCCTGAATACTTTTAAAAACATTAACGTCTTTACAAAGGTGCGAAGTGCACCCGCTGTCTAGGCACCAAACATCTCTTGCATTTCCGCTCACAGCTTGACAACTCTCGGTATCTTCTTCGACTGCTAAGAGAGAGAGATTCGACATCTTTTTACCTCCTGTCTGTTTGTCATTTGGGCAATCTGCGGCTTTGTGACCTTTCTCGTGGCACTTGTAGCATTTGTATTTAAACGACCCTTCCTTTTTATATTCTTCTTTGTCCTTCTTGTTTTCCTTCGGTTTCTTCATCTTCTTCTTGTTGACGTACATAGCCCCTTGCGATGAACTTGAAGTTGCTCCGTTTCTCCTGGCCTCGTACTCTTCGATGATTTTGGTGCGTAGATTTTCAGGCGTAGGCAGTTCATCTCGACTCTCGATAGCGACTCTGAAATTTTCATAGCTTGATGGTAAACTATATAACATCATTATCGCCAATTGATCCGGATTGATATTCACGTCCATATCTGCTAACTTGTCAACTGAATCAAAGAAACCCTGAAGGTGCTCACGAACATCTGCCCCCTCACTCATTTTGTGTAAAGTGAGACTTTTGAGTAGGGTTGCCTTTCGCGCAGGCCCTTTAGATTGAAATGTATTTTCTAATTTTTGCCATAACTCACGTGATGTCGTGCAGTTCTTTACCAAATTCAGTTGACTTGCGCTAATTGACAGGATCAGGTCTGATAAAGCCTTTTCATCCTTTGTTTTCCACTCTCTAATGGCGTTAGCGTTGTCGTTTCCCGGTTCTGGTTTCACTGCAACGCCACTCACATAGTCCCACGCATCGTTCTTCACGAGTAACGCCCGCATCTGCAGCTTCCAGGTGTCATAGTTGTCGCGTCCGAGCGCCTCGATGCGAATAACACTGTTCGAACTCATCGTGTCGCACTGTCACTTTCAGGTTTTGTCGCGTTTCGGCAAACAAATTACTAAAGTCCGCGAAAAAACAAATAAAGTGTCTGGAGGTGCGTTACCGCGCGATCGCACACTCAGAACAATTCAAACGTCTAGGAAAAACTGTTCAATTCGATCGCGAACGTCACTTCAGTGCGCGCCAAAATTGTTTACATCAATAACAAGTATGGCCGCCGACGCGAAGGTATCGGGTGATTTTCGAATCACGACCGATGTCACGCTTTTGTCAACGAATGACTCAGCTTGTCTGTTCACACAAGTAATGCACCACTTTTGTTCACGCTAGTCGTGCCGTATTCTTGCAATTTGGCACTTGTTGCATACTCAATGCTTGCGACTTGGTCGTTTCTATTTTGCAATCACTATCGAACAAAGAAGTCCTTTTTGTCGTGGAATAGCCCATTTATACGGCTGGGTTCATAACCTGATAGAGTTGTGGAGGGCTATCGAATGAAACACGCACTTCTAAATAACACAATAAGGTCTTTTATTGACCGATATGAAACAAATACAATGAAACACGATCAGTGCTTAACGACGCGTGAACAGCAACTGCGGTCGCGGTGGTTAACACAACTGGAAGAAGTGGCGGAGCCACTGTCGCTATCTTCTTACGGTGCAGGTCGCACCATCTAGTGGTATCTTCGCTAACAAAATTGAGGATTTTACAAATTTAATATTAAAACTGCTAATGAAACTATCCCAAAAACTACAGGCAAAACAAAAAGAAAACCAGTTACATGTTGGAATAAAAAATATGCAATTTCTCACAAAAAATATACACATGCATTCTCAAAATACAAAAGACAACGATCTATTGATAACCATATTTAATATAAAAAATCAAGATCATAAGCACGAAAAATATTCAATGAGTATAAAAGAAATTCATAGATACAATTCATTTCGTCAATGAATCATCTCTCCAACATGTCTGAAAACTGGAAAAAAATAAATCAATAAGCGGTACTTCAAAGCCCCTTACTAATGGCATAAAAATATTTCATAATGACAAACTCGTGACATCCAACAAACAAATAGCCAACATCTTGGCGAATGAATTTGCCAGTAATTGAAGTGATAAAACTTTCAGTGATAAATTCCCAACATACAATATAATGCAAATTCTGAAATTAAAATTAAAAATATACTATAAGAAAATACATAAAATAATACAATAATTAATGCTACTCTCCAAGTACATGAAATCAAGAACATCCTCCTGTACTAGGAATTCCAGCCTAGGACATGACGGCGTCCACAACAAATACCTAAAAGAACTCCCTCCAACCGCCATTGAATATGTAACACATTTATTCACTCAATTCAATTTCGACTCAATGCATGTTTCCTGATAAGTGGCAAGAATCACTTGCTATTCCTGTCCCCAAGCCAGAGTAAGATCACCCCATCCCAGAAAACTTCAGGCCCATAACCTTACCATTTACCCTTTGCAAATTAATGGAGAATGCAATCAGCAAAAAATTTGGTACCTTGAGAATGAAAAATTATCACCATATCAAAGTGGATTCAGGCAAAATCTCTCAACTACTGACCACTAGGTCAACATTCACAGCGATAAATGTGATGCATTCATCTCAAAACATGTTGCTGCTGTAAGTCTGAATATTGAGAATGCTTATGACATGTTATGGAAAGACAGAGTTATCAACATCTTACTGAGATTAGGAATAGATGGTCACACATTAATCTTTATTTCCAACTTTATGGAAGATAGATATATTAAAGCTAAATTAAATAGTGCCTTTTCTAACAGATATAAAACATGCAATGGCCTTCCTCAAAGATCTGTACTTAGTGTATAGTGCCCATGCCCAGTACCATAGTGTAAGTGGTTTTGCGGCTCTTCACTGAACTGAAGATCTGGGGTTCAAATCCTATCCTGCACCACGTTCTTTTCTAGAAATTTTGAACACTATTGTATGTATTTGGCAAATGGTTTTGAAATCAATTGAATACGTGGAATTCTATATATCATTTTGGTTTTCAATGTTTATATATTTCGTTTCGTTAAGTTTTATTAGGAGAATGAAGTGTTAGTAGTGTAAATGTTGTAATATCTTGCCAAACCATTACCAATAAAATGAGAAAATAAAAACAGTTTTCAATTGTTTGTATTTGTAGTCAGATGAACAGAAAGAGAATAACTATCAATGGGCGTTTTTTCTTCAATTAAATTGTTTTTAGAATTTAGTCATTACCTGCTGCAATGAAATTTTCATTTTCTGACAGAAATCTGTTACCTTTCGGGGAGTCCGAGAAAATAACTTATTCCAAAATAGCACGGACTTTCTCTTACAAGGTCTTTAATTATCTATCTCTTGGAGTTTGCCTTACCCTCTTCTCAGCTGCTGACTATTGATGTGAAAAGTATATTTTCTGAATCCTGAATTGTAGAGTAGAGAAGAGACTTTAAGGATAGTAAGGGTAAAATATTGCTTTATAATAACTTTTTCTTAAAAATATTTGAAACGTTAAAGAAATATAACTTTTTGAAGAAAATCTAGTTTATATTGCTTTATAATATTGTGTATGTTATACTAAAAATTATAGCAAAACTACTATCAATTTCAAAAATGTATTTTTCAAAAATTAAAGATTTCATTGCGGAAACCAAATTGCATCAGACAAAAAATAGCTATCGGCTACACGGTACTGTAGTGGTAAGAAAATGCAAAAAAATAGAACTTTCGAAATTTTCGAAAATTTAGGTATAGCAGTGAATATGTGATTCATTCATTCAGTGAAACCATCTGCGTAAGTTCTCAATATTACAAAATATTCTTTTAATTTTTTTTAAATTGTCCAGATTTTTTGAAAAAAGTTGATGTTGCAAAGATTTATGTAATTACAAAATTTAAAGAGAGTTTTTTAAATTTGCAGAATCTTCAGACAGGTCAGATAAACCATAGAGTATTTATAGATATAATATGATATAATGTAATAGAGTATTTATTTTGAAAAAAATCCTGCGAATAGTTTATGAGCTTTGTGTTGTTCACTCACGGACATGTTTTTGCATAAACCAATTTTTGTTTATAAAGGACTAGGTTTTGTTTGGTGGTTTTCCTAGTTATACAATGTTTTCTAGTAAGTAATTTACTATATATTGGAACAAGATTCAATTCCTTCTCGTAAAACTGCCCCAATATTTGGGTTTATAGGTAGACAAAATCGCTGTTTTTTGTCACAGCATTACGAACTTTCACTAAACTACATGTATTACCCCGTGTATACCTATACGAGTAAAAATCTCTTTTCATTTTATCTTCTATAAATTTGCAAGCTGTTCATTGCAACCAAATTCTTTAAGTGGCTGCCCCGACTCACCTGATTACCTGTATTTCGCCCGATCCAGTGTTGCCCCGCTGCTCAGTTCGCAGATTCCCTAAAGGTAGACATGCACGATAGGGATAACTCTAATGCTGACATTGCATTTAAACACATAGTTTCATTTTGTAAAGTTGGTTTTAATGTTTATTTTTGAATGGGGTGAAGTCTCTGGCTAAAATTAATCCTTAGAACTGCCTTATATCTACCTTATATGTCCATAGGGACCAGAGTTCATCATCGGCTGCCGAGCAGTGTCCTTCGGTTACGACCTTTCCCGCGGGAGCGGCGGCCCCGCGCCCCGGCGTTTTGCGTGGTGCGGTCGGCGGCAGGCTGCGTCTCGCTTCACCCCTTTGTAGGAAGGGGACAGGCGGCGTGGTGCGGTCGGCGGCGCGACTGGGTGACGGCGGCAATGCGGCATGGTGGCGTCAACGAGCGCCAACAGTGCTGTTCCGGGCATCGGTGGCACGGTTTGCGGCTGTGTTAATTACCCCTCGGCCCGTCGTCACTCTGGGCTCGCGGTTGGGCACTTACAGTCATGGCCCACTGCGTTCGTTCAGAGTCAGCATTCCCAGAGGTGGCCTGCGATGTGGCGATGCGGCAATACATTCGGGCGGCGGCGATTTGGCAATGCATCCGCTGGTGGCATCCGCTGGAGGTCCGATTTGGCATAGCATCCCCACGAGAGTCAAAGCAACTCGCCCACGCACCCACCTCAGTAAGGCTCACCTACTGCAAGCAAGTCTCCCTGATCGAAATCGGAATGGCAGCGTCTTTGAGTTGCGTCCTCGGCTTCGCGGATCACGTGGCCCTCCCCCGCTTCATTTCCCGCGTTTGGCGGGCGCGCATCATGCGGTTTCTTCCGCCCACTCGCGGCGTCGTTGGCGAACGCCGCGTCTTACCAAATTCTGCAAATCCCGAACGTCATTCAAGTTCCGAGAAAAGGACATAGCTGCATTGTCGGGCTCGGAGACAGCGGCATTCGTATGTTCACGTGAGTCACTGGATGCGGCCGGGCGTTGGTTGTGCCGAGACAATGCAATCTTTCGCAAGAACGTTATAATCAATAAAATTAGAAAACACGCGACGAAACCTGACGCTACGTCCGCCCCATACATTTAAACATTCAGCAAATGGTAAACAAAAACGAATAATTAAAGGAAAATATGGTCAGAGAAGTAATTGATCTCGTTCATGTGCGCATGAGCGTGCAAACACCTTTCCGTGGTGTTATTATTTAAATGTAATAAATGGTTTCTTCTTGTATAACAAAGGTATGTTCAGAAGATTCTCGACCACCGGTATTTGGACATGAATTTCGTCGCACAAAAAAAAAAAAAAAACTACTGAAATTCTACAGAATTTGAACGCGAGTTCCTTGATTCAGGAGCCTCGCGTCTAAACCGTTGCACTAATACAACATATAATAAATTTTTGTGAACTGCTGCACATATTTACCACACAAATTTTACTCTAAAACTCATTGAACTTCCGCATATTGGTAGCTTATAATATTTCTTAATATTAACTTTAGGAGAACATAAGAATGCAAAACAAGTAACGCCAACCAAGAGAATAGTTCTATTTATAAATATTTTGGCACTGGCAATTATTTAATTTTCGCCAGTTGGCGATTAGCATTCTAGTTGTGTTCACTGAGCTCTTATCTCCCCCCTCTCCTCAGACCAAGATGAGATCTACTGACATGATCAGGTTGAACTTAAGCATTCTGTCAGAAAATAAGTATTACAGAGCAGCAGGTAATCTCTACATTCCAAAAAAAAAAAATGAAGAAAATACACATTTCAGGCACACCGTTAAGCTCTTTCTGTTCGTCTGACTACAAATACAAACAACAACAAAAACTGCTCTTATTTTCTCGTTTTATTGGTAACGATTAAGTGATATAGAGCAATATATTTTACGATTCTAACACTTCCTTCTTCTACAACGAAACGACGGCCGAGAGATCAGAAAATATCTCTTGTTAATAGAACTTTTTTAAAATTTAAACAGACTCTTGCAGTATTTTTAAAATTTATGCGGTAATTGTTACTCAAAGGGAACTTCAAGAATTTAGAATATAATGAAAAATTACACAGATGAAAACCAGGAATATCTAAGTAGCAACAATGTTCATGGCAATATATGCTAGCGTTGCGGCCGCATTTCCACTCCACCCCCTCTAGGAACTTCAAATGTATGTGCCAGAGAAAAGAAACGAGCCGTTTGCAAGACGCTTGAAGAAAATACTTGCGTGGGAAGTACGTAAGGTTTGAGTGCCAAAAAATAGGAGTTGTCTTGAGATGCTATTTTCTTATATACAATTACTTATATCGAAAACGAAAGACGATAGCACCGATCGGATTGTGGAATTTTGCATCACGTTTAAAGGCTATTTAGAAAAGGCAATAATTTGTTGTTCAAAATGTAAAATTTGATTAACAATTTCAATTTTTTTCAATTCTAAAGTGGGAATGGGTCCCTGATGTCCCAGAAGGGAAAACTGCGAATTAACAATTTTGAAACAATTAATAATTTTATCAACAAATCCGATTTCTGTGCAATTCCTGCCGGGCAATTCTCCAAATTGTGAATATTGCAAAATAACAATTTTACAAGAGATGGAAAACCTACTTTATTTGTTGCTAAAATACTATATATAGACTTGATCTTTGAATTTTGCTGTTTTTGTTTTAAATGGTTCCCTAGAAATCATCTAACGATTCCCAAAATACATCATTTTGCAATTTTTGCAAATTTTATAAATATATGGACAGTTGAAACTTTGAAATTTACCCTTCCCATACTTGGCATCATCATAACCAAAAAGTCGCATTATACTGTATATATGCGTTTACTTCCCCTATTCGAACACGACGGCCCAGGGAGAGCAGTTGTTTTGGCAAAAGTACTTTATTTTTTTTCAAAATCAATAAAATTGTTTATAATTTGAAATATCGATATTCTCCTTTACACGTCACATCTTCGACATAAACAAGTATGAATATGACCACGGCCGACTCTGCACCGTGGTATGACCATACGCATTTTGATTTGACACTATCTGACCAATGGACTAACATAAAATATTTAACATCTTGGAATGTGTTACGTGTAAAATATTTGGTGTTAGCATATTACAAATATAAAAAAATATAAACGTCATTTGTATATACTCACTCTGAAAAGTTCAGGTGGTCAGCAAAACTGTCAGAACTGAATCGTCTTTCTCCTTTCCAACAGTAACTAATGGGTGATCTGGGCTGTCCGGGTGACGCCGCGTCGAAGGCTGTGTCGCCGACGTTTCGACCATCCTGTCGTGGTCACGCGGCGTCACCCGGACAGCCCAGATCACCCACATGACTCTGGCCGCGGAAGCCTACGACTTCATTTAACAGTAACTAAAGTTCTCTCATACATGCCCTTAGTTTACGTGCGAAGTAATATTTTCATAGCTTTGTCATCTTTTAGTATTTCAACCGAAATATCTTCCATTTTCAAACTATCTAATTTCAAACGTTATTCTCTAAGAAACTGTAGTGATTGTAAATATACAATGCAAGGTCTACTGAAACAGGTTTTGTTCAGAACCAACATAACATCATGAAATAGATGCTTTAAATTTGCTAAAGATATGCTTGAATTTCTCAAAATATAAGTTATTTTTAAATGGAAACGAAACACTATTGAACGTGACTTGTGGTAAAAGGGGTATAATTGCACTAATGGTAATAAGCAAACTTGCTCCTATCGTCGCTCGTTTTTTGGAACATACCAATCATGCAATTATACTTCTCTTTATCCACTCTTTTCGTTAATTACTATAAACATGTTGATTTGAATCACATTGGTACTTTTAATAATTTTGGTCCACATAATTATAAAAAAGCACATTCCACTGAGATTAATAAGAAACTGGAGGCTACTAATTAGACCGATGTATTATTATTATTATTATTATTATTATTATTATTATATACATTAAATCGCACGATATCGATAATATGTGACATTTTTACTTTCCCGTATACGTTCGTATATACGGAGTAATATACGTAGTAAAGAGAAAGTTATGTAATGCTACGAAAAATCGATTTCGATATTTCAAGGGAAATACAGTTTTGGGGTCCCGTGATATCGAAAAAGTGTTTTTCTCAAAACGTCAGTCCGTCCGTCTGGTGTATGTGAACAACACTAGCGCCTAAACGGTGCGTAGGATTTTTTTCCAAATCGAAGAAATCCCTGTCCATATGGCCTGAGTCGAAGCACTGTGATTTTGAAAATCATTCATTATGTTTTGGGGGTACTTTACATGAAGCCCCCCAGACATTTTCAAAATTTTCTTAAAAATGGCTCCAAATATTTTCTTTTAAATTTCTTCTAAGAATATAGTGAAATACACTTATAAAGGTGGCATATGTCCGATTTTTGCGGCTAACTATCAATTTTCGAAAATGTCAAAAGTGAATTTTTTCGGTGTCTTCCTACAACTACAGAATTAAATATAAAGATTTTTCCTTGAAATAAAATTTGTTCTCCATTATTAGTTCCTTTATTAAGGTCATGTAAATTTTTTAATATTTTGGTCATTTTCGCGCAATTTGCGCGTCCAATTTGTGCAATTTTAAAATAGTACATAAAGAAGATTTCCTTAAAAACGGCTCAAATGTTTTTCTTTAAACTTTTGATAGTGAAATCACTAAATGCGCCTTATAAAATGATATAAACACCATATTGCTCTATTCTTTGGTTTTTTCAAAAACTACAAAAATGTCATTTTCTTCACTTCTCTCTCACGCCGTTAATATTTACATTAGCGGTAATTTGTTCACATTATTATGAGTATGCTCTAAATTATGTCACATAAAATTTCTTGCGAAGTCAACCATTTTCTGTGAAAACTAGCTCAGAAATCCGCATTTTCAGAAACGCTCAAACACCATTTTCTCAAATACTGCTCCAAAGTTTTCTTCACACTTTTTGAAAAGATAGTGCTAATAGCACATTTTTGTATGATGTAAAGTTAATATCGTTTTTTTTGTGTATGTTTCAAAAATTACACAAATGTAAGGTTTTGGAAGATATCTCATGCTGTTAATATGCACATTTCTAGCAATTTGTAAACACTGCTGTATTTGCAAGTTAATGTGCTTCAAATGAATTCAAATGAAGTTTTTCTAATTTCACAAATATTCTGCTTTAAATTCGAATTTACAATAGCGCTTAATCGCCCTTTTTTAAAAAACGGCTCCAAATATTTTTAAAAAATGCCACTAAGGACGAGTTTTTACTGTTCTGTATTATTATTGAAATAATATTTCCGTTCTATTAGGAAAACAAAAATAAGAACATTAAAAAAAAGAACTTTGCACGGGGATAGATGGCCCCAGGTGTTCCAGATGTGAATGTAAATGCACAATTTTAAGCTCATTTTTCAGCCTAAATATTGAAGAAAAAAAGCATACTGTCCACCATTTGTTAGGGTGTGAATTATTTTTGCTGCCAAGAACGATTTTGATCACATTCCGGAACGATTTTCATACGGATTGTTCTGCAACCCACATAACATCTTCATCAGATTAAATCAATTAGCATAAAAAGTTTTCTGATATCTGGACCTGTGTTAGCATCTTTGATTGTGGCCTTAATAATGTCAGGGAATCGATGACACAGGTACTCAAAGTATCCACCTTCATTATTAGAGCGTTAACGAATTGCTTCGTAAGCCCAATTTTGATATGAAGCCGAGGTAACAGTACGTCGGACTTGTCAACAAAAGTTTTTGGGTTTATGTTTTTCGAGTATATAATACAGTCTACGTGGCCATTCTTTTCGGGTCCGGTGGTGTAACCTTGCTTCGATTGTCTCACTCGGACACCCACCTACCAGATTACCTGTGATTAAAATTACCATAGTATTTTCATTTGGATTCCTGATACTTCAGTTTACACAACATAATCTCAAGTTCATATGTTTCTCCCGTAATATCAGAATGAGCAGTGGGACTGGATTAAAGTTTGTTTTCATTGTGGAGCAGGGCATAATTCAAATTACGCTTGGAGACATCTATAAAAGTCCCCATTGTGTAGAGTCCTACTGTCGTAATCCTAGTTTCGGATAACCTCCGGGATGTTGTTGCAGAAAACCAAAGTTCCCTCTTTATAAATGAAGGTGTAAATTCTTGTTCGTGGTATATGTATTAGTACGTTGCCCCAGGTGCCAACATCACGAAGTTTTCACCCGAGTATCTCGGCAGATTCCTTTGCGAGGCAAAATCTCGAACAAAATACACTTTGCGTGAAAAGCTTCGGTTCCTTTTCAACATCTTCAATCGAGAAATCAGCCACATTCAGATTCAGAATAGAGGACGTTTTTAATTTTCGTACGTTTTGGGACTGTTACATCAGGACGACGAGGAACGGGTAAAATTGCTAATAGAATATTGCTTGTAGGCACAATAATACATTTGTTAAATCCCTTCCCTATCACAGAAAAGAAGTGGCAATAAGTACTGTGCTGTGGGTTGTCGCCACATCATTGGAATTCCGAATGTCAAAGCTGTTCTCTCTCCGTTCATTTGCTGTCGTAGCTGCCCTATATACATGTTCTACAAGCCCTATGTGGTGTCCAGAGCTTGTCGTGGTCTACCAGTTTGATGCTGAAGAAGGCGTAGTAGGTCTTTCTCGCAAACTCGGTTATTTTGAGTTGCTGTCGTATCGGCACGAAACATTCACACTCATAACGGAATATACGAATATCGGGACGGTTCATGCAGCCGAGACATGGAATGTTAATAACATTTCAATAAAAAATAATCTTTTATATTGAAATATGTGGTAAAAACAGCATGTCTCTCACTATAGAACACTTAAGAAGACAAAAATATTTTTTCACTAGCAAGCGAAACCTAACTCGGACTAGCGGACTCGGACTAGCACAACATAATGTCGTCAAACTTGCTGCATTGTACTGGGTTGTCAGATGACTCCAACTCATTGATTTAATAAACTAATCTGGAAATCTCAATTAAAGTAACTCCTCCAGCAAGCACATAAGAAGTGAATTGGTGCAATAAATGTAAAACAGCGTAATATGTGATTTTTGAAGAAGAAAAAACCGATTTGATGTGGGAAAAATAATGTCAGAACCTCATTCAGGATGCAAAAATAATTCTAAAAAGCAATACAAGATGTCGAGAATGAAACCATCGCAGGTAAGTGCAATTAAAGAAATGTGAGTTTAATGTATTGAATCAATATTTTCTTTATTTTTAGGACTTTCGAATAATTTACTTCATAGTTATATTAAAAGGTTTGCTATTCTGTTGGCAGTGACAAATCTTTAGAAACATCTTCTGTTGTTCGGTAGGCAGTTTGGTGACTAGAGCCTTACCTGCCGATTGAATTCACGTTATACCGGGTCGCGAGTTATGAACGTTGCAGCGATTCCAAGGGAGAAGAAATGAGAGAAATTCCCCCTTAAAGTTTTTCAGTAACTTTTAATTTTTGCTTGTCACGAAACTTTCGAGCAAAATTATTTTTAGATTATCATTAAATCGAATAAAATTGTATAGCTGCAAGACCCAAGTGTAGTCTGCGACGTTTTACAAATTCTGTAATATGACTTCTTGGTTGTCCTGGTGACGCCGCGTCGTTCGCTGAGAGGCCGTCGTTTCGCCTTGTGGCGTCCGTTGTCCGGCGTCCTTGTAGGTCCGGGGTCCGTTTACATTACCTTCTGGGCGAACTGCGTCATCTCGCTGTTTCCGCCGACGCGTTTCCACAGCCAGCATGTCTACGGGGTTCACAAGTTTGCTCCAAGTGGTCACGGGGTTCACAAGTGGTCTCCCACTGCACCCCTTCCCTTCCGCTCCCTAGGTTTGCCATTGTTCAGCGCTGACCGCTGTCGCAAACTACTTCCTCGAGCATTTCATGTGCATGAAATGCACGTGGCTAATATTTTGTCACGTTTGTACAAGGCGACTGATATGACGCCACAGCCGGTCATTTCGCTGGCTTCCTCAAGGCAGTAACACATTGATGCCTCGCCTCGGGTGTTATACTGTTCGGCCGTAGCTAACACCGGAGGAGCAGAATTGCATTGTTACTGCCCTGAGGAAGCCAGCGACATGACGGGCGAAACGTCACTCTCTCAGCCCACGACGCGGCGTGACCCGGACAACCAAGAAATCATGAACTCCAGCCGCGGAAGAGTGTACAAATCTGTAATATATTTGTCGAAAACTTTGAATTTCCCCTTCCAAAATTTGTCTCGGGATCCGCCCCAGGTACGTGTGTGTTTAATTTCCTATTCCAATTGAGTTATCGAGAACATTAGCGCTCCATTATTAATAAAAAATTCAGGAATCTTAGAATGTCGTGTGATCGAATACACATGTGAATTTGAGGCACACGTGTGGAATGAATTATGATTGAAGATGAATAGTGCCCAGTCCAGTGCAAGTAGCACTGATGTTGATTTATCTGCATCACTGAGAGTATATATGTACAAGAGTATATATGTATAGTAAGTATGTAAGAGTATATATGTACAAGACAAGAGGCAGAGAGTATATATCAGAGACTCAATGTTAAACGGAAAGCCCTTATTTTCGTGGGAGGGAGAAATTCGAATCTTCCACCCCAACAGAAACAACGAATGAGAAGAGATGAGAAACACGAATGAGAAACAACGAATGAGGCAGCCATATTCGCCCACCGCCAGCCAATAAGCGTCAAAAGGCAGTAAACCAATTGAAATGGAGGACGGACGTGAACCGGGCTATTTGAAATTACATTATGTAGTAAATTTTCAATATGGTGGACATGGTTATGTACTAAATAGATAGTATTTGACATAAAAATGAATGCCCAAGGTAATGTAGAAGTCAGTAATTCTTAAAGGATATGTAATTGTGAGGAAGTGAAGTAAATTGTAATGATAGGAAGTGAAAATTAAAAAAGGTATTTTACATAAATAATATTTATATGTAAAATTGATACATATACAAAAAAATAACAATGTGCATGAAAAAAATCCTGTTGTGAAACAAAGGAACAAATCCTGGTCAATCATCATTTGTGATACTATCATTATACTAAATATCATTGCTGCTAAACAAAACAAAAATAATAATAAATTTGTCACATAAATACAAAATACGCACACGCATGAGTCATGATATATATACATATATATACATACTGTGACGTACCTGAATTGTCGGTACTTTCCACTGCAAATAAATTATAAAGGATGGGTGTCTTGCTCGTGAATGGGTCCCTTGAAGGAATCGATATAGCATTGGTAAATTAAAATAATAAGTTCGTACAAACACAAATACAATTTATTCACAAACCAATCTGTTATACACACGATCAAATACACTAATACTTTTCGTCTTGGTACCAAGATTTGGTTTATCATAAGATTTTATCATACCTTGGGGCCCCAACAAATACCTCCGTTGTTCTGGATTATCGCTAGCGTCGGCGGCGGTCGTTGAACTCCAATGCAGCTCGGCGCGTCCGGCGGCTGGTGGTGTGGGGTCGCCTCAGGCCGGCGGCGACGCGGACTCCTCGGCTTCAGCCCCTGGTATTTTAGCTTGCAGTCCCACCTAAGTATTCACAACTTCTCGGCAACGTCCATCCCGTTCCCGTAATATGCTCGAATAATGTCGCCGCACTTTCCGTCTAGTTATTGTTCACTATTCTGATGTAACTGCGGAGCACGTGGTCACTACTCGCGCCAGCGTCAGTTTCACTACACACAGTTTTTGTATTGTTTTCACAATATCTGATGGCACATGCTCGATTTACAGTTCTCTACGTACCAACCTCTTCCACATTCTATTTTCTCGACCTCTAACTAGCATTTCCATAAATCTTGCATTAGCTAATATCCTACATCACTGGCCACGTTTTCCTTGTCCGTACTCAGCGGCGAACTCTTTGCAACTCCGTCCGCAGTCACCGGCGAATTCTCTTCAACTGACTCGCGCTCGTAACGGCTGAATTCCGTACAACTCCTCGCTCGGCTCGTAACGGCCGAAATCGTTCCCACGATTTGCTCGCGGCGGCGGCGGTTGGTCCCCTCACCGCCGTTCGTCGCGCCTGCCGCATATACCCCGCAGTTCAAAATGAGCTCTAATTATTCTTATGCTTAATGTTTCTAATTTGCATAAAGAAACGCTCCGTGTTTCAATACATATACATACATACATATATACATACATATATATGTATACATACAATCATATATATACATATATATATATATATACATACATACATATATATACACATACATATATATACTCATACATATATATACATACATACATATATGTATGTATGTATGTATTGAAACGCGGAAGCGTTTCCATACGCAATTAAAGACAAGGAGTACAGGAGTATAATTACTACTCATTTTGAACTGCGCGGCATAGCGGCAGGTGCGAGGACAAACGGTGGGGGGAAGAGTGGACGTTGCCTCCGCCGTGGCCTAGCGAGAGAGGGGGGATGTCGGCCGTTACGAGGCGAGCGCGACGGTTGAGAGCAGTGGCCGGGGGACGGCCGTTGAGGCCAGTTGCTGAGAGCGAGTGGAAGAAAGTGGCCGGAAAAAGACGGTTAGCTGTAAGCGGAGCAGGACATTACCAAAGACGAAGAACGTGAAACAGTGTTTGGTTATAGAATCGCTGATTAGAAGCCGGTAACGTGGAAGTCGGGAGAGATTAGCCCGTAGATACTCTAAATTGCGTTCGTGATAAGGAATGCAGTGGAAAGAACAATAGAATAGTGGGTAATGCCGGCACGGAGTGTAACCACGTGCTCGACGGTTGCAAGAGGGGAGCAGAAATGAACTGATAAAGAGTGCTGCGACGTCATCCAAGTATAGGATAGAACGAAATGGACATCCAGGAGATGCTGTGAGTGTGTGGGTGTGGAACTGAAAGCGGAAACATCCCGGATTGCGGCCGAGGAATTCTCGTCGCCGCCACTGCAGACCGGCGAGGCACGTGTCTGCGTCACCAACCGCCTGGGGACGCCGAGCTGCGGTGAAGGTCAACAGTCGCCGTCGCCGAGGGCGAGCAGCTGCGACAGTCGAATTACTTAATGGGGCCCCAGGTATGATAAGATTATATGGTAACTAGAATCTTGGTACCAAGACATCGAGGTCTTATGTATTTAATCAGGTGTATTAGACGTTGATTCATGAATAAATTGTATTTGTGTTTATACTAATTATTTACTTTGATTTACCAATGTATTATCAATTCCCTCTGAAGACCCATTCACGAGTAAGACACCCGTCCTTTATAACCTTGATATTTGCAGTGGAAAGTACCGACAATCAGGTACGTCACAGTATCTATGTATGTATCTTTTTTTAACGAGGGGAACTGTGGAAATCTTCAAAAGACGAAGAGGAGCCCGCACTCCTCAACAGTGTGAGATTTTTACCCACTAAAACCACAAACCCTTTGTGTTCCTGGCGTTATCCACCCTGGAACCGCAGTTATGCATTACTTCAGGATGGTGCCAGCTGTATTACTTCGAGGTGTTATTCAGGTTCATCTATGACTGGTTTCTTTCGTCTTCTTCCTTCTTCTTGAGAATGGTGGTGATATATTTCTCTATTGCTGTCCACTTCGCCTTGTTACAGATCATAAGTGTGACCATGTTTTCTGGTGAGACATTACACCCGACCTCCCACATCATGCGATGCCTTAGCGTGTCCCATCTCGGGCAATGGAACAGTGTATGTTCGGCGTCGTCCACTTCATGGCTGCAGTAGAAGCATACCTCGTCTTCTATCTTGCTGAATCTTTTAAGGTATGCCTTAAAACATCCATGCCCTGTGAATGCCTGAGTTAAGTGGTACGGACCCGTGTTTGCGGCTTATCCATTTGGATATATTCGGGATGAGCCTATGAGTCCATCTGCCGGTCTCCTCTCGGTCCCAACGTTTCTGCCAGCGGTGCATCACGTTTTCTTTCGCTTTTTTAATTGCGCTATCCTTATCTTGTTGCATTCGCCTTCCGTTGCCTTCTTGCTCATGGGAGTAGTTATAAACTTCTTTCCTTTCTAGAGCAAGCAGGTCAATAGGAGGAACGTTCGCCAGCAGAAGAACAGCACTTCCGGATACAGTTCTATACGCCGATGTTATGCGTAGAGCTCCTTTCCTCTGGACAGACTGCATTTTCCTTCTCAGATTATTGTTTTGAAGAGCTTCTGCCCAGATCGGTGCTGCATAGAGCATTTTCGAGTGCATCACACTCATTAAAATTCGTCTCGTCTTGTCGCTGGGGCCCCTGGTGTTCGGCATCAATCTGGAAAACGTAGCTGCTATTTTTAGGGCTTTTTCCGTCGTCTCACTGATGTGTGGTCCAAAACTTAGCTTCCTGTCAATTTCCATTCCTAGGTAGCGAAGGCTCTTGCCACATTGTATTTTTTCCTTGCCTATTAGGAATGTTGGGTTGGAGTAGGATCGTCTTTCGGTGATAAGCAATGCTTCCGTTTTATGGGCTGCCACTTCCAGCCTTTTGGACGTCAGCCATTTCATCACTCTTCTCAGGGTGTCGTTTACGATGACCTCTAGTAGGGCCGATGTTTCCGCCGTTGCCACTATTATTGCATCGCCTGCGAAGCCTACTATTGAGATATTTTGCGGGAGTTTTATGCCCAGTAGACTGTCGTACATAATGTTCCATAAGACAGGACCAAGTTTTGAACCTTGTGGGACACCACAGGTCATCTCAATTTCAATAGGTTCTCCTTCACCTTCGTAAATTGTCTTTCGGTCGCTTAGGTAGCTCCGTATCATACTGGTGAGGTACTCTGGGGTGTTCTTCTCTATCAGAGTCTTGATAATCTCCTCCCATTTGGCCGAGTTAAAGGCGTTCCTGATATCGAGCGTTACGAGGGCACAGAATTCTTTTTTTTGCTCCCTCTTTGGCTTCTCTTGCCTTTTCTACGACGGCTTTGATAGCGTCGACTGTCGATCTACATTTTCGGAAGCCATATTGCATTTCCAACAGACCGTGTGTTTCCTGTAGCCATGTCTGTAGTCTTTGCAGAATCAGGCCCTCAAATACCTTTCCCATCGTGTCTAGTAGACAGATTGGTCTGTAAGATGTGGGCTCGTGTTGTGGTTTACTGCCTTTTACGAAGAGAGCAAGTTTCTGCTTTTTCCATACACTCGGAAAAACGTTTTCCTTCAAGCATCTATTATAAGCTTTCAGAAGAAGTTGGGGATGGACCTTTGCCACTGTCTTCAGAATTTCATTGTGTACCCCGTCGAGTCCTGGGGCCTTTTTGTTCTTAAGAGTACTGCATACTTTCTGTAGCTCTTCTGGGGAAAACATTTGGTCTTCTGTAATTTTACAGGGCTGGCATTGTTCAATCGATGGTTTCGGATGCGATGGAAACAAATTCTTTATGATTTGGATTACCCATGTAGGATCATCCAATCCGGGTGATTTCCGCCTGCAATTTAGTTTTTTTGTGACAATTTGGTACGGTTTGCCCCACGGGTCGTTGTCTATTTCCTTTAATAGCTCCGTCCAGCAGAGGTTTTTACTATTGTTGATGGCGTGTTTTAGTTCCTGTCTGCATTGTCGAAGCGCCTCTCTTAATGTCTGCGATCCTTTGGAGCGCGTGTACTGACGTCTCGTTTTTTTTACATTTTTCTCTCAGTTCTGAGATTTTGTCCGTCCACCAGTACATTGGTTTCCGAGTGGGGTTGGTATTTGACCTCTTTGGCATAGATCGGTTGCACGCCTCCTTGACTGTATTAATCGTTAGACCCAGTAGTTTGTTTCCTGGGCCTTCTGTCCAGTTTAATTCGTCCAGGGTCGCTTGTTCCTTCAGGAACTCTTCTAGAGCTTTCTGGTCTAGTTTTTTCACGTTCCATGAGGGTTTCAGCTTCTTTTCCCGTACTTTAATTCTCTGCGTTTTATTTTGTATGCCGAACTCTATATAATTATGGTCCCTGAGAGAGACGTCTTCCAGAACCGTCCAGTCGTGTATTTGTCCCGCAGTTTTCCTTGAGGACAGTCAGGTCTATGACTGATCTCGAGTTGTATCTCTCGTAGGTTGCTACTCCTCCGTTGTTCAGCACCACGAGGTTTCCTAGCTACCATATCTGTGACAAAAGACCCTCTTCTGTCGCTTCTTGATGACTCCCACTCCGAGGATTTCGCGTTGAAGTCCCCGGCTATTAAGACTTCTCCAGTAGCGGTACGAATGTCATCTTCTAGGTTGTGCACTTCTGTTTCGAATGTATGAAAGGGGTCATTCGGTGAGAAGTAGCAGCTATAAATTCGAAGGGACCCTACTTCGATCCATACGAAGCCCCTGTTCTTTTCTTCCACCCTTCGAATTTTCAGATCTGGGTTGGCGACGTAGAGAGCTGATTTGCCTGATAGATCCTGGTACCATGTTCCTGAGACTGGCTTCCTGTATTGTTCCGATATTATGGCTATATCGATTCTTTTTTCTTGTACCGTTTGCAGGAGTAGTTCTTGTGCCTACCTGCCTTTCCCTAGGTTTATTTGCAGGAATTTTAGCTCCATTGTTTCTTTTGCTTAGTTAGCGCATTATGAAACGACGTGCAAAATTTACTACCCGGGCGATGTTGGTTGTTGACATTGCTGTCCTTGCAGGATAGGCAGGCAGTCTCCGTAGTACAGTCTTTTCTTTGATGGTCACCTCCACAGTTCCAGCAGAGCTTTCTCCTGTCGGGGCCGCTGCACCGTTTGGCGATATGGCCATATGCGTGACACCTGTAGCATCTGATCACCTCCTTCCGCACAGTGATACTACAGTATACCATATCTACTGCTATTTTCTTTTTCTGGAGACGAGCTGCGGCCAAGTTCTGCGGCAATTTGACTATTGCCGATTGTAGGCCGGCGTACCCTTTCCTTAGGTAGCAGGCCATCTCCAGATCTGGTATTCCTGCTTCTTTTCGGATGGCTTCCCTCACGTCATCTTCGGTGGAGAACTCCATTACGTCTCTAATGACGATAGTCGACTGCTTAGTTAGGACCGCTACATCCACTTTTCCTTCCAGGGTTTCTTTGAAGATGTGGTGGAATTCTTAGGTTTTTCCTTGCTCTTGAAGGACGAATAGGTATTCGCCTTTCTTTGTTTTCCTCACCATCTTAAAGTCAGCCCCACCCTCTTAGGGGTTTCATCTTTGCGCTGATTTCTTTAAAGATGTCAACGTAAGACGTACCCACTTTAGCTGCCACTTTGATTGCGTCATTTTTCCTTTCTTTTTTCTTCGTTTTTTTGTTTCCTTCTGACTTCTTGCCAGCCTTCTTCTTGCTCGCTTTCCAGAGGGAGATGTTCATCTTCTTCGCTTGTTCCGTGTGCACTGGGTTCATCTATTTCCCTTGTGCGGGATTCGGAAGGTTCCCTTCTCTGGCCGTCCTCTCGAGGTGACTTTTTTTTTCCTTTGGCCATGCTTACTTTTCTTTTTAGGCACGATTTCTTGTATTTTCTTGCCTATGTGCGTCTCCGTGCTGCACACTATTTCTCGAACTGATCCCGTTTCTATAATCGCACTGCTCTTCTCCGTCAGTATTTCGAATAGTGCCATGGCCTCATTTAGTGCCGCTTTCACGAGCTTATGGATATTGCGCGCGTCGGCAACGATAGAATGCATGAACGCAAGTCTTTCCTATTTCGGAGATTGTTTCCCCCATGTCTCTAAGAAGGTCAGTCTGTTGACTGAGAGTTCTTATGGCTGGGCATTCCTCCCCGGCATTTTCATTAACTTGGGCGTTCAGCGGGCTGGCCAAAAGGCTCGAGGTCCCTTGGTCCTCTTCTAGACTATTTCCTTCACGCCGAATCGCGGTCACCTTAGAGCTATCAGCCATTTCCGCCATGGATGGTAGGTCATCCACTCCCTTGGGGCGCTAGTGTCTACAGTGTGGCAGCCGCAACGCCAGGGGGCGCTGAGGTTGCAGTTGTTGTATGTATGTATCTATCTATGCATGTATGTATCTATGTATGTATATATGTATGTATGTGTATGTATGTATGTATATGTATGTATGTGTATGTATGTATGTATATGTATGTATGTATATGTATGTGTATGTATGTATATGTATGTATATATGTATGTATGTATATATGTATGTATGTAAGCATACAATACACAATAGAGATATTTCTAGGAATTGAATATAAGACTTAAATTAAATTTAAAATTCAATTCTTGTATTAAATACAATATCATGGAAAGGTAATTAATTTTATACATGGTAGTGTAAGAAGACTTAATTTAAATATCAATAATAATAATAATAAAAAAGAAATTCTTCAGAGATTTGTGCCTAGGCTGGGTCAGTCCTTTATATCCAACAAACAGTTTAGGGGGTTTGAAAATGTGCAACAGAAAATGCAAAACTTATTAGTACTAGTTTATATTGATGTAGATACGTGTTATATAACTAAATATAAAAATGCAAAAAAATACTTAAAATTATACGATTCCTAAAACAAATCTCAAAAATAGTCGTGTTGCATTTGTATGTTTAGAAAGTAATATAAATTTCCTAGTAACAATCATAAACTGTTATCCAAAGAGCTATGTATATAGTACACAAGGCAAAAGAAATAAGTAAGAAGTAAAACATGTAAGAAAAATAGTAAGAATTAAAAATTAACAGCCATAACATGAGACAGTTATCCTGCACAAATGATCTTTTTATTATATAAAACACAAAAAAAGATCTTCAATTTTGTACATATCGTGTGTAGGAAAGTGAAGCTCACCAAGTTGATTCAAGTATGTTTCTGATTTATTTACATTGCTATGACAAATTTCTTCTATTCTTTTGATTAATGAAATATTGGAGTCCTGCAGTTTGGACGTATTCAATTAGTGATAATGCACAAAAAAAATCCATCATAGAATGTGTTAGAAGAAGAGATATTATGTCATACATAAGAATACATATTTGTGTTATATACATGCATAATTCTGTGTTAGAAATATTGTTATCATGAAAAGCGTTTAATGAAAGTAAACTACCTGGACTCTTCAAAATTCGGTATTTATGGCTGTCTGTTTATATGTTACATCCATTACTTAACTCACATATTTTCATCTCCATTTAAATATGACCTATATAAATTATTAAAATATTGTTTTTAGGGATGACATTGGAGTAATGTAAATCCCTCATGAAAACTACTACTACTATTATGGTGTCACTTCAAATCCAAATTTATTGCACAGCAATACCAAGAGATTACCAAAATTGACGGTATTATATTTCATGTCATCAGTGTTTTTTCCTCATATATACAACATAGAGCAAGCACACATTTTCTTAGAAACATAGCACATTGGAAGAGGTGAGCTGCAATAACCCCTTCCACAGGTTCTGATCTCTCCCCTCCAGCCGGAGGAGAAGAGTCTGTAACACCAAACGAGGAGGTGTTATTGACTTAAAAAGGGAATCGTGCATTCACTAAAAATGTGAAAAAAATGTTTTTGTACTCACCAGGAAATGCGAGGACATTGGAAGACATGTTGACCGTGACATTCAGAGAAGGTGGAGCTGGCCCTGCAAATCAAAGAGACATGGGTCATTGATTTGAATACAAATTGTAATTGGAAAAATGTCTTATTTCTTTTAATAGAGGCTAAAAACATAACTTACGCCTGTCTGGTGGTATGCCTTCTAAAAATGTTCTGAGTGCTTCTTGAATTGAATTGAATTAATGGCTTATTTTACGTGGCTTCTTCTTGCAATTCAGGTCGCACATCATTGAATATGATAGGTACTGCATTCCACCCTGCTCTTCCTGCTGCAGTCAACATTCTAGGCATGAAATGTTCCATGCACACATACCTTCAGTGTATCAGTGTTTGCAATGGGCAAACAGCCAATGTTGGGTCTCCAATTGCCATCAACCAATTCATACACCTATATTATATAATAATGTTTGTATTACATAAATTACTAAAAATTAAGAAACAAAATAAGTATTAGATTTAAGGTTGTTGGTATAAAAATGACTAAAAAAATTAGCGAAATAATATTACATTAATAGAGAAGAGAAGTATAAGTTTAATAGGGAATTAACTTTGGTTGGTGTATGGTTGAGCTTGCATTTTAGTAGTAGTTAAATAATAATAAATTGTTTGTTAACAATTGTTAAAACTAGGCAGTTAGGTTATGTTAGCAAAATTAGATGTTTTTTATAAAATAGCCACAGGTTATTTGTAAATATATAAAAAAATCCATTATTCGAATAATGTTAAACCATTCGTAAGCATCATGCCATATATTTCATTTCACTTACCGTTCAGGATCACTTGGAAAAGAAAACAACCTTATCTTATCCGCATTTCTCCTTTTGTTATTGTGGCAATTGGGAACCCGGTTGATCCGGAGTTTAGGGTGGCACCGGTTCCTTTGGTTCACTGATTCGGTTCACTAATCTGGTGATTCACAAGGTTATAGTTTCGCGGTTCACTTAAATCACTGGAGAAAAATTTTGATGGCATTGATTCAAAGCATAAATATATACACAATTTAACTATGTCACTATGCCAAATAAAGTTATACATTTTTCCAATTACGAAACATTTTTTCTTCATGACGATACATTTTAAATTTCAATTCACATCTAAAATTTCACTTCACAGCACTCTCTTAAATCACAAAATTAGGACTTTAGCTAGCTGGTTGAAATAGACTTGATTTACTAATAAAACAGCCTCCTCCTAATAACACATTTAGTTGTTACTATGACTACAAAATTATTTACTTCATAATTTTATGAATAGTCAAATTGCGAAGAATTTTGTGGCGTGGATTTGCGTGTTTTATTGCCATTTCAAGTTTCTTTTTAATTGTTTTGTGTGTCTACCGAGATGGAAGGTATAAATTCAGAATTTTTTTATGATTTGCGTCGAAAGGGAAGTTTGAATGTGATTCAGTGGGGTCAGAAAGTGGGTTTGCTTGCGTCTCGACGTGTATGTAATGTATGCAAGAATGAAATTAAGTTTATTGAGAGAAAGGACAGAACAGTTGGTTTTGAGTGGATTTGTAGAGTCAGAGGCCAGAATGGTCATTGTGTGAAAATGTCTGTACTAAAGGATTCTTGGTTTGAGAGGAGACTTATTAATTTACTGAACTTTAGTTCATAAGAAGTAAAGAGTGTGTATTTTTTCAGATATAAGCAGATTTGGTGATACGTTGATGAATCTTTGAAGTTTTTCGTGTTATAAGGATGTTCTACGTAATTAGTGCAGATATGTTACACTCATTTTACTACCATAGTATTTTTAATACTCTAAAAATTCTATAATTTCAGCGATTATGTGAGTTGATTTTTTATATTTTTTCTAATAAAATACTGCTATCTTTGACATATAGCATTTGTTTGAAAAAATAGTCTGGTTGATTTTATATTAATAAAATGGGGGGTTTGGGGGGCGATAGCCCCCCCAATAATAAAAATGTTTAAATAGAAAGTGTTAGTGAAATATACTGCAAATTCTAGAGCATATAAAAAAGTGTTAAGTAGATAAAATGCTTTTTTTGGTAATTAAATTTTGGCTTTGAGTAGTATGATAGTGTTAAATAGAAATTATAATTCTTGCGATAACATGGTGACCATTACAATATGCGAACAATAAACAAGGGTTCAGTTCAGTGAGTCGATTCCCCTCTAGTGAACCGAAGGAACCGGTGCCACCCTAAACTCCGGATATACCGGGAACCCAACAACGGCTATATTTCGACATTTCTTACCAAAATTGCCAAACAACCAAAGAATCAAACACTTCGGCAAAGTGCAGAGAATGCGAACACCAAGAGAAATCGTTGTACACTGTCGTCCTTATAGCGAACAAATCCACAAAATCAAACTTTCTGTTTTTAAAATTAGTTCGCAAAAGCCTCTGCACAGCGCTACATTATCAGCGCTACGCTGGCTGATAATGGCGGACTTACCTCCCGTCTCACCGTCTCCCCCACCACTCTCTTGTCCATCCCACCACTACTTTCAAATAAGGCCGTTTTACCACCTATTAAGTAACACCCCCCGTACAAGAGGTGTGATTGCCAACAATATTAGAAGAACAGCATTCAACGGCTTATCCGTCATCGTCAGATTCTTGATACAAGAAATATAAACAAAGTTAAAACATTAGGATTAATAGATTACTATTAGTACAAGGTAAAATAATATTTAATTTTTAAAGAATTAACATGTTAAGGTGGTTAGAGCGAGATATTCCCTAGTAGATAGTCTATATTACTTTCAAAAATAATTTGCCAGGTAAGTGGCATTGTGGGACCTACATAAAACAAATAAGGACTTTTATGCTGAGTTTTATTTAATTATTCGAATTCATTTAGTTTAATAGATGTAAAATAAAAATATTTTAATACCACATAAAGAGCTACCGTTGACTAGTTTCTTAACTAGTACCAACAGATCGCGTGGCCACGGAATGAAAAATTGAAGCATAAGATCGAACATAAAAAAGCACTATTACACAATTAGTATGAGCAAAATCATAAAACGTAACATTATAGACACATATCTATAACTTTTTGTGCAGTAATTGCTAATAATGGAAAAAAATTCAATGTTTG
The DNA here is from genome assembly GCA_038098605.1 of Gryllus longicercus. Taxonomy (NCBI): domain Eukaryota; kingdom Metazoa; phylum Arthropoda; class Insecta; order Orthoptera; family Gryllidae; genus Gryllus; species Gryllus longicercus. The sequence continues at coordinate 919,294 of JAZDUA010000391.1, read as the reverse complement.
TGTGAGGCGAAACGTCTTTAATTAATTGAGCAACGCCGTAATGTTCTTGAGATTGGCATGACTGCTCAGGGCTCATGCTTCTTTAAAGTTTCGTTGTTTTGAATCACTTTGAATACTGTTCGTTGCCCTATCGACACGCCGTAAATATCACAATCTGAGCGAATTGGCGGAAGGTTTACTTCCAAAGCGGAATTTGCGAGATAGCGAAATAATTCCCCCAATATCACGAGAACAGTGAGGTAATAAAAATTTTTCAAAAATGTTTTCAATGTTTGTTTCTCTCTAATTTTTATTTCTTGAACTACCTGAACCAATGGTAGTGCAAACATTGTATAAAGCGTTATATTTAACTTGACAGAAATCGTAATCATTGACTCCTACTGCTCTTTATTATCCTTCTAATCACAATATATTTCTTTGTTTTTTCGGTTATTCCCAGAGGTGGATTTACGCATAGGCACAGTAGGCACGTGCCTACGGCGGCAAATTTTCAAAGGCAACATTTTCTTGATATTTTCTAAAACAAACTTCGGTTCTCTGCAAACTATAACAGCATAAATCATATTTTTATTTTAAAAATGATTTAAACAAGTCTAAAGCCGCCCCCTAAACCTTTGATTTATAACTTAAGTTTGAATTTCAAATGGGGACATTTTCAATGTTACGGAATACATGAAAAGAATTCGCCGACGACTTCTGATTGGTTGATTGAGCAGAAAGAAGTACATTCTTAGAGTAAGGAGTTTGAATTAGCCAATCAGAAATCGCTGCCGGATTTCGCCATGCATTCATATTGCCCTATATAGAAAGTAGCGACATCTATTACTTCTTGAGTTAGTTCTAAAAGACGGATCTGGAAATAATCCTTTTCTTTCTTTTGTTACTATTGTTGTGTATCGTTTATTGTAATAGCCTGCTGAGTAAAAATGATATGTTGAAGTTTTAAAATGAGTGGTTATCGAAAAAGGCTCAGCGGAAGTCAATATGCAAAAATCGGAAAAGAAAAGGAAGAGAAATGTCAAAATGAAATTGATAAGACAAAAAAATATGAATTCTTTAAACCTATATGTGGAACTGATCACTGTTGCAGTTCATTCGACAATTCTATTACTGAGTTAGTATAAACATATAGATTAGATAAGATATTTAGTTTTCAGCTTGTATATTTTTTCCATGTACTAATAACTTGTGATAAATAAATGTTAACATTAATATATTTTAATAATACTATAATTATATTACTAAACTTTATTTTATATAATATGTAATAATACATATAATATTTTGACTCTTTTATTTTTTAAGGGTTATCACTGAATCTAATGATGAGACTGCAAAGTTACAAACAGCTAAAAATGAAATGGTTCCTCAAGCAATTGAAAATATAACTGCGATTGATTATGAGTCGACGATTCAACCGATGTAAATAGTTTAAGCATATTTTTGTATAATTATTTAAAGCTTTATGTATATAAAATCTTTCTAACTTATTGGTTTATTATATTACAATTCATTATTATAATAATTTATTATTTTCTTTTTTAATTCAATAGGATTTCTACCGAATGTATACAACTGCGAGAACATAAAATTGATGAAACTATAACTTCGACTGATCGTTTTTGTTGGAAAAGCGATCCAGCTTTGTGGTCTATTAATGAAGATACCCGTGATTATGTTGCTAAGCATGGGTTCGAACAAAACAAAAATGCTGACTTTTCTAAATCAAGAAAATTGTACAATGATGGCAAAGTTCGTTACTTAACGTCGAATATGTTTGAGTATACGCATATCAGTAAAGAAAAAATGCCTCGCAAGTGGCTTGTTTACTCTGAGAGCAATGGAACTGTTTTCTGCGGTGTTTGTCTATTGTTTTCAAGCAATTCAGAAGTAAAAACAAAATATTCATCGGAGGGATTCAATGATTGGAAAAATGCGCATACCAAATTAAAAGAACATGAGAATTCTACATGTCATAGAAACTGTACGCCTGCATTGAAAAAAAAAACAGGGGACTGAAAACCAAGTGAATAAGCAGCTCTTTGAGAGAATATGTCGAAAAGTTTTGAAATAATCAAAATGGTAATTACATGATGTTGATTGAGTTAATTTCGAAATATGACCACTTCTTAGCAGATCACATACAAAAATTTGGTAACCGCGGAAAAAGAAATGCATCGCATTTGTCCACCACGACGGTTGAAGAACTAATAGGTATATTAGCTAAAGCAGTTAAAGATGAGATTCTCCGAAACATTCGAAGTGCCAACTATTTTTCTATAATTGTGGACTCTACACCAGACATAGCACACATGGATCAACTCGCTATAGTTATTAGACATGTGGGAAACACCAAACGCCAACAGATGGTACACCAAAAGAGTCATTTTTGGAATTCCTTCCAAACACATTTTTGGAATTCCTTCCACAAAAATCAAAGGAGATGTTCGACGCTGTATGTAATTTTATGGAGATTAACGAACTGGTCATTAATAATTGTCGTGGTCAATCCACCGAAGCGCGTCAAATATGTCCGGTCTTTACACAGGTCTTCAAGCCCGTATGAAAGATGTAAATGCTCTAATTGAATTCATCCCCTGTTCTGCTCATTCTTTAAATTTAGTTGGTACAAATGCACTGAAGCATGGACTTATTTTCTACTTCTACAAAATTTATATAATTTCTTTAGTTCATCTACATCATGGTGGAACATACTTTAATATTTAGTAGATGAAGGATCCAGTACATCTTCTTTGAAAAATCTTTCAATTACGCGCTGGTGAGCTCGAGATGATGCCTGTCAGGCTCTAAATCATCGTTGGCAAAATGTTTTAGATGCCCTTCAAATTATATCTGATGATTCTACGGAAAAACCGTCAGCGCGTGCAGAAGCTAAAGGTCTTATTGTTGCTTTAAATCGACTTGAAACTGCTATTATGCCCACCGAGATTTCGGGATTCATTTTAGACCGCTTGAATGCGTCGAACAAACAACTGCAAAAAGTCGATATCGATTTAAGTTCCGTGGTTGGTATTTACACTTCGCTTGTAGAACTTTTAAAAGCGAACAGAGACAATTTTGAATTTTTTGAAGAGAAGGGTAAGAAGCTGTCAAATACTCAAACGTACTAATCGGAAAACAAAAGAAAAGGAAAACTAACGAGAATGCAGCAGTACTGACCGCACGAGACAAGTTTAAAACTGACACTCATTTGGTTATTGTTGATAAATTACTTGCAGAATTGAATAAGAGACTTGTAGCGTATAAAGATGTATATGACAAATTTAAGGCTGTCATTGAAATAGAAAAATTTACTTTAATAGATTTGGAAAACGCAGCGATATTTTTATGTCCACAATTTCCCCAAGATCTTGAAGAAACGCTGGTTTCTGAGCTTATACATTTAATTCGTATTTAAAATTCCTTGGAGATGTTAAGCCAACGAATCCTGCAGCTTTATTAAAGTGGTTACAGAAAGAAGAATTAGAATGTATTTATCCTAACGTTGACATTGCACGTCGAGTCTTTTTATGTATTCCGGTCGCCAATTGCACAGCAGAACGTTCATTCTCTTGTTTAAAAAGGATTAAAAATGATTGGCGTTCTACAATGACAGAGTATCGACTGAACTTCTTAGCGTTATCGTGTATCGAAGAAAATTATCTCAGCGTTTTAGATTATACTATAATTATTGATGAATTTGCTCACCAAAAGGCACGTCGCAAAATTTTACATCAATAGATAAATTAGCTATAATTAATAAAACGTTATTTCAACTGTATAAAAAACCCCATCCAAAAAAATAAATGTTATATTCCTTGTTTATAATGGTAAATCGAAAATTATAAAAACTGTTACAACGTCGTAATATTCCAATCGTTCAGTTGTAAATAAAAATCTCTCATATTAATATTTAATACAAGCTATTTATTTGTTTACTACATTAGAGTATACCTTATGATTTCAGAAGTATATGAATCTGAAAGTAAGGCCCGTTTACGAAAGAAAACGTTGCAATTCTAGTTGTCATGTTTTAGTTTCCTTTTAATGATAACGTTTCAGTGTTGGGAAGTTAATAATGTTGAACGTTACTTGCTATGACGATACAGTTTACATCCAAAATTAGCTAATCCGAAAAATTTATTTAATTTATGAAAACAATGTACAAAATGTAATGTTACTTTTAAAGTTAAAACGTTCAAATTAATGAGGAATTGTTACTGAAGCGTTACAATTTGAAATGTAACATTAATTTTAAACAGGGGGCGGCAAATTTGATGTGCCTACAGGCGGCAAAAATATTAATCCGCCCCTGGTTATTCCCCTACTTTGTTTTCTTCCTTAATTAAACTTCATGATCAATTTTAAATGTCTTAATAGTTTAGATCGAACTTTTAGAACTATTTTTGCAATTGCAATGTGCCGTATTATTTCCAGCAGTGCGGTTATATAATTCATAGAAAGTATTTGCGGGTTTTCAGTATAATTTTATATCATGTTATGATATTGATTTAGATACAAATAAAGTACACATCAAGTTAAAGCTGATAAAATTAAAAAAAACTGCATCAGTTAATTCTGAGAGCTGTATTATTGAGATCTTCAATAATAAAATTATACCATTGTTGGAGATAAAATCTTCAAAAGAGATTTCTAAGTGGCATAGTCTTTTGTAATCGTTGGTCTTGATGTTGCATTCAAAATGAAAAAAAGGTTTAAATGTTTTGAAAATAAGATATGAGAACCATTCAAAATGCATTATTATTGTTCAGAAAATGCAAACAGTTCTCGCCTGAACACGGTAGCGAGCGGACGTGCGCCGAGCGCTCTCCTTCACGGGCGACTTCAGTGAGATAAGTTTAACAGAGTACAACTCTACGAGTTCAGTGTACAGTGTGTAGTACATGTTTTCAAGTGGCTCCCCTGATACGGGGCAGCACATCGCTAGAGCAGTGGAAGCATTAAATCATCACAGCGAATTCAGTAATATTAATTCAACACCAATGAATGGCCAAGGTACAATTGGCCCCGTGGGGCAAAACAGTGATATAATTAACTTACAAATACAACAAAATGCGCAGCAAAAATTAGAGCAACATCAATAATTAATGAATCAGGATTCACAATTGATACAGTTAAATCAACAACTACTTATGAGAGATCAAACAGGCTTCTATACACCACATCACCAGGGCCAGCCCTGGGAAATGAGAGCGTAGACTTCCGCGGCCGGAGTCAGTATTTACTAGGCTGTCCGGGTGACGCCGCGTCCATGGCGAAGGTGCCGACGTTTCGGTCGCCATTCTGCGACCTTCCTCAGGGCGTTGGCATTACGCCCTGAGGAAGGTCGCAGAATGGCGACCGAAACGTCGGCACCTTCGCCATGGACGCGGCGTCACCCGGACAGCCTAGTAAATACAGCCCTGGGAAATTCATGGAACACAACCACAGCAATGGACTCAACAACTACAAGGTCCGGGGTCGTCTGAAACAACCTCAAATAAAACCGTGAGTACCCTAGAGTGGCAACAACCTCGAAAAAGAAAAAAAACACGCCTACAGTGACCAGCCCATACCAACTCTCTCGAATGTTAGTGCGCCAGTGTTTACGCATAAAAATCAATATGCAGTATTAGAAGACAATTCAGAAGTTGAAACTCCTAAAAAGCCCCCCATAGATCATAACATACCGCCAATTTCGTGCAAAGTGTTACTAATGTATCGAAATTAATAGAATTTCTTAAACTACAAGTAAAAGACGAGGATTTTACGTACAAAATGTACAGCGAGGATGTAAAAGTGCTACCGAAACCATTGAAGCTTACAGAGCAATAATTAAGCAACTTTACGAATCCGAGGCCAAATACCACACTTATCAACCAAAGAAAGATAGAGCATTTCGTGTAGTGCTTCGATACCTGCATCCGTCAGCAAACATAGAAGTAAAAGCTGAACTCAAATCCAAGGGTCACACCGTTCGTAACATGCACAATGTACTTCATCGAGTAAGCAAAAAGCCGCTATCGCTATTTTTTATAGACTTAGAAACAAGTGCAAACAATGCAGAAATCTACAATATCGACACACTTGTAAATGCAGAAATAGAATTTGAAGCACCGTACAAAAAGAAAATTCCAGTGCAATGCCATCGCTGTCAAGAGTATGGTCACACGAAGAAATACTGTAAAGCAACTCCAAGGTGCGTGAAATGCGGTGAAGAACACTTCACAGACGAATGCAAAAAAGATGCAACGCAGCCGGCAACATGCGCGCTATGTTCGCGAAGCCATCCAGCCAACTATAAAGGCTGCCAAGTGTATCAAGATTACGTTAATAAACGTAACAAGCACAGAAAAGAAACAGACACCATCGACAAGACGAAACAAAAAGTGCCAAACGCCTCAGATTTCCCTCCCCTCCCAGTTCGCCACATTCAACCCAATCCCTTCTCTCGTACAGCATCTTCTCAAAACTCAACACACCCTGTACCCTACAATCAAAACAAACATCTCTGCAAAATAATAGAAACCTCATTCTAAAAGTTCGAAAGCATCTGAACAAATCGAACAATCTGAACAAATTGGGGCTTTGCTCAACCTACTGACGTCATTAATATCCAAGATGCATTAAATGGCACCAAGAATTAAAATTATTCCCTGGAACGCAAACGGTTTAATCCAACATCGCAGAGAGCTCGTAACTATTCTCAAAGAAAAATATATAGATTTTTAGCTAGATTTACTCTCAGGGACAAGAAAATGGCGATGGTGTAACGGTTAGCGTATCGGAATGTTGTACCCGAGTTGACGGGTTCAAACCCGATCGAAGCCGTGGTTTTTAAGGGCGAATAAATCCTTCGTACGCCTTCCTTCGGAGGGGAAGTAAAGCCGACTGTCCCATGTTAGTAGATTTACTTGCATGTAAAAGATCCTCAAGCCTAAATGACGCCTCTCAGCTAAATCCAAATCGCCTGTTTCTCGCCCAAGAAACACCTCCTTTCTGTGCTAGTTGGTGAAAGGAGTTAAGCGAAATTCGCGTGGTCAGACGGAAGAGCAGGCTTCATGGCCTGAGTCTCGCCATGAGACCGCCAAAATAAGGCATTAATTCAATTCAATTCAATTGCAGGATGGGATTCACTCGAAAACAGGCAGTCAATAGCAAGACACTCCGCTTTGTATGAAGCTTTATAGTGGTAATCAAGCTTGGAAAGAAATTAATCGGCGGTTAAGTATTCCTAATATATCAGTAGGGGGGATCACCGGCCCAAAATAAATTGAAGACAGCAGGGGCGGATTAATATTTTTGCCGCCTGTAGGCACATCAAATTTGCCGTCCCCTATTTAGTGATTAATGTTACATTTCAAATTGTAACGTTTCAGTAACAATTCCTCATTAATTTGAACGTTTTAACTTTAAAAGTAACATTACATTTTGCACATTGTTTTCATAAATTAAATAATTTTTTTGGTTTAGTTAATTTTGGATGTAAACTGTATCTTCATAGCAAGTAACGTTCAACATTATTAACTTCCCAACACTGTAACGTTATCATTAAAAGGAAACTAAAACATGACAACTAGAATTGCAACGTTTTCTTTCGTAAACGGGCCTTACTTTCAGATTCATATACTTCTGAAATCATAAGGTATACTCCAATGTAGTAAACAAATAAATAGCTTGTATTAAATATTAATATGAGAGATTTTTATTTACAACTGAACGATTGGAATATTACGACGTTGTAACAGTTTTTATAATTTTCGATTTACCATTATAAACAAGGAATATAACATTTATTTTTTTGGATGGGGTTTTTTATACAGTTGAAATAACGTTTTATTAATTATAGCTAATTTATCTATTGATGTAAAATTTTGCGACGTGCCTTTTGGTGAGCAAATTCATCAATAATTATAGTATAATCTAAAACGCTGAGATAATTTTCTTCGATACACGATAACGCTAAGAAGTTCAGTCGATACTCTGTCATGGTAGAACGCCAATCATTTTTAATCCTTTTTAAACAAGAGAATGAACGTTCTGCTGTGCAATTGGCGACCGGAATACATAAAAAGACTCGACGTGCAATGTCAACGTTAGGATAAATACATTCTAATTCTTCTTTCTGTAACCACTTTAATAAAGCTGCAGGATTCGTTGGCTTAACATCTCCAAGGAATTTTAAATACGAATTAAATGTATAAGCTCAGAAACCAGCGTTTCTTCAAGATCTTGGGGAAATTGTGGACATAAAAATATCGCTGCGTTTTCCAAATCTATTAAAGTAAATTTTTCTATTTCAACGACAGCCTTAAGTTTGTCATATACATCTTTATATAATGTCTCTTTTGGTGTACCATCTTTTCCCACATGTCTAATAACTATAGCGAGTTGATCCATGTGTGCTATGTCTGGTGTTGAGTCCACAATTATGGAAAAATACTTGGCACTTCGAATGTTTCGGAGAATCTCACCTTTAACTGCTTTAGCTAATATACCTATTAGTTCTTCAACCGTCGTGGTGGACAAATGCGATGCATTTCTTTTTCCGCGGTTACCAAATTTTTGTATGTGATCTGCTAAGAAGTGGTCATATTTCGAAATTAACTCAATCAACATCATGTAATTACCATTTTGATTATTTCAAAACTTTTCGACATATTCTCTCAAAGAGCTGCTTATTCACTTGGTTTTCAGTCCCCTGTTTTTTTTTCAATGCATGCGTACAGTTTCTATGACATGTAGAATTCTCATGTTCTTTTAATTTGGTATGCGCATTTTTCCAATCATTGAATCCCTCCGATGATAATTTTGTTTTTACTTCTGAATTGCTTGAAAACAATAGACAAACACCGCAGAAAACAGTTCCATTGCTCTCAGAGTAAACAAGCCACTTGCGAAGCATTTTTTCTTTACTGATATGCGTATACTCAAACATATTCGACGTTAAGTAACGAACTTTGCCATCAAGTACTATTTTCTTGATTTAGAAAAGTCAGCATTTTTGTTTTGTTCGAACCCATGCTTAGCAACATAATCACGTGTAGCTTCATTAATATACCACAAAGCTGAATCGCTTTTCCAACGAAGACGATCAGTCGAAGTTATGGTTTCATCATATTTATGTTCTTGCAGTTGTATACATTCGGTATAAATCCTATTGAATTAAAAAAGAAAATAATAAATAATTATAATAATGTATGTAATATGATAAACAAATATTCTAGAAAGATTGTAATATATATTGTGGCGTTATGGGATTGTGCGACCCCATAACACCGCCATTTCGTCTGTATGAACACCCACAGGCAGGGAGGATAGAAGAATTCGCAGAAATCGGAGGTGCCTAAACGCGCAGCCGTTGCCCGTACTAATCAAAAGCAAACTAGCAAGCAACGTTTTTCCTGGTGAAAGGTTGAGAGAGGAGAAGTACCCCGCCACTGAGAATTTCCCCAGGCGACACACCATAAATAGGCAAACCCCCAAGCGGAAGCTCTCTTTTGGATTGTCGCCGTTCTTCCGGTAAGCAGCATTTCGATCAGCGCTCGTAAACGTCAGCTTAGATATTATTTGCCGCCGCAACGACTGCTAGGTAGGAGTTTTTGGCGTCGAACAGACGTGCTAGTTAGTCGTCCGCGACATAGTGAAGAATTAGTAAAGTGTTTCTTCTATTAACAACACGGGAAGTAAAAAGTTACCCGTTGTAAGAAAAACATTGAAAGTTCTTGTTTAATGGAGTAAAAGTAGCAGCGAGCGAGGAACTTGCACTAGTATTCAGGGAAGTGCAAGGGACATTTTTCACAACGTGGGCGTAGTCAGAGGCGCCGGTAGGAGCCGAGGGAGAAGAAGAGGCCGACTAGGAAGGACGGAAGAGGACGCGAGTAGACAGGAGAAGAAGAGGCCGACTAGGAAGAACGGAAGAGGACGCAAGAAGACAGTGTAGACGGCAGAGGCGAATCCCGTCTCGTACGACGCAGAAGCTGGGGCCGAGCGACGTCGGTGCAGAAGCCAACGCACGACCACCAAGGCCAGGAAGCGGGCAGTTTTCGAGGTAACGCTAGAATTGCGAAAAGTAGGTCAAGTTCACGTCGGCAGGGAAAAGACTAGTACAGGAAAGTGTTAGGAAATTGAGGACACGGGTGGCAACAATTTGCAGCATTGTAGTGGGAGATTTTTGATGCGCTATTGCCTGCCTTAAAACATTCTATTTGGAACATTTATTATTCTGCTATTAGCAGTTACAGTTAAATTATAAATGAGTAGTGCACTTGCCCACATTTTGTTCTTTGCATCTAATATTTTTTTTGAAAGCAAGAGATTGTAAATAGAAATTTGATTTCATGTGCAAATGTAATTAGGATAGCATAAATTTAGATAGAATTAATTTTCCAAGGGAATTCCCAGTGTAGATTAGGGTAATTATTTCAAAGAATTAGTTTTGGAGTAAATTATGTGTTCATTCATTTAATGTGCTGTAAAGGTTTCTATTTATGTTTTTGATTTTTCTTAGTAAAAGTGTGATTCTATTCTTGATTTTTTTGTCATTAACTTATGCCACAAAGTTTATGGGTAAATTATACGCTCGTTTATGTGCATTTTGTGTGATTTTATTGTGTCAAGGGTTCAAACCTTTCTCGTACCCTGAAGATCCTGCTCCCTAGATTTAAAGCTCGCTTCACGAGCAAATATCTTGTCAACCCCCTCCACGGTTCATGCTGCTTTTGCGAAGGTACCAGTCGTGTGGAAGGTGGGTTTGTTAGAAAATATATATATATATATATATATATATATATATATATATATATATATATATATATAGAGAGAGAGAGAGAGAGAGAGAGAGAGAGAGAGAGGAACCATTTCATTTTTAGCTGTTTGGAACTTTGCAGTCTCATTATTAGATTCAGTGATGACCCTGAATAAATAAAAGAGTCAAAGTATTATATGTATTATTATATATTATATAAAATAAAGTTTAGTAATATAATTATAGTAACATATTTTATGCTAATTTATTTCAATTCTATGTTAAGATATAGTTAATTTTAACGAATACAACAACACGTCAAAAATATTTAATTTCTAATCATTGTACTAAACATGCATTTTGAGAATATTTTAGCATCTGCATAAAAATATATTAATGTTAACATTTATTTATCACAAGTTATTAGTACATGGAAAAAAATATAGAAGCTGAAAACTAAATATGTTATCACTAATATATATGTTTAAACTAACTCAGTAATAGAATTGTCGAATGAACTGCAGCAATGATCCGTTTCACATATAGGTTTAAAGAATTCATTTTTTCTTTTGTCTTATCAATTTCATTTTGACATTTCTTTTCCTTTTCTTTTCGGATTTTTGCATATTGATTTCCGCTGAGCCTTTTTCGATAATCACTCATTTTAAAAATACAAAATATCATGTTTACTCAGCAGGCTATTACAATAAACCATACACAACAATAGTAACAAAAGAAAGATAAGGGTTATTTCCAGATCCGTCTTCTAGAACTAACTCAAGAAGTAATAGATGTCGCTACTTTCTATATAGTGCAATATGAATGCATGGCGAAATCCGTCAGCGATGTCTGATTGGCTTATTCAAACTCCTTACTCTAAAAATGTAATTCTTTCTGCTCAATCAACCAATCAGAAGTCGTTGGCGAATTCTTTTCATGTATTCTGTAACATTGAAAATGTCCCCATTTGAAATTCAAACTTAATTTATAAATCAAAGGTTGAGGGGCGGCTTTAGTCTCGTTTAAATCATTTTAAAAATAAAAATATGATTTATGCTCTCATTGTTTTTAGAGAGCCTAAAATTGTTTTAGAAAATATCAAGAAAATTTTGCGCCTTTGAAAACTTGCCACCGTAGGCACATGCCTACTGTGCCTACAAGAGCGTTCAGGGCAGTGAACGATTATAATGACAGCTTGTATAACAGATGAGCTTCGCCTAAGACCGCATCGCTCTCCGCTAAATATTCTTCCGCCAGTCAGCTGAGTTGCCTTCTCAGCTGGCCGCGGTTGATTGAATTTTGTTGTTCAATGTAATTTTGATCGCGTGGATGTTAGGAACAGTTTTCACGAGAGATTCATTTAATTCCGTATCATTAATGATGAAAAATTATACTAAGTGATTCAAAACATTTCGAAATGCTCTTGAGAACATGTGTGATTGATTGAATTAAGTCATTAGATACAAGAATGAAATGGAATATACTGCAAAGCTCCCACGTAGGCCTTGTAAAAAACTACCGGAATTCTGCCGGTACTTTTCGATCTTGCGTGTTCAGAAGATTCAAATTAATGTGTGCTGTATAATGTTTTGCAGTTATGATATCTGGTGTTTATAATTACGATTTAATTTTCACGTTGCTCATCTTATGACTGACGGCCAGTGTATCAATTATTGATCAGTGACTTGCAGATATGGTTAGTTAATTGTGAATTCATTGTAATAATACTTAAATACTATAATTGGTCAGTTATTGACTAATAAAACGAGGCTTAAGTGACATGTATAATTAACATAAAACTACCATGAATTTGCTATTTTCTTTTCATAATTTTGGCTTCTCCTGATTGTACAATCTTGAAAAATTTTCACACTACATTCAAAGATTTCTTTGGGAAAAAGGGTACAAGTTAGTAGATATTCTGGAGTACTGTTTGGCAGAATTCTCAGTTAATTCAATTGATCAGTAACTTCAGGTAAAATTCTTAAATATGGAAATCAAGTCAGTTCTTAAAAGATAAAAAACGGGTTGAAAACTGCTATAAATTATTGTACTCACCTGTCATTCAAAAGATATTAAATGGTATTTTCAAATTAATGAAAGATAAATGATTTTTCATGATCACTGAGCAAGTTTTAGCCTTAGAAATGAAAATTGAAATGTTTCATACCTTCAATAACTTTATTACATAATATAAAAGTCAATTAGAAATTAGGTGAAAGGTAACATAAAAATGCAAACGTATAAGTGAAAAAATAATTCCCTTTATTTGCATGATTATTTATTTGAAGGATACATTTCCACCAAATCCATTTGAAGTTCAATAAATTTTATCCACTTAGATAATTTAAAGTCCAACTATACAAAATCAAAATGAGTTTCCTAAGTCCTTTTAGAAAATATTCACAACCTACTATTAACATCTCCAGCCTCAGCCTACCACATTTGCCAGGGTGAGGAGTAAAAATTTTGAAATAAAAATTATACATTTGAATTTTAACCAAGAGGATAAAACAAAGAACAATGTATGTATTGTATCTTTTTATATGACAACACTTTATTGGTTATCAAAGCAGTCCTAACAGCCGATTTTGATAATTTAATAATGTATTGCATTAAGATGTACAATACGAGAATCTAACATACTGCTCAAAAGATAAAACTTTTCTTTTCACTGAATCTGTATTTCTAATTCTTTTTTATTAAAAGAACTAATTTTTCTATTACTTGAAGTTAATTTTTGATTAATGTAAATGAATGTTATTAAAATATATTTTCAACCCATTCATTCACAATCAAACCTTTTCTTCACATACTTTCATTCACACATCATTTTATATGCCTGATTCATATACATAAAAAATGAACTTCATATAACTAAAAAAACTTCTTTCTTTTAATAAATAAAATTAAAATTATACAATAATTACTAAAAATAATTTACGAAGGAAGTTAACATGTGCAGACATAATGAAGTGTCTAGTTATATCTTCTGAGACATACGCCTTAAAAAAAAACACCTACCCATACAGAGGGCAAAAAGCAACATTACTTCTGGGAAGCAAGCAAATGAGCATTTATTTCAAAGGCATATTTATTTCAGTAAGCCAAGATCAGTTTAAAAACAATAAAGATTCACTATTTCACCTGGAATGTAACCTCTTACTTGCCCTCGATGGAATAATATAAACTTTTAATTCTGCACCTGAGAAGAACAAGAGTTATGTCAAATCTTTTTTCAAACCTATGAAATATACTGCATTAAACATGTAAATATACTGACTGTATCTCTCTTAATTAGAGACACAAGAGCCCAGGCATGGGAACAGCATGAGGAATATTATCATCAGAGTCATCCTGAATATTTACTATGACAGAAATCCCTGAAGCATCCTGCCTAACTTCTACTTTCCAATCTTCTTCTATAATTTTCTCTTATGTGTGTCATATAATTCTTCCAACTAAAGCAATGTACAGAATGAATAAGTACTTTATATTAACAAATTTTCTGCAAAAAAGACTCTAGACAATATTTTGTTTCTTCCCACATTCACCCACATCAACTGATATGATTTTTCAAATCATGAAAACATTGGCAATCACATTGTATCAAAATCATGCAAAAATAAAACTGCCATATTCTATGATTAATTCAACAAAACTTAGGTTTAAGAGTACCTTTTCTGAACAATTACTTCAGAAGTTTTCAAAAGAAGACTCTTAAAGGTATGCTCAGGTCTTAACGGTATGTAGTGCTGAGATAGAAAATGCTGCAGGTCACCCTTCCTACATGTTGATGAAGGCCTTTTCACTTTCTAAAAAATTGGAAATGACAAAATGATATTTAAATATTTTAGTTATATTCAAAGACAATATGCATTTATTTTCATTCTCTCTATAAATACATATAAAACATTCTACAGGCAAACTTGATGTTCTCTAAGAAAAATTGTATTACTGATAAAACTAAAATCACTGAACACCATTGAATGTAATAAATTTTCTATTCCACGCTTTGAAGTGAAACATCAATTTTCACCACTGTGTAGTTACAGTAGTAATACTCGTTTTATAATCGGGTATTTTTATAAATGAATAAATGTATTATTTCAATGAATATTTTTCACATTTCTAAAAAACAATTGATGAAATGTCACTCACCAGCACAGATTGAACAGGTGCATTGTCCATTACAATAACTGATGGTTCTGCTAATCAAGGTAGTAATTCTTCTTTCATCCACTTTTGGAACATCTCTGCTGTCATAGTTCTATGATATTCATCTACTTCTTTTGTCTTCGACGGAAACAATAGTTCTGCATCTTCGATGAAACCATTTGCAACACATGCACGTAAGACTATGTATCTTTTACCTTCATCTAAATTTTTCCTTGAGCAACTTTCATTTTTATCTTGCCATGACCGAGAGGCATAACCTAAAGGATAGATTGTTAAAAACAATTAGGAAAGATCTACTGAAATAAAATCATATTGAACCACTATGTAGGTGCTTCAAACTGGACAAACGATATTCATCATACACATAAGTCATTACACACACTGCTATTTCTCAAAAGATGCATTTCATTACATGCAAATCATGCCTTCTCCATTCCCTTATATCTATAATTTCATAATTTTCAACACTACAAAATTTAGTAGATTTTTGCTTGCCTTTTGAATAAGACCAAGTTTCATCCAAAACCACAAATTAATAACCTTCAGCGTTCAATTTCATATATTCCATCAAAAAGTCAGATCTTTCAATAACTATTATCATTTCTTTCCATGAAAATATAAATAAATTATTTACCATTCTTGTACATTGAATAAATAATGTGCCTAATCAAGCCCTGTCCAAAATCATCCACTACACGTTTTGTTCCATTCATTTTGTTCCCTGGACACTCCTTTCTAGAGTCTGAGCAGTATCAAGGTCTTGCTTCCAATATCTGTAAAATTAAATTCAACATTATCCAAAACAATTTCACCTGACACTTTATTGACATTTTATTGACTTTCATATGACACTTTATTATGATTTTACTTACTTTTGAGCAATGTGAGTTTCCAGCTTCAATTCATAAGCAGTTTTGTCAATAACTGAAGAAATTTCTATATTGCATCGCATCATCAGCTCTTCCACAAATCTTGCAATAAAAAAAATGTCTTCTTGGCACTGATGCTGTGTCACTTCTCCCTTCTGCGATGGACTTAGTGCTTAAGTTGCTTAAACGCTATTGACTGCATTAAATATTTACAACTTTATAGTATTTTAATGTTACATCTAATTATAATATTTCAATAAATTAAATATAATATAAATATTAAATAAATAATGGAAATTCTCCGAAATAAGTGGAGTGAAATCGTTCACGTCTACTCTCCCCTGTGTCGACGATCTCACAAAGGTTCAACCAGAGAGTATAGGTATGGGTTCAACAGGCTGAGGAGAAGGGCTCGGAGAGCGCCCCTCTCCGGGGGTGACAGGTCAAAATATACAAAACAGTCATAAACACGCAACTGTCCTTGAAACTCGAGCAAAAGGCCCGCCCGGGGCCCGCCAATATAAGTGAAGCCATGTTAGCTGCAACTCTCTTCTGCAGTGAACTCTCCAAATTTTAACTGAACACAGTATGCGTAAATTATTAACTTTTAAAAATAGTAACCTTGAATATAGTTTCAGAATTCTTCAATGATGTTTTATCACTAAAATAAAATATTTTTCATTGAACTTTCTCCTTTGTCGGAATGACAATACATTAGGTTGTGCCACAGCGCCACGACACGTTAGCCAACGTTGGTGAAATGAAATCGAATCATTTCTGCATGTTAATCACTGGGCCACGCCTCCAGGTATGATCCATGTGGTATGGCATCAGTGGCTGTCAAAAAAAAACCGGTCACATGACTGAACGCTCTGTCATACAAGTTTGTAGCATTTATTCTATGACACCTGTGTTACTTAAAGACAGTTCGTTGAAATAAGCAACGAAATTAGCCTTCAGAAAGAAGGGACCAGTGAAGGAAAATATATAGAAAAGGCTTAAGTTTGACATTGATTAATAAGATGCAAGATGAAAGGGCATAGTGATGCTTGAGGGTAAGGTTGAAAGATGAAAAAATGTTAAGTAGAACAAATAAAATGTTTATGATATATAAAAAACTTCATTGTGTACTAAGTACAGAACTTGTCAGTGTACATTAAGTATATACGTATTTCTCATTGTTAAATGTTCACTGGATAGTTGGTTTACCATTTGTTTGTATTTATTGGATGGCAATTTCTTGGCAGCATTGTTTATTCACATCAAGATTCTATTCAGTATCTCAACTTAAAATACTATTTTACCTAGACTGAACTGACCTTTGCAAATTCATTTTCTTTCATTCCCTTATATTTATTTTCATCTACACAAAAATGTCAGATTCATTACTTATGTAAAACTACCATTTCAATTTTTATATTGGCTTTAAAACAATATCATTCTGATATGTTAAACATACTTAATACTATTGTAAGCAACATCACTTTTCATTTCATGGTTCCTTTTCACTTTCTGCACATGGACCACATTTCATTCTAGTTATCACTGATGTCACATATAATATAAAGTTCTTTTTTAAATCAAAATATTACAATATTTTATTTCATTTTAGGATTCTACTAATCATTAATAAGCTACTTGGGTTTGCGACAACGAAAAATTCTTTGCATATTATGTGAAGTGTCAAATTACATCTATTAGGCACCGAGTCACGGTCTTATGTGTATTCCAATAACACCTTCTTATTGTAATTACTGGACTAAAGGAATGCCTGACTGGTTTTAATTTGCAGATTGACTACTCTTTCACATTTACCCAAGACACTTCTCTACTTGCTTCCATATTTCTTAACATATTCACTATTGAAAACATATGCATTTACAAGTATAGCAGTTTTAGCATTTTCAGCATAATTTATGAAAAATAAGAAGAATAAATTAAACATTCAAACTTCATGCTTGTTCATGCAATAAACAAAAAATTGATTTTTTTACACTTTAAAACTTTACTCAAGCTTTACTATGGTAAATGCCTGAAAAGTTGCATGTAAACTATTTGTATCTGAACTAATCTATTCTAAGGAATGACTTCTATGACTCATCAAAACAAGTGGCTTTGTGAACCATATTTATGGCACTGTAAAACAAATTAGATATAATAAGGCATAATATGTGGCTGGAAAGCCACATTCACACACACACGGATTTGTGCAGGCACACATTCTTGCAAGTATAATCTTCTAATATTCTTTGCATCCTCTCTCCTATCACTTGTTTTCATTTTCTGAATGGTCCTCATTACCTACATGAAACTTGTACCCAATATTCAGAACTAGATCACAGTCATCATTAAGAAAATGATGAGGAAAATTATTAGTTAACTGGCGTAGTGTATATTTTATGTTCCTAAAACATTGGTATTTCATCACTGTCTTGCTGATCCACTGCTGCATAGGCTGCTGAAAATCCCTTACTTACAATTGTATCATCTGAATGGAAGCGGACAAGAAGAGCTTCATTCATTGAAATAATGTCTGTAGGATTCTGAAATGAAACAAATGCGTTTATGTTAAATATTGAGGAATGGAAGGTTGATAGAAACAAGAAATGGCAGACATTCCTACAAAACAGGAGTAGCTATTTAATACTAGGACAACATGAATCTGTAAACATAGTGGAATAGTGATCTAACATTTTTCTGTATAACATATATTATTTTGAGAAAGTTTAAAATATAATGAATAAATAGTCAGTTTCTATTATAGTAAAATGCATATCATTATTGTTTGGTATGTTAATGTTTACTGATATCAGCATAATAAAGTAGTATTTTAGATATAAAGATGAAGTTCTTTAATGACTTCTACACACTGAAAGTGCAGGTACACACTGGTAGCTTTATTTTAATTAAAAAACCTTAGTATTTTAACCTAGTATTCTAAAACCTTTTAATGAATGGGCTCCTTTTTCTACCCTGCGACAGAGATTTGCTTGACACATAAACATATCCCTTTAGAACATTGAGTGATTTATGAAAATATCATTATATTATTAACCATCTGTGGCCATTCTCAGCTAAATGTGTTATATTCTTGTGTAATATTTTTGTGTATTTTTGATATGTTTATTTTGTTAGTTGAATGATAATATGAAAAAGATTCAATGTTGGTTAGATCACTGTTCTTTTCATGTGATGTAATCTTGTTTCCTGTAATCTATGAGTCATTAAACAAATTGAATTCAATAAACATCACGTAAAATCTAACACAAAATCTTTTGCATAGTGTAGACTCTTAAATGTGTAAACTTTTCTCAGCTAATTTGTAGTTTATTTTACAGAAAACCTTTTTTGGGATTTACTAGAAAAATTGTTTTTTGCTGGTTAGATCCCTCTTCGGGGCAACTACTCAATTGGTTGTGTGGGTCAAGTTACGAAGTATTAATTTTTGTTTTATTTGTTAACAATTCATTTGCTCACCGAATTTCCACAAAACTTTCCATATGAAGGACCACTTGAATCAAGCCCAGAAAACACTTCCACCGCATCATATGCACATTCTGGTTCCTCTTCCACATCAAAAGTGAGAAAAGTCAAGTGGACATTTTTCCCTGGATCAGCTTCAATGGTCCAATCACAGCTGGCCCCATTTTCATAATTATGATCTCCGTATTTGGCATGAGAGTATAGATGCTTAACGCGCCTTGTGGCACGCAGGTGGCCGCCACATGCTGAAAATGGCGTAATTTGTAAAATAGATTATTCTTAATATTACAAAGATATTTTCCAAGAAAAAATATTTTCTGAAATTTTCAGTAGTCATTAATACTGACGTTTTTATTACTGGTTTTGTAAACCAACTCTCAGAATTAAATCTGAGTATATGAATTACCAGATGAGAATAATTGGTGTGTTCTAATGTAATCTCAAAAGAATTATCATCACCAATGTCATTGGTCTTATCATTTGAAGTAATCATTTTGAAAACTTGAAAGCAAATCAAAGCAAGATGCAGTTGTGGAAAAATAGATGTTGATGTAAAGATGTTGAATGATAATTAATAAAATGATTTATTGTAATAATTCACCATAAGGAATATTGCTTTTAAAATAATAACATACTTTAGGAAATGTAGTTCACAGGATTTGGTCAGACTGAGTAGAAAAATTAAAACATTAGTTTGCCTACATCTGAAATGACATCTTCATGAATAGAAAACAGAGTTAGCTTGTTTCTTGAGACAAGAATGAAATGTATTATAATTTAAATGAATAAATTAAAAAAATGTAATTTTCCCACAAATATACGCATGTATCACACTTAATATGAATTGGCAACACTCATGAGTCATGTTGTTAATTAAGTATCAATTCACATGACACAGATGGCAAATCTTATTTCACCAATTCCCCTTTGGATTTGGTGATTTATAATTAGTTTTAACCATTATTGGGTACATAAGTTCACATTTCCTTTTATAATTTTGTAGTAAACTATGTTAGGATCACTAAATTTGAATTTTTAACATGGGGACTGCTGAGATTGAAATATCTTCTTTGGTTCAAACTAACAGATAAACATTTCATTTACCTTTGATGCAATGAAAAATTCAATTTTTTGAGTATTCATTTCTAAGATGTCTTTAATTTTTCTAATTGAATTAATTCAGAACAGTAACACAAGATTTAATGCTCGTATTGGCAATTTATTGTATAGTAAATGTTCAAGATTAGTTCTGTTGCTTCTGGGACAGTCATTTTTTTCTCTGGTTTGTGTTTTATGAGATTTCCATCTGTAAACCTATTTTTGTAGATTGCTAGGTTTTGATATTGTTAGGTAAAGGCAGTATATAGTTTTATGAGCGTGTTCTAGCTGTTCCCCTTAGGACTGCCACTGTGCGCCGCACTTCGTAAGTGTCCGTGAAGGGGGATGTTGACGAGGACGTGTTATAGTGCTACTCGTAGAAAATGTATTAGTGATAAATATAACGGTCCTCAACATGGTAACAGAGCGTGGTTAGTTTAACATTTATTCAGACGAAGATAGTGTGTGATTTTGACCATAAATAATACAACCGAAATACGTTTGTAAAGGTCGGGAGCAAGTGTTCACTCGAGACGTACGAGAAGCTTAAGAGAACTAGTGTCCCTTTTTATCAAGAAATAATTTGTAAAAGAATTGCAAAATATGAGTGGAAAGAAGCAACAAATTGATAAGGGAAGTGGGGAGGAAAAACACATGGCGCCTACTTACGAAGGTAGTGGTAGAATATGATGCAGTGTATGATCTAGTTACGGGCGTGCGGTGACAACTTTGTACCCTAGCTGCTAACGACTAAACTTGGACCAAACAGCTTCCCCCTCCCCTACCATATATAAAGTAGTCGCGCAAAAATATACAAGGTCTGTCCCAAAAGTAAGTTGAATGACCTTACGCCCCCGAAGCAAGCCATTAGCAAGGCGCGCCAAGTGACGTGAATGGTTGTGTGGGGTTTAGGGAAGCCAAGGACAAACACGTCAGTTGTCTGCAGGCTCTTCCACAGTGCGCATCGCTGCTAGTTTGAACCCTTGTGTTAGTGACGCGTCGGAATTTTAAGATGCCACGTTTCAAGGACCAGCGTTAAGCAATAAAATTTTGTGTTGCGCTCAAGAAAACGGGCGCTCAGACCGTTGTCATGCTAAGGGAAGCTTATGGCGATAGCACCATGTCCAACAGTATGGTTTACCGCTGGCACAGGATGTTTCGAGAAGGCAGAGAGGACGCCGAGGATGAAGACCGCTCCGGACGCCCGTCAACGTCACATTCCGATCAAAATGTGAAGAAAGTGAGGGACATGCTGAACTCTAATCGACGCCTGAGTGTTAGATTGCTGGCAGATGAGTGTAATATCCCTAAAAGTACTGTGCATCGCATTGTTACCGCAGATTTGGGCATGCGGAAGATCTGTGCGAAGATGGTCACCAAGGTGCTTTCCGATTAACAGAAGGCTGCTCGTGCAAGGATTTCGCGTGACCTCTTGGAGCAGTGTGAAAATGATCCGAATTTTTGGATAATGTGATTATGGGTGACGAAACATGGGTTTGGGTTTTCGAGTTCCCGAGGATCAAGAAGGAACTGAAGTGCCACCATTTCGGGACTTTGGAAGCCGTCAAAGAAGCAACGACGAGGTGCTTGAAGGTGGTCTCCGTCGACGCCTTCCAGGGTGCGTTCAGCGACTGGGAAAAACGCTGGCGCAGGTGTTCCGACCCGGAAGGAAGCTACTTTGAAGAATTTTAGTTACTTGTATATTTATCTGCAATAAATCTTTTTTCTTGGACTTATTCAACTTACTTTTGGGACAGACCTTGTATTATTTACCTAAACCGTGAAACACAAAATGTTTTCAAAATAAACAATTTCAACATGCAATTTATCACTCCTTCACAAAATGTGCTTTCATGAAAGAAAAAGTAAATACTAACTTACAGTATGAAAACTTACATATGAAATCTGCTTCCTGCAAACGTGGTAATCAATGGAAATTAAACTCCATTCTTCTGTCATGACTAGCAAAATATTGCATAGTTTTTGTTTTTTTTTTCGAAAAATGAATATGTGTTCAAATATCCTGAAGCAGAGGTGATTCAATAGGCAAAAGTTTATAATATTTTTTTCACTAGTTCTGTTTCGGCGATAGGTTTTTATTTTTTTACCACATCGCACACAGTCCTGCCATACTCACTGTCTCTATTTAACACAAATATTTATTTCTTAATCTACACACACACACATTTCCGTTGCCGTCTGGCTTAGTGAAAATTCTATCCTACTATATTACTTCTGTATGACTATTATCTATACTACTGCTACTATTTCCAATACGTACATTCTTGGTTATTATGTATAATGTATGCTATTAGGTGTTATTTATAATACATAAATCTATTCGAGCGGCTAGATTCTTCCGATCAGAATCTAGTTTTTAGTGGCTTGTGTCCGGCATTGATCTTTTGCATATTTTCATATACTTTTTCACCTCACTATCACTTAGGCTGCCACTAACTTCTTGCTTTCACTTCATTGACAATGGAGGCACACACTTTCTAGACAGGGGCTCCAGCTTGTCGTCTGGTGGTGTTGCAGGTCTTTTCTGTTGTTCTGCAGCTAGCTTCCTGTGGCATGGGGTGGAGGACGGCGCCTTTGCGGACTCTGACCCGCGCTATCTGTTTCTACTCACGCGGGGCCAGGTGTATATTGTCGGTGTGCGTGTAATAGCACGCCGCACTGCCATCAATGGCCTCAGTGATTATTCTTTCTCTTAAGGCTGATTCTCTCAGAGCACCTGCCGCCCCCCTGCAATGGCTGCTTCTTTGTAAATGACCCCGATGTTGTTACGTCGGGCGTTCCATAAAGGTGACAGATAGCGGCACTCCGTGGTAACGTGACCAATGTTCTCGGATGCTTGTTGCCTTTTGTTCCACGTACAACGTTTGGTCACGTTACCTGGGCAGCAGTTGAGAGCTGGGAAGGAGTTGATCCCGGTTGGAAACAGAAACTTATAGGTGGGAATTTTCATGTTCCGGCCAGGAAGTAAGTAGATTCCTTCCCCAACCCCTTTAGAGCGCTTGCATATATACCTTGGGCGGGCTGTTCCAGCCAGCGCTGGGAGTGTGCCCTATGGAAAGAATCACGTAGGCGTCTCACCAGCGATGACCGGTCCTTGGCGCTCAATGTCTCTCTATCCTCATCTCCATTCCCCTCCTCCGCGTTTGTCCCCAGTCGGCAAGTGACTGCATCATCGCAGGTAGTGGCGGGGTCTCTGAGGGTACCACCATCCCCAGCGGTGCTGCTGCAGCCCGGTCGGGTCGAGAAGCTTCGGGGGTGGGACGCCACTGGCGGCCCCGCCCGCACTCGCTCCTACGGTTGGTGTCAGCGCCGGGTTGACGGCCTCGACAGGAGAGGGCATGATAGGGGTCGCTCCTTTTCGCGGCTCCGCTGTGCTGCACCCAATCGGGCACAGCGGGGGTTTCGTCCTTTCGTAACAGGTAGGGGGAAGGTGTGGGGAAGTGTGATGTTAGGAGTGTGGGTGTTCCCTATTTCTGTGAATTTACATTCTATTTTTAAGCGTTTGGATGCCTGTCTTGCCTGCGACCAGAATGCAAGCGGCCCGTAGCTGCGTTTTGTTTTTTCATTGTTTAGGTAGCGTAGGACGGAAGGTATGCCTGGCTCACTTTCGTGGCAGTATGCCGCTTCCTCGACTGCGTCTTGTAGAGATGCTTCTCTGATGTTAGTACCTCGGCAAGTCAATATTTTGAACGCAGAGTCGACTGCCCAGAAGTCTGCCTCCGCGCTCTAGCATTGAATTCCGATAGCTCCATCCTCCCTGTTGCCGTAGGTAAAGGAGGTTGATGCGCGTTCAGGAAGAGAGAGAGAAACTCCTTCACTTTTGCTCTAATCGCCGTGTCAATTACATTAAGCTATTTTTGGCATACCTTCCCATCCTCAGTGGAAAGATCATTGTGGGCAGAGCGAACTGGCAGAGGGCGTCCAGCTTCTGCCAGTCTAATAGACATGAATCTGCTATTTGACCCGAAACGATTTCCTGTTCTCTGAGTTAAGGGTACAGTACGCTATTCGAAAAATCGGGGAATTTAGTGTTCTGATCACGTGTCAGAACCTTGCTCATAACAATTAATAAAATATATTGGGAAAATTCTGGTTCACTCTCATTACAGCGAGAGAGAAATGTGCCCCGTAATCATGATATACGTTATGAACATCTCGACAAACGGTACAATAATTTAAAGTGACAAAACATGACATTTAAAATAATGATGAATTATTAGGGAAAGGCAGTTTTGATTTAGAACTATAGTTAAATTACACGACCGAGTTTGCTCGAGAAGCGTTTTTCTGGAAGCTCTTTTTTCGTTGTTCTGGCCTGGAGGAAACCTCTTTCAATTTTCTTAGTATAATAATAAATAAATGCAATGCAATGAGCAGACAGAAATAGTAAGTGCGATTCGATCATTGATTCTTTTCAGACTCTATTCTAGAATTGACAGGAGCAGCGGTATGAACAAGCCTTGCCAGCCAGAGCTCGGCCAGAGAGTAGTGGACTAATAGTGTAGTTGAGAAGAGTATATTACGCGGCATGAAGCAAATGCATTGCAACGAAAACTTATTGTACATGGCAGCATGCTTCGAAACGTCGTGAATTCACAGTAAGTAAGTAGGAATTCAATTAGGATTTTACGTTTTGTATGAAGTTTTACATTAGACTGAACCATTTGTTACATGTTTTAGAACACCGCGGTTGCTGAATATTTTTTAAGTTATCAGATCTGCGTCAATTGCAAAGAGAATGCTAAACCTGCTCATTTGAATTTTTACATGTGAATTTGTTCAACAACCAAACCAAACTAATGTAAATGATTTATTCAAAGGAGCAACTGTATTTCATTCATCTTTTATAAAGATAAAAGGTATCTTACTTTAACCATACATGTGTTTCTTTTTGCAATATATTGTTCTTGATTGATTGGATCTTTTGATCTTCATTGTATTAATATTTTAGTTGTATTTGTAAATGTGAATTTCTTGTTTCTAGCAAACTTAACCAAAAGAATATCAGTACCGCAACAACGTTAGAGCAAATACTGTCTTTCTATAGAACTGAATTATGATGTGTAATTTGTAGATAGAATGACAAATATTTGTATACTGGTATTGATGAATTTTCAGGTTAGTGCAAGGATACTGACAAATTATTAGTGTGGTAGTGCAATTTAACTTTTTTACAGCATTACATTTCATATTTATTATTAGGGAAAGGCAGTTTCGATCTAGAGCGACCTATTTCGCTTTTCGGGAAGCATTTTTTCTGGACTTTTTTTCCATTGTCTTAGCATTGGGATGTTTTCAATTTTTTGAGTATAACAATAAATATTTGCAATAAAATGAGCAGACCGACAACAAGTGCTATTTGATGTAGATATTTGTTTCACTACAGAATCGATTCTCAGAACCACAGGAAGTCAAGAACGCGAAGTGGTCCGAAAAATGTGAGACTGTGGTAGTGTTGTTTTCCCATGCTTGTTCGCGTTCTTTGATTCTCTGTGTGGATTTTTGGCCTGTTTGTTCTATGTACTATGTATCATTTAAATTTAAATAAACACCCATTCGACAACCATCAATTTCTGTATTCTAGAAATTGAAAACAGGTACTGGAACAGAATAAAATTAGAATCCGTACATATAACCAGCAACCTTAAAAAAGAAAATATGTCTTAACCAGCAAATCCTTGAACTCTCGTCACCTTTGCTAAAATTAGCTCAAAGTGTACCGCACTTGGGTATTAAGCAGATGTTCGCTGTTTTCCACGGGCGCGGGATATATCCTTGTGCTAGGCAGGCATTGAAAAGTGCCAGGAGAAATTCAACCCCTTTGTCACCAACGGATCTCAAGTGGGCGACGGTGATGCCGTCAGGGCCGCAAGATTTTTTTGGGTTGAGCTGGCGGAGCACTCCGCGGAGTTCTCCGTCCGTCACGCGACGGACGGGATGATGTATTCGGTATGACTGCCAGGAGGCACCGTAGGCGCTCCGCAGTCACGTGCAGCCCTCCCTACTCCACTGACTTTCGCTCGCCCGATCGCCTCTCAAGCCTTTACCGGCACCCACCCCCGCGTTTTACGACCCTTCACCCGCATCCCACCCCTCTTCCCGCCCCCACCCGCAACGATCATAAACTGAATAAAAAGTATTGATACCAGACAACGCCTTTATTTATTTATCATAATAAAAAGGTATCTACCTCACCAGCGATCTCGTTAATTATTAATAAGAACTGTTGTCTTCCTAATTGTTCCTGAATATACAACATTTTCTCTATTTTAATACACAAAGAAAATACAGATTTTGAGTAAAAAATAAATATTAATTTTTTTCAGAATTTACTTGGCTATCTGGGAGACGCCGTGTTCACGGCACAGGTGCCAACATTTCGGTCGCCATTCGGCGACCTTCATTAGGGCGTAGTTATTGTACGGAGATGGGCTGCGCACGGGTTTATGTAATTTCTCTCCTGTCTGCTAATTGGTCGGAAGCCTCCACTCTCAATTTTTCGTGTGAAAAAAATATTTGTACCAAACGTTAACGTAAAAGATGACTGCATCTAGTTGCAGGCGACAATATTAATGATGTCTTTCTGCTGGCTGTGATATTATACGATATACGTATACCATATTGTACGATATACATAGTTCAAAAAGTTTGATAAACTCATCTCTTCTGTTGAGAGAGATTTTTAATAGAGATAATATATCTCATAAGCCTCAAACTTCATCCGCTGCGAGCAGTCGCACAGGTCAGACCTACACGCCTCGCCTCATACCTGTGTTCTAGCGAAATTTATAGTGCAACAGTAACAGTTATCAATTACTCTCACGAATTGTGTGGAGTTAATATTCAATCAAATTAGTACATTTTCAACCGACAACACTGGCATTCGCCAATGTTTTGTAGAAGCCCTCGCTCAGGACTACCCGACTGAGGCTTACCAAGAAGGCCCGCCCGTGAAACATTATTCCTACACATTCCAGAGCACCTACTGGAACATCAACCAGATCAGCGGTTACCTCTTCCTCCATCGCATCAACCTCATATGTTACGTGGAACAATGCTGCATGACAATGTTAATGGCCAACCAAAAAGGTCAGTAACTGTCTGCCGACCAACGGCACTGCACTTCAAAGTGCAACGGTAATACCAGCAAAGTGCAGAACCAATTTCCCAAGAGCCCAGTGGTAAGCGAGGGCATAGTGATCCAAATCCAAACATGCAACCAAAAAAAAAAAAAAAATCGTATTTAGTCATTCTCAAGATTATGGTTTTCCTCTTAAAAATAGATTTGGCCCTTTCAGGGACCTACAAGAAAATGAATCTAGTTCCGAAACATCACCGTTCCTGAAAACACCGAAAATATTAGAATCCCTCCCATCCATATTAACAATATTGAAAACATTATAGAACTAAATAATTAAATTAAAACCCACATCACTAACCACTTTACATCAACCTTAAATAACAGCAAAGCAAAAATTAACTCTACCCAAATAGAAGATTTAAGAAATGCTATTAAATATTTTATAAGCACTAATAAACAGTTTCACACTTACAAGGACCCAACCAACCAAAAGTTCTCTGTGGTCTATAAAAACAGTCATCCGTCTATTTCTCAAGAGGAAATGTACCAAGATGTAAAAGCTAAATATTCTTCGCTTATTAGTGTTGCCAGATTACACAAGAACAATTATACCAATCTCAGTAGTAGCCGCTGAATATTCCGGAGAGCAGAATATTGAAATAATACTTAAAACAAATGTAATATGTAATCTAAAAGTAAAAACTGAAAGAAGGCGTAAAGTTAAAAGACCAATACAGTGTCTCCGATGTTTCGATTTCTGGCATTCTAAAAACAACTGTAACCATCTAATTTCTTAAATATATTGTTCTGAGAATCATTATTCGGCCTCATGCCCTCGAAAGGACGAACCTCCGAAATGTAGAAACTGCGACGGGGCGCACAGAGCTGATATCCGAACAGTAGAATGCTCATATTTAAAAACAATTTTGGATAGCAATAAAATGGATAAAAAAAACCCACCAACCACTACAAAAGTCGAGAACTAGCCAATCAATCCCCTCCCCTAAAACCACTCATTTTTTCCCCAACTTACTTAAAACGACCCGCATACCAAACTTCACCTATGTATCATAACCAGCAATCAAACACCACCCGAAACTAAGCAGCTAACAACTCCCAAAACTATCTCCCCAAAATAATACACCTCAATACAGTTTCTTTAATTCTCCATTCGTACACAATATCATTCACTCCATATCTACACAATTTATATCATCACCAGTTATTGTTCAAAATATACAACAAGCTATAGCTTCCTATAATAGCACTGCCCATGGCGCACCCTGAATTTATCATTCATTAACTGTAATGAATTGGAATGCATCTAGCATCAGCAATAAGAAAATAGAACTTCAGTATTTTTTACGAGTCAACAACATAGACATTGCTTGCATCACTGAATCACATTTAAAACCTTCATCTTCGTTTCATTTTTCACGATACAACGTAGTTAGACAAGATAGAAAACACTCACCAGGCGGCGGCATTCTCATTTTAATCAAAACTACTATCCCATATCACCAAATAATTCAAATACCAACTGGGCTTGAACTAACGGCAATTTCTCTCCCCTGCATAAATCTAGCTATAAGTGCAGCTCAGAAACCACCCCATTTAAAGCCAAATTCGCCCGCTTAAGTAACGTGATAACACCTCAGTCACCCAATATACTCTTAGGTGACCTCAATGCTAAACACCCTTCTTGGGGTGCAGAGTCACCAATGTCGCTGGATCGCAACTATACAATCACATACATACTAACAGATTAAGATTAATATCTCCCATTGAACCCACATACTATCCTCGTGACTCAAACAAGCCGCCAATATTTTAGATATAGGAATAAAAGTTAACCAGTTTTACTCAACTCTTCACATCGAGCTCGACTCGGACCACATTCCGGTCATAATTTCCACAGATGAGGCAATAATAAACTTAAACAATCTCATAACAAAAACTGTAAAAACACTAAAACCCGCAAATCCCACCACACTACGTGAAAACGCACCCATTAAACTGCCCAATTAATTAAAATAATTCAAACCTAAAATAAAACGAGAAGACTGGCTAACACTTAGAGCACCCAGTTTAAAATCAGAACTAAATTTATTAACAAATATCTCCCGAAATTCCATTGAAACTTTTAAACAGACCAAATATAACCAGCTAATACAATCTTTAAACATTTAAAACAATTCAATTTGGAATTTTACTATAAGGACACTAAGAAAAAAACAATCCCCCCTTTAACTACCACCAATGGTAAAAAATATTCTACAAGTGAGAAAACTGAAGTTTTAGCCGATCACTTTGCCGAGACATTCACCTCCAACATCTCCTCTCGCCTTCCAGATCATTTCCAAATCCAAAACTATGTCCACTCCTCTAATTACAATATACACCCAAAAATTAAATACATATCTCCTCAGGAAATTACAAACATCATCAGAACTCTCCCAAATATAAAAACGCCTGGTCATGACAATGTTAATATTTTTAAAACATTGTCCCAAACCATTATCCCTGTATCACCAATATATTCAACTGATCCCTAAGAATAGGATATTATCCCTCAACCTGGAAATATTCCTTAATCCTTCCCATCCCCAAACCGAACAAAAACCACAGCAACCCAGATAACTACAGATCCATTAGTCTCCTCCCATCATTAGCAGAAGTATTCGAAAATCTCATCATTTCAAGATTAAATAAGTACTTGAACGGAATAAAACTCATGCCTCCCTTTCAGTTTGGCTTCACCAATAAAGTATCCACAGCGCACCAGCTCTTACGCATCACTGAATACCTTCATATTGTGGCGTCACCAAATAATATTATAATAACTTTATATCGAAATAGCTTCCATCACAGTTAAGTAGGTCGCGGGACTGGGCTTTTGTTGCGAAGAACCCTAACGACCGCCAGGCCGCGCCCGCACATTGACAGCTGCCCGACCGACCGCTGATGAGGGTGTCTCTTAGTAGCGGACACATTTACGGCCCGTCATATACACCTCGCGCTGCCACCCTTCGTGGAGCCACCGGGCATTGAAGACAAACAACACGCGCCCGTGCGCCCTTTTGCCACGCGCCCGCGCGAGGAATCCCAATTCCCAAAGGGGTTATTTACAACTCAACAGTCGCCGGCTGCCGATCAGCCTCCGCTGACAAATTTATGGCCCAGAATAACACGTAACCGCTCGAACAAGTGTTCGAACAGCTGCGAGAGAAGCTCCTGGAATCACAGAGAAAGAGAGATCACCCTGAAAAATTCCGTAAACAGTGCATCCCGATTGGAGAACTTCAAAATTAAAACGCATTTAGTTTAGGCCTATGGGACGTCTTATCGTGAGGAAAGGGGCAGATCTGGAGGTTCGGAAACGTTTTGGGAGGGGGGAAACGGAGGTAACATGAACGCGAGATGTGCAGAGAAACTTCACTATAACGCAGACTCTCGAATAAGCACTGGTAATTCAGACTCTCGAATAAGCACTTTAATTATCTCTAAATTACACCTAAAGTCACTACTGAGAGAACATCATTCACATTAGAACTACCGCGGAGGAAACTTGGGCGGGAGATGGCGAGATCCCTCGTAACTTTCGCATAGTTGATCTGCATCCGCCGCCTAGTGCCATATCGGGCCCATTCAAGCCCGCACTAAACCACGGCCAGCACCCGTGTGTCCTCAACTGACTGAGTCCGCACGATTTGACGACTCCGTCGCCACGCCACGCTGCCAGCAGAGGAGGAACACCCAGTGGGAGGTCGGTGACCTGAGACCGCCCACCGTTTTCGAATGAGGACCGCCATCCGGCCGGCGGAGCCACCGCCAGCCAGTGGTGATTAATCCGGTATTTAACCCTAGTTATGACGCGGGGCTCCCTCGCAGGACATTTTGGCGAGAGACTAAGAGTGGCCGCGCTCAGGCAGTTTTTATTGTAGTTAAAATATGCATGAATTGTTAGAAATGTCATTAATGTTAGAGTTAAGAAATTTTTCATTAACTGTTAAGATTATGAGCTCGTAACGTAAGGTTAGCAAGTAATCTGTGTCGCTCTCTTGTGACCTGTAACTTCCCTGGCAGCTCATGTTGCCAGGAATAAATTCAATTTTGTTAGAAACGATTCAATCGACTGATTTATGACCTCCCTTCACGTCCATCCATTCGTTACAAGAACTGAACCTGGCGTCCGACATATCCCGATCGAGCGATCTCATTACAATATATCATTCCAAAAAACATAATTCAATAGCAGTATTCATCGATATCACCAAAGCCTTCTATCGAGACTTGCAAGAAGGTACTAATATATAAACTATCGTCAATTGGATCCCCAATATACCTCTTTAAAATCATAAAATACTTCCTTACAAACAGAACCTTTTCTGTCGTAAGAAAACCACACCTCCACGCCCCATAAACGCAGGACTCCCAAGGGAAACCCCCTCTCCCCACTGCTATTCAACATTCCTACCGCCAGATTACCCAAATAGCCCAATTCGCAGATGACACTGCAATCTATATGTCTCATCCATCATTAAACTGTATAGCAAATGAAATCCAAACACACCTTCAATCTGGTCCTCAAAATGGAAGATAAAAATCGATCCCAGCAAATCAGCCGCTAAAATATTCACATTCAAACCTTACTCTCCCCCATCTAATTAAAAATAAATAATACAATTCCATGGACTCCAAATAATAAGGCAGTTAAATACTTAGGACTACATCTGGACACCACCCTCAACTAGAAAACTCACATAGACAACAAAGTTCTGCAAGCCAAAATTAAAATTCTCCAACTGAAACCTCTCGTAAATAAAAATACTAAACTGTCTTTAAAGAATGCCACAATCTTATATAAATCAATCACCAGACCCCTCCTCCATTATGGGCAAATGCTGCCAAATATAAAAATTGCAAGTCATCCAAAACCAATTCTTAAGATCCATCACCCAAGCTCCCTGGTTCATCTCTAACACGCAACTTCACATCGAATTAAACATCAAACCAATTTCTCACCATATTGTCTACCTTTCCAATAACTTTTACTCGAACCTGCAATCAACCAAAGCAGAAATCTCAAACTCGGTAAATATACAGAACGTCAAACTCGAATGAAAATCAGATATCCATTACATGCTTTCTTGGACATATTCAGTAATATAGAATGAATCAATTGAGGTGCTCTGTGAGTCCCCTCGTCAGATGTAACTTAGTGTTAGTAGTAAAATATGTCAAGTTAGATTGTAAGCCAGAATAGCAAATGTAAAGGTAAAATAAACTGAACTTTGTAATCTTATTCAGAACATAAATGAATTTCATAAAAAAAGCCTCAAACGTCTACCGACTTGCCCATTGTCCTTCGGAGTACTTTCGACTCCAGGTGAAATGATATATTCAGCATTGCCACTTGATAAGAAAAGAAAATTCAATATTTTCACTCACTGCTAAGAAAATTGAACTACTTATTAATTATTTCACATGGCTCAGAATAGCCAAGCCACACAAGAGCTAGTTATCTCACTAGTGGAAGAGAGACCTGTCTCTTTCAGAGGCGGTATAATACTGATATTTAGAAATAAGCGTCAGTTTAAAACTCACAGTTACTCGCTATTGCTCCAGATTTACTTGTTAGTAGTATTGTGCTTTCCCCCTTCTGAGATTCAAAGGGTACCTTCTCTAGTGTTCAAAATGGCTCAGACATTCTCGTATTCGTTAGTTTCGTAATATGTTTGAACTGAGCTAGCTTTTCAATTTTCCCCACCCTCTTTACAGCAACTTTCTTTGGCGCCTTTAACACATTTTTGATTTCTTATACTTACTTCGTGAAGAGAGAAAGTTTTGTAATCGGGTGCCGGCGAATTTTCGAGTAAAAAACTCTTATTGTCACGTCCTGATAAAAAAAACCCTGAATAAATCGTGTTCATATACGAGAATATAGCATTACGTTCTCTAACACGTTGTGTAATCAGAATCCATGCTTTTGAGTTCCTTGTTCCAGAAAAATCGATTGACCGCAAAACGTCTATCTGTCCGTTCGTGGTCAAATTCGCTTAAATTCCGCTTAAATTCTCCAAAATTGATAATCCTCGATTTAAAGAAACTCGAGATCCTCTGAATTTGAAACAAACATTTTATTTTGGGGGTACTTTATAAAGAGCCTCAACATTTTCAAACTTTTCTCAAAAATCGCTCCAAAAATGTTGATTAAACTTTGCCCTCGAATAGCTTAAAGAACGTTTAAAAGACAAATAAAACTTTTAAAGACTTTAAACATTTTAAAGACAAATTTTGAAGTAAAAATATGTACTAGAATATATCAACAATTTTGTAAAGTCCTTTGTTGTTTTAATATGGTTTTAAGTCTATAATGTGCAGAGAGAAATGCTTCGATGTGTTGGTTACCCGAAAATATTATGTATATTATGAATAGACCTCGGAATTTCAGGCACAAAAAGTGATGATTAAGGCAATGGTAAGAACAGGTTAAAATAGGTTAATTAAAATAGGTTAAATTATTTAATAAGATATTTAAAAACATTACACATGAAAAGTTATGTTGCTGGCATCTGTAACTGATCCAATACACAATTTTTTATTACTCAGGAAAGTCAAGTATTTTTACACTCTTGAGAGTGACTACACGTATACTATTTTATTCACTTTAATAATTAATTAGTAGTAGAGTATATAATCAAGATGTTTTCGAAATTTTCACACAGTACTGTACAAATTTTCAGACAGTATGGCAATATCTTGTTTGTTAAAATCATTTTGGGCCTTTTCACTGGCCCAAGTTACAAGAGCAAACTTAAATTTAGTCACATTTCTCATGCTCAATTTCTGGAACTTCTCCACCTTCTCCTACCAAAATTATTCCACACGACCCATTACACCATATTGTAATGGGACGGTCGCACATCGCAGATGACGACACGAATAAAATATATTTTATTCGAATATAACATAGTACTACACGGATTGCTCTGTTTTATTTTGGTTGAAACGTGTGGTATTTCGCAATTTTTTGTCGAGTACTTTCAGGAGAGACGGAAGTTGCATTTAAACCTATGTTAAAATTAATCTTGTTTCAGAACATTTACAGAAAAAATGGTGAATCAGGAAAAAAAGAAATTTATTGTGTCATATTCTAGACATTATTCTTAAAAATAATGCTGTTTCATTATTTTTCAACTTATAGTTTTAAAAAAATTGTAGGTGTTCATTAACTGTTATTTTATCACATTTTTTGGAATATAATATTTACAGAAGGAATTAATGAATGAAAATGATTGAAAATACATCACATTATTTTAAAATGTTGTTGCAGCACACACTAAAATATATAACCAATAAGTTAAATACTTTTTGAGATAATGGTTCCTGACATAAGAAAAACATAGTTTTGACGAAAACGAATTTAAAGTTTTCATTTTCAATTTTCATAGTTATAATGTAAAAAGTATTCACAATTCAGTGCATCCGAGCCCCATAATCTGTTTCACCTTCCTCCTATGCATCTTCTCATGTTATTTTGGGCTCTCTTAGTCATATTTTGAGCTACTTACTCAACTTTACATATTGTCTCCATGTAAATTTGTCGAAATCTTTTGGTTGTTTTATGGCCACAATTAATTCTCAGTTTGTTTAGTACTTCTGCTTTCATGAAAACATTATTGTAGAAGCAAATCACTGCGTTATGAACACCAAACTTCAAGTTTTCCGTTCTGTCAAAAACTCTTTAAGGGAGTCTAGACCAGACTACAGAATTAAAACTTACGAACACAAATACATGTGGAGTAAAGATGCGTTAACAATACTACACTAGGAAACAAGCGAGGTTCAAAACAGTGCAGGAAACGTCGACAAAACAAAACCATTACAAAAGATTATCGTTAACGATATTTTTAATAAAATACTCAAAGAAAATCTTGACACGAAGTAAAAGGGGGTGTGGCACATTCCCCGCCGTCAAATATTAAAATTCGTATATCCCAGAAAGTAATTAACCGTTTATTATTAAACAAGAGCTAAAATATACACTGTGAACCGGGCTATCTGAAATCACAAAAAACAAAAAAAAATCGACTTTTTGTGCCCAAATAGCTTCCGTCTCCCCTTATAAGTTCCTTATTGCTTCAATACTCTGTATGGTATTATTTTTACATCGTCATTATATATTTTATATGTGAATTCCTTTACATACACGTATTAGTTTAGAACTTCCATTAATTTCGATATATTTATAACATTTGGCACAAATATCGAGGATATACTGATATTTGTTTCACTTTTCATTTACTAATCGTAGCGTCACATTCAGGTAAAAATATTTTGTTCACTAAGCCACAAAATATTCAAGTAGTCATTTCAAATTTAATAAAACGCTACAATTACATAGCTAATAATACGAACTTGAAATGATTTTCTACAAAGGATTGAAAGGGGCCCCTGGATCTTAGCCCAGGAACATACACCTGGCCGAAGGGATAAAAATCAATGACTGATGATGACTGGCAACATTAAAAACGGATTGCCAAGAGGATTGTCAAGCGCTGAATGCCACCACAAGAGCTTGTAGACACGGTACGAAGGCGCAACTTTAAAAAGAAACTGCTTCATCATAAGAATGGCTATTATTAGTTTAAATGGTAGTGATATGTTTGCTTTTCAGAGACATGGGGCGCATTCAAAGAACACAATAAATTAAAGAAACTGTGGATGTTATGACTATTATCAGGTAGTGGGTTTCTCGCTGAAAAGACTGATTCTTTCATATGCTCAGAGAAATTGTGCGTTCCCATAAGATGATCTTCTTGGAATTTACATATTTAGGAAAATTTGTAAGAACTCAAGTTTTGACTATAAGAAATGACCTCAATCAACTTGCATTCTTAAGGTAGATTCAAATAGCATTGTGTCGTCAGGGTGAATGAAAAAAAGAGTACCGCATGATGACGGCTTGAA
The DNA here is from genome assembly GCA_038098605.1 of Gryllus longicercus. Lineage (NCBI taxonomy): Eukaryota > Metazoa > Arthropoda > Insecta > Orthoptera > Gryllidae > Gryllus > Gryllus longicercus. Next base: position 882,843 of record JAZDUA010000391.1, on the reverse strand, counting down.
CGGGTAGATTTGTGAGGAACTAATAAAAGATTGAACCCCAAAGAAATGGGAGTTGTCATGATAAGCTATTTTCTTATAAACAATAACTTATCTTGAAAACGAAAGGCGATAGCGCCGATCAGATTGCGGAATTTTGAATCTCGTTTAATCACGGTTTAGAAAAGGCAATAAAACATTTTGCAAAATTTGTAAATTTATAAACAATTTTCAATTTTTGCAATTCTGATGTAGAAGTGTTACCTAATGACCCACAACCGAAAACTGCGAATTGACAATTTTATAAACAATTCCGCAACCTGGGCTATACGTCTCGGGAAGATCCTCGAATTGTCTCGGAGGTAAATATTGCACAATAACAACTTTGGTAAGAGATGCACAATTTTTACTAAATATTTTGTATATTTGATGATAAAATGTTCAATTTAGTAAACACTCATAATTGAGCACTACTACTTCGCCAAAACGTTCCACTCCCAAATATTTTTCCGACCCTGGAGCCACCATCGCACACTTCATTTCTTCGACTCGTTATATTCTTTCACATACTTAAGTTGTTTTGCATTGAAATGGGGGATTATACTTAATTTTTTTCGCAAGTAAATCTAGATTATGTGAAAAATATAATTAAACTTTTTCAAATCCACATCAATTCTATTGCATGTGCTGAAAAGTTTGTCATAATGTATTATTATCTTTATTGGTATATTTCTTGTAGGCGATGGAATGGCTTGTCTATACGATGCAATGCGACAACCCCCGCCCCCTTGTGCCTTCGGCGCCAATACTCTCAAGCCTCAGGATAAGTACGCCTCATAGGGAACGTTCATACTAGAGATTATGATTGTGAAAACTTTAGTCCAACTCATCAGTCGTTGGCAGTTAGTTGATAATGTTCTTTTGTAATAGTTAACTATGAAAGAATCAGATGGCGTTATCCTCCGTACGTGCTGCCAATATTGGGACATTGCAAGGAAAGTATACACAATTAATTTTTGGTCCGACCGGGAATCAAACCGGGAGGTTGCGCTGTGGAAAGCGAGCACGCTAACCAACAAGCCAACGCAGCCGCCCGCATAACCCCGCCAACACACACATAATATGTATCAGAGAGAGGGAGAACGAGAGAGAGAGGGAAAGAGAGAGAGAAAGAGTGAGTGTGTGTGTGTGTGTGTGTGTGAGAGAGAGAGAGAGAGAGAGAGAGAGAGAGAGAGAGAGAGAGAGAGAGAGAGAGAGAGAGAGGGAAAGACAGAGAGAAAGAGCGCTATGGAAGGTAGAGAATTCTGGCCACCCGTTTCTTTCATACGGAAACTTTTGGCAGTGTGTGTATATAATGTGTAAAATCATGATAATGTTAAGAGGAAGTTTGTGGGGGAGCTTTTAACAGTGTGTAATATATGTACCTAGACTATGAATATTGCGGGGGAAGGCAATATTTACTTTTATGAGCACACTCTAGATGCCCTTGGGCTACCTCTGTGCGCCTGTTCTGTGCAGTTTACAAGTGACTGTGGAGGGAGATGTTGACAAGAACGTGTGATAGTACTGCTCGTAGAAAAACAATTGTAGACAAGTTTATCATAGCTCAACAAATACGTTTTTCAAATCGTGTTACAAAACAATCTCATGATTTTCATAAGGTTTTAAGCCGCCTATCTATTATATATAATTCCAGTGTCACGATGTTTGTCCGGGATGAACTCCGAAACTACTGAACCGATTTTAATGTTTTTTTATGTGTGCTTTTCTCCAATTTAAGAGATAGGATAGTTTATTTTTCGAATTTGAGATTGCAATTTTATCATTGCGAATTAATTGTTCTTTATCTAACAAAGAGACATAGTTCGGTAAGATTCTAACAGATGACGGTATAAGGTAGTCAGTTGACTGAATTGAGTGAGTATCCAACAGATTGCGCTATGTTAAAAGTACTATCACTTTAATTAATAACCTAAAATCATTAATATAACCGACCAGGTGTTGCTTAGTCCAAAGTATAAGAAAAATTTTGATTATAGTAAATGTAATTCCGTGAAATTATTCTTACTTTTTTAAAAAAAAATTTGGGGCTTTATTGTTTATAACTTTCTTATCAAAATAAATATATGTAAGTATTATCATATCACATATTTATATTATAATACTGTACTAGCTGATTCAGCAAATGTTTTGACATAAATTATTACTAGGAATTTTTTTGATTATACTTCATTTAATAATTGTTCTTTATCAAAGTAACAAATATATTTTAAATTAGTTATCCGTGTTTTGTATTACTAATTAAGGCAATTGAAAAATAATTGAATATTAATCTTTCAGTGCAAAAAATTATTATAATTTATATTCAAATTAGTCAATGCATGATAAAACTTAGTGTATAATATTTAACGATCGCTTGCATTTGTATTTTAAAGTGAATGTTTTTTTTGTTATTGACAATTATATACCGATTTTATTTTAATTGTATTGTATTATTTTAATTAACATTTTCAGTGATATGCCTCCAAAAAAATCTAACCTCAATAATGCCAGTAGCCGTGAGGTACGACGTAAACGTACTGAGAGAGCCTTCATGTGAACAAATCAAACCATTACAGCAAACGCCACTGAAAGGCATAGAGCAGCAGAAAGTCGTATGCGAGAGGCAAGCGAACATCGTGATGAACGTCTGCGGTTACAAAGAGAGCAAGGTCAAGAGCGGCGCGTGAACAACATTTATCCAGATATCGAGCACAGGATCAAGAGAGACAGCAAACCAGTCGCGCATTAACGAGTACGTCTTCTTTTCGTCTTGCGTTCGAGTATTCTCCAGACATCAATTATTCTGCGCATTCAAAGATCGCCATCGGTTCAATGGATCAAATATGCAGATACCGTCAGGCTTTGAAATTACGCAATGAACCACCGGACATGTGTTGTTCATCAGGAAAAGTGGTTTTGTTACCTCTTCTTAGTCCGCCGGAGCCCCTACAGTCACTTCTCGCTAGTGAATCAGATGGTTCAAAAATATTCCTACGTATGACACGCAAATTCAATTCTTGCTTCCAAATGACGTTATTTGGTGCAACTAAAATTTGCGATTTATCATCCGATGGACGTAATTTTGAAAGCACATTTAAAATACAAGGTCACGTGTACCATAAAATTGGGTCGTTGATGCCAATACCTAACGAAGAGCCAAAATTTCTTCAAATTTATTTTATGGGCAGTTTTAAAGAACGACTGACAACTAGAAGTCTGTATAATTTTATCAAACAAACAGTACAAAGAGCTATTGTAGAGTTCTTGGAAATTTTTTTAGAAAATCATAACCAACTTATTCAATTATTTAAAAGAGTGTCACCACAATTACAAAATGACAACTTACAAATTGTCATCAGAGCTGACAAAACACCACCAGAAGAACACGCTGGCAGGTTCAACGCGCCAACCGTAGAAGAAATTGTTATTATCATGGTCGGTGACCCAGTTGATAAGAGCTATCAAAATAACACATCGTGACAGCACTGTTCATGTGATGTCAGACTTACATCGTTCGTACGATGCACTACAATATCCACTAATATTCTGGCTGAGTCAAGATGGATATCACATTAACATTAATCAGGTTAATCCAGCCACAGGTAGGGATTAAATTTTTTAATTTATTAGTGTTACTTTTTTAACATACCACAATCTTAATTTAAATTCATTTCTTATTTTGCAGGTAATGAAACGAATAAAAAGGTCAGCTCAATGTGTTACTACGCGTACCGGATGATGATACGAGATAATCAGGACAATTATATTCTTCGATACCGTCAGCTCTACCACCAATATGTTGTAGACATGTATGCTAAGATCGAGAGTGAACGTTTGCGATACCTTCGTTTCAATCAAGTTAAGCTACGGTCAGAGGATTATATTAATTTACGGGATGCAATTATAGGAAACAACGATGAAAATGTAAACATCAACAACATTGGTAATGCATTTATTTTACCCTCTAGCTACATTGGCAGTCCACGGAACATGCAAGAGTACATCCAATATGCGATGACCTACGTACGTCATTATGGCCGTCCCGATTTATTTATTACATTTACATGTAATCCAAATTGGGAGGAAATACAAACCTTGCTGTTACCAGGCCAACAATCAATACATCGTCATGATATCGTTGCACGTGTGTTTAAGCGAAAATTGAAGTCCTTGATTGAATTTATCGTGAAGTTTTCGGTTTTTGGTACGACAATTTGTTGGTTGTATTCGGTTGAATAGCAAAAAAGAGGTTTGCCGCATTCTCACATTTTTATTTGTCTCGAAACTAAAATACGCCCGGAAGAAATTGATCTAATCATTTCCGCTGAAATTCCGGATCCATCCAATCGACCTAGAATTGTTTGAAATTGTTACCAGTCACATGATCCATGGACCATGTGGTAGTTTTAACATGACATCACCAAGCATGGAAAATGGCAAATGTAAGAAATGTTTTCCGAAAGAATGTATCAATTATACAATTACAGATATTGACGGTTATTCACTGTATCGCCGTAGAAACGCCGACAACGGTGGCAATGTGTTTACAATGCGAACATCAAATTTTAATCAACTAGAAATTGATTCCATATTCACCATTGCTTTCAAAAACGTATAAGGCGCATATTAATGTTGAGTTTTGCAATTCCGTCAAATACATAAAATACATTTGTAAATACGTAAATAAAGGCTGTGATTTAGCTATGTTTGAAGTGCGAGATATTAATAAAAATGATGAAATAACACAATATCAAATGAGCAGATACATCAACAGTAACGAAGCTATCTGGCGTATTTTTAGTTTTTCCATCCACGATCGAGATCCACCCGTACAGCATCTTGCATTGCATCTTGAAAATGGTCAGCGTGTATATTTCACACAGAATTTATTTATTTATTTTGACGAAAGATAGATTAACGAAAAATATTGTTCATCGCTTAGTTGTTATTTAAATAAAAGTAAAGATTATTAAAAATTAAATTAGGTAAAATAATTATAATTTCAGTTTTAAAAATCAGTATTATCTAACTCATTCATTAAATCAATAAAAATTAAACATTTACTACCCGTCGAAATTTAATTTGCACGTTTCATCATTCTTTATCAATCACTTCCTTAATAATACCAATAGTACCAAATAATTAAACCAAGAACAATAAAACCACAGCAACGCGTGGCAGGGTCTGCTAGTATATATATATATATATATATATATATATATATATATATATATATATATATATATATAATTGGTCAATTACAATGGCAAGATTGTCCTAGTACTAATAATTCAACTTCTGAAAAAGAGGAGATTGCTCAAATTCTAACTAGCCCCTTTCAATATAAACCATTAAATGCTAATGTTTGAAATATGTTGATGTATGAATAATAAAATATTGCAGAAAAGATTTTCACAGAACTGATTTGTAATCAATATACCTGTACTATGTGTTGCAAAGAATCCTTTGCGTTGCACTGATGCATCTGATTTGAAAACCATCAGCATTTGATTGCCAGAAGCTAATATTGGGAAAGGCATTTTAGAGCCACAAAATCTTCCAAGTGTGTACTCATCTGACGAATCTCCATCGTATAGGACTATATGGTCATAGGCACATTCTTGATGAGGTTCCAACTCAAATCTATTGAATGTCTGCAAATATCAAAAACAAAAATGTGTTGGCTTCATGCTAATATTCGTGTTTCAACTTAATAAATCAACATTGTAATTCAAAGCTTCAGAATAAATGTATTTCAGTTTAAGTGACTTCTATAACTATTAGAAGGAAATGATTTAACAATTCTAGCTATCTTTCTAAAAACAATTACGCAAATTCAGAAAGAACTTCCAGAGAGCAGTTTTCAACTTCCTACCAGTTTTATTCGATGTCCTGGAGTTGTGGTGAAATGCCAGACACATTCTTTTCTGCCAGGATAATAATCAGGATAGTTAGGACTTGAAATAGGCCCTGAAGGTGCTGTTATATCATACTTGCAACCGCCCTCTTTACAGTCATGACCATTATCATGGAGCATGAATCCATTATGACAGGAACAAGCATATGATCCAATAGTATTTCGACATTCATGTTGACAACCACCATTGTTAATTGCGCATTCGTCTATATCTGCAATGCAAAAGCAAATATAATCAAGAATTTAATGTAAATTCACTTAAGTTACAGGTTGATAACTGAATTTCACCAAAAATAAATTTTTTGATTGACATTGTTATTTTACAAATTTTCTTTCCATAAAAGTAAAAATAAATAAGTTTTCAAGGAGAGAATTGTTTCAAACATGCTCAAATAATAAACACAATAATTTTTTTGATTTATTTTGTTATAAACAATGATAATCACATTTAATATTTAAAGAAACTTGATTGTATTCCATAAAACTTTAATTGAATGAATTGTGTTTAGGAAGTTGATAAATTCTGAGTTTTCCTGTTCTAAAATTTTACACAAATTTGTAAATTCACTTACCAGTAAAGAATATGGCAGCGAAACCAGATTTCTGAATGGAAGAATCTGATACAAATTCCAATCTCAGGCTGTTTCCTTCAGATGTAATTAGTGGAGGTAGGCGAGAACCACAAAATATACCATGTTTCCTTTTGATGTCATCTCCCAGCTTGCTATACACTTCTACACTATCATACTCGCACTCTTGCTGAAACAGTCACCTGCATGTTGTTTCCTTTCTGATGTTCTATATTGCTAAGTATTAATAATATTTTTATTCCTTTTTATTAGGTGCATCATTGATAAGGCTCAACACACACTTCAAATTTCCATAACAATTATGAAAAAGATACACAAGCTAGTAATCCTCATGCTTTCGTTCATATGCATAAAGGAAGATACGTGATGCACTGCATATGAATATTATGATAAGAAATACATTATCAAAAGGAAACGTACTAATATGTAATACAAAAAAGAAATTCAGTGCCAAAGGAAACTAGTGGTGCTAAAACAGCGCGTACTTTCTCGCCCGTACTCTCACGCAAAATTAAGCGAAAAAGTACTCAAATTTTCGAAATGTTATACCTGACCTTAATTCGAAGTCTATCATTAAGGAATAGGTTTTATTGAGAGATAAATTTTATCTTTAACATTTTAGTTGCAAACAGACAAGTAAGAGTGTTCAACGAAAATGAGACCTGCACCATTGTCTTAGAACTTCTTCACACTATCCAAAAACAAAATTTAATAAAACGATGGAGCCATTTATTGGAAAATTTTCAAAACGTCCGAGAAGTTTCATGAAAAGTACTCTCGAAATTTAAAATATCGATTTCAAATTTAAAGGGCTGCGATAATCACCCAGATTGATTGCGGAATATAATTTTTGGAGAATATCCGCTGATCGGTGTAGCCACTAGCGTTGTTCACAGACGGACAGAAAAACGGACAGACATTTTTGCCATCATTCAATTTTTCGGTTACACGGCGGATAGACATGGGTTCTGGCTACACCGCGTCACAGAGGACTTTTAACTTTCCCGTACAAATAAGTATATGAGGAGTAATATACGTAATAGAGGAAAATTTATGTGATGCTGAGGGGAAAAAATGGCGGATTTTCATCACACAAAAATTAATTGCCGGGTCCTGATCATGAAAAAGCAGATAAATCCCGTTTCTAAATTAAGGGGAAAATCCTCTAACACATGTAGCCAGAAACCCTGTTTTGTGGGTTCTTGATACCGAAAAATCAATTGGCGACCAAATTGGTGTCCGTCTGTGAACACCACTAGCGCCTAAAGCAAACGTACGATTTTTTTACAAAATGGATATTCCCCAGTCGATCAGGCTCCACTCAAGACGCCGCAATTTTGTAACACTTTCCATACAATTTTGGGATCCTTTCCATGAAGCCCCCAGGAATTTTCAACATTTTCTCAAAAACGGCTCCAAACTTTTGCTTTAAATTTCTTGTAAAAATAGAGTAAAGTACACTTATAAAAGTGGCATAAGTCAGATTTTCAAGATTAACTCTGAATTTTCGAAACTTGCAAAATTTTTAAATTTTTTGCTGTGTATTCCTACAACTACAAAATTGAATATTGCAATTTTTCCTTCAAATATTTTTTTTCTCCATAGTCAGTTCTTTCATTAAGGTCATGAACATTTTTTTGAAAATTTTAGCAGTTTTCGCGCAATTCTGCGTGTAATATCTGTAATTTTAAAAAATAAGAAAAACACGATTTTCTCAAAAACGACTCCAATTTTTTTAAACTTTTGGTATGGAAAATGCTAAATGTACTCTATGAAATGACATAAACGCCAAGTTGCTCTATTCTTTTGTTTTCCAAAAATTATAAAAGTGGAAGATTTTTGACTTGTTTCTCATGCCATTAATATTTAGATTAGTGGCAATTTGTTCACATTAAATTTATGATTACATGTGTGTATCCACTTTTTTGTTACTAGGGCCCTGTAATGAACGTTTTTCTGCCGAAAATTCTGTTTTTCCGCGCAGCATAACATAACTTTCTCTCTAGTAGCGAAAAGTAGCGAAAAAGTAAAAACATTGTCAAGAAACAAATTAATTTACTGTATATAAGTATGTAGATATTAAGAAGTAATATAGGATAGATATTCAATTAGATATTAAACAGTAACCCTATATTCTTTAATATTTCAATAAAATATCAGATTCTATCAGTTGTGTCAAAGTGCGTATATATTGTCATTTGATATATTCCTTGATTATACACACGACTACAGTTATAAAGAAAAAAATGCAATTTCTCACAAATATAAATGAAGTGTTTGTAAATATCGGATGTAAAGCTCCCCCCACAATAACTGTGAAATTCTATCTTGTTATCCGTCCAGACAAACTGACACCCTTCGAGTGAGAGCGTAGGCTTCCGCGGCCGGAGACAGTACTTACTAGGCTGTCCGGGTGACGCCGCGTCCATGGCGAAGGTGCCGACGTTTCGGTCGCCATTCTGCGACCTTCCTCAGGGCGTATTGCGCGGAGATGGGCTGCGCACGAGTTTATATGGGGCTTGGTTTCTTCTCTACCCGAGTGCCGGTTGGCCGGGTGACCGGCCAATCAGGGGCGGGCTCTCCGCAGGGTGAGAGGAGGCGCTCCGTCCGTAATCGGACGTTGCGGAACAGCTAGGACCGCGTCCGGTCGAGATCGGACGTCCTGGTGGAATAGGTGTTTCCAGGCATCGTGTAGACGTATGCCCTGGTCAGCATTAAAGTTATAGGGATGTTTGATGATTTCCACCGCCTCTTTTACCCTCCTCGTGCCCCAGCGGTCTTCTCTGGCTAGGAGGCGTGTGTCATCAAATAAAATAGCGTGGCCAGTTTTCCATGCGTGCAGGGCTACGGCCGATTTATTCGTATTATTGTATTTATAATTACGAATATGTTCCCGGAGGCGTTCCTCTACGGTACGTCCCGTCTCGCCAATGTAACTATGGCCGCAGCCGCATGGGATCTCGTATACCCCCGATGACATAAGGGGAGGAACGCGATCTTTCACGCGTACAAGCTTTTGCCCGAGTTTTTCCTGGGCTTTGTAGGTCGTCTTTATATCAAAGCGGCTCAGAAGCTTGCCAATCTTATCTGTGACACCGCGTATATATGGCAGAGTGGCTATTTTTGTGTTGGGATTGTCACTAGTTTTGGTAATATCAGAAGTTTTGGCAGAGGTCGTGGCCTGCCGTACTGCTTGGTTGGCAGCGTTAGCGCTATATCCGTTGGCTCGAAATGTAGTCTTTAGGAGCTCCATTTCAGAGTCCAATGATTCATTATCACATACCCTCGTTGCTCTGATGGCCAGCGTTTTCAGAACCCCGCGTTTAGTTGCCGGGTGATGGTGAGAACCAGCGTGTAGGTAACGGTCCGTGTGGGTGGGTTTCCGGTAGACACTGTGCCCTAGTCTGCCGTTCACTTTCCGACTCACCAGCACGTCGAGGAAAGGCAATTTTCCCTCGTTTCATGCTTGCATGCTGCCTCAGTGCATCTGATTGGATCACACTTGATACGGTTTCGGCGGAAGCAGCGGAAAGTGTACTTGATAAATCTAGATGCAAGCAAATTCGCAAATTTAACAAACTGAAAGCCAAACAACATCCTGAGGCCGGCAGGGTTGGCTTGACGAGTACTGTCGTAAACGTAACTGATGAACAGTTAAACGAGGCTACAGTGTCTGTTTTGAGTAAAGGTCTTAATTTCGCCCCCGTGCCAGATCGCATTCCAACCGCGGATATAGTGGCAGGGGTGGAAAACGCGGTCTCGAAACTGCCCGCCGACCAGGCTGACTACATCCGCAGAGAATCGGCTCGTCTTCTGGGCCATTCTAAATTGCCACGTAGCAACTTGCCACGCGAGGAACGTGTGGCGTTGCGCGAACTACGCAAGCGCGAGGACATTGTCGTAGTACCCGCAGACAAAGGCAATGCCACGGTGGTCATGAAAACCATAGACTACCATTCTAAAGTTGAGGCGTTGCTGACAGATCAGTCCTACGCTGTTCTAAAAAGCAACCTCGTTCGGAAACTGAGGGGTGAGGTCGCGGTACGGGTAAATAACTCGGCTTCTATAGAGCCGGAGGCCAAACCTAGGCTAAAACGTGGCAACCACTGTATCCCTAGGCTTTATGGTCTCCCTAAGATACATAAACCAGACGTGCCACTGCGCCCCATTGTGAGCGCTATTAACTCTCCCACCCACCCTCTCGCCCGCTATGTGGCCGATAAATTGCAGCCTTTGACTGACGACATCAAGTCAGCTGTTAGGAATTCGGCACACCTTATTGAAATACTTAAGGAGCATCGTGTAAGTGACTCGGACATCCTCGTCAGCTTCGATGTCACGTCTCTGTTCACAATGGTTCCAGTGGACGAGGCGGCCACTGTCATTCGCAGAAAACTTTGCTCCCGTGGGCTCACTCCGGAATGGGCCGACTTAGCTGAGTTCTGTCTCACGTCCACTTTCTTTCAGTACCGTGAGCAACTATATGCTCAAGATGAAGGAGCGGCCATGGGTTCCCCCCTCTCTCCGGTTGTGGCTAACCTTTTCATGGAGGCTTTCGAAACGGAAGCCCTGGAGAATGCCCCTCTAAAACCCACCTTATGGCTCCGGTACGTGGACGACACACTAGTAGTGTGGCCCCACGGCCCTCACACCTTAGCTGACTTTCTCCAGCACCTTAATAACACACACCCCAAGATTAAATTCACGATGGAGTTGGAAAACGAGGGAAAATTGCCTTTCCTCGACGTGCTGGTGAGTCGGAAAGTGAACGGCAGACTAGGGCACAGTGTCTACCGGAAACCCACCCACACGGACCGTTACCTACACGCTGGTTCTCACCATCACAACTAAACGCGGGGTTCTGAAAACGCTGGCCATCAGAGCAACGAGGGTATGTGATAATGAATCATTGGACTCTGAAATGGAGCTCCTAAAGACTACATTTCGAGCCAACGGATATAGCGCTAACGCTGCCAACCAAGCAGTACGGCAGGCCACGACCTCTGCCAAAACTTCTGATATTACCAAAACTAGTGACAATCCCAACACAAAAATAGCCACTCTGCCATATATACGCGGTGTCACAGATAAGATTGGCAAGCTTCTGAGCCGCTTTGATATAAAGACGACCTACAAAGCCCAGGAAAAACTCGGGCAAAAGCTTGTACGCGTGAAAGATCGCGTTCCTCCCCTTATGTCATCGGGGGTATACGAGATCCCATGCGGCTGCGGCCATAGTTACATTGGCGAGACGGGACGTACCGTAGAGGAACGCCTCCGGGAACATATTCGTAATTATAAATACAATAATACGAATAAATCGGCCGTAGCCCTGCACGCATGGAAAACTGGCCACGCTATTTTATTTGATGACACACGCCTCCTAGCCAGAGAAGACCGCTGGGGCACGAGGAGGGTAAAAGAGGCGGTGGAAATCATCAAACATCCCTATAACTTTAATGCTGACCAGGGCATACGTCTACACGATGCCTGGAAACACCTATTCCACCAGGACGTCCGATCTCGACCGGACGCGGTCCTAGCTGTTCCGCAACGTCCGATTACGGACGGAGCGCCTCCTCTCACCCTGCGGAGAGCCCGCCCCTGATTGGCCGGTCACCCGGCCAACCGGCACTCGGGTAGAGAAGAAACCAAGCCCCATATAAACTCGTGCGCAGCCCATCTCCGCGCAATACGCCCTGAGGAAGGTCGCAGAATGGCGACCGAAACGTCGGCACCTTCGCCATGGACGCGGCGTCACCCGGACAGCCTAGTAAGTACTGACACCCTTCGATCCGGGGGATATTTTTTCATTGTGGCGTACACGCAGGCAAAATCTCTCCTTCGACAGGGAAATTTGACGATATTTCCGGCTAATATGTACAAATCAAGATCGCGCTGCCGGGGAACAGCATCTTTTCTGCCCCCCTGGGATTTTGTGCCAACCACACCAATCACATAGGAACTAAGTTTATGAGTAGCGACGCGTCAAGCGCTAGGTCAACGCGCCCCTCCCCCGGATCGAAGGGTGTCCGTCGAGTCTGTCTGGACTGTTGGGAAGATGGAATTTCACAGTTATTGTAAGGGAAACTTCACATTTTTTAAAAATAAATTAATTTAATTTCATTTATAGAAATCTTAATGTTAATATAACTAATTAAAAACTAGAAAGTAATTGAAAAAATCTGTATCCGGTTATCCTATATCTCGAGAAAATGTCTTATATAGTATTTGTGATGGGATTTTATATTCAGTTTTTTAAAATTATCTATTAATTTGTAATTGAGAAAGGAGATATGAATCTATTTAAGTATAAAATTAATGATTTTGAGTTAATCTCCCACTAATAATTATTTATCTCCTTAGAGTTAATACGCTTTAAAAATTACTTTCCTAAAGTACATGGCCTAGTTGATATTTCAGGTACATTTTAGTGCCCTTACCTGGAACACCTGAAAAAAGAAATATTCATAATGAAATCTTTTTTTATGGGTATATAAAATAATATACTACTTAACTGAAAACGTGGATACTTATGTACATATATTTTCTCAGGTAATACAGAGTACTTTTGAAATAACTAGTCAAATCAGAGCAAGAAGACCAATTGATTACTTGGGGAGGAATATGACGGAGAGAATATGTGAGATCCATCTGAGGACCTCTTTAGGAACTCTATAGCTGATGATGTCTGCTCTAAAGCTGAGTCTGCTGAAGCTTCATCCATGACATGTGTGCCTGGTTAATCACATTCCCGCTAGCTCTCGGAAATTTGCTTCTAATATCCAGGTCCCATCCCACCATATTTAGTATTTAAGACAATCTATTGAGGGGGTATTTAGATTCCTGAACCCAGTGCCTTCGCCTCTTGCTTTACTTTGACATGTTATTCTAGACACACTTCGTATCTACTTCATACTACCTATGAAGTACAGCCAACATAAAACATTAATTTAAGTGAAAGGAATTCAAATGAAATAATAGCCGAAGGTACCGCTCTTCTCACACAGAAATGCTTATCTGCTTCAATATCGAAATGAACAGTTCTTAATATCAGGACAAATAGTAGTTTCCCTATTTAACCATAATATTAATTTACATTTAATAATATAATTAAACAGCAATGAAAACAAACTTGACGAAAAAGGAACAGCACCCATTTCGTTGCATAGATTTTGGCAGAGATAACAAAATAAATATTTTTCAAGAGTTTATATCATGATATGAACATTACGCCAGGTTTGTAAACACACAAAAAGGCATATTCTAAAAAAGCAAACAAACAAAATTTCGATAAATCACAAATATCTTTATGTCTTAGTATGTCCTGTGGATAAGGATTCGTGTTATAGAAAGCTCAAATTATCGGCTCTGGAGCCAAATCATGCCATGACTTGAATGGGAGGAGATATTCAAATACTACAGTCCTTCAACATTTACAATTTAAAATAAAGTTCGAAATGTATTTAACATTTGCAAAGACACAACCGTATTCAGGAACAATATTTACGAGATTGGCAAAGGTTTCGAATTTGTCCTGTAACAGGTGAGTCATAAATCATGAAAAATATTTCGGGCGAAAAATTTCGAGATAATAAAATTGTTTTCCTCATGTGCCTACGTCACGAGATGGTGACGTAATAGAATTTCAAAAAAAGGAGGAAGAAACAGAAATATTTATTTCCAAGTATTCGTACGAGTTGAGGAAAGAAGAGGGAGGAAATACGTCGGAGTCACCTCCAAGTCTGGCCAATCTCTTTCTTAAGGTGTGGCGACAAAATACGTTCAAGGAAAATTATTTTCGGATAATCATTAAAACGAATAAAATCGTTTCACAGCATGAGCTGAGTGTAGCCTGCAACATTTTACAAAATCTGTAAAATGACACATTCCACCAAAACGTTTTGAATTTTCACTCCCAAAATGTGTCTCTGGATCCGCTCCAGGCTAAACTAAGGTTTTTAAATAACCTTGAATCAATTATTGTTCTGGTGGACACTATTGCATAACGGATAATAAAAATACTAATGTTCATTACAATGCTGTGCAGGGAATGATACAACGAATCTTTCTGTAATCATTGACAAATATTTAGTCTTATTTCTTTGCCGATCGTCGCGAAATAATATAACCCACCTACCCACTTATATACTCACCTCCATCAGACATGCAAAACATATGATGCAAATATCAGGAGAGAAAACAAAAGTAATGGCATTTTGAGAGAATATACCGATCAAGTCCAAGAAAGTCATTGATTACAAAATTTGAGATCAAGTCTCCTCCTTTACACACTTAGGGTGTAACATCAGTGACCGGAAAGATAGAGGCACAGTAAATAAACTTTCGATGTTCCAAACAATATATGGAACCATTCCCAAGACCCTAAAAAGAAAATGAGATAAGAAACTCGAATAATAATATACACGAGTATATAAAGACCTGCAAAGAACACGATGGAAAAAACACAGACAAATGAAATGAGATTTTTGCGCTACAGTAAAGGGTGTTGAACAGAGAAAAGGTTTAGAAACGAAAACATAAGAAAATAATTAAAAGTAAAACCAATAAATGCAAGAATATCGCTTGCAAAGGCAGCTTTCTACTTCTAGCGCCGAAAGGAAGGAGACGTGGGAAGACCGAGAGAAGATGGAAGGAGACTATAATGACGGAACAGGCAGCTGCTTAAACCGTGAAGTGTAAAAGAAGAAAATAGGTTTTCTGAGTTACGATTATGCTTTTGCACAAACATTTTATATGTTCTTGCTTCTCAACAGATGGTGTATACTGTATGAGCGTTATGAATCTGTTTTAGTTCGATTTGTCATTGTCATTGTCATTATTATTATTTGTCCATAATGGAGGCCGCGGTACAGCTCTGGGAACATCTATTAACCGCGCCATATCCGGCTTCGTTCAACAACCCAAGCCGTGGAAAGGCTGAACGTAGCCGCAGGCGGTGCGTTTAATTTATGTTGCCAGAACTGTACATGCATCTCACGGAGGCTGTCATTATCGGGGTATGTGCACAATACTTTTCTGTTGGGAAGATCAGCATGTAATTTTGGTTTCATATTTACACTTTAAGGTTGTAAGCCCTAGGGAATAGGGTGAAACGAAGATGAAATAGACACACTCATGAACATGCAGACAAACGTAATAATAATAATAATAATAATAATAATAATAATAATAATAATAATAATAATAATAATAATAATAATAATAATAATAATAATAATAATAATAACGTAAACTTAACCGAGCGAAGTGGCTCAGTGCGTAGCGCACTGACTTCGTAATCGGGAGGTCCGGGTTCGATTCCCGGGCCGGCCATACTGACCGGGGTTTTCGTGGTTTCCCTCGGTCATAAAGGCGAATGCTTGGATGGTTCCAAAAGTCCACGATCACCTATCGCCTCCTAATCCATTCCTATCATCTTTCATCTTCCATACCCCCGGGCTAACAACCATGGGGGATAAAAATCGGATCCAGCTAAATGCTGGTCCCCCCTAAGAATTGTTGCAAGCACCTGCTACCGCGATAATAAATAAAAACTGAGCCACGGTATATGCAGGATGCTTGCTTGCGTGGTCCTAGTCGGCCGATTAACGAAAAAAAAAAAAATATAAACTTAACAATTGTGACCGTGGAGACGGGCAAGGGGGACCCACTATGCTTGACATTAGAATTGCGGGCGGCCCCGGAGACGCCCGGGCCAGCGCTGCGGCCGGAATGAGTAGTTCCTCAAGGCGCCACCGGGAGCGGGGCGAACGGCATCGCTTTCGCACCGAGGCAGCGAAGCGCGACCACCGCCAGCCCATCCCTACGTTCCTCGCCGAAAAGGCGGGAAGCGCGTAGACTCGTGCAGAGGGCTCAGGGCGTATATAAAGGCCCCGAGCCGGGGAAACGGTTGAGTGATTATTTGGTAGTTGAACTGAGTGAGTTAGTGATTGCGTTTCTACGACGTGTTTGTTGACGACGGGACTGTGCGCGGGTTGGGACATCTACTGGTATTTTGGCTTTATTTTTATTGCGACTTTTGGATTTCTGGCTGATTGTAATAAATACGTTGACAAAGTATTGTTATTATTATTATTATTATTATTATTATTATTATTATTATTGAGCCCCACGGCAGCCCCCAAGGACAAGGTGCTTGCTTCCTGTGAGGTGGTCCGGGTTTGATTTCCGATACGGACCAAAATGACGCTGTAGTTTTCCAATAATAATTCCCTTTGTTTCGTTTGCTCTATGCCGAAGAAAACTCAGGCAGGCCAAATACGGTTGGTTACGCGACGAGAATACTCATGCTCACCACAAGTTGATTTTCTCCAGGAGTGATTAATAAACAAAAGCAGGACCAGGCCAGGGAATCTCTGCCCTCTGGCGGAAATCGAATTAATCCGACCCTAAATGCCAAATAATAATAATTATAATAATAATCTCCACTTGGGGAGTACATGACAATGTAGTGGGTGGTATCTCAGCTTGAGTATCTCAATGACCCTGAGAGCTATACCGGCGGTAGCGTAGCTACTTGCAGGGTCTCCCTAGCCGGACAGGTCGAAGGAGAGAGAGGACTAAAAAGTACTCCAGAAGAGGAAGCAGCGCCTACCTCCAAGAGCGGCAGCCGCCAATGTGGAAAGGCCAACGTCTCCGAGGGCAAAAGAAGACGCAAGAGTCCCACCGGCTTAGGAGGCGAACGATCGGACACCTTAAACGTCCTCTTAAGGAAAGGAGGGTCTCTTTAGGCAGGTGAAGCCAACCCTCCTAGAGGAGACAACTCTAAAGAAATCCTGCAGGCCCAGGCGCAACAAAGTGGCAGCCCCACTCCTGGGATGACGCTGGCGGTAGCGTTAAAACGCTAAAGGAAGGTGAGCCCGAAAAAGAAACCCGCGATTGAAGGTCCCCTAGGATCAACCGTTACGGTGCAGGGGATCAGAGCCCTGGTACCAGCAGTCGGGAGTGGGCAAGCAAGCCCCCGCTGGTCGTCATCCAACGACTGCAATGACAGAGACGTGGACCATTGGCGTTTCTGTCATATAATCCGTCAAGTGAATCTCCGGTACAAGTAGAGCCCATGCCTGGAGGGAAAAGGGATGCTCTTGACTGGACGCCGAAAGGATGGGAAGCTATCCAAGAGGCGATGAAGGATAATATAGAGATCATAGAACGTTTGAATCATTGGAAAAAATTGTTAAGAAATAATCTTGTGGTAGTAAGGAAAACTTTGGCCATATCACAAGAAGATGTGGGAACATTAAAGAACAGATGGCAGGACATTAATGAAGAGCAAGAGTGGATGCATGATAGATTGCTCCTCCTGAGGAAGGGTGACGTACATGCCGAGAATACACGGTAAGAAGAGAATACGGCGCAAGAATTAGCAGAAGAGAAGAGAGAGTCTTCAGAGATCATGCGCTCTCTGTCAAGCTCTCTGTCTGCTCTCTACGAAAGAGAAAGGCAAGGCAAGAGAAGAGAAATTGGCTGCTATGCGAGCACAAAGGAAAAAGAGGGCGGCACCTAGTCCACCAGAGGAGTATAACAGATGGGTCAAGAAAGATAATCAGAATAGAGTAATCACTGGAGAAAGTGGAGAATACTCCTGGAGAAAGCCATCAAAATCAGAGAGAGGTGATAGAACATCTTGTGATGAAAGGTAGCCAAGAAGAGGAGCGCTAGGAAGAGCAGCAAAGAAGTAAAAGGGGAAAGTAGCCATCAGAAAGAAGAGTATAAGTCAAGTAAGAAATTCAACCCAGCTATCAAGGTGACAGCTAGGCAAGGTAAAACATACGCAGACATCATAAAGAGGATGAAGAATGCCGTAGATCCTAATGATTACGGTGCGAAGATACTGGCTGTAAGGAGCACCCGAAAGGCGGAAGTGCTCCTTGTACTAAAAAAACTGGCAATATTGCCGCGTTGAACAAGGCTCTGGGGAAAGCGGTGGGGGAACAAGCGAAAGTGAGTGCCCTTACGCGGAAACGTCTAGTAGAAATTAAGGATATTGACGAAACTGTCACGATTGAAGATGTTCTAGAAGCGGTGAGCAAGACAATAGACGTAACGGCAGACCAGATCTCCGACACCTGTAGGTTACGTAGGGGATATGGAGGAATGCAAACAGCCACAATGCTACTTGGTGAAAAGGTAGCCCAAAAACCCATAACGGCAGGGAAAATTAATATCAGCTGGGTGAACTGTGCAGGTGAACTGGTGATCAGAGAAAAACACCAGATATTAAGATGTTTTTGATGCTGAAGCTTTGGACATATCTCAACAGCTTGCAGAGGATCCGATCGAAGCAAAGCATGTTACAGATGTGGGAAAACCAGTCATGCTATCAAGGATTGTACTGGTAAACTGCAGTGTGTTATATGCAAGGAGGGAAACAAAGACGATAATCATCTGCTAGGAAGTAATAAATGTATCTCCTGCATCATGGCGTACAATAAAGTCAAAAGAGAAAGTAGGCCCCAATTCCTACCAGTTAATTTAGGTAGGAGTAAACAGGCGTGGAATTTGATGCTGCAGGTCGCTGCTGAAAGGGAGGTTCGTCAGCGAGCAACCTCACTGCGACATGTGGTATCAGAATGCTATTGGAAGAGCCGGCATAATAATGCATAATAAGAAGCTGAGTATCACGAAACACAAGAGAATGAAATACGTGTTTGTATGGTTGGAAGTGGGCAATAAGAGAATTTATAGCTGCTATTATTCACCGCATAAATCGCTAGAAAAAATTCAGAAAGATATCGATGAGCTGGAGGCTAGCTTGAAAAGTCGAAGAGTGAGGTATTATTGTCTGGCGATTTCAATGGTAAGTCGTCCCAATGGGGAGAGACGCGCTCCGATAGAAGAGGAACTATCATATGTGAATTCATCGCAATAAATGATCTGATCAATTTAAATACTGGGGACGAGTATACCTTTCAACATGGAGCCGCATCATCTATTTTGGATTTGACAATAAGCTCCACTAAGCTAGCTAAAGGCATCGCTCATTGGTCGTACTGGACGAAGAAACCCTGAGTGACCATCGGTGCATAGGATATTCGGCTCCATTCACGGAGGGGCCACAACATGTCAAAATGCGATATAAAAGAAGACCACCTTGGAATCCCAAAAAATTGAATGAAGACAAGACAAAACGCTCCTTCGAAGAATCCATGTTGCTGGTTAACATGGTTTGGACTAAAGAGGCGGAAACGCTTGAGAATATGGTCAAAGCAACGGAGGAAATAGTGGTAGCAGCTTGCGACGCATCCATGTCTAGACATATATGTCCGAGGAGGAACCAGCAAATGTATTGGTGGACACCTGAAATACCTGAACTACGAAGGAACTGTATTAAGGCAAGAAGAATAGCAACGAGGGCCAACACAAATCTGCACATCAGGGAACACTATAAATAACGGCTTAAGAAAGGTATTGAGCGAGCAGCGCCTGTGCAGTGAGGATCACGATCCCGCCATTGCCACGCGTACTGAACCAGCCGCATACTGCAAACAATCTTAGTATTTACTGCAGTTTAAGTAACTCCTCTGACACAGCGTAAGCTATCGACCGGAGGCGTCTCTCACTTGTTAACACCCCAAAGAGTCTATTTCGAAGAATCCTTGTGGAGAGCAACCGCCGCGTCCGGGAGCAGAACAAGCTTCTTCTGGAGGAGGCGCAGCCCCAGCCGCTGCCACCCTCTGAAACGGAGAAGTCAGACGAAGAGATGGCAGATGCACCACCTGCGGGAACCTCCAACGCCAGCGATGAGGTATCCAAACAAGCGTACCGCAACCTCCGACGCTCTCTTGACTCCTCCCCCGACTCCTCGCCCGACCAACCATCCAAAATTTTCCTGACGGATGACGGCTTCCGAATGGTAACAAAAGGAGTCAAACCCCAACCTCTACACAAAAGCAAACCGGTTGAATCCCTTAAGCCCTTCAACCCTCTCTCCCAATTGGACCCTCACAATCAGACTCCGGAACCCCTGAAGAAATAAACACAAATAACGAACCATTACCTGACCAATCATCCTCCCAACAAACGACAAATCGAAAACGAACGAACAAAGGACGAAACGGACTATTCATAATTGTTTTGACAACAATCCTTGACCCAACAGAACTGATCAAGGAATTGTAGACGAACTGTAATAACCTCCTGGCAGCCAAATGCACTCGGACAGAATTGGTAATTCAACCAATGACTGTGACTGCCCACGAAAAGATAAGGGACCTCCTGGACCAGATGTGTAGAGACCCCAGACTAAAAGGACGTGTCTTCACCACTATTTCGTACCACTTCAACCGAGCCATAGACGAACAAAGAGACAAATTTGTAAACAAAAGAACTCCCGGCCAAATCCGACTTGATTGCAATCAAAGACAACTTGACCGCCCTTAAAATTATTTCACACCACATCACTGAGATGCAACGAGACACCGACGGGACATTGACACCAATAGGCCTCTACAAAGTAGACACAAACAAAAAAGAAATGACAGACATCAAGAAAGTACTATGATACATTGACTATATTAGAGTGACTATTGAAGACTACAAGATGACAGACAGAATACCCCAGTGCAGAAATTGCCAAAAACATATACCATACAAAGGCCTATTTCAGGAAGCAAGCGACGTGCGCCCTCTAGGCTGGTTTCCACCCAAATGAAGACTGTCCCTCCTATAATCTGACAAACCAATCATCCCAAAATGGATTAACTGCTCCCTAATCCACCCTGCCTACGACCCACAATGCCCCTTCACAGTGAAAGCCAGAGAATAACGACAAGCACAGATGACCAAATCATTAAGCCATCCACACCCAAATAACTCACTCCAAAACTTTCCCCACCAAAGACCCCAAAATTAACCCTTACGCCTCTGCCGCCAACCTAACCCAAACCCAACAACCCAACAACAAACTACCCAATCAACTAGCGAAGATATAAAAGACCTCCTCTCCCTTCTTCAAAATCCCACTGTCAAAAAGATAATCCTAAACCTAAAACCCCTCCTTGAAATCCTCAAAGGCCCAGAGGACAAGATCATAAAACTAATCAAATCACT
Organism: Gryllus longicercus; assembly: GCA_038098605.1. Classification (NCBI taxonomy): domain Eukaryota; kingdom Metazoa; phylum Arthropoda; class Insecta; order Orthoptera; family Gryllidae; genus Gryllus; species Gryllus longicercus. The sequence goes on along the minus strand of JAZDUA010000391.1, from coordinate 861,243 downwards.
TGAAATCCTCAACTTATAGCACCCCCTCCCAAAATCTTAATCCTATCCTCGTGGAACGCGCGAGGCGGCATAAACCACAAAAACACCAACCTCACCCAATTCCTTAAAAGATTATTCCATCGGGATACTATTCTTTCAAGAGTCGTGGCTGACACGAGACAGATCCTTTTCCATCCCTAACTACACAAGAACCGATCGAACCTCTTCCGCTGGAGGCGGAACGGCAATCCTCATCCGACGATACATCCCACACACCCCTTACGAACTCGCTCCTACATCCATCCTAGAATGCACTGCAGTCGCTGTTGGAACCTTCACATCTCAAATACTTCTGATATCCTGTTACAAAGCCACCCACACACCGATCCTCGACTCCGACCTAAACACCCTTAAAAACTGTCCCTACCCCTTCATTATCGCAGTGGAACTCAACAGTAAATCGACCTCATGGGGCTGCATGACTAGTAACGGGACCGGAATACGACTAGAACATTTCATAGACACAAACCCCCGAATCCAAATTAAAGTTTCTACTGAACCTACCCATCTTGTTCGACATATTCCCCACGATATCCTGGATATTATCTTTCATTCCTTCCAAATACTAACATCCATCCCCACCCAAAATACGACCTGTATGACTTATCTGACCACCTCCCAATACTTTTCACTATCTCCGCAACCCCCAACTACATGCTTCCCAAACTCCCATCAATACCAAAAACCGACTGGAAAAAATTTAAACATGTACTGTGTAAAAAATTACTCGTTCCCTCAGATATTCTGACCACCCAATACATAGACAACTCCATAGATCACCTAACCCACCGCATAAAATAAACATATCGGAAAACCACATCATACTCCAGAAATACACACCCCACCCTCCCTGACGAAATCCTTACGATTATACGACATAAATGACGAATTCAACGACGATACTACAAATACAGACGACACGACAAACGACAACAAAAAATAACGCAAATAGTAATACACAACCTACTTAAACATCACTACACACATAAGAATGACGACCTACTATCTGACAAAAGCAGCCCCAATAATATCAGAAAAGTCATAAAAGCAGTCAGGAACCATCCCTCTCCCATTTCCCCGATCCTAACCAACAAAAACACCTTAACCTTTGACCCCCAAACCATCATCAATACCTTCGCCCCATCCCTAGCCGAACGCTTCTTTCCCCCAACATCCCAATCCCAGACTGTTTTTTGGAAATTTCTTGAAACTCCACCTCTACCACCCGACCAACAAAAGACCTGGGCTACAAACGACGCGGAAGTGAAACAGATACTCAAGTCGATAGACTGGAACAAATCGCCCGGACCCGATGGAATCTACCCATCTCAACTCACCCGCCTAACAAAGAATGCAATAGACCTGATTACTCAAATCCTTAACTCCTAAGACTGTCCTACTTCCCCACCATCTGGAAAATCGCTCGCGCCAGGTTTGGGGATCATGGTAACATGATCCTCAAACCTGGCAAGGCTCATCGGCACCCATCTAACCACGGTCCCATCAGTCCATTCTTGGTATAACATTCGAAAATATACTTCTTTTCTGTCTAACACCTCTCCTCGATCCCATCATACTTGCCACACAATTTGGTTTCCGTGAAGATCGCTCGGCGGCCCTCCAAACCTTAAACCTATCCCTAGCCATAGCCACCCCACTACAAGATAGAAAAGAAATCCCTGCCATTTTCACAGATCTCACCCAAGCGTACGACACCGTCTCCCATCCAATCCTTATCATGTTAATCCGACCCTATATCCCCGATCATATTCACACCCTATTACAAAGCTACTTAAATCATCGCACCTTCCACATTCGACAACTATCAAAAACCTCTACGAACTACCCAATCTAAGCCGGCGTCCCACAGAGCGCGGTGCTTTCCCCAATCCTTTTTTCCATTTACATTTATGACTTTCCACCAACACCAGGAGAACAAACTTTTCTTTACGCAGATGACCTTACCTTCCTAGCTTCCTTCCTCTCCCTAAACCGATTTTTATCCTACCTCCAAGAATCCCTAAACAACTTCCACCTCTGGGCTTCCCAAAACTCCATTATCATAAACACATCCAAATCCACGCAATCCTGTTCTCCTATAAAACATCCAATTCCAACCCTCCTCCCATAACCATTGGAAACGAACCAATCCCCTGGACACCAGAAATATCCTACCTCGGCATAACCGTCTTCCGCAGACTCCGTTGGTCCCGCCACATCCTCAAAATTACCGTCAAAGCAACCAGGATCACCAATACCTTATATCCCATCCTCACCATCCCCACCAAGAGACAAAACCAAACTTACAACTCCTATATCCGTCCCATCCTAACATATGCCCATCGCACTTGGTTCGCTACATCCCACACCAACCGCATCAAACTAACTCGCGTCAAAAACCACAACATCCGCCTCATCTTCCGCCCACCCATATACACCATTTACAACTCCATACGACACCAAAACAAAATACCCCACATCCTCACACACCTCCACAACTCCGCAACAGCCCAAATCCAAAAAAACAAGAACCCCTATTCCGAAACATAATCCTTCTTCACCACCACATGTTCAGAAACCCACCCGACACACATGGAAAACGCATCCCTTAGACATCCTCCAACCTCCCCCTCCTATCACCTAAGCCAGATGGCAAAGACAAACAAACGAGAAAATTAAACCGACAACGAATTGATAGAATGACTAACACGCTGTATATGTCGACAAAACAACAACTCCGCCGTCTTCTCTGACTACATCCGTGTCCACCTCTTCCCCCTCACCCCACACCATTCCCTCTCATCACGGTCCTGCCCCTTCCCTCCCCCGTCATCCAAAACCATAAAACAACCCCTCTCCACAGACAAAAAAAAAAGTCCGCCAACAATCCAGACTCCCGATCCCCGTCCCGTACAGGGGAGAGGAGTCTAAAATCTTAACATAAACCCACTGAAAGCCCACTGTTCGAAGAGACCCCGCAAGGCGTCAGGCGAACACAATTGAACACCAAATGAGACGTTGCTTAAGAGAGAAATAAAAATAAGTAAAGGCAGATGCTGGAAAGAGCTCATAGAACAGATAGATAACGACCCATAGGGCGAGACTTGTAAAATAGTAAATAAAAAATTCAGGATGGACTGGAAGATACCTGGTGTGAATGATCCACAATGGATGAGGAAAGCTATTAGGGACCACTTTCCCACTAGAGATCTCAGGACGAGACAAAGTCAGAGCGACTTCACGGTTGACGCAGCAGACTACTTCACGATAGACGAACTGAGGAGAGATGCGAAAAGCAAAAAAACTGGGAAGGTCCCAGGTTTCGATGGAATTCCCTGAGAAAAACTAAAATAGTGGTACAGGATTATCCGGAATGCCTTTTGTCAATCTATAACCGCTGCCTAGACGATAGGAAATTCTTCAAGACGTGGAAGAGGCAAAGCTGATACTCCTCCGAAAGGGCAACAAGCCGGTAGATCAGGCATCATCATACAGACCACTGTGCCTCCTTGATACCATGGGCAAGCTGTTTGAGAGTTTAATACTTTCTAGGCTTGAGGGGCTCATATGATTTTCTCACAGGCAATACGGATTCTGGAGAGGCTACTCGATGACGGATGCCATCCTGGAAGTAATCGATAAAGCAGACGCAGCCAGAAGAGGAGTAGGCAAGAAGGGATTCTGTGCGATCATGGCAATTGACATTAGAAATGCCTTCAACTCCGCCAGGTGGAAGAACATTATAGAAGTGTTAGTTAACAAAATGAATCAGGGATATCTCATAAGGAATATTGAATGAAAGGATGATAACTTATGTGTACAGTATCAGGATAGAAGACAATGTGATGTGAGGTGTTCCTCAAGGGTCAAGACTTGGGCCATTTTTATGGGATGTCTTTTATGATAACATTCTAAGCATTGACCTCCCGAAAAATACGCAGTTCATAGGTATTGCTGATGATACGATAATAAGCCACAGCGATGACATTAAACTCCTTGAATTGAGAGTGAACGAAGCGCTGTTTAGGGTTAAAAGATGGATAGACGACAGATACAGATAGCAGTGCAAAAAACCGAATCTACCTTAATCACCGACCGGAGAGCCTTTCACTACCCAGACCTCCAATTGGGAGGGGACAGAATCAACTGGAAGCTCTAGATAACATATTTAGGAGTCGAAATATACCATAGACAGCTTCGGGCCCCACATAAATGAGATGGCAGAAAGGCGTCGAGGACAGGAGCTAACATCGCAAAATGCTACCGAACGTGGATGGACCGAGAGAAGCCAAGAGAAGAATGATAGCTGGCATAGTTCACTCACAGTTGTATGCTGATCCAGTTTGGGCGTGTTCGCTGGAGAAGCAGTCTATCAGACACAAGTACGCCCAAGTACTAAGACGAATGATCTTGAGGGTAGCGTGTGCCTACCCCACTGTGTCTACTTGCGTAATGCTGGTGTTGGCTAGTACACTACTTATAGACTTAATAGCCATGGAAAGAAAGAGGACGTACCTCGCCTTTAAGGAAGCACAAGCAGACAGTCATCTCCCTCCCAAGCAAATTAAGAGTATTAAAGCAGAAGCAAGGAAGTTGTTCCTTGAAGAATGGCAAGGAAGATGGGATGGGGAAGTAAAAGGCAGATGGTCTCATCGGCTGATTACTAACGTCGAGAAATGGGTTACCCGAAGATTTGGGGAGGTGAGTTATTACCTGTCCCAGGCTCTTACGGGACATGGAGGATTCAATAAATACCTCTACCATTTCAGGATCGTAGAGAGGTCCTCATGTAGTCTCTGCCACGCAGACATATATTATGCAAAACACATTATTCCTGTGCAAGGCATGGGACGCGAAACGAGAGGTTTGTAATGTCAACCTCCAACAAGATATAAACCCAGACAACATGGTCGACATAATGCTGAGTTTACAGGAAAAATGGAAAACAATAGAGAACTTCATAGTTTGTATTACGAAGAAGAAAGAGTTAAGACTGAGGAAGTAGAGAATCTGGTACCAATCTGATTTCACGTGGGAAAGAATACGGGTTAAGAGACGGAGGTTAGGTTTTGAGTCAGTAACCCCGTTGGGAGTTCGACATCACCAGCTTCACTGGTATCCATAAAAAATGTTCCTCCTCCACAAAATAATAATAGTAATAATAATAATAATAATAATAATAATAATAATAATGTCGGCCCTGTGCGGCAGACGGTTGCGGCAGACGGTTGCGGCAGCCGTCGTCTGTGCCGAGGAGGCTGCAGGTTCGAGTCCTGCGTAGGCATGGTCGTTTTTGTGATTGTCCCTTCACCTATCATCATCATCCTTTCATCTGATAATTCGCACTTCAAGGCGTAACAACCTTATTGTAATCCAAGGATACAGCTGAAAAGCTGATCCTGGAAGAATTACACACGTTAATCGTGTAGCGTGGTCAGTAATGGCCCTTACGCCAATAATAATAATAATAATAATAATAATAATAATAATAATAATAATAATAATAATCAGAGATCCAGATCTGGCGCTACATGGTATTCAACTGACGTACAATGAAACGGCAAAATGCCGTGGTTTGATTTTTGACAGATATTTAACGTGGAAACAGCATCTAGAATATAACTTGTCTAGATGCAGAGTAGCTCTGAATGTTATCAGATGCATTTCTCATATAAATTGGGGAGCAGATAAACATCTTACTCCGCCTGTACAAATCAATGATGATGACCAAAACATATTATGGATGTGCAGTGTACTTCTCAGCCAGAAAATCAAGCTTAAGGAAATTAGATCCCGATTATAATGCAGGTCTACGTTATGCATCTGGAGCGTTCCGCACTAGTTCTTCCTCAAGCATCTAACTCTGAAACGAGTACCATGTCACTACATCACAAACGACAAACATCTATCTATCTATTTAGCGGTTTTTTACAGCCTTGGCCGTTTTCCGCATCCCAATTTCCATGCCTCTTTATCCCATACATCGTTTTCTTCAATTTCTCTTTTTTCCATGGCTTCAGTTATTGCCATGGTCCATGTTCTTCTCGGTCTTCCCCTGTATCTTCTCCGATTTGGTATCCACTCCCAAACTTTTTGAGGAAGTCTATTCGATTTCAACCTTCTCATATGTCCATACCATTTTAGTTGTCTCATTTCGATCATATTGTTCAAGGTTGTTTGCACTTTCATTTTATTTCTTATTTCATCATTTCTTATTTATCTAACAGAGAAAGTTTACAACATCTTCGCCAGAACATCATTTCTGTTGATTGAAATTTGTCTTTCAATTTTTTTGATAGTGTCCAGACTTCTGCCATAGAGTGTGGTACTCTCTATGAACGAGCTATATATGCGTTTCTTTGTTTTCATTGAAATAATTGAGTTCCAAAGCACTGGGTTCAACTGTCTTGTGGCTATTTTTCCTCTTATATTTTTATTTTTCACATCCTGTTCGTCTCTACCATTTGCTGTTAGTGTGACTCCCAAATACTTATATTGTGTTTTACCTTTATTCCTATACTAGTCTCTAAATCATGGGGCATATCTCCCACCACCATATATTCAGTTTTTTGTAAATTTATTTCCTTCCCCCATTTTCCATACTCTTCTACTAATTTTCTGAACATATAAGTTACATCGTCTTCATCTTCAGCCATTATCACCTGGTCATCTGCAAATAGTAGACTAAACAATGTTTCATCATATATTTTCACACCCATGCTTCTGCACTTTCTTTTCCATTCTTTTAAGGCTTTATCAATGTATATCTTAAACAGGGTTGGAGATATACAGCTGCCTTGCCGTAATCCTTTATTTACTGGGAAGTTGTCTGATAGACATTTTCCCACTTTTACTTGACTTTTGTTATCTTTATAAAGTTGTTTGACTGCATTTATGTATGTTGTTGATATTCCTCCTAACGACAAACAATACTACTAAAAATGCTCTCACTAACGAAACATTTAAACCATTGATGAATCGACCTAACTTGGCAACTATTTACGATCGAAGACCTTGAGCTAATCGTCTAGCCAACACCCGTGCAATGGAAATAACCAAATGCTATAACATCGTCCTATCACCAGTTTTGAAACATAAACCATATGAAATTCCAGTTTGGATGTTGAAAATGCCAGAAGTTAGAGTCGACACTACCAGTGTGAAGAAAAAAGAATGCCTTCCCATAGATTTAAAAGTCAGCTTTTGATCAGTTCATTTCAGATCATTCAGTTCAGTTCATTTGATCACACTGGTCACACTGGTCATTAAAAGTCACACTACACAGATAATTCAAAAACAAAACATCGGTTAGGAAGCGCATTTGTAACTGAAGACAAAAAACCTCGGCCACTTCGACCTGAAGCAAATGTGCACACTGCTGAATTGCATGCAGTATTGCAATATTTGCGACATCTGCCCAGATTCGTTAAGTCTTCTCACTGCAATAGACAGATGCCAGACTAAAGATTCACTACTACAAATGATTCTCATATCATGCCATAAATAAAAAATGCCATAAATTAGAGCAGCAGGGAGCATCAGTTACGTTCATCTGGTGCTCTGGACACGTGGGTATCCAAGGCAATGAAGAAGCAGCAAGAAATGCCGTAAACATCCAATCAGAAATGGATATTGAAAATACGACCTCAAGATGCAAGAGATACTGCTTCAAAGAGCATCCTCACAGAATTGCAGACCACGTGGAGAAGTCTTCTCACGCAACCACACCTCATTATACAGAACAGTAAATAGTCACCAAATGTCAGCTACCCTGGACGAGAACAAGTATGCATAACCAGACTAATAATAGGCCATGCAAGAATTAACGTGCTATACATGCTAAGAAATGAAAAAGAACCCATCTGCAGCAGCGGAAGACAGTGAAACATTCTGACAGATTGTATAGATCTCTCAAGACTTGGGGATAGATGTGGCATGAGAGGCAACATGAAGGTAGACCTCGGCACCGACAAGACAGCAACTGACAAAACAATAAACTTCCCGGAAGAGGCCATTCTTTTCTACAAGACTTAAATAATATATTATTAATTTTAACATCAATCAGTAAAAAGGCTAAAGATCTCATTTGCCAAGCTTTGAAACTATAACATAATAATAATATCGGCCCCGTGGTGCGACAGCCGTCGTCTACGCCGTGCAGGCAGCAGGTTCGAATTCTGCGTAGGCATGGTCGTATTTGTGATTGTCCCTTCAGCCGGCGTCATCAACCTATTACTTCATAATTCACACTTCAAGGCGTAACAACCTTGTCATACAAAGAGACACAGCTAAAAAGCTGATCCTGGAAAAAACTATACACGTTAATCATGAAACTTTGTCAGTAAATACCTATACGCCAATAATGGTGATGATTATGATGTTAATAATAATAATTATAATAATTATGATAAGAATATTATTATCACTTTAAATTTTAATAACAAATATTTTTATCATTTTATTTTATTCCTTCCTAGGCAAAAAACATTAGCATTTAATTCACTTAGTAATTCTCGAAGGTCTGTAAAATTCCTGAACAGTACCTAAGCGGCTAAATCTGGCTTTTCCACAGTCCACGACGAATGGACCCTTGACCAATCCTGGAGTCTAGGCCAAGCGACTCTTATCATTACTTTGGCTCCAGGTTTCTGACTCTTCCCCCTCCTCCTCGAAAGATTTTCTCCTCGTTATCTAAAAGAGGCGAAGCAATTTCTCAGGTGTAAATGACGGCGGTGGCGCTGCCTCGCTACCGTAGGGGGAGAGGGAGATAAGATGGGACGGCACGAAATTGAGTCGAAAGAAAAGTCGTAAGCACGGTTGCGAGAACCAGCCGGCCCATTGGGTTGGCAAGGCATGCGAACGCTGACAAACCACAAGGCAGTCGCTCACGGCGAGAAATTAAAACATTTTTTCGAATTCTTTACCGTAAAAATTAGGCCTAATTTATGATATCTACGACGAATTCCCGACGTGCGGTCGAAGGGTGCGGATGTGCGCCTGGCGTTCCGCTCCTCTGGGCGACCCGAACGCCAGCGCGCATAGACCCGGGCCTGCGCCCATGCCCGCCGGGCCACCTGAGCAAGGGGCAGGTACCTTCGGCATCAAAGCCATGTCGGAAATATCAGAGCCGCCGCAGACGCCGCTTACGCCTCTGCCGCTGCCCTTCACCGGCGCCAGCCCTGCGGACGACGCGGTAGTGCCCGCCGCCACCATTGCCGCTGCAGCTCCGCCACCACCGCCGCCGCTGCTGCTGCCTCGGCCATCGGCCGAAAACAACACGGTGGAAGTCGCAGCGATTGCTCCTTCCGCCATCGGTATGGGCTCGACTCCACAACGAGTCCCTAATCTGCGCTTGCAGAGGGTGCGTGGAGACACATGGAGCTCCTTCTCCTCCTCCACCCCCGCAGCTTGCAACATGAACGGCAACGAATGGGAGGAACCGTAAAGGGTTCCCTGGGAGGTGATACTCGCCTTCGCAAGGGCTCGCGAAGCGGAGCTGTGGAGCTGTTGGAAGGAATGCGGCGGGCCTACCGCTCAGGCTACTTCCAGCCCCACGCAGGAGCCGCGGCCTTCGCCCTCAGTACTAGAAAGGGTGCGCGCATTAAAAGCGCACTCCCCAGCCCCACAACAAACCATGGTCGACCCGTCCGCAACGCCGGTGGCCTCCGGGACCTGCGGCGTAACCAGCGACAACCCAGCGGAGGAGAGTGCAACGCTCCCCTCCCCCGCAGCACAGGACGAGCTGCCGGCACGCGCAGACCCAGATGACAGCGACCCAGTGGGCCCCACATCACTCAGCGGGCCACCCGCGACGTCCCTCTCCTCCCAATGGAGCAGCGGGGAAGGCGAAACCGGCCGACCGCCGCCCACCGGGCACCGGCCCCGCGACCACCACCTGCAGAGGCAGGAACCGCAACCGTTAGCGAGAGCCGAAGGTGCTTGCTACAGCCGTAGTTGTAGGCCCTGGCCCCACCCCAGACGAAAACGTCCCCGGAGGGTCCCAGGATCTCCGCGGCTAGGGCGGCGACCTCCCCCACGTCCAAGACGAAGCGTCGGCACCTCCGCACGCGGGCCAGAGTAAAACCACCCCTGGCGCCCGACGGGAATCCCCGGCAGTTAACGACTCCACCGCCCAGTCCCATCCCTCCCAAACCCACGACGGCGAGGGCACAGATGGCGGCTGGCAAACCGTCCCTGTCTACCTGCGCGCCCGGCCCCGCAACGCTAATTCCCGACGGAGGCGCCCGGGCACGCCTCGCTCGGAACACGGGAGCGCCAAGCGGCGGCCGCCTCACGGCCGCCGAAAAAGCCATACTATATAAGACTCAGGATCTCCCCCGTGCTCGCCCACGGTCGTGCGCTGGGCGTAGCAACAGGAAAAAAGTCTACAATTGGCCGAGCCAATACGCGGGGGAAGCGTTTTGTTTACGCAATACACACCACGGACAAGGTGGCCTACTTAGAGGCGGAGAAATATGCTAAATTGCATAACATATTTCTATTCTCGCACCCGCCACCGCATAAAGGGCATGAAAAGACCCTTCGAGTGACAATCATGGGACTCCCGAGAGTGATCAACGAGAGAGAAGTGGCGCAAGAGCTGAGAAAGCTCGGCTAGGACCCCCTGGGCGTCAGGCAACACTGGCGTCTAAAAGAATCTGCGGTCGCCGGACCTGTAGGTGAAGGTGAGCTTCCCATAAATTAATGGCAGCGCAGTAAACTGCTCACGGGGACATTCATGGTCACCCTACGCGACACATCTGCCTCGCGCACAATCTATTCGGTCCGTCAGTTGGATAGCTTCGACGTGATTGTAGAGCGCGAAAAGAGGGCACGACACCTCTTTTGCTATCGCTGCTGCAGATAGGGGCACCACTGTGCCTATGACTACCGCTGCAAGATCTGCAAGGGACCCTAAAACGACTCCTTGTCGTGTCTGTCAACTGCCCAGATCAAACTCTCAACGCCTCTGAGATTGAAGCAATTCTAGCGCTAGACACCAAGGTTCTGCTACTTGGTGATTTCAATGCAAGACACCGATCATGGGGATGCTTAGGTTCAAACAGGAACGGCACCAATCTAGCCTCTCTAACAGCGACGAGACGGGACGTATGTGCATGAGCATCGAAACGTCCCATATATTTCTCGACAGCTCCGTGCGGAACGCGCAAGCGACCGGGTATTATCGATTTGCGAACGCGAACGGGGTTGATGGCGATGTACCGTCGTCACTACCCGAACTGGACTCCGATCACAATCCGGTAATATGTATGGTAGCATCTCTTGTCGCAGCACGCCAGCAAAGAATGCGAACAAGGCGCGACACTGACTGGGTCGGTTATCACGCTCAAGTGAGCGATTTGCTCCAGCAGAGATCGCTGGTAACAAACATGGATATAGAATCTGCGGTGAACTTGTTTACTGACACGGCTATGTTCGTTTACAAAAAGGTCACGAAAGTGACGCGCGTGCCGGATTCTCGTCCCGAGCTCACAGAGGAGCAAAGACGGACATTGCAAGCACTCCGCAGAGCAGTAAAGCGTCATCGCCGATTTGGTGATCCCGCAGACGGGGAGCGGGCGAGAGCGCTGAGCCGAGAATTCCGTGCGTCTCTGAGAGTCGAGAGAAACGCTCGGTGGAAAAGTACAATAGAAGAGTGCAATCTCCCCGATAAACGCCTATGGGGCTTATCGAAAGCGCTGTGGCGGCAACCGGGAGTAAATCACCCCATTCAAACCAACGAGGACACCCCTAGGCTCCCTGGTCAACCTCCGCCGGCACCGGTGTATGTGTGGGACGACGCTGCAAAAAGCGAAGTCTTTGCTGACTCGCTCGAGCGGCAGTTCCGACCCAACGACGCCGGAGCCACCGATGCCCTCGTGACAGAGGAGCACCTACTGTGCCTCCTGACAGTCACACCGAACACATCAGCCCGTCGTGTGACGGACGGAGAGCTTCGCGGAGTGCTCCGCCGCCTCAACCCAAAAAAATCTTGCGGCCCTGACGGCATCATCGTCACCCACTTGAAAGCCGTTGGCGACAAAGGGGTTGAATTTCTCCTGTCACTCTTCAATGCCTGCCTAGCACAAGGATATATCCCGCCTCCGTGGAAAACAGCGAGCATCTGCTTCATACCCAAGTAAGAGTAAGAGCCTCTTCCTGCATCTTCCTGCCGATAGACCCATTAGTCTACTCTCGCTCCGAGGAAAGGCTCTAGAACGCCACATACTGGTGCGCTTGCAGCAGGAAATACGGAGTCTAGGTCCGAGACGAACCATTCGGGTTCAGAGCGGGCCATAGCTCCGCGCAGCAGCTGACGCTCCTCTGCACCGAGATCGACCTCTCCCACGAGAGGCAGCAGAATCTGCCTACCGTCTTCCTGGACATGCGGTCGGCCTTCAACACGGTGTGGCATGAGAGAGCACTCTTATGCCTCATCGAGTCAGGGATAAGCGACTGCTACATTAGGTTGATCGGTAGTTTTCTCACAGAGAGAACGTTCAGAGTGCGATTTAACGGCGTACAATCGTCCCTATGACGCGCCGAGGCGGGAGTTACACAGGGGAGCTGCTCTCCCCGACTCTCTTCGGCTTGTACGTCAATGATGCGCCTCAGCTAGTAGAAAGGAGAACGGGAATTCAGGGTTGCGGGCTCCTGATGTTCGCGGACGACTTTGCGTAGTACGCGAAATCGGCCATCAGCAGGCATGCAGCGAGATACCTAAATTAATGCCTCGCCACCTTTCCCACCTGAACCCTTCCAGAAACGCCTGACCCTAAACCTTGAAAAATGCGTGGCCGTTAACTTTACCCGGCAGACGGCAGACTCCGAGGAAACGGTGTTGCTTGCGGGCGCCTTGGTCCCCATGCGCGATGTACCCTGGCGTGACTCTAGATCGTGGCCTCCATTGGCACAAGCACACCAAGGACCTTCACCGCAAAATTCTTGCGAGGACCTCCCTCTTACGTCCCCTCCTTAGCTCCACGGACTTATCTCTCTCGCAGAAGCGTCTCCTTTTCACCGCCTGCATACGCAGCCTATGGACCTATGCTTGCGAAACCTTTGCGGCAACCCCGGACTCGACCTTACGCCCGATTTGGGCGGACGAGAACCGAGCGGTACGGACCGCCACGCGGCCGCATCTCCCTCCTCTTCCTCCTAACCGCTACCATAGGAACAGTGTAACCTACGGGGCCTTGGGCGTGAGTCGTCAGCTGCCGGAGGAGATCCGCCGGAGGGCACACACGGCGCTCACGCGGGCGCTGGGCCTGAAAGCTCCGCGGCTCTTGCGCGAAACCGGCCGGGCAGTGAACTGTGAGGTCCACCGGACGTATTTTGCGCCGAGAGGGCCCAAGCAAGTGGTCTCCACGTTTCGGGCGCTACCGCCGCAGCTTCTCGCAGAGCACCCGCGAGGCTCCCAGCGGGGCGAGTGAGGCACTGCACGTTACAATTAACAGGGCACATTGTGCCTAGCCGCCACGGACGCTTGGAGCAAAGTCGACGCCGTGGCGCACAGTGCAGTGTAAATAGTGTGTTAGGGTGTATATATTGTCGTATGAAAGTGCGTGTGTCAAGTATAAATAGAACCCAGTGTGAACTTGCGAGTGAATGAAAAAAATATCCACGAAAACTAAACCAATTAACATGAAATAAAATACAAATACAGTTTTGTGCAAATCTTAGATTGCCGGCCAAAGTGCCCGCCTCCTCCGTAGGTTAAGTTAGAAATAAGTCAGTAAGTAAGCACTGTCCCCTTCTTTGCTGCATAACCCAAAGAGCTGCGGCGCATGTACCCAATGACAATAAACTCCCGCCTCGCCAGGGCGGGGGAAAGTTGAAAAAAAATCTATGACAGACCTTTTACGTCAGAATAAACTGATAATAGGAAGGTAATTTTCTTATAAAGAAAATTAAAATGTTAATGTTTCAAAGCAAAGGACACGAAATCTTGTAGTATAATCATTTGCGGGAAACACGAAACAATATAATATATTATTTAATATGTAGACATTTAAAATATAGAATTTAATAATCGTATTTTTTAAGCAATTTTAATTTTGACGTTGCTGAACCAATATTATCGATATTCAATAATGCAGATATTTTGTTACACATCATGGGAATGAAATGTACCACTTTTCTACATAAGCAGGGTTAACCGAAAACAATGTTTTCGTTAATAAATTAAAGATCTCTTGAGGATGTCTCAAGTAAAGATTCATTGCAGTATCGAAATTGTTAATATTATTTACACAATTTTTAATGTTGTTGAAATTGTATCGTGGTAATATATGGAAAAAACTAGGGAACATCTCATGTGAAATATCATTGCAAAAATATAATTGACATTTGCCACACATTTTTTAAAAGTTGGCAATTTTATATTATGCTTTTGAAGAGATTACCGCTATCCCTTCCCATTGATATTAATTGCCAAATTTTAATATTTAATTTGTTAATATTGCAAATAATAAAAGCAGCATTTTTATTTTTAGAAATTTTTAGAAGTTAAATATTTTTTATTGTTTTTATATAACCACCATCAAAAAGAAGAACCAATTTGCAAATCTTAAAATGTTACGAATCGATGTAATTTTCTTAAAAAGAGCTATGAAGACAAAGTAAAACAAACGACTTTGAATAATCTTTTGAATTCGGAGTTTGTGGTTAAGAAATTTCAATGCCGTGATGATTTTCCAATTAAAATTTTTAAACGGATCTCTGGCTTCTTAATACCCAACTTTGCTGTCTGGTCAACTGTCTTATTTCCAATTATTCCTATATTACCAGGGAAATTAAAATGACACAGAATTAAATGATGTGTTCGTTGTATTTGATCTGTATGTATTGAAGAAAGCTGTTTGTTAATGCAATTCAAGAGCGAGAGGATGTCGAGATTTTCAATCTTTTCAGTGTTCTAAATCCCGAAGGTTTTATGAAAAATTGGACTAATGATATCGAAACACGTAAATGCCAAGGTCATCTTAACGGAAACGCAGAAAATATCTGAGAATATAAAAGAATCAGTCATTACAACACCAAAGAATGAGTCATTACAACAGAAAGCCACAACCTTGTAATAGTAACAATTTCGTTACTTTGTTGAGTTTTTTCGAATATGCCCCGTCCCTCTGAAAATTATCACTACAATCCGTTCTACCCCAATTTTCATTTAAGACTTGGTGCTTTCGCAACATCGATGTCTAATTAAACTTTAAAATAAATTTTCATCGCGCTTAAGAACCTTTACAATATCAAACTGCTGAGTCGTTTCCAAAAGAAATCGCATATCAGAGAAGGTGAGGCTCTTGGTGAAAAATCGTTTTTAGAACTATCCACCGTAAATTTATATCACGTAAGCTCATCATTTCGATCAAGCATGTATATGATTTACCAAAGTCTCAATGACTGTCGACACATACTTTCACTCTATTAATGTTACAGTACAGTCTTCATGACCCTCCCGTATAACATGCAGATCATACTTAACCATGCATTTATTCTCATCAGGAATAGCGTACAACATTCGAAAAAATCTTATAATGGTTTGTAAAAAAATGTCAGCTTAAAATTATTGGCAATGAAATTGTAGGGTTTGATTGAATTAAAATTGATTGCTTGGATATTTTATGGTTTAATTAACTATAAACATACATATATTAATTTTTTTTATTTCTAACTTTTCGAGATTTCATACACGAGAAATGTTTCATCAGCAGGACCGGATTGCTGAGATCGCTAAGACAGTAGTGCCGTAGCGATCTCGGACCAAAGGATCGCGGGTTCGAGTCATGCCTCGGGCATGGTTGTATTGTGTTCGTCCTATCACCCCCTATCATCATCATATCGTGTCATCCTCAGGTCAATCATGTTACATAGGGATTCCTATGTGTATATTGGCGTATATATTAGTACATTATAGTATATACCCCATAACACTTCAACTGCATTCTGAGCGGCAGGTTACTAGTAAAAACGAGAAAGAACAAATTGCCATATACATTTTCTCAATTGGGGGTTTGAACTTGTACGAAGCTTGAAGAGTTTCCTTGTAAAGCACTTTGCCTCTTACCATTTCTGTCGTCCGTGAACCTTGAATTTATTTTTACTTTCTCGTATATTGTAATGGGTCGGTCGCACATAGCAGATGACGACACGAACGAAATATTTTATTTAATTAAGAACCGCGCCGCCGTTAAGAGCAGCCGGAAATGGTTTCCTGCTGTACCTGGGAAAGACGATTAGCGCGCCGAGGGAAAGGAGGAAAAGCGCCTCCTTTGTTCAGCTGAACCCACGCCGGACGCACCCATCGTGACGCATGGGGAAAGACGCCATCGACACCCCCACACCGAGCAACGGAATTACCCGCGCCTAGTTCTCAGAATTTATGTGACGTAGGTAACTTCGGGGGAAGTTGCTGGGGCGGCTTTGCCGCTGGCGCCGTGATAGGCGGAAGTATCTACGGGTGGCGCGACGACCAATAAAAATAGACGATGCGGGGGAGAAATCACGTGGCCCGCGAGCTCTTCCTGAGGGGACGCCGAAGAGTGAATCGATGACTTGTGTTGGAGGTAGCGGGGCGAGCACTTGCGTTGTGAGGTAGCTGCGACATCACCTGTGTCGGAGGTAGCCGCGACATGACTTGTTTGTGAGGCAGCCGCGAAAACTTGCTGTTGAGGTAGTAGCAAGGCCACTTATTGCCTGGTCGCCCCGAATGCCACGCCGCCTCGCCACATCGCAGCCCGACTCGCGTGACGACAAACGAACGATGGGACGGGACACTACGAGCGAGTGCCTGACCGAAAGGGCCATGTGAGTACGAGCCGGGGGCGTGAAAGACAATATCGCGAAGCGACCCGTCATCGCCCGGGCGTGTTCCCGCCGCCGCCCGCACCACGCAACGCTGAGGAGCCGCCGGTCGACGCACGCCGCTGGCCTAATCCGGGGCCGCCGCCGGTACCGCCGAGGGGCCGCCACAAAGGGACCTGGTGCAAGCTGACCGTAGCTGCCCGCCGCCAGACCTGCCGGGCGCTGGGATGCCCGAACGCCGCACCTGCAAGCTGGGTCATGACCGCTCGGGAGAGCGAAAATACCGGAGCTAAGATGAACTCTGGCCATACCGGCCTTTACTAAGTTAAGATTAGTTATAAGTTAATTATAAGTTTGTTGATGTTACTGGGCTTCACCCGCACTGATTTCAAAAGTGATTAAAGTAGTATTAAGAAAATGCCTAAGTCTTTCTCTCTAGTAGTTAGGCAAGTTAGGGCAGTTCATGCCTCCCTGTAGGGAGTCTGCCGACTAAGCAGCCGGGCAAAGCTGAATCGCCGAAGGAATCAGGTAATCGGGTGAGTCGGTGGTTACAATACATACGAATATACGGAGTAATATACGTAGTACAAAAACAGATATATTACTTGTATAGAGATGGTTATGTAATGCTGTGGTGATTGGATTTTCATATTTCACTGGAAATGGATGTTTAAATGTCTTGTGATAACTAAAATATTTTTTGTTTATTTCAAATGCCCGTCCTTTTACACGCGGATTTGTCCGTGTGTCGAAGAAAAACACTAGTGCCTAAACCATTTGTAGAGTTTGTAGGATTTTTGCTAAAATGAACATTTCTTGACCAATTTGGCCCTTTCGAAGATCCTGCAATTTTTAAAAGATTTTTTTTAATATTCGGAGTACTTTGTAGGAATAGTGCAAAATTTACTGTTGAACATGACTTCAACGACACTTTGTTGTATTTTTTTTTAAATCATAAAAATATAATTTTCTTATACATTTTCACGTTGTTAATAATTACGTATACTATGAGCGTTTTTATTATTTACTGCAATTCTGAGTGCAAGTTTGGCAAACGCAAAATGATTCATGATGAACACTAAAAATTATTATAGCGAAAATGCGCTAAAACTTGCGCATTTGCAGAAACGCTCATACGATGTTATTTTCAGAAACTGTGCCAACTTTTTCAATGATAATTTGCACATCTAACAAATTTTTATTCTTCTATAATTTTCTGAAAGTCGTCTTAAATTCAACTCTTAATGGAGTAAAATTATAAGAAAATGTGATGAAAAAAAATAAACATCGTTACGTAACTGCTGGAAAGACGGTGGAAAAAAAGCTTAACTTGAATAAACGAATATTAGAGAGCGAAGTAGTACGAGAAAGTTCCGTTCTTCAAAGCACTACTACTTGGTCTCTGTATTTCACAAAAGGAAAAAGCAAAATCCTCATAACAAGTAAATCTGTAGGATAGCTTCTTTTAATCTAAGAGAGTTTTTTTCAAAAAATGTATTCTACCGACAATGTGCTTATGACACTAAATAAAACTTGAGTCTGCAATTTTATTTTGGAAGTAATTTGAAATAAACAGTATATGTAATAAAGAAGTAATTGAATAACGGAATAGTAATTAAGGAATAATAAAGGAATAAATGAAGTAATTTGAAATAAAGAGTATATGACACATTTTCAAAAAAAAAAAATCATTTCCCGTAATCAAATACTACGAATAGCTATTGATTGATTGTTTAGTGTTTTCGGGGGCATTCACTAAAATGTAAGTGTGGCCTGCGCTATATGTTGGGAAGTGGTAGTGCTTCGCACCTGCTTGAACGACGTTCAGCTACACTTCGACTTGAAGAGATTCCCCTTCCAGGAATCTCCCACCACAGCAACGCCCCCAGCCGGGGCGTTTCTTTTATTTGATTTAGAGGAGCATTTTACCACCTTATCCGCGAGTACTCTTTACATTTGTTGTATGTAGTACTAATGGATAGCGTCAATTCTGCGATTACAACATATTTCCGACCCACATGTAAATCATCTGTCTTTTGCATTAACCGAGATCACATAATTCGCTAGTCAGAGGACGGCATTTTATCGACGAATGACGGAAAATCTAATTACAAAACAATTAAATGAACACAGATCAAATGAACACTCGCGTGGCAATCGCTGGCGAGCTGTTTGAGACAAGTGAACGTTTCTCCAGCAGAGCGTCACTGGTGATGAGACTTGGGTGTTCCCACACGATCCGCTGACGAAACTCCAATCATCAGAGTGGCACACACGTCAGAGTGGCACATCGTCTCCAAGACCAAACCAATCACTCCTCGTCAGATCCAAAATCAAAGTGAGGATCATTGCGTTCTTTGCCATCGATGGTTCGGTGCACCATGAGTATGTACCGCCCAGGCAGTTTGTTACTGGCCATTTCCATTTGCAAGTTTTGCAGAGGTTGCGCGAAGCGGTTCGAAGGAAGCGACAGGACAAGTAGCGAGGACAGTAGTGTCTGCATCACTCGCATCAAGCCACACATCGCTTGCTATGCAGAAATTTCTCGCCGAGAAGAACACTCCTGTAGTTTCTCAATCACCGTACTGTCCAGATCTCGCCCCCAGTGACTTTGGGTGTTCCCTACTCTGAAAATGGGCCTCAAAAGGGAGACGTTTTGCAACTTTGGAGGACATCAAATCGAATGCGACAGCTCGTCTCGCAACACGTTCGAAAAGAAGCTCCCTACCGCTGCTTCCAACAATGGAAGAATGAAATTGCAAGATAGGGTGTGTGCGCGCAAGGGTCCTTTGAATGTGATTAGGTAAGCATTGCCATAGACCATAACATTATCTTGCTGAACCACCATTCCGGGAACTTTTTGAACGTCTTTCGCACACACACACACACACACACACACACACACACACATATATATATATATATATATATATATATATATATATATGTATATATATATATATGTGTGTGTGTGTGTATATATATAAAGCTTTACAAATTTAATTGTTTATATTGGTCAAAATACTTACTAAAAAATGAATTGATAAGTGTTTCCCACAAGTGATTACGCAATCGACAAAAGCTGATATTGCTTAGCAAATGTTAAGATTTAAAAATATTTTATAAGAATCATATCTCGTTCCTGATTGTCACGTAAAATTCATCAAAGAGTAGGTATTACAAATTAGTTAATATTCGCGGGAAAGAACACCACGTACATTACAATCACCCTTACGTTATAGTGACGTGAAATTATTAATTGTGATCCCCAAAACAAAAGAACAGAAATCATTCATTTGCTTGGAGCTGCACTTGCCAATAATGTCTGTAGTAGAACACTTTCACTGTGATTAATGAAATTTAAATCGCCGTATTTTGTTTAGTATTTTACATATCAAAGTTCTTTTTATTAAAATATTTTCATTTTGCGTGACCATATAGTATTTTTGTATTCGGTCATCTGATACACGAATGAAGAAGTAATTCACAACTGAAAGCAAACATCTTGGATACGCGCTTGTGGAACTGGCTCTAAAACGTATTTTTTAGTTATTTTTTTCTAATAAAAGATTAGACAGGTTTTTACCTGTCTAATCTTTAGATTGATATTCATCAATCTAATAATTCCCCAATCGTTCTGGCAGACGTCACGGCACCTGGTATTTGAAATTGATAATTTCATTGTTGGGGGTACTAAACATGAAGCCCTCCATACTGTTTCAAAATTTTTTAAAAATTTTTGGATAAAAGTTTATTGTTGAATAGTGTGAAGGATGTTTAAGAGAATGGTGCAGGTCTCATTGTCGTTGTCATCCCCGATTTTTCGAAAATTGCAAAAACAACTTTTAAAACTACAAAATTGAAGATAAATACTTTTGCCTTACAGAAAGTATGCTGTACAAAATTAGCTCTTTAAAAAAGGCCATGTACAAATTCATGGAATAATAAGTAGTGTTTGTGTAATTTGCGCTTGTAATTGTCTAAAATTCTAAATTTTCTCAAAATCTAAATTGGGAAAATATCATTACTGCTTGGATACCGGCACATAAAAATATATTTGGTTATGATATCGCTGATTTCAAAACTAAGAGAGCCACAACAAAAGCCCACCAAAATCATCCATCCGAAACAGAGTTAAATATATTTGGAAATATATATTAAGAAAAAATTAAATATACAATGGTATGAATCATGGCTAAATGAATAATCCAGCAAATTCATAAACATATTACTAGTTTTTTTAACTTGACATAACTACATAACAAAAACCTCAATGAATCAAGAACAAGTTAGGATCCAACAAGAATTCGGTCAAATCATTCTAAATTCTCTCTGTAAATAAATTTTAATTGAAAAAGTTACCCCTACTACCTGTAACACTATTATATCAATAAAAACATACTTCTGGAATGCCCCATCCACAATGAAGAAATACATAAGTGGCCAGGATATGAAAATTGCAATGCAATTTTAACTTTCCCAAGACCCCAAGAAAAAGTGATACAAGTTTGTAAAACTATTGATATTTTAACTGAATTGTAATTGAATTTTGTTTATGTATTAATGTTATACATAATCTCTATTGTTTATGTGATTAAAATAAAAATAATTAAAAAAATAGCTCCAATTTTTTCCTTTAAATTTTCTACACATATGTAATAAGGGGCCATAAAAAATATGGTGCTAGTCCCACTTTCGGGTGTAGCTCGGGTTTTCGAAAATTACAAAAAAATTAAAACTACAAAATTGAAGGCTACAAAAACATTGCAAACTACGAAATTTTTTTTTTTGCCTCAGACAATGCCTGTTGTGCAAACGTAGCTCTTTAAAAATGGTCATGAACAAGTTTTTGAAAATACGCGTAGTTTACGCATGAAATTTTCAGGTGTTTTTTTCAAAAACCACTAATTTTTTTTCTTTAAATTTTCTCCACATATGTAATAAGTAACAGTAAAATATATGGTGTTCTTCTCATTTTCGTGTATTATTATTATTATTATTATTATTATTATTATTATTATTATTATTATTATTATTATTATTTTTTTTTTGAAAATTGCAAAAAAATTTCAAAAGTACAAAATTGAAGATAGAGATTTTTGCCTCACACAATGTCTGTTCTACATATTTAGCACTTTAAAAAGGATCATGTTAATTTGTTCGTAAAAGCTGGTAGTTATTCCAGTTTGAAATAAACGAAGCATATGTGGGCGTCCCGTCGTACACAACGATAATATTGTCGTTGCGAGATGAATGTGCTGTTATAGAATCACTAGTTTTGATTCAATCGTTTAAGCGAAAACATTCAGCTTTCTACAATTGAATTCAGTGTATTCACGCTCTATATAACTGTACCAATGAAGCGCGGTGCGTATTTCAGCCATAAGGAAGACCGGGGTTAGTTGTGAATTTATGTAATTTTTGAAGGTGTAAGGACCATAATTTAAAGTTTGTAATAAATGGAACAAATAGAATGATTCTTTGTATGAATTTTCATACTCGTATAATAGGTTTTAAAATACATAATGGTTTTATTGATATATAAACAATTTTGTGCAGCAGTGCACTTCGTCACAAGCTACCCCTCTACGGGGCAAGTTGTGACTGGTCTACGTCTCGCCGTGACACATGGAACAGAAACTAAAATATTGTTATATTCAAATATCATACAAAAAGTCTTTACTTCACTGATTCGTTTATACACTTTTATTTAATCTTCATTGTTTTGAACATCCTAATGGCAACGAATATAAACATAATATACTACAATTTTAGTACTGTTTACGTGAACCCATTTCTTCACTGCTCACAGTTCTCTCCACAATTTGATGTTTGAAATGGTTCTAAACAAACAAGGAATACACGCATTTCATCGTAAAACTCTCAGATTTGTCCGTCGTCTTTTATATCTTTTATTTTAAACGATATATATTCATTTATTTATAGTCGCATCGACTGCTGAGACTTAACGGCTTTAGGTGTATTGTCCTGTTACAGACTTCAAAATGACTAATATTTCTTATATGGTTTAGCACACTAATTCGTTTTAAAAAGTTCATAGCATCGAACACACTTTCAATGGCAACCAGACAGTTCTTGATGTTCTCAGACAATCCAGTTCTTTCACATTGGTAACCATTACACTCTGTTAATATGTGGAAAATATATATTGTAGTTCCAAATTTAGGGCATCTGTTCACTGGTGTTTTTGACATGAGATGAGTGTGTCAAGTTGGAGTGACTCATTCTTAGTCTGGTCAATATACATTTAATCTTCATGTTCTTGATGCATGGTTGATGCTGCCACACATTGTTACAACCAAGTGTAGTTGTGACCTTGAGTTTTTCCAGATTATGTTCCATTTTTGCCAGATGCATTGGTTTATAGTCCTTTTTTGTTCTTCAACAGTAATTGTATCTTTTGTATAATCGATTTCTTGGGAAATCGCTTTTTTGCTGCTGAGTCTGCTTTTTTCATTTCCTTATATCCCTTGATGAGCTGGGATCCATGCCAAGACTATTTTGATATTACGTTCCATCAATGTATTAGTTGTATTCTTGAACTTTTGTTCTCGTGGCTATGCGTTATAATTATTAGTTTATATAATTACGCGATAATTCTCTGGATGAGCTTTTGTACACAATGTTTAGGAATGTTGTCTTTGCCATACGTTTCATTCATAATGTGGTCATCGATTATAAATTTGAGTTCCTCCCATGGAACTGGGTGGATTTGACATTGCATTGAGACATTCTCTTTAAGTGAAAACTCGTTCTTGATAGTACTTATTCTATATAGTAAAGGTTTTGGTAGATTATTGAAGTGCTGTTGAAGGTCTCTATTTTTCTTTTATCATTTTTTTTGGAATGGGCCTTGTAAATACACATCTACATCTACGAGCTACGAAATGACACAGTCTTTTTCTTATTGTTTTTCTATTTTATTTGGTCTGGGTTGCCCCATCATCTTGCCAGCTTGTTCGGTCTATTCTGACTTGCTCCTTCCTCTTGCCAGCTAAAATCGCCTCTCAAAGTACATTTTTTTAAATATACTCAAGTTTTCGGATTTCTAATGGTAGAACCGAATTATTATCTTAAGAATATTAAAGAGGAGTGATACCTCGTCCTAAATGACAATTTGCATTGAAAAATTTGGAGCTGTTTTTAAGAAATTAGTGTTTAAGCGTTACAGTGAATCCGAAATTTTGAACCTGTTTCCACAAAAAAGCTATTGAGTTTTCGTAAAACTTCATATCATATATATCATAATATCATATCATAATATATCATATCATATACATCATAATATAATCATATATAAACTATCAAGTCATTCCAAGCACTTCCAATCACAAAATGCAATAATGTTTACAAATTGCTTGAAGTGTGCTTATTAAATAGAAATTTAAAAAATTACATTTGTGTAATTAAAAAACAACAATAAAATAATACAGCAAAAAACTATATCATGTGCAATTAACACTGAATGTTGGAAAAGTTTAAAGAAATTATTTGGAGCAACTTCTTGTGAAAATGGCGTTTGAACGTTTCTGAAAATAAGATGTTTTGTGCTTATTTTCACAGAAAACGTTACTTTTTCAAAAACTTTATGTGGCATCATTTAAAACACATGTACTCGTAAATACAATCATGTGAAGAAATTGTCGCTAATGTAATTATTATACGTAACGTTTACGTAATTAGTAAAACGTAATATTAACGACGGAATATTAACGACGTGAGAGACGTCAAAAAATTACATTTTTTTGAAAAACAAACGAACAGAGCAATATGTCGTTATGTGATCATATACAGTGCATTTAGCATTATCCATACCAAAAGTTGAAAGAAAAAAAATGGAGCCGTTTTCGAGAAAATATTGTTTTTGATATTTTTAATATTGCATATATTGTAGGCAGTCGATGCGCATAGCCGATCCGATCGCTTGGGCAGTAGTGCCGTACAACTTCCCCCGTCACTACTAGCTTCGGTCTCCTCTAAATAAAGTTATTAGTTTACATTTACGCAAACCAACGGCGGCCGTCATTATCGTATTCTATTATCAGGGACGTGTTACTATACGCGCTAGTGTTCTTTACAAATTCCACAGCAGGGGGTGCAAGGAGAGGAGGGCTCTGGATACGTCACGGCTGAAAAGGGCGTACCAACTGTGGGCATGAACTTAATGAGCCAAAGCATGCCATGAGAAATGCTACGATTGTTTTAAAAGTATGAGATGGTTGTTGCCAGCATTGTAAACTGGTATGTGTTGTTCCGAGTCGAACCTAAGTATCTCTGACGACATAGAATTAATTTTGCTGTATCCTTTTGCTTCTTTTTAAATTACACAAATGTAATTTTTTTGGAAGATCTCCCGCGCCTTTAATATGCATATTTCCAGCGATTTGTAAACACTATTGCATTTATGACTGGAAGTGCTTGAAATGACGTCATATGAAGTTTTTCGAGAACCTTATAGTGTTCTGTGAAAAGAGGTTC
The DNA here is from genome assembly GCA_038098605.1 of Gryllus longicercus. Taxonomy (NCBI): domain Eukaryota; kingdom Metazoa; phylum Arthropoda; class Insecta; order Orthoptera; family Gryllidae; genus Gryllus; species Gryllus longicercus. The sequence continues at coordinate 835,896 of JAZDUA010000391.1, read as the reverse complement.
AAATTTAGAATTTACAGTAGCGCTTCATTGCAATTTTCTTAAAGACGGCTCCAAATTTTTCAAAGAAAATTTCCAATTACGACGAGGTGTTATTGCTCTTTAATATTCTTAAAATAATATTTTCTATCGACTATCAGGAAGCCAAAAATTATAAAGTTTTAAAAAAATGTACTTTGAGTGGCGATAGATGGCACCTGACAAGACTATGTGGCAAGTCCGAATAGCTAGCCGAGGCCAATGGAAGTAGAAAACTAATAAGGGAAAGTCAGTGCCATTCTGTAGCACCACTAGTTATCCTTTTTCTTCTTGATTAAATACAAGTTCATAGATATTTTGTTTGACGGAATTAATAACAACTCTATTTTCTATGGCTTTAAAGAGTTGACATTGAGTCAGTGAAGATTGCAATGAGTGAGACATTTGTTGATTTGAGGCTGAATTCAATGCCTTTAAGGACTGCCCATTCTTTGCATGCACAAATGGAAGAATAATCTGGGAGGCGATGTGATTCCACTACATTGGTAGGCACGTAGACTGCACACCTAACCTTTCCATCACGTAAGAACCATCTAGTTGCAATCGCAACCACCCATCACACAGCGTGTCCCTTGAGCCACTCCCCTTTAAAATAACTCCGAGCGAAGGGCGCTTTTGGCACAACTCGCCTTGCGCGGCTGCGCGCGCCGCCACCCGAGTCCCCGGCGTCCGCCCGCCTCCGAAAAGCACCCCCTACGATCTTTGTGTGGCAATAGGAGATTGACTCCTGGAACACTCGTACTAAGAGACTGGGGGGCGGGCAGCTCGCTAGCTAATCCCTAAGGGGCAATAAACCGTGAAGCTTCGTAGAACACGTATCGCAGAGGCGTGCCAAGTCACGCAGGCACTAGATGGAGAACAATAAACAACCAACTACATATTAGGAAGTGATGGTTGCAAAGATGGGCGATCCTCTTAACCCAATCACACAGCTCGGGTGATAGAAGATAGAGATAGAATAGATAAACTGTTGAAAGCCAATAAAAAGCTTCGCGCTACGCACGTGACAGAGCTCACGCATCTTGCGAAAGGGGCGGGGACGGGGACGGGAATCGGGTGAGCCGAGAGCGCTAAAAAGGTCAGATTATTAGAGAAAGAATCTCGACAGCGATCGGTCGGCTCTTAGACCACAGTTCTTGGTTTAACGGCAACAAAAGCCATTCAACTGATGATTTTTCACACGATCCTACCGGCCTCCACTCAGCATTGGAATTTATTCCGGATGCCGGGCAGGGATAATAGGATCAACACACTGAAATTATCCGTGAGGGCGTGCAGCCCGACCATTCGGCTGTAAAACACAAAACGCGGTCCTGGCGACATGTGACGACCTGCGACCTGCGCGTCAAAACCAACTCTTCATTTCGCGGACGGCCACGGATAATCTCCCGCCCAGTCTGATGGACATTCGCGAGCGCTCCTGCCGACTACAGGGGTCCTTCGCTGCAGACGACCGGTATTGGACGTGTAATCCTTTCGGGGTGAAGTAACGACATCACAAGCATCACCATCCTATATGTGAATTCACGCCCATACTTATTATCAGCCAGAGGAAAGTTTTTTTGTCGGGTGGTAACACAAAGAAATGCAGCCTGTGTGCTACTTGTAGTCAGGCGCTCACCCCTGAGGTGCTCAACGCCGGTGACCGGATAGCAGGTAAGGCATGAGCTTGGCGCCCTTTTCATAAATTCAACGCGTGCACTCTGCTGTCTGAAAGTGACCGTCGCACCGTAAGTGTGACGGCAATCCCCTCCCCCCTTATGATAGTGTGACTCCCAGGTTGCATTACAATATACACTTGGTAATAATTGTCTTGTAATCTTGTTATTAAATTTTGCAAATTTACATTGGGACCAGAAGTAAGGTAGGGATAGAGAGCTTTAATGTATTTTTTCTCATGTATGTAGGTATATGCGCAGTAATATACGTAATATAGGGAAAGTTGAGTAATGCTGCGGAAATTGATTCCGATATTTCAATAGAAATACACGTTTTGACACCCCTGATACTGAAAAAGTGGTAATTTTCAAAACGTCCGTCTGCTTGTCCGTCTGTGAATACCACTAGCGCATAAACAAAGCATAGGATATTTTACAAATTGAAGAAATCCCTGTCCATCTGGCTAGAACCGAGGCGTCGAGATTTTGAAAAACTTTCTTTAAAATTTGGGTGCACTTTGGAAGCCACCGGGCATTTTCTAAATTTTCTCAAAAATGGCTCCACATTTTTACTTTAAATTTCTGGTACAAATAGAGTAAAATACTCGTATAAAGATAGCATATGTTCGATTATCACGGTTAACCCTGCATTTTCGAAATTTCGAAAAGTTTGAATTATTTGCGGGGTCTTCTAACAACTACAAAATGAAAAGCAGAGATTTTTCTTTCAATGAAATTTATTTCTGATAATCAGTTTTTTCAATAAGGTCAAGTATACTTTTTTCAAAAAAATTATAGTCTTCTACCAATATTGTGTGCAATATTTACAATTTTAAAAAATTACAAAAGCAAGTTTTTCCCACAAATTCATTTTTCCTTTAAACTTTTGGTATTGATAGTTTTAAATTCATTCTATAAGATGACATAAACGCCATATTGCTTTATTCTTTTGTTTTCTCAAAAATTACGAAAATGTAATTTGTTGACTTATTTCTCATGTCGTTAATATTTAGATTAGCAGGAATTGATTCACTTTATTGTATTTATGAGTATATGTGCTTTAAATAATGTTCGATAAAATTTCTCGAAAACTCAACAGTTTTCTGTGAAAATGAGCTTACAATTCTCCATTTTCGAGAACGCTCAAACGCCATTTTCTCTAAAATGGCTCCAAACTTTTTCTTCAAACTTTTTTAACAGGTAGCGCTAATTATACTGTTTAAAATGACTAAAAGTTTATTTTATTGTATTCTTTCGTTTTTGCAAAATTACACAAATGTAATTTTTTGAAGTATCTCTCACGCCTTTATTATGCACAATTCCAGAGATTTGTAAACCCTATTGCATTTGTACAGAAGGGCATGAAACGACATATGAATTGTTTCCAAAACTGAATAGTTTTCTGTGAAAAGAGAGTCACATTTCGCATTCACTGCTGTGGCTTACTGCGTGCCTTTAAAAGTGCCGCCGGAAATTAGTTCCGGCGCCACTCAAGAGAGGGCAGCGATAGCAGACGCCGCGGCGCCCTCACGCTCGACCAGGCTCCGGAGCGGACGGGCGCACCCGTACCTGACAGTTGGCCAGCGGACCCGCAGCCCGAGCCGGCTATAAAAGCCGCGCCCAGCGAGCTGAGAGACAGTCAAGCGCCTGCCTACATTGTGAAGTGAAAAGTGGATTGTGAACAAGTCCGACGACACAGCAACGGTTACGGACTTTCTCTCTCTTGGAACAGTGAACGGCACAACGGCTGCGATTTTGGACATCTCCTCAGGAAATTGTGACTTGGACATTCTTCGGTACATCTTTTGGAAAATTGTTTGGATCTGGGTTGAATATGTCTACCTCTGTAGTGATTGTGGATGGAATAAATCCATTTTTAGAAATTGCTTTCTTTTGGATACTACGTTCATAGTAAAGCTTAAACACAATTTTCTCGAAAATGGCTCCAAATTTTTCCATTGACAAGTATCATATAGAACGAGGTTTTGATCGTCTTTAATATTTTTAAAATAATAAATAATTCGATTCTACTATTAGAAAAACGAACAATTCAAAAAGTTAAAAAAAATACTTTCTGGGGACGAAGATGGCAGATGGTAATACTTTTAAAACAATATTACCACCCTTCAATTAGGAAAACGAAAAATTAAGAAATGTCAAAAAATGTACTTTGGGTGGCGATAGAAGTCAGCTGGCAAGTGCATGTGGCAAGCCCGAATATCAGCCGAGACCAAAGGAAATAGAAAACATACGAGGAAGTCTCTGCCATTGTGTAACACTATTATTTCTTAATTATTAAGTATTAGAAATAATGCTAATATAATCCAATCCCAACAAATTCAAACGAAGCGACTGTGCATACCTACGTTTATTTCTATACCCAGGAACAATAGTTATTTCTCACGTTTTCGTATGAAACATTTCATAATCAAAATTTCTTGAAGTAAAAAAAATGTGTTTGTTAGATTCAAGGTAAATTTTTTACCTTCCTTCAATCTACTTCCGCAAAAATTTAGAATATTTGCAATTTTCGAAAAATCAGATTTCCTACAGAGACCTGCACCGTTCTCTTCAACGTTATTCACACTATTCAACAACAAAATTTAATTAAAATATGTTGGAGTCGTTTTGGGAGAAAATTGTTTTAACAAATTTAAAAATTGATTATATATTAGGCAAATTTACGCGAAAAGTACTGAAATGTTTGAAAATTGTACCCGGCCTTATTTCAAATTAAAGGATAGACTTCATCAAAAAAATCTTTAATATTTTAGTTGTAGGAAGTCACCGAAAAAGTTTGAACTAGTAAATTCAGGGTTTTCAACGATCATGAGACTGCACCTTTAACTGTAACGACTTTCGCACTACCCAACATCAATATTTATTCAAAAAAGTTGGAGCCTTTGTTTTAATAATTTGGGAAATGTTCCAGGGGCCTTATGAAAGCACACATCCACATTATTAAAGTATCAGTTTCAAATGCAAGGGGCCGCGACATCAGCCAGATTGATTGGGCAATATCAGTTTTGGAGAAAATAGAATGAGCAGTTTAGAGTTGTTCGCAGATAGACAGACGTTTTCCCGTCAATCGATTTTTCGGTATCAAGACCCAGAAAAACATTCTGGCTATACCCCGTGTTAGATGATTCTTTTCTTATAAATTTAGAAAATGAACTTAACCAACTTTTTTATTACCAGGAGACGACAATAACTTTTCTGTCGGAAAATTTTATGCTTTTTCCTGCAGCACTACATAACTTTTTCTCTACTGCTTAAGCGGTAGCGAGAAAGTAAGAACTTAATGAGTAAATCGACACGATGGCCCGAAATTTTTTGTGATTTATGACTCACCATGTGAATACACATAAATTCATTATTCGTAAACTATTTTTTGTTATCTCCTTTTCCCACTTTAGTTCCGTTTCAATCGAAAAGCAGATTAAGCACTTACGTTGTTGCCCTCGAGGTCGAAGTGGGTGAAATTGAGCGTAATGCGGTATTGAGGCGGGGCGATGATCTCCCAGATGCAGTTCTTGTTGCTGGGGTACTCCTCGGGGAAGGACGGGCTGCTGATGGTGCCGTTGGTGGCGTCGACGACGCCCCCGCACGCGTCTGCGGACCACAACTGCGTCACGCGGCCGCCGCCGCCGCCAGCGCCAACCTCTATACCTTCTTTGGTTGTGGCGTGTTTTGTATTCACACATTTCTATACTTTGGTAAAATATCAACGTAGTTGTCGTCAAAATTGTTGAGGACTTTTTTTGTGAACTATTGACGACGCGAAATTTGTGGATAACTGTCCTGACGATTTTACTCCAAGTGTATTATGAGATCGACAAAACATTAATAATGACAAGCAGTTTTCTATTGACTCATTTACGACACTCGTGAAATGCCATGAGTGGAAAAACTATATTAGTCCTAAATTGGTATTTTTTTTTACAGAAATTGGTGCAGAAGGCGTGGAACTACATATTAAGACTGAAAACTGTTAAATATGAGGTCATTGACGTAAAATAAGGACGCTGCTTCTTTTTTATGAGTGAAAAACACAATCTGTCCTGGACAGGTTCGGTTCTTCCACTCAAGATTTCCCATGTCTAGCGACTCGGCTACTCGCAGCGGATGGTTCACGTTTATTTGCCAGCGGTACGGCGTTGATATAATTTACTTCTCTTCTTACTGATCAGGAAGTAAGCGAGGAGGAAACAGTAAGTGAGGAGCCAGTAATTTTCGTTATTTTGCGTTGAAAGAATGTGTTCATAGTAAAGTTTGTAAACAAGTATTCGCGACCTTACATGTAATATGACACATTTAGGTTCAATGGCTGACAATAATTCTTTTGTCAGATCTGTCTCCAAAAGAGAGAAGAGCAAACACACATCGGCTTTCAAGTACAAAAATCTTGTGAAGAAAAAATAACATACATAAATACATTACATACAGAATCCTTTTCAACGAAAATTGCACTACTCATCCTATTCTGTTAAGTTAATGCCGAATGTGTTGAACGTCAACGCGGCCTGTTTCACAATTAATCTGGAAAAGGAAAATATTATAATATGAGAGTTCTATTTAAAATTTCAATTTGAAATTTGGACGACCCCTAGTTACATAACTTACGTCGACTCTTACAACCATAATATGTGGTATTTTTGTAATACATTGTTAATTTGGAAAAAAATATATAGCTGAATAACGCGGTGAAAAGTGACCCAAACCAAATCGATAGTTGCAATGATCATATGGAAGCGAATAAAAACATGTCGTAGGTTCCCCAAAAAATTAGCCTCATAGGGCAGGGATCAACGAAAAACGGATCTTTCATGTTTTTTTTCTCTGCTTCTTTTTCACGTATCAGGATGAAACAAATTTCAAAGACATGAGAAAATAGTTGAATTTGGAGGTATTTTTGTCAACCAATTTTGACCAATTCCAATTCAAATAGGAAAAAATTGAAATTGATTTTTGGCGTGATCATGTTTCAGTCTCAGGTTTTCCCTTTCGAATATGTCATATAACATTCTATAACATAAATTTTTTTCATGGTTCGTGACGCGAACTGGGACTGTGCAGAACGACCAAAAATCGATGCATCGGAGAGCCCACCCATCTCTTTCCAATTAGGGAAAATCGGGAGTGAAACGATATTATTGTGAACGGAAGTGGCACCCTGGGATGCTGCTCCTACATAGTTGCGATCATTTATTATTTGGCATATGCTTGCTACTTGGCGAAAATTGTTAAGCCAGAAAATACTCAGAAAATTTGAGTAGACTGTTTATAAACGAACGTGTGATCCCAGTAATTGAAGAAGACAATGATTAATTGTCTACGATTGTTTAATTGTCAATGATTAATAAATCTACAACTGAGTAATTTGATTTATATTATGAACAAGAATTATTAATATACTTAATACAAAGTAATTTGATTTATATTTAAAATAATATATAAACCTACAAACAATAATGCGATTTAATGACATTTTTTCGATAATATGAATACTTTCCACATAAAAACGTTGTAAATTATGCTGGTAAGTAAGACTTTTCAATAATTTAAATATAAGTTGTTCAAACATCGGCGAAAAAATGTCCAATCACATTTTGGCGCGAATTTCAAATTTTTAAACTGATAAAGATTTTAATTACTTTTCACTGTCCTCCACATCGTTTAAAAATCTGGGACATTCTATCTGGGAAAATCTATATTTTTATGTTGTAGAATGTTATAAGACACATTCAAAGGGGGAATTGAGACTGCTCCAACGTTATCGTGCCGAAAATCAATTTCAAAGATTTATTTATTTTTCTATTTGAATTTCAAAATTTCAAATGTAAAAATTGGATGACAAAAATACCTTCAAATTTAACTATTTTTCCTGGTCTCTGCAATTTTTTCAGCTTGATACATGCAATAGAAGGTGAGAAAAAAACAAAACATGAAAAACACGTTTCTCGTATTCCTGCAACAGTTTGCCCTAAGAGGCTGATTTTTAAGGGAATCTGTGTCATTTTTTATTCTTTTTCGTATGAGCATCAAGGTTATCGATTTAATTTGGGGCAACAAGCTAGAATACATTACACATGGTGGAAATACATGGATGAGTTCCTTCGGCTCACCGATTTTTGTTCGTTCTGCGCGACACCAATTTGCGTCACAAAACACGTAACCACAGTGCGGGCACTTCGTCTGAAAAGCCAGAGCGGAGGTTGGCCGCAATGTTCAATGGAGAGAGAGAAACATTTTGAAAGTGATACAAACTGACGATTTTCAATGGTAACCAACCAAAAATAACACAATTAATGTGTAAAGATGCAATATTTAAAAGAAATGCTTCATAAATGTTTCAATGTCTTGGAACGAGGTGATATTTTTTTTGTATCTGACTGCATTTAAAATTCTTGCTGATGTCTGGGGTCAGAAGCTTATTGGCTGAAGTCTGATACGATGCCCAAGAGACCCCCAAATTTGTTGCCTTATTTGCGATCTGTTTGTTTGCTTCTCATTGCAATAACATTCACTTTCAGGCATTGTGCTAACTACAATAACATGAAACAGTTTTCATTCTTGTGGCAATAACCGATGCAGTAAGCAGCATGTTTTAAGGTTCCTTACATATTGTGATTTCGTTTTTAAATTATTGTTTTTTGGTCGTAAAACTCAGAGTGAGAGGATTTATATTGTGCGCGGCACGCGCTCACTCGACCTTTACCAGAGTCAAACGGAATACTAGAATACACTGTTTCTCTAGAAGGAGCTGCTTAGACTACAAAAAACATATCTTAAAGTTGCTGAAAGGATGGAGGCGTTTCATCCACTCTATGTAGTATATTATAGCTCGTTGGTTTGGGAGCACTTTTCATCGTCTTACTCGACTACACACTTTGGTTGGTAAATTTTCGTTGAGGTGAAATACAGTACAAGTCCTCAGTTTTTATTTAAATTATAACACATTAAGAAAGTTTTTATTGCATTTAATCCTCAGAACATATTTTTTTATGGATTGGTACAGTTGTAAAATAAGAAAATTGTTTAACAGTTTTATATATCTAAACAAAAGTATTAACTTGAATTTTTGCAGAATAAACTTTCTGGACTAGTCCTGAATTTCCACTCTCCCCATTCAATTAATGAATCATTTCTATTTGTTTTAATTGAACCCCAGTTTTTTTAATGAAATGTTTTGCTAATTTCGCGTTCACTTGAAGTAGATATCACTCATATTCCTGAAATCTACAAAGATAGTATTTTACAAAATCTCCACTTTACTGCCAGTTTTAAAGTAATCATAAATCGCTTGAAAGAAATAACGAGAATAATATATCAATTCACATTTACTGAAGAGACATTAAACACAAATTGTGAAAAGGCATTGAAATAATATAGACTAAAACTATTAGTAATGCAGAACTAGTAAAGGGCTTAAAAATACATGTCCAAATGTTGTTTACCAAATTCAAAATGAAACGTTTACAAATAGAATATGACTGAAACTTTAGAAAATGAGAGGAATGGTAGTAAAGTGGAAGAGAAAAGAGGAAATATCGCTTGTTGGATGTCTACCGAGAAACCCCAAGTGCATAACATTTGAGAAATGTTTATGCAATGACATTTTACTTTGTTTACGTGCAAGAAGAGTCGCGCATTTCTTCCACTGTTCCCATTTTAAATTATGTTTGTAAATTTAAAAAAAATTGATAATACTCCACAAAATAATTTTTCGCAAAACATTTGCACCAGTATTTTAAAACGTAAAAGAAATACGTAACTAATACACTGCTTTCTTTAAAAATTCTTAAAAATGTTTAACTGTCGACAATTTTCATACTTCTTCCATCATTTAAACGTTAGTATTCTTCCTTGGCATGCAAAGACTACGTAATGTAACAAAATGGAATCCAATAGAAATAAATACAGAAGTGGTATTTCTCACAAAATATTATTTCACTTTGCATTATAACTCCTTTCTTTTTTGCTCGCTCTTAATGTAATATATTTACTAATTTCATGCCGTCTGGAGTCGAACTAATCGTCAGTAATTTGTTTCGCAAAAATGAAACTTAAAAACAGTGGCATGTTAATTGTGAAGTGTGATAAACATAAAAGAACAGTGTTACTCTGAAGAGTAAAATTTGAAAAGAGGAGTTTTTCTATCGTAGTTCAGGGGAATTTCATATTAGGGTAAAATGATACGCCATTATAAGATTTTGATAATGTATATTAAACTCATATATAATATTTCATTTTCATTGGAAATCAATGTTATTGATGATGCGAACAGCATATTCATTGTAAAATAATATAATACTTGGAATTGTTGTCAGTCTTTTTATCTTGCAACGTTTACGAAAGACAATTACTTACAATTGAATACGAAGGTCAAATGATGACGGTTAACAATTGATAGTCGACATTTCGCGAAAACCGAACAGCAAACGGACGGAAGAAGAATGCCCTGTGTGAATGCAACTAATCCCGATTACACAAATAATTATACCAACACCTACGGCATCCGTATAAATATTAGATGCCGTACGCAAACCGCAATATCCTAGACCAATTGAAGTATGCTGTTTTCATCCCGAGCCGCTCGATTTTGGAGTTCATTTTGTCCCAGACCTCCTGCGGGGTGCGGGTGGGGGCGGGGGCGGGGGCGGGGGTGGGGCCTGGGCGCAGCGCGGCGGGTCTGGGAGCGTGGGCGTGGGCGGAGGAGAGGACAGGTAGCGGCCTACCTTCGCAGTGCTTGCCGTCCGAGTGCAGTTCGTAGCCGATCTTACACGCGCACTCGTAGCCGCCCAACGTGTTGATGCAGTTGTGCTCGCACCCGTGACTCTGTAGGGCGCATTCGTCCAGCTCTGAAGAAGAAGAAGAAGGCCGACACGCAGCGTCAGTACATCATTGTGTTTTGAGACGTCAGGGGTAATATTTGAGAACTACAATGTAGTGTGAAAAATGAGGATGACTGTTTATAAATAAATATCTGGTATTATAAGTTATTTTCATTTTCGGCGAGTTCAATAAATTATTCACGAACACAAGTCCTCCAATTGAATTCGGTATTACGACAAGAGCCCAAATTCGCGTAAATAAATGTAATGCGCATATAATTTAATATATTAAAAGAGTCAATTAACATTAAGAGTGATGAACACTTCTCTTCATCTACATCCCCAAAAAGAGAGTTAACGCAAATACTGACAGCAATTCAACATTTTATTGTTTGTGAACCTTGTATAAGTGTATGTATTAGTCATTAATACAATATATTAACCCTCTTTTCTCCGTTCGCTTAATGTACAAAAAAATATCACATTATTTACTTTTATTTAGATTCTTAAAAAGCAACGTTTCGACAATTACTATATTGTCATCATCAGGCTGAAATTTATTATATACACAATTAAACTAGATCGCAATAGACAATCACAATAATTAAACATTGAAATATGAATTTCCTTCTACCCTTAAAATAAAAATACTAATAATTCAAAAGTACTACTCAGATGATGCATCCGTGTTAAATGATACCGCCACAACCGCGAAAACAATGACACCGACTTACGACTTTTCAGATTCATGACACTCATTTACCAATTTACCCAAAATAAACTCATCAATATAGCAAATAATAATAATGCAATAATAAGCAAAATAATTGATCGACCAATTTACAACTCCCTGGTCAGAGAGACCGTTGAGAGAAATATATTGTTTCTCCGTATAAGGACCAAATGTTTGTTTTAAGAGTGCGCTTCAGCTTGGTTAATCTGAGTGCTTAATTATTATTAAGGCTTACAATATCACTTTCCCGTATACGTCGGCATAGGAATTTGATTTTGTGCAGAAATTATATAAACTCACTCTTGTTCAACTCAGTTGTGATGTTTTGCAGTATAGTGTATTCTCTTCTGATGAGGAACACTTGACTTTCTTTTGCGCATAGAAATTGTTCCTACGAAAGTGATATAAAAAATCTTTCCGGGATCGTCCTCGAGTTCTCCCACTTTCAGTTCGCTTGACCTACAGCGTTCTCCGCTCAGGAGCAAGTGCTGAAGCGTGCGCCAACCTTTCATGAAGATGGCGGAGAAGCCGGCCTTCTGCACGGAGCCATCGGAGACGAACTTGACGAGCAGCTCGTTGCCGGTGGAGCGGATCTCGGGCGGCGCCTTGTAGCCGCAGAACTTGCCGATGAGCGGGCTGTCGGAGACGCTGCCGTCACGCACCTCCACGTAGTCGTAGACGCAGCTGTCGTGGTTCTCCACCTGCGCAACGACCCACTTCAGCGCACGCCCCAGCCACCTCCGGAATCAGCGCTTAACTTAGTGATTTAAACAGGTGGGCGAGTGGGCTTGAGGTTTTGGAGGCATCACTCAAGATACTGTAATTAAGTGACCTTGAGTGCCAAAAGGATTTTGAATCTGAAATAAAATCAAAAATACTTATTTCTCGAGTAGTACGTGTGTGTGAGAGGGAGGGAAGTTGGTAAACCCCTTTGGAAAGCGCCGTAAGAAAGTTGATTTTCTATATTCTAGTTTTGTAATCGAGTAATCGGCCACCGTCCAACACTCGCAGTTACTTCTCTTCCGATCCACCAATCAAGACCAATGAGGTGTCATTCACTGAGTCTAAGCCTCCTGGTGAGGAAGTTAATGTTTGGTGAATCCATCTAGAAAATTCTAAGAATTTTCTCTAAAAATGTGTTTCTTTGACATTTAAACAAGCAACTAAACGCGTTTTGGGTGATATAAGGCACCTATAGATAGCACATTCCATTTCTGTTGAGAAAACAAATTGATTTACAATTCTTAGCCAGTTTCACTGAGGATTCTTCTTCTGGAAGAATTGTAGAAAAACACGTATTTTAGATTGTTTCTGAGCATCTACGAGTACATTGCTGAATCACTGTGCATTACTGTTCTCTCTTTACTACATTTTCAGGAATCGTTAGGACTTGTGTTGTTCGTACTGACGATAATCAAGCCGAGTTTTGTAATGAAAGTAAAAATAAAAGATAAAAAAAATAAAATAGCATTTTAACACTGTGACCGCAAACTACTAGCAAGAATTAAGGAGGACGAATCATTTCTAAAGTTCCTTCTGAAGTGTAGGGGAAAATGCACATTAGTAATCCACATATCGGTAAGAATCAATTACGTCACTAGCCGGCTACGGTTCGTTCAAAAAATATTCCACGCGCGACGCCGACGTCACGCAAATCTTGTATAGTCAGCTAGCATCGACTTTCCTTGCAAGGGCGACAGAAAAACGTAAGACGTCAGCGAATCGGGGCAGCTTATCAGCGATGCCAGACGGAGAAAGGGAGGTCAAGCCTTCGGCGACAGAAGATTTTAAAAGGGCAGCTTAGAGCAGGAGTTCGGCAGGTTTATCAGTTCAACATCTGAGCATAGTAATTCCGGAGACGTATAAACCACAAAGTGCAACGGGAATGTAGAATGGAAAACGACAGCCTGGGATGCAGAAGAATGTCATCCGGCGCCAAGCTGTGGTCTTCTGGCTCCACCTGCCACGAGCCGAGCTCCGCGAATCTTGCGCTACGGCTAGGCTACTGATACAGCGCGTGACCTCCCGCGCAGCTGTTGTGGACGCGGTTGTGATAGTTGCGAGTAAGCAGAACCGACACGGGGGTTACAATATTTACTTCTTCATGTAACATATTACACCCGAAAATGAACTAACGTGGCAACTGTAGTATGTTTAAAATTTAATTTTATTATAAACTCAGAAAACTCGAATAAAATTTGAATGGAAAGTGAAAGTTAACATGAAAATATTTGCAGCGCTACACCAAGTAAGCATCTTTCCTGAAGTTCCTGCTGAAGTGCAGGGTAAATGCACATTAGTAATCCACATATCCGGAAGAAAATCCGTCACATATGTGAGGTAAATTAAAAATTAACTTCAGTACTCGCGAAACTACAAAGGCCAATCAACTGTTTCCTCACAATTTACGAATGGTTTTCTGGCGTTATACCGAGATGGGTTACTTCTGATCAACTGAGGCCTTTAAAATGATAATTTCTGCCACCGACCCAGCGCCAGCATTCCCGCCCTCGTTGTCGCTGCCCCACTGACAGCTCGTTCAATTTTCTTCGTTTGGGTGATTTAGGAAGACAATTGCCGTATGCAGTAAAGTTAACAGAAATGTTTTTTCATTTCTTTTATATTCATTTACAATATATTACTCTATTTCTTACACAAAAGATAAAAAATGCCATAAATTTATTAAAAAAATTACATGACTTTTGTGACGTCGTCGTGGTACGAGTAAACCACAGGCACGGAGTTGTTATGTACAGATTTATTTACAATGTTTCTATACAATAATTACACTCCTGAGGAACTGGCGCTGCACACCCAGCACTGCACATCCTTGAGTCTTTCCCACCCCAACCCCGACACAGACCCCAACGGCTAACCTTAGCGCCGCTCCTGGCCTCTCGTACCATGGCGAACAGCTGCAGCCGACGCTAGCGATAACCCCTGGGGGGTGACAAGTGCCTTCCGCACCGCGAATTGGTTCAAACTCCAATGCTCCTGCAATTTTCTCTCGTGTTTCTCTCGTGCCTCTCTCGCGAGTGATCACGTGATAGTTCTCCCACGCTGGTGGCTCATCTCATTACCGAATTTTGGGCCTGTGCAATTTGGTGGCTGCCGCCAGCTGTCCCGAGACTGGTCTCACACATCACCCCCTCTGTGCTAGCTGACACCCACGTTCCGAGATGCGCCCCGGCCCGCCCCCTCGGAGGAGCTCCAGCTTTGGTGGCCGCCAGATGACCAGCCTCTCCCCCTCACCACTCTCACGACTTGTGTGGCCCGGCGGCACAGTGTCACGACTTACACTTCGATCTAAAATAAATAATATTCTTGGGAAATAGAATCGTGAACTTTTGGGAACTAACATTTTTGGTTCACTATTCCGATGTCAAAACTAAATAGAATTTCTCCATAACGATTGATTTTATTAATGTATAGATACATCAAACTCACGAACAGTACGACCTGAACATTTTAATATCTTTATTTGTCCTTAAAAAATCAATTATTTTCAATTACTTGCTTCCTACATTTTATTAGTAATTTCTCCAGATCCTTCTCCAGAGTTTCCATTATCTTCATACTTAATTCTACATTGTCCATTGGGTCTAAGTATCGTAATGCAGGCTTGTAACCTTTCAATGTCTCTTGCACTGCTGGAACACCATACTACTCTCTGAAGGCCCTTTTACTCCACTAATAACATACGAGATGCTTTCGGTAGCGGGATGAGGCAAACGGCTAATTAAACTGATTGCTTTTCCGCGTGGCATGGCGGATATCGCCAAGCTATGGCAGTCGCATTCTTCCTGTCACCTACGTAACATAGAACTCAAAGCGCTTTGTCTCGGGGAATCGCAAAGCGGAGTAAACACGAAGTAAAACCAAGCCGCCAGTCGTAGCCCACGCAGGACACGGCCTTTGTTTCAGTATCGAAAATGAATGGCGTAAGGCCCTCATTCCTTTACCTCAGGAGAGACGCCTTTGATTATGACCTTTGGACGACGCCATTTTTTCAAGCTGTCTAGTGTTGGAATTTGTTGTACTGAGACGATACATTATTTTCCACGAACGAATTAATTTCTAGGACCTTGTATTTTCTATGTAACCGAGGTTCAGGTTCACTATTACCGAATATTCTTATGCTCATTTGTAATATAAGTGAAACGGGACCAATGACTTAAGTTCACTATAACTGAAGGTTCACTATAATCGGAATCGACTATATTATGATGTTTTATGGTATTACTACAGATTACTTTGTAATCAGTATCGTGACAAGAAATTTTCACAAGAACGCCTTAGGCGAACTTTGGTAATTAGCATTGCAACACCTATCTGTAGGCTAGATTGTCAAAGCAAGAAACATGTTTATCGATTGTATTCCTGGAAGTGGCGTGCGTGCACCGGGATTGTGATTGCTGGTGGCAAGCAACGCGTTTTCACTTTCTCGTTTTGTTTTGTAAGAACAAGAATGATCTTGAGAGATTTATCATTAGTTTGCCCTGCATAATCTCCAGTCTCGGATTTGAAACTCAAAACACATATAGCATAGGATATAGGAACGGAAAGAAATGAATTGTTCATAATAATGGGGAGATATGTCATTGCTTTTTTTGCTTCTTCAACTTTCCGCTCTCTTCAGCTTAGGCTTAATCTACTTCAAATTACGTATTTCAAACACATAGTATTGAAGGTGCAGTTATTTTCAGTAGAGGAAAGCACACAAATGAATCAATGAGAGACATTTTTTTGGATTCTTGGATAAATGCCATAATGCACTGCAAGATAAACAATAGTAAAAACCACTATACATAATAAAATACTCAAATTTTCACATATTGTTGATTCATTGCCACCCTTACATAAAACTTCAAGATAATACCATCCTTATATCAGATCATTACCATCCTCATATAAAATATCAAAAAGAAAGCATCATATTTCGAAGACTGTACGAACACAAGCGATTGTTAAAATGAATTTTTTGTCGTATTATATATATATATATATATATATATATATATATATATATATATATATATATATTTCAACTGGAACATGAAAGCTTACCTCAAAAGATTGGAACTTGAGAGCGACCTGGTAGTCCAAGGGTACGCTAATTCTCCATACGCACTCCTTGCCAGGCTGGTAGTCCTCTGGGAAGTTGGGTGATTCAAGATGTCCGGAAGTTTTGAACTCTAGGCGGCCACCACAAACGGCTGGGAACAGAATATAAAATGTATATTAAAATAATTTCCATGATTATTATGATGATTAACGGCTGGGGGCAAAATATAAAATGTATATTAAAGTAATTTCCATGATTATTCAAAAATATAAACAAAACGATTATAATAGATTTTTCGACGGTAACGAAAATATATACATAGAATACTATAAGAAGTGATGTTAAATCTTGTATTGTTAAATTTGTATGTTTTTCAGTGACCATAACATGAAAGTCCTTGTACAGCTCTGTGTTTTAGAATTTGATTGCCGTAATATTTTGTTCTAAGAGCCTCGAATTAGCCTTACATTTTGGGTGAGTAATAGTCTTGAATTGATTTTGAGATAAATTTTCTAGGTGGGCGCTGTTAGCTTTAGACTAAAGCTAGCAGCGGCCATGATTTTGGCAAATCAAAAAAAGCCTAAAAATCGGAAATAGAGCATTTAATTAGCCTGAACTTTGACCTTAATTTTGGAGACGATTTGTTAAAGATTGTTTTTTGGCCGCTGCTGGCTTTAGATGGTTCACGTACAGGCCGCCATACTTGCGTTTCCCTATTTTTCACAACATTGGCTAACTTTTCAAAAGGTTTTAGCTTTGAACTTATGATAAGTGTTTTTTCTTGCTAGCCGTCGGCCTATCTAGCGCGCTGCATCAGTATTCGCCTGAAAGTGATCAAAGAAACCAATGAAACCACCAAAAAGAGCATTGTGTAAATGTATTCATTTTCGACAGCCTCTAGAAACAAACCGTTAATACTATATTCATCAAGAATATTTTCGGCACCAGGAAGGGGTCGCTTGACTGATCACTTTCACGTTCGAGTCGTAAGGCATTGCTTTTATTCAACACTACCAATATTGGAATGACTTTTGTTATAAAAATATTCCGCGAAGATACTTTTACCTTCGTATTTCGCGGCGAAGCCCTTGTAGCGCTGCCCTCTGTTGGAAGCGACATAAGTGATTAGCATTCTGCTGCCCGTCGAGACGATGGGGTCTCGCAGCTGAGTGTTTCCGCAGAAGCGACCTGCAACAGGGGGATAAATGGTTTGACAACAGACCTCTGAGATGCAGAATTTCTTTTGTGATGACAAAATGGCAGATTTTTAACGCATTTTCAGCTATTATTTGATAACTTCTTGAAAACTATGGAGTAATAATTTGTTTCAAACTAAATTGTTTACAGATAAGAAGTAGCATTAATTATGAAACTGAAACTACCTCTGTAACTGGAAAATATACCCAATTTATTGCTTACTGGTCCTTTCGATATTTTTCAAAATTTGAGAGGTATTGCAAATAAATCTCATATTCAATACGTACGGTATAAACAAAGAACATTTCCTGCTCCTTACAAATTATGAAGAGCACCTTCTATCGCAAAAAACATACTACGACTGATGCAACAAAATGTTGCCCTATTACTTCTATTGCCCTTTGTTATACCGTGTTGCGGCGGCGATGGTGTAACGTTAAGAGTATCGAACTGTTATATCCATGTTTGCGGGTTCAGACCCGACCGAAGCAGTGTTTTTTTAGGGCAAAAAAACACTTTGTACGCCTTTCTTTGGAGGGGAAATAAAGTCGGCTGTCCCATGTTAGTAGATTCACTGCATGTAAAAGATCCTCTAGCCTAAATGAAGCCTCTGAGCTAAATTAAATCGCTTGTTTCGTCGCCTAAGAAATACCTGCTTTCTCCGCTAGTTGGTGAAAGGATCGTAGCGAAATTTGCGTTGTCAGACGGAAGAACAGGGCTAATATCCTGAGTCTCGCCACACAAAATAAGGCATTATTCAATTCAATTACTAAAGCCAGGAAGTTCAGGCATTTATTTTTACCAAAATAAGGCAGGTTTACTTAATTAAAATTTATCTAAATTACGAAGACAATTAAGAAATAAAGAAAATAATAAACTGAAAATTGATACACTCAGTATGGTGAAATGAGAACAATATTTCTATTTTTTATTACAAGAAAACGGGAAACAAATTGATGATATTTAACCAAAATTGTAGCTTGCAAATGCGCATACAATGTTTTTTTGGATTCAACATTGCTTAGTCATATATTAGCATCTTTGAAAAATGGGAAATTTTCTGGATTAAATGGCCTAACAGCTAAATTAATTAGGTTATCTTCAACTCTTAAAGAATTGATAACAGATATGTTTGAGAAATGTTTAAAAGGAAATAATATTCCTGATGAGTGGAAATATGTGTTAAGTTCAGTAATATTTAAATAGGGTTACAGAAAAGATTGTGCTAATTGTAGAGGAATCACTGTTTTGGATATGTTCACAAGAATGTATAGTAGAATAATTCAATGTTGTTTAGAAAATTAATACAATAGCCAAGAAGAAGAAATTCAAATGGCTTTTAGAGTAGGACGTTCAACGAGGGATAATATATTTATTTTAAAACAATTCATTGAGAACGTTAATGCTTGTGAACTACAACTTTACTGTCACTGTATATCACCAAAAGGCATACCATTGAAAACTAGTGGTGCCACAACAGCACACTTTTCTCGCGTTGTTGGAAAAAGCTACGTAATATTGAAATTCTAATAAAAATTAAATTAAGTATTTTTCATATCATTCATTCAATTTTTTACTTTCTCGCACTTACTGAGGTAAGAAGAAAAAGTATTGAAATCATGCACCGGAGAACAGCGAATTTTCAACACAAAATCTCTTATTGCCGGGCCCTAGTAAGGAAAAAGTTTTTAAATCGTTTCTAAATATAGGAAAAACGCCTCTAACACGTGACGTGGCCAGAATCCATGTTTTGTTCTTGATACCGAACGACCGCAAAACGTCTGTGCAGAATGCTACCGCATAAATGCAGCCATTTTTTTCAAAATTGATATTTCCCAATCGTTTTAACAGATGTCGTGGACACTAGAATTTGAAACGAATATTTTAATTTTTGGAATACTTTACATGAATCCCCTGGGACATTTTCAAAATTTTCGAAAAAATGGCTCCAAATGTTTTGATTAAATTTTGTTGTGGAATTCAGCAAAATATGTTTAAGAGAGTGGTGCAGGTCTCATTTTCGTTGACATACCCTATTTATCGGTATCAAGAACCCACAAAACATGGATTCTGGCTACACTACGTGTTAGAGGACTTTTTCTATATTTAGTATCTGAATTTATCCACTTTTTCCTTACCAGGGTCCGGGAATAAGAGTTTTGGTGTCAAAAATTCCCCCTTTCTGGTGCACGATTGCAATATTAATGACAATATTAAATGTTCAATCAATGGAGCTTATTCCCAAGTTGGAACTGCAAAGTTAGTGTAAAAAAATCATATTTCAAAAGGATTAAGTCAAATAAGTAGTTGGTTTGCCGATATTGTTGAAAATATACCTACAAAAATCTATAATGAAATGGAAAATGCATTGTTTGACTATGTGATTTCCTGTAAATGACGAGTTTTTATACTTTATTCTTTGTCTGCTTTGTTTACTTTTTCTGCGACTTATGGTAATTGTAATAAGTTAAACTATTACATTGAATCGTTTCGTGGCAGTTGGCATGCAGGATTCAGCCAAGGCCACCTAGAAAACAACTTCCTACACTACCCTGCAGAAGATGGTTTTGGTTTACTGCTCTAGAGAAATAGAATCAAATTGAAATTATGATCCAATTTATTTTAAATAATATCTCGCGTAAAAATACTACTAAAAAAAGAAATTAAAACTAATATAATAATATATGTAATATAATATTAATATAAATAAATATAAGCGTAATATAATATTAAATGTAATTTTAATGTACACAATCGAACGAAACATTTAGTATAATAATTTTCAATGATTAATTGACTGTCAATACTTGGTTTATAAACTTCTGTGTGATTGGTCAAGAACATGTATCAGAATGAAATCTGTATCGCAATGAGAATCATTATGCAACGGAGTGCAGCTATCAAATCACAGAATTATACAATGTAGTAGAAAGAACATTTTATACTCGTATGTCATGTGGGTCTCCCCTAATAGATCTAATTTTACAAGATAATCTTGACAAGATTAAATATTGTAAGAATTTTGTGTATTTAGGTGTTATTATTTTAAATAATGTATCACAAGATTTGGACATTCGTAAAATAAATAAAGGAAGAGGTTTAAAAATATGTTTATCACTGGTTTATGGGACAAAAATATCTATATATAAAAATGGATGTTGGCATGTATAAAATCGATTAAGTCCGACACCTTGTGATCGATCTTCATGAAAGTTGGCACATCTACATGTTTTTCACCCAGAAGGTTTATGTGCTGTTAATTTTGTTGTAACTTTACTATATGACGTTGCAGAATACAATTGTACTTCATTTTCAAACTGCGCTCGATCTGCGGACTTCATTGTTGCAGACCGTTGCCGGGTATCGCAGAGCAAAGCCCAGGAGAGCCGGACGCGAGCGAGAGAGAAAAACAGAGTGAGGTAGAGACAGAGATAGAGAGAGAAGAAGAGTTGAAGAGAGAGGAAGAGAAAGAGAAAGAGAGAGAGAGATGTCGCGCGTAAGTAAGAGAAATTGAGTGATAGACAGAAAGTGACAGTGACACAGAGATAGAGACAGAGAGAGAGAGAGACAGAGACAGAGAGATGATTGAGTGAGAAGCGTTAGATAGAGAGAGACCGACAGAGGCGGACCGAGGCAGACAGTTCGACGTGGACAGAAAGAGACAGAAGCAGACAGAGATGCAGAGAGATAGAGACAGTCAAGGGACAAACAGAAACCCAGAGACAGAGCGGGACAGACATAGAGAGAGACATAGAGAAATAGAGAGAGAGAGAGAGAGAGAGAGAGAGAGAGAGAGAGAGAGAGAGACGGAGGCAGAGAGAGACAAACAGAGAGACAGAGACATGGGGAGAGGGAGAGGCAGAAAGAGAGAGAGAGACAAAACCCACAGAAATACAGACAGGTATAGACAGAGAGACAAAGAAACACGGCGCAGAGAGAAAACGACAGAGACAGAGAGAGTAAGAGAGACGGAGAGACGGACGGAGGCAGAGGGGGTAGGGACAGAAAGGTGGAGGATACAAAGACTGAGATAGAGAGGGACAGTGGCAGGGAGAGATGAGAGAGACACGGAGAGAGGGACGGAGGCAGAAGGGGACAGGGACAGACAGATGGAGACAGAGAGGGACAGGGACAGAGAGAGAGACAGACAGCCAGAGTCAGGCAGACTGAGACAGTGACAGAGAGATGAGAGAGAGGGGCAGAGAGAGAGACGGAGGAGAGTGATACGTGTAGGAGAGAGAGACACACACACAGGGAGAGACAGAGGGGCAAAGAGACAGACAAACACTGAGAGTGAGACAGAGACGGAAAGACAGAGGCAGTGACACACTCAGAGTGACGACAGAGACAGAGGCAGACAGAGAGACAGATGCAGATAGGCAGACAGAGACAGACAAATACCGACAGAGACGCAGAGAGAGAGAGAGAGAGAGAGAGAGAGAGAGAGAGAGAAAGAGAGAGAGAGAGAAACAAACAGAGAGACAGAGAAAGAGACAGACAGAGACAAGTAGAGAAACAGAAGATACAAAGAGAGACACAGAGACGTTTTCTTTTTCACAATGATTGGATATGAAAAAGCAGGCAATGCCGGGTATTTTGCTAGTATAATAACTAAATTAAACTTTTTAACATAATTGTTAAGAGTACTTATGGAGAAGTATGGAAATTTAACCAATCTTTAAAATCAGCTTTACTATCTATGGAGATGGATTTTATAAGATCAGTAAGAGTAACAAGAAGGGAAAAGGGTAAAAATAGTCTTATAAGAAAACGAATGAAAAAAACAATTTTAGATTATGTAAATTATAATTAGAATGGTTTGGTCGTGTGGAATTAAATCGTATACACAATCAAAAATATAATCAGACTCCACCAGGAAGAAGTAAAAAAGAACAAAACACACAAGGTATCAGGAATTTTATAAATTACTGGAAATGTAAAGGACTGCTATGATATCGAAAAATGGAAAAAAATATTAAAATCAGTACTCATATAAAACGTAATGTTGAAACAGAAAAGAAATTCATTTCATTGTATACCTGTTAAATAAATAAATAAATAAATAAATAAATAGGCAGACAAAAAGGCATATATATTTACTAAAACAGGAATGCAAAAGAGGCATTTATTCTGGAGTAAACAATTAATAATTAAAATGAATTATTTTTTTATTCTAAATCTAAAATTTACATGAGCATCTTTTTCTTTGTAACCCCGGATTGCACATCACCATCCGCTATGATTACGAATTTATTTTATTCGCCACGATGTCTCTAGGAAATGCTATCCAGGACTCGCTTTTGAATCTTGAAATGGTAGCAGTGAAAACTGAATTGTAAATTTCGCTCTTCGTACTTGGGTTATCGCCGGAAGGGAAATGAGAACAAAATGGAACTGACAATGGTACTATATCATGAACACACAGCTCCGTACTCAAAAGAGATCCGTGGTCATTCAAACGAAGGGTGGGATTTCTCGTCAGCGAACTAGTTTGTAAGAATCAATGAAATTTATCAAAATTCTTCACTGGAATCATCTTCCTTTCCCTTTTAGATTTAACACAATCTGAGACTGGAGCCTCTGCGAACACACAAAGAATTATACACGACGGTGACTTTGTGTTGCCCAGGCTTGCAGGTTTGTTCCCAGTTTGGGAGAGATTGGTGCCAGGGAAAAAGGGAAAATAATGACGAAAATGGCAGAAGGAACAAACAAGACAGAAAAATGCCAAAAATAGGCAGCAGAAGCTATAATATGCAAAAAAAGGCAAAATTAAAATCTACTGAAACAAATCTAGAAGTACAATTAAGATATTCTTCTCCTAAGTATCTGTGGTCTGCATTACACGTCGTTAGTAAGACAATATGATGAAGTTAAATTTTTCAAACAGTATTTGATTGCAGCTTCATCAATCGGATTCTGCCTTACCGAGCACGGGCGACTTGTGCCAGTAGCCGTCGCGGACCTCGAGGTAGTCGCCGCGGCACTTGTCGGAGGGTGCCATGTCAATGTCGGTGATGTTGAGCACGATGCGCTCGCCGTGCGTGGCCGTGATGCGCCACTCGCAGTGCTCGGGCTCCGCAGGTCCGTGCCCGTGCCCGTGCCCGTGCCCGTGCATGTGGCCGTGTGCGTGGCCGCCGGCCGCGCCGCCGCCCACACTGCCGTAGTGCGGCGACTGGAAGCTCGCAGAGTTGTCCTGGAAGGTTCGCCCGCAGCCTGCAAATTGCAATCAAGTCTCATTTCAGTTCTTGGAAAATAAAGCAATAATACAAAATAAGTACGAGGGTAAGTCAATATATGCACTCAATGTTTATAGTTGATTACAAAAATTGTACAAAATTGACACTGTGATCATTTTTCAACATATGCTTTTCAATGTACTAGCTCCATTATAAAACTAGCTTTCCTATATTCTCAGAAGAAAATAAAAGTATTTCTCGAATTAAATATTTTGAAGTGCTTCTGCGACAGTATGTGGATGCGCGTTCTTTGCAACAAAATAATATATTTCTATAATACATCTCGGCGTTCTGTGACTAACGAGCCATTTCATCAATCGGCTAGTCCTCTTCAGAATCATAGTAGGGACTTACTCAAAACTGGGATCATTGGGTTGAGTCTGAACACCTTATCCTTTTCTCAGACTGCATTATGTTTCGTTTTGAATAGCACATTCCCCTGGTAAAGTATGCGCCAAAGAAAAAAAAAGTACTCACATTCTAAGTCTCCTAAGGATTTCAGTTTTTGGTACAGATTCAGATCACAAAAAACAGATTGCAAAAGTCTGTTTTTGTGCAATAAAACAGCGAATTTTCGACACACAAGTTCTTATTGGCGGACTCTGGTAAGTAAAAAGTGGATAAATCCAGCTGCTCAATAAAGAAAAAAATCCTCTATCTCGTAGTGTAGCCAGAATCCACGTTTTGTGAGTTCTTGATATCGAAAATTCGATTGTCGGCAAAACTTCTGTATGTCTGTCCGTCCGTCCATCTGTGCACAAAGCAAGGTTCAACAGTTCAACCGATTTCCTCCAACCGAATTCTCCAATCAATCTAGCTAATGACGCGGACCCTGGAATTTGAAACCGATTTATTTGTTATTTTTGGGGATACTTTACATAAAGCCCCTGAGTAATTTTTAAAATTTTCAAAACAATGGCCCCAAATTTATTATTAATATTTTGTTGTTGAATAATACAAAACAAGAGAGTGATGCTGGTCTCATTTTCGTTAATAGAGAATTTTGTCTCAGACAAAGTCTGTTGTATAAAATTAGCTCTTCAAAAATGGTCATGTACATTTTTTTTAAAAAAGAAGTTTCGGCGTATTTTGTTATCGAAATTGAAAAAAAAAGAATTTCTCAAAAACTGCTCCAAATGTTTTCTTTAAATTTTCTTCACATATATAATAAGGAATGGTAAGAAATATAGCGCTAATCTCATTTTCGGACTTTTGCTCTTTTTTTACGAAAATTGTTAAAACATTAGAAAATTGAAGATAAGAGATTTTTGCCACAGACAAAATCTGTTGAACAAATTAAGCTCTTTAATAAAGGTCATGCAAATTTTTATGAAAAACGAGTAGTTTTTGCTTAATTTGTTTGTTGTTAATACAGGTTTCACAATAACTACGGGCCACGAAAAAAATTGAATGAATGATATGAAAAATAATTAATTTAATTTTAATAATAATTTCCTATTAAAAATGCCAATATTAATTATATTTTTCCTTCCTCCCTTTTTTTACTTTTTAATCAATGCTTATTCTCAATGTATTGATGTATTGATGCAATCCTCAAAGCTTAATAGAAATTTCGCAACAATGTCGCATCGATTGAGAAGCACTTGAGTAGCACTTGTTTTGTTTATATTATCTTCTCCCTACCAAGAAACCATGGACGCTCTCTTTTTTGAAACGCAATAGTGTTTATCATATATTTAGTGTGTCTTAGAAGTCTGTGATGAAATGAAACGCTATCGGAACTGTTATCTTACGACGAAAGGCATTTCACAAATGTTCGTATTTATTTTTAAGCCAGTTGTATATATTCTAATAATTGTATTGATATTATTATCCAAGCGAATGCACATAGTTTTGATAACGCTGCCATGGCAACATCGCGTTGCTCACTTCTTAGTTGAATTGGACGTTTTGAAATAATGGCTGAGGTATTAGTAACGCAGAAATGCAATATTTCAATAGTATATAGCTGTTTCCAAGAACGCGAGAAGGTGTGTGCTGTTGTAGCTCCACTAGTTCGTCCAGGAATCAGATGTTGAGGCCAGTGCTTCTTCCCCAAATGATTTTTGAGATGTCTGCTATCCCACTCGCATAGAAAACAGCAAAATTATACATATCCTTGTGGGAAACCTAACAAAAGTGCAATAATTTAAAAATAGCCGTGTACATTTTGCGTTTTTAAAAGGTCTTTCTGATCCTGCTTGTAATTTCAGCAACTTATAGATCGTAGGGAGTCCTTTGGTTCCCTCCATACCATGGTCTTTGCAAATGGCATATTCCGTCATGACAACCACTAAGTAATGATATATAAGACGTAATGCAAATATGAGGGACCCACGTTTTGTCCGATCATCGATTTGACTCCCGATGTACAATTCATGTTTCTTTCACATGAACCTTGAGCATTCGCGCCTTGTTGTGGGACACGATAACTCGCGCGTTGAATATTTTACATCCAGAAATTTTGGCACGTCTATTTTTAATAATATTTTTTAAATTCTATTTACATTTATTTGGGTGTATTTATTTGTACATAACTTCGAATAACAATGAGAGAACACAAACAATGAAAATCTTTCCTTATTTCAAAATCCATCTTTAAGGAACAGATTTCATTAAGGGGGAAAATCTCTATCTTCGTAATTATTGTAGTGGTAGGATGACGCCGAAAAAACTTTCAATGTTTGTGGTTTTTGATAAATCATTGTTTTCAATGAAAACGAAACCTTCAACATTATTTTAAACGTCTTACACACTATCCAACAAAAAAATAAAATAAAAAACGATTAAGCTAATTTTGAAAATGTCGCAGGGGCTTCAAGTAAAGTACCTCCAAAATTAAAATATCTGTTTCAAATTCAAGAACATCATTCATATCAATTGAGGTAAATCAATTTTGGAGAAAATCGGCTGAACGGTTCATGAGTTAGCGTTCTTCACAGAAGAAAGAACAGTCAGACGTTTTGCTGACATTCGATTTTTCGGTATCGAGGACCGACACATCATGAATTTGGCTTCATCACGTGTTAGAGGATATTTAGCAACTGGATTTAGCCACTTTTTCGTTACTTTTTCATTCACAAAGGACCTGTTGGAAATATTAACACCAGAACCCGCGCGTTGTACAATAGACACACCTTCACTCTCACATTTCTCTGTCAGAACTGAACAAACGGCTAAGGTAGTCTCCGTTTCTGCTATAACAAGGAAGAAGTATCTATACACGAATATTTGGATGGAATCCTCTAATAAAGCACATTTCGCGTTACTATGAAAAATGTTCTTTTGTACTTTTTACAAAAGCGTGAGTACTCGAAGTTTAAGGGGCTAATATACCGCCTTTGTTTCTTCGAAGTTACCTCACCAAACTTATAATATAAATTGTTTGGATGCTTTACACACTGCGGAGGTATTGCAAGGAATTTGTTCATTAAAACATTATCACTAGAACGCAACGAATAGATGAGTCGTGCACTATAAATATATTAAGACGTTTATATCTCGACACGCATGGTGCAACTAACATGTAGTGATCTACGTACCCAACGCGCAAGTAGATGCTTCGTTTACGTGGGTCACTGCAATTCCCTTCGCACTGCCCGAAGTTGCTCAATTGATTGTAATAAATCTGCAAGCAACTAGAATTTCAGCATTAATGATATGTGACAATCTGCAAAATATTTACCAACAACCTAAATTGTATCCTCAATATCGATACCTTGAATTTTGACTCAAGCCATAGAATTGTGTGCAGAACTGAATTTAAGGAGTTTAAGAAGGCTATTTTATCCTAGTCATAGCAACCAAATACCAAGTACCACTGCAAAATGTGGCATCGCCGACTCTGTAAACCGTTTTAAAAATAGTGTCATGTGTTGAAAATTTCTTTCAATCTGCATTTCTGTCATGCCGAGCTTTGTTTAAATATGTATATGACTTACCAATGCATTGTAGTAACTGATAATGTTATACTCCCGTTCAAAAGTTCCCAACACCCAATGGCCTTGTGTGTTACCTCCATACGGGATATGAACAGGTTTTATTGCAATTTCAAAATTATAATCGCCGTAATAAGTACTTGCAGGTTTTGATAGTTAAATTTTAGTACAGCTACATTTTTACGTTTTTTTGTAATAATGGTAAAAATGCACATAACACATTTGCATTAAAACAAATGGTAAATTGCAAAAATACAGATCATTCCAAATTAGTTCCGAATATTCTATCGCAACATCTTTTACAACTACATTTGATTCTTCCCCGATTTTCCTTAAAAGTTCATATTTTTCACCCCTTATTTTTGAAGTGTTATGGTTATCACAAAGATAATTAAATGTGAATAATAAATTGACGTAATTGTAAATATGGACGTCAGCAACAATGAGGGTATAGAAAAGAAACCGAAGTGAGCTTTATTTTGGAAACAATACAAGGACATTAGAATTGATAGTGGAGGAAAATAAATAATATGTTAATAAATGAGGCAGTGAAACGCCACGTGATCAAATTCTGTGGGACAGAAAACACATTAAGAAGTTATTACGAGCAGGAAAACAAAGAATAAACAGAGACTATGTTAAATGTGAGTGATCAATCAGGAGTGAGATCGTGTAGGATTAGAGACAGATGAAGATGAAAAAATGGAGCAGACGATGTTCTGACACGGTGGGAGTCAGATGTAAAAGGGAAATTTATTTGGTTGCGGTCTGAATTTTAAATTTGTAAATGTTGTAAGTGTATAATGTTAACGGTAGTAAATGTACATTTGAAAAGGAAATATAATTATGTATGTGGAGGGGGCGTGAATCATTGGAGGGGACCGAATTCTTTTTAAAATGGATGCTGAATGGAAACTGGACGACGTTCACGATTGCAGAGGATCTTCGAAAGGAAAGTAGCAAAACGGGGAACATTTATTATTATTTGTATTTGCTATTGTACATCCAAGTTTTGTGTTAAAGTAAAATTTATACATTAATGCTTACGAGGGAATTTGGCCATACATGCTAAAAGGGAGGGATTTGTAGCGAGTATTAGGTAATGAGAATAAGAATATATGAAAGATTGTATTTATGAAAATTGTTATTGTTGTAGTTTTCAAATAGGATATATGTATGATTATATATCATTCACAGCTTAATACATAATGGAATGTTGATAACAAATATTATTATTTATGAGTAAAAAACAAAGAGTTCCTAATCCTAGGAAACAAACAAATTACTTTACGTAAATATTTCACTACCGAGTATCTTTACAGACGGCCTATCAAACCCAGACATATATACATTTTTATCATGACGGGGTGATCTTGGGATAACCTTCGGACAACAGTCGGGTGAAATGTGAAATTCGAAACAGTACATTCTGCAGAATAATTAAACAAAAAGGTACCAGGAACGGTTCACAGTCAGAGAAGAGATTAAAACTTCAAAAATTCAGTTCAATTTGTGTTTACTTCTATTTCTGCAATTGCTATATTAATCGTTTTATATGCGAATCTAATATTAAAAGGTGACTGTTTTGTATGTTTATGTGAATCAGGTATTAGTTAATTTGAATAAGTTGTGGGTCACATTCATTTGAAAAAGGTATTTACAGACTCTTGTAAGAACGTAAAAGTGCGACGTCGAACATAACGATCATTCATTCTCTAGCATTACTCGTAGTTTTGTTTTCTCCATATTCACTTGCAATTCAAGTTCAATAAATTCCGAGGAAATACTGTTCGTAGGAAATAGCAAATTTCTTTTTTTAAATACGATAATAATTTGACTCTAAATAGAAATAATACTACAGCATGATTTACTTGGTAATTCAATTTTTCACTTAAAGATGTCAACATCAGTGTTGCCAACGTCGTGAAAGAAAATTAGGGCGTAATAAGCAAAAATGCCTTTGGGTTCTGGTATTTAATCAACGCCACCTAGATAGATCGATTTAGGAGGCGTTGGTTTAACTCCTGGCATTATCTCTAAGATCGCAGCGCAAAACACGAAAAGATAGAGGATTTTTTGAAATATATTTAAATATTCTCGCGGAATTTGATCACAAATTCCTAGTTTCCTAGTTCCGCATGAGACGACCGAGACGCGTCGAATGATAACTCATGCTGTTCTGTGTGCACGGGAAGTGGTCGAGACGCCAGTGACGGAATGGCAAAAACTCACATTTGCACGTCTGCATACTCAAGAACATTACTGAAATACTGTATACCCTAAAGTCGAATACAATAACAAAAATAGGAAAGTACATCAGAAACAGTTACAGTTGGCCATTCAACAAAATCTCTGTTGACCAGTGTTATTATTAAAATTAGTGTATTGTTAAAGTTTCAAATATTTCAACGTTTTACTACTTTCAAATTTCAAATTGTACAACTTTTTGAGGCAATAAATTAGATATATTTCCAAAGGCCATTTTAGTTAGGCGAAGAAATTTTTAGAAAATAATATATTATATTAGTCTATTAGGTACTTATATTAGTAAAAAATAATCGTTCACGAGACAATCGATGTATAATAGGACACTTCGTCTTTGGCTACAGAAAAAGAAGAAAATCTAAATCCGTTCAGATGAAAAATATTACAAATGTATGTTACTTTTCTTGAGTACTATAATCTTCTTGTGCTATGCTCTCGTAGCGCTCAAACAAGGGTGATACTATTTTCGGTTTAACAAATAGTACACTGTTATCAGTGTAAGTGCAAGAAAGTTAATAAAGTATTAAAGAACCTCCGGGTTTGCTTGTGAAATCGTTCAAGAGCGATCCACACCCAGTGGCGTGGGCTCAATGTATATGAGTGATGTGTTACAAATACATCCCCTAGTTTTCCAATTAATTCAATTCAAATTGAATTAATTCAATTAAAAATATTTTCAGTAAAGTATTTTTCTTTCTTCCGTAAGTATCTCTCTCTCTTTGTTTCTCCGTGTCCTCTCGCCTTTTACGTACGCAGCCCAACAGGCGTTAGTCCCCGCGAGAAATGTGACGAGCGGAGAAACATTCCATGAGCGACCTCGCTTCGTGGGCGAAGCCACGTTCTGTGTGCAAGCTGTGCGGTTTCGACTGCTGGAGATATGACATTGCCGCTCGCACCAGAGTATTCTGGGTTCTCATTGCCGCGTGTGCCCCTCTGATGCAGTCAGTGAAAAACCTTCTGATGCAGTCATAATTCGGCAGTGAGCCTGGGAATCCCAGATGGCACGTGCCACAATTGTGAACCCCGAGTGGGGAGCGGGGGCAGACTCTTCACAACTCATACAAGTCTGCCAACTATGCGTAAGTACATTTCTACCTGATTCATTAGAGCTGGTTAACTCGATATGGGTTAGCAGACTTGGCTAAACAAGATCACTTCCTTCACGTAAGGAAATAGTACGATAGGGATAGTCCGAGAAGTCTAAACAGTGCAAGCGATGTTATTTTGTTCGTATGTGTCGTGCGTTGTAGCATAAATTCGTGCATGGCGTCGTGTCGTGCGTTGTTTCGTACTTAATGTGCGTTAAATAGACTACTTACTGTGTCTAACTAGTAATCCGTTAAAGGAAATCGTGAATTCGAAATTGTAACGTGAAAGAATAAAACTTTTTTCGTGAGAAAAGACGCGACATGGTGAGCTCATCCAGTTTATTGTGGTAGTGAAAAAGTTGCTTGTGGCAGGAAACAGTAGTGAAAGTAGTGTGCTGTAGACAGGATTCTTCAAATTCCTTTGAGCCCTCATAATCCGAAAAACTTATGCTAATTCGTGATGGACAACTAAGACAACTAGTAAATATCACCACTAAACTGAAGAATTGCTTGCGTCATTTTAGTAGTTAGATGCATGAAAGACATCATCGGATTTGCGGGTGTGAGATTGAAAACAAAATATTGTTGTCCTTGTTTATAGTTAAAATGTGTTCGGAAGGACAAAGGATACAGTGATTTAAACAATATGTATAGATCCTGTAAGCGTCACAACGCCTCTTCCATTCACATTAGGTGTGCATAGAAACTCCTTATGTTTGGCGAGAACCAAATAATTGATTTCCACTAAAAAGCTCAATATAAACTTTAAATAAAAAAACATTACGAAATTAGGAAGCAAAATAGAAAAACAGTAGTAAAATTAATATCAGCTACATGCTTTCTAGTAAACAAGGCCTTTTGTTGAGGAGTCATGACGAAGGAAATGTGTCAAATAATTAGGGTGATTGTGTAGAAACATTAAATGAGTTTTCTAGGAAAGACCCTTGCTAAAACTGCAATTGGAGATGCCATCTTCTTTCTAGAAACGTTGCCCTCCATTCGAAATGATTTGATACTATCCGTGGATGAGATTATGATCCAGAAAATTAAGAAAGATATCTAAAACTTCATTTCTGGCCTTGATTTTATATGGAAGTTCGGCATGAAATCGCAGATGTATACGATTTTGCGATACGTAAGCAAAGATTGTATTGTCAAAGAGAGGTTTTTAAATTTTACAGACTCTTCAGACAGATCAGCCAACGCTTTGTTAGAACATAGTATCTCTGCAATTAATGAATCTGACCGTTACACCAAGCTGATCGCTTACACGTAAGATAATGGCCGTCGAGCATAATGGTGAGCAGTAAAAAATTCGGGACCATTTTAAATTTGCAATTTTTGTCCATTGTTATGCTCATAAACTCAATTTTTGTTTTATCTCTGTCAGCGACCTTTATTAAGAAGGTGAAAATATTTTTTTTTAATCTGTCATGATTTTTCATCTTCCAGAAAATCCCGACAAACGAATTCGTCCAAGCGCACACATGCTTCAGATACGCATGTAAAACGCGTCTTCTTTCAGCTTCTTCAACATAACAGAATTTTAAAAGTAGACTTATGGAAACAATTAATAATCACAAAAATGATCTTGAATGCTTGTTTGAAAAAATGGTGGAAAAATAAAGATGGTGAATGGGACCACAAGACCGATGTGTGCACCAGCAGGCTTTTAAAATTGCTGAGACATTTTTATTTCAATTTTTTATTGATGATTTTTCACTAATATTTATACATTCTGACATTTTACTTGCAATATTCAAGAAGGAATTGTTACAACAATTAATTTGTTAGTAATAAGAAAATAAAATATTTTTTAAAAAATGATCGTAGGACTGAGGAATGATTTTAAAGTGTTGGAAACGCATGGATAATCTTGTACCTGATAACTCACAATACGGTAAAAGATCAAGGGGAGAAGTTAGTGGAGAAGACAGAAAGACACAATGCGTGTGCTTGTCCAATCAAATTCCGGACTCTATCGAAAGTGGCATACATGAAAGAATTTCTGAATTTTTTTTTAGTACGATTCATGTGCCAGGTTGATCCAATTCACTTTCCCAATTTTTCACAATCGATCCTGGAAGAATATTTCTCTGCCCTGGAGATTAGTTATAAATTGTATTTAGACTTTGTGAGCTTAAGTAATGAGCTTATAGTGGTTTATAAGGATCTCGACAAGAGGGAAACTACTTTGGTAGATTTGCACAAATATATTAATTCGATGCAACTGTTCACAGTGTTTCCTTTTACACAGGTTCCTTTAAACAGGTCATTCTCCTGTTTAAAGAGAATAAAGAACTATCTCCGTAACACCCAAGGCCAAGAAAGACTCTCAGCGTTAGCATTAATGAACATTGAGCACTCTCTTTTGGTCGATCTTCGGCGGAGACCTCAATTTCAAGAGGAAGTGACCGCTGTATTTACCAAAAAACAACGAAGAATAGATCTGAAGTTCAAAACTTAGGTATGTGTGGTTCATTTTTCATTGTTATGGTTTAGTTTTATTGTTATGTTTATGCAAAATAAACTTATAAAATACTTCAAAGTAAAGTAGACTAAATATTTGGAACGCAGACTAAATATTTGGAATTATGTAATATCATGATCGCATCCCCATATCTACTAGCCAGGAGACACCAATCCTCTGCCCAATCCTCACTATTTCCTACGAATTGCCGGCGTTTAAGAGTTTTCAAAAGTGGAATAAAGACATGAATTGCAGAGTGAGAGGCTTCTTCGCGCAAATATTTATTGCAGCCATTTCAATAGGAAGTCTTTAAACATCCTCTCGTTTAGCCTTGATATCTCTCTTTGCAACTATCACGTCTTTATTCTACTCGAGAAACTCTTAAGGGACAACAACATACAGACAATAATAAAGTCCATATCGTTGTTGAAGAAAGTCAATTCTATAGATTTACCTTATGAACATCTGGAACGCCTGTATCCGCCTGCAAGGTTTTGGTCATATATTGTTTCACTTTTTACTATGTATACATGTCAAATTCATGGCATTAAATAATTTGTTCAACAGCTAGCTTCCACTTTCAATTGAACGACCCTTAAGTTTCAGAACTTGTAACATGTATCCTCTACGGTTGTTGCCAAGACTTTCAAATATTTGTGATAACATTGAAACACTTTGAAAACCCACAGACCAATGAAAATTGAGTACACCCCCTGCAAACATCAAGAATTAAGTGCATTCAAGTTGTTCCAAATACACTAGAAATAATGCCTTTTCACTTGTTCTTACAGTAAGACTAATAGTCCTGAAGTTTTCTCGGTTAATATGAACAGAATCCTTGCATTGTCGCGAGTGTGCAAACCATCCAAACAATTTCTGTTATGTGTGTAAAGAGGTAACTTCGAAGAGCCAAAGGTGGAATATTACTTCCTGAATAATAAAGGCATATGAATTGTATTTCGGGTATCGATTTGGCGATTAGTATAACGCATTGTCTCCTTACATTTGCTTTACGTCGTGCAACATTACTTATTGGTTGACTTACTGAAACTTTGCTATACATGCCATTTGCAATTCTCATAGTATAGGGGAACTACAGAACCATTCCACGGGCTATTTCTGCAGTACCAAAGTGGCTGGAATCACCAACACGATCGAGAAAATAATTGAGAGAAATTCAATATTGCAATCTCTCTTCAGCTATCAGGCCTGTTACTCACAGCGACGACCTTCCAATTTCAGCGTCACCGGACAAACACCTGGAGTTTCTATTCCGAAAAT
Source organism: Gryllus longicercus (assembly GCA_038098605.1). Classification (NCBI taxonomy): domain Eukaryota; kingdom Metazoa; phylum Arthropoda; class Insecta; order Orthoptera; family Gryllidae; genus Gryllus; species Gryllus longicercus. The sequence continues at coordinate 801,092 of JAZDUA010000391.1, read as the reverse complement.
CCTGGCGATGAAGATTTAAACGTAAATATTGAAAAGGTCGACACTGAAGTTTCAGATTTTGGTGAAACTTTTACAGAACCTCACAGAATCAATCAGTCGGCACTTAATTATTTAGTTCGTGGTTTAAACTTGTCAATGAATTAGGCAGAATTGTTGAAATTCCGAATAAAGCGTTGGAACCTTTTTCAGAAGGGAACTACAATTATTGTGTATTGGCAACAAGAAAAAGATCGATGTCCGAAGAAGGCAATTTAGAGTACTGTTTTGATGTTGATGATCATTATCCTGAGGAATAGAGATTGTTTTTATTCTCTTCCAAACTCACCCACCGTGCATTTTCATTTTGAAATCATCATTTCTCTTGCCTGAGTAGCCAGTATGAAAGAAACGTACGTCATCATGAATGTTTTGTTATAGAAGATACAATAACAACAGCTTTCGTGGAATGTATACGGCGATTTAAAAGCTACTGCACTTTTATTAGGCGTCCAACAAGGCTTTACTAAATTTTGCTGTTTGCTATACGAGCGGGATAGTAGAGATCGCAAAAATCATTTTGTGAAGAAGCACTGGATTCAACATCTTATATCTAGACAAACAATGTAACTTTGCAATCACTCGTAAATCTTAAGGCAAAATGTCCCGACATTAGTACAATTTGTAGCCACCACGTGGCAGCACCAAAATAAGTACAATTTACTTTACCGATAACGTCTGAACCAATGGTCCGATTTTCGATCTGTAAACGTCATTTGACGCCTTTTTAAAATAAAATTTACGCTACGATGAACTTTTTCCAAAAATCTAGCAAAAACGCGAATTTGAAATTAGTTCTCAAACTTTCGAGAACAAATTAAAAAATGTGGGCTTATAGCGCGATGGCGACATGCTTCCTGAATCCAACGCCGTGACAATCATGCAAATCGGACGAATAGGAGCGAATAAAAGAGTGAAATTTAGGAAAACACCTCGCCCCCCCTTCCCCTTCTGCACCCTTGCGTCACCCACCCGCAGGTTGTGGGACCTCTGCCTGCGCGGCACCTCTCTGAAGCTGGCTAGCCACCTATAGCGGACCACAAAAAACTACATGCCATCGTTTAATACTAATTAATTGCTCATTAATCATAATAATTTTAAATTAATTACTCCAGCCATTTTTGGAAAAATCAAGGGTCAGCTAGCTTCAACCTGAAGCTAGCTAGCCACAAAAAACAAATAGCACAGAAAATATCAGAAAAATTTAACAACAATAAATGAATTAACTGCTATTTAATTGCTCCATTTTGCCGTTATTATCAAACGTAATTGTTTAAAAAATTTTAAAATATCTACAAAAAGAAAATTTATGTTAGAAAGTGATGGAAAAATTCTTAAAACTACATTTTACCGGCAACCCCCAAAACTTCTACCACCACATTGTTCCTATCTCTTTACATTTATTGATTAATTAGCTTCAGAATTAATAACTGTAGGAAATTGTTTAAAAACAAACGCAAAACTTTACACAGGCTAAATGAAGGACCATCAATAAAAACTAAAAAATTCACAGTAAATAAACTAACCGGCGGAATCACGAAATACTGCACAAGTATTTGCACAAGACACCCATTGAGTTAATAAAAGGTTGTTTAAATTAATTGCTCCGGCCATTTTGTTTTTAAATCCACCCAACATTTGCGTTAACATTGCATTCCATTAAAAAGAGTATAAAAATTCGTAAAATTACATTTCACCTGCAAACCATAGAATTACAACAAATATTATGTTACTTCTCTATTATTTTTATTGAGTATATGTCTACAGAATTAATAACTGTATGCAATTGTTTATAACGAAGTGCAAACCTCTACACACGCTATAGACGTATCATATATGAGGCAAAAAATTCACAGTAAATAAACTAACTGGCGGAATCCAGAAATACTGCACAAGCACTTGCACAAGACACCCATTGAGTTAATAACAGATAGTTTAAATTAATTGCTCCGGCCAGTTGTTTTTAAAATCACACAACAATTTTTTTGCCTATTATATAGTACCTGTACAGGGGGTTGGGGGTTGGAGCAAACGTTGTGTGATTTTAAAAACAAAATGGCCGGAGCAATTAATTTAAACTATCTGTTATTAAGTCAATGGGTGTCTTGTGGAAGTACTTGTGCAGTATTTCGTGATTCCGCCAGTTAGTTTATTTACTGTGAATTTTTTGCATTTTATATAGTACCTGTACAGCCTGTGTTGGGGGTTGGAGCAAACGTTGTGTGATTTTAAAAACAATTGGCCGGAGCAATTAATTTAAATAATCTGTTATTAACTCAATGGATGTCTTGTTGAAGTACTTGTGCAGTATTTCGTGATTCCGCCAGTTAGTTTATTTACTGTGAATTTTTTTCCTAATATATGGTACCTATATAGCCTGTGTTGATGTTTGTGCAACTTTATAAACAATTTCCTACAGTTATTACTTTTGAAGCCAATTATTTAATAAATTTAAAGAAATAGAAACAAAATAATTGTTGTAGTTCTCTCGTTTGATAAGTAAAATAAAATATTATGAATTTGAAAAAAATTTTTAGTGAAATGCAATGTTGAAGCAAACGTTGGCTGATTTTAAAAACAACTGGCCGGAGCAATTAATTTCAATAACCTGTTATTAACTCAATGGGTGTCTTGTGCAAGTGCTTGTGCAGTATTCTGGATTCCGCCAGTTAGTTTATTTACTGTGAATTTTTTGCCTCATATATGATACGTCTATAGCGTGTGTAGAGGTTTGCACTTCGTTATAAACAATTGCATACAGTTATTAATTCTGTAGACATATATTCAATAAAAATAATAGAGAAGTAACATAATATTTGTTGTAATTCTATGGTTTGCAGGTGAAATGTAATTTTACGAATTTTTATACTCTTTTTAATGGAATGCAATGTTAACGCAAATGTTGGCTGGATTTAAAAACAAAATGGCCGGAGCAATTAATTTAAACAACCTTTTATTAACTCAATGGGTGTCTTGTGCAAATACTTGTGCAGTATTTCGTGATTCCGCCGGTTAGTTTATTTACTGTGAATTTTTTAGTTTTTATTGATGGTCCTTCATTTAGCCTGTGTAAAGTTTTGCGTTTGTTTTTAAACAATTTCCTACAGTTATTAATTCTGAAGCTAATTAATCAATAAATGTAAAGAGATAGGAACAATGTGAGAGTAGAAGTTTTGGGGGTTGCCGGTAAAATGTAGTTTTAAGAATTTTTCCATCACTTTCTAACATAAATTTTCTTTTTGTAGATATTTTAAAATTTTTTAAACAATTACGTTTGATAATAACGGCAAAATGGAGCAATTAAATAGCAGTTAATTCATTTATTGTTGTTAAATTTTTCTGATATTTTCTGTGTTATTTGGTTTTTGTGGCTAGCTAGCTTCAGGTTGAAGCTAGCTGACCCTTGATTTTTCCAAAAATGGCTGGAGTAATTAATTTAAAATTATTATGATTAATGAGCAATTAATTAGTATTAAACGATGGCATGTAGTTTTTTGTGGTCCGCTATAGGTGGCTAGCCAGCTTCAGAGAGGTCTGCGCGGCGGCACGGCCAGGCCAGGCGTCGTGCGGCTAGCCCCGGCGGAGCTGGCCGGACTTGCGGGATACGCAAGCCAGACAGTCTGTTTATGCGTTCGTCACTTCGCATCTCAATCTATTTTTCTACGGATATCAAACTAGAGATTCTATAATACTATTACAGACCAAGGTAAACGGTCTGTAATAGTAGTACATAACTATCTTTTTCACATATTTTTGTCTCCCTTCGAATACCATCTTAAAATTGTTTCAGGCATTACTGAAAATATCGTGTCTGATTTGGAACTGGTTTTTAAAAAAATGAACTAATTCTGTAAATATGTCCATTATTCCATCTCCTCACATCTTATTTTAGATATATTTTACTTCTAAGATCTTCCGTTAACATTCCGCCTTGCTCTAAGATCTTCCGGGTTCAAATACCGGAAAGAATGAGCGTAGTATACGCACGAGCTCTTTTATCAACTCGATTTTTGATCTCAAAAAGACGTTTATCTGCTTTAAAGAGTTCATCTGGTGAATCTCTAAATAATATAAAATATATTAACAAATACATTTATTATTTACAAAAATACACCCCCACCTCCCGAAAAATAATCGTCTGGATCCGCTCCTGCTGTGACACCTCTCCTAACTCCGTAAGCGAAAGACGATAACACAGAGACCCTCGTATGTCATCGGAAGCGTCCGCAGGTGCTACACAAATCTGGCGTCTCCCACGGCACCGCTTCAGGGAGAGGCGAAGCGATGAGGAGGAGACTGGAATTTTCATGACGCGAGCTGCAATTACTGGTAACATTGGGGAAAGTTGTATCTCGTAAACTAAAAGTAAATTATAATTATGAATTTCTTGGTTCTTTTTATGCATGTAGCCGCAGTTATCTACAGTGTAATTTTTGATTACCACTACTATTTTTATTATTATTATTATTATTATTATTATTATTATTATTTCTATTCACATTTATTCAAAAGCACCGAAATCAAGGTGTGACTGTGAGATCGGAGTCGCTAGGACAGACATGCAATACTTTCACAATCTCTGTTGTACAGACTAACAGGCAGATAAAAAGAGATAACCCAAAGATTTTGTGACTGACCAACCTAATTCTAAAAGTTTGTACATGATGTTTGTGACACGAAAAAAGTAAATTATGAAAAATGAGTGGTTATCTCTGCGAATTCTTGCACTGAAGAGTGGTGCAGTATTATTGAAAGAAATGTTTGCAAACACTCAATTCATTGACCATTTTGTACTTGAATTACAGTGCAGTATACTCCTCTATAAATCGAAGTTTTTAGTACCTGAGTTAGTACAATCTAAAAGCCACTTTCACATTTTGCGGTCTCAACAAATTACTTTTGACGTTGAAAACCCGAAAAGTGTTCACACTAGTGTAACGATTTTTGACGCCTCATCTTTCGCAAGGTGGCAATTTGACAATAATATCTCTTGAATAGTGAGGGAAATTCAATTACATTGCACAAATAAATATATTTCCAAAACTTTAATAAACCACATTTAAATATTACTGTCATCTGTAATACATATTGTACGAAGTTGAACTAAAGAATTCGCCAAAGTGTACAGTGTAAGTATTCGGCATATCGACTTTTTTTTTGCAATTTGCCGCCTACGCGAGCAGTCGAGGAAATAGTATATCTGCTTTGACAACATTGTATGAGGTTCAATATCACTTCATCTGATATGAATGTTTCTTGTTCTGAGAAGACATGAACTCAATGAGTAACATGTTGTTTGCTTCTTGTTCGTAACACAAGTGTATTAGCGTATTCATTTTAATTTGGTTTGTGACTATTGGTGGAACTGTATGGCTTCTGTTCGTAGTAAAGGCCAAACAATACACAGTTAAGCAAGGGAAAATATACGTCTCGTTATTAAGAAATGTGACAAAGAATAGAATTCGGGCGTTCTTCAACACACGCTGCATAACAGCAATTTTCGGATAGTAAACTATTCTGAAATATCTGTTCGAACTGTGACATCAAATAAAAAAGAAGGATTTGAAGCCGGCGGGGCAACCTTGAGTACTCCCGGTAAGAAAAGGCCATATTGTGAAGATACAAAATTCCACATTGATGACAGACACTTATTGCTTATTTGTTTTCCTTATTCTCGAATGATGTTTTAATTCTTGCCTATGGATACTTGGCGTAATATTGTTGGGACAGGTAGTAATTGGAGATTAGGCGGGGGGGGGGGGCAGCTTTCAAGAACATTGAGCGCATTCCTCAGCCATGCAATCGAGTCAGCTCCCAACTGTAAGAATGAGGTGGCTCGGGGATGAACAGACACAGTAGACACGTGGACGTGGAGCAGGAAATGTAAAGCGGAGAGAAACACCGAGTAAGCGAGCCGATCAGTGAACTTGGTGTGAGCATTCTCCACGTTGTCTATTTGCGAACCACTGTCCCAGTGCTATATCGGACTTGAAATCCCGGGCCCCCTCCCCCACGGCCACTTTACGCGAGTCCAGGCTCGTTCGTGCCCTAGTCCCTGACCTAATCCTTTGCGGCAGGTGGCGATGAAAGACCAACCGCCCGATGCATTCGGAGCAACAACCTCCTCAATAGTTTTCACAATCGACAGGCTGAATTAGACCCTCAGAGAAAATTCAAGATTTTTTCCGTGAAATATAAAGAAGTTTCACAAAATCTTGGAAACACAGACATCAAAGTGAAGATTCGATGGATTATATAGTACAATATAAGCATACTATAGTGCACATACTTTGGTTTTTACTCCTAACGCGTGCCTATTATTATTATTATTATTATTATTATTATTATTATTATTATTATTATTATTATTATTATTATTATTATTATTATTATTATTATTATTTTTCGTTAATCGGCCGACTAGGACCACGCAAGCAAGCATCCTGCATATACCGTGGCTCAGTTTTTATTTATTATCGCGGTAGCAGGTACTTGCAACAATTCTTAGGGGGGACCAGCATTTAGCTGGATCCGATTTTTATCCCCCATGGTTGTTAGCCCGGGGGTATGGAAGATGAAAGATGATTAGGACTGAATTAGGAGGCGATAGGTGATCGTGGACTTTTGGAACCATCCTAGCATTCGCCTTTATGACCGAGGGAAACCACGAAAACCCCGGTCAGGATGGCCGGCCCGGGAATCGAACCCGGACCTCCCGATTACGAAGTCAGTGCGCTACGCACTGAGCCACTTCGCTCAGTTATTATTATTATTATTATTATTATTATTATTATTATTATTATTATTATTATTATTATTATTATTATTATTATTATTATTATTACCTACAACGGAGTCCTTATATTTCTTTGTTTTCAAACACTATATTTCTCTGCAAAGAAAGCAAATGACCAGACGAAAGTCAGAAAACTCTACGGGGATTCCAGCTCAGACCAAGACAGGATAAAGAAAAGTGTATTCAAGAAAAAAGCGAAGAAGTGGAAGAACTTAACATTAGATGGAGATCTTAAGAAATTTTCCAGGTCATCCGAAATATGACCACGGAGTGTAAACTAACAATGGCGAATGTTAAGAACGAGAAAGACAAAATAAATACAACAAAAGAAGAGATCACGAAAAGATGGGAAAAATACGAAGAAGTTATATGATAAGGGCTTACAAATAGAGTAGTGTATAAATATAGATGATTACGAATAAGAACCTGAGATTGAAGAAATGAATTAGGCGACAAAACAACTGAAAAATGGGAAGTCCCGGGCTGTACATAATATTCCAATCGAACTATTCAAAGATACAGGGGAAGAAATCATGGCGAAACTAACACAATTATGCAAAGTGATCTGGAAAAGAAAAGAGTGACCAACAGATCTGAAACGCACTATAATTTTTCTATTACAGAAGAAAGGAGATAGCCTAGATTGTGCAAAAAAAAAACAACTCAATTGCATGAATACCATGTGATTCAGTCAATCGGCAAAAGTCATCCATCGGAAAAAGAAAAAAATATGATTTTAAAAATGTTGTTGATGTAAGCATATACTTTCTTAAGATTTTCAAAAACAATTCACATTGAAAGAAACCTCATTTTCTATCTCCTCTGGGAAGTTATGTAGATTACATTACATCGCGTTAGCGTAACGTAACGTAACGTCAACGTAAGCGTTAGCGTAAAGCATATCCTAAGATCATACTCACAGAAAAGATTTCCTTGGGTTTTAAACTCGTTTGATTGTTCCATATTATTTATATCATTGTAGCCGATACGTCACGAAAGAGTCACGTCCAACTGGTTTTTCATACTGCAATTTCTACCGATAACTTTTTCTAGAAAATCCACTTTTTATAAAACAAAGAAAATGGAAGGGAAAACACGCTCCAAATGCAAGCAAACATCTAAGAGTTATCCAATTGCATCATTACCCTTTATTCATTTACGTAGTCTGTATGAAATGACTCACCAGGAATTATTTATTGCCTTTAAAATTATACAAATATAACATATTCATTTTATATCAAAATAACTTACCAAGTAAGCTGGGATAAGTCATTATTCATACTATCTTATTTCGATGCTTGTTACGGCGTTTGAGTCAGGATACAGCTCGTCAGACCGCTATTTTACCACTTTTTTAAAATTTGAAATCGAAGGCTTCCTCGGCCAGAATCATGTGCATGATCTTGGCTGTCCGGGTGATGCCGCGTCGAAGATTGTGTTGCCGACGTTTCGACCATCTTGTCGTGGTCTTTCTCAGGTCTGGTATGCCAGGGGCATACCAGCCCTGTATGTATGGGCATACCAGCCCTGAGGAAGAACAGGACAAAATGGTCGAAAAACAGCCTTCGACGCGACGTCACCCGGACAGCCAAGATCATGAATTTTTTTTGTCCGAAACTACGAAAACATTTTTAAAATTAGCTTCGGCTATTTTACTTGGGAAAAGAGATTCACCAGATGAACTCTTTAAAGCAGATAAACGTCGTTTTGTGATAAAAAATCGAGTTGTAGGATAAAAGAGCTCGTGCGTATACACCGCTCATTTTTTCCAGTATTTGACAACGGAAGATCTTAGACCAAGGTGGAGTGATAACAGAACACCTTAGAAGTGAAATATATGTAAAATAAGATGTGAGGAGATGGAATAATGCTGATATTTACACAATTAGTTCCTTTTTTAAAAAACTAGTTCCAAATCGGAATCGATATTTTGAGTAATGCCTCAAACAATTTTAAGATGGTATTCGAAGGAAGACGGAAATATGCGAAAAAGATAGTTATGTACTACTATTACAGATCGTTTACCTCGGTCTGTAATAGTATTATAGAATCTCTAGTTTGATATCCGTAGAAAAATAGATTGAGATGCGAAGTGACGAACGCATAAACAGACTGTCTGGCTTGCGTATGCCGCAAGTCCCGCCTGCTCCGCCGGGGCAATCCGCACGCCGCCTGGCCTGGCCGTGCCGCCGCGCCGGCAGAGGGCCCACAACGGGCGGGTTTGTTGACGCAAGGGTGCAGAAGGGGAAGGGGGGGGCGAGGTGTTTTCCTAAATTTCACTCTCCTATTCGCTCCTATTCGTCCGATTTGCATGATTGTCACGGCGTTGGATTCAGGAAGCATGTCGCCATCGCGCTATAAGCCCACATTTTTTAATTTGTTCTCGTAAGTTTGAGAACTAATTTCAAATTCGCGTTTTTGCTAGATTTTTGGAAAAATGTCATCGTAGCGTAAATTCTATTTTAAAAAGGCGTCAAATGACGTTTACAGATCGAAAATCGGGCCATTGTTTCAGACGTTATCAGTAAAGTAAATTCCCCTGTGATGGTGCGGCGATCTATTGAATTTTCCTACAAGTATTTTTCGGTGCATTTAGCCTTCAGGCTAAAGCATGAGCTCTTTTATCCACTCGACTTTTGATCTTAAAGTGACGTTTATCTGCTTTAAAGAGTTCATCTGGTGAATCTCTTTTCCCAAGTAAAATAGCCGAATCTAATTTTAAAAATGTTTTCGTACTTTCGGACAAATTTAAAAAAATGCATGATCTTGGCTGTCCGGGTGACGTCGCGTCGAAGGATGTTTTGCCGTCGTTTTGACCATCTTGTTGTGGTCTTCCTCAGGGCCTCATACCAGCCCTGAGGAAGACCACGACAAGATGGTCGAAATGTCGGCAACACAATCTTCGACGCGGCGTCACCCGGACAGCCAAGATCATGCTCAGGACTGCCGCGGAAGCCTAAGACTTCAAATTTAAAAAAGGTGGTAAAATAGCGGGCTGGCGAGCTGCATCCTGACTCCAACGCATCGAAATAAGATACTATGAATCATGACTTATCCCAGTTTACTTGGTAAGTTATTTTGATATAAACTTAATATGTTATATTTGTATAATTTTGAAAGGAATAAATAATTCCTGGTGAGTCGTTTCATACAGACTACGTAAATGAATAAAGAGTAATGATGCAATTGGATAACTCCTAGATGTTTGCTTGCATTTGGAGCGTGTTTTCCCTTACATTTTCTTTGTTTTATAAAATGTGAATTTTCTAGAAAAAAGTTATCTGTAGAAATTGCAGTATGCAAAACCAGTTAACGTGACTTTTTCGTGACATATCGACCACAATGATATAAATCATATGGAACATTCAAACGAGTTTAAAAACGAAGGAAATCTTTTTCTGTGAGAATGATCTTAGGATATGCTTTACGCTAACGCTTACGCGACGTAATGTTATCTACACAACTTTTCAGAGGAGATAGAAAATGAGGTTTCTTTCAATGTGAATTGTTTTTGAAAATCTTAAGAAAGTATATGCTTACATCAACAACATTTTTAAAATCCTTGTTGTTTTTTTTTTTTGTTTTTTTTCTTCTGAGGGATGACTTTTGCAGATTGACTGAATCACACGGTATTCATGCAATTGGGTTGTTATTTGCAGAATCTCGGCTGTCCCCTTTCTTTGATAATGGAGTAATTATAGTGCGTTGCAAATCTGTTGGTCACTCTTTTCTTTTCCAGATCACATTGCATAATTGTGTTAGTTTCGCCAAGATTTCTTCCCCTGTATCTTTGAATAGTTCGATTGGAATATTATCTACAGCCGAGGACTTCCCATTTTTCAGTTGTTTTGTCGCCCAATTCATTTCTTCGATCTCAGGTTCCTATTCGTAATCATCTATATTTATCCACTACTCTATTTGTAAGTCCTTATCATATAACTTCTTCGTGTATTCTTCCCATCATTTTTGTGATCTCTTCTTTTGTTGTATTTATATTGTCGTTCTCGTTCTTAACATTCGCCATTGTTGGTTTACGCTCCGTGGTAATATTTCGGATGACTTGAAAAATTTATTAAGATCTCCATTTGTTGTTATGTTCTTCCACTTCTTCGCTTTTTTTCTTGAATAAATTTTTCTTTATCTTGCCTTGGTCTGGGCTGGAATCCCCGTAGAGTTTTCTGACTTTCGTCTGGTCATTTGCTTTCTTTGCAGAGAAATATAATGTTTGAAAAGAAAGAAATATAAGGACTCCGTTATACATAATAATAATAATAATAATAATAATAATAATAATAATAATAATAATACTAATAATAGGCACGCTTTTGGAGTAAAAACCAAAGTATGTACACTATAGTATTGCTTATATCGTACTATATAATACATCGAATCTTCACTTCGATGTCTGTGTTTCCAAGATTTTGTGAAACTTCTTTATATTTCACGGAAAAAATCTTGAATTTTCTCTGAGGGTCTAATTCATCCTGTCGATTGTGAAAACTATTGAGGAGGTTGTTGCTCCGAATGCATCGGGCGGTTGGTCTTTCATCGCCACCTGCCGCAAAGGATTAGGTCAGGGACTAGGGCACGAACGAGCCTGGACTCGCGTAAAGTGGCCGTGGGGGAGGGGGCCCGGGATTTCAAGTCCGATATGGCACTGGGACAGTGGTTCGCAAATAGACAACGTGGAGAATGCTCACACCAAGTTCACTGATCGGCTCGCTTACTCGGTTCTTTTTCTCCGCTTTACACTTCCTGCTCCACGTCCACGTGTTTACTGCGTGTCTGTTCATCCCCAAGCCACATCATTCTTTTAGTTGGGAGCTGACTCGATTGCGAGACTGAGGAAGTTGTTGGAAGCTTCCTTCCCCTCCCGCCTAATTTGCAACTACAAGCTGTCCCAAATACATTACGCCAAGTATCCGTAGGCAAGAATTAAAACATCATACGAGAATAAGGAAAACAAATAAGCAATAAGTGGATGTTATCAATGTAGATTTTTTTATCTTCACAATATGGCCTTTTCTTACCGGGAGTACTCAAGGCTGCCCCGCCGGCTTCAAATCCTTCTTTTTTAATTAATGTCACAGTTCGAACAGATACTTCAGTATAGTTTACTACCCGAAAATTGCTGTAATGCAGCGTGTGTTGAAGAACGCCCGAATTCTTTTCTTTGTCACATTTCTTAATAACGAGACGTATATTTTCCATAGCTTAACTGTGTATTGTTTGGCCTTTTCTACGAACAGAAGCCATACCGTTCCACCAAAGTTACAAACCAAATTAAAATGAATACGCTATACACTTGTGTTACGAACAAGAAGCAATCAACATGTCACTCATTGAGTTCATGTCTTCTCAGAACAAGACACATTCTATATTAGATGAAGTGATATTGAACCTCATACAATGTTGTCAAAGCAGATATACTATTTCCTCGACTGCTCGCGTAGGCGGAAAATTGCAAAACACGTCATTATGCTGAATACTTACACTGTAGGTTTTCGGCGAATTCTTTAGTTCTACCTCGTATGTACGACAGATGACAGTAATATTTAAATATGTGGTTTCGTAAAGTTTTGGAAACATATTTATTTGTGCAATGTAATTGAATTTCCCTCACTATTCAAGAGAGATTGTTGTCAAATTGCCGCCTTGCGAAAGATGAGGCGTCAAAAATCGTTACACTAGTGTGAACACTTTTCAGGTTTTCAACGTCAAAAGTAATTTGTTGAGACCGCAAAGTGTGAAAGTGGCTTTTAGATTGTACTATCTCAGGTACTAAAAACTTCGATTTATAGAGGAGTATACTGCACTATAATTCATGTACAAAATGGCCAATGAATTGAGTGTTTGTAAACATTTCTTTCAATAATATTTTAGATCCTCCAATAATCACTACGAAAATCAGAATTTCAACGTTTTTTTTTGCATTAGAATCGCTTACAACACTACCAACAAAAAAATCGCTGCCATCATCTCGAAAAACGAAAAGGAGATTGTTGCCTTCTAATCTCATGATTTGAAAAATGGAAAACAAGAGACGCTGAGTGATCCATCAAAAACAAAATTCGAAAGCTGCAGAACTCGTCAGTGCAATAAGTCGCAGAGACAACCACTCATTTGTCATAATTTATTTTTTCATGTTACAAACATAAGATGTACAAATTTTTAGAATTTCGTTGGTCAGTCACAAAAGCTTTGTGTTCTCTCTCTTGTATCTGCCTGTTAGTCTGTACAACAGAGATTGTGAAAGTATTGCATGTCTGTCCTACCGACTCCGATCTCACAGGTCTACCCTTGATTTCGGTACTTTTAAATAAATGTAAATAGAAATAATAATAATTATTATTATAATAATTACACTGTAGATAACTGCGGCTACATGCATAAAAAGTACCAAGAAATTCAAAATTATAATTTAATTTTAGTTTACGAGATAAAACTTTCCCCAATGTTACCAGTAATTGTACCTCGCGGCATGAAAATTCGTCACCCTCTCATCGTTTCGCCTCTCTCCCTAAAGCGTTGCCGTGGGAGACGCCAGAAGTGTGCAGGATCTGCGGTCGCTTCCGATGACATACGAGGGTCTATGTTATTGCCTTCCGCTTACGGAGTTAGGAGAAGTGTCACTCACAGCAGGAGCGGATCCAGCCAATTATTTTTCGGGAGGTGGAGGTATATTTTTGTATACATATATTTTTGTAAATAATAAATGAATTTATTATTATATTGTATATTATTTAGAGATTCACCAAATGAACCCTTTAAAGCAGGTACGCGTCGTTTTCAGATCAAAAATAGAGTTGTATGATAAAAGAGCTCGTGCTCCGTTCATTTTTTCGGTATTTGACAACGGAAGATCTTAGAGCAAGGTTGTGTGATAACAGAAAACCTTAGAAGTAAAATATATCTAAAATAAGATGTGAGGAGATGTAATAATGCTGATATTTGAGTGCTATACTCCGCTCAATTTTTTCAGTATTTGACAACGGAAGATCTTAGAGCAAGGTTGTGTGATAACAGAAGACCTTAGAAGTAAAATATATCTTAAATAAGATGTGAGGAGATGAAATAATGCTGATATTTACACAATGAGTTCCTTTTTTTTAAAAAAATAGTTCCAAATCGGAATCGATGTTTTGAGTAATGCCTCAAACAATTTTAAGATGGCATTCGAAGGAAGACAGAAATATGTGAAAAAGATAGTTATGTACTACTATTACAGACCGTTTACCTCGGTCTATAATAGTAGTAGTATAAAATCTCTAGTTTGATATCCGTGGAAAAATAGATTGAGATGCAAAGTGACGAACGCATAAACCGAGTGTGTGGCTTGCGTGTCCCGCAAGTCTCGCCTCCTCCGTCGAGGCTGGCCGCATGCCGCCGGGCCTGGCCGCGCTGCCGCGCTGACAGAGGGCCCACAACAAACGGGTGGGTGACGCAACAGCGCAGAAGGGGAAGGGGGGCGAGGTGTTTTCGTAAATTTCACTTTACGACGCTCCTATTCGTCCGATTTGCATGATTGTCACGGCGTTGGATTCAGGAAGCATGTCGCCATCGCGCTATAAGCCCACATTTTTTAATTTGTTCTCGGAAGTTGGAGAACTAATTTCAAATTCGCGTTTTTGCTAGATTTTTGGAAAAATGTCATCGTAGCGTAAATTCTATTTTAAAAAGGCGTCAAATGCCGTTTACAGATCGAAAATCGGACCATTGGTTCAGACGTTATCAGTGAAGTAAATTTTACTTATTTTGGTGCTGCCACGTGGTGGCCGCAAATTGTACTAGTGTCGGTACATTTAGCCTTAAACACGTTGACGTCTTCGTTTTTTCTACATCAAACTCGAACTGATGAACAATTGCGTGAAGGCGATAGATAAAAATGGGTCAGGATTACCGTAAATATAAGAGCAAATTCCTGAGGAACAGTGAGGCGAAAATAAGGGAGGGTATATTTGTAAGATCACAAATAAAGGATACTATGAAAGATCATGACTTTGAGGTAAGTTTGGATGGTCTTGATAAGGTTGCATTGACGTCATTTCAAATGATCGTAACTGAATTCCTTGAGAAATATAAAGAACTAGTGTCTGAACTCCTTATTAATTATAAAGCTCTGAGTTGCAAGGTATCCCTTAATTTTTTTTGTATTCACACTTAGAGATCACTTTAAAACAGGATGACCTTCCTAATCACATTACAATGAATTTTTACCCGTTGCAAATAAAAGGTCCGCAAATTTGAAACCAGAGCATCATATTCCATAAGAAACAGCAATTCTATTTAAGAGGCAAAACGTTAAATTTTGTCGAATAGTGTTATTAGTGATAACGGGTGCCTTAACTGCTAAATTCAGTAATCCCGTAAGCGTAGTGTATGCGTTTTTCTTGAGAGGTGGCAGTGATCTTGACTGGATAGTGAGATCCGATACCGACCTACTGTCGACCAACGGTATTTGTCTCCACCAGGTATTTCCCCCTAGCGGGGCTCCGCCCCGACTAGGACAAGTTCTAAGCAGCATGTGTGGTAGTGAAGAGCATGCAAGTGTACGTAAGTAAGGGGTTTCACGAAGCTTTTTTCTCTGCCTGCCAGATGTCTAAAACTAACATGCAACACACACCGTGCTGGATACTCGGATTGGTATGAAATTTTATCAGCTTGCTCAACACCTTTCAAATTCAAACATAGTTAAGTGTTATGAAGCATTAGTGTTTGCCCACAGGGGTGAAGGTAAGATAGGGAAATTGGCAATACTCTGCCAGGCCACTTGGAGCGCTGCGAGTGACATTTGTTTCCAACGTTTAACATTGAGGGTGCACTTCTATGCTTTATTGTTCTGTGTGTTTGCCACACTTAGTATTGAAACCTTTCTTGACATGGCGCCGTCGGTCCTGTGGTCGTTGCTCTTACGACGCGACACCGTTATCTGTCGCCAGTGTCCATTTTCTCGAAGAGCACGCTTGGCGACAATAACTAAAGTTAACGTGGCAATAAATAAATAAAAAATAAATATATGCATACATTTCGCTTTTGCATTTCAGAAACAAAATATTTACAATAATCGACAATAATTTACAATAATTACAATAACACGTTGTTCGGGGAGGGAACGTCGAAACTTCGCGAAAATAAGTGATTTTGTAGGAAACATTTATTTTATACATACGAGTATAATGGGGTATACCAAAATTTCTCTTTTCATACAGTAGACCTGCGTGCCAAATTTAATCATAGGACTTTTCTACATCAAGGAAAATAGCTAACGTGTATTTATGCTGGTGAAATGCGTTTGCTATATTTTCAGTTAATATTACAAGCTGCTGAGTGTAGAGTTATGTTCACGAAATCCGGATTGTTCTTTTGGAATTATATTGTTTTCCTATAGGAATCTATTTATCCTTTTATGAATTAATTTTTCAAATACTTTTCCTATGGTTCTTGTCAGTTTTGCATATCGCTATGAAACCTGCTATTGTTGTCAGTGAGAGCTCCTTCAGAATCTACATAGTTATTTGATCATTGTCAGCTGATTTATTTAATTTTAATTTATAAATTATTTTACGTGTATCAGATGGAGATATAAACGTTATATTTTGAGAAACCGTTGCGAGTGGAAAAGATAAAACCTTTTCAATTTGCCTACTTTGATTCATAATTTCCGGTTTATTTTGGGTGTTGGCAACATTTGTTGCTTCATAATAATTGGCTCAAGACGAAGCTTTTTGTTTATTATAAGTTATTTTAATAGCTTTGTTATTTATTGGTTTTTAAGGTACTAATTTATTACTTTCACTAAAAAGTATTGGATTATTTTCTGCGTTTTTACGTACCATATAAAAGCATTTCCGAGCCAAAAAATAATAAAACTCGTATTTTCCCCTTGGAGTTATAAATACCATATTTTTCGCTCCCTCCTTTTAAAAGTATAGATGAAAAGATTGATTGATACTATTACGATATTCCCATTTAATACTTTTTCTCATTACTTGCAGCATTCAGATAGGTTGCAATTATTTGTGATACTTTAAAAAGATATATCAGGTCGAAAAACTGAAAAGTGTGAATAATGCAGATTATTTAAACGTCAAAGTAATTATGTAATTTTATATGTATTTTGTATTTTGGGTCGATAGTCAGACTCTGCCGGTCAGATAGGGGTGTCCCTCATGCTAGGACTTAGTTAAATTCCCATACTTACGAGCGATATGTGGTGAACATGACGTATTTCCTTTCTTTCACCATAACTAGCAAGATCCGCCTGCCTGAGCTATTCTTCCTCACAGAAACTGGGACGATTTTAAAGGAAAGCTACAACTCTACCGGGAATCGAACCCGGTATCTCGCCCCAGAAAGTTAATACGCTGCCTAAGAACCATCATGTAATTTTATTCTAATAATACTAGAACGACGGGGGTAGTCATTTTGTTTTAAAATTTTAGTTTAATTTTGGGATTATAGACGTATTTTTGTTTTGGGACTATTAATATATTTGGATGTTCTTTAAAATCCCGAAATATAAATCTATTAGACACAATTTTTCTAGATAATAGTATACCTTCGACGACGGGTAGCAATCAAAGTGACTGCTCGTTTTAAACGCTACTGGGTCGACGACAAATGGCACGAGCTCTCACTGTCAAATCTTCTTTCAGACGCTGGACTATCCAAGTACTTTATATCATCATCAATTTAGCTGGAATGCATTCTGTATGAAAAGGTCTCGGAAAATAATCCGCCCCGCAGTTGTATTTAATGAACCTGGCTGAAGAACATCGCGCGCCTTTGTTATAGGCTGGAAACATTCCAAGAGTGCAACGTTTGTCGCAGAGTACGTCGGTAATAACAAACATTCAAGGAACAAATAAGAGTTGAAAGAATGAAATAAGATATTTTAAAAACAATACGTGCAATGACACTTGTTCTGGGTGCAGGAAAGTAGTTGGCAATAGGCAAATGTGGTGACATAGAAAAAAGTGGTCTGTTTGACTTGTAAGTCAAAATAATTAAATATGCCGTGTGAGAGGTGGGTGCTACATGAGTACCGCGTCTGCACTCGCACGCACGACACGAGACGCGCAGTGCTCATACATTACTTATCGAAGCAGCCGGTCGCTATATTTTTTGACGAGTCAGTGGTTAAATTCAACCCTGCCGTAGCAGCTCCTTTCGAAAATCTGTCACCGTTAAGTCTCGCCTCCTGGTGAAAGATCTGAACAGGAAGAAATTCTCTCCCTGAGCCAACTCAGCTGGTAAATTGAAGTACAAGGAGTAAGCATATGATAAAGAGGCATGGAAGTAGGGTGTAGAAAACTGCCATTAAGGTGTAAAAAACGCTAATTAGATAGAGAAATAGGCAATAATGTCTACGCACACCTGGTGCGGCATCCCTTCGCCTCATGGTGTCCGCCCCGCGACGCCGCGCACACCCGTGCGTCAGATCGATGCTAGATCAAGATCATAGAGCAAGTCGTGTTTGCAAGAGCACGACCCCCTGCGCACACTGCGTGTGAGCCCTCACTGACGTTGCGCTCGGGCCGAGGGGGCAAATTGGCTGTGGCGCGCGCGCGGGTTTGACGGTAGCGGCGAGGATCCTCGACAAGGCCAGTGCAGGGGATGTCGAAATAAAAGTCAGTATTCTAGAAGTATTTTTTTAATTCTTAAAAACGACTTCAAACGTTTCTTTAAATGTTTGTATCGGTACTGACTGCCAAAGCAATAAACGAGCATAATATATGAATTATATCAGTGCCATTTGATTGATGTCTTCGGCACATCGCAAATTATATTTTCAAACCTGATGATCTTCTCCCCCATACGTCACATACAGTTTTTACTATTTTTGACTAAATAAATCTAAATATGCACCTTTTGCGCGGTGTTATCATTTATTTTTCACTTGTATTTCATGATTGAATGTATTTATGACAAGCTTCAAACGACTTCTAATAAAATTTCTCTACAATTAAAGGTACTTAAAGTAAAAAAAAACAGAATATATTTTCAAAGCATGAGCAAACGCAATTTTCTCGACGTTTGTCGTTCATTAATTGTTCATTAATAGTTCATTAATTTTTAATATGAGTTAAGTTTTTTTCTATGATATTTCATCGACGTTCAATTAAGACGAGATCTAAAAAATAAGAAACCTTGAAAAAGTAGTGAAATTTTATATATAAACAATTATAGTAAAGACCGAGCGAAGTGGCTCAGTGCGTAGCACACTGACTTCGTAATCGGGAGGTCCGGGTTCGATTCCCGGGCCGGCCATCCTGACCGGGGTTTTCGTGGTTTCCCTAGGTCATAAAGGCGAATGCTGGGATGGTTCCAAAAGTCCACGATCATCTATCGCCTCCTAATCCATTCCTATCATCTTTCATCTTCCATACCCCCGGGCTAACAACCATGGGGGATAAAAATCGGATCCAGCTAAATGCTGGTCCCCCCTAAGAATTGTTGCAAGCACCTGCTACCGCGATAATAAATAAAAACTGAGCCACGGTATATGCAGGATGCTTGTTTGCATGGTCCTAGTCGGCCGATTAACGAAAAAAAAATTATAGTAAAGAAAAATACATTTTTGTAGTTTATAACGTTTCAGAATAGCGCTTTTTTATGGGTGTTAATGAGGAAATATTTAAAGTTGAAAAGGCTTCTGAGTGTTGCTATCAAGAAAATTCTGTTGAATCTTATTTGATTACATCGGAAAGCAATGAATATAGTTCGCTAAGCAAAGATAGTTCACAGTAAACCACAGAAACATTGGTAGTGTATAAAATCCAATGTGATTAAAACGGGTATAATTATATCTAACCATTTTCAATTATTCGTGAAATCCAGGCTTATTATAGAAAGATAATGTAGTGTATTCATCAGTCTTGCATAATAATGCAAGGCACCTAATGTACAACCTGCTCATTTCACTATTTGACCATGATACTAGTTTAACAGTTAAGTGTCTTCTGTGAGATGCTCATTTGTATGGTGAAATATCATACCAGCAACTGTAACGATTGTTCAAAAAGAATTGTGAGATACTCTTTATTATGTGCGTCTATTAATTGAAGGTTAATTGATTTTCTATTTATCTAATGTCTTTTTTCCCTACTTTCTTTCAGATGACATTTGCTTCATCATGCTAACAATATCTTATTATGTGAAATAGTGTAATGCTGGTAATTCCGGGATCACTTAGCAAACCCGCGATTTCACCGAGCACGCAAATCAAAGAAATACTGGGACTTTCTTTTGCTGAGTAGCATATGGGGTGTACAGAATGCTGACTGCAGGGTGATCAAAGGTTCAAGGTTTCTATAGGAGCACAGAGCTCTGCTTCTTCGGTTGAGAGTTGCGCTTCATAAGATTTTTTGAGGTGCTCGCAGCGATGACTTGGTCCTTGACTACACGCCCTTTTGAAGCCATAGAAGTTTTAGGGTGGGATTTTAAAAAGCTCCCTGAAATCACTCGCTTGTATGAGTTTCCGTAATCATATATTGCTCATTGTGCGTTTAATTGATTGGCAAAATACATGAAATTTATTGTTATCACTGACGTGTACACTGATCTATTGTTCTTGATCTATTTATCTATTGTAAAGTGGAAGGGTCAATTCATTTTAGGTAGTCCAGCACTGGTCGCTTGATCATCACGAAAAAAATTCATACATTGTATATAAATTTCCTAATGTTTTCACTGTTCAAAAATGTTTTTAAATTATTTTTATAAAATTTGGATTACTAATGGAGGCCATTTTTGTTTTCCGCCGTGCGCCATTTTTCGTATTTGTAGACCTTTACTCTTCTCTAAATTACTCAATGCTGGATTGTTCTAGCATTTTGGAATCAATGACATTGGATTCAGTACACTCTGGCCTACAAATAGAAATATTATTTACAAACTTTATGTGTTTCAATTTGAGAAATATTTACAACCAAATTTATTGAACGCGAATGAAATAATTTTGATTTTCAGAGACTAATTTCTCACAGAAGGAATACAGGCCCAGCCGAATTTTTTTCTTTGTGTTCACACATAATAGTATAGTTACTTTCTGTACAGTATCAATGGAAAGCAACTTACCACTTCAAAATTACATCCTCTTAAAAATTGTAATTTTCAATTTTTTCCACATTTTGAACTGCAATATCCCTATTGGGGGACCACATAAAAATCTGAAAATTGCACAGGTACTAGATCACTATAACACCAAACTTCAGTAAAATAGTAACTTTTAGATTAAGCTCAAAGATTTTTTTAATTGTAAACTTACGCAAAATAAGGCTTCATTTCTACATTGGGGATAACTAGTGACAGGTAGTAATCATATTATTTTGAAGCTACTTTAACCTAAAATCTACACTGATTGAAAATATTTAATTACACTTTTATATTATTAAACATAACGTTTCAACAATTTATTATTAATAAATATCTTGCCTAATTTATATTTTTTAATATTACTTTATTTTACTTTAAATCAAAATTATTAGTAATTGAAAAAGAGGTCATCTTGATGTTACAAGTTAAACCGGCTAATATTAAATAGTTTACAAAAGTTAAAAAATAAATAAATTCAACGTTTTATTTATTTTTCACGTTTAAAATCGCCAATTTGCTTATTATTTCTGAACGTTTCATCAGAGATATGGAAGGTCGCTAAGTACTCTTTACATGCAAAAATCGCGACTGAGTCAAGAAATAATACAAGAGAATCAGAGGATGTTGGGTCAGAATCGCCGACACATTAAACTTTCTCCAGTTCCAAGAAGCCAAGTGACTTCTATTTTTTTTATACGGTTCAGTCACCTTTCTTCAGTTTAGATGTGTTGTCAGCGTTGCGAATTAACTACTTAAAATTTGCAATTAATTCGTGACATTGAGCACGATTTCTACCTTTGTCTTTCCTGAATTTATGTAATGTAACTGTTTTATAAAATTGACTTCGTCAAGAGTTATTTCAAAATGTTTTTCTTTCAATTTGTCGTGGTACATATTTTTAAAACCACACGAAGTTGTCGGCAAATACGCAATTATCTGTTGCACTTCCGGGTCACTTCGCTTATCCTCATTTCTTATATAAAAAGTGCCACCTTCTCGATTTTCATTGAGGACATTTCGCTGATCCTCGTAGCCCAGACGCAGCGACCGGCTCGATGACACCGCTGTGCTCTTCTCGGAGACGTACACCCACGGCCGCCTTATCCGGACAACTCAATCCGCCATCCATTTATTTAGTTCATTTTCCGCGAAAGGGAATTCTTCGTTTTTTGTGTCTGTTTCTATTCGTGTTTCTCTTTCTTTCTCTTTGTTTTTCACTTCGCCTTTCTCTTCAAAAAATGCCTTTAAGTACTGGCATTTAATCGACGCCACCTGCATAGATCTACTATTTAGTTGGCGTTGGTTTAATTCCCGGCATACTCATCAAGATAGCAGCGCCGAAACACGATAAAACGTTTTTGGAAAATCCTTAGAATTTTGTGGTCGTATCCGAAAACAAATTATTAGTTCCTCATCAGGAGACCGACACGCTTTGCATCATATGTCTCGACTGGTTCTAAGTGGTCTAACCGTGGGGGACGGTACGCGCATATCCGCACAATAACTCATCCACACACATGAGAAGTTCCTCAAATACTATTTAGGGGTGTACTTACGTGGACATTTGTACAACAGATTAGTTTGAGCAACATCTCCCTCGCTAAGTTTAATGCGTTGGCCAATTTCTGGTCGCTTTTTCGAGAAGTCGTCTAGTGGATGGATTGTATCTAAGTACGTTCCCTGAAAACAAAAAACATTCAGTTACATGTACAATCATAGAAAGTATAATAAAAATTACATAAATCTGAGAATTGAGGGATAAAAATAAAATATGGAAATTACGGAAAAAAATATTTTACTGACAAGAATGAGCTGTAATAAAGTTAAAGGTAATTATTAAATTAGCAATAACTAATTAACTAAAGGAACCGTGTTCATTATTTTCTTCATATTCTTTTGTTGAGAGTTTGTTGAACTTTTAGGCACGTATAACCTGAAATGAATGGGAATATGCAGTAATAAGATTGAATTTTGTAAAACATACGCCACAACATGAAATATAGTAATTTATTTGTTTTCTTATTTATTTATTTATTTATTTATTTATTTATTTATTTATTTATTTATTTATTTATTTATTTATTTATTTATTTATTTATTTATTTATTTATTTATTTATTTATTTATTTATTTATTTATTTATTTATTTATTTATTTATTTATTTATTTATTTATTTATTTATTTATTTATTTATTTATTTATTTATTTATTTATTTATTTATTTATTTATTTATTTATTTATTTATTTATTTATTTACAGGTTGTAACAAAGTACAAATAATTTTGACATTATTTCGCAGAAGACATAGTCTTGTGCGCGAACCTGCAATGACTAATCATGTATCATATATGTCTACCTGTTTCATTTATCAATTTTTGAAGAAAAAACAAAATTACTGAATTACTGATTGAATTACTGAATCATTCAAATCAATAATCGAGGATCTGATCCGCTTTCGTTTTCCTCGTGTATTAACATCACAATTTTTGAGTTCTGTACTCAACGCGTTGAATATTTTGTAACAAATATAATAATGCCGATGTCTACTAATTTCTTTATGATTTTTTTCGGAATGATATCTGTGTTCCTCTTTATCGCTGTAATAGTTTTATAATCATTATACATAGACTCAAAGTTTGTTAATAATGCTTTTTCTATATAAAATTTTTTCACGCTGATTATTTTATTTTCTCTAAATATTATTTCCGATGGAAATAGTTTGCTTTTATTATAAATAATCTTTATAATTCGTTTCTGTATATCAATTAACGCTTTCATATTATTATCGTAGGCTCCACCCCATGCTACAATACCATAGGTTGCTATGGACCAAAACAATGCATAGTATAGAGACATCAATTGCTTAGTATTGAGTATAGTTCTCAACTTATAAAAGATATAAATCAAGTATCTAACCTTTTTTACAATTTGTTGAATTTGTTGACTCCATTTAAAATTACAATCAATAGAGATCCCCAAATACTTAGCAATCGATGTTCTATTCATATCAGGACAACAACAATAATCAGTATCGCATAAAATTTTATGTATTTTTATCGAACAATCGACAGGAATGCTATCTTGATAACTACCATAAGTTACATAAACGGTTTTTTGGATATCGAGTCTTAAATAATTATCTTTTAGCCATGTAGTTATCAATTTCATATTTTGTTCGGCTCGCCCAAGAACCTCAGGCCATGTTTTGCCTTTAATTATTACAGCTGTATCATCTGCAAATGATACCAATTCACATTGAATCAATATTCCAAAAATATCGTTTATGTATAATAAAAAAAGTATGGGTCCCAATATAGTACCTTGTGGAACACCGCAGGTTACAATTTGTTCCTCACTAATAACGTTATTTATTCTGACCACCTGTTTTCTACTCGTCAAATAGATTTTAAACAGATTATAAGAAGTGCCTCTAAATCCCATTTTATATAATTTGTTCAACAATATCTCACGATTAACAGTATCAAATGCCTTAGCAAGATCTAAGAAGATAGTCAAACAAGCAGTGTTTTCATCGATACTATAGTTGATTTCTTTACTTATTTATTTATTTACTTATTTAATTATTTACCTACTTATTTATTTATGCTAGTAACGCACTATTAAAGACATAATACCTTACGATCTTTCAACGCCTAGAGGCAGACCATACGGAGACTGTTCTTAGATAAAGCGAGATGAGCTAAACGAGTAAGGGGCACGCATATTAAGTTCGGGGGCAAGGTTAAGAGCTTCGTGAAGCTCGCGGGCACTGCATCCAGAACAATTGGCGCGAATTTTAAAAGTGGGGTTTGTACAAGTAGTCCCGGGAGGGTCACCTCACTCGATACTTGCTCCGTGCCATTCGTTTGGAGAAGTCTGTTTATTTATTGCCTTAAAGTAAGTGATTACAGTTCTTATTTGAGGTATAGTAATATTTGAACTTTTCAACGCAGAAAAAAAACCTATTCGAAAGATTTTGACATCTCATTTACTCAGACAATTAGAATACGATGAACTATGGTGGAAAGATATGGGTGGGTTATTCCGAGCATCGATTTTTTCTCGTTCTGCGCAGTACCAGTTTGCGTCACGAACCACGTGAACACAACATCGGGAAATCCAGACCAGTCGCTGACCGCTATGTTACATGAAGAGCAAGAAGTGTTGTAACACATTTAAAAGTGGCATTAAGTGACAATTTTCAACCGCTGAAATTTTCAGGGAGATCGAAGAAACACGATGGTGGCAGTGATTGCATTGGTTGCATGGTTGCACAAACCCCAGATAATCGAAAAAGATCTCATATCTTAGGAACATAGATTTCCCTTTAAATGACATGCAATATTCAAGATATTGCAGCAATATCGATGTATAACATTTTGTAATGTATAAAATATCGATGTAAATCATTTTGAATCCAAAGAGCGTCCAACTGTCGATCTCTCCGGTCTCTTGTGCCTTGCCGGGTATTGCGCCATGCTCTTGGCTGTATTACTGGGCCATGTAAATAATGAAATTACATTACTTGGTAAAGTAAACTGCATTACTGCATTTATTCATTGGTTCTTCGATTTAACGGGACGGATGCTGGCTTTTGGTGGCACAACCAGTTGGTGGCTCTGTCTAGCGCTGCGCGGCGACCGAGGGAGTCAGAGGGGAATCCCAATATTCTGTCTTCCGTTGACTCTCTCAAATGTAATTTTATGAATTCCACTTGAGATTGAAAGTACACAAGTTTAGTCAATTATTGGCGATATACAATGCATTGTTTATGATACTTGGAGTATTTGTTTTCATTTGATATTAAGTTTGTTTATTGAAAACGTACATTTGATGAGTTGTTTTTGAAAAGGTGGCCATTCTGGATGGAAATCCCTTGGTGTCTCGCGGAAGCCAGTTTGTTTGTAGCTGGCCAGCAGTTTATGAGCGTTCATGTGAATACGATTGCTCTTTCGTTATTGCCATGTATAGCAGGGTAGTGAAGTGATCTAAATAAAATAATTTTATTTGTATGAAACGTGTCGGAGCAATAGAGCTTATTGCAATGTTGTGGAGTCGAATTTAAGTGCCCAGTGGAACAGCCAGGGACACTTGCGCGGGAAGTGTATATTACCTTACGTGGACACGACGCATACAATTATGTAAGTAATGTTACAATAAAGACTTTTATTTAACTTAGTTTTAATTAATTTGAAATGCCAACATTTTTATTACTTATTCGTATTATGAATTTTGGAAATTATATTTCCGTCATTCGTTGATGGTGCAACATCCAGTGTGTTGGGGCACCAGCTGCCACTGGATGACGGTGTAATTGAAATAAAAGTTGCAATATTAAAAATACGAGGGGTATTTGGAAACTAAGTATCGTTTTGAAAAAAAAACAAGAACTTTTTCGAATCCAATTTTATTTTTACATAAAAATACATGTCTTAAACTATTTTTCAAGATAGTTTCCGCCAATGATCAAACACTTGTCATAGCGGGTGACCAGTTTTTGTATGCCATTGTCAAAGAAACTTCCCGCCAGTTTCGATAACCACGACTCCACAGTATTTTTCGTGTCATCGTCAGATCCAAAGCGCTTGCCACCAAGATCGCGCTTCATGTGCAGGAACAAGTGATAGTCGGACGGCGCCAAGCCCGGGTTGTACGGCGGGTGATCGAACTGCTCCCAATGAAACTGTCGAATTAACGATTGAGTGACACCAGCAGTATGGGGCCGAGCATTGTCATGGAGCAACATCCTTTACTGATCATTCCTCTTCGTTTGTTTTGAATGGCACACCTTAGTTTTGTTAAAGTCTCACAATATCGTTCCGCATTAATGGTTTCACCTCTGGGAAGAAATTCAGTAAGCAAAACGCCTTTCCTATCCCAGAAGACAGTGCACATGCTTTTTTGTGATGACATTGTCACTTTGAACATTTGTTTTTTCGGAGAATGAGTGCGTCTCCACTCCATCGATTGTTGTTTCGATTCTGGTGTGAAATGACACACCGAAGTTTCATCATCTGTCACAATTTGGTTAAAAAAGTTTTTTCCCTCATCACTGTGCGGCGTAAGAAATGTCAGGGCACTACCAAGTCGTTTTGTTTTGTGAACATCAGTGAGCATTTTTGGAACTCATCGGGAACACAGTTTGCGATAATTCAAGCGGTCAGACACAATGTCGAACAAAACAGTACGTGAAATTTGTGGAAATGCCTCTGAAAGAGATGTCATTGTGAAGCGTCTGTTCTCATGAATTGCTTCATCAACTTTCCTTACCAAATCATCGGTGACAACAGAAGGCCGGCCACTCCGAGCCTCGGCGTGGACATTTGTTCGACCTGCATTAAACATTCTTACCCACTTTCTCACCATTCCATCACTTATCGCGTATTCGCCGTAAACTTCTGTCACTTGACGACAAATTTCGGCCGGTTTAACATTCCTCGTGTTCAAAAATTTAATCACGGCACGAATCTCACAGTCAGCGGGATAACTAATTGTCTTAAACATTTTGAATGTGCACAGCAAACTGAAAACACAACATAGAGCAACCAAAATGGCGACAATTGAAGGTCAGTGAACAAAAAAAACTAGTGCGCATGCGCGGGTCGCCTGCCACAGCGCTGCGACGGCGCTAGAATTAAACAGTACTTAGTTTCCGAATACGCTACGTATTTCATAAATCTGCTTTAATGACTTATAACAAGGTGAATGTTATTTTGATTACTGTTTGCATTTAAAATTCCCGCTAATATTGAGCTGCAAACTGGTGCCTGAAGCTCATTGGCTGAGTCGGATACGATGCGCAAGATCCCTCCGCCACCCCTGCGATCAACGAAAGCTCAACTTTATTCCCATTCTATGTAACTGACATTTGAACCGTTGAAGAGTGGACGTGCCCACGAGAAGTAAGTGGGCATCACCAATCTGTATCGATCAGCGTATTGAATCAATATCCATCAGCAATTTTATTACATTGAAAAGGCTCATCGAATGAGGTAAATATTCTTAAAACAGTAGTACTTCATTTGATGAATTATTTGCGATACTGGGAGAGAAAATTGAAAGCTGCCACACACCGGCGTGGAAGACCCGCAGCGGGTGCGGCGCGGAAAGTTCCCCGCTAGACGCGGCGACGTAATCCGCAGGGCCATCCACGCGGCATCGTCAACTATGACTCAGAATTGGGTGATAGTTTTCCTCATCCACTAAACAAAACGTAAACTCTCTGTGCTAATCGCGCTCGGGGCATTACAATTTCGACATCAGCCGACAAAAAATCGAAATTACTAAGAAAATGATTATCTAACATAACAATACGTATACCATTGGATTTTCCTTATTTACGCTCGTCACCGCAGACTTGAAAAATGTATAGTTTCATCAGAAAAAAACAAATTTATCTCAATATCTCAAGTATTTATATTTCAGTGAAATCTGCATTGCAGTAACTACAACCGTTAAAAAATTACAGGAAGTGCTGAGCACAGGCGAGCTGAATAACCTACTACCGAAACAACGCTATCTGGTAGTTGCTGCCAACAGCGCGACGGTGGCGAACTTTCAGTTCACGAAAAACGCGGAGGGGTTCGGCGTGACGTCACGCTACCTATTAAATAGCGGAGCAGCTGAGTGATCGCCCTTCTTTCTGTACGAGTCGCCGAGGCGAGAGGTTTAGTGCAGTCAGCCAGTCTTTTGATGAGAGACGTCGAAGAGTTCGGACGTGCGTAGAGAGCGATGGATTGTGAGGATTGAGGATTGTGAGACGCCATTTTGTAGAAAGTACGGTGCGAAGTAATTGTTTATGCGAAAGGTAATAGGATTGCGGAAGATTCAGCCATCTGAACTGTGATTAACTAGGCGACGTATAATTTAAAAAAAAAAAAAAAAAGTGGAAAATAATGGAGTAGCTAGTACGAGGCGGAATATTGCCGCCAAAACAAGAACTATGAGCTGTTGAGAGGCGTCAGTAGAACTCTGCAGTTAGCTAAACGAGTAAGAAGCGTTCTAAAGAACGCCAGAAAACCGATACGCCGTTAGAAAACGCGGTTAAGGACTTTGAAATACGCGTTGGCGTGCCGCATAAGAAGAGAGCAAACAAAGAAGAGGCGAGAATTCTGGGGCCGGGAGTGGTCAGGAAGATTTGACGTGTGGCAAGACTGGTGGCAGGAGTGAGAAGACGGCATTGCGAGCGACATCGCGGACGGATGGTCTGCGAGAAAGCGAGGCTATGGTGCGGCCGGAATTGGGGCGAGGTCACACGACGGCGACGCCAAGCGGTTTGCAAACTGCATTGTGCGCCCAACAAAGGAAACAAAAATTTTGAAAAGGATTGAGAGGCGATAGAGACTTCAACGATAGTGCCAGAAAGGCTGTGATTGTAAATTTGCATATTCACGTAAGATCTAAGTAACAGCAAATCAATTGAAAGAACCTTGTACGCTGGTAATAAAGTTCACTCTAGTGTTAAATGCTACGAGAAAAGCAGTGTTAATATTTGTTCCTCATTTGTGTAACTTTGGCGAGAATCCTAACAATAAATAATTGCATTTAATAGATCATTCAATAATATGTTGTGTGCAAAATCTAAGATTCTATGTAGAAATAGGGATATGATTTGTTGCATATAGCCAAGGAAGTTAATATTTAAACGGTGCTGGCTAAGCAATAGTTACCGTGCACTGGTATTTTGTTGGAAAAAGAGTAGTGAATTAGGTAGAAATACTGGAATCAGAGTGAGCAAACTATTTTAATTTTCAAAGGGTGTGTAGAGCAATTTGATTGCGTGTTGTATATTTGTGCGCAATTGGATATTTTTTTTTGTATTCGTGTCATATTTGGAGAATATACGCCCTGTTTTACCTGACTCTGTGTCTAGATGTAAATCTTTTTCACATCCCAAAATATCCTGTCCCCTTGAGATTTCAAAGCTCATTTAGAGCATTGAATATCTGACCCCGGCAACTACAATGACAATGACAAAATTTATATATATATATATATATATATATATATATATATATATATATAATGTGGCGATATGGGATTATACAACCCCATAACACCACCGTTTCATCGGCATGAACGCTCACAGGCAGCGAGAAGAGCAGCCAAAAACTAGAGTAGCAAAACGCGCAGCCTGGTGTCCGTTGCCCGTACTAGTCGCCACGAACTATCAAGCGGCGTTCTACTGGTGAAGGGTTGAAGGAGGAGAAATCATCCACCCCCCCCGCTACCGAGAACTTCCCCAGGCAACGCCAATAAATAGGCGAGCGCACAGGCGGAAGCCCTCTTTTTCCTATCAGCGTTCGCCGAAGAAGCAGCTCTCCTGGTAATCACCGTTCGCCGAAGAAGCAGCTCTCCTGGTAATCACCGCTCGGCAAGTAAGCAGATTTTCGTCAACGCTCGTCAGGTTAGATAGTATTCGCCGTCGCAACGACTATTTAGATAGGAGTTTCCGGCGTTTCAAAAAAACGTCTAGTTAGTCGTCCGCGCAGTAGTGAGGAATAGTAAAGTATTCTTTTATTAACTAGTACGGGAAGTAAAAAGTTGCACGTCGTGAGGAAAGCTCTGAAAGTTCTTGATTAACAGAGTAAAAGTTAGGAACGAGCGAGGCACTTGCACCAGCATTCAGGGTAGTGCAAGGGACAATTTTCCACAACGTGGGCGTAATTGAAGGCGCTGGTAGTAGCCGAGGGAGAAGAGGACGATTAGTGGAGACGGAAGAAGACGCGAATCTACCGGGTAGAAGACGCCGGGGAGAAGACGACGACTGAAAAAGACGCAAGAGGACAGTGCAGGCAACGCGAGGTTGGAATCGAGCAACGCGGTGCGGAACCCAGCACGCGACTTCAAGGTTGAAAAGCGGACAGTTTCGAGGTAACCTGTCGAAATTAGGACCCTACGAAATTAGGTCAAGTTCACGTCGGCAGGGAAAAGACTAGTTCCAGAAGTATTAGAAAATTGAGGACACGGGTGTTAATAATTTGCAGCTTTGCAGTGGGAGATTTGGATGCGTAATTGCTTGCCTTTAACCATTCTATTGGATCAGTCATTATTCTGTTATTAGCAGATAAAATTGAGAGTAGTGCACTTGCCCACATATTATTCATTGTATGTTATATTTTTAAAGAAAGGCAAGAGATTGTAAATTAAGTTTAATTTCACGTGCAATTGTAACTAGTGTAATTTAAATTTAGACGTATTGAGTTTTCAAAGGGAATTCCCAGTACTGGTTAGAGAAATTGTTTCAGAAAAATAGTTCTGAAGAGAATTTAAGAATTAATTCATTAAATAGGCTGTAAAGATTTCTTTTGTGTTTATTTGCACATTTTTGAAAAGTGTGATTCTGTTTTTGATTTGTTTTTCTTTGTTATCAACTTACGCCACAGAATTTTGAGTGAATTATATGCTCGTTTATGTGTGATTTGTGTGTCTTTTATTGTGTCGAGGGTTCAGACCTTTCTCGTACCCGAAAGATCCTGCTTCCTGAGATTCTAAGCTCGCTTCACGAGCATAATATCTTAACGACCTGCTTACAGTGCATGCGGCTGAGTGTGCAGAAGGTACAAGTTGTGTGGTGTAGGTAAGAACGTTAGAATATATATATATATATATATATATATATATATATATATATAGAAACGCGGAGCGTTTCTCTAATTAATTCGAAACGCAGGGCATTTTCTTCCAATTACGCCCATTTTGAATTGCGCGGCAACGGCGGCGAGTAACGGACGCGACAAGGGAACGAGTCAGGCGCGAGAAGGCGGTGAGACGGGGCGAGACGACGGCAGTTGCAGTGTGGAACAGAACTCTAAGGAGAGCGGAGCGATGTTGGTGCGCGCGGTAAAAGAAGGACAAAATTAAGTTAAATAATGTAAGGGAAGTTATCAAGAAGTGAGTTAAGTATGACAGTGGCAAATGTTAAATAGCGCAAGCTGGTGATCGTGGTATTGGTGTCAGGAACAGTGGTGGAAAAAAGGGAAGAACTGTAAGCCGCGTGGCTGATAACGGCGTGGGTAGTGGCCACGTGCCGGCGTTATTAGAAAAGGAAAGCGAAGGAGAATTGGTGGATTGTGCCGCAAGAAAGCATCGAGATAAACTGCCAGGGATAGGTGGACAGTAATATAGAAGCAGTGCCTACTCGATTTGGAAGACACGTGCAACGGTCGGAGTTGAAGCAGAGGTATTGTGTAACCGCTGCAGGGGGCCGGTGCCGCGAGCGTCCACGCCGTCAACCGTCCGAAGGGGCGCCGAGTCGCGCCGAAGGCCGCCGATCGTCGCAGCCGTTGGGAACTATCCGAAGGAATGAACTATTTTTGGTATTCAAGGTATTGTGAAATCTAAGATCATGGGTATAGTTTTGGTACCAAAACAGGGAGTAATTAGGTTGAAATTGATGTACTAAATGTGTGATTTCGGTAATAAATTACTTGTTTGTTTAAAGAAAATTATAATTGAGTTTTTCCAATGTTATTGTCAAACCTTACGAGACCCATTCACGAACCAAGACACCCGTCCTTTCAAAAAATAAATATAGTGGAAAGTACCGCAAACCAAGGTACGTCACAATATATACGCACACAGTTAAGAGCCCAAAAAACTTGTACACCCGCCTAAAATCGCATGCACCCGCGAGCACGCAGAAGTGCCGGAACACGACGAGGCATGGTCGTCGGTCACGTTCTTGCACGATCTATGCTCTATCTTTCTTGCGCCGACTAACTCCACATTGAATCACATTTAAATCGTGATAACCTGCTATGTAGCAGCAGTAAACGATCTCTGAGCCAGGTCTTAGATTGCCGTTATCGACCGGAGTGTCGTATTATGATTGTTTCCCGTTCTCTTTATTTCAATTATTTCAAAAGTTGGCTGTGCCAGATTTTTGGCCCTTCAGTACACACACTATATATATATATATATATATATATATATATATATATATATATATATATATATAAAATGGTGATGGTGGTGGGGACAAGACAGGATCTCGAGTTTGTTTTTATGTGGTACGCGTGTCTCTAATGAGACTCTTCGTCCATGTTTTGTCTCTCTTGTCTGGTGGTCTCTTGTTTTTTTGCGACCCCTCTCCCCCGTACAGGGACGGGGATTGGGACGTGGGTCAGTATTTAGTTCGTTGTTTTATGTCGTTTTTGTCGGTTCTTTTGTGTCCACCCTTTGGCCTAGGTTACGGGAGGAGGGAGTTGCAGGATATCGAAGGGGTGTTTTTTACTTGTGTGTCGGGGGGGGGGGATTTCGGAGGATATGGTGGTAGGGTAGGATTATGTTTCTGAACTGAGGATTGGTGATGAACTTTTGTAGGGTTTGGACTGTGGCATTTTATGTTGTTCTCTTATGTTATTGAATGGGGACGGACGGTTATTAACGGAGGGGGACGGACGATCAGACGGATTACTCTATTTTCGGTGACGGTTAGTTTTCTGTAGTTGATGATGGATGTGTTGAACCATGTGCGCTAGGCGTAAGAAATGGTTGGGCGGATATAGATGTTGTAAGCTTGGATTTTCTTTTGGATGGGGATGGACGGATTAGTCAGGATAGGGTAAAGGGCGTTTGTGATTCGGTTGGTTTTTATTGTGGTGTTGAGGACGTGTTGGGACCAAAGGAGTCTGCGGGAGAGGGCAATGCCAAGATATTTGACATGGGGTCAGAGGATAGGTGGGATATTTGTCAGGGGATAGGTGTTTGATTTCTTGTCAGAGGGGATGGGTTTGATGGATAGGTTTTATAGGAAAAGAGGGTGGCTTGGGATTTGGAAGGGTTGATGTTGATGGAATTTTGGGAGGCCCAGAGGTGGAAGGAGTCGGGGGTTTTTGGAGGTTTCGTAGGGAGCGGGTGAGGTTGCGGAATGAAGCAAGGAATGCAAGATCGTCGGCGTAGAGGAATTTCTCTACTCCGGGAGTGGAAGGGATGTCGTTTATATTCAGGGAAAAGCAGTGGGGAGAGCACGGCGCCCTGTAGAGCGCCGGCTTGGATGGGATGGTTGGGGGATTTTTTGGAATAGTATTGGACATAGAAGGATCGGAGGGTGAGGTAGCTTTGGAATAGAGAGTGGATATGGTCAGGGATATGGGGGCGGATTTTTGTTAGAAGGATTGGGTGGGATATGGTGTCATAAGCTTGGGTAAAATCTGTAAGGATAGTGGGGATTTCTTTGCGGTCTTGGAGGAGGGTGGCTATAAATAGGGTTAGGTTAAGTGTTTGGAGGGCCGAGCGACCTTCGCGGAAGCCGAATTGGGAATGGTCTAGGATTGGGTCAATGATAGGGGTTAGGCGGAGAAGAATTACTTTTTCGAATATTTTACTTAAGATTGAAAGGAGGCTTATGTGTCTGTAGTTAGTGGGGTGCCGATGATCATTGCCGGGTTTAGGAATCATGGACACACGGGCTGTTTTCCAGACGGAGGGAAAGTAAGAGTTTGAAACAGGAGTTGAGGATGAGGGTGATGAGGTCTATAACGTTTTTCGGAAGGTTACGGAGTTGGGTGGGACGTATTCCATCGGGTCCAGGGGCTTTTGATTGATTAGTCAGTCAGTAGCAGTCT
Source organism: Gryllus longicercus (assembly GCA_038098605.1). Taxonomy (NCBI): domain Eukaryota; kingdom Metazoa; phylum Arthropoda; class Insecta; order Orthoptera; family Gryllidae; genus Gryllus; species Gryllus longicercus. Next base: position 766,593 of record JAZDUA010000391.1, on the reverse strand, counting down.
AATTTCCGTGTCGTTTGTCGTCCAGGTCGTTTGCTGATTGAGGGGTAGGGTTGGGGTTTTCGAGGCGTTAAGGAGTACATTTTGGGGAATTGGAATACTGGGGTCGCGGAAACGATCGGCCAGGGTTTGGGCGAAGGTTTCTGCTGTGGGGTGGGGTGACTTACCTTCAGTGATTCCAAAGTGGCCGTCACTCTCTCAGGCCGAGTGTTGGACTCAGCAACTCAATGTGCAAACGATTATGGCCTTTAAAGACAACCACGTCGATATTAATTGATTCATAACATAAATACTTGAAGTAGTCACGCGATTAAATTTGAACCATGAATAAATCATTAGGTGATCACCATGTGGGGAAAATGTATTTTATTCAAAACATTGCATTTTTAATTATTAATATTCGTTGTAATTTTGCACTACTTTTTGCGAATATTATTAATAATAATTTCGATTAATATACCTCCATTTCAACGTGTATGTATGTATTTATATATATATTATATAATATATATATATATATCACCTTTAACTTGGTACTTCGTTTGTTCTGTTACAAATAATAGTGTATTTTCTATGAACGTTTATTTAAAGTCTTGCAAGTGCAGAACCTAAATATTTCTCTCATTGTTGTAGCCAATCCTGTCAAACAAAGAGTCTTAAAATATGCCATATAACTTCCAATCACTATGTTAATCAAATACTGAAATATGAAAAACATTTCAGAACCTACAAATGGAAGATACTAGAGGAAATACAAACACTCTTGGGGAATTTTGGGATTGAAAAGTCTTTTGTATTGTGATTAACGAACTTGATATAATTTACTATTCTTTTTTATGATTCTTTTTTAAATTTACGATCGCAATTATCTATGTACCTTCATTTCGCTTAAGTTAGTTTCCGTTTTTTCTGTTGCAGAGCCATTACACGACTGGCCATTCCTGCACAGGAAGGATGAATGTTATTAAAGCTGTACTCAAGGTGTAAAACCTCGATTTACAAACCAAGCAATCAAGAGTTTGAATAAAAAGAATACTGTAATACGGCTTTTTCTCCTGTTTGTCGTAACACTGGCTAACTGAGAAGAAGACAAACCATTTTCAGTTGGAATTACATATCAACAGTCCAGCTGTCTCTTCTTAAAATGAAAATTATCATTCAATCGGGGGTCAAATGCTACCTTAGTGCGCGCATTATGAAAGGCGATGCATGCCGTGTTTCCACATACGCCTTATCTCGATTTAACTAGATGTTTAACAAATGGAGAAGCTTTTTAATTACGAGTCATTATATTTATTTCGGAATGTATGAGTAATTAAAAAGGGTTTGTTTACGCTCTTCCCGCAGTGCTCCCCTCGTGACGCGTTTCCTGTCGTGTCGCACGCGATTGGAGACATCAGCTGTTGGCGGCAGGTAGCTTCGCGGCGGGGGCGCGGCATGGGGGTAATGGAAGCGGTCTCTGCGGCGCTGTCGTTTGCGGCGACGGCAATGGCGCAGATGGTGATGGCTGTAGTGGCGATAGAAGCGGCAAGAGTGTATGCGGTGGCGGCGATGACAGTGGCGGTTGTGGAGGCGAGGGTGGAGATGGCAACGGTGTCGGTGGTGATGACGCTGTTGGTTGGTGTGGTAGTTGCAGTGGTGAAATTGGCGACGGTGCTGTTGGTGTCGGAGACATTGGAAGTGACGGTGACGACGGAGGTGGCAATGGCGGTGATGAAGGCAACGGTGGCAGCAGCAAATGCGATGAGCACGGAGGCTGTGGAGGTTAGGTGGTGTCTGGAGGTGACGTCAGCGGCTATGATTGCAGGGTGCTACGCCCGCTACGATGGCGTAGGGTGCTTTATCTACGGCACAGACTAGCGATTCTAGTGTCCAAATATTGGCCCTCTATTTCTCTTGTTATGCTCAAAAGAAGCAACAAACAAATCGGAAGAAAGTGTGGTCTGGGCCATTTGAGGAAAATGTCCGCATGTTCACTTATCGATGTCTGTATATAAAATTTAGAAAAATTAATAAGTGAAACAAGTTATTTTGCTGATTTCTAAATACCATAGGAGTTGAAGCACCAAGAAATACGATCAATCATTCAAGATTGAGGTTAATCAAAAGTCCTACAGACATTACTCCCAACATATTTAAATTCCAGCATGACATATTTCCTGGCCCTTCTAGTTTCTCGTTTTGTAAATATATTTTATTATCCGTTCAGCCTAACAAAAATACTAATGTAAACATCGTACGAGCGTTAGGATGATTCTCGTTTATTTTCTGTGTGAACTCTGTTGTTGTAGGGATCCTGTCGCTAAAGTAAATAGTTCTCTGAACAAGAACTGATTTATCTGCCATCGTTCGTTAAATTAGCCTTGCGTCAAAACTATTGCAACGGTTTCGAGAAGGAGACTAATGTGAACTGACTGTTGCTGTGCGATAAGATTACGAGCCCCTGACAATTAGCACGGCCACCAGGTGGCCGTGGTTCAGCTCACGAACGTACTGATCAAGGATGTTAAAATATATTATAACCTCCTTGGTGCTGATCGACGTGGGCCAGGAGCAGGGGATATGCGTGGGCCAGGAGCCTCGCAGGCTGATAGGCGGCGCCGCGCCACCTATCAGCCTGCGAGGCTCTGTTATTCAGTTCGTTTTGGAATGTCAGAGGGTGTCGCTGGCCTATAATGAAACACAAATGTTGAACATTTTTTGGAGTAACTAAAAGCGCATCGTTCTGCGTTTTCAATTCATTCTTGCACAGGAAGTCGACGTTACCGGTGAAGCAAATAGCAGAGTCCAGTGAAATATCCTTATCCAGACAAACTCCGAAAGGGCCCACTGAAAAGGGACAATTACAAACGTCAGGGAAGAAAAAGGGAAGAAACCTGCGATTGAAGCATACGATTCATTTGTAGGCAGTGCTGTTCGATGAAAAGTGCATTCCTTACATCAAAGGGACAAAAGTGCAGAAACGAAACACCAATGCTTGGGAAATTGTGGCAGCTTGTGAATTGTGATCAAGAACTTCCGAATTTTAGGCCAACCAATTTATACAAATAGACATCCGATTATTGACAAACAGTTCTTGAAGTAGACTGATCATAAGTAAAGTAATTGTATGAACATGACATTTGCATGACAGCTCTTATTGCGTTTGAATTGGCGGGGTATTCTACTTGCGTCATCGAAAGCAGTCTGCTAGGAAGTTTCCAATCAGAAGCGTAGTGTGGCGCAAAGATATCTTCTGTTTGTTTACATCAAGGTTTTTTTTAGGGTGAATGGAAAATATATAATTTACATAATTCAGTAAAGTACGAAAAAGTATTGTTTCTTCAAAAAATATAACTTATTTACATGTACTTATATGAACCATGTATATCCGGAAAGGAATGAATTGGACATATTTGCAGAGGCATCAAACGGAATTGGAAGTTACCGGACTTTAAAAAGCACTGTACGGTTTTTAGACCATGAATCCATGAACAATTTTTCCCTCTTTGTTTCGGTTTAATGCACAAATAAGCATTAAACATTTAGTATACGCCCGCAAACAAAAGTACGGAAGTAGGAAGTGCTACGCCTTCAACAAGTAACGCCTTGTGAAATCCTCCTTCTCGCTTATGTTTTTGCACCAACTAATCTCGGTCAGAGAACTGTCACCAGAGTGTTCAGTAAAGCCCAAGAATGACTTCGCATCATATCCAACGCAAAGTTGAAATCTACAAAGACTCAGGAGTCGAAATTATTATCTTCAATATTTATCATAATGTCTGTATTGTCCGAATAATATTTTTGACTTGACAGATAGCGGCTTACAGGGAAGAGAGAGTTCCGATATTCAATAAAAGGCTTCAATTTCTGATGATGTCATTGCATAGTTTCCAATACTTATTAAGAAAAAAATTAAATATCAGCGAGAAGCAAATGAAAATTGAAAAGCGTAATACTTCGTTGGTTACACATCATGTGTGCGTGCGATTGTGTACCACCTACTGTTGTGTGCTCTTATTGCGATTTCTTTCTTTGTATTGCTTCTGCTGCTGCTACTGTAATCTTACGCGAGTACGACCACGTAACTGCCGCCTGATTAAGTGGCAAAATCATTTTACCCCATCCTAGGTGTCAAGTAGACAGAAATATTATTCGGATAATAGTGTAACGAGTAAAGATAATCAGGCTTACGATGTTCGTGTGCATGGTAAACCTGAATAAAAATGATATGACGAATACCATAGTGACAGACAAGACACACAAACATGTAAAAAAATCAATATTCAGAACTGGAATGAACGTCTTACCGAACGCAGTGTGATACATGGTCAGGTGGACGACGACATTTTATGAACTGTAGGACGTTATTCAGTTAGGAGTGACGATTGAGTAATGTAATCGTCGGCAAGGAATGCATGTCTTGGAGGAGCTGGAAGATTTGGGAAAAAATGTGAATGACGAGTGACGACTTGTGCACGTGACTAGGAAGACGTATATTGAAATACGACATGAGGGTAACGTTTTTTTTCTTTTAATTGTGAGTGTAAAGTTTTTCTCGTTGTTTTTTTCCCTAAGCATTGTTTAATATTGTAAATAAATGTTTTATATTGATTTGAATCTGGAAAATGTTTTTTTATTTGCTATTTTTTAAAATGTTGATTCTATTTTATAAAAAAATAAATTATTAGTAATTATTTATTCTAATGTTTTTTGATTCACGTTTTAATGTTTTTTTTCTTATTCTAGAAAATTGATGAAGATCAAAAGCTGCTATTATTATGAACATTAATAGCAATAACAAAAAATATAAATAACCGTCCTGTAGTTATTGCTGGAGACTTAAATCTCCCAGCCGCAAATTGGAAGGGGATTGTTTGCGAAGGGAAAGTCCAACAACTAGTCAACCGACTTGTCTGGGACAGCGGGTTAGAGCTGATAGTAGACAGGCCGACACGGCAGGAAGCGATTCTGGATATCTGCCTAATTAGACCGAAAGATTTATTCCTGTCGTGCGACGTTTTAGAAGGCATAAGTGACCATAAAGCCGTTTTAGTCGATTTACAGTTAAATATTTCAAAGAAAAATATTACCACCGGTATTCTAGTGAAGGAATACAAGAAAGCGAATGTACAAGGGTTTCAAAATTACTTAAGAGTATATGGATATGGCGAGTTTCTTAGAATAGGAGGATGAATCGATGATATATGGGGAGAGTTTAAAAATATTTTAGTAAATGCTGAGCAGGCTTTTGTACCCAGTAAATTGTTAAAAAGTAACAGCGATCCGGAATATTATAATGCAAAGATTAGGCGATTGAAAAGAAAAACCAGAGAAGCATTTAACAACAGACACCGTAGTGAAAATCATATGACCTTATTTCGAAATTATACAAACGTATTAAGGAAGGAAAAGAAAATGGCGGAGGAACGCCATTTAAAACATATTCTTGATGCGGAGGGCAGTAACAATTGGTCGGTAGTTTTTAAATACGTTCGTAGAAGGAAAGGAAGTAAAGACGAGATTCCAGTTGTTCGTGTTAATAATTCGCCAATAGCGGACCACAGAGAAAAAGCACAGGCTTTTAACGCATATTTCAGCTCGGTTTTCAAGCAGAAATCTAACAGTATTTAGATACCAACACTGGTAGATAGATGTTGTTTTCGTATTGATGTAAATACTTTGCGGGAAAGAATAAAATTAATGAAGAGAGGAAAATCACGAGGTCCTGATGGTATTTCCACGGACATCATTAAATTATGTGGAGAGGCGATTCTACCTTATTTAATTAGGTTATTTAATGCATCAATAAACAACGCTTGCGTACCGAAAGATTGGAAGCTGGCTCTCGTAGTACCTATTTTTAAAAGTGGCGACAAGACAATACTTAGTAACTATAGGCCGGTAAGCCTCGCTGCAAAACTTGCATCAGTCGTATGCAAACTTATGGAACATCTAATTTCAAGCTATATCAGGAAAGAATGGGAGGGCAGGGAGTGGCTTTATCAGGTCAGCACGGTTTCAGAAAGGGTTTCTCATGCGAAAGTCAGCTAGTCCTACTTCTACAGGTCATAGCCGACGTAGTTGATGAAGGGAAAAGGGTCGACGCGATAGTAATAGATTTTCCAAAGCTTTTGATGTTGTTCCACACGATCGTCTTATAAAGAAATTAATAGATTCGGGAATAGACACTAGAGTGGTAGCGTGGATAAACGAACTACTCCGAAACAGGAAACAGAAAGTTCGAATCGGTAGTTACTTATCAACCACGAGAAGCGTCACGTCAGGAATTCCACAAGGAAGTGTAATCGGACCACTCATGTTTCTGGCCTTCGTGAATGAATTGCCGACTAATTTAGCTTCAAATGTGCGACTCTTTGCAGACGACTGCGTAATCTATAGGATTATCAACTCGGAGAAAGACGAGGATATTTTGCAGCGAGACTTAGTCAAATTACATATCTGGGCAGAAACAAACGGCATGGAAATAAACAGTTCAAAGAGCATGTCCATCACGTTTGGTAGGGGTCGAAGTTACAATGAACCTGCGTACAAACTGAACAATAATATTATACCTCGAGTCACGTCTTGCAAATACTTAGGAATACAGCTAGACTGTAAATTGAGCTGGGAAAATCAAGTCAATTTCGTTGTAGGGAAAGCCTGGAAATCTTTACATTTTGTTATGCGGATACTGAAAAAGAGTACAGTGAGAGCCAAAGAACTAGCATATATGTCATTAGTGCGACCTATATTAGAATATGGCGCGGTATGTTGGGACCCATACAGAATTTTGCAACAAAGAAATCTAGAAAAGGTCCAGCGTAGAGCATCAAAATTTACTTTCAGGGGTACCAAGAATAAAGGGGTATGGGAGTCACTCGAAAGGAGAAGATTAAAGTCACGTCTCTATGCAATATATAAAGCGTACACAGACCTTCGAGCGTGGAAAGAAATTCAAAGTCGATTAGGGAAACCTACATATTTCGGCAGGGCGGATCACATGCACAAAATTCAGACAACAATTCAGAAAACGGACGTTGGGAAATATTCATTCGCGTATCGCACTATTAGGGACTGGAACAGTTTGCCTGTGACAATCTTCGATCCCTTTCCCCAAAGCCTGAGCAAATTTAAAAATAAATTAGTTTCTTGAATGTAGATATGTTATAAATATATTTAATAAAATTCAGTGTAATTACCTATGTCTTCTTTGTAATTATGTATTATTTTTTTTTTAGTTTGAAGGCTTGGCATCTAAGGCCTTTAGCCTTTTTACTGATTGATGTTATGATTAATCATATATTAAATCTAAATTTTGAAGAAAAGATTGGCTTCTTTCAAGAACTGTATTGTTTTGTCAGTTGCTGTCTTGTCAGTGCCGAGATCTATCTTCATGTTGCCTCTCATGCCGCATCTGTGTCTAAGTCTTGAGAGATCTACGCAGTCTGTCAGAATATGTTTCACTGTCAGTAGTCTTCCGCAGCTGCAGATGGGTTGTTCTTCATTTCTTAACATGTATGAAGAAGTCATTCTTGCATGGCCTATTCTTAGTCGGGTTATGCACACTTGTTCTCGTCGAGGGTAGCTGACATTTGGTGACCATTTACTGATATTTTGTTTAATGGGGTGTAGTTTCGTGTGAAGACTGTTCCACGTGGTCTGCCATTCTGTGAGGATGTACTTCGAGACAGCATTTCTTGCATCCTGAGGTCGTATTTCAATATCCATTTCTGATTGGATGATCCCGGCATTTCGTGCTGCAGAATCGGCTTCTTCATTGCCTAGGATACCCACGTGTCCAGGGCACCAGATAAACGTAACTGATGCTCCTCGCTGCTCTAATTTATGGCATGCTATGAGAATCATTTGTAGCAGTGGATCTATTGTTTGGCGCCTGTCTATTGCAGTGAGAAGACTTAGAGAGTCTGTGCAGATGACGAACCTTCCTGAATCGAGAGTATCACAGTGTCGCAAAGACTGCAATACTGCATATAATTCGGCAGTGTACACACTTGCTTCAGGTGGAAGCGCCCAAGCCCTCGACAAGTTCTCAGTTACAAATGCGCTTCCAACCTGATGTTTTGTTTTTGAACCATCTGTGTAGATTATGATGTGATTTGCCATGTATTCTTCGAGAACTGATTGAAATCTAACTTTTAAATCTATGGGAAGGCATTCTGTTTTCTTTACACTGGTAGTATCGAGTCTTACTTCTGGCAATTTCAACATCCAAACTGGAATTTCATATGGTTCGTATTTCAAAACTGGTGGTAGGACGATGTTGTAGCATTTGGCTATCTCGATTGCGCGGATGTTGGCTGGACGAGTAGCTGAAGGTCTTCGATCGTAAATATTTACTAGCTTAGGTCGAGTCATCAATGAGTGGTTTAAATGTTTCGGTAGAGACAGCAATTTTGATCTATAGTTGAGTAGCATTGTTTGTCGTCTGTGATGTAGCGACATGGTGCTGGTTTCACAGTAGAGGCTTGAGGAAGGACTAGTGCGGAACGCGCCAGATGCATATCGGAGGCCTGCATTGTGAACGGGGTCTAGTTTCCTTAAACTTGATTTTCTGGCTGAGGAGTACACTGCACATCCATAATCTATTTTGGACATCACCATGGATTTGTACAGGCGGAGTAAGATGTCTCTATCTGCTCCCCAATTTATATGGGAAATGCATCTTATTACATTCAGAGCTGTTTTGCATCTATGCAAGGTGTATTCTATATGCTGTTTCCATGTTAAATGCCTATCAAAAATCAAACCAAGGAATTTTGCCGTTTCATTGTATGTCAGTTGAACACCATTCAGCGTCAGCCTCTGGATCTCTGTAACTTTTTCTTTTCCTGCTGAAGTGAACGCATTTCGTTTTGGCTGCTGTAAATGAGAAACCAATGTTTTTTGCGTTCTGTACTAATTTATTGATGGCATTTTGCATTTTGAATTTGACCATTCCCAATGATTTGGCTGAGTAAAATATAGCAATGTCATCTACATACATGCATTTTCCTATTGACGCTTCTATGCCGTCAAACATCCTGTTAATCGCTATGATAAAGAGCGTGCCACTCAATGGAGAGCCTTGCGGTACACCGTTCTCTAGTACGTAGCTTTCTGAGATAGACTGCCCAACGCGAACTTTGAAAGATCTGGTACTAAGGAAGCTGGATATGAATTTTGGTAGATATCCTCTTATTTGCCAGTTATATAGTTGTCTCAGAATGTTATGTCGCCAGGTCTTATCGAAAGCTTTTTCCAGGTCAAAGAATACGGTAACCATATGTTTTCTTTTAATGAAGGTATTCTGAATTGCATTTTCTAGATATATTAGCTGATCGATTGTAGAGTGATGTTGTCTGTATCCGCACTGGTGTATGTTTAGGAGGTTGTTTCTTTCGAGACACCATGTTAGCCGGGTGTTGACCATTTTTTCCAAGATTTTTCCTAGACAGCATGTCAGCGATACCGGGCGATAGTTTTCAGGATTTAATGGATCCTTGCCTGCCTTTAAAATTGGAATTACTATCGCTTCTTTCCAGACTTTGGGGTAATTACTTTGTGTCCAAATGTTATTGTATATATTTAACAGAGTGGACAGTATTTTATTCGGTAAACGACGTAGTATGCTGTAAGGGATATTGTCTGATCCTGCTGCGGTGTCTCCAGCTGCATTTATGGCGTCTTGCAATTCTCTCCATGTGAAAAGAGCGTTATATGGCTTATCTATATTGGTTGTAAAGTCAAGTACTTGTTCTTCTTCTTCTTTCTTTTTGTCGAGAAAGTCTTTAGGATAGCTATTTGTGCCACTGGCTTTGGAGTATTGTGTCGCTAATGCATTGGCTATTTCGTCAGGGTTGCATATTAGTTGTCCTTCGTGTTCAATGCATGTTATTGGACTGAAAACATTTTTGCCAGCTATTGACCTGATTTTCTGCCATATTTCCGTGACTTTGGTCGTCCGCGTTATGGTGGTTACGTACTTTTCCCAGCTTGATCGTTTTGCTGTTAGTATTTTTCTGCGAGCGAGCGCACGCAGACGCTTGAAAGCAATAAGATTGTCTTGGGTTGGTGCCTATATCTATTGAGGGCTTTTCTTTTCTCCCTTATTGCTTCTTTGGTCTCCGTATTCGACCATGGTACTGGAATCCTAGATGAGCGGCCACTGGTCTGTGGAATGTATTTTACAGCGGAAGATATGACAGTGTTGGTAAACTCGGTAACGTCTTCCTCGGAGTTTCCACTGACATTTATTGGTGGTATATGTCTAGTGAAGCTGGACCAGTCTGCGCGGTTGGTACACCAACGTTTTGGTAAGTGTACTGTGTTCTTTGGCATGTTTGATGATATCAACAGAGGAAAGTGATCGCTCTGATGAAGATCTGGCAGTGGTTTCCATGTCAGCCGAGTTGCAAGATTTGGACTACATATTGAGAGATCTATGGCTGAGAATGAGCCATTTCTAGCATTAAAATGAGTGCTTGCTCCTGTGTTTAAAAGTACGTATTCGTTGTTAAGTAGCAGGTCATCGATTCTGCGACTGGAGTCATTTGTCCTAGAACAGCCCCATGTGGTACTGTGAGCATTGAAGTCGCCTAGAATTAGAAATGGAGTCTGTAGTTGATCGATCAGGTCTTGTAGATCTTCATTTCGCCATGAGGCATCGGGTAAGTATATGCAACATACCGTCATCTTCAATGGCTTGTACAGGGTTACAGCTACTGCTTGTAGAGGTGTGTTGAGATCAAGACGACTAGCAGGATAAGTATTGCTGATCAATATGGCAACACCACCTCTAGCTCGTCTATCAGGTTCTACGTCACTGCGAAAGGTTTTATATCCTCTAAAATTGAAACGGTCTTCTGGTTTAAAATGAGTTTCTTGCAAGCACACACACATTGGTGTGTGATTGGCCAGTAGCAATTTCAGCTCACAGTAATGCGAGATACAGCCGTTGATATTCCATTGAATTATATTTTCCATGGTTGGAATGGGGTTTTTCTGCTGTAGGATGCGTAGATCTTGCTTATTTTCTTGGTTTTCCTTTTGGCCATCCTTTCTTCTTTCTCTTCTTACGCGGAGTTTTGCATAGATCGATGGATTGGTAATCATTATTTTCAGCACTTACCATCGAACTTGTCTCAGAGCCAGTGGTCGTGTCTTGATCATTGGTCATTGATTTCATTTTTTGTTTGAGGAAGTTGTCCTCGGTGTGCTTAGGAGAACGAGGCGATCGACTTCGATAGCCTGTTGTCGATACTTCTTTGCTGGGTATGTCTGCAGGCGCAGCTACTGGATTTCTGTCTGCCTCATTTGGTGGGGGTCTTGAAGATTCTTTTTCATTTACCTTTTCACTTTGAGTGTTTGTGGTTAAGTCTTCTGTGTTGATTTTGTTATTGTGAATTTCGTTGAAGTACTTTTCTATGCATCGGGTTATTGCAGGCATTAGTTCTTTCACTACTAAAGAAGGTAAATTTGTGTTTTTAGTAACTGCTTCCACGTGTGTAATATTTCCTTTATTTTCGGGACACACAAGTTTTTTTGCTTCAGGATAGCTGATCTTCTGTCTGGCTTTAACTTGTTGTATTGCTGCCTCCTGCTTATATACAGGGCAGTCTCTCGACCTCGATGAATGTTGTCCACTGCAATTAATGCATTTGATAGGATCTAGGCATGGATCATCACTATGAAATGGCTTACCACAATGGCATACTTTGATTCTCGCACATCTAGATGCTGGGTGTCCAAATCGTAAACATTGGAAACACTGCATTGGTTGAGGAATGAACATTCGTACGGTTAGACGATGAATGCCTGCTTTAATCTTCTCTGGTAACGTACAACGCTTGAACGTCAGGACATGGGACGCAGAAAGAATTATCTGCCCATCCCGCCTCATTGTTAGCCTACGACAGGCAATGACTCCTTGAGAAGCTAGTTCTTGAACTATTTCCTCTTCACTGCAGTTTAGTAAGTCACTACAAACTACAACACCTTTGCAGGTATTCAGTGTGCCGTGAGCACTTACTTCAACATCTATAGTGCCTATTTTCTTCAATTCTAGTAACTTTTTACCTTGATTGTCATTAACTGTTTCTACCAAGAGTCCAGATGAAGTTTTCTGTATATCTTTTACGGCAGATCCAGCACAGGTGCTAATACTCCTCTCTATTATAAACGGGCTCACTTTATCAAAATTTCCTTCAGTTCTTTTTACTGTAAGGTACTTTAGTACCGCTGCGGTGTTCTTGAACAGGTCATCATAGTTTGTTGATTTTCCAACTTTCATTCTTTTAGCATTAAACTCCGGGCTTTTTTCTGGACGAGGGTTTTTAAGGGTTCCCTCACCCCTAGGTTCGCAGACTTCCATACGAGTCCCGCGAAGCTTGCTATCACTCGTAGCACTATATGCCAGCGGTGCCGAGTGATCCGCACCCCTGGCATTGCAGTCGCTGGGTGACGACGCCCGGTGGCCTGCTTGCGCACCACCGACCGCCGGTACTGGGGCTCCGATCCCCTGCACCGTAACTGTTGATCCTGACAGATCCTCCATCTTGGGTTTTTTCTTCAGGGTCACCTTCCCCTAGCGTTTTTGAGCTACCGCCAGCTTAAGGAAACGGAAGGAACAAGGGGGGACAGAGAAGACAGAGTTAGAATAGAAGGGTAGAATGGAAACGACTCCCTAGCCCTCGCAACCTAATAGTGTCGGGGCGGAAACACAAGAGTTGGCCGATACAAGATTGGCCTACAGGACAGAAAACAGATGTGTGCCACAAGTAAGTGGAAGCAATGACACACAGAGTTAGTGGGAATGACGGGATGTTTAGGGGAGTGACAGCGGACAACTGCTCCGATTAGTCGCCTTCTACGACAGGGGGAGGTCCCGTGGTGCTATTCTACTAAAATCCCCGACACCACACGGGGTAATTATGTATTATTATTATTGTTATTATCATTAATGTTATTATCATTATTAGCATTATTATTATTATTATTATTATTATTATTATTATTATTATTATTATTATTATTATTATGTGCAGTGACGTTGTGTAACTGAGAGAAACGAGTGAGTAAGAAAGACATTACAGCTCGCTGCATCGCAGTGCGGTGAAGTGTGGTGAAGTGGAGTTCTATGGAAGATTGCACGGTGAAATGTTCATGTGATTTTGTTAAGTTTGTAGAGTTTGTATAGTTGTTAAGTTCTGTAATGTCAAGTTAGTGTATTCTGCCACCAAGTTCTCACACTTAATTGCAGAATTATTAATAAATCTAATCTAATTAGTGATGGCAATGGCGACTCAGTTATTTCATTTTTTATTTAATCAAACGGTAAGTTTCCTTGTTCAAGTTTATGGTGTTTACCATAAGATCAACCCCCCTGAAATAAATAAATGGATATTTCTGTTTTTCCTTATTAGTGGATTTATTTCACTAAAGGAAAAATTAGAATATCTCATATACTGTACGCCAGGACTGAACGGAATGATATAATTGAACTTAATATACACAATTTAATGCTGTTTTAAACATATTAATGGAATTAATATTCTGTGGTATGACTCCTCTAAATGAAGTTGAAATAACAATCCTATTTCATTACATACTACATATGACAAATCCATATTCCATCCAATCCATAAGTAATACAAAAAATATTACACCAGTCGCGCCCTTACGGCCGTGGTGGTCAGGCCACTCTAGGCAAAATCACGCATGTTGTGCGTGGGTTCACTGACTCTGGTTGTCAGTCACATGTAAAACGTGGTAGAAGTGGAGTTATTCTTAAATGAAGCGATATTGCTTAACTAAGTGAAAAGTTTTTTTTTCGTGACCATCATGGAGCCCTCTCAAGTTCATCAATCTTCAGGAAACCAGAACAGTAAGGCTACAATTAATTATGCTAAAGTTACTATGCAATCTCTCTTTCCCAAGAAAGATAATTCTATCATCATAGATTCGGCAAATAGTTCGCCAATTGTTGAATTTATTGAAAAGTTAACTACCAAAGTGAACCCCTCTCATATGAAGTTTGCTTCGAAAATATCGAACAACTGACTGTGTGTTTATCTATCCAGTAAAGAAATCGCAGATGATCTAGTCTTTAATCATAAAAGCATCGTTGTGTCTAATCAAGTCTTCCCTATAAGACCTGTAATTTCTAGGAACAAAATAATTATACTGTCAAGTCCAAGTATCCCTCATTAAGTGATGGAAAAAATATTTTAACTTTCGGTGTTAGAACTGTAGTACCGTTAACTTTCCTTCGTGCTGGATTTAATAACCCTAACTTGAGCCACGTCCTCAGTTTTCGCCGCCAAACATTTGTTTCACCGGATGATGAACATAAATTACCGGAATCATTTCAAGTGTTTATAGATGATGTCCCCCCACTGGATATATGTAACCCCTGATGTTCCACTTCGTTTATATGTAACAATGAGGGCCACAAAGCTAAAAACTTGCCCAAATCCATGTAATTTCCAATTACCTAATACCCTACCTTTTCCTACGGACGTAGAAATTACAGAATCAACTAATGAGACGATTGTTAATTCTAATGTTTCTCCCAAAGTATTTGAACCTACAGTTACCGAAATGGATAAGGTGAACGAAATTTCTAGCCTTTGACAGCTTCCCCCCACTACCTACCCCCCCTCTCCTTGAGTCGGCCGCGAGAAACCTTGTTGCCTCGAAAGGAAAGACAATGGAAGTGTACCTTTCCTGCAACCCCGTCAGATTAAAGAGACCGTTATCTACTGTAAGCTCGTATACAGAAATGGTTAGCAACCAATCAGATAGCGAGAATGAACTCCCAGACATTCGGAAACCTCTGACATGGAAGAGAAAACTACTGAAACTAAAGAAAAAAATAAAGAAATAACCCTCCAAAAATAAGAACAAAGTTAAATCGTCTTCTGAAAATCAGTTGACAATCAGTCCTGGTCCAATATTAAAACAATCTTAGAATCTCCTAATGTCCACTACCCACTAACCCACCTCAACTCCCGAAGTTTCTTTGACAAAATGAAGGGAAATAACTGTACTGAAGCATTTTTCAGAGACTTTACAAATGATTTTACAGCTTTAATAGCAATGTTAAGAGCTGTTCATCAATCCTTACCGAACCAGTGTGAAAAATAGATGCTCACGAATTATCAAAAAACATGATGAAAAACCTTATGCTCGAGACGATTCAGAAGAGCAGTGATCTAACCTTGTCCATTATTGCCATTCTAGCTTACGTTAATATAAAATAAACTAATTCAGCTATTTACAATGGACATTATACAATAGAATTGTAATGTTTTTGTTGCAAGAAACCCATTCATCAAGATTTCCATTAACAAATTCACAAAAATAATCTACTTGGGTAGCGTCGCGCCACTCTCAAACCGCCGGATCTTAAACAAAGGGCGGAGTGATGAAGCACTGGGATTTTCCGTGGACGAAGCGGGCCCAGAGCGGCTTTGGAGAGCAGGCGGCTTTGGGGGCGGCGGGTACAGCCAAAGGGCCTATATAAGGCCAGGAGAACAATGCCTCTGTCTTCTTGTGCTAGTGGCGTCGGCGACAGGGGAAGCGCGTGTCTGTGCGTGTAGGTGCACTAGGGCGAGGGGCCGGCAATTCATTGTCGTGACTTGCGAGACGCGTAGATGGTCTCAAAGTAGAGCGGCTTCATGCAGGGAACATCGGTGGTATGTAGCGGTGTGGTAGCCGTTCCTAAATTATCTCTCCTTGTAGTGGGTCTATTTATTTAGTTTATTGTGAGCAGGGCAGTTGTTAAATTGAGACTACGGTCTAGATTGTTAATAAATCTACTGTTTTACAAACCACTCCCGTCTGTGTTCGATAACACTCGTATGACACCACAGACAAAGGAGAGATTAAAATGGTGGCAGAGAATTAAGAGAACCCGGTAGGCATCGGTTTAGGACGTGATAATTAAACCAGCAGTTTGTTTAGTACACGGAGTGATTAAAATAGTGGCAGGGGCTCGAGCAAGCCAAGAGTAACGTTGTAGGAACCGAGTAAGTGAACGGGGCTGAGGTAATGTAAGCATGTATGTTTTACATAGCACCACATGGTACAGTGATATCGTATTGCGGCATTTTAGAACGAGTTGCTAGGAAGGGACTAACAGTCTAAAGCAACCAATATCAACTCGGAGAGATTAAAATTCTGCAGAGAGGCGCTTCAAAAGTGAAGCAGAAGGATGGAAGGAAGTCGTACTGGACCGTTACGAGCATGCCATCCGACTTCACCGAAATCGGAAAGCGAGGACTACGCACGAGTACCAGAACGAGAAGAGCAGCGGGCAGACAACGCACAGGGTAAGTACGTTTTTCTGTGAGGCAACGGCACTAGTTTGGAGCTATGGCGTACCTAACTAGAGTTAAGAAAGAAGAGATGATTAGAATTGCTAATGAATTGGATATTGCATTAGACAGGACAGAAATCGTGATTAAATTAAAAGGTTTGATAAGCAGCCATGAGGATTGTGAGCAGGAATTTATTGAGGGTTTGGGCGAACAACATCGCAAGGATAGCGAGGAAGAGAGGGTGAGGAAAGAACGGGAGAAGGATAGGGAATTAGAACGATTCAGAATTGAAGCGGAAATCGAAATGGCACGTATAGTGGGGAGCGCGGAAACACGAGGCGAGGCACGCGTTGAATCTCATCGGGAAAATATTAAAATAGGACAAATTATTGGAAGATTTAGTGGTGAACAGGACGATATCACGACATATTTAAATGTTTATGAAAGTCAGGGCAGACAGCTGAGAGTACCCGAAAGCGAATGGGCGGTTCATTTAATCGGATTGTTGCCGTATAATGTGAACAATTGGATTACGTTAGACGAACAGGAGGACGAATGGACTTACGAGACATTAAAGTCGAAATTATTAGAATTGTATAGATTTAATGCAGAAAAATTTCGTGGGCTATTTGTTAAGCACAACAAAGGTAATAATTCCACATGGGGCATCTTTGCCCGAGAATTGTTAAATTACGCGAGAGAATGGGTGTCCGGATTACGTGTACACACGTTCGAGGAGTTAATAAATCTGACAGTTACGGATCAGATGAAGCGGAAGGTTTCATGGGAAATGCGCGATCATTTCATTGATTCGAGGGCGGAATTTAGCAATCCTATAGAATTCGCTACAAAACTAGATGCCTTCGAAAATCATAGGCAAGGGTGGAGAAAGCCAGGATCCTTTCAAGCCAAACAAAAAGAGCAAGTAGAAACTAAGTTCGCAGCAGGGTCGACTAAGGAAATTCCGAGTACGAGCGAGAAGGACAAGGTTGCGGCGCGGCCTGAATTCGAGAAGCGTTTTGTCAGGAAATGTTGTGTATGTCAGTCACCACAACATTTGGCTAGGCAGTGTCCTAATAAAAAGATCGAACCTGTAAATCACGCGAGTGAGCCAGAAGCGAGCGAATTGTTTAGGCAACATACTGTAATTTGAAAAATTAACGGCCGTGAGTCCTTGATTTTGCGTGATACAGGCGCCTCATTTGATTTGGTTAGCGAGAATTAAGTAGAAGCAGCAGATTTCACTGAAGAATCGATACGAATTAGTCAACCCTGAGAGAAATTGCCCTTATGTGAAGAACTTATGTGAAGCGCAAATAGACTTAGAAATGCCGAGCGGGCGTGTAATTACGCGGGCTGCTGTTGTACCTAAGGCATGCGAATTACCGTATTACATTCTTAGCAACCGATCTATGTTGTTATTGCAAGAGGTCAAAGAGCGTTTCGTAGAACCGCAAGAAATTAATTTAGTGGTTACGCGGGCCAGTGCAGCAAAGGCTGATCAGACAGGGACGGGAAATTCAGTAGCATCAGTAGTACTGCCGCTGGAGACGGAGGTGAGTGAAGGTATTGTGGAAGTAGAGGAAAACGAAGCAGTACTTTCGGGTGAAATTAAGAATTTGATGCGAGTAGACGCGAAGCAATTTCGTACGGCGCAGCAGGAAGACGAAGAGATCAGGACATCAAAAATTGATACTTTAATATAGAGACCCTCCTTTACCTACATCTCATCTTCAATAATCCTTCAAAGATGTTATTAAGGCGTGTGTAATGTAAATAAATAAATATGTGTATCCATCCCAATTATGTAAAGGCTCACAATATTTATACATTTTGACCATTATATTCTTGCATGAATCGTTATAAATTGTTAAAAGTTATAAATTAATTCTCAAGGTCGCATGACCCAGTTGTTAAAAAGCGACCTTAAATAAACTAAAAAATTAAAAATGCGGAAAGATGGGAAGCAGAGTTCAGGAAAAAACTGTAACAGTTCTGTGAATATTTGGAATATGTTTTGTATCTCCAAATGCTAAGATCCCTTCCCTTCCCCGTGCGCGCGCTAGAAGGGTAAGCCCGGCGTCACCTTGTGTGGCGGACTGTTACAATCAAAATATCCGTTAAACACTAGTTGCAAAAAAATCAATATTACGCTAAAAATTATTATCTAAATTACAACTGTATGTTTTTCATTGGATTTTTCTTTTTACGATCATGATAGACTGAAAAAATATGTATAGTTCCATTTGAAAAAACAAAGTTATCTCAAATATCTCGTAAAATACATTTGATAACATAGAAATTAATACAGGTATCAGTTAGCCCCATTCTCTCATGCACTTCCGTGAAATTTGCAATAGCTTCAACTGTTCAAACGCTATAGGAGCTAAAGGTACGTGGCTCACACACACACACACACACACACACACACACACACACACACACACACACACACATATATATATATATATATATATATATATAAGAGGTGATTATTTAATCAAGCTCTTTTCAGTACGGAGCGAATCATGATCCATGGTAAATTAAAATTTCTGAACCCACCACCCAAATTGAAGGCAGTTAACGAAGCGATAATATCATAACATTAAAGAAGTGGTCACGTTGACATTGCTGTGGCCTTTCACAACGTGGCAATGTGGTAAAAGCAGTCACGACTCCGACCTTCGCCACGAGCAGAGTGGCCGAGAGCAACAGGAGCAGCACCGGGTGCAGCTTTCCTAACTTGGCTGCTGTCTCGTCGCGCAACCGGGTAGTAAGAGCACGTCTTGGTCTGTTCGAATGAACCGGCGCCTGCCCACCCCCACCCTCGCCCTTGTCGCGCTCCCGCCTCTGGACAAAGGGACGCCGTCATCGCCCTCAACTCCTAAATTCGTCGCCGAAACTTCGTTCTTGATAGAGGAAACATTTGCGCACCAGACATCGGACGAACAAGCGCCTGGATGAGCAATTTGGAGGAGACGGCGACAGTGGTGATGGTAAAGATTTGACACAAATTAAAAGGCTTGAACGTAAGAGCGCATTGGCGCTTGAATAAATGAGGAGTTGAACTGAAATGGGACTAGCTAGACCCATGCAGAGTGTGTCTTCGGAGATCGTAATGCAGTTTGCAAACAAGGCAGGGCCGCTTCAATCAATGTAACCATAGTAACAGGGAAAATATATGGAAAGCATTGCAGATATTAAACAAATGTTATAGTTACTCTCCGACTATCTGTAGAAGTAATGGATGCGCCGACTCGAAGCCGAGGCAATAGTTGACGAGGCGCGAGATGGAGCGGGGGTGGCTGCCACTACCGGGCCCGGGGCGATGGCGCCGGTATCGCGCGAGGGAGGGGTGGGGGGCTAGAGGCGCCGGGAATGCAAACTGCGGCAGACTGCGCCCCAATTCTAGTGTTCGTCCCCGGCGATATCTCTGCCTCCGCTGCCGCCGGATCCCCCAACCTCGCCCCCGACCGGCCTCCGGCGCGCCGGGCCTTATCTGTCGCAACCGCTTCCAGAATTGACTCCGTCGATTGCTTTGTTTCTCGCCACCCGCACTACGCTGCGGAGGCAGAAACCGCCGCTCGCGGAGCCGTGTTATTCGCGCAACGTGACGGCGCGGCGGTTCCAGAACATATTAACGAGGGAACCGCGGAACTAAAGGAGACACACTCTTTAAAACTTAGTATAATCATAAAATAAACTATGTTTTAAACATTTTTTTCGAATATGTTTATTCATTTATTACTTTCGTAATTAATATTATTGCTACTTATACAAATAATTTTTAATGAACACATCACACTCCAAAAATAAAGGGTTTCTAAACAATAAACACACATATGTAACGATTATGTTACAAACGGTTTAAAAGAATGTAACCTTTTAATGTTTCGGGAGAAATGCTTTGAATTTGTACTTGATACTAGTATTTCAAAAATTAATGTTTACATAAAGTATTCCACTAATTATTAATAATATTCATTAACTTCATTCTTATTATAAGTTACTAATTTATTAATTATAAAATATATACCATTTTAAAGCATATTGCACATGAACAGTGACATATGTAAAGCATTGAGAGTTTGTATTCTGAGAGGAACCAATTATTTGAAGCTCAAATACAAAGATATTTACTCTCTTTATTGAATGCGAAGTATCATTACGACCATATTTCTAGTAAAAATATACCTTTTTCAAGACACTTAACAGAAAAGTAACGGTTTTTGAGAACTTTATAAAAACCTTTAAAGTGATTAACTTATTAATTCTGTAAATTTTCAGAGATCTTTGCGCAGCTTTTTAGCGTCCCTGTACAAGAGCGTTTGAACATTTCTTTTGTTTGAACATTAGCTGAGTCTCCGTAAAGAGAGGCAGTCGACGTTCCATTTCCGCATTATTTTCATTTAGATTGATTTATTGAATATTTCGATTTTCTAGGCCCAACCCAGATTTTCTAGTTTCCAACTGCTACGTTAGTATTCCCCTAAGAGTAGTGCATGTTTGTATCATGGGAGATGGCGATGGTCTCCGCTGGGTCGGGACCTACACGTCGGTTCACGGGTCCTCCTGACGTCTCATCGGGCTCCGACTAGTGATGCGACATCCATGTTTTTAGACTCAATTAGCAACTACTGACATTTAATTCGTGTGCAATAAAATTTAATTTAACAGTGTTCATATTTATCAATTCGCCGAATAGGAGTACGAGAAAAGGACCCTACGCTACCGCGTATATGTTGACTATATCTTAATGTGCGAAATGAATGTAAAGAAAGAGGAAATACATGGTCATGGAGGTAATCTTGGGCAAGAGTGTTTGATGAAGATAGATCAAACAGCGTTGAGGTCACGAGAATTTTTCATTCTGAAACAAAACATTGAAAAGGAAAAAACATCGAGTACAAAACATCGACGTCAAAAAAACATCGGTGATAATACATCAATGTTTCTGCAAAAATCTCGATGTTTTCAAAACATCGACATCGATGTCGCATAACTAGCACCAACCCATCAGAGACAAGATCACATTCTCGTTTCAGCTGCGGGCCAGCTGCGGGCAGTCGCTCCGCTAACAGCAGCTACAATCGTTAACTGTGAAAGTGCAACTCAACAGCACGCCGAACGTTAGGAACTTTGTGTTCGAAATAGTGTTCAGTGGTCATAATTATTCACTACTAGTGCTTTAGTAGTTGAATGAACAACAATGATTTATCCAGCACAGGGCGAATGGTCAGTGAAGCCCTAAATTCGTTATATCATTCGGAAGAGTCATCTAATGTGGTACCCGACGAAGGCAACGTGAATCTCACGGAAAGCATGGAATTCACCGAAATACCGCCTCAACGTCAACACATTGCAAGCAACAACATCCAGTTCGGGCCCGGATCATCAGGTCAGCCCGGGGAACGAATGAATTCACAACAGTCAGATGCTTCAGCCCAACCACATAAGGTAATGTCGCAAGCAAAGCGAGCCAGCGGTAACGACAGTGATAACAGAGACCTTAAACGTATAACTACAGACAGTCAGCCTCCGGCAGGGTCGAACCTGGAAAGTCAATACAATGTAGAAATCAAAAACAGATTTAGTTGGCTAAACGAAGAGATCCCAGATGATCTAAGTGACGAAAATAAAATCCCATCAATTTTTGTTACTAATTTTGAAAATCAAGTTGCTATCGCGAATGAAATAAAATTTAACGTCTCATCCAGAATTCAAAAATCAAAAGATTCGAATCCACTTCCAATCAGTGACCGACTTCCGAAAAGCAGTTAAATATTTCCTGGCCACCAAAAAACAATTTCATACGTATTCAGATAAAATTAGTAAAAAATACTTAATAGTGATCAAGAATATTCATCCTTCAATCTCAGAAAATGAAATATTAGCCGAAATCAATAACAAATTCAATTCTGCTGCAAAAGTTACTCGACTATATAAAAACAATTCCCCCAAGCCAGTAGTAACAGTAGACTTTGATGGAACTCACAAAATCGAGGATGTGTTAGAAATAAAGCAAGTATGCAATAGCATTGTGAAACCAGAAAGAAGAAAGAAAACCAAGGGCCTCCTACAATGTTACCGGTGTTTAGACTTTGGACACAGTAAAAATAATTGCAACCATACAATTTCATGGGTGTTTTGTGCAGGTGATCACCTATCAGCAAACTGTTAACACTCCTACATGTAAACATTGTCTCGGGAAGCATACAGTAGGGCTGACCTGAGGTCAGTAGAATATCCATATTATCGAAAAAATTATAAAGTACAAGAAATAATACAAATGACACACTTAGGAACAATTCTATTCCCCCGCAGTTCAATACATCAAACTTTCCAGTACTACCTCCAACCAACAACATAACTAATTTCTCACATGCAACAAATATAAACCACCAACAAAACACAACAAACACAAATCACCAACAACATAACAACAAACAGACAAACAGAAAATACAACAATTTCAATATTGGTAACCCATTCATACAAAACATCAGTCAGTTTATAACCAATCACATCATTAATTTTATAAATGTATTAGTAACAACAATTATACAGAATATCCAACAATCAACTGCAATGTCATTTAGCAACAACTATGGATCACCATAATGGTATGATTATATTAAATTGGAATGCCAATGGCATTATCAACAAAAAAGCCGAATTACAACACTTCCTACATGCTAACAGAATTGATATAGCATGCATCACAGAAACACATTTCAAACAAGAACCCTCATTTTTTATTCTGGGATACCCAACAATCAAAGCAGACAAACAAAACTCGAAAGTTGGAGGAGTATTAATACTAATAAAATGCAATATACCAAATCACCAGATTACTCTACCACACACGCCCGGACTCGATTCAGCAGAAATAAATGTAAAGTATAATAATAACATGACAATTAAAAATAGTAACTGCTTACAAACCTCCAAATATAAAAATCAATAATAGCAACATCTCCACATTATTGCAGGTGATCTAAACTCTAAACACTTCTCATGGGGATGTCGGGCTACGAATCCCGCTGGTAAATACTTATACAACATAAAAAGGAACCTGAATCTCAACATAATATCGCCAACCGAACCCACTTACTTCCCATATGATCCAAACAAAAGTCCAGACATACTTGACATAGCAGTCACAAATATTAAAAATCAATTCATTTCAACAACGTACCATGAACTAGAATCAGACAAGTTACCAGTAATAATATCAACTCGCGTAGACAAGCCTCCCTCAACCCCCCCTTTAAATACTTATAACATTAATTGGAAGTATTTTAAAGGTTCTATAAATAAATCCATAACTCCACTTCACAACCTGAACTCTCCCCAAGAAATTAACTAAGCCATCATGACACTCAATAATATAATAATTAGTAATATTAACAACAGCCATATTGAGAAAAGCTTAGATGTTAACAAAATAGTGCACAAATCGCTCCCAACTAATATAATTAACTTAATCCGAATAAAAAATAAAACAAGAAGACTTTGGCATTCTCTAAGAATTCCTTCTTTAAAAAACGAACTAAATCTGTTCAATAATATTTGTAAAAAGGTTCTAAACAGATATAAACAAGAACAATACAATTCCTATATCAATAGCTTAAATACTAAAAACAACTCTCTATTGCAGTTTACTAAGAAAGTCTTAACAAAAAGTACAAGTATTCCCGCATTAGCAACTAGTGATGGTAAAAAATACTCCCCAATGGAAAAAGCTGAAGTACTGGCCCCCACTTTGTTGACACTTTCACACCCAATAACTCGCCCCAAGATCCGAAACAAGCCGAAATGATGGCAATTTTCAATGCTCCCCTATATGATGTTCCCCACCAAATACAATTCATATCCCCTATTGAAATAAGAAAAATAATAAAGGATATTACTAATAATAAAGCACCAGGCAACGATCATTTAAAAAGTCTATCGCCATTGCTTTTCTAAATAACATTTACAACTCTGTATTGAGAACAGGATATTTTCCTCAAACATGGAAACACTCAGCCATTCACCCAATAGCAAAACCAAACAAGAATCACTCAAAAGCAGAGAATGACTGACCTATCAGCCTGCTACCTACATTGTCAAAAATCTTAGAGAAATTAATACTCATCAGAATGAACAAACATATCAAGAAAACAAACAGTATACCACAGTACCAGGTTGGCTTCAAGTCACAATACTCTACCACCCACCAACTACTAAGGCATACGGAACACACTCACATTGCATTTCAAAAGGGACAACATACCATCTCTGCATTCGTAGACATTTCGCAAGTATTCGACAGAATATGGCATCCAGCTCTCTATTTTAAATTAATTTCAATAGGTACAGTGAATTATCTAGTACTTGTTATCCTTAGCTATATAACTAATAGAACATTTTCAGTTTCAGTCGAGGGTCAAGGAAAATTTGTGCTGGGGTTCCCCAAGGTTCACCACTTTCCCTCAAGTTGTTCAATTTATTCACAGCAGATACGAGACTTCAGCACATATATACACCGCTCAATTTACCAATGACACTGAATTGTATATCTCAGGAAACTCTTTAACAACTCTTCCAACACAGCTTCACAACCACCTAAATATGCTAGTAAATTGGGCTAATGATTGGAAAATAAAGTGAACCCAACAAAATCTGTAACAAAAATATTCACATTAAAACCATTCACACACCCTCTTCCATTCTTCATAAATAACGACGTCATCAATTGGACACCAACTAATAAAACAATAAAATACTTGGGCTTAAACTTTGATACCCGACTCAACTGGAAGCAACATATAGAGGTAAAAACTCAGCAAGCTAAAACTAAACTAACTAACTACGACCCTTTTCTGAATCAACACGATTAACTCTCCAATTCCAATGCTCTATTACTCTACAAAACAATAATCCGGCCGATATTACTATTGTCCCATCTGGACCAATGCTGCTAATTCCAAACTAAACAAAATACAAGTTATCCAAAATACATTTTTCAGATTAATTACAAAAGCACCATGGTTCAGTAACAATCAATTACACAATGATTTAAATACAAACAACAAAAAAACCAAATAGCCTACCTTGCACATAATTTTTACACTAACCTTCCCCTAATTCAAGCATCATCATTCTATAAACTAGGCAAAACCCCGAATTATCAAACGAGAATTAACAAAAGATATGCCCTCCATTCATTTTATAAAATGTTCGCAAACTTGGAATAATACTAATCTGAGGTGCTTCCTGCTTCCTCTCTCAGTATATTTTTTATATAATTGTAATGTATAATTTTAAGTTAGTGTAAGTTAGTATAAGATAGATTAAGACCATCAAACGTTTTGTATAGTTAATATGTAAACTGAAAATGTAATGTCTACCAAAAATAAAATTGCAATAAAAAAAGAGACAAGATCTGATCTTCCGACTGGTACCCAATATTTGTGGTAGAAATGCATGTACAAATATATTTTATATTGAAGGGAATGGACAAGACATGGATGAGGAAGGCACGCGACCAGCAGCCCGTTTGTAGAATACTGACTTGCTATTTAGCTAGTGCAAATGGGAGAAACTACGGAAAACTACTGATCACAGCAGCCGACCACTAGAATTCTCCTGCAGACATGGGCCGAATCCGACTTGACTCCTTAGCCACTGGTGAAAATTAAATCACCGTCGCAACTCGAACCCTAGGACCTCCCAGACAGAGATTTTCATTTAGAGAAAATTTTCTATGGATTATTAAAAATAAATTGTATTAGGCAGCCCATATGTTTACTTATTCTAAAGTATTATTTTAAAGCACTCTAGGTTTCGTAGTATAAAATGGCTAATTTTGACAATAATTAATACAATAATCTATGATATAGCATACAATGAAAATGGAAAGAAAATTACTCAATATCGTCCCAAAGGCAAAGGTACATCGTTGTGAACTATTAGAATGATGGAAGAGGAAAAATTTGTTTATCTTCAGATAATGTGAACGAATGTTTTCTCACAACTCAATCATTATTGTCAGTAATAAGATGATGCTGTGAAACAGTAATGAAATTATTAGTATATGTAGGCTTCAAAGTAATACTACTATTAGATATTACTGACTGCACCGCATTGTATTTCGGAATACAATTGACGCAATTTCAAATCATACTTGCTATCAGACAAACAGGATTGTTATCGGCAGACAGTATCGTCAAAAGACTGTATAACTTACTTTCAGCGATTCGATAGACATAATTATACAAAATTGTAAAATAGAAATAGTTTTCAAAAATAAATTTTTTAGTATTACGGAAGAAAAATTTAAT
Source organism: Gryllus longicercus (assembly GCA_038098605.1). Lineage (NCBI taxonomy): Eukaryota > Metazoa > Arthropoda > Insecta > Orthoptera > Gryllidae > Gryllus > Gryllus longicercus. Next base: position 739,967 of record JAZDUA010000391.1, on the reverse strand, counting down.
TCCTATTACTCGTTCTAATCTATTCAAGTACGTATTTAGAAAGTACATTTCTACTGATATTTTCCGAAAGTTCTGTTGCCACCGGCAGTCACATACTTTGGAATTCCATTTCTGTCATTCCTGTCTATCTAACGAGTTTTCTTTGTTGAAGAACCAAAACCATTTTTTTTTCATTTAAATTTGGCAGACAATTATGGTTCTCCGGTGGCCGAGATCGCTAAAGCAGTAGTGCCGTAGCGATCTCGGACCGAAGGATCGCGGATTCGAATTCCGCCTCGGGCATGGATGCATTGTGTTCGTCCTTTCACTCCCTATCATTATCATATCGTGCCATCCTCATAGTTACCGTACCGTTACAAGCAATTGTGGTCGCTAATGACCTAGAAGTTGATGCGACCTTAAATATAAAAAAAATCATGAGGGTCCCTTGATGCCAGTTTTTTTCTTTGTCTTAACAGTAACACTTAAAAACGAAAATAAAGCAAAAAAAAATATATTGTGACAGATTATTTTTTTGATATTTTACCCCATAAAAGAGTGATACCACGCACTCGAGGCTATAAGTCAATCCTGTTTTCAGTTTCTGATTCTTACATAATATAAAAATTTATTACAAGGATAATACGCAGAAAATGTTATATATTGATGTTTTGATGAACTTTGATGTCCTGAAATGCAATAAAGAAATTGAGTCACTAATTAATTTAAATATAAAACACTGAAACACACTTTTTCACCTCAAAATTCTATTTTGGGACTCTTTTCAGACTGTCACGTCCGTATATTAAAATATAAGTTACATATAATTTTCCCCTTCAAACAAGGAAATAATGTTTATATGTCAATAAATAAATTCGTCTTATTTAGTTCATTTTCATTTTTCGAACTTTAGAATAATAGGAACTATAATGATGTATGGTTACATTTTTCTTACACATTTTAAATGTTTTTAAAGACATTATCGGCTTACATATTTATTGAATTATTGTAAATGATAAATTTTATGTACTAAGAAGTTCCAGCGCAAAGGGCGTTGATTTTAGGGACATATACTTAACAAAATATCGTCACTCTAACAGGAGTGTCAACCAGCTAGTAGAAGACATTATGAAGAGGACGTTGCAAGATCAAAAGAACAAAAACACGGAGAATTTTTAATGGAAATGTCATATTTCTTTTCGAATCGATACATTAATATTGCCAAGTACAAAGCATTATAATTTTCAATAATTTAAACGATGTTATTCATCAGAGATTCTAGAAAAAGAAAGATTCATTTATTAATCGTTGCTATCTCGTTTGCAAATGACTAAACAACACTTGTTTTAACTCGAAACTGCTTTATTTTTTTTATTAACGTTGAGCAGCTTATTTTTTCCAAAGAGAAGCTTCACAAGCTACAAAGAGAAACTTCGTATCCGGGCAATGGATCCGCTCTGCTCCCTTATGATTACTCCCATGCCACATATACTCTAAGGATGTACTTTACCTTTGAGAAGGTGTTCTTGGCGTAGTGCATGATGGAATCGTAGTCGTAAGGCAGGCTCAGAGAATTCACCTCCTCTTCGGTCAGCTTGTTGAAGTTGTACTCCTGGCCTTCCAAAGCATCGTTTCAATTAATTCCATTTGCGTAAACAAATAGAGAAATACTACACAGTTACTGAATGATGGTTAGTAAATTCTAATAATAAACTATATTATTATTATTATTATTATTATTATTATTATTATTATTATTACATTATTAATTACATATTGTGGCGGCACAGAGTTTAAGGATTAAACGTATAAGAATTTAAAAGTAAGTGATCTAATCTAAAGTATCTGATTGCGTGATGCCTTTGTGTGTGTGTGTGTGTGTGTGTGTGGGGGGGGGAAATCCCAACTGCGCAGCTCGGGAGTGCCAAGACGCCCCGTACCCCATTGTGCCCATCCCTCCCCAACCCACCGCACTGCCTGTTGGCCAGAACAAGCGAAATCTTGCACGTGAGAAAACGTCCCCGGCTGCGACGGACAAATGATTATTACTACGCGGAAATAAAAAGGGCGACCAATGTCGATTTCGGTGCCCAGCTGCGCGTTCGTGCCTTGTATCAGCAGTTTTGAACGAGAGAGACAATGATAGGAAAAATACAGAACAGAACATTCTAGTCTTTCGGTGTGCGGCTACGAATATCTTCCAGCGCAGTAGCTTCTGACCAATCGCAGCGTGAAGTTTCAATAGACGGCAGAAATCAGGACGTTGGGAGTTTGAGGGAAGGGGAAAGCGGGAACCAGGGAACTGAGGGCGCTAGCTTTTTTTGGCGATCGGTGCGGAAGACAGATCGAGCCGCCAGTGCGGGATGTGGGGTTACGACTTATCTCGTGAACGGCGCAGAGAGTAGATCGGGCTGCAGCATCCGAAGTCACTTTTATGCGTGTTACTGTGACAAAATACAATCTGAACCGTTCTATGTCGCAGATTTCGGTGGACTATTTAAATTTGATTGCCAGATGCACTGTGTTGCGTCCTCGCACTATTTATGTATGTCGGAACAAGGTTCCGTGAGCTATGAACATGCCGCACTCAATGAAAGACTTGTCAACAAGTTCGCGTCAAAAACAAATTTGGTGTAACGTGTGTGGGCGAATGCTGAACTGGAGACGGCCGCGCCTGCTACTTGAAGCAAGCCACCGTTGCCGCCGCGACTGCTTGGCCGACTTTTCATGGCTGCCCTTCGTCTGTGGGGATGTCTAAAGCCGGCCTCCACCTCCGCCGATACAGCTGATACAGCAACGACCTCGTGCTATCGTCCCAATGGAGATCGTAAACGGTGACATTGTTTAATACAATAACCCGGCTAAAGGTTCTCGAATACGCTCTTCAAGAGTTTTAACTATAGACTTTCGAACACTTCCAAAGAGAAAACTTAAATGATTTGATTCTGTTTTTTAAATTGGCATAGCTGTGCCTTGGTGTAATGATTTTTTTACAATTGTTGATTAGTTTATTTTTATTTGCTAATAAGCTCAGTAAATATTATAATTTCAATGTTATTTTAAGAAAATTGCATTAAATGTTGTTCATTGGTTTCATTATGCAAGCGTTTTTCACATTTTAACAATGCCCATCCTTCCATCTCACTGAAAATAGATATCTAGCATGAACCTGAGCTATTGGGTGCACCATCACAATAGAGTTATATTGACTTCCCAAATGGGAAGATCAATGCGCGAGGATGACAATACCTATTTAAACTAATTTATTCAAGATTTTAAACCAAATGAAGTCTATTAGCTAACATCAATAGGCCGATTGATTTTATTATTCACAAAACGACTTATGATTACTATGTTAGTTTCAGATTTAAAATCGATTGGTGGGTAGTTAAGCAAAACATAGCTAACTTTGGTGTGAGATTAAAATATTTTGATATTTGGTTACAAAAAGTTCCAAAAATCCTATTACTATTTTCTTGTATACGCACGTATGTACGGAGTAGTATCGAATAGTATATGTAATGCTGCGGAATATGGAATTCGATATTTTAACGGAACTACACGGTTTGGAGTCCCCTGATGCCTAAAGAACCTCCATTGACACCTGAAGAATATCCATTTTGTAAAACATCCTGTTGGCTGGTTTAGACACTAGTGGTGTTCACAAATGCACGGACGGACAGACGGATGGATGGACCGTTTGAAATAAATCGGTATCAGAGGACCTGTATTTTCATTGAAATCTCAAAATCAATTTTCCATTTTAATAACCACTAGTGTCTAAACCAGCCAACAGGATGTTTTACAAAATATATATTCTTTGGTCGATCTGCCTCTACTGGGGGCACTGCAATTTTGATTTTTTTTAAAAAAAATTGGAGATATTTTACATGAAGCCCCTGAGACATTTTCCAAATTTTCTCAGCAATGGTCACACATTTTTCTTTACAGTTTTTGAAAGAATAGAATAAAATACACTTACGAAGGTAGCATAGGTCCGATTTTCACCGTTAACTGGATTTTACAAAATTGCAACAGTTTTAATCCTTTTCAGCATCTTCCGACAACTACAAAATTCAAGATACAGTTTTTTCCCCTCAAATGAATTAAGTTCTGCAAATATTGTTCTTTCTTTAAGGTCATGAACCTTTTTTGAAAATTTTAGTGGTTTTCGCGCAGTATTGCAAGTAATATGTGCAATATTAAGAAATAGCAAAAACAAATTTTGTCTCAAAAACCACTTCAAATTTTTTATTTAGACGTTTGGTAGGGATAATGCTAAATGTACTCTATAAGGTGATTTAAATGTTATATTGCTCTATTCTTTTGTGTTTTCAAAAATTACAAAAATGTAATTTTTGACTCGTCTCTCACGTTGTAATGTAGTGGCGATTTGTTCACATTATATTTATGAGTACATGTAATTTTTATAATGTCATTTAAAGTTTCTTGTAAACTCAAAATTTTTAGTGAAAATTAGTTTAAAAATCCGCATTTTCAGAAACGTTCAAACGCAATTTTTTCAAAAACAGCTCCATTTTTTCTTTTAACTTTTGGTACGGATAGTGCTAATTGTATTGTTTAAGATGATAAAAAACTAGTGGTGCGACAGAATGCCACAGACTTTCCCGAATTAATTTTCTATTTCCTTTGGTCTCTGCTTGCTATACGAACGTGCCACATATACTTACCAGCTGACATTATCGCCGCCGAAAGTACATTTTTTGACATTTCTTAATTTTTCCTAATTGTAGAGCGGTAGTATTGTTTTAAAATTATTAAAGAACAGTAAAACCTCGTCCTAAATGGCAATTTTCTTTGAAAATTTGCAGTCGTTTTTAATACAATGGTGTTTAGCTCTACTGTAAATTCGAAATCTGAAGCTTTTTCACGGAATATTTTTGAGTTCTCGAAAAACTTCAATTGAAGTAATTTTTTAATTACTTTAACTCACAAATACAATAATGTTTACAAATCAATGGAAATGTGCATATCAACGGCGAGAGAACTTTTACAAAATGTGCATTTGTGTAATTTTTGAAAAACACAAACAATTACCCCGATATCCACGTAAGTCATATTAAAGAATGCAATTAGCACTCTCTGTTAGAAATATTTGAAGAAAAAAAATCAAGTTGTTTTGAGAAAATAGCGTTTGAGCGTTTCTGAAAAGGAAAAATTTGACCTAGTTTTCACAGAAAACGGTTGAATTCTCGAAAAACTTTATCTGCCCTTATTTAAAGCACATGCACTGATAAATACAATAATGTGAACAAGCTAGTGTAAATATTAACGACGTGAGTCAAAAAAATCAAATTTCAAAAAAATTAAATTTTTGTAATTTAAAAAACAACAACAAACGAATAGAACAGCAGGGCGTTTATGTCATCTTATAAAGTACATTCCTTCCAGCTCTATCCCTACCAAACGTTTAAAGAAAAATTCGGAACCATTTTTTAAAAAAAAATCTTGTTTTTTTATTTTTTTTAAAATTGCACAAATTACACGCAATATAGAGCGAAAACTAATAAAATTTTCAAAAAAAAACATACATGACCTTAATGCAAGTAGAGAACAACTTTTATATAATTTTGTATAAATTGTATACAAAATCTCTATCTTCAATTTTGTAGTTGAAGGAAGACGCCCGAAAAATTTTGAAAATTTGAAATTTTCGAAAATTAAGTTTTAACCCGAATTAAGGACCTATGCCATTTTGTGTATTTTACTCTATTCTTACAAGAAATTTAAAGAAAAAAATTGGAGCCGTTTTTTGGGAAAGATTTGAAAATGCCCGGGGGACTTCATGTTAAGTAACCCCAAATATTAAAGATTTTTTTTCAAAATCACAAAGAATTTTTCCTGGAAGAACATTCACCTTAGGCTATTTGGGACATTTCCCGGCAAGATTTGTCCTTGATTGAATTTGTAATTGAAGGAATGTGAACATACGAATATAGTTAAGTCAATTTCAATGAAGGTGCAAGTTTGCAATTCAAACACTTTTTTAATATTCAATTATCCCAAGTTCAGAATAATTATTAAAAACGTTATTTTCCATTCACACTGACACGTCAGTGCTTCTTGACACCACCCTCAGAATCCAAGTTAACTGTTTGAAGCCTTTTGCTTCTCATGGAAACTTGAGTTCTTGCAAATATTCTAAATACGTAAATGTCAATGTCATCTTAATGATACAGAGAAACTCTGAACATACACAGTCCGTCCCACAGAAAAGGTGACTGATGTGAAATAAAATACAAAAAGTTGTTTGTTCTTAGTGTACATGCTTTTTTATTCAAAATAGTCTCCTTGTGAGTTAATACACAACTGGCAGCGTTGGAAAAATTGTTCAAAACAATTCTGATAGTCAACAATTGGAATTGCCCGCAGGATCGTTGTCGTAGCCTTCTGGATATCGTGTCGAAACACCGTCCTTTCATGGCCATTTTTAGTTTGGGAAATAGCCAGAAGTCGCACGGAGCTAAATCCGGCGAAAAAGGAGGACGGTCAAGCGCAACAATACCTTTTTCAGCCACGAATTGGCGAACGATCTTGCGTTTGTGCGCTGGAACATTGTCGTGCAACAAACACCAAGTTCCTTGGTTGCGGTATTCAGGTCTCACCCGAACAATCCTCGACCATAAACGAGTTAGAACAGTCAAGTAGTAACGTGCGTTCACCATTTGACCTTCTGGAGCAAATTCTTTATGGATAATTCCTTTGGAATCAAAGAAAACTGTGAGCAGAATTTTGACACGACTTTTCTGCATTCGCACTTTTTTCGGTTTCGGAGATTCTGGACCTTTCCATTCCGAGCTCTGGCGCTTTGTAAGTGGCTTGTATTGAAAACACCATGTTTCATCACCGGTTACGATGCATGACAGGAAGTCTGCGTCCTCATCGGCCGATCGTTTCATGTCTCTGCAGGGCTCTTGATCTCACTCTGCAATGCTTTTGATCGTCCGTGAGTGAGTGGGGCACAAAGTGACAACAGATCTTCTTTTTGCCCAGATTTTCTGTCAATATGCGATGCACAGTGGTTTTAGGAATTCCAATGAGCTCCTCGACTAATCTGGGAGATGCACAACGATCATTTCGAAGAATTTCAGCCACTTTTTGAACATTTTCTTCGACTCGAACTGTCGCTGATGCTCCTGGACGTGGATCGTCTTCAATGCTCTCTCTTCCATCACGAAATCTTGCATACCACTTAAAAACGTTTTTATTACTCATTGATTCACTACCACAAACACGTTGCATCATTTTAAAAGTTTCTGTGGCACTTTTACCCACTTTGAAACAAAACTTAATGTTCGCACGTTGCTCCATTGCTCTTTTCACGACCGAGGGTCAAAACATACTGTTGCAGTTTTATTTACTGCGAGCAGTCTGTGATGCCAGAACTGTTCCTTTTAAAACGGAAGGTAGTCAAAACACAACACTACTTAATTCCTGCGTCAGATCACAGATTGCGCGGTTGGTTCCGCGAATATAAAATCAGTCACCTTTTCTGTGCGACGGACTGTGTAGGAAAGAATCTGTCGTCTTTTCAACATCGAAGCCTCTACTACATAACAGTCATAATATGCACAATTTCGTTAACTTATTGTTTTTTTTAAATGTGCCCAGTGCCTCTGAGTAGCAAACATTAAATTATTGTTAAAACTTAAACATTATTGTTTAAACTTAAACTAACGATTAAGGATGAATAAATTAAAATGAAGCTTACATCTCCTGAATCGAAAACAGAACTGTATAAGTGTTATTTTATCAATTCTGCGAAAAGCGTGTTTATTTTATACGATATGTCATTGGCAATGTATTTTCGTGGTTTTAATGAACAACTGAATGCCGTGGTTTTAATCATGAAACAAAGCACCATGACTTAATCAGTGATATTGACTAAAATAAACAGATTCCTCAGAATTTATAGAATGTCACTGAATCCGTTATGGTTTTCACTCATTAATTTGGTTATAGAAAATCGTATCAGGTTAGTATTATTAGCAATGAAATATGGTGTTTTAATGAATTGGAAATAACTGCTGGAATATTTTCGGTTTGAACTAAGAAAATATAGCTAGCTGAATTTGACGCAATGACAAGTAAACATTTCGAGGTTTCCCATACGAGACGTTTTCGTCCTTATTCATTCGCTGAGAATACTGACACCACTTTGATTCATCATCGATCATGTTACACAGGGTTTATAATGTTTTCATTATATATGCAATAACATTACAACTGCACCGTGACGGGCAGGCTTTTGGTTTCTCTATTTGGGTATAACCTGCTCTGTGGTGAGTGGAAGTGTATTTCTTTATTTATATATTTATTTTTACTCTCTCGAGACAGACGTACGGAGTAAAAACTTCAGAATTTAGAGAGGTAAGTATGTACAAGAAATCGATTTCGACATTTATACGTCGTTGACCTTCAGTTACCAAGAGAGTGTTATTTGTGTTTCAGGAAGTCCGTCCGTCCGTCTGTCTGTCCGTATGTCTGTGAACAACACTAGAGCCTAAACTATTCGTAGAAGTTGCCAACAAATACGGATTGCCTGCGTAGCGAATATCTTTTTATCGAAGTTGGACTTTTAGGGAAAAAATGTCTCTTGGCTGTAATATATTTACCTCCTAAGACAGGCAGCATAGATATGCTGGACGAAACCATTGCATCTGCGATAAATTCCTATGAACACGTTATTGTAATGGGTGACTTTAATCATAACTTATTAAAACCTTCTCCCTCTGCAGAGCTTTTTACGCGTTTTTTCCACAGCATGTGCCTCGAAATTTTACCTCTAGCACCAACACACCACTCAAAGAACACAGAAACTTGGATCGATCATATTATAGTCTCTAATGTAAACAAAGTTCGAAAACACGGACAATTTCCAGTTCCTGGGATTTCAAAACACGACCTAATTTACCTTGTTTACAACCTGAAGTGCCCTAAATACTCACCTCACATAATCAAATACCGCGATTTTTCAAAATTTGATAAGCAAGCATTTATTATAGATGGATTGGCACTTTCATGGCGCCTTGTACAAGAAGAAGAATTACTGGATGATAAAGAAAATATTTTCACTAACTTAATAACACAGCTCTACGACAGGCATGCGCCTTTAAAAATTTTGCGGGTAACTCGTCCTCCTGCACCATGGTTAACTGCTAAAATTCGAAATTTAAAGAAAGATCGTGATGCAGCGTATGCAATTTTCCGGAAAACTAAATGCGAACTACTTAAAAAACAGTACAAAATGCTCAGAAATTTAGTTACGCAGAAATGCCGCAACGCTAAAATAAAATATTACCACACCACCTTCGGCAGAAACAGCGACTCGAGAACGATCTGGAAAAATTTGAAAAATCTAGGAATAGGCAAAGGTCCTCCCCAAATTGAAGCGAATATACCCTTAGAATCTCTAAATCACAGTTTCATAAACAGCGTTCCTTCATTTGACAGTAACTTGAAAAAGCAATCTCTTTTGTTTCTCCAAAATGCAGAAATAAAATCCAACGATAAATTTTTCTTTTCGTCCGTTGAACATCAGGACATAATCAAAATCGTTCAAAGTCTCAAATCAAATGCTTCAGGTTCCGATGGTATAAATGCCAAGCTGCTAAAAAATAGCTTAGATGTGACGAACCCAATTATCACCGAAATCGTAAATTTCTCACTAATGAGCGGGCAATATCCCTTATCCTGGAAGACTGCGCTCGTGCATCCTATTCCCAAGACAACATCAACCAAAAACCCTATTGAATACCGCCCAATTAGCATCCTCCCAACTATCTCTAAAGTACTCGAAAAAGTCGTCCGGAAGCAAACTGATCAGTATCTTCGAACAAAATCACTTTTAAACGATCAGCAATCAGGTTTCCGTTCCGGCAGAAATACTGGAAACGCACTACTAAACGTCAGTGAAGACGCGAGAGCAGCAATAGATTACAGTAATATAACTATTTTGGTTCCTCTGGATTTCAGCAAAGCATTCGATTCAGTAGACCACGACATCCTGCTCGCCAAACTAAAGATCATGGGATTTGCACAGCTCGCGTGTAAATGGTTTCTTAATTATTTAACTTCCAGAACCCAAAGAGTGGTGTCCGGTAGCCGTAGCTCAAGGGACTTGAAGCTTAACCGCGGAGTTGCTCAAGGCACTGTGTTAGGGCCACTGGCCTTCTTAATCTATGTAAATGACGTGGGAAATGCACTTAAATATTGCAGTCATCAAATGTTTGCGGATGATCTCCAGATATATCTAAGTGGTCACCCGTCTCACATCGTTTCACTCGTACAAAATATTAATGAAGATTTGATAGCGATAAACAACTGGGCAGCGTCTTCTCTATCTCCTCCTGCCTCTTTCTCTGAGATCACTGACGTAATTATGTCCAAATATAAATAGAAAAACCTTGCCAATATAAATTCGTACTAGTTAAGAAAGGAAAACGTTATTTGATCAATGTCACGTTTCTGATGAGACAGGAACATCTAAATCATGCCAATCATGCCTGGACGATCGTATGTCTCATTAGAGAAAATAATATTTTGATTCCTTACATTATTTTAACACTAGAATATAATTATACATAACCCCGCATAAATTTTAAAATTGTTCTACGGGTATTACATTTTCTATGTCCTATGGTCCTGCAATACATGTCCTATGGGCAATACACAAAAACTCATTATTTGTAATGCTAAAAATTCAAAATGTATAATTGAAATGAGACTTTTAGTATGCTTTTAACTGCCCTTGGCACAGGCTGTGTTAGCTGTGCCATCATTTGTCTCTGCAGCTTCGCTGACCAGGAAGTCCTAGGGTTCTAATCCCGACGGTGGTGGATGTTCGACTCTAATTACAAATCTAGATCGAATTTTGATACTATTTGGGCTAGAGTTTCATCTGTCAGCTGTTCTGATGAGTAATTTTCCCTGATTTCTCCAATGAATTCCTTAACAAACGGACCACTAACGACGCTCGATCTTTCCTTCTTCATTCATAACCTTTCTTACTTGAATACACACACACACACATACACAAATTTACATGTATAGCTCTATCACACAAGCCATGAGGCCAGCCAGGGGTTTTAATCTTGTCCCTACTGGGGCCGTTGCTGCGGAGGGGGAGATTCACGGATGGGGAATTCCTTGGGGACATTGTAGTTAACAATTAAATACTACCCCGAAAACATTAAACAATCAATCGATAGCTATTCGCTGAATTCGATTACTTAAAATTGAAAGGGGAAAAAAATGATACATTTTTTAGAATGTCATTTACGCTGTTTCACCAAAACTACTCCGAAAATAAAATTACTGATTCAAGTTTTATTTAGTGTCATATGGACGTTGCCAGTTAAGTACTATAAAAAAACATCTCTTTCTGCTTGACACTTCCTCTTGGTCAGAGCCGTTATGCTCCAGCTTTACTTGTTATACGGATTCTGCTTTTCCCTTTTGTAAGATACAGATCCAAGTAGTGGTGCTATTAACAAGGGCACAGACTTTCTCTTACTACTTCGCTTACTACTTCGTTTAATCTCTTTAGTCTGGGTTAATGTTCGGTTTTTCTCCACTCTCTTTCCACCTGCAACGTATCTCTTTAAACTCATATTGTAAATAATAAGTTATGGATATTAAGTGAATCATTTTTTCATCAAATATGTTTCTGTCTTCGACGAAATTTACTTAAAATTGATAATTAATAATTTTTTATTACTGTTTCTTACACGTTACCTCACATATTTATGTAATAAAAGTTAGGCCAACCTAAGATAAACAAATGTAAAAAAACATATACTGTCCCAGTTAATCAAACTGTCCTTGTGATTTTAGTATTATTATTTGGTCAAATATTAAATATTTGACCATTTTTTTATTTTGTTCATTAATACATAGGAGGGCCCTATTCTGTTCATTGTTTAGAAGCCCTTGGTCTTCAAGTCCGGCGAAGAGTTTAAAAGCACTTTTTGTGCTCTCTGTAAGTTTTTTACTCTATATGTCTTTCAAAATATTAAAAAATGAAAAATCATTTTATTACTCACTTCCATTCTCTATTCATTTCAGGAGAAAAACTATAAACTTCTATTTAAAAAATGAAGGATGATTGAATTTATGCAAAAATAACGAACGAGTGACGAACAATATCTTGAGGCAGATTTCTTATCCTATTCTTCAGTGTTGTTGGGCGAAAACTGCATTTTGATATCGTAAAAAAATTAAAGTTATGAGGGTTGTCCATAGTTAGTGAGACACCTTGTATTTATATTACTTTTGTTTGAATTTGAAACAGAGCTCTGAAATATCACACGTTAATATACACAAATAACACACGTTAATATACAAACAAATATCACGAGTTCAAGTATATAAACTCTTGTCTAAAAATATACAGAATTTAAAACTTTATTCTCCCATTACAGTACAGTATTCTGTATTTATAATATAGAAAGTGTGAGCTACCAAACGTCCCAAACATTTTAGGTTCCTTATTCAGTAGGTGTGAATTAACTCACTGCGTTAGTAGTGACTTAGAAGCTACATCGTAAGCTCGAAGGTTCTATTCCTAGTATTTCATAATTTCTTTACTCAATAATAATTATTAAGTATTTCCACCTGCTAACCAAGACATTCCTCAACCAATTTACTTTTGTAAACCAGCGAGTTATGTTGAAAAGTCACTTCTCCGTCCACATACATTTGTCGCATCGACGGAACCATATCTCGCAAGACATGCCGTGCCGTGCCGTCGAGGTGACCTTCACACCTATGGAAAACTTCATGCCACGTGCAGAAATCCATCCCCAACACACAGAGATACTCGTCCGCAACGGGTACACTGATGCACATATTCGGGATGATGACGGGTTCTCTCGTAGTGGCCCATCATTAAATAATAATGTAGCCTCACTATTGTAATGCCCGTAAATGTAGCTTCACTATGCGCACGTTTTGTAGAATTCTCCTTTTGGTTGTAATAGCAGGAGAAGAGGTACTTGCTTGTAATAGTAGGAGGGCAAGTTACTATTTTGTTAGCAATGCAGAAAAATCATACTTGCAACTCGTTTACCGATGCAAATAAGTTTTCTATAACTCGGAAACGAAAATGTCTATTTTTTCAAATATTGCTATTCTCGCAATTTTTTGAAATTTATTTTTATGTATTTATTTTAAACTTTTGTATCTCAACTATTTATAGTTAAAATGGCCGAAAGGGATTCTGGAACTCAAAAAAACGTGCGCAGATTATTTTCTCCCCCATACGCCTCATACAGTTTTTACTGTTTTTTTTACTAAGTAAATCTAAATCTAAATTTACAGAGGAAAAGACGACTCGTCGGAGAAAATTACATTTCCCCAGTCACGATGAAGGTTATCCTCGGTAAATGGCAACCTGTGGAGTCTATGGCCTTCGGAGGCACCCTCCTTAACCGCTGCCCTACGGGACCGAAATATTGTGTCCCTTAAGCGGTTCCTCGAGGAACCAGGAACGTTGGTGGCACGTTTCAACTGAATAGACAGACCGATCGTAATGCGACATAGTGAAAGAATGCAAGCTAGTGACTAGGCGCGGCGAGCCGCGGCGCTGCGAGAGAGGAAAGATGCAAGAGGGCCGGGTTCCGACCTTAGGGAAATTATCAATAAATGGAGATATTTTCTAAATTTAACTATTCACTCCACGCACGTTTGCGCAGTCGAAAGATTATAGAAGTCGAACGTAGTGATCTGAAATAACATAGTATAATTTTCGTCCCGAAGTGCTAGCAGTGCTTTTTTCCGAAATTTTGATTGATAAGTACTATTGGCAGCAAGCTTTGTAATGCACTCTAGTTTTTTAATATTACAATTGTTTGGCGATGTAATCCTCAAAATTACTATTAATTTTAACTTAATAATTCCAAGAGCCTGTTTCACCAGTGTCTGACAGTCTGTCAAGAAGTTATCTTCATCTTCAGACGTGCCTGCCGCTCGGAGGGTAGTTAGATATATAGATTTATTATTTCTGCAGGTAGGCATACAACCTGGTGGCAGAACACTATAATTTACATATCACAACTAAGAATAGTAATACACTGTAATCTTAAATCGTTTAGAGGCAATAATAACAATATTATAACAATAATAACAATAACAGCATTTCCTCTACACTTTATGACTCTTCTGCAACTAATAAATACACTTCACTTCACTGCACCAATACATTTAATAGTGATTATCACAATACTAATAAGAAAAAATAACAATTACAATAAAATTATAACTAAAATAATAACTATTTTAATAAGCCTAACTTACTAACTAATACATTTCACAAATGTCTGTAGTTAATCTACTTTTAAAACTTTGTATACCTAGAGGAAAGAGTTCTATGGCTGTCGCTGGCAACTTATTCAAGTCCGTTATTGTTCTATTTGTGAAGATTTTCCCACATCTGTTCTCTGTGGCCTGAACTGAATTTTGTGCTTGTGATCCCCTCTACTAAAGTAAATGGGTCTATCGATGAAGATATCGTCTATTGATATCTATGCAGAAGAAATGTATATAGACCCAAACAGTGCTCCCGCAACTATGGAGGACGAATTCGCCAAAATTCACCAACAATACGAGCAAGTACTGCAACAACATGAAGTATCGTAAAATCAGCTTCAGGAGCAAATACGCCAAACCAAATGCTACTTAACCAAATCCAGCAACGCGAGCTTCAAGACCAAGGTAAGAAAGAGATTAAGCGAGCCAGATCTTCACACCCCTGCGCAAAACATTAAAGATACTTTGCTCCTGACAACGAAACCAAAAAGCGAAAGATTTCGGATAACAAAAACACCAAGACAAGTGAGACCAAAAGCACCTCAATGGAATATAATGTACTTACTTACTCACACAAGGTTCACTCTGCTCAGTGAAGAAGTTGAAGTAACAGAAACGCCAGTAGGTACGATAGAGAAAAATATTAAAATTCCTCCAATATTCGTTCATATGGCTAGCAACAAGTATTTAACCCTACTACAGCACTTAAATTCAACTACAATAAATGACTTCCTAACAAAACAAAATGGCGAGTACACTAAAGCGAATTTCAGTGAAATCAATGACTTTAGAAAAATTAGAAAAAATGTGAAGAAAACAACATCGAATTTCACACGTATTGAGATCAAAGTAGTAAAGTGTTATCTGTATAAAAGACATCCCGGCATGTTACACCGAACAAGATATTATACAAGAACTGAAAAGACTGGAATATTTTGTAACTTAAGTGTGCAGACATTACGATAAAGCCAGAAAACCTATGCAAATAGTAGCAGTAGATCTTGTTGACTATCCCAAATCCAAAAATATATTTAACGATCAAACTGATGTATAGAGTAATATGAGTGCAACTAAGAAACAAACCTAACCAGCCTATTCAATGTAAGCGCTGCCAACGTTTTGGTCACACTAAAGCAAATTGCATCAGTATTCCTAGGTGCCTGCAGTGTCTCGAAAGCCAACACTATTCTCAATGCAATAAACATCAAAATACCACCGCAAAATCTGTTAACTGCAAAGGCGATCATACCGCCAATTACAGAGGGTGCCCAGAATTAAAGAAGCTTTCCAAATCCTATCAAGGACAATCTCGATCTCTAACAGGCATTCAAAATAATCGACACTTTAATGTTTCCACACCAAGACCACCAATATCTTCCCCTTCTCCACCAGTGACATTACATTTATCAGACAATCTCCTCCCCCACCTTCCCTCCTTCACTCAACTCACATTCCACCACTGCGCCCCCATTATAATTCCGCACGGAACAATATTCAACCTAATAACATTCCTGTTGGAAATAATTTAATTTCAAATATAGTATCTCAAATAATCTCTCAATTAATACCTCAAATCCAAAATACGTTTCTAAATGTTCTTCCTTATTATTATAATGAATGAAAATAGACTAAATGCTCTGAGCCTACTTAACTTCAATGGAAATGGAATAAGGAGACAAGAAAATTCCTTCCGGCATTTCTTAAACGAGCATAAAATAATAATATCATGTTTAACAGAAACTCACCTCATACCAGGCGAACGTTTTTCAATACCCAATTTAAAAATTTATCGTAATGATCGGATTTCAACAAATGCTTCAGGCGGAGTAGCGATCCTAGTCACTAAGATATTAAGCATTGTCCAGCTCCTGTTCCTCACTCAGTAGACAGAAACAATAGCAATTAACATTAGTTACAATAAATCGGAAGAAGTTATCATTGCAGCATATAAACCACCTAACAAAAACTTTTCAACAGAATACGGCAAATTCTTTAATATCACCGATTTATATTTATAGGTGACTTATATAGCAAAACAAAGCCTGGGGCTGCAATGTGACTACACATCAAGGTGCCAAACGACTTAATCTCATTAATGCAAGCGGTCACAACATTAGTATTCATGCCCCGATAGAACCCACCCTCTGCCCAACAGATCCAAACAAAAGAGTAGACATTCTAGATATAATCATTACAAAAGGTATAACCTCACCGATCAGAAAGTAATATCAGTTTTAGATTCTGACCATTCTCTCTTTCTCCTATCGGTGGGTACTCCGACATACGCTTTAGAGAAAATTAACAAAATCAATGGTAAAATTAACTACAATCATTTTCGTGACTTAATAACTAGCAGTTTAACGTACCCATGTAACATGATCTCAAGCCACAGATATTGAGTTAAGCAAACTCACTAACTGCATACAACAGTCATCAAAATACGCGCATATACCTTTCTATCAGATAAACAGAAAGTCAAAAACGACACTGTCTAAAGAAAGTAATTAAAAAGAAAATAAAAATACGACGTATTTGGCAATCCAATAGAAATACAAACAATAAACGCGAATTAAATCACATCTCAAAAATTGTCAAACAAATGTAGACGAATTCAGATTTTCAAACTTTCATAGACTTCTATGCCAACTTCACCCAAATACCAGACCACTATGGAAAAGTATGACAAAAGAACGAACAGAGCTGCCGCCTTTAAAAAATAAACGTAAGATAGTATACACAGACACTGAAAAGGCGAACGCCATAGCAGAATATCTAGAAAGTGTCATCCCAAATCTCATAGAATATTCCAGTTTCAATTCAGAAGAAGAAGAAGAAGAATACATGAAACTACCTATTTACACTGTCCCAACAAAGACAAAATTCATTTCTCCATCAGAAGTGGCGAATATCATTAAGCTCTCAAAGACTAGACCCTGGTACGACGTCACTAACAAAGCATTAAAAGAACTTCCTCGACAAGCAATAGCAATAATAACAGCAATGTTTAATGCAACGTTAAGAATAGGAAACGGGCTGTTATACTTCCATTCTGCAAACCAGGCAAAAACCGAAAACCTCCAAGCAACTACAGACCTATTAGCCTTCTTCTTTCTATAGCAAAAATATTTTAAATCTTGTTTTAAATAGACTGCCTACCACTTGACAAAAATTAATGCAATTTGCAACATCCAATCCGGTTTTAGACCGAAACCAGCAACTACCTATCAACTGCTACCTATCTACCTATCGACTTGTCGAGCACATAGTAAACAGTTTTAACAATAAAAAGCACACAATAGCTCTCTTTTTAGACGTCTCACAGGCATTCGAACGAATTTGCCACCAATCCCAAGGATTATTGTACAAACTACAAGAAATTGGAACACCTGATTATCTGCGGAAATTAATTCGAAGCTTTCTCTCAGACAGATATTTTCAAGTGAGGATAATTGATTCTATGTCACCGCTCTACCCAATTCTCGCAGGTGTCCCACAAGGGTCGGTTCTTTCACCAACACTCTTCTCAATATTTACAGCAGACTATCCAACTCCACATGAAGCAAGTGGAGCTCTTTATGCTGACGACACCGCTATTTTCACTTCACATACAGATATAATCTTAGCCTAAGATTACATAAAATCCTACATTTACAGTTATACGAACTGGACCAAAAAATGGAGAATTAAAATTAACCCCTTAAAATCACAATCTAAAATATTCACTCTCAGGCGTCCTCCCTTCCCAACACCCCTGCGAATAAATAACACTGATGTCCCCTGGCTTTCTCATTCTTCGCCAGCCAAATATATAGGTGTCTTATTAGACAAACGGCTTACGTGGAAACCGCACATTCAATCAACAGCCCATAAATCGTGCCAAAGTTCTAAAGCTTTATCAATAGAATTTCCACTTTCAGTATAGAAACTGGGCTACTTATCTATAAAATGATAATATGACCCTCAATGACATACGCATGGCCAATATGGCGCAAAATAGCACCAACCAATCTATACGTTTTACAGACAATCCAAAATAAATATCTAAGACAAACTTTGAAAGTCCTCTGGTTCCTTTTAAATTCACAAATCCATCGAGAGCTTCAAGTACCTCTCCTCTCAGAATTCATCTCACAAACCTCTGAAAAACATTATTCTCTCCTTCCAGCATGCCCCAACACTGCAATATTTAATCTCGGCCAAAACACACATTACCCATGCATTAGATCGAGATTCTCAAAAGATCTCTTTCGCCCATCCTAATTCAAAAAATTGTTTGCCCCTTTTCCCCAAAGGCACTCTTCTCCTCTAAACCACAAATGCAAACTTCTCTTAGTGAATAAAACCAAATATGAAATTTTTAAAAAATAGTTGAAGGGTTATTCCGAGACCCGCATTTGCCAGAGGATGGCCAAGTAAAGTCATTGTATGTAACATTCTACGCGTCAAAACCCTCGAAATACAAAAGTCGAACAGGAAGAAAGTAAATAAAAAAGAAATTACCTTACTGATATGTTGAAAATTTGTGTTTTACGAGTGCCTGATAAATCTACCAGTGATCAAAGTCTCCGGTAATAATCTGGAGGTTCGAGAGGCTGTTTAATGTTTCCTGGTAGATAACTCCAAAATAACAGAATTTGTGTGTGAACTTGCTGTGATTTTCGAGGGATATCTGTGGTATTTCCGTGATGGACAACGTAAAAGAGATGATAGACGACGAATTCTTTATGGTTTAGAGCGTCCGACAAGACGGCATGTCGGCCAGAATTTTTTGAGATCATTGGCGAACAAGATTGCAAATCCCGATTGAGGATAAGAAAGGTTACGGTTAGCAAATCTATGTCTTTGGTAGAACCGAAAATTTAAAAAAAAATGAGTATACCGACTTGTATTTCTGTAATATCCTTGTAAAGTAATGGTCCAGTTAAATTCATTTCATGTCAAGATAATAAAATGTATATTTTGTGCTTTGTTAGCAATTTTGAGGTATCACTAATGAACAGTCTTCTCACTCTGTGTTATTTTGCAACGGGGTCATTTGTACCACAAGTATCCTTTTCTTTTTTAACAAACAATGCTTTTTTTCTTCAAAAGAAGTCTTTATTGTCCAACACACCGATTCGATGTGTCACTTACACTCATCAACATATGTTAGATATACCCAATTGACATGATCCGTCTGAAAATTTAAAACAAATATCAAAAATATTTGAAGTTTGTAAATAAAATAAAAGAATCAAAAATAAAAGTTATGTAAAAATAAGAAATGAAATTCATTAAAATCAAGTATAAGTGAAAAAATATATAAATAGTAAGTAGAAACTATAAAAGTAGACGGTAGAAAACTCTCCAAAATATGTTAAATTAAGCAGATATATTTACAAAAAATAGAACTATACATTTTTTTATCAAAAATAAAAATCCAATCACAAAAAAAAACTCCCATCGTGAGAATATACTTACACATCCTCACTTTAAGGAGATTATCCTAGAATATTTTCTGGGCCCATTATCCAAAAATAATTTTTATTTTAGCGAGAACAATGTCATAAATGTTTGTAAAAAGATGTAATTCTGACATGATATTCAGCTAGAATGGATGAATACCATGTTAGAGTCAAATCTTTTCACAAACATTTATGACAATATTCTCTCTAAAATAAAAATACCATAAAAATATATTTTTTGAAGAAAAATATTTTCATGATTGTTAAAATGCAAAATAATACTTGAATATTTATTATTATTTAAGTGACAATCATATTTTTCTCACATTTGTATCTGTTTAAATTTTCCTAAACTTAGGAGTTATTGTACAATTTGTTTTGGTTTTGTTAGTATTTAAAATAGGTCACTCTCGTTTCATGGGGCTTCCCACGCTCCTCTCACTAATTTTAATTAAGTCAATTTACTCTGGCTTTTATTTTCTTAATTTAATTGAAAATTATACACTCTAAAATTCTGTTCAGGGAGTGAATAGTATTTAGAAGTTTATTTTGATAATATATAGTAGGCTGGTCCTCGGAAAAAAGTCTCAATAGTGAGTAATTTATGAGAAATAGGCAACATAAAATCAAGAATCAATTTTCTATGATATCCTCCGTAATTATGTCAAATATTGTAATGCATTTCCTTGCCTTACTCCAGTTATGATTTCAGAATCGGTAATTTCTATTATAATTTTCTTAAAAAAAACAAAAATGAAAAGAAAAAAAAACTTTGAACACTTATAATAAGATTGTTTTATCTCTCTTCACAGCTTCATATGTTTATTAAGGATGTTTCCCTTCGCAAAAAGGATTCCCCACCGAGCTATTGAAAATCTTTTCAATAGCTATTCATGCTAATCCATATCCTGCCACATGCTAGCACCATTTACTTTACAGTTAATGATAATTTTCCTCTCCGCAACGAGGGATACAAGTGTGTTTCCTCACGTGTAAAATTAACTCCTCTTTCTCGCTTCTTTCCCCTTTCATTTTGAAACTCTTACACACACAAAGTACGACGCAATAAAAAAAAACTTTTACACCGGACTCGCATACAGCTCACGCCGAAGGAAACTGCAACACAAAATAACGAATGAAGCGAAAAACCCCTGACACTTCCATTAGCAAAACACAATCGAATTCGAGCGCACATAGCGTCTTTGACTCGAAAATGCGGCGTTGCCGCTAGTGAAAGAGCAATCGGCCAGATAATTTATCAGAAAGATATCTGTCAGATATTATAACAAGAAAGAGCTTGGTGAAACGTGAAATAAATATCAGGCACTTTTATCTGACAGATAAAATATCTGTCGAATTGGCATCCGGAAATTTATCAGGCACCGATGAAACAGGCCCTAAAACATAAAAAACGATAATAATAAAAGTGTATAAACCTGCTTTTATACATTTATATTATAAGACATGAGATTTTAAATTCAACGTACAATTTTTCCTGCAGAAGCCGTCGACACTGTGGTTTTATGGGAAGTGATCTTCGCGTGCTCTCGCCATTCCCCGCAAAAGTGCCGGAGCAGCAAAAGCAACCCTTCTCAAAAAGGCAACATTTGCAAGAGTTGCTTCAGAAAATCTCGTACATTTAATTTAAAATCACAGGTCACAAAGTAGAATTTTATACTCAAAATACTCTCAAAACTTTGGCATGTTACATCATTGCCTTTGTCTATTTATATCTAGTATATATTGCTAGTGAGAAAAATACATGGTTCCATTTAAAAAATTAAAGATGTTTTTTTCTATTTTCTAATTAGTAAGCGCTTTTTACAAAAGTTATTATGTTTTATTTAATAAAAACCTCCTGAAATCTTCCGTTTGTAATTGTTACCTATCTTTCAGCGATGTTGGCGGTGCCCCACGGCCTCTTCCACTAAACGGCGGAGTGCCGAAATTTGGCAACGTAGCGAGAAGTATCGCGTGGCCCCGAAGCGGATGCGGAGTTCTCCACTGCCGTCCATGTTTTTTCGTAGTATGGTTGTGGCAGAGACCAAGGAGGATCATTACTCTATGGTTGCGACATGTGATGGTTGCAGTTGCCTATATTTCTAACATTTATAGTTAAATTAAGGATTTTGGTGGCGATTGAGACTCACATTTGATCCGTGTTGAGGTACGTGTGATGGAAAACATCTGAAAATGTAATTATGTCGTACTTATTGTTATCGTAATATATAGCTACTGATCTTTGTTATTAAGTTCGTACGTGAAGAGAGTACTTACATTTTATTTCTGTGTACCACATTACAATTATGGTATATTTAACACTTTTTGTGGATTACTTTAATATCACTTAATGGACGTATTCCTACATTTCTCTTTGAATACGACTTCAATTTTGTAACTTGCTTACCTAACCTTAAATGTATTTTTGTAAGGATGTCGATCGTGTGCTGCGTTCAGGGATACAAAGGAAATTATGAATCAGAGGAACGGCAAGTCTCTGCTTTTAAGTTTTCTAAAGAAGAGGAATTGCGGACTAAGAGGTTAAAAATTATACCAAGGAAACACTGGACTCCCGATGAATACACTGTTGACTGTGAGAAATATTTTGAGCCAGCATGTAGTTCTAGGGAAGAATAATATATAGATGCTGCTGGTGTTCGGCACACAATACCCTGATCAAGACTTTGCTTAATATTGTAATGGATTATAAACCTGAGAATTAAACTTTACTAATAATTAACCGTTTTAACTATTTCACCCCACATTTGCGCGAGTCAAATTCTCTAAGCAAATAATAATTTGTTATATTAACTGCCGAGTCTACAATGTTTGATTTTCTGTACAAAATTATTAAAATCACAAGTTAATGCTCCTACAGTACAAATTTATAATTTTGGGGTGAAATCTTCATTTCGCTGCGAGCAGTCACACAGTACACCTACGTGCACAGATCTGCGACTCGCCGCGTACCTGCGGTCTATGTTCCAGTGAAAGTTAAAGGGCTACAGTAACAGTTATCAACAACACTTACTAATTGTGTGGTGCTAATATTCTAATAAATTAGTGCAACATTTTCACCCGACAACGCTGGCATTCGCCACTTTATTGTAGATGCCCTCGGTCAGGTCTATCCGACCGAGGGCGAAATGGAGGTCATTTAACAAAGAAAGCGACGCCCGTGAAACATCATTCCTACAAATTCCAGAGCATCTTCTGGAACATCAACCAGATAAGCGGTTACCTCTACCTTCATCGCATCAGCTTCACGTGTTAATAATGCCGCAAGACAATGTTAATGGTCAACTAAATAAGATCAGTAACTATCTGCCGGCCGACGGCACTGCGAGTACTTCTAGGTGCAACGGAAATGCCAGTGCAAGTGCAGAACCAATGTCCCAAGAACCCAGTGGTAAGCGAGGGCATAGTGATCTAAATTTAAAGATGAAACCAAACAAAAAAATCGTGTTTAGCCATTCTCAAAATTATGTTTTTTCTATTAAAAATAGATTTGACATTTAAGGGACCTACAAGAAAATGAATCTAGTTCCGAAACATCACCGTTCCTGAAAACACCGAAAATATTAGAATCCCTCCCATCCATATTAACAATATTGAAAACATTATAGAACTAAAGAATGAAACTAAAACCCAAATCACTAACCAGTTTAAATCAACCTTCAATAATAGCAAAGAAAAAATTAACTTTAACCAAACAGAAGATTTCAGATAAACTATTAAATATTTTACAAGCACTAATACACAGTTCCACACTTACAAGGGCCCAATCAAAAAAACTTCTCTGTGGTCTACAAAATCATTCAACCGTCTATTTCTCAAGAGAAATATACCAACAAGATAAATATTCTCCCCTCATTAGCGTTAACAGATAACATAAGAATAATTCATCAATCCTGGTGGTAGCGGCTGATTATTCAGAAGAGCAGAATATTGAAATCATTCTTAAAACAAATGCATTATGTAATCTAAAAGTAAAAACTGAAAGAAGGCGTAAAGTTAAAAGACCAATAAAGTGTCTCCGATGTTTGGATTTCGGGCATTCAAAAACACCTCTAACCATCAATTTCTGGAATATATTGTTCTGAGAATCATTATTCGGCCTCATGCACTCGAAAGAGCCTCATGCACTCCGAAATGTAAAAACGGAGACGGTGCGCAGTTTTTAGGGACAGAGCTGATATCCCAACAACAGAATGATCATATTTTGAAACATTTTTTAAGCACCACAAACGTCAAGAACTAAACATCAATCCGCTTCCCCTAATACCACTCATCATTTTACAATCTTGTTTAACACAACCCGCATACCAAACTTCACCTATGTATCAGCAACTAACCAGCAATCAAACAAAACCACCCGAAACCAATTGGCTGACAAGTCCCAAAACTATCTCCCCCAAAATAATTCATCTCAACACAGTTTCTTAAATTTTCCATTCGTACACAATATCAACTCCATATCTAATCAATATCATAAGCTCAATTATATCAGTCACAGTTCAAAATATCCAACAAGCTACAGCCGCCTATATTAGCACTGTCCTTTGCGCATCCTGAATTCAATGATTCATTAACTCTAACGAATTGGGATGCATGTAGCATCAGCAATAAAAAAATAGACCTGTATTTTTTACAAGCCAACAACATAGACATTTCTTGCAGCACTGAACCACATTTAAAACTTTTTATTCGTTTTATTTTCCAGGATCTAACGTAGTTAGACCAGACGGCGGCGTCCTCATTTTAATCAAGTACTTTCCCTTATCACTAAATAAACAAAATGTGCATCACTTGGCTTCAACTAACGGCAAATTGCTCTCCCCTGCATAAATGTACCTATGTAGCTTATAAATCCAGATTTCGCCAGCTTAAGTATCGTAATCACACCTCAGTCACTCAATATACTCTTAGGTGACCTCATTGCTAAACACACTTCCTAGGGGTGCAGAGTCACCAACACCGTTTGATCACATACGTACTAACAGATTAAGATTAATATCTCCCCCTGAACCTACATACTATACTCGTGACCCAAACAAGCTGCCTAATATTTTAGATATAGGAATAACCAACATAAAAGACCAGTTTTACTCAACTCTTCACATCGAGCTCGACTCATCCGGTCATTATTTTCATAGATGAGAACCCCCACCTTTGCCTAAACCAGTTCTTAACATGTATCACCTAAATTGAGCCAAATTTAAGAAAAGAATTCATTCCCAAACACCTAAATTTAAAATCCTAAACAATTCGTCTGAAATAGATAAGGCAATAATAAACTTAAAGAATCTAATAACGAAAACGGTAAACACGCTAATACCCGAAAATCCCACTACACTACGTAAAAACGCACCCATTAAACTGCCCAAAAGCTTAATTAAAATAATTCATACAAGCAATAAAACGAGAAGACTCTAGCTAGCTCTTAGAGCACCTTGTTTAACAAATATCTCCCGAAAAGCCGTAGTAGATTTTAAACCGACCAAATATAACCATCTAATACAATCTTTAAGCACTCAAAACAAGTTCAAGTTTTTTTATTAAACAATTTTACTAAATGATACTAAGAAGGTAAACCATAACCTTTAACTATCTCCAATGGTAAAAAATATTATATAAGTGAGAAAACAAGTTTTAGCCGATCATAATCCTGAAACATTCATCCCCAATATCCCGTCCCTCCATCCAGATCATTCCCAAATCCAAAACTATGCCCACTCCTGTAATTACAATACACACCCAAAAATTATATACATATCTCAACTTGATATTACAAACATCAATAAAACTCTCCGAAATAAAAAAGCACCTGGTCATGACAATTGCATTCCAAACCATTATCACCTATATCACCAATATATTCACCTCATCCCTAAGAATAGGATATTATCCTTCAACCTGGAAACTCTTTAATTCTTTCCGTACCCAAACCGAACAAAATCACAGCAACTCAGATAATTATAGATCCATTCGTCCCTCCCATCATCATCAAAAATATTCAAAAAACTCATCATTGCAAGATTAAATAATAATTGAACAAAATAGATCTCGTATCCTCCCTTCCGTTTGGCTTCACCAAACCACAGCTCACCAGTTCTTACGCATCACTGAATACATAATTCCCAAAACAAAAACAAAACAAAACAAATCATTCAATACTAGTATTCATCGACATTACCAAAGCCTTCGATCGAGTCTGGCACGAACCACTAATATATACCCTATCTCCAATATGCCTCTTTAAAATCATTAAATGCTTCCTCACAAATATAACTTTTTCAATCGTAATAGAGAACCATACCTCACACCCACGCCCCATAAGAGCAGGGCATTCACAAGGATCCTCCCTCTCCCCACTTCTATTCAACATCTACACAGTGGACATTTATACCTGCAGATTAACCCAAATAGCCCAATTTGCAGATGACACTGCCATCTATGTCTCATTTATTATTAAACTTGATACCAAATGAAATTCAAACACATCTTTAAACATTAGAAAGCTGGTCCTGAAAATGAAAGATGAAAATTAATCCCACCCAATCAGCCGCTAAAATATTCACTTTCAAACCATACTCCCATCTCATTCAATTACAATAAATAATAATATAACCGAGCGAAGTGGCTCAGTGCGTAGCGCACTGACTTCGTAATCGGGAGGTCCGGGTTCGATTCCCGGGCCGGCCATCCTGACCGGGGTTTTCGTGGTTTCCCTCGGTCATAAAGGCGAATGCTGGGATGGTTCCAAACGTCCACGATCACCTATCGCCTCCTAATCCATTCCTATCATCTCTCATCTTCCATACCCCCGGGCTAACAACCATGGGGGATAAAAATCGGATCCAGCTAAATGCTGGTCCCCCCTAAGAATTGTTGCAAGCACCTGCTACCGCGATAATAAATAAAAAACTGAGCCACGGTATATGCAGGATGCTTGCTTGCGTGGTCCTAGTCGGCCGATTAACGAAAATAATAATAATAATAATAATAATAATAATAATAATAATAACTGAGCGAAGTGGCTCAGTGCGTAGCGCACTGACTTCGTAATCGGGAGGTCCGGGTTCGATTCCCGGGCCGGCCATCCTGACCGGGGTTTTTGTGGTTTCCCTCGGTCATAAAGGCGAATGCTGGGATGGTTCCAAACGTCCACGATCACCTATCGCCTCCTAATCCATTCCTATCATCTCTCATCTTCCATACCCCCGGGCTAACAACCATGGGGGATAAAAATCGGATCCAGCTAAATGCTGGTCCCCCCTAAGAATTGTTGCAAGCACCTGCTACCGCGATAATAAATAAAAAACTGAGCCACGGTATATGCAGGATGCTTGCTTGCGTGGTCCTAGTCGGCCGATTAACGAAAATAATAATAATAATAATAATAATAATAATAATAATAATAATATAATTCCATGGACTCCAAATGAGAAGGCAGTTAAATCCTTAGAATTCCATCTAGACATCACCCTCATCTGGAAAACTCACATAGACAACAAACTTAAGCAAGCCAAAATTAAAATTCTTCAACTGAAACCTCTTATAAACAAAACTACTTGATTATCTTTAAACAATGCCATAATCTTATATAGTTCAATCATCAGACCCCCTCCCCCTATTTGCTTATCCAATATACATGTGCTGCCAAATATAACCTTCAATAATTGGAGGTAATCCAAAATAAGTTCTTAAGATCCATCACCGAAACTCCCTCAACACGCAACTTCACACTGAATTAAACATCAAACCAATCTCTCACCATATTGCATACCTTGCCAATACTTTTTACTCGAATCTGCAATTAATCAAACAAAGCAGAAATCTCAAGCTGGGAAATATATAGAACGTCAAACTCGAATGAAAAACAGATTTACGTTACATGCATTCTTGGAAATATTCAGCAATATTGAATAAACCAATTGAAGTGCTCTGTGAGTCTGCTCGTAGGTTAGAGTTAGTAGAAAATAGATTAAGTGAGATTGTAAGACGGAATAGCGAATGTAAAGTTGACATTAATTGAATGTTTTAATCTCATTCAGAACATAAATAAACCCCAAAAATGGTATGAATTCGCTCCTATTCCGTCATCGCCGATCCGTCAACGCTGAGGTGCAGCCGTGATTCTCTGCAGCTGTCTGGGAGCCGAAACCGCCACGAGAAGGGAAATCAAGGTGACCGAGCGAGCGGAGGGGAGAACGAGAGTTGTAGTTACGTGCTAGATTGCAACGGTGACTACGGCGGCGGACGCGGATTGTGAAGCGAAGTAGGAGTAATCGGTTCACATCGCATAAAGTAGCGTTAGAATAACTGAAGACAATAAAAGAAACTGGCGATTTGGACATGACTGTGATAATGAATGATGAATATTAGAGGCAGTGTCGTGAACTCAGTGAAATAATAATACGGGAGGTAGACATCTGTGTCGGAAGGAAAGAATGCTGGAATGTGCGAATGCTGGCTGACATACGCGATCGACGTGTTTGGACAGAGGAACGACCAGTAAGCAAGAATATATGGTATCGTGCGAAAATGTGAAGCTACGAGGCGGCCTGCATTTGGAAGGGTGGTTGGAGGTAGCAAGGGCGCGACGGGTTGTTACAAACAGTAGCGGCGCTTCAAGGCCACCCGTCGACTGTGTGCAACGGCCGAGGCCGACGACGTTGGACGCATCGCATCTCGGATGGATGTTGCAACTGTGAGGAAGCTGGTACTGTAAGGATATTCAGTAAGGAGTCAGAGCTTGTTTATATTTCAGTTTATGGAGTAATTGCAAGGATGATTAGGGTTCGGAGCGAGGGGTATATTAAATGTGATGAGGGTGGGAAGATAAGAATATTTGCCGCGTTATGTAACTATATTTTTGTTTCTTGAAAAGTAAATTTTCATTTCTTACAAAGTCATGCAATGGTGATATTTGGCCATGGTATACAGTACCGAGAGATCTCCGTAGATGTATAAAAACAATGATGAATGTTAATTAATACACTAGGTGATTAATCGAGGTATGGTAATTATGTTCTTTTATTATTAAAGATATGACAAACAAATTGCAATTAACCCAGCTTTGGGTATTATAAGATGTTCATTACTTATTCAAATGTTTATAATGATGTTTTACCAATTATAATAAATTATCTTTTTGTATTACTAGCAAAACCAAGGATTGTCATATGTACCAAAAATCATTATCAAGGTGATCTCTCTTCAAGATAATTCCTAGTCCGCAACAGACATTCATTTACATTGCCAAAAGTAGACAGGAAATAATGTGTGACAAATTATCAAGGTAAGAGGTAAGATCAAAGAGGTAAGTTCGGTCACAATATATATATATATATATATATATATATATATATATATATATATATATATATATGTTTAAATCTTGAAACGATTTCCTGTAGCATTACATACATACCGCTCTTAGCACTACGTTTGTTACTCCGTACGTCTGTCTAGATACAGTTATTATTATGAGCCCCTTACAACGCTTTAAGGGCTAGGGCCTCCTGGTTTCCCAGGGAAGTTCTGCACGGGTTTGTGATTTCTCTCTCTCTCTCTCTCTCTCTCTATATATATATATATATATATATATATATATATATATATATATATATATGTATATATATGATGGTTGTCTTTTATGTTTCGGTATTTGGAAACCCTGGTGTTTGCAAACTGGCAATTGACAGCTCTATCGTAAAGTTGGATGTTTTGGGGTTATACGTACTCAGAACGTTTTGACATACGAGCGCTATTTGTGTTGTTTACAGTAACTTAAAAGATTCATGTCATGTCGTCGGTCAAATCGTCATGTGACCTATCGTGAAATTGAGACAACCTTAGGCATTAGTGGGACCAGCATACATTCAATATTGCATGAACATTTGACTGTCAAAAAACTTTGTTCGCGTTGGATCCCACACAATTTGTCAATCGCTCAAAAAAGGCTCGTGTCGATTGGTCAAAAGAAATGTTCAAAAAATACTATTTTTTGTACTTCGAAACACGTCTATGACTTTGTGATAGGTGAGGAATCGTGGATTTACGCTTATGAACCCAAAATTAAACAGCCGTCGACTGTATGGGTATTTCAAGATGAGCAAAATCCAACAAAAGTTGTCCGCGCACTTCCAAACAGATGGTCGCCTGTTTTTTCGGAAAAACTGGACATGTCGCAACCGTACCACTAGAACAACGCAGAACAGTCAATTCTGAGTGGTACACAACGATTTTTTTGCCAGCTGTCTTCCAAGAAATCAGGAAAACCAACCGCCGAAGACGGATCACTCTTCACCACGAGAATGCGAGCTCTCACACATCGGCTCAAACAACTGCATTCTTGAGCACCCAAAACATCGATTTAATGAGTCATCCGCCGTATAGTCCTGACTTGGCACCGAATGACTTCTTTTTATTCCCGTACGTAGTAAACAAACTGTGAGGTCAACGTTTTTTGACACCTGAAGAAGCGGTTGCTGCATTCAGAATGCGTGTTTTGGAGGTACCTCAATCAGAGTGGTAATAGTGCTTCGACAATTGGTTCAAACGCATGCAAAAGTGTATATATCTTTATAGGAAATATTTTGAAAAGCAATAAAGTGATTTTCGATTATTAATATTGGTATTTTTTCTCTAATCCTGAAATATAAAAGGCAATCCTTAGAGAAGCGGAAAGCCTGCCTGTTAGAGCGTGGTTGTAATGTTATTGCATATATAATATAAACATTAGAAACCCTATGCAACATGACTGATTAATCAAATTGGTTTCAGTGAATCAGGAGGTGAAAAAGTTTCCGTGGAGAAAACCTCGCAATGTTAACTTATCATAGCTTCAAATTCAGCTAGCTATATTTTCCTAATGAAAACCGAAAATATCAAAGCAGTTATTTCAAATTCAATAATACTAATATGAAATTATTTTGTAAAATCAATTTAATGGGGGATAACCGGAACTGTATAAGTGACAGTTTATAAATTCTGAGAAATCTGTTTATTGAAGTCAATATCTCTATTTGGATTGTGAGGGTAGTGTCAAAAAGTATTGACGGGTCAGTGTCGAATGGAAAATAATGCTTTTTGCCGCATCCAAAAACATATTCCCCCGGGAGCACTGTTAGCCACCAAAGCGGAAGAGAAGCTGCTCACCGGCATCCCCGCGAGAGTGATCTGCGCTTTTGCAGCAGAGAACTACTCCGCTCTGCTTGCATTCTGGGGCAGGTACCCGAACGCAGGCGCACAAGCCCTTCAGCCCTCGAAGCCGAGCTGTGAGGCTGAATTCAGCACTCCTGTGGGGCAGCGCACGATGATGGATCGCGTCAGCTCATATGAGCAGCGCCTCTCCCCACCCGCTGCCCCTTTGCCTTTACTTTTCTTGGCTACCTGTCCCACATCGGGGGAGCGTCCAGCCTCGGTCGCAGTACTGAGGATCTCGGCGTATCTTGTGGCCCATTAAATAGCGCCGCTCCCAACGCCCCTGGCGGAGATGGAGGAGGAGACCAAGCCACCCCCCAGGATATTTCACCGTCCGGATTAATTGGCGATGCTGCCCTGAGACTGGCCGGTTCGCACCCCACCGCCCAGCACCTCTCCAGCTCTGTGCGGACGGACGAGAAGAGCGCAGCGGCGTCAGACGCCGTCGAGCGAGCTCCTGAGAGCTCTCGCCCCGGCGCAGCGCCGCTCTCCGGCTGCAACGAGGCGGGAGGATCCCTCAGCACCGTCTCACCACCAGCAAAACGCCCTTGCCAGCGAGGCGCGTTGGAGCCTCATGCCATCCCGCCGATTGAGCTGCAAAGCTCGCCCAGCCCCAAAAAGGGCAAAATGCGGAGGGGGCGAAAGCGCTCGGGAAAGCCCGCAGGCCTTCAATCGCCGCCACAACAAGACTCCGCCGGTCTGGTGAGTACGCCAACGAGCTTGGAGCAACGTCGGCAAATCCCAGAATCCCTCCCTGTAGGCGACGAACATTCAGACGGCTGGCAACTCGTCTCCGGTTGCCAGCGCAGTCGGCCCGCAGCCGGATACACCGAGGAGGGAACCTCCGCGCAGGTTCCCCCCGCGGAAGCCCTCCAGACGGACGCCTCACGTCCGCCGGCCGTTTCACGGCCCCCGAAAAGACGTTAGGATAAGGCTAAGTATTAGCTCCGATAAGGTGTTGTTGCACGGCAGGGCTCTTGGGCCCTTAACAGGGTACAAGGTGACCATCACGAAGGTCACCAGCCGTGCTCAGCGAACTGTGTATGAAATCCACAGCTACGACCGTGGAGCATACTCGGAGGCGGAGCGATACGCTCGCAGTTCAAAAATTTCAGCTTCTCACACCCGCCTCCTTCAGAAAACTCAGAAAAACTACTCAGAGTATTTATCAGAGGGCTTCCGCTAGGGTACACCACGGAGGACGTAGACAAACAGCTGAGAGAGCTCGGCTACGTTCCCCGAGCAGTGAAACAGATTTGTCTGCTCAAAGAATCGGCGGTCGCCAGGAACCGCGATTCTGGTTATACCCAAAGTGCAACAGGCACTGAAATTCGGCGTGTGCAAGTTCCTACGGGAACATTCACAGTCACATTTAAGGACAGCGCCGAGACGCGAAAAATTTTCAAGTTGCAGCAACTTGAATTCTTCGCTCTTGTGGTCGAACGTGAAAAGTGGGCGGAGTAGCAATCGCGCTGCGCCGGGAACTGCCGCAGCTTCAAGCCGAAATCCCTGCTATTGCTCTGGCGTCTCTAGAGGCGGTCGGGGCGTACGTCTGGGTAGGAAACGGCCGACTACAAGTCGTATCCGTCTACTGCCCAGACCAAACCTTAGATCCGGCTGGAATTGATGTGCTTCTCGCACTAAATTCCAAAGTTATCCTTCTGGGTGACTTTAACGCCAGACATAGAACTTGGGGCGGCCTCGGAGCAAACAGAAACGGTAACAAAATTGCCAATCTTGTAGCGACAAGTCGGGGCGTAGAGATCTGCGCACCGAATAGCCCTACGCATTTCCCGGAAGTACGAAACAGGAACCCGGGCGTTATTGATTTTATGATTGTGAAAGGAGTTGAGTGTGTGGTTCCCCGCTCAATTGCCGTACTGGATTCCGATCACAACCCAGTAACATGCGTTGTGGCGTCCCTTGCAACGAAACGCCAAGTTATTTTTCGAACTACCCGTGACACGAACTGGGCAGGTTTCGCAACACAGTTGAATTCTCAGCTTGAGCAGAAACCAGTAAATACGAAAGACGAGATCGACGAAGCTGTGAATCACTTCACTGTAACATTGAAATCGGCTTTCAAGGAAAATACAATTGTCACGCGTGTAGAGAATTCTCGCCCTGAGCTCACAGATGAGCAAAGAAGGATCTTAAGAGAATTGCGCAGAACTGTCAAAGTTCATCGCCGCTATGGCGATCCCGTTGACGGAGAGCGGGCGCGCAATCTAAGCAGAGAATTCCGTTCATCTCTACGGGATGAGAGAGCTGCTCAATGGTCTGATACTATTGCGAAATGCAATCTCCATGAGAGGCACATTTGGGATCTTTCTCGTGCGCTGGGCCGCAAAACGGGAGTAAACTGCCCGATTCAGAGCAACGTCGGGACGGGGGCACTCGGCGCTCCACCACCTCGGCCCGTTTACGCGTGGGACGACGCGACAAAAGCGAAATCTTTGCGAATTCGCTTGCGTTGCAGTTCTGCGCTTTCGAAACGGGCGCTGCATCGCTGCCATTGGCTGCCACCGCTGTTGGGCCACTGGCGCGTGGGTCAGCAGCAATACCATTGGCCTGTTGCCCTCTCCCACCTCGGCACGCCGAGTAACGGGAGAGGAGCTTCGAGCTGAGCTAAAACACCTCAATGCGAGGAAGGCAGGTGGCCCGGACGGTCGCAACGCAGCGCAGCTGCGCGCTCTGGGCGGGCGCGGAGTCTTGAATTCGTGCCTGGCGTGTGGCTATTTTCCCAAGGCGTGGAGGATTGCGACCATTGCACTAATACCAAAACCTGGGAGAAATAAACTATTCCCGAGAAGCTATAGACATATTAGTCTACTCTCCATCCTAGGGAAAACGTTTGAGAGAGTGATTGTGTCACGTTTGCAACAGGAAATACGTCGTCTCAATCTTATCAGAGATGAACAATTTGGCTTTCGAGCTGGTCACAGCTCCGCGCAGCAGCTTACGCGGCTTTGCACGGAGATCGGCCTCGCCCTCGCGAGACGGCAGAACCTGCCAGCGGTCTTCCTGGATATGCGGTCGGCTTAACTCTGTGTGGCATGCGGGTTTGCTCGAGTGCCTTATGGAGGCGGGAGTGAGCGATTGCTACGTCAGACTGATCGCGAGTTTTCTCTCTGGCAGGCAGTTCAAAGTGCGCGTCAATAACGTATACTCGTCCCTCAGACGAGCCGAGGCAGGCGTGCCTCAGGGGAGTGTTCTTTCTCCTACCCTCTTCGGCTCATACGTGAATGACGCGCCGCTTCCTGCTGAAACAAGAACTGGTATTCAACGCTGCGGGCTCCTGATGTTCGCGGATGATTTCGCGTACTACGCGAAGTCGGCGAACGGAAGGCAGTCAGTTAAATACTTAAGTGATCGTGTTGCCACCTTTCCTGAATGGCTAAGTCGGAAACGCCTCGCTCTCAACCTCGAGAAATGCGTCGCCGTCAACTTCACTTGTAAGAGGGCTAACCCCAATGAAACGGTGAGCTTGGCTGGCACGCATCTACCTTGGCGGAGCGAAGCGAGATATTTGGGCGTGCTACTTGACAGCGGCCTTCGCTGGCATGCGCACGCTCGGTATCTCGCTACCAAAATTAAAACACGCACCCTCCTTTTGAAACCTCTTCTCCGTTCTCCCGACTTAGCAATTCCTCTAAAGCGCCGCTTATTCACAGCTTGCGTGCGTCCCTTGTGGGCGTACGCTTGTGGGGTATTCGCGGCAGCTTCTTCCTCCACTCTGCACCCCATCCGGGTAGCAGAGAACAGAGCGGCGCGCCTCGCGGCGCGCCCGCACTTGCCTTTTACCAGACCTGACCGGCAACCCAAAAACGCTGACGTCTTCAAAATCTTAGGCGTTCGCAACCAGTTCCCGGTGGAGCTACAAAAGAGGGCGGAGACGGCGCTCGCAAGGGCGCTGAGGCCGTCCGCTCCGCGCATCCTGCGCGAGACCAGGAAGGCGGCGAACAGCGGCGTCCACAGGGCCTTTCACAGTAGAAAGGGCCCACAGCACGTCGCCTTCACCTTCCGCGCACTGCCCCCGCACAAGCTCTCTGAGCTCTGCGACGCGGGGGAGCAGCAAGTGCGTGGGAGGCGGTCGCCGCTCACGGTCGCCGGAAACCGCGCGGGCGGCGCGGAGACGCGTTTCGCCGCGCCAGCGTCGCTTGGAAATGAAGACGTCGCGGCGCCACGGACGCTTGAGTAAAGTCGGCGCCGTGGCGAGATAAACCAGTGTACAGTGTAAATAGTGTAGTGTTTTGTTGTGTGAGTGTGTGAATGAATGTGCTGTAAATATAATTTAAGAGTGAATGAGAGAGTGAAAGTTTTAAAAATAAGAAAAAAACAACAATATAAAAAACGTTATTAATATCATAAGAATTTTTTTATAAAACTAGAATAGGCCCAAAGCGGCATATGTATTAGTTTCAAGATAGAATGTAAGGTAGTTTGTTTAAGATCATGCCTCTTCCTAGCTGCAAAAGCCTAACGGCTGCAGAAATATTTATGTATCCGCATTTCCCAATAAACTCCCGCCTCTCCAGGGTAACTGCAGGGGGGGGGGAAACAAAAAAAAGCCCGGGCAGAGATTCATAGAGATTCATTGAGAGATAGTTAAAAATGTGAAGGCCAGGCACGTGAGTACGGGTCTTGTCACGTCTGCTCCGCTCCTGACACATGTCACATCATTCGGGGCCGCAGACTGCCCGCATAGCCAAAGGTCGACACCAGGGCCGCCAATCTCGGCATTTAGTTGCCCACACATCATAAATTGGACCACGACAGCGCGCACTGCCTGGTCGTCGTGACCGGAGAGGCTGCAGCCCTCATTCAGAGGCGCCCTGTGAGATCTCAGCTACCTCAGTGCCACGCCCCGGTGAAATCAACGGCTTCATTAACAAGGTACCTGTTTCTGCTTCCGAAGTGCCGAGCCAAGCTGCTCAAGCCCATGCACCTGTAGCCTACGTGAGCATACAAGCGAGTATGCCGCACCTCCCGTCTCGACGTAGCACGCCGGCTTCAGTTCCCTGCCTCGGTTGCCTATGCATTGAGATGCAGCGCCGCGCATAACCCACACGGCTTCCTACCGACGCGCCCAAGAATCAGAAGAAGGAGTTTAGGTCCGGGGTCCGTTTATATTACCTTCTGGACCGGCTGACGGATCTGCGTCATCTCGCTGTTTCCGCTGACGCGTTTCCAGAGCCAGCCTGTCTACGGGGTTTCCAAGTTTGCCGCAAGTGGCCACCCACGACACGGTACCCCTTCCCTTCCGCTCCCTAGGTTTGCCATTGTTCAGCCCGGCGTCTCTTCCCGCCAGCGCTGTCCATGATCATGAAATGCACGTGGCTAATATTTTGTCACGTTTGTACAAGGCTACTGATATGACGCCACATAAGTTAAAATTATTTTCGAAATTAGAAGCAATAAGACCTAGCTTAGAACACTCCCAGACGATATGAAGTACATCTAACTTAACCTCATTATAAATGGATTGGTATTGTGAATGCTAATTGGGAACGAATCACAACCAAACATCCCTTCATTGCATTTACGCGGTCGGGTAAATTGAAGTATTTTCATGTCTGCTTCAACTCTAGTTCAGCATGTAAATTAATAGTAATAACAGAATACGTAATTAAGAACAAAGATACAAGAAATATTCAAATATTACCCCATTAAAAATGAGTACATTTTTTCCTTCCAAAAATGCAGTTTTATTAAACAATGTTTCGCGTAATATAATGTGAGACATTTGGATTTAAAAAATTAATCTATCACATTTATATTTGCCCCAGAACGGCAGATATCTGAAAAAACTGTATTTCATATTATTTTAAATTTTCTTCGTATTAAAAAAATTGCACTTTCTTGAGGCATTGTGAGCTGCTGGTAGACTAGGTATAATTTTTTTTACATCAGATCTGTTACTTTTGAAGATCATTTTTCATTCTGTGTAGACGTGTATGAATAATTATTCTTCGTCGACTAGTATTGGGGGTAGAAGTTTAGAACTCCAAATGGAACGTATGTCTTTGTGCCTGCTTGCTACCGAGAGGAAAAGAAAATTCTTTTAGAATATTATCTTTTCAAATACTTCTAATCTACGTGTAAATAGAAGAGTTTTTAAACCGTCGAGTTTAGAGACAACAATCTTTTTTAATTTCAAAAATTTCAAAATGTTTTAAATTGGTATGATGATCGAGTAGCGGTGTACACCAAAAAGTGTTCAGCAGACATGATTCCCTTACGCTTATTTGACCCGTAGGAACATCAGAATTGTCAGTATGTTTCAAAAGCGATATGTAAGGACGTGAAAGTTGTTATTTTTATCATTATCACAACATCGACAATACCGCGCGTCATGAATTTGGTGTGTTCAATCATGTTTTGTTGTGATGGTTTGTCAACGTCTTTCTCACTTGTCACTCATTCTCCCAGAGTATTTAATGGCAGTATTTAATATCTATAATCAATGGTTGTGAGCCAGTATTAAGAGTTAGCCATTATTTCGGACTGTGTTTCAAAGCGAATTTACTGGTCTGCTTTATTAATAATATTAGCTCCTTCTAATCTTGTTAACTATAAACTGTGTGGATAGTAGCCTTCCATTGGAGACTTGGAAACTTTATTCCATACTTGTAACTGACGCATATGAAATACTTTGGATAGATGGGTGGGCAACGTGGGAAATTAATTTACAAACCAGAAACCTAAAATATGATTAGAGAAAGCACATGCTTAATAGGCTTCAGTAAGTAACACACTCATAAACGAGTATCTCGTTTGCGTGTAGTAAGTGAACTCACCTATTACTAACAAAGACTTACGGAACTTACGAGTAGATAACAGTCAAGGAAAGGAAAAGAGTTACGAAAAAAATATTTTGGATTTAATAGCAATTAGTGCATCTACTGAATAAACGACAATTAAAAAAAGTAATGGTGGAGGACATTATTACGATTCCAGCCCTGTTATGAAGTACACAGATAAGCCATTGCATAATAAATACCTAGGGGCGTGAGTGAGTCTTCGACTCAGCATCTCCAACTGCAGGAGAACTTGTGTGAAATGGAATTCCGAATATCATTAATCAGTGCTTATTGCGTACGACTTGTTCCTGCTTTCATAAACGACCCATGGAACTAAACCACGACCCATAGACGTGTACTATGGGATCGAAAAAACTCTTATGTGTGCCCACACATTGATAAAAAAAGGCGATAAACACGATTTAATTTGTAATGCCTATTTTTTGGGGGGGGGGATTTGGAATGAATTTTATGAATTAATTACATTTATAATATCTTATAGTGAAGTATAAGTGAAATAAAAAGTGTAGTAAATCTTACTTCGGTTTCTGTAATTCGTTTTTCGACTTTTTGATAGGATTCATGTCGAAACCGCAAGTTCTACTGTGTACAAGTTTAGTATACATATTGTCAAGACTTTATATGGAAGCCTTCCTGTTTCAGCTGCGAAATATGCTCTAGGACCGGGGTGGTTGATGCAGTGGCTCGTTGTTACAGATATCTTGTTATTTAGGTTTTCCATGTTAGGTGGCAGCGATCTACTGCAGAGTCTTTTTCCTCTCGTATTAAGTAGTGGAAACGCTTAAAGTGACACGGTCTGCTCTAGCACCCTCTTGCTAAATAAAAATTTGCTCCTAATGTTTTGAGAAGGCGCGTGGGATCACAGGGCATAAGTACGGATCTTTCATGAACATTCTGTTATTATTAATAATTAGCTGATTATCTGGTGTTTGTCGGTTATTTATTTATCACAATAATCTAATAAGCGACCTCACCCCCAAGTCTGCCCCGCCCACATTCGCCACCCACACTCCTCTCTCACGCCAAGCCCGGCCCTCGCCTTCCCCCTTTCTGTCCCACCCGCTCCGCCCACTTCATCCGCCCTCTCACTTCACTAGCCCTACTGGGTTCCATCCGGTCCCAATCGGGTCTGGGCAACAATACCACCTACATGTAGCAGGAATTGCATTTAAATGTAGAGAAAACATATTTGTGGCATCATTGTGAATCGCAGCTAAGTCGTTTTTGATTCTTGGCCGTTCAAAAGGTTTGCTTCTGCTTTGAGAACTATCAGTCCAGTGGTTCTGAAGTTTATGTTGCTCATGCAATGTAATGTAATCTCATTTAATGTAATGTAAATAATTATGTAAGTAAAATGTCGCGAATTTCGCATTTCCAACAATTTCGCCACATGTATGTCGTGATAAGAAGGCAATCCTTACGTAAAGCAGCAGCAGGTGTCATTGGGGCCCACATCCTTACACTCTGTATGTTTGCCCCCAATTCCCAATAGAGAGTTGATTGCCCCCGGCGCAGCTGAAGCGGCGCAACGCGGCGCTGTGACTTACCAGCCATGATGTTGTCGCGTACGATCTGCACGTGCTGGTCGCGGTCGGGCCGCGTGTGCTCGTGCCAGAAGCCCACCACGTGTCCCAGCTCGTGCACCACGATGCCGAACTTGTCGCAGTTCTTGCCGATGGAGATGGCTTGAGGGCCGTTGCCGCGCTTCCCCACGAAAGAGCAGCAGCTGCGGACAGACGGTGCTACGTGAGACTCTGGACAAAGGGAGACTCCGGCAAAAGAGACTCCGGCAAAGACGCCACAGACCGCTGCCACCATTCTATCCCTCCTACGTCTGTGGCGTCTTTGCCGGGGCAAATAATTACAGACGTGAACGGCTTGTAAATATTTAGTATTTATTAGAATAAAGATACTCCGACACCAAAACACTATATACAATATTTACAATTAATGTTAACCGTTACAAGAAGGAACTTTCCCTGGTTACCACCACCGCTGGCCCGATAATTAATTACCATCCCCGGTGTGATGCACCAGTACCTTACGCGAGCATACATGCGAGTATGCCGCACCTGCCGTCACGACGTAGCACGCCGGCTTCGATTCCCCGCCTCGGTAGCCTATGCATTACAATGCAACGCCGCGCACAACCCTCACGACGCCCTACCGACGCGCTCACACCTGAAGAATCAGAAGAATAGAAGAAAGCTTTCAAGTCGGATTCTGCTTATATACCCTCTGGCAGGTTGCAGGAAGCGCGTCACCCGCAGTGTCCGCCGCCACTCCTCCGCCGGCTTCGGGGTTTCCAAACCTGTACCCACGACACGGCATTCCTTCCCAAGCCATTGTACAGCCGGCGTCACTTCCGCCAGCGCTGTCCACATGGCTGATATAGTACGTTTGTGCTGGCGACAGATATGACGCCACAATTAGCAGTGAGGGTTGTCCGCATTTATTTTCACAACACCTGCTTCGGCTTTGCTCGTCAAGGAGCCTTCGAAATATTTACTACTACAATCGGATTACTGTGTATCTACTCAACAGGTTCCAGAACAGTTTTTCTAGGAGTGTTGTTGTATATATATATACATATATATATATATATATATATATATATATATATATATATATATATATATATATATACTAGCTGACCCGGCCACGCGTTGCTGTGGCTAAAGTTTTTGTTATATTACATTATAGTAAACAATCTAAGAGGAACAATAAGAGAACATCAGTCACGGAGTCCACTATGCTTTTTCACACAGATGGTATTTGTAAAAAAATATGGTGATCTCCTTATTTGACTTTCTACTACTATAACCCTTTAGTACAATGAAATTATTTACCAATAAAGACGAAAATATTGATGTTGGTATACAAATTCACTGGATTGAGATTTGAAGGGGAAGTACGTTGAACACAATTAATTAAAATGTTATTACACTTGATATTAATCAGAAATCAATAGGTACAAAATAAAAATTTATCAGATTTATTATTTCCATTTAATTTGTATAACAAATATAAGTACTATTCAACTATAAATACTTTCAAATTCAATTTAATTTAACACCAATCGGTGCACAATGTTTTTGGTTAACATGTCTTTAGCTAACACAAATAGATTAGACGGTTTCCCAACACGTGAACACGCAACATATAGTTGCCCATGAGAAAAACATGGATTTTCCAAATCTAAACCACAAATGGACATTGTTTGACCTTGAGATTTATTTATAGAAATGACGAAAGCTAAACGAATTGGAAACTGTAGCCTTATGAAGGGTATGGTAGAATCTGATGGTATCATCGGAATACGTGGCAGCAGGACCACTTTTCCTTTAAACTTCCCAGCCAAAATGGTTGCTTCAAGAATGTTTCCGGTGATCTTTTTGATGACCAAACGCGTACCGTTACATAATTGAGGTGGATTCAAATTACGGAGGAGAATAATAGGGGAACCAATCTTTAATCGAAGATTATGTGGTGGCATTCCAGGGATATCTAATGAATTTAAAAATTCAATCGGAAAATTTACACTTTCATTTTCATCAACAACAGTATCGATTGATTTAAAAGACATCATATCGCCTGGTAATAACTGTTGTATCTGGAAGTTAATTTCGTCAACATCAACGTTTTTGGCTGCCAAAATCGCCCGTTGACTAAGCCATTCATGATTCAAATAATTATTCTGTATATCCGGGAAAATACTCTGAATCAATTCATTTTTATCCTGAACAACAGTGCAAAAATTGTCTGGTAGCGTATTTGCATTGCGTATTTGGTTGCAGTTCTATTTTACCGTTCCCAATATCTAGTAGTTGTTCGGAAAATATTTGTGCTGATGGATCATTTTGCAATTGTACTCGCATATTTATGGTCAATCGAAGTGTTTCAACACTTCGCCATAAGAATGATTGTTTCAAACATGCATTAATCTCATCCGCGAAAGTAGAGCGAGGTATAACCGGTAAGGTCTGCCGGACGTCACCAGACAAAAGTAAGATAGCACCACCGAAAAGTTTATTATTGCTGTTTAAATCTTGCATAGTTCTGTTTAATGCTTCAAGTGAATATTTGTGTGCCATTGTGCACTCATCCCAAATTATTATAGAACTCTTCCGCAACACTGCAGCTATTCCACTATTCTTTTTGATGTTACACATTGCATCTGGTTTATTATGAACGTCCAATGGCAGCTTGAATGTTGAATGTGCTGTTCGCCCACCATCCAGTAAAGTAGCCGCAATGCCTGACGATGCTACTGCTAATGCGATTTTTTGTTGCGACCGTATTTTGGCAAGAATCAACGATATTAAAAATGTCTTACCGGTTCCACCGGGTGCATCCAAGAAAAAAAACCGCCTTGTTCAGCATCAACAGCCAGCATAATCCGATCATAAATAATTTTTTGTTCTGCTGTCAGTAATGGTTCACTGTTCATGATAATTGTTGCTAAACTTTCATGGTCATATTGATTTTCTCGTTGTAAATCGGTATTGACTAAGTAGGTGGCTGGACGATTAGGTGATGGCATACCATAATGATTAAGTGGTAAATTTGAAATAAGAAAACATAAATCCTCGATCAAGACCAATGCTTCATTGTACATCTCTGGTGTATAATCTATGTTTTGCCATTGATTTGTTTGTCTAATTCGGTGCAATATGTCTTCTGTCATACAATTTTTGTATTTTTCCCACAAAGTTTGTGCTTGCGATGGATAACATGTCGTCAAAATAATTGCAAACAACTGACGAATGTTATTCGGTGTTGATGTCAACGCAGCATCAGCAAGCGTTAAGTCCCAATGGTAATCGTCTTCTAGCAATTGCAGTTCACGACATGCATCCTGGTATGTATTGAATACTCGACCATTAACTGTTCGTAAAAATTCAAAAGACGTTGGTCCGGGAACATTCACCAATAACAAACGTAAATAGAAGCACTCACGTTGCTTTGGATGTACCGTGTAAAGTCTCCCCATTGTCTTAGCTTTGAATATGCCTGTAATAGAAGGATGTGGTTTTCCTTGTTTCCGTGGCTCCCATTTTTTACTGGATTTGTTCCATGTGAAATAACGTGGAACATCACCAAACACCAATGTCTTCGCGAATTGGCCAAAAACATCAGGTTTTTGACACAATGTAAAAAATTCAGTTAGAGTCGTTTTCGGAGCTTCGAACGCTCTTTGGAGAACATTTTTTTCAGTGAAGTATACACGTTGACCGTTTTCAAGATGTATTGCCAGATGTTGGACAGCAGGATCTCTTTCGTGGATGGGAAAGCTGAGAATATGCCAAATAGCTTCATTGCTGCTAATGTATCTGCCCATTTGGTATCGTGCTATTTCGTCATTTTTATTTATGTTTTGTACTTCAAATATGGCCAAATCACTGCCTTTGTTTACATATTTACAAATATACTTAATTGATTTAACAGAACTGCAAAGCTCAACATTGATATGAGCTTTGTAAGTTTTTGAAAGTAGTGGTGAGTATGGTACCACCCACTGATTATCAAACTCAACTTGATTTGGAAAGTTCGGCAGTCGCATTGTAAATGTGTGGCCACCATTCTCAGTACTTCTGCGGCGATACATTGGATAACCATCAATATCCGTGATCGTGTCATTCGTATACGGCTTTGGAATTTTTTTTTCCATTTTCCATGCACGGTGACGTCATGTTGAAAGCACCGCATGGGTCATGGATCATGTGTTTGGTGACAATATCAAATAATTCTTGATCAATTAATGGGTCTGGCATTTCGGCTGAAATTATTTGATCGATTTCTTCAGGACGGATTCTATCTTTAAGCCAAACCAAAATGTGGGCATGAGGCAAACCTCGCTTTTGCCACTCTATCGTATACAGCCAACAACGTGTGATACCAAAAATTGAATATTTAACAATAAAATCAATTAAGGATTTCAATTTTTGTTTAAACACACGTGCAATTAAATCATGACGATGAATGGCTTGTTGTTCTGGCAATAGTAAAGTTTGTATCTCTTCCCAATTCGGATTACATGTGAATGTAATAAATAAATCCGGTCGGCCGTAATGACGTACGTAAGTCATCGCATCTTGTATGTATTCCTGCATGTTCCGAGGACTGCCGATGTAGCTTGAAGGTAAAATGAAAACATTACCGATGTCAATGGGATTTAAATTTCCATCGATTTTTCCAGCAACAGCATCTCGTAAGTGAATATATTCTTCCGATCGTAGTTTTGCCTGGTTGAATCGAAGGAATCGCAAGCGTTCGCTTTCGACCTTAGCATACATATCAACAATGTATTGATATATATATATATATATATATATATATATATATATATATATATATATATAGTATAAGTTTATTCAAACCGTTTTTGCTCGCATTTTTTAATTGAATTGATGCCTTATTTTACGTGGCGAGACTCACGCCATGAGCCTGCCCTTCCGTCTGACCACGCAAATTTTGCTACGCTGTAGAGTATTTTCCATAAGCTCGCTGTACAAATTTTATACTATAAGTACAAGTTGCAATATTCAAAACAATCTACATAATTTGCCGTCTACACTGTGTCACAAAACACAAAGTCAATTCAACTCTGTTTCTTTTGAGCAAATTTTACTTCACAGTTGACAGAAGAACGAAGATTCGAACTTGTTTTTCAAAACACATTAAAAAAGCAGCTAACTACATACGTTGAAAAATTCATTTGGGTTTTCATTCATTCGAAATGGATTTTTAATTGCAAGTCACTTCAAAATAGAAGAGAAGGTGCTTATAATATTAAATTAACACAATTCTTATGAATCCTACACTGCACAGCAATGCATTCGCGTTTCGCGCGCTAGCGAAGAACTGTTTTATTGGAAGGGATGAGGGCTCTTTCCAGTGGAGAGATATGTCACACTTCCTTCGTTCAAATTCACGAATACTTCTCCTACAAACTTGTGCTAGCCGAGTGTTATATCTTCGAGACGTCAA
The DNA here is from genome assembly GCA_038098605.1 of Gryllus longicercus. NCBI lineage: Eukaryota > Metazoa > Arthropoda > Insecta > Orthoptera > Gryllidae > Gryllus > Gryllus longicercus. The sequence goes on along the minus strand of JAZDUA010000391.1, from coordinate 695,191 downwards.
GGCACTCGCTGAGATCGCCACTGCGCAGACGCAGTGACGATCCCACACTCCGACGCGAGGCAACCAACGATGCGCTCTACTCGTTGGCAATTCCCCAGTGTGCGCCGCCTGGCTTTCACAAAAGGCATTGGCAGCGGACTGTCAATCGCTGCTTCCGAACGGCGATTGTTTTGAAATTCCATGTTTCGGAACGCTCTGAGAGAACTTGTTTAGAGATATTTAAGAGAAAATGCACCGAATTAATTTGGATGTGCACATGCGAACGTAGGAATAGGCACGAGCCGCCACTGCATCCCAGTGAACCGACACGTCTGGTACCTCGTGTTTAAAATCAATTTTTATGGCTTCCGTACACTCTTTCCGTTTATTCGTAATCTTTGGATTAAGTACTTGTTGAAAGTTCCTCAGTATTATGTCCAAGTGCCTCAATTGTAGCTTCAAGAACATACAAGGAGCATCTCATATTGTATTTAGCTGACACCTACCAAGTACTGCTACCAATTTTGGAGGAATGAAATCTTTCCACTTGGATGTTGTCCAGGTCGGTCTTCACCATCAACGTTGGCAAACCTGCTTGCAATTCCATTATTTCATTAGAATCATAACATGAATCGTTTATAACGGTCCAAAACAGTTGGCGCGAAGAAATATTTATCACGCCGCTTTTCTTCCTCCACAGTTCCGAGGCATGCCCTTTCCTCTTTATCAGTCAGTTATTTGAGGAACGCTTTGATTCCATTATTTAATGTCCTCTGTTCCTTATTAAAAAATATACTCTTTACTACTGCGAAGTTTCATCGACATGTTGACTATTTGAAAACGAAGCGGTTACTAACAAAATAAAATGCAAATGGTCACGGGTTGCCGTGGTTCTACGTGCCAGAAACTTAATATACAATTCTTTAGCCATCAAACAAAAACTAATGGTTCTACAGAATGGCACAGACTTTCCCGTGCTAGTTTTCTATTTTCTTTGGTTTTGGTTAGCTATTCGGTCATGTCACATACTCTTGCCAACAGACATCTATCGCCGCCCAAGTACATTTTTTTGAAATTTTCTTAATTTTTCGTTTTCGTAATAGTAGAACGGAAATATTAATTTAAAATATTCAAGAACAGTAAAACCTCTTAGTATATAACAATTTTCTTTATAAATTTGAAGCTATTTTTTAAAAAACGGCGTTTCAGCGTTGCTGTAAATTCGACATGTGAAGCTCTTGTTCACCGACAATTTTTAAGTTTCTGAACATCTTCATTAGAAGCCATTTGAAGCACTTTGTCACAATTACAATACATTGTATACAAATTGTTGGAAATGTGCATATTACCGCCGTAAGATATCTTTCAAAAAATTATATTTCTGTAAGTTTTGAAAAACAAATCAAAATGAACTTTACGTCATATTAAAGAGCGCAATAGCACTATTATGTTCGAAAAGTTTGAAAACAAAAATTGAAGCGTTTTAGAGAAAATAATGTTTTAGCGTTTCTGAAAATGCGGAATTTTGAGCACATTTTAACAAAAAACGTGTTTTCAAAAACCTTTATGCGTCATTATTTAAAGCTAATGTATTCTTAAGGTTAAATGTCCCGACACTAGTACAATTTGTAGCCACCACGTGGCAGCACCAAAATAAGTAAAATTTACTTTACTGATAACGTCTGAACCAATGATCCGATTTTCGATCTGTAAACGACATTTGACGCCTTTTTAAAATAGAATTTACGCTACGATGACCTTTTTCCAAACATCTAGCAAAAATTCGAAATTGAAGTTAGTTCTCATTTTCCAAGAAAAAATTGAAAAATGTGGGCTTATAGCGCGATGGCGACATGCTTTCTGAATCCAACGCCGTAACAATCATGCAAATTGAACGAATAGGAGCGTCGTAAAGTGAAATTTAGGAAGACACCTCGCCCCCCCCCTTCTCCTTCTGCGCCGTTGCGTCACCAACCGATTGTTGTGGGCCCTCTGTCGGCGCGGCGGCACGGCCAGGCCAGGCGGCGTGCGGCCAGCCCCGGCGGAGGAGACGGGTCTTGCGGGATACGCAAGCCAGACTTGTGCTTTCGTCACTTCGCATCTCAATCTATTTTACCACAGATAACAAGGTAGAGATGCTATAATACTATTACAGACCGAGGTAAACGGTCTGTAATAGTGGTACATAACTATTTTTTTTCACCTTTTTGAATTTCATGGTACTTTTTATGCATGTAGCCGAAGTTATCTACAGTGTAATTTTTGGGTCAAGGGTAGACCTGTGAGATCGGAGTAGCTAGGACAGACACGCAATACTTTCACAATCTCTGTTGTACAGACTACCAGGAAGATACAAGAGAGAGAACACAAAGCTTTTGTGACTGACCAATGAAATTCTAAAAGTTTGTACATTTTATGTTTGTCACATGAAAAAAGGAAATTATGAAACATGAGTGGTTGTCTCTGCGACTTATTGCACTGAAGAGTTCTACACTTTTCGAATTATGTTTTTGATAGATCACTCACCGTCTCTTGTTTTTCATTTTCCAAGTCATGAGATTAGAAGACAATACTCTCCTTTTCATCTTTCGAGATGACGGCAGAGATCTTTTTTGTTGGTGGTGTTGTAAGCGATTCTGATGCAGAAGCAACGTAGAAATTCTGATTTTCGCAGTGATTATTGGAGGATCTAAAATGTTATTGAAAGAAATGTTTACAAACACTCAGTTTATTGGCCATTTTGTACTTGAATTACAGTGCAGTATACTCCTCTATAAATCGAAGTTTTTAGTACCTGAGATAGTACAATCTAAAAGCCACTTTCACATATTGCGGTCTCAAGAAATTACTTTTGACGTTAAAAACCTGAAAAGTGTTCACACTAGTGTAACGACTTTTGACGCCTCATCTTTCGCAAGGCGGAAATTTGACAATAATCTCTCTTGAATAGTGAGGGAAATTCAATTACATTGCACGAATAAATATATTTCCAACACTTTATTCAACCACATATTTAAATATTACTGTCATCTGTCGTACATACGAGGTTGAACTAAAGAATTGACGTGTTTTGCAATTTGCCGTCTACGCGAGCAGTCAAGGAAATAGTATATCTGCTTTGATAACATTGCATGAGGTTGAATATCAGTTCATCTAATATAGAATATATCTTGTTCTGAGAAGACATGAACTCAATGAGTGACATGTTGTTTGCTTCTTGTTCGTAACACAAGTGTATAGCGTATTCATTTTAATTTGGTTTGTGACTTTTGGTGGAACGGTGTGGCTTCGGTTCGTAGTAAAGACCAAACAATACACAGTTAAGCTAGGGAAATTATACGTCTCGTTATTAAGAAATGTGACGAAGAAAAGAATTAGCAAAGAAGGATTTGAAGCCGGCGGGGTAGCCTTGAGTACTCCCGGTAATAAAAGGTCATATTGTGAAGATAAAAAAAAATTTCCAATCAAGTCAGCTTGTAACTATAAGAATGAGGTGGCTCGTGAATGAACAGACGCAGTAGACACGTGGACGTGGAGCAGGAAGTATAAAGCGGAGAAGGGAACCGAGTAAGTGAGCCGATCAGTAAACTTGATTTGAGCATTCTCCACGTTGTCTATTTGCGAACCACTGCCCCAGTGTCATATCGGACTTCGAAATCCCGGGCCCCCTCCCCCACGGCCACTTTACCCGAGTCCGACCGATGCTTTGCAGCGCAGTTCCGTGTGGCCGCAGTAGTGCAATGCCGCCACACTTCCTGCTGTGTAGCCATCCCTATCCTTTCGGACATCTATGGCTGATCTGAAAATAGAGAGAAAACATGGTCAGGAAAGACAATAGCCGTTCGGCGCGCTTTTGGCGTTGTTTACCGCAATTTTCATGCAAGTATTGGCGTCTCGCTTACTGTAGCATATCTCTCGGGCGCTTGTACGTGGCCGTGAGATCCGGCTCGTACAAAGATAAATTTTTTATAATGTCATTATTTGACACGTTAATTTTGGAAAAGAAATTTCTAGCCAAATTTTTAAAGTGCTCTTCGAGGAGCAATAGTTTTAATGTAGAGTGTAATTCTGGAACTCTAATATACATTGGCGCCCACAGTATTCTAAGAAGGAACGCATTTTGAACTATTTGCAACTTATTTAAGAAATTCTCTAGGTCATCCGCCTAGGCTGGCCGCATGCCGCCTGGCCTGGGCGTGCCGCCGCGCCGACTGAAGGCCCACAACAATGGGGTGGTGACGCAACGGCGCAGAAGGGAAAGGGGTGGGGGCGAGGTGTTTTCCTAAATTTCACTTTATGACGCTCCTATGCGTCCGATTTGCATGATTGTTACGGCGTTGGATTCAGGAAGCATGGTGCAATCGCGCTATAAGCCAACCTTTTTCAATTTTTTCTTGAAAAAACGAGAACTAATTTCAAATTCGAATTTTTGCTAGATTTGTGGGAAAAGGGCTTCATAGCGTAAATTCTATTTTAAGAAGGCGTCAAAATCCGTTTACAGATCGAAAATCGGACCATTGGTTCAGACGTTATTGGTAAAGTAAGTTTCACTTATTTTGGTGCTGCCACGTGTTGGCCACAAATTGTACTAGTGTCGGGACATTTAGCCTTAATGCAGCGATAAATGGCAGCTGACAAGAGTATGTGGCAAGTCTGAATAGCTAACCTGACGAAAGGAAATAGAAAGCAAATTCGGAAAGTCAGTGCCATTCTGTAGCAAAAAGTTAACATTTATTCTACAGGTTTCCTCTTTTTTTTTCTTTTTTCTGTCTTTGAGCTTTTTTTCACTTTGCACCTTCACAAATCCCGTATGTTATTTATTTTGTATTCGTAAGCTTACGGAAATAATGGAATGTACTCGCGACGCTTCTGCTATCGTCCTCAATTCTGGCAGCAGGAAAATTTTGGTACTTTTCCGCGGACGTCCTAAGTGTTAGGTCATAATATTTTACATTTCTATCTAGTGAATTAATGCAGTGCGCAAACGCAACTTTCCCTTCCTGCACCTCCGACAAGGCACCGACTCGCAACTGCCATTTTAAATTAAAACAATCTACTCTACACTACTTCCCCGCGTACGAAGTCTATTTTTCAAGAAATTTCATAATTACAAATTACAACACCAGTAAAAAAATATACGCATAAATTACAATTTATATAATACACATAAAACAAATCGCTCAATTTAGTATGTTTTCTAACATTAAAATGTCAACCAGCCTTAGTCTGCAAAATTACTACCGTTCTCATCCGTTGCTGCCAAGAGAGAGAAAGAGTGTGCGAACTCGTTCTAAATAATTGCGATATCTCGATTTTCAACGCTGTCCGGTCTTTTATTTTTTGTACTAGAATGTGTATTCTTTGTACTAGAATGTTCTGTATGCATCCAATTCCGAAGTAATGATGAACTTCAATTTTCCCTATTTTTCTGTTTTTTCAAAAATTGGAAAATAAAATTGTATCTTGACTCTAACGTGGTTAATATTTACATTAGCGGTGGTTTCTTAAAATTAATATATTTAAGGCTAAATGCACCGAAACTCGCAGCACTATCACATGGGACATGCTTTTTGAATCCAACGCCGTGACAATCCTGCAAATCGGACGAATAAGGAGCGTCGTAAAGTGAAATTAAGGAAAACATCTTCCCCCCCCCCTTTCCCTTCCGTGCCGTTGCGTAACCCACCCGTTTGTTGTGGGCCCTCTGTCGGCGCGGGGGCATGACCAGGCCAGGCGGCCTGCGGCCAGCCCTGGGGGAGGAGGCGGGGCTTGCGTGATACCAAAGAGATGAGATCGAGAACCTTAGAGATGCTATCGTTTACCTCGGTCTGTAATAGTAGTACATAACTATCTTTTTCACATATTTCCGTCTTCCTTTGAATACGATCTTAAAATTGTTTGAGGCAATACTAAAAATATCGATTCCGATTTGGAACTGTTTTTTAAGAAAATGAACTAATGGTGTAAATATCACCATTATTCCATCTCCTCACATCTTATTTTAGATATATTTTACTTCTAAGGTCTTCTGTTAGCATTTCACCTTGCTCTAAGATCTTCCGGGTTCAAATACCGGAAAGAATAAGCGGGGTATACGCACGAGCTCTTTTATCCTACAACTCGATTTTTGATCTCAAAACTACGTTTACCTGCTTTAAAGGGTTTACCTGCTTTAAAGCAAATGACCAGACGAAAATCAGAAACCTCTATAGGGTATTCCAGCTCAGACCAAGGCAAGATAAAGAAAAGTTTATTCAAGAAAAAAGCGATGAAGTGGAAGAACATAACAACAAATGGAGATTTTAAGAAATTTTCCAGGTCATCCGAAATATGATCACGGAGTGTATACCAACAATGGCGAATGTTAAGACCGTGAACGACAAAATAAATACAACAAAAGAAGAGATCACGAAGAGATGGGAAGAATACACGAAAAAGTTATATGAGAAGAACTTACAAATAGAGAAGTGGATAAATATAGATGATTACGAAAAAGAACCAGAGATAGAAGAAACGCATTGGGCAACAAAACAACTGAGAAATGGGAAGTCCCCGACTGTAGATAATATTCAAATCGAACTATTTAAAGATACAGGAGAAGAAATCTTGGCGAAACTAACACAATTATGCAATGTGATCTGGAACAGAAATAGTGAACAACAGTTTTGCAACCCACTGTAATTATTCCATTACCTAAGAAAGTAGACAGCCGAGATGGTGCAAATAACAACACAATTGCATGAATACCGTGTGATTCAGTCAATCGGCAAAAGTCATCCCTCCGAAAAAGAAGAAAAATAAGATTTTAAAAATGTTATTGATGTAAGCATATACTTTCTTAAGATTTTCAAAAACAATTCACATTGAAAGAAACCTCATTTTCTATCTCCTCTGGAAAGTTGTGTAGATTACATTACGTCGCGTAAGCGTTAGTGTAAAGCATATCCTAAGATCATACAGAAAAAGATTTCCTTGGTTTTTAAACTCGTTTGAATGTTCCATATTATTTATATATTTGTGGCCGATACGTCACGAAAGAGTCACGTGCAATTGGTTTTGCATACTGCAATTTCTACAGATAACTTTTTCTAGAAAATCCACTTTTTTTAACAAAGAAAATGGAAGAGAAAACACGCTCCAAAAGCAAGCAAACATCTAAGAGTTGTCCAATTGCATCATTACCTTTTATTCATTTACGTAGTCTGTACGAAATGACGCACCAGAAATTATTTATTCCCGTCAAAATTATACAAATATAACATATTTATTTTATATCAAAATAACTTATCAAGTAAGCTGAGAAGTCATAATTCATAACATCTTATTCGATGCTTGTTACGGCGTTGGAGTCAGGATGCAGCTCGCCAGCCCGCTATTTTACAATCTTTTTTTAATTTATCCGAAAGTACGAAAACATTTTAAAGTAGTAAAATATATCTAAAATAAAATGTGAAGAGATGGAATAATGCTGATATTTACAGAAGAAGTTCATTTTTTTAAAAAACAATTCCAAATCGGAATGGATATTTTGAGTAATGACTCAATTTTAAGATAGTATTCGAAGGAAGACGGAAATATGTGAAAAAGATAGTTATGTACTACTATTACAGACCGTTTACCTCGGTCAGTAATAGTAGTATAGCATCTCTAGTTTGATATATGTGGAAAAATAGATTGAGATGCAAAGAAACGAAAGCATAAACCGAGTGTGTTGCTTGCCTGCCCCCAAGTCCCGCCTCCTCCGCGGGCCTGGCCGTGCCACTCTCCTATTCGTCCGATTTATATGATTGTCACGGCGTTGGATTCAGGAAGCATGTTGCCATCTCGCTATAAGCCCACATTTTTTTAAATTTTTCTCGGGAGTTTGAGATCCAATTTCAATTTCGCTTTTTCTTGCCGCACTATTTCATAACTTTCTATACTTACAAAGAGTTCGTAAGGCGAGAATGTAAAAAGAAATAATAATAATAATATTAATAATAATAATAATAATAATAGGCACAAATAGAGGACTTTTGGAAGCCTATCTGGTCATCTGCTGTGTCCCACAACCCAGATAGGACGTGGATTGAAACGGAATATGACAGATACCGAGATATTCCTCTAATGAGTGAACCAATCATCACCGTAGAAATTGTCCAAGCAGCTTTGAACAAAGCACATTACTGGAAGGCACCAGGCAGTGATGGCCTGCACAATTATTGGCTAAAAAAATTTACAAGCACTCACCATCATATAGCTAATATAATTCAATATTTTCTTCACAATCCAGAAAATCTACCTTACTTCCTCACCGAAGGTAGAACATTCATGTTACCAAAGGAGGGTGACACTAAAGACCCCTCGATGTACAGGCCTATAACCTGCCTTCAAAATTTCTACAAACTCATAACATCTTGTGTTTCACAAATGATGATGACACACATTGAGGAACAGAACATCTTAGCAAATGAACAGAAAGGATGTAGACCTGGATCTCGGGGATGCAAGGAGCAACTCATTATAGACTCTGTAATTATGGGGCAAGTGCTTGCAAAACAAAGAAACTTGTACGCATGCTACATAGATTACGCTAAAGCTTTCGACACCGCGCCCCATTCTTGGCTCCTTCAATGTTTGGATGTATACAAGGTCCACCCGTTTATCCAAAACTTCCTGAAAACCGCGATGAGTCGATGGAATACAAAACTGTATCTCTCTAATGGAAAACAATACGTCCACACAGATACTATACACATCCGCCGAGAGATTTTCCAGGGTGACTCTTTAAGCCCTTTATTCTGCTTAGCCTTGAATCTCCTGTCTACTCTACTTAATTCAGCTAATTATGGGATCGCTCTTAAAAAGGGGAACTCAACTCTTCTCCGGGTCTTACATCTTCTTTACATGGATGACCTGAAGCTCTATGCAGACACTGAGAGTCATATGCGGCAACTAATAAACGTGACGGAGAAGTTCACTGACGACATCAAGATGAAATTCGGTTTGGATAAGTGCAGGAGAGTGAATATCATTCGGGGTCATATGCAAGTTATAAATTTGGAAACTGATAATGAACCAAAGATTACCTTCATGGAACCCCATGAAACTTACAAATACTTGGGTTTCCAACAGTCACTCCAAATCAAACACACTGTTACTAAGAACATACTAACAACTGAAGTGTGTAAACGATTGCATGGACTCTTAAAAACTCAACTCTCTGCTAGAAACCTTGTGCAGGCCATCAATTCATTTGTTATTCCAGTGCTCACATACTCCTTTGGCGTTATTAAATGGAGCAATACCGACCTCGACAACCTCCAGAGGACAATCCGAACCGCTATGACTCAACACCGAAAACATCATCCCCATTCAAGTACTGAGCGTTTTACCCTTCCAAGGTCGCAAGGAGGGCGAGGTGTTGTAGATCTCATAAATCTACACAGCACTCAAATTGCTTCACTCAGAAGATACTTCTTGGAACATTGTGGGAGAGTTCAGCAAGCAGTGAGCGCAGTTGATAATAACTATAGTCCTCTGAACTTGAAAAAGCTTGATCCGCCTGTTCAACCAATCATTGAAACGGAAGAGAAGATATCCTTATGGAAAGCGAAGGCACTGCATGGAAGGTACCCTCACGAGCTGAGTAAACCAGAAGTCGACATCTCTGCGTCGCACGCATGGCTCCAGCACGGGGATCTCTTTCCGGAGACAGAAGCCGTCATGATAGCTATCCAGGACCAAGTGATACCAACATTGAACTACAGAAAACACATTCTGAGAGATTCTACCATTCATTCCGACTCGTGTAGAAGATGTGAGGCTGCAAGCGAAACTATCCAACACGTGACAAGTGGATGTAGCAGCCACGCACAGTTGGAATACAAAAAGAGGCATGATGAAGTGGCGAAGCAGGTCCACCAATTACTGGCATTGAGAACGGGCTTACTCGCCACTTCCGTGCCGTATTATAAATATGTGCCTCAGAGTGTGCTTGAAAGTAGTGAGCACACACTCTACTGGGATCGCTCCATTATCACTGACAGACATGTCGGCGGCAATAGACCCGATATAACGTACATTGATAGAAACCATCAGCAGGTTTTTCTTATCGATATATCAATACCCAATACCCACAACATATCGGGAAAATATCAAGAGAAGATCCAGAAGTATACCGATCTTGCCCATGAAGTCGCATCTCAGTGGAACTTCAGTAAAGTGACAACTGTGCCTATAATAATATCAGCTACAGGAGTGATTCCAAAAATGACACTTCGGGCACTGGAGTGTCTTCACTTGGATGCCAGGAATGTATATGATATGCAAAAGTGTGTAATTTTGAATACATGCCGTATTGTCAGAAGCCATCTGAACCTTCAGTAAAGCAACCACACACCTGGTCATCATTCCTGTGTGTGGTTGACATACCGACCAGTAATACTGTGAATAATGTATAATAATAATAATAATAATAATAATAATAATAATAATAATAATAATAATAATAATAATAATAATAATTTCGAAAAGTGTAGGGAGATTAAATTGATTTGGTTACTGGTTATATTAAATGAAAAGTTAATGTCGATATATAATCATTATTTTATTTACATCGATTCATACAGGTGTACAAAACCTCAACAATTGATTGAACAACAATTGAATTGCCCTCCGAAGAGCTCAGTTCATCACAAGTTGGAGGATTTTTTTCCTAAATTTAGCAACAGGATTTATCCACTTTTTCGTTACTAGAACTTTCTGGCCAAATTTTGACGTTTTCTGATGCACTTTTTCTTCTTACGAAGAATTCGTAAGACAAAAAAAGTAAAAATAATTAGATTTTCGTGTATGTACAAATATAAACAGCTTGCCACCGAAGGACGTAACAGGGACACAGGACAAGGTTTACTCGCGTGAATGAAGGATTACCGTGTCGGACTCACGCAGGCAAATCTGACGCAATATTTCATGTACAGCTCAAAAGAGTTTCTTGAGGTTTCTTCGTTCTCTTTCTTTCTGATTTCGTCATTTTTATTGTTATTTCCATCGCTAGTATTCGTTACTTGGGGAGAGAATGCTTTGAGAGTATTGAATTCTCTGAATTTAGCACGAGAACACTATTCCATTGGTGAGTTGAAGTTCTTCGAATTATTTTAAATAAAATATTTCGAAATCTCAAAAATTGTCTGTGAAGAGTTTTCAATTCAACTTTAAAATTTTTTTGTACTTTCGGATAAATTAAAAAAAGATTGTAAAATAGCGGGCTGGCGAGCTGCATCCTGACTCCAACGCCGTAACAAGCATCCAATAAGATGTTATTAATTATGACTTATCTCAGCTTACTTGATAAGTTATTTTGATATAAAATAAATATGTTATATTTGTATAATTTTGAAGGGAATAAATAATTCTTGGTTTGTCATTTCGTACAGACTACGTAAATGAATAAAAGGTAATGATGCAATTGGATAACTCCTAGATGTTTGCTTGCATTTGGAACGTGTTTTGCCTTGCATTTTCTATGTTTTAAAAAAAGGTGGATTTTCTAGAAAAAGTTATCTGCAGATATTGCAATATGCAAAACCAGTTGGACGTGACTCTTTCGTGACGTATCGGCCACAATGATATAAATAATATGGAACTTTCAAACGAGTTAAAAAAAAAACAAGGAAATCTTTTTCTTTGCGTATGATCTTAGTATACGCTTTACGCTAACGCTTACGCGACGTAATGTAATCTACACAACTTTTCAGAGGAGATAGAAAATAAGGCTTCTTTCAATGTGAATTTTGTTTTTAAATCTTAAGAAAGTATATGCTTACATTAATAACATTTTTAAACTGTCGTCGGCGGACCGCGGTACTAGCAACATCGTATGCTCCGTTCGCGTGTGCTTTCGACAGTGTTTCTAATACCTTATTTGGTGTACACATAAACAAAACTGTGATATAGTTTCTTCTTAAAGTGTATTTTGTGAGTGGCTGCTACTCGAAAGAGTGGCTACTAGCGTCAATATGGATACACTGAACAACAAGGAAAACAACCTCGAACGCCCAACAACCACAACAACAACATGGATCAAACTCGAAATCTCATGCTGGAGCTGCGACAATGGACATTTTCCCGTCAAAGGACCAAGCAATTATTATAGAAGCCCACGAAGGACTTGCAATAAAAGATTATGTGAGTAAAATATCAACTTTTATCAATCCAAGTGATATCAGATTTGTGTCGCGCATAGCGAATAATAGGGTTTTGTGTTCTTAAGTACCAAGAAAATCGCTAACTATCTAACAGATAATCATCAAAATTTCACTATTAATGACATTGAAGTGAGTGTTAGACCCCTATTAAGCAAACATGTAAGAGTTATAATATCCAATGTATGTCCAGTTATCCCACATGATGTGATAAAAAATGCTCTTCAACAATCGAATATTCAAATTTCTTCTAACATTACATTTATTAGAGCAGGTCTACCTGAACCAGGTATGTCTCATATTATGAGCTTCAGGCGACAAGTCATTGTTCACCCAGATGAAGTACATAAATTACCACAATCACTTCTAATTTCATATGAAGGTACAACATATAGACTATTTTTCACCACTGATAAAATCACCTGTTTCAAATGCAAAAATGAAGGCTATATTGCCAGCAAGTGTCCAACTAATAACATTAGCCTTTCACCAATAATAAATAGAACAACAGATAACAATAATGATAATATTTTAATAGAGATTCCCTACAGAACAACCAGGTGATAATCCATCTGGCTCTATTGCTGTGGACTATACAAACTTCCCTCGTATCAACAAAAGAAGCCTCCCATCTGAATCATCCTCTACACCAGAGAATACATCAACTCACTAGTTTACATCACTATGTAAAATGTAAAGACAAAGGCTGTAAACCATCAAAGAAAAAGAGAGCAAAAAATGCAAATGAAGAACCTGCCTCTCAAGACAATTTAGTTAACAAGTCAATAGAAGAACTACTCCCAACCAAAACCTATATTGACTCCAACCAAGACAAACTTCCTCTGTCATACACAGAGGCAGATTAATATTTTTGCCGCCTGTAGGCACATCAAATTTGCCGCCCCCTGTTTAAAATTAATGTTTCATTTCAAATTGTAACGCTTCAGTAACAATTCCTCATTAATTTGAACGTTTTAACTTTAAAAGTAACATTACATTTTGCACATTGTTTTCATAAATTAAATACATTTTTTGGATTAGCTAATTTTGGATATAAACTGTATCGTCATAGCAAGTAACGTTCAACATTATTAACGTTTCAACACTGAAACGTTAACATATAAAGGATACTAAAACATGACAACTAGAATGGCAATATGTTTTCTTTCGTCAACGGGCCTTACTTTCGGATTCATATACTTCTGAAATCATAAGGTATACTCTAATGAACTAGACAAATAAATAACTTGTATTAAATATTAATATGAGAGATTTTTATTTACAACAACTGAACGATTAGAATATTACGACTTTGTAACAGTATTTATAGTTTTCGATTTATAATTATAAACAAGGAATAAAACATTTAACTTTTTGGATGGTTTTTTTATACAGTGCAAATAACGTTTTATTAATTATAGCTAATTTGTCTATTGATGTAAAATTTTGCTATGTGCCTTTTGGAGAGCAAATTCATCAATAATTATAATATAATCTAAAACGCTGAAATAATTTTCTTCGATACACAATAACGCTAAGGAGTTCAGTCGATACTCTTTCATTGTAGAGCGCAAATAATTTTTAATCCTTTTTAAACCAATGAATTAACGTTCTGCTGTGCAATTGGCCACCGGAATACATAAAAAGATTCGAAGTGCAATGTCAACGTTAGGATAAATACATTCTAATTGTTCTTTCCGTAACCATTTTAAAAAAGCTGCATGTTTCGTTGGCTTAACATCTTCGTCAAGGATTTTTAAATACGAACTTAAATGTATAAGCTCAGAAACAAGCGATTCTTCAAGATCTTGGGGAAATTGTGAACGTAAAAATATCGCTGCTTTTTCCAAATCTATCAAAGATATTTTTTCTATTTCAATGACAGCCTTAAATTTGTCATATACATCTTTATACGCTTCAAGTCTCTTATTCAATTCTGCAAGTAATTTATCAACAATAACTAAATGAGTGTCGGTTTTAAACTTGTCTCGTGCGGTCAGTACTGCTGCATTCTCGTTAGTTTTCCTTTTTCTTTTGTTTTCCGATTAGTACGTTTCAGTATTTGACAGCTTCTTACCCTTCTCTTCAAAAAATTCCAAATTGTCTCTGTTCGTTTTTAAAAGTTCTACAAGCGAAGTGTAAATACCAACCACGGAACTTAAATCGATATCGACTTTTTGCAGTTGTTTGTTCGACGCATTCAAGCGGTCTAAAATGAATCCCCAAGCCTCGGTGGTCATAATAGCAGTTTCAAGTCGATTTAAAGCAACAATAAGATCTTTAGCTTCTGCACGCGTTGACGGTTTTTGCGTAGAATCATCAGATATAATTTGAAGGGCATCTAAAACATTTTGCCAACGATGATTTAGAGCCTGACATGCATCATCTCGAGCTCACCAGCGCGTAATTGAAAGACTTTTCAGAGAGGATGTACTGGATCCTTCATCTACTAAATTTTAAAGTATGTTCCACCTTGATGTAGATGCACTAAAGAAATTATATAAATTTTGTAGAAGTAGAAAATAAGTACATGCTTCAGCGCATGATTCAGCTGCATTTGTACCAACTAAATTTAAAGAATGATCAGAACAGGGGATAAATTCAATTAGAGCATTTACATCTTTCATACGGGCTTGAAGACCTGTGTAAAGACCGGACATATTTGACGCGCTGTCGTAGGATTGACCACGACAATTATTAATGACCAGTTCGTTAATCTCCATAAAATTACATCTCCTTTGATTTATGTGGAAGGAATTCCAAAAATGTGTTTGGAAGGAATTCCAAAAATGACTCTTTTGGTGTACCATCTGTTGGCGTTTGGTGTTTCCCACATGTCTAATAACTATAGCGAGTTGATCCATGTGTGCTATGTCTGGTGTAGAGTCCACAATTATGGAAAAATACTTCGAATGTTTCGGAGAATGTCATCTTTAACTGCTTTAGCTAATATACCTATTAGTTCTTCAACTGTCGTGGTGGATAAATGCGATGTATTTCCTTTTCCCCGGTTACCAAATTTTTGTATGTGATCTGCTAAGAAATTTTCATATTTCGAAATTAACTCAACATCATGTAATTACCATTTTGATTATTTCCAAACTTTTCGACATGTCCTCTCAAAAGAAGCCCTCTTGAAACAAGAGTTTTTATTACTAAAATGACACGCTCAAGAACATTCCTCCAATAAGTGACCCCGGTTTCAACTTGTTCAAGTAGCTGCTTATTCACTTGGTTTTCAGTCCGCTGGTTGTCTATTTTTTAATGCGGACGTACAGTTTCTATGACATGTAGAATTCTCATGTTCTTTTAATTTGGTATGCGCATTTTTCCAATCATTGAATCCCTCAGATGATAATTTTGTTCTAACTTCTGAATTGCTTGAAAACAATAGACAAACACCGCAGAAAACAGTTCCATTGCTCTCAGAGTAAACAAGCCACTGGCGAGGCATTTTTTTCTTTACTGATATGCGTATACTCAAACATATTCGACGTTAAGTAACGAACTTGGCCATCATTGTACGCTTGGCAACATAATCACGGGTATCTTCATTAATAGACCACAAAGCTGGATCGCTTTTCCAACAAAAACGATCAGTCGAAGTTATGGTTTCATCTATTTATGTTCTCGCAGTTGTATATATTCGGTAGAAATCCTATTTAATTAAAAAAGAAAATAATAAATTATTATAATAATGAATTGTAATATAATAAACAAATATGTTAGAAAGATTATATATATATATATAAAGATTTAAATAATTATACAAAAAAATGCTTAAACTATTTACATCGGTTGAATCGTCGACTCATAATCAATCGCAGTTATATTTTCAATTACTTGAGGAACCATTTCATTTTTAGCTGTTTGGAACTTTGCAGTCTCATCATTAGATTCAGTGATAACCCTTAAAAAATAAAAGAGTCAAAATATTATATGTATTATTACATATTATATAAAATAAAGTTTAGTAACATAATTATAGTAACATATTTTATGCTAATTTATTTAAATTGTATATTAAGATATAGTTCATTTTACCGAATACAACAAGTCAAGAATATTTAATTTCTAATCATTGTACTACACATTTTTTGCATTTTCAGATTATTTTGGCAACAAAACTGTGCATTAAAATATATTAATGTTAACATTTATTTATCACAAGTTATTAGTACATGGAAAAAATATACAAGCTGAAAACTAAATATATTATCTAATCTATATGTTTATACTAACTCAGTAATAGAATTGTCGAATGAACTGCAGCAGTGATCAGTTCCACATATAGGTTTAAAGAATTCATATTTTTTTGTCTTATCAATTTCATTTTGACATTTCTCTTCCTTTTCTTTTCGTATTTTTGCATATTGACTTCCGCTGAGCATTTTTCGATAACCACTCATTTTAAAACTTCAAAATATCATTTTTACTCAGCAGGCTCTTACAATAAACGATACACAACAATAGTAACAAAAGAAAGAAAAGGAATATTTCCAGATCCGTCTTCTAGAACTAACTCAAGAAGTAATAGATGTCGCTACTTTCTATATAGCGCAATATGAATGCATGGCGAAATCCGTCAGCGATTTCTGATTGGCTAATTCAAACTCCTTACTCTAAGAATGTAATTCTTTCTGCTCAATCAACCAATCAGAAGTCGTTGGCGAATTCTTTTCATGTATTCTGTAACATTGAAAATGTCCCCATTTGAAATTCAAACTTAAGTTATAAATCATAGGTTTAGGGGGCGGCTTTAGACTTGTTTAAATCATTTTTAAAATAAAAATATGATTTATGCTGTTATAGTTTGTAGAGAACCGAAATTTTTTTTAGAAAATATCAAGAAAATTTTGCCTTTGAAAATTTGCCGCCCTTGGAAAATTTGCCGCCGTAGGCACGTGCCTACTGTGCCTATGCGTAAATCCACCTCTGGTCATACACCGTATTTAAATCATTCCTTGAAAACTCTTTTGGATCACCTGACCCCATTCCTATAATAAAAGATTATTCAACTGATTTTAATGCAGTAATTGGTTTGCTGAAAGAAACATATAAACTATTGAATGAAAGATCTATAAAGAGCAGATTTACAAGAGTTATTAAAAAAATAGAAAAAAATATTCCCAGCAGAGAGACCTCAGACTCAGAATTCAGTTTAGACAGTACCTAAATACTGTATGTACTTATTCAGATCATTCCATAGAATTTAAATCATGCTGACAAATCTGAAAGTAGAGTATAATATAAAGAAGAAGTAATGATAGTCCTGCAATGGAATCTAAATGGCTTTTATAGCAGGCTAGAAAACTTACAATATTGATGCAAACTACATAGCTCTGATATAATCTGTATTCAAGAATCAAACTTTAAAGGAAAATCACATGGGAATATAACTGGATGTACTTGCACCTTTAAAAATAGAAGTAATCTTGAATATGCATGTGGTGGTGTGCCAATATATTCCAAAAAATCGATTCCCATCGAAATTCTAAAAATTCAAACTGACATAGAATTCGTAGCAATTAAAATTAATTCAACTAACCCCATATGTATCGAAAATGTCTATATCCCTAACAGGTACTCACTACAAGAAATCGAAATGCATGATATTATAAACCAGATAAAAGAGCCCTTCATAATTCTTGGAGACTTTAACTGCCATCACTCTGTATGGGGATCGTACAAAATTGATAAAAGAAGCAGACTATTGAAAAAAGTAATTGACGACCATGACAGCATCATATTCAACTCTGGTGATCCCACACATATTAATATCAGTAACAGCAGTCTAAGTGCGATTGATCTTTCAATAACTTCTCCCACAATACCACAGAAATGTACCTGGAATGTTATGGACTTCCCTTACGATAGTGATCATTTTCCAATACTGATTGATATCCATTAACCAAGTGTGTCCATTAGTCATGAATGGCGCAACCCAATCCCCAATTATAAGAACATTAATTGGCTGAACTATCAGAAAAAAATTGATGAGCACCTCAACGAAGAATATATTTTCAAGGACGATAATAATATTGACCAGATTGTAGAATCATTCTGTAATATTATATTCAATTCTGCTAACTCAATGACACAAATGCACCATGGCCAGTTTAAGTTCAAAAGCGTTCCCTGGTGGAATTCTGAATGCAAAGTCGCTATTAGAAACGCTAAAAAAGCATTTAACATGTGTAAAAAAAAAGAGATAAAGATAGCCGAATCAACTATAAGAGAACTAGAGCTATTGCCCGCAGAACTGTAAAAATAAACAAAGCTAGATCATGGACTGAATATATCTCCTCAATAAACTGCCAATCGAACTCAACTGAGAGCTGGAAAAAAATCAAATCCGTACGTCGTATGAAGACTAATAGTACTATACATTTCTTGCGTTGCAATGACCAGATAATTAGAGACCCCAAAGTTATTGCTGAGGAATTTGCCGAAACCTTCATGAAAAATTCCAGCACTTCCAATTACCATACGGAATTCATCACATATGAAGAAAAAGCTGAAAATGAACCAAATATGACACCTATTGATGACACCATCTATGATAATGTCATGAATTCTCCAATTTTCATGCACGATTTACAAGTTTTAAAGAAGATCAACAACTCAGCTCCTGGCCCAGACAAAGTTCCAAACTGCCTAATAAAAATCTCCCAAATAGTGGTATTAACATTTTATTAAAAATATATAAGCATATATGGCTAAATACTGTTTTTCCTGAACTCTGGAAGACTGACACAGTCATTCCGATTTCCAAACCTGGCAAAGACCAGTCAAATAGCTATAATTACCGACCAATCTCACTGACCTGCAACCTATGCAAAATATTAGAAAAAATCGTTAACAAAAGAATAAGGTGGTTCCTTGAATCTCAACATTTAATAAAAGCAACCAATTTGGATTCAGAACTGGACACTCCACCACCTCACATCTTATCAGCCCGACGATAATCCAAGATGCCTTTCTTCACGGACAGCATGTTATCTTAGTAAATCTAGACATCGAAAAAGCATAAGATATGGTATGGACACACCGCATAGCTGCTAAATTACTTAGTATTGGTATCAAGGGTAATATGTTTAAGTTACTTACCAACTTTATTAACAACAGATGTATTCAAGTACGTATAAGTAATAATTTATCAACAATTAAGAAACTTAATAATGGGCTACCGCAAGGATCAGTGCTCAGTGTGACTCTATTTTTAATCGCCATAAATGACGCTGATGATGATATTGTAAGCCCAGTTGTCGTGCGGAAATACGCCGATGATGTGCGGAAATACGCCGGTGTTACTATGCAAAGGAAGGAACTTCGATTCAACCAATGAATTAATGCAAACTGCTGTAAACTGTATTTACAAATGTTCAATGAAAACCGGTTTCAAATTCTCCACTAATAAATCTGAATGAACGATTTTTTCTAAAAATTAAGCCCCTTCTACCCGAAATTATTCCTGGGCAACAAAGCCATTAACACTGTCACACATACAAAAATCTTGGGCCTTATATTTGACCTATATTGCTCACATGGCAAGAACATATTTCTAAATCATACTGTGGCGTCACCAAATAATATTATAATAATTTTATATCGAAATAGCTTCCATCACAGTTAAGTAGGTCGCGGGACTGTGCTTTTGTTGCGAAGAACCCTAACGACCGCCCGGCCGCGCCCGCACATTGACAGCTGCCCGACCGACCGCTGATGAGGGTGTCTCTTAGTAGCGGACACATTTACGGCCCGTCATATACACCTCGCGCTGCCACCCTTCGCGGAGCCACCGGACACTCAAGACAAACAATACGCGCCCGCGCGCCCTTTTGCCACGCGCCCGCGGGCCCCGTAAGGGCCCCTTCCCACGGCGCGGCCGCGGCGCGCTTCGCAGCAGCGCGGCGTGTAGCAGAGCATTGGTTTGAATGGAGGCCTTCCCACGGGCAGCGGGTGGCGGCTGCTGCGGCAGCCGACGCCGAACTCCAGCCACGAGAAGCGGAGGAGGGGGCACGCGCCACCGCTAGCAGAACACATCTTTAAGGGCCCCTTCCCACGGCGCGGCCGCAGCGCGCTTCGCAGCAGCGCGGCGCGTAGCAGAGCATTGGTTTGAATGGAGGCCTTCCCACGTGCAGCGGGTGGCGGCTGCTGAGGCAGCCGACGCCGAACTCCAGCTACGCGAAGCGGAGGAGGGGCCACGCGCCACCTCTAGCAGAACACAGCTTTAAATGGGAGCGTTCCCACTGCGCCACGGCCGCAGCGTTCTACCTGCTCCGGTCCCTTTGTTCGTCGTCGCCGGAGGGTCGGCGAAACCTACCCCACCAGACCCCACCCCCTTCCACGGCGGGCGGCGGTGCGGTCGTGGCTCCGGCGGTGGCTGCGTCGGAAGGGCTCTGCTCCTTAAAGGAAGCGCGCCGCGGTTGCGCCGTGGGAAGGCGCCCTAAGGAATCCAAATTCCCAAAGGGGTTATTTACAACTCAACAGTCGCCGGCTGCCGATCAGCCTCCGCTGACAAATTTATGGCCTAGAAAAAAACGCAACCACTCGAACAAGTGTTCGGACAGCTGCGAGAGAAGCGTCTGGAATCGCTCACAGAGAGAGAGAGAGAGAGAGAGGGGGGGGGGGGGCCGGGGGAGAAAGAAAGATCTCCCTGGAAAATTCCGTAAAAGGTGCATCCCGATTGAACTTCAAAATTAAAACGCACTTAGTTTATTACTATGGGACGTCTCATCGTGAGGAAAGGGGCAGATCTGCAGGTTCGGAAACGTTTTGGGAGGGGGAAATGGAGGTAACTTGAACGCGAGATGTGCAGATAAACTTCACTATAACGCAGACTCTCTAATAATCACTACAACGCAGACTCTCGAATAAGCACTTTTAAGCCAGACTCTCGAATAAGCACTTGTAATTCAGACTCTCGAATAAGCACTTTAATTCTCTCTAAATTACACCTAAAGTCACTACTGAGAGAACATCATTCACATTAGAATTACCGCGGAGGAAACTTGGGCGGGCGATGGCGAGATCCCGCGTAACTTTCGCATAGTTGATCTGCATCCGCCGCCTAGTGCCATATCGGGCCCATTCAAGCCCGCACTAAACCACGGCCAGCACCCGTGTGTCCTCAACTGACTGAGTCCGCACGATTTGACGACTCCGTCGCCACGCCACGCTGCCAGCTGAGGAGGAACACCCAGTGGGAGGTCGGTGTCCTGAGACCGCACACCGTCTTCGAATGAGGACCGCCATCCGGCCGGCGGAGCCACCGCCAGTCAGTGGTGATTAATCCGGTATTTAACCGAAGTCGAACTATCTCCCGTAGTTATGACGCGGGGCTCCCTCGCAGGACATTTTGGCGAGAGACTAAGAGTGGCCGCGCTCAGGCCTTGTGTATCGTTACTTAAAATATGCATGAATTGTTAGCAATAAGTCATTAATGTTAGGGTTAAGAAATTTTTTCATTAACTGTTAAGATTATGAGCTCGTAACGTAAGGTTAGCAAGTAATCTGTGTCGCTCTCTTGTGACCTGTAACTTTCCTGGCAGCTCATGTTGCCAGAAATAAATTCAATTTTGTTAGAAACGATTCAATGGACTGATTTATGACCTCCCTTCACTTCCATCCCTTCGTTATAGGAACTGAACCTGGCGCCCGACGTATCCCGATCGAGCGATCTCATTACAATACGCAGAATGTAAAAATCGACTTAACATCCTGAAGTGTCTTAATCACAACAACTGGGGATCAGACAAAAATACCTTACTACTTACATACAAAGCCTTAATAAGAAGTAAGATAGATTACGGATCTGTTGTATATAATTCAGCGTGCAATTCAACTCTCAAGAAACTGGACATACTGCACAATTGCGGACTCAGAATAAGCACTGGTTGCTTTCACACAAGCCCAATTGGTAGTATTCTCATTGAAGCGGCTGAAACTAACCTCACATTTCGAAGACAAACCCTGTCAATCAAATACGCAATTAAAGCCAAAACATCCTTAAATAAGATAATACGTAATGATGTATCTCCTGGAATTAGAAGTGGAAATCCACAGTGCTCTATAGCTTTCTATAATACAGTAATAAAGTAGCTACGCTATTCAGCTCCCTCAACATTTCGAGGCTCCCTATAGAAAGTCAAAAGATCCCTGCTGTAAATCCCTGGATCGTCAACATCATTGAAGTCGATAAATCCCTGGTTGAAGTTCAGCAGAACAACCTTGACTTAGACGAATGGAAACGCAAATACTGCGAAGCGTATGATAAATACAAAAATAACTATAATATCTTCATTGACGGACGCAATAATACAACATTTTCTGAGGCCATTGTGAAGGATCCCAAATCTTTGGTGAAATTCCGGTTTATGAACATTGCTAGTCAGAAAAACATATTCAACCATGCAATTCTGGAAGCGCTTAAAAAAATAACCCATAACAGCACCGATGCCACTATCATCACTAATAAAATTCCTAAAGATACCTTCAAAATATATGATGAAACACAATCCAAAACGACGGCTCGAATTAAAGAACTACTTCATATGATTAAACTTCAAGGCTTATCAGTAATTTTTCTTCTTTTACCTAATCAGCTGTATACAATTATTATGACCGAAATACATAATAATGAAACTAACACAAAGATAATAATTGATCTCCAAGGAAACAATGTAAGACCTAACCCTGGATACTCCAAGCAAGATGTCATAAGATTCGTACATAGGAAGATGCTCCAGCAATGGGAACCGATATGGCGATGTCATAAGTCTAGTAATACCCATATCAATCGATTTATTCCTATCACTACATTCGGACCCCAAGATGACTAGACGCAAACAAGTTTTAATTACACGAATTAGAAGTGGTCATTCTAAAATTACACACAGGTACTTGCTGGAGAATACCTCACCACCATTATGAGATATGTGCCAAGTAAGACTATCAATCGAACATATTATTATGTCCTGTCGTAAATATGTATTTTAATCCAAATGAAATGGAGAAAATCCTGTACTGTCCCCTTTCAGAATCAGATTTTCAAATTTTGTAAAAACACAAATGTCGTGCTTGAAATATAACGTTATGGTAAGCCCGCCCGTATCTCTAGAGTTGATGTGTTATGATCCTACCCCGATGATATTGTATGATTATGTTACAAGTATGTAAGATAATAGTATGTTATAATTTATATGTTAGGATGATTATGTTAATGTAATGATCGAAAAGATGTTATGACCATGTCCTGATTGTACTGTATGATGATGGTATGTAAGATAAATAATATGTGATACTGTATTATGTTATAACCAATACATTCTGATACTTTTGTTAATGTAATGACGGATGAAGTCATAATTGTCTGTAAACACCTGTAATTAAAAATGTTGTCGCTAATAACCTTAGTCGTTGATGTGACAAAAAATAAAGAGAGAAAAAAAATTAAATCCTATTTTTTTCTTTGTCCGAGGGATGACTTTTGTCGATTGGCTCAATCACACGGTATTTATGCAATTGTGTTTTTATTTGCACAATCTCGGCTGTCTGCTTCCTTTGGTAATGGAATAATTATAGTGCGTTGCAAATCTGTTGGTCACTGTTTTCTTTTCCAGATCACATTGCTTAATTGTGTTAGTTTCACCAAGATTTCTTCCCCTGTATCTTTGAGAGCTCGCTGTGCAGCTCCGGTGGCCGAAGTGTTTAATTGTCGGGTTTTGGACTCAGCGTTTCGGATGGAAGGGCTGCTGGTTCGAATCTGGACCAGGGTAAATACTTATCACTCAACTCTCAGAACTCATGTTGCCGCAGAAAACTATTCAGAATTTTAAAACCTTTTTAAAAATCATTTAAAGCAATTCTACTCGCATATACACTTTATTAAGATATTAAATAAACTGAAAGTGACTGTATGTCATTTTCGTATTTTGGAATTTTGAACAAGTTGTCAACAATATTGTCCTATTTGTAACACGTATGTCACATCATATCAGCTGTTAAATAAAATATTTAAAACAATATAATATTGCGGAGCGTTCAGAAACATTACGAGAAAGAATATGTTTTGGCAGTGCCACTAGTTTAAAATTATTTAAGAAAAAAAAAACTAGTTGTCACAGAATTTCTGCACAGACTTTCTGGAATTAGTTAGTTTTCCAATGCCTTTAATCGAGGCTACCTTATCGGTTTTGCCCCCATTCTCTTGCCGGCTGCCATCTATCGGTTTCCCAATAGCTAAATCGAAATATTACTTTAAGAACATTAAAGAATGGTAAAACCTCACCAAATATGGTAATTTTCGTTTAAAAATTTGGAGTCGTTTTTTAAGAAAATGGAACTTAAGTGTTAATGTAAATGTAAAATTTTGCACTGATTTTTACAGAAATCTCTCGAATTTTTGAAAAACATTTTTAGAAGTCATCTAAAGCACTTTCACTCACAAATAAAAAAATTCATGGGTGAGTGATACATTATTTAATAACATACACCTATATCCGGATAAGATTTCAAATAAATTACTTTCATCTAATTTTTCAAAAACGTACGGAACGTTTGAAGACAACTAGCAGAGCTTCAACAGCACATACTTTCTTGCATTATTGGAAACAGACGTATAATTCTGAAATATTGCATTTTCTGCGCTATTAACACCTCAACCAGTATTAGAAAACGTGCCATTTAATAAAGAAGCAAGCAACGCACAGCCACCACAACGTTGTCAAAAACTATGTGCATTCGCTTGGCTAATAATATCAATTCAGTAATTAGAATATAAGTATTTGACATCAAAATAATTACGAAATTTCTGGCCGCTTACGCCTTTTGTCGTAAGATAACATTTCCGATAGCGTTTCATTATTTTTCTTTTATCCAATAAACAGTAATTGTTTTAGGGACTAGACGTAATAAAATGATACAAAAAACATACCTCACCGATCATTTTGAAGAGTACTTTATAAAAAACTGCTTCGAAATTCGTTGCAAAAGGAAGTACTGGCTCTCTGTCTAGGAGTTCCATCACCACCATTTGAACTTCATAAAACAGCTGTAACTTATCACCGCCAACATTTCGACGTTAGACAACAATTAGTTTTTCAAATATCGGTGCCGGGATATTGCAATATTTCTATTAATTTTTGCAGATTCCTTCAAAAGAAATATATAAATACATTGATAATACAAATTGAGAATAGAAAAGCGAGGGTGTAACAATAGAATTAATATTGGCATATTGAATAGTAAATTATAATTAAAATTAAATTAATTATTTTTCATATCATCCATTGAACTTTTCTGGTGACCAGGAGTTGGTGCGATATATTACATTATTTTTAAGCAGATATTGCGCAAAAACTTCTCATTTTTCAAAAAATTGTACTTGACTATTTTTAAAGAGCTTTTTTTGTTCAAATCTCTATTTTTCATTTTGTACGTTTGAAATGCTTTTGGCAATTTTCGAAAAATAAAGAGCATTGCCCAAAAATGAGACTAGCGCCGTATTTCTTATCGTTCCTTATTACATATGTGGTAAAACTTAAAAAAAAAAAAAGAAAAGAAAAATTGGAACGGTTCGTGAGAAAAAAGAACTTCGTACATTTCAATCGCAAATATCACAAAAAGTACTCGTTTTTCAAAAAATTGTACTTTATATTTTTTAAAGAGCTATTTTTGTACAAAAGCCATTGAGACAAAAAACTGTATCTCCAAATTTGAAGTTTAAAAACATTTTCCTACTTCGGAAAATTGGGATTGTCAAGGAAAATGAGACCTCCACAATTCTCTTCAACGTCCTTTTGCACTATTCAACAACTAAGTTTAATAAATAATTTGGAGCCATTGGTTTGAAAATTTAGAAAATGTGCCAGGGACATTATGTAAAGTACCCCCTCCCCCCAGAAATAAGAATTTCGGTTTCAAATTCCAGGGTTCGCGACATCAGCTAGAACGATTGGAAATCATCAGTTTTGAAAAAATCGGCTGCAATTTTTATGCACTAACGTGCTAGACGGACGGACAGACAGACGTTTTGCCGTCAATCGATTTTTCGGAATCAAGGTCCCACAAAACATGGATTCTGGCTCTACCACGTGTTAAGAGGATTTTTTATATATTTAGCAACTGGATTTATCCACTTTTTCTTTAGCAGGGCCCGGCAATATGAGTTTTTGAGACTACAATTTGCCGTTTTCGGCGCACGATTGCAATACTTTCACGTGATGTAGCCCGAATCCCTGTTTTGTGGGTCCTTGATACCGAAAAACAATTGACGGCAAATCGTCCGTCTGTGAACACCACTAGCGCCTAACCCATGCGTAGGATTTTTTCCATATTGAAGAAACCCCTGTCGATCTGAAATGTGTCGAAACTGTGATATTTTGGAAAACATTCTTTAAAATTTGGGAGTAATTCCTCCGGACAATTTCAAAATTTTCTCAAAAACGGTTAATGACTAATTAACCAGAATTGTCAAGGACATTTTGTAGAATACTGTCCTGACGTTTGATACTATATAATACAATCCAGACACCTGCTTCGTATTCTGATACATGTTACATTTCCCATGCGTTTCTACTACTTTTTCACAATTCCACCCTAATATTTCCAATGTAAAACAACATCGGCACCCCCGTTTTCAGTGTTCATCCCCCACAGGTCACAATTATTTTCTGCTTTCATTCAGTTTCGTTCAACTTTCTTTCAGGCCCCAGCGAGTAAGAGTGGGAAACAGCCTATCGGAAAGAGTGTAACGTCTGGGGTTCCGCAGGGAAGTGTACTTGGACCATTACTATATTTGGTGTACGTGAATGACGTAACAGAGGGAATATGCTCAGAAATTACACTTTTTGCGGACTGCCTTACTTATAGAAAGATCGAAAACGTATCGGATCAGGATAATATACAGCGTGACTTGCGATGCTTGGAAGAATGAACGAAAATCAATAGAATGAAGATAAATCCGAATAAATGGAAACTAGTTTTACGCGTAGTAGAAATAAAAGGACAGCTAAGTATTTGATTGGAAACAAGATAATTCCACAGGTAAGTAGTTGTAAATATCTGGGGGTGATAATCAATGAACAGCTTGTTCGGGGGAGCACGTCAACGTTACTGTTAGGAAGGCAAGGCAACCTTTACACTTTGTAATGAAGTGTTAAGAAAGGGAAGTAGTAAATCAAGAGAACTAGCATATACATCCATTGTGCGTCCGGTATAGTACAGCATATTGGGACTCGTATAGAAAGGGCCAAATAAACTCCATCGAAAGAGTTCAGAAAGTAGCAGCAAAATTTGTTAAAAGGGGAAATTCGTTAGGAAATATTTCCAACTAAGTATCAAGATTTCCTTTTGGCGAGCTTTAGGGAAAAGCAACATTGTGTATATTTTACAAAGCATTAGAGAAAAATCCGGCGTGGAGGAAAATTCAGGATACAATGCATGAATCCATTTACTTAGCACGTCACGACTATATTAGAAAAATACGTCCATGGAAACAGAGAACTGATGTTGAAAAATACTATTTTATAAATAGTTCTATTGGGTCATGGAATAGCTTGCCTGTAGCACTAATGATGACTTTCCCTACAAAAATAAAGTCTTTTATGTCAAGATTAAATTAATATTAGTGTTGTAAGCGATAAGTTAAGTAGTTTGTAAAGGTCTACTGCATTTAGTAGGCATGTCTTAAATAAAATAATATTGTACTATGTATTGAATGTATTTTAGTGTTATTTATTGTATTCTATTATTGTATTAGGTTTATAATACGTGTGAAGAATTTGCCATCGGACGTAAGGCCTAAAGAAAATTAAATAAATTAAATAAATGATTTATATATATATATATATGTATATATATATATATATATATATATATATATACATACATACACACACACACACACACACACACACACACACACACATATATATATATATATATATATATACATTATTCTAATTCGATGTCCATAATTCCTCCCTGCATATAGATATTTATGCGTTATTAATGCTGTTCATTCATGTAATAATAATAATCGAAACTAAGTGAAGTATTTGCTGTACCATGACGAAGCATCTCGTGATTCTTGACTTAGCATGTATTGAACAAGGCCATAAAACAATGCAAACCGTAAGTACTGCTCGCATATTTGTTCAGAAGATATCTAAAATACTAAGATACACATTTTGACGTTTAAACATTGAAATACATGAAACAGAAACTACAAGATTGGGTCAGAGTCCAATGAGTCGATTTGACGCGTCACCGGCGTTCGAGGTAAATTCGTTTATTATTCATGAAAATATATTTTTTACACGATTCCATTTTTAACATACTGTAAATAAGTGAAAATGATGAAAAGTCACGAAATCACAAAATCCTATCTTCAAAAAGAAAGTAGTTACAAGGCCTTAAAAATCGCCAGGACTCGAAATGCCTCTGGGCGTTCTAGTGTTAAATGATGTCATATAAAGTTTCTCTAAAACTCAGTTTTCTGTGAAAATAAACTCCAAATTCTGCATTTTCAGAAACCCTTAAACTCCATTTTCTCAAAAATGTCGCCAAATTTTTACTTTCCTGAATACATTCGTGTATACGGAGCAACAAACGTAGAATATGGGAAGTTATACATTGCTGCGGAAAATAAATTTCGAGATTTTAACGAAAATACACGTTTTGGTGTCCCAGGATACAGAAAAAGTTCCGTATACATATGTATGTACAAAGTAATATACGTAGTAAAGGAAAAGTTATGTAATGATACGCGAAACATAGGTGGATTTTTGACAAATATTCTTTTACGGGCCCTGATTTTGGAAAAAACCTACATGTAGTTTAGGAGCTAGCGTTGTGAACGTACAGCTGAGAGGAAGACGTTACATGAAACAATTTTTCGGCATCAAGGACCCACAATTGTGAAATCTGTGTACCTAACCTAAGGGATTAATTTCATACATTTTAGAACAAGATTTATTCACCTTTTCGGTATTACTCCCCCACTATTCGAGTATTTCTATCGAAAAACAGCAGTTTTATTGCCACATCATCACAAAACTTTCTCTATATTACTCTGTGTATACGTACGTAGTGTATACGAAAAAGTAAACAGGAAAAACAACAATCAAGTGTTTGAATTTTTCAGTAAAAATTGAAGCGGTTTCAATGTTTTTTTTTAAATTATTATTATTATTATTATTATTATTATTATTATTATTATTTGGGGATACAAGGAAACAAATGGCACCTCTCTCATAACCATAAGCTTGTCCATAACCATAACCATAAGTTTACTTATCTCTCACATTCTGCAGGCGTACGAAATATAAATGTACGAATGTAAATTAGTTCTGTAGAGGTAGAACGTCCTTTCAGGAGCTCCGAATCCATTTTGAGACCTGATCAGAGTCTTTGTGGCCGCAAATTTGAAACTTTTTAAACGAAGGAATTGTAAACATTACTAGCGACCGAATTTTTATGTAATTACATATTTTTTGTCATTCTACTCATCTTGGCGAATTGCCCCAGTCCTAACACAAAATTCAATTATTGTGTTACATATTTTTACATATTTAATACTTTATTACATATTTTGCTATTGTCACTAAATATTTTATTTTATTTTATTAAATTTCAGAATTCTTACTGAGTTATGTCGAATCGAGATGTGCTTCATTAAGACGCGGTCTATTGCTCTTACAGACTGGCGCGCCTGCTTCAGTTATCTCTGAGGCGGGAAGTGCGTGGTTTGTCAGTCTGGCGCAGCCACTATAGCACAATCACATGAAACCAAATGGAGTACTCCAACAATTAGTACTCATTTAGTACTAATTGTTGGAGTTGGTACGACTAAACTGTGGGTGAAGGAAGCAGAGGTTAATCTGTAGCGATAAAATAAGATAAGTGCAGGGTAAGTCACAATTAAACAGGCGTTACAATTAAAGCCAGAACGTTTATTGAAGTCTGATTGACATTGATAGGGTTGCCAGATTGCGCGGAATTCCTCTTTTTGGGCTGAAAAAGTCTCTCTCTCTCTCTCTCTCTCTCTCTCTCTCTCGTTCTCTCTCTCTCACACTCCCTCTCTCTCGCTCACTCTCTCTCTCACACACTCTCTCTCTCTCGCGGGCCAAAAATTGATTTCGCGGAATACCGACCAACGGGCGGAAATGCATTAAAACAAGCGCGGTTTTGAGCGGGTTTTCAGATTACGATGAAAAAAAAAAAGCGTTGACAATGAGTTTGATTTTTTTAGATTTAACACTATACCTGTACTACATAATTTTTCATTAATAATTTGTTAATACGTTCAATTTTACATCGAGAAATGAGTAAGTTTTTAGACCTATACTATAGGGTGTGTCACCCACCTATACTATAGGGTGGGTCTTCTAAAAGTCATACTTATTTGACGATCACAACGTGAATATACATGACATTGGCCCTACTTGGCGTTAATTTCAGAACACTCCATTTAAAATTAGTCATCTTTTGGCACTACAGTTTCACTGTCACCATTTTTCGTTACGCCTTGAGGAATAAGCATTCATATGTAAGCATTTCTGTGATAATCTTTTTAAGTGTGGATATTTAACAGGAGCAAGGAGAGTAAAAGTGGGAAAGTAGGGAAATTATTTTGCCATAATTACTTACATATGCTATAATCATAAGAATTGTCTTAACAAAGTTTTAAATATTAAGATATAACTCGTTATTACAAAAAATATATGTTATTACATCAATAATTTTATTAATTACAATGTTCACAAACCATAAAATAAAAGTAATCAAGCATTCCATAAGATTATTATCTCAAAAAATCTTATAATTATTTAATGCAAATTCAAATTTCCCGTTTGAAATGTTGGGCGGAATTGGATGGATTTGCATCCATCTAACGGAGGATGTTTGTCTGGCAAGCCTGGTCAAGTAAGAAAAAGCAACCCTGGTAGTGTTGCAATCTCTACAAAAGGCACACGATCCCTCTCACACAAGACTTCTCTACAAAAGGAAAGCGACTTATAGGTTAGAACAACAAAGACAGTTAATGCCAGCCCTGAGGAAGACCACGACAGGATGGTCGAAACGTCTGCAACACAGCCTTCGACGCGACGTCACCCGGACAGCCCAGATCACGCACATGGACGGTTCCGGGTTACTCGCGAGTCGCGAAGAAGTATGACACGAGTTCCGGATAGGTCCAGGCGGGCGCCAGCCAGGCATAAATTCGCCGCTGCCGGCGACCACTAGTAGTCTGAAGAGAAAGCTGAGCTGTGAAGTGTGCATTGCGGTGGATAGCGGTGCAGTCGGTGAACAGCAGTGCAGAGGACCAGCGCCGTGAACTGTAGCCAACGCAGAGGACTGTGGTCAGTGCATCGTACAGTGGGAGGTGCATCGGACTGTGCGATAGTGCAGAAGAAGTGAACTGTGTAAATAAATAATCAAGAGAAGTGAGTTGTGTGAAAGGAAATAACCAAGAGAAGAACACAAGGATTGTGCAACCTACGTGTAAATAAATCAAGTATTTTAGTGTTTCATTAAGAAACAAAATAAACGTCTTTGTTAAAATATTACCTAGGTTTTAATTCACCACTAAGAAACGTTACAGTATAAAACTACAGTGGAAATATGACTAGGTCTGTGAACAATGTACATTTTAGTGACTTCGTTAATCAAGTTTGAGATGAAGATGATAGCGTAGAGATTGATGACGATTGTATATCAGAGGAAAGTGCATCAGATGACGATGATCACACTATTCCGGGGCCTGTGGCCAAACGTAAGAATGGTCATACTGTCTTCTATCCCACCGCCGTCCTCCAGAATACCATATCGTAATATTGTTTTGCGTATTCCTGGAGCAAAGGAAGTAGCAAAGAATGTAAAAACTATAAGTGAAGGTAGGGAAATTTTGTTTACTACTGATATGACAATTATGATAACTACGACTATGATGATTATGATGATAACATTTTGCCGAATTCTATGTAGTGATAATCTTAGCTGCCGCTACAGATTCAATCCTCTCCTCCATGTTTGGCAGAGGGAAATATTCCGATTTTATAATTTGATTTAGCTTCAGAGAGTCGATGTATGGACGCGGAATTCGTCCCGGTGCCTCTGCAAGAATCATTGGCGAAGCATAATCAGAATCGCCTATCTCGATTATGTTATCACGTAACATCCACAAGGTACCGCTCACGCCGAGAGCGCAGAGATATGCGGCGTTCTGTACGAGCTCTGGCATGTATAACCCACTAAGAGTGCCCTTCGGGCATAAAAATGTGCCATGTCAGTGTAGTAGAACTACGGCAGCTTTGCTAGCGGGATGTGCAGAATTTGCAGTCCTATACTTAGTGACATCGCCATCTATAGCTACACGTGGCGAGAACACCTTAGATATTTGGAGTAGGTTTTTATTAGAAAAAGTGAATTTGCATGTGCAGCCGAGCAAGTGTAAATACGCACGTAAAAATGTGCAATACCTAGGTTACATGATTGGTAGTGGCATGATGCGGCTAGTAGAGGCCAAGGTGAAAACCATTAAATAGCATTCTGTACCACAAACTAAAAAGCAAGTGCGTGCTTTACTTGGGCTGACGGGTTATTACAGAAAATTTATTCCCGATTATGGGGATATGTCAGCGCCAATAACAGACTTATTGCTAGCTCGCGAACGGCAGGGCAAGGTGAAGTGGTCGCCAGAATGCGAGGTGGCATTTGAGAAGTTGAGAAACACTCTATGTCACGAACCCGTCCTTCACGCGCCCAATTTTAATAAGGACTTTATCGTGCAATGTGATGCGTCAAACAGAGGGATCATTTTGGCACAGTATAACGACAGGGGAGAAGAAAAACCGGTGTTATACTTAAGTCGAAAATTCACGGATACTGAGTTATTGCGATGCACGATCGAGTTAGAGTGTACGGCAATTATTTGGGCATTGCAGAAGTTAAAATATTATTTAGACGGAAACGCCAGAATCAAAGTGGAAACTGACCACAATCCATTGGTATGGTGGAACAATTGCTCAAGTAAAAATCCTAGATTAATGCGATGGTCACTTTTAATTCAGGCCTACAATCTTGAAATTATTCACAAGAAAGGGAAAGATCATGTTAATGCAGATGCCTTACGCAGGATGTTTTAATGATACACTGGAACCTGAACCGAGAATGCGGAGGGCTACACTGAGTCGGATCACTTGATTGTATTGTATCGAATCAGAAGACAATTGAATATATGTAACAATTCTTTTTTTAAAGTGTTGTTTGTGAATTTTGTGTTTTTATGTTTATGTGCAATTTTGGGGGTCTAGTGAAGCTCTGATGGCATAGTAAGTTCTTGGTGTGTTGTAAAATAGTTATGGGCGCATGAATTGAAATAGAACTGATTGCGTAAGATAAAACTTGTATATAATTGTATATAATAGGGCAGCTTTTAAATGTTGTACATATGTAGGTTAGGCAAAATAAGGATTTCTAGGGAATTTAGTTTTTGTATATAAAATAGTGTGTATGTAACAATATGTAGGCTAGGAAGTTTCGCTAGAATGTAAAACCTTAGAACAGGTTAAGTTCATACTTCTGTTAAGTTCAGAGTCTAATTGCGTGACTAATTTTTTATTGTGGATGTCTCCCGCACAAAAAATTCTAAATGGGATATGGAAAAGTATGTAACGAACTAGTGATTGATCCTCGTAGTAGCTATTTGGGGGACGGGCAGACAGATTAGAAAAAGGAAAACGCCTCGCCAGAGGAGGGAGAGAAGGGAATTTCCTAAAGCAAGCACGTGGCAAAGGGAGTCATGACGCGCTCTGCGGTTCTCCGATCTTAGGGCACGGAAACCAAAACATCAGGGCAGCGTGCAAGCATAAGCGAGATGCGGAGGCGGCGAGACGTAGTATTTCACGTGAGGCACAGATATATAAGGGAGGGCACGGAGCCAGTGGATGGGTTATTGAACGACGTGTGAATTTCCGTTGAAATCTCGAAATCGATTTTCCGCAGCATTACATAACTTTTTCTATGCTATGCATATTACTCTGTATATACGTACGTATACGGGAAAGCAAACTAATGGTGCGACAGAATAGCACAGACTTTACCGTATTAGTTTTCTATTTCCTTTGGTGTCGGCTAGATATACGAACTTGCCACATACTCCTGTCAGCTGCCATCTACATCACCGCCCAAAGTACATTTTTTTGAACTTTTCTTCATTTTTTGGTTTTCTAATAGTAGAACTAATATATTATTTTAAGAATATTAAATAACTGTTAAACCTTGCCAATTCTTTTTTAATATTTGGCAAATTTTTAAGAAAATGGAGCTTAAGCGCCACTGTCAATTCGAAATTTGAAGCTCTTTTCCACAGAAAAATTTTGAGTTTTCGAAAAAATTTATAATAATTCATTTCAAGCACTTCCACTCAAAAATACAATAGTCTTTACCAATTCCTGGAAATTGGCATTTTACGGCGTCATTTTTCTAATAACTTTTTTTTGTTTTCGAAAAGCTTCATTTGAAGTCATTTGAAGCACTCAAATTAACAAATACAATAGCAATTGGCACAATCTGTTCGAAAAGTTTGAAGAAAAAATTTGGAGTCGGTTTTGAGAAAATGGCGTTTGAGCGTTTTTGAAAATGCGGAATTTTGTGATTACTTTCACAGAAAACGGTAGAGTTTTCGAGAAACTTTATAAGGCATTATTTAAGGAACGTGTGCCCATAAATATAATAATGTGAACAAATCGCCACTAATGTAAATACTAGCAACGTGAGAGACCAGTAAAAAAAATCATCTTCGCAATTTTTGAGAAAACAAAAGAATATAACAAACCTATGTGTATGTCACCTTATAGAGTACATTTACCACTTCCCTTACCAAAAGTTTAAAAAATTTTAAGCCGATTTTGAGAAAATCTTGTTCTTGTAATTTTTTAAAATTGCACACGCAATATTGCGCGAAAACTACTAAAACATTGAAAAAATGTACACGACATTAATAAAAGAACTAACTCTGGACAACAAATTTCTTTTGAAGGAAAAAATCTCTATCTTTAATTTTGTACTTGTAGGAAGATATCGAAAAAATTTATACTTTTGACATTCTCGAAAATCCATAGTTAACTGTGAACTGTGACTATGTCACGTTTATAAGTGTATGTTACTCTTATTTTTTTACATGACATTTAAAGACAAAATTGAAGCTATCAGTGATTGTACTCGAGCAAGATAGTCAGGGGTTTCTTCATTTTGGAAAGATCCTACTCATGGTTTAGGCGCCAGTAGTATTCAGAGACGGACTGACAGGCGGCCAACCGGACGTTTTGAAAATAACCATTTTTTAATTATCAGGGCCAAAACGTGTATTTTCGTTGAAATCTCGAAATTGGTTTTCTGCAGCATTACATAACTTTTCCTCTACTAAGTATATTACTTCGTATATACGTACGCATACAGGAAAGTAAATATTAAAAATGACATTGACATTTCTTCTTATAATAAAATTGAATTATACCCGAAACAAGCGAACATCAGTTATGAAGCACAAACTAGAAGAAATGTTGAACAAAGAAAATAACGTAGGGTAAATCAACAAAAAAATTAATGTACCTGTTTCTATTCCTTTATCTTTCAAAAACCCCACAACCTGCTCCATTAATATTCACACAAAAATAGTATACTTCTGTAAAATGTTTTATTTATATGTAAGAGTAAATAAAACTGTTTATTCGCATTGATTGTTTGGTTATTCTGTGAAATGTTCATGCAATTTCACAGCGTTCTTCTATTTCAAAGATCAGTTATGATGCAATGGCGTGTGTGTGTGTGATGACGCTATCATTCGTGCCGTAAAAAGCTAAAACGTTATCACTTGTGTTGCAAAAGGCCCGATTATGCTCGATTTGTTGCAACAGAAAAGGTAGTTTATAATGCTGATATACAAAAAAGATATTTCTTGATTACTATAAGCAATTTGTTCATTTTGTCGTGTTTGTACCAAAAATATTGTATTTTAATGAGTGTTTCAATAGAAAATCTGGAGGACTTTTGCTGGATGCGAGCCCAAGCACGATTTTGTGTTTGGAGGCCAAGCAGAATCTAAATTCAACCTTGCCATCAGGAGTGGCGCTGGGCCTTTTGGCCGGCGCGCCTCTGGCTAGGCCACCTACCCGCAGGGCCGCTCGGTGAACACGATGTAATTGGGGTGCTCTCCGGGCGTGCGCTCCACGAACTTGATGCAGGTAAAGTTCTCCCAGTGGCGCATGGCCTGCTTGAAGAGCGCCTTGTGCACGCCGCTGAAGTTGCCGTCGATCTCGTAGGGGATGACGCCGTAGTCCCAGACGCGCTCTTTGCGCGCGGTAGCGGCGCGGGCGGTGCGGCGCGCTGCCGGCGTCGGCGGAGGGGCGGGCGCGGCGCGCAGCAGCCCCTGGCACAAGGGCGCCTCCCGCGCGCACAGCTCCGCCAGCTGCGCGCCCCGCTCGCGCCCCAGGCGCGCGGCCTCCTCCGGCGTCACCGCCAGCGGGTCGCCCTCGGCGGCGGCGGGCGCGCTCGGCGGCGGCGGCAGCGGCAGCGGCGACGGAGGGGCCCCGTCCTCCGACGCACGCTTGCTCTTGGCCCCGCGCCGCCGCGAGGTCCTCCTGCCAAGCAGACAACACCACATCACATTTTTACTTCCTCTATCGTGGTTGCACACGACCAGTTACATGGCCCGCCGCGATGAGAGTAGGGCTAGTTCGGCCGCCGGGCGAGTGAGCAGATCGCCATTCCTCATTAATCGGCAAAGGCGAAAAATCTTTCAACTTCAATAGGCAAGCCACATGTTTAAAATATTACTTGTGTAATCCCTAACGATTAAAGTTACAGATTTTTAATTAACAAATTACAATCAGTTCACATTCCAATTAAAAATTAAAATATTAGCATTTTTGAATCAAAGGTATTTTCATTAGCTTTTGCTTAGCAAGTTTTATAGAGCATTTGATACCATTTGTTGTAATAGAATTGGGGCATATTACTTAACAGCCCTGGTGCCCAGAGAATAGTAGATTTGGTGAGATACTAATACTGGGACTTGGCTTTTACACAAAAATGTCTTGAAGATCCCTAAAATTTTAGTAGCTCATACATACAGCGATGTGACAAATGGCAATAGAAAGAAATAAGCAAATATACAGATGGCAAGATTATGTTTCGCCTACAAAGGTATAAAAAGGCAGGAAAAATTCACCCTCCCGAAAACTTTTCATTACCTATTACTTTTAACTTCTCACGAAACTTTGATGTAGCTAAAACAGCACATTCTCCCTTGTATTTTCACGCACAATTGCGCTATAAGTAATCAAATTTTCGTAAAATTGTACAAGACCTCATTTTAAAATTTGTCTTTGAGGAACAGATTTCATTCAGGGGGGAAATAATATTTTTTAAAATTTTAGTTGTAGGAAGAGTCAAAAAAAATTTGAAAAATGATCCAAGGGATTCATGAAAAGTATCTCCCAAAATTGATATATGTTTCAAAATCTATGGACAGTGACATCAGCCAGATCAATTCGGTCAGTTTATCAGTTGTGGAGAAAAGCAGGTGAACGGTTTCCCCCAGTGCTTGCCATCACAACGCTCTCTGACGTCACATAAACTGCTCTCCTGCTCCGAACCAAGCGGCCAAGTAAAGGCAGTGCCCGACGCGGCGCCGGGCGTAGTATTCCAATAATGTACGGACGTGGGGGGAAAAGGTTCCTTCAATCATTCCATTTTTAAACGGTATTTATTCCTTGAATGTTTAAGGGTCAATAAAAATATGAAAAAACGGACGTAGATTATTTCATAACAGAAAGCAATATCCGACACTATCGTAGCCACCAATTCCACTTCCATTCTTCTAACACACAATATTATTAGATAAGACTGTTTTAATATTCTGATAATGTAAACTCTGCCTAAGAAGAATAGTTCCTGTTTATAAAGGTTTCCATTTTAGGCAGGACTGTCCATTTAACGACACTCGTGATATTGATATTTTCGTTATAAAAGTAATAAATTAATATAAGTAAAGAAGTAAGTAAAAGTACTTGATTTTATTATGATTAATAAAATATTTACATATAAGGCATTTATGGAAGAAATCACAAATAAATTAATATCAAACATTCTTCATTGACAGCTTCTGAGTTTCTCTTGCTTCCTTAAGCTTGACCTTGTTATCTAATGTAAGAGAATGTTAGTCTTATGGTTTTCGTATAGTTAAACTGGTTGTGAAAGTCCGTATAAAAATACCGTCCACCTCACTGATTAAAGGCTGAAAACGGACTGCTTGCTGACTTTGAAAGCACAATGCGTCAAAGCTCAGATACTATTATTTTCTGATACGCTGGCATGCCTTCAGCAACGCGTCTCTGGCAGAGGGGTCACGATTTTGAACGTGAGGCAGGGAGAGACTTGAATAGAAGCCATGCCGATACGCCTTCCCACGCTCAGAGTTGGGAGGGGGAGATTCCCCTACGGCCTACGCCGTGAGAAACAAGTGACCCCAAGGCCGATTTCTACGCTGTCAGCTGAAACATCTTCCCTTCACAGTGCAGCTGCTGCGACCCACGAATCGCGTGGGATTGAGAATTTAAAACAGACTTGCAAATGCATTCATTATATTACGAACATATTACATCGTTTCCAATTGCCTTAAATTCGCAGGAATTGAGTTTTATAAAGATTTTCCCCCTTTAGAACGTTCCATTTCCGCGTTGGACAGATTCCGTTTTATGTTGTGTAAAATACCATATAACTTCACGGGCCAGCGAAATTTTTCGGTTAAATTATATGGTTATCTCTGGCTTATGGAGGTTCGTGTTTAGACAGATTTTACAGTACAATATTTTATACAATGTTGTTTAATAAAACCATTTTAGTTTGTCCTGAACCAATAACATAGGCATACAAAATAAACTAGTGGTGCTACAGAATGGCACAGACTCTCCTTCTTACTTCTCAATTTACTTTGGTCTCACAAGCTATTCGAACTTGCTAGGTACTCCTGCCTGCTGCCATCTATCGCCGTTCAATGTATATTCTTTTTCAATTTTCTTAATTTTTCGATTTCCTTGTAGAACGGAAATATTGTATTAACGATATTAAAGAACAGTAAAACCTAGTCATAGATGCCAATTTTCTTTGAAAACTCTGCAGTCATTTTTAAGAAATTGACACATAAGCGCAACAGTAAATTTGAAATTTGAAGCACTTTTTCACAAATATGTTTTGAGTTTTCGAAAAACTTCATTAGTAATCTGAAACACTTTAACTCACAAATACAATAGCACAGCAAAATTGCTGGAAATGTGCATATTACCTGTGTGAGAGATCTTAAAGAAAATACATTTGTGTAATTTTTGAAAAAACAAAAAAATACCCCGAAATGAACTTGATGAAAGAGTCATATTAAAGAGTGTAATTAGCATTAGGACAGTTTGAAGGAAAAATTTTAAGCCTTTTTTTATAAAATGGCGTTTGGGTGTTTCTGAAAATGAGACATTTTCACCTAGTTTCAACAGAAAAAGTGTACATTTTTGATAAGCATTTTTTTATTTCAAGCACATGTACTAATAAATATAATAATCCAAGAAAATAGCGGATGGTGTAAATATTAACAACGATATGTACATATTATTATTATGAGCGAAAAATCAAAAATTACAATTTTGTAATTTTTGAAAAAACTAAGGAATAGACCAATATAGCATTTGTGTCATCTTATAGAGTATATTGAGTAAAATCCCTACCAGAAGTTTAAAAAGAAATGGAGCCGTTTTTTGAGAAAATCTTATTCTTGTAATTTTTAAAATAGCACAAATAGCACCCAATAATGCGTGAAAAATTTTAAACAAATATACTTGACGTTAATGAACAAATTATGAACAACAAATTTCATTCCAAGTAAAATCTCTGTTATTTTGTACGGAGGTGGTCCCAGAAGTACCCGGCCTGACCTAGAGATCGCAGTTGTGTTTCGAAAAATATCACTGTATTAGAAAGTAGACAATCTATGAAGCATATGATTCAAGTTTGAAGACGCTACGTTGTTTAGTATTTGTTTGGCAACAATCAATAGTGAACGTTTTGAATAAATTTGTAAAAATGGAGAAAATTGGTCATCGTTATGTGATCCAATACTTTCATTTGAAAGGCCTCAGCCCAACCAGTATAAAAACTGAACTAGATTCTACTCTGGGTAAGTCTGCGCCTTCGTTTACTACAGTAAAATATTGGGTAGCAGAGTTTAAACGAGGCCGTACGAGCTGCCAAGACGAGCATCGCAGTGGTCGACCAAATGAGATGACAACTCCAGAAATGGTAAAGAAAATCCACAAAGCGGTACTGGACGATCGTCGACTGAAAGTGCGCGAGCTAGCAGACATAGTAGGCATTTCGAAAAGTGCGGTACATCGCATATTATCTGAAAATTTAGACATGAGAAAGATGTTTCAATTGAGCGTTTAGCGAAATTTCACTGCAACAAAGCAGAATTTTTACGCCGTTTCATAACCATGGATGAAACATGGGTCCACCACTTCACCCCAGAGAGAAAACAACAATCAAAACAATGGACTGAAAAGGGAGAACGCGCACCAAAGAAGGCAAAGACCGTTCCATCTGCAGGCAAGGTCATGGCGTCGGTTTTTTGGGATGCGCGGGGGATAATTTTCATTGACTATCTTGAAAAAGAAAAAACTATCAACGGCGAGAATTATGCAAACTTATTGCAACGTTGGTGCGAAGAAATCAAGGAAAAACGGCCAGACTTGGCGAAGAAGAAAGTGTTGTTTCATCAGGACAATGCACCAGCTCACAAATCCGTTATTGCAATGGCCAAAATTAATGAATTAAAATTTGAATTGCTACCTCATGCACCCTATTCGCCAGATTTAGCCCCCTCTGATTATTTTCTGTTCCCAAACTTGAAACAATGGCTCAGTGGTCAAAGATTTTCCAACAATGAAGAAGTGATGTCGGTAGTTAATGGCTATTTTGAGGAGCAAGACAGTTCTTATTATAAAAAGGGTATCAAACTTATTGAACATCGCTGGGAAAAGTGTATAGAGCTCAAAGGAGATTATGTTGAAAAATAAACATATTTTTTCCAAAATTTTTGTTTTTTCTTTGTTGGGTCGGGTACTTCTGGGACCACCCTCGTAGTTGTACGGAAACCCCGAAAATAATTAAACTTTTGAAATGATCGAAAATTCAGAGTTAACCGTGAAAATCAGACTTATGCCATTTTTATAAGTGTATGTTATTCCATTATTACAAGATATTTAAAGTAAAAAATTGGATCCGTTTTTGAGAAAAAATTAGAAATGCCCAGGGGGAAATGTCCAATGTCCATGTAAATTACCCCCAAATTTTAGACTGTTTTTGCAAAATTTCAACGCTTTGATCAGTGACAGATGGACAGAGGTTTCTTCAATTTGGAAATAATCTTAAGTATGGTATGGACAGACAAACGAACAGACGGGCGTTTTGAAAAAACAATCACTTTTTTCGGTATTAGGAGACCCCAAAACGTGTATTTCCGGAGAAATCTCGAAATCAATTTTCCGCAGCATTATATAACTTTCCCTCCACTTCATATGTTAGTCCGACTCCGCGTACGTATATGGGAAAGTAAAAGCAACTGGATGGTGGTGGCGTAATTCTGACTTCGGATTTGTATTCAGCGTGTCGACTTCCACAGAGATACATGTGTTAAGTCTATAGGTCTGGCTACTATTTTACTTTTGGCCTAAGTCTAATCTCTGTGATTTTAAAAATAAATCATTAGTTATTGGGTGTACTTGACATGAAGACATGAAGAATTTTTTTCAATTCTTTTCTTACTATCAAATATTATGAAAAACTTTTTTTCTGATGATTCTAATCACTTAAGAATTGTATTCTAAAACATCTACAAAAACAATAATAATATAAATGTATAAACCCGTTTTTATTCTTTCACATTATGAGACATGAGATTTTAAATAAAACGTGCAATTTTTCCTGTACCAGTCATCGATACTGTCGCTTTGAGGGAAAGTGGCCTTCGCGACATGTCCGTAAAGTTAGCATATCCACTTATCACAAAATTGAAAAACAGTATCCCAGAATTTTGTTCTAATTTTGAACTAATTTATACCCAAATTTAAAGATTTTCTACCAATGCACAACATCAAAATATTTAGCAGTATAGGTGGAAACACTAACTTCACGTTAACCCACACAAGCGTACCAACACAAGAAAAACGCATGAAACTAAAATATATATACACCAATATCGTGTTCAAATTAAGAACTAGTTAGAGTTAGTTTCGCCAAGATTTCTTCCCCTGTATCTTTGAATAGTTCGATTGGAATATTATGTACAGCCGGGGACTTCCCATTTTTCAGTTTTTTGTCGCCCAATTCACTTCTTCGATCTCAGGTTCTTATTCCTAATCATCTATATTTATACACTACTCTATTTGTAAACCCTTATCATATAACTTCTTCGTATTCTTCCCATCTTTTCGTGATCCCTTCCTTTGTTGTATTTATTTTGTCGTTCTCGTTCTTAACATTCGCCTTTGTTGGTTTACACTCCGTAGTCATATTTCGGATGACCTGGATTATTTCTTAAGATCTCCGTCTATTGTTATGTTCTTCCACTTCTTCGCTTTTTTCTTGAATAAATTTTTTTTTATCTTGTCTTGGTCTGGGCTGGAATCCCCGTAGAGTTTTCAGACTTTCGTCTGGTCATTTGCTTTCTTTGCGGAGAAATATAATGTTTGAAAAGAAAGAAATATAAGGACTCCATTGTACATAATAATAATAATAATAATAATAATAATAATAATAATAATAATAATAATAGGCACGCGTTTGGAGTAAAAACCAAAAAATGTACACTATAGTATTGCTTATATTGTACTATATAATCCATCGAATCTTCACTTCGATGTCTGTGTTTCCAAGATTTTGTGAAACTTCTTCATATTTCACGGAGAAAATCTTGAATTTTCTCTGAGGGTCTGTTTCAGTCTGTCGATTGTGAAAACTATTGAGCAGGTTGTTGCTCCGAATGCATCGGGCGGTTGGTCTTTAATCGCCACCTGCCGCAAAGGACTAGGGCAGGGACTAGGGCACGAACGAGTATGGACTAACGTAAAGTGGCCGTGGGGGAGGGGGCCCGGGATTTCCAAGTCCAATATGGCTCTGGGACAGTGGTTCGCAAATAGACAACGTGGAGAATGATCACACCAAGTTCAATGATCGGCTCGCTTACTCGGTGTTTTTCTCCGCTTTACACTTCCTGCTCCACGTCCACGTGTCTACTACGTGTGTTCATCCCCGAGCCACCTCATTCTTGTAGTTGGGAGCTGACTCGAT
This sequence comes from Gryllus longicercus, assembly GCA_038098605.1. Taxonomy (NCBI): domain Eukaryota; kingdom Metazoa; phylum Arthropoda; class Insecta; order Orthoptera; family Gryllidae; genus Gryllus; species Gryllus longicercus. The sequence goes on along the minus strand of JAZDUA010000391.1, from coordinate 651,626 downwards.
TGCGAGGCTGAGGAATGCGCTCAATGTTCTTGAAAGCTGCTCCCCCCGCCTAATCTGCAACTACTAGCTGTCCCAAATATATTACGCCAAGTATCCATTGGCAAGAATTAAAACATCATACGAGAATTAAGAAAACAAGTAAGCAATAAGTGTTTGTCACCAATGTGGAATTTTTTATCTTCACAATATGGCCTTTTCTTACCGGGAGTACTCAAGGCTGCCCCGCCGGCTTCAAATCCTTCTTTTTTAATTGATGTCAGAGTTCGAACAGTTACTTCAGTATAGTTTACTACCCGAAAAATGCTGTTATGCAGCGTGTGTTGAAGAACGCCTGAATTCTTTTCTTTATCACATTTCTTAATAACGAGACGTATATTTTCCCTAGCTTAACTGTGTATTGTTTGGCCTTTACTACAATCAGAAGCTATACCGTCCCACCAAATGTCACAATCCAAATTAAAATGAATACGCTATATACTTGCGTTACGAACAAGAAGCAAACAACATGTCACTCACTCATTGATATCATGTCTTCTCAGAACAAGAAACATTCATTATCAGATGAAGTGATATTGAACCTCATACAATGTTGCCAAGGCAGATATACTATTTCTTCGACTGCTCGCGTAGGCGGCAAATTGCAAAACACGTCAATATGCCGAATACTTACACTGTATACTTTGGCGAATTCTTTAGTTTCACATCGTATGTACGACAGATGACAGTAATATTTAAATATGTGGTTTATTAAAGTTTTGGAAATATATTTATTTGTGCATTGTAATTGAATTTCCCTCACTATTCAAGAGATATTATTGTCAAATTGCGCCTTACGAAAGATGAGGCGTCAAAAATCGTTAAACTAGTGTGAACATTTTTCGGGTTTTCAACGTCAAAAGTAATTTGTTGAGACCGCAAAGTATGAAAGTGGCTTTTAGTTTGTACTATCTCAGGTACTAAAAACTTCGATTTATAGAGGAGTATACTGCACTGTTATTCAAGTACAAAATGGTCAATGAATTGAGTGTTTGCAAACATTTCTTTCAATAATACTGCACCACTCTTCAGTGCAAGAAGTCGCAGAGACAACCAATCATTTTTCATAATTTTTCTTTTTTCATGTAACAAATATAATGTACAAACTTTTAGAATTACGTTGGTCTTACGCATTCACAAAAGCTTTGTGTTATCTCTTTTTATCTGCCTGTTAGTCTGTACAACAGAGATTGTGAAAATATTGCATGTCTATCCTAGTGACTCCGATCTTACAGTCACCTCTTGATTTCGGTGCTTTTGAATAAATTTGAATAGAAATAATAATAATAATAATAATAATAATAATAATAATAATAATAATAATAACAATAACAATAATATTATCAATAATAATAATAAACAAAAATTACACTGTAGATAACTGCAGCAACATGCTTAAAAAGAACCAAGAAATTCATAATTATAATTTACTTTTAGTTTACGAGATACAACTTTCCCCAATGTTACCAGTAATTGCAACTCGCGTCATGAAAATTCGTCTCCTCCACATCGCTCATTCTGAAGCGGTGCCGTGGGAGACGCCAGATTTGTGCAGCACCTGCTGTCGCTTCCGATGGCATACGAGGGTCTTTGTGTTATCGCCTTCCGCTTACGGAGTTAGGAGATGTGTCACAGCAGGAGCGGATCCAACCGATTATTTTTCGGGAAGTGTATATTTTTGTATGCATATATTTATGTAAATAATAAATATATTTGTTAATATTTTTTATATTATTTAGAGATTCACCAGATGAACTCTTTAAAGCAGATAAAAGTCTTTTTGAGATCAAAAAACGAGTTGATAAAAGAGCTTGTGCGTATACTACGCTCATTCTTTCCGGTATTTGACCACGGAAGATCTTAGAGCAAGGTGGAATGATAACAGGAGACCTTAGTAGTAAATTATATCTAAAATAAGATGTGAGAAGATGGAATAATGGTGATATTTACACAACTAGTTCATTTTTTTTAAAAACAGTTCCAAATCAGACACGATATTTTGAGTAATGCCTCAAACAATTTTAAGATGGTGTTCGAAGGGAGACAAAAATATGTGAAAAAGATAGTTATGTATCTTTTGTATAGAATCTCTAGTTTGATATCCGTAGAAAAATAGATTGAGATGCAAAGAGACGAACGCATAAACAGACTGTCTGGCTTGCGTATCCCGCAAGTCCCGCCTGCTCCGCCGGGGCTAGCCGCACGCCGCCTGGCCTTGCCGTGCCGCCGCCCCGACAGAGGGCCCACACCGGGCGGGTGGTTGACGCAACGACGCAGATGGGGAAGGGGGGGGGCGAGGTGTATTCGTAAATTTCACTTTATGACGCTCCTATTCGTCTGATTTGCATGATTGTCACGGCGTTGGATTCAGGAAGCACGTCGCCATCGCGCTATAAGCCCACATGTTTTAATTTGTTCTTGAAAGTTTTAGAACTAATTTCAAATTCGCTTTTTTTGCTAGATTTTTGGAAAAAGGTCATCGTAGCGTAAATTCTATCTAAAAAGGTGTCAAATGAGTTTACAGATCGAAAATCGGATCATTGGTTCAGACGTTATCGGTAAAGTAAGTTTTACTTATCTTGGTGCTGCCACGTGGTGTCTGCAAATTGTACTAATGTCTGGACATTTAGCCTTAAGTCCGAGTAGCTAGCCGAGAGCAAAGAAAATATAAAACTAATGCGGGAAAATCTGTGCTATTCGGTGGCATCACTAGTTACTTTCTCGTTACCACTTACGCAGCAGAGAGTATGTTATGCAATGCGAAAAAACGTCGAATTATCGGCAGAAATCTCTTATTACAGGACCCTGGTAACCAAAAATTTGAAAAATCCAGTTGATAAATTTCAGGGGGGGTGGGAGGAAATCCTCTTAACACGTAGTGTAGCCAGAATCCATGTTTTGTGGGTCCTTGATAGCGAAAAATCGATTGACGGCAAATCGTGTCTGTGCGTCTGTCTGTGAAAAACGCTAGTGGTTAAACAGGTATATAAAACTACAAAGCCATTAATAGCAAAACCGAGTGAAACCTAATGGACAATTTTTGACTATTTAATGGCTAATTATTTACCATAAAATTGATTTAATTGCCTTTTTTTTAAACGCAGTGTTTCTCCAGCTTGATATCAAGGCATATCTTGGACTGTGCCCGCGTTGGCAGCTGCGTGTGGGGGTGCGGTCAAGGACATGGAGGTGGGAGAGAGTTCGCCACCCTGGCCGCGACATCCAGGGCTCCTTCTGGGGTGAAGGCGGCGGCGGCTGCAGCAGCGGTGGCGGCGGCAGATGTAGCAGCGGCGGGCGCGGCGGCGGAGACGGCGACGGCTCAGGCGGGCCGGCAGGCTCGGCACGGCGGGCGGGACGAAGGGGGGCAAGGGAATGGCAAGGGGCGAGTCTGGGTTTTACAACACAAGGCCCTCAAGTCTTTCTGTAAACTGCATGGGTGGCATTTTGAGCGCGGGCGGCCTTCACATCGGAAATTCGTTCAACACAGAAAGTCAGCATCGAGAAATTGTAAAAAACAAAAACAGAAACAAAAAAAAAACAATAATAATAATAATAAAAGAACACGATGGAGCTATTTTTTGGAAAATTTTGAAAAGGTCCTAAGGGCTTGATGTAAATTACTTCCCGAAATCTAAATACCGGTTTCATATTTAAGTGGCCGAGACATAAGATAGATGGATTGGGGAGTATGCATTTTGGGTAAAATCTTCTGAAGGGTTTAACCGAGGTATATAAAACTACAAAGCCATTAACAGCAAAACCGAATGAAACCTAGTGGACATTTTTTGGCTATTTAATTGCTAATTAATAACCATAAAATTAATTTAATTGCCATTTATTTAAAAACCTCAATGTTTTTCCAGCTTTCTATCAAGGTAGCAAAATATTCATTGTATCTACGTCCTTACACAACAAAAATTAATAATTTTTTGGCTATTTAATTGCTAATTAATTACCAAGAAATGTATTTAATTGCACTTTATTAAAAAAGAATCCCAGTGTTTTTCTAACTCGATATCAAGGTAGCAAAATATTTTTTGTTTTTTTTACTTTCTTAAATAACTAAAACTAACAAAAAAAATTTGCCATTTAATTGCTAATTAATTACCACTAAATTAACTCAATAAAATACTGCTTTTACAACCTGATCAACAGGGCAGCAAAATATTTACAATTTCTGTTTTAAGAGTGCCCTATTTTGTCAAAGAACATATACATGATAAGAAAATACAATTAATTACCCTAGCAAAAACCCTAGAATGTATTTCGCTGTGTAGATTTCATGTCCCGGAGTAAACAGTAATTGACTGCGATTTAATTACTGACAGCAAAATCGTTTAATATATCAAATCTTATTCCCTTGTCAAAGAACTTTAAATATATGATAAGAAAATTTAATTTAACAATTAATTACCCGAGCAAAACAAAGTAGAATCTATATGGCTGTGTAGATTTCATGTCCCCGAGTAAACAAAAATTGACTGCGATTTAATTACTGACAGCTCAATCGCGTAATATATCAAATCTTATTGTCTTGTCAAACAACATTAAACACGTGATAACAAAGTTCAGTTTTTAGAGGCTATTTTTCGGTGATTTTCAAATCATCATAACTTCCGTAATAGTCATCAAAAATTAAAGAAAAGTAAAGTGTCTTAAAGGCTTGAACCTCTACTTTGATTTCAATATCAACCTAGTTTTAACCCATTTAAGCACCCAATAGACGGCGCCACGTTTTTTGTCTAAAAAGTGGTCAGGGTCATAAAATTCAGTCAAAAACTAATCATTTAAAAAAATCACGAAATTTGCATGAAAAATCTGGGAAAGAGAACCATTAGAGAAAGCGTACCTCCGCGTCTCCTTTCTACAGGTTTCTTGGAAGGGCATATCGCTCTTTTTACAAAGACGGACACTGCAAGCGCTCCGCAGAGCAGTAAAGCTTCGTCGCCGATTTGGTGATCCCGCAGACGGGGAGCGGGCGAGAGCGCTGAGCCGAGAATTCCGTGCGTCTCTGAGAGACGAGAGAAACGCTCGGTGGAAAAGTACAATAGAAGAGTGCAATCTCCACGATAAACGACTATGGGGCTTAACCAAAGCGCTGGGGCGGCAACCAGGAGTAAATCACCCCATTCAAACCAACGAGGACACCCCTAGGCTCCCTGGTCAACCTCCGCCGGCACCGGTGTATGCGTGGGACGACGCTGCAAAAAGCGAAGTCTTTGCTGACTCGCTCGAGCTGCAGTTCCCACCCAACGACGCCGGAGCCAGCGATGCCCACGTGACTGCGGAGCACCTACGGTGCCTCCTGGCAGTCACACCGAACACATCAGCCCGTCGCCCACTTGAGATCCGTTGGTGACTAAGGGGTTGAATTTCTCCTGGCACTCTTCAATGCCTGCCTAGCACAAGGATATATCCCGCCTCCGTGGAAAACAGCGAGCATCTGCTTAATACCCAAATGCAAATCTTAGGTTGCCGGCCAAAGTGCCGGCTTCATCCATAGGTTAAGTTAGAAGTTAATACGTAAGCACTGCCCCATCTTTGCCGCGTAAGGCAAAGAGCTGCGGCGCATGTACCCCCCATGATAATAAACTCCTGCCTCGCCAGGCTACTGGTTGAACAAACAAACAAATAAATAAATAAATAAATAAATAAATAAATAAATAAATAAATAAATAAATAAATAAATAAATAAATAAATAAATAAATAAATAAATAAATAAATAAATAAATAAATAAATAAATAAATAAATAAATAAATAAATAAATAAATAAATAAATAAATAAATAAATAAATAAATAAATAAATAAATAAATAAATAAATAAATAAATAAATAAATAAATAAATAAATAAATATTTTTAAGAAAATATTTATCCACAGACAAAATATATTTAAAACTAAATTATTATCTTGAGAGACTTCAATTAAATATTTGGAGAGTATATTTTCGTATACAATTTACCCATTGTAAGTACTACGTATTTACATGAATTCAAACGGACTACTATGTATTAGTATTTTTTTTTATATTTTGGGAGTAAATCGAAAAAGTAGTTCAAGATTCGTAGTAAACTCCTGTTTCATTGAATTGTTTTATATACGTAAATAATACTACTTCTTGCGGAATTCTTGGGGAATAAATTCGTTTAATACTTTTAATACGATAAAATAATATTTACAAACTTTATTCTGATGACCCTAATCTGTTAAGAAGTATATGCTACGAGTAAAAACGTTTATAAATAACCGATAATTGAATAAATGTAGTCGTATAACCCCGTTTTTATGAACTAAAACTCTTTTTTATTACATATTTTCCTTGTTCGACATAATGTCTTTCAAGAGTTTGAAAATATTTTACATAAAATATATTGATTTTGTGGCATATTATAAACATATTAGACATTAAACAATTAACAACCTGAGAGGTTGTTCCAGGAAGAGGCCTCTGAACAGTTATTTTAATTTTCATGATTTGTTACTATTGGATAGCTAATCAATGGAATTAAGGAGGATGTAATGAATCTCTCGAATGACGAGATTTAATGCGGGGTAAAGGGTGAGCTGACTGTCCTAATTGGAAAATTTGTGACGCTGGGCAAGAGGTAAATAAAGAGTAGAAACTGTTTGATAATTTGTTAAATGTTTTAAGGGGTTCAATAGAAAGTTCTCTCTGGATTTGATTATTTCTAATAAACCATGGAAAATTTAAAATAGCATAAAGAATCTATTTTGAATAACTTCAATTTTACGAAAATTGGTTTTAGCCATGCCACCCAATATTGGACATGCATATGTGAGAGAAGGGCGGATTATTGTTTTTTATATTGTGATAGCAGTTTCAATTTTGATGGAAGATTTTATATTTATAAATGGGCAGAGTTTAAGTATTTCAATATTTGTTTTATTCGCCGTGTGTATAAGATGATCTTTCCAAGTTAACTTTGTATCTATGTTTAAGCTAAGATGTTTAACAGCAGTATTTGGAGATAACCATTGAATTGTTGTGTTATTAATTATTAGTGGATTCATATTTTTAATTCTTTTTAATGAAAATATTTTGTAGGGTTAATATTTCTTTGCCAATTGTTAAACCAATTTGTTAAGATTTGTAAATCATGTTGTAACTTGTTTTGACTTTGTAAAATATCATAATGTGAAGTGTATAAAGTTGTGTCATCAGCAAATAATGCAATTTATGAATTTTCAAATGATGGTAGGTCAAAGATAAAGATATTGAAAAGCAAAGACGAAAGTGTGGATCCTTGAGGTACTTCGGCTGAAATTGGATATTCATCAGATAATTCTGAGTTAATTTTCAATTTGAATGAACAGGGTGTATTACAAGTTACAATTATTGATTGTAAATAGTATGGGATTCCCATCTGCCGTAGTTTATATTGTAACTCTACCGTTAGAGAAAGCCCGGTTAGCGGCCCGGTTATAGCTCAGTCGGTGATGGAAGGAATTGTTAAACAGGCACAATGGCAGTACAAAACAGACACTTTGATCACTGGTAAAGATTACTTTTATTCCTGGGCAATAAAATCTAATGCCCCAGGGAAGTTACATTTGCAAATTGAGTAAAGAAATGAGAAAATTAGGTGAAAAGAAAAGAAGACGAAAGGTTAGAATTCAGATTGAAGCTTAAAACTAGAAAGAATTATAAGTAACATTACAATGGTAAAAAACAAAAGTTACAAGTCAATGTGCCATAGCGCGGCACCGCATTACAAATTTACGCAGGGACGAATGCCCTGAGCGATACTGCCTGGAGAAGAAGGTCTTTGTGCGGCCGGAACGGGCACGGCGCGGTCGAGGAAACGGCTGGCGTCCTTCAAAAAAATGCATCAGAGGCCGATGGCCTCTCTTGTCGACAGCTGAGCAGCTGTCTCGTGACGTCACCAAGGGGCGGTGGCGGCTGGGGGCGTTGAACTGCGTCTGGTAGTATCCGGTAGAGCTCGGAGTGGCCGGGCGATCTCAGGAGCGTAGCAGTCAATTATGCGTACCTCTGCTTTCCATGATAATTCTCGAACACAATTTCGGAAAGTCTAGAGCTCCTTCAGAGAAACATTCGCCTCTCTTCACAACTAATTCCCACTTCAGAGCAGTCTCTCTGTCTACTACAGTCGGCCCAATGCTCTAGCTCGCAGTAAAATTATATAAGTACTTCATAGGCGCACTCGCCTGAATAGCTCCCCCCCGGAGAAGTTTCTCTCCCAACTGCCCTCCGCCTAATGCTCTGGCCCCGTCTGATGCTCTGGCCCTTCTGATATTCTATCAGTCGAAATCGTATCAAGTCAACTTTTACCCCCACCCATTTTCTCGTGTGCCCCAGCTCCTTATAATAGTCGCGTCGCTATTGGCCAAAGATAATGGCGCAGTACACTATTTTTAACCAATCGCGACGGAGGGACCAAAGGAATTTTCCACTTTCTGTGCTATTGAAGGGATACAGTGTTCTATTGTTCCGTCTCGACAGGCGTCCCAAAGATTTCCCAGACGTGGCTGCGTCCGAGTGCTTTTCAATTAATCTTCTAACACCAGCCCTAACAGCAACTTCGTAATGGGCCGGGGGCGCAAATGGTTGTCACTAGACGAGGGGCTGCGCGCCTGACTCCGTCTGTTTATTCTCCCAGTAAAAATTCCTTTGGTCTGGTTTATTTTATTTAACTTGTCTGAGGAATTCTGTACCGCTACAATATAGTAGTACATCATGCCGGACTTTATCAAAGGCCTTTTCAATATCTAGAAATATAGCTGATGTATGTTTAAAATGTTGAAAGTTGGTAGCGATATAATCAGTTAATCTTAAAGTTAATGGATTGTAGAATGATTATTTCTGAATCCAAATTGAGATTTTGGTAATATGTCATTTTAATAAATAAATTTTTGTAATCTTGAAAGGAATGTTTTCTCAAAAGTTTTTGATAGTGAGGATAACACAATTACTCGACGAAAATCAATTGTCAGTGAGTGTTCTTTACTGGGTTTAGGAATAGAATGAATAATGGCTAATTTCCAAGATTTAGGGAAATAATTTTATCCGAGGCATGCATTATAAATTACTGTTAGTGAACTAATGATTGGAAAAGGTAACTGTTTAAGAATGTAATTAGTAATTTTATTATGTCCAGGAGATTTTGAATTTTTTAGTTTTTTAATTAAATGCTGCACTTCAGAAGGTGAAATATATTTAATTCTTTCTGGTACTGTGAAAAATGTATTTGCTATTTCTTGTGAAATTGTGTTAGAAAAATTTTTATTAAAAGGGATATTGTTAGTAAATGTATCTGCAAAATGTTTGGTAATATATTTGCCTGTTCAAGATTCGTTGTTGCTATTGGATTTCCTGATTTGATAGGAATTAATTGTTTTTTATCTTTAGTTATGGTTTTAATAACTTTCCATAGAGAATTGGTATTTGGTTGAAGATTAAATGTAAATTTTAAAAATTGAGAATATCTGTATAATTCAAGTGAATTTTTAACTTTTCTGCTTAAAGAACTTAACGTTTTTTTATTAGAAGGGTCTCGAGTATTTTGCCACTTTCTTCGAGTTTTATGTTATAAAAAAATACGATGTACTAAAACTCTGAAAATCATAAGATATACCAGACAGAAGCGAACCAAAGCCTAAATTATTAATTCCGTCAACAGTCGCCACTCGCTATAACACGAACGCAAACTGCAGGCAAGGACAAGTGCGGGAAAACTGGCGGGAAGAGGGTGGGCATTGGCAACGAGAATCACGAGGTGATCCGATAACTGACGGAATTATGGAAGATACAACGTCGTACAGAGAAGATGGTAAAAAAAGGATGCGGAAGCTAATCCTTTATCTTTCATTCTTACTTGCCAATAGTGCTTTAACCCACCATGGAAAGTGTTATGTTTGTATGAACTCTTGTCACTTTCCAAAGTCAATGCCGTTAAAATCAAAAGTCAGCAAATACGATAGCACATTGATACAGTACTTATTTCTAGTTAAAATTAATGTATCATCAGTTGTGATAGTCACACTAAAGATCGATTCTACTTTTAAAAAATAAGCTTTTAAAGAAAATTTCCTCCGTTACTCTTTCTTTACATCTGTGTGTTCACATCTTCAGTAACCATAATATATTTCAATCTGTCTACGTGTAGGAACATAGTTTTATTCTCTTACTAGAAGAACTCCAAACGGAAGTGGTCCAGCTGATCACAAATGGAAATTTTCTAGAGCAGTCCTCAATTTTTTTTCTAATGTAGATGAATTCGCAATAAAAATATGGTCTAAATAAAAGTTTCTACGTAATTCTATTCACAGAAAATTTTCATTATGATTTTTTCTATTTTTTTTATTTAATACCCGAAAATGAGACTAGCGGCATATTTCTTACTGTTCCTTATTAAATGCGTGAAGAAATGTCAGAAAAAAATTTTAAACGGTTTTGTAAATTTCAATCGTAAATTATTGAAACACAACAGGTTTTTGCAAAAAATTGTTCATGACCTAGTTTAAAGAACTAATTTTTTTACCAGAGACTTTCTCTAAGGCAAAAATCTCCAATTATGAAGTTTAATTTTATTTAATTTCAAAAGGCCATATTTTTATGTTACTACACAAGTGATGAAAATTTGAAGAAACAATTTTGAGTAGTTTCTGAGTATTTTTTGTAAATTTCAATAGCAAATTACGTAAAAACTTCTGTTTTTCTAAAACAAATTGTACAGTCCATAGCACAGAATATGAGTGATTGGTACAGTTGGTACAACCACGAATGGACATTTGACCAAGGGAGTCCTGGGGACCAAGGGGACCTGGAGTCTAAGCCAAGCGACTCTTATCATTAGTTTTGGCTCCAAGTTTCTGACTCTTCCCCCTCCTCCTCAAATGATTTTCTCCTCGTTATCTAAAAGAGGCGAAGCAATTTCTCAGGTGTAAATGACGGCGGTGGCGCTGCCTCGCTACCGTAGGGGGAGGGGGAGATAAGATGGGACGGCACGAAATTGAGTCGAAAGAAAAGTGGTAAGCACGGTTGCGAGAACCAGCCGGCCCATTGGGTTGGCAAGGCATGCGAACGCTGACAAACCACAAGGCAGTCGCTCCCGAGGAGTCTTCCTGGACATGCGGTCGGTCTTCGACATGGTGTGGCATGAGAGAGCACTCTTATGCCTCATTGAGTCAGGGATAAGCGACTGCTACATTAGGTTGATCGGTAGTTTTCTCACAGAGAGAACGTTCAGAGTGCGATTTAACGGCGTACAATCGTCCCTATGACGCGCCGAGGCGGGAGTTACACAGGGGAGCTGCTCTCCCCCACCCTCTTCGGCTTGTACGTCAATGATGCGCCTCTGCTAGCAGAAAGGAGAACGGGAATTCAGTGATGCGAGCTCCTGATATTTGCGGACGACTTTGCGTATTACGCGAAATCGGCCAACAGCAGGCAAGTAGCGAGATACCTGAATGAATGCCTCGCCGCTTTTCCCACCTGAACCCTTCCAGAAACGCCTGACCCTAAACCTTGAAAAATGCAAATATAATGTGGCAAATATAATGGATTTTGTTTTATTTTTCGTTATGAGGGCCCGACAATAAGAGCTTTTCTCGAAAATTCGCGGTTTTCCGGCACTCTTACAACACCTTTTTTCCTTCCATACGTATTCTGGATTTGATTATTTCTAATAAACCATGGAAAATTTAAAATAGCATAAAGAATCTATTTTGAATAACTTCAATTTTACGAAAATTGGTTTTAACCATGCCACCCAATATTGGACATGCATATGTGAGAGAAGGGCGGATTATTGTTTTTTATATTGTGATAGCAGTTTCAATTTTGATGGAAGATTTTATATTTATAAATGGGCAGAGAGTAAGAAAAACAATATGATGGAAATCAAAGAAATGCAAATTATTCGATGAAAATAATTATTGAAAACTGCTCTAGAAGAAGACAAGTAACAAACTTTAAATATCTTGGATGTATTATATCGGCCATTAACAGAATGATATGCTAAAGTATATAGAAAGATTTATATATTTATTAACTATTTGATTTCGGTTCTATTTTTCATTTGGAAATTGAAGCCGCATCAACCACAAATGTAATAACATATTAATTAATTAATTAATTAATTACATTCTCAGCATTTGCAGGTGTAAAGGGAGTACCTTTACCTTTTCCTTAATTACTTAAATGATTTATTTTTCAATTAAACCAAGTGAGCATATTATTTTTAATCTTTCAATTTAATCACTCACAATAGTTTCTTTACGTTTATCAACCTAATATTTTAAAAATTTCAAACCTCTGGTGGGGACTTAAATTAATCGCATCTTGTATATGTTCGTGCTTCACCAATACATTAAGCATTTACATTTATCGAACTGACTATATAATAGCCAGGAAATTGATGAGTATTATGGCGTTTTGTCGATATTTAAAATGTTTAAATGGTGAAAGCACTGCAATTAGGTTACATTCACGTTCGTGTATTTGGAATTGTTTTTTGGTAGAAAATATTAATTTATAATGTAAATTTTTAATGTTTTGTCTTTTGATGCACTATGAACATCATGCCCTTCAACGATACCTTCTAAAGGGGAGTAACATTTGAAATTTTTACCCGAATTTTGATCAATCGCGACTCCGTCTCATTCAATTTGTTTGAGATATTTAAATACTCAATTTGAAAAGAAAAATTCTTGAACTCCGACCTCAAAGCGTACTCTACGTATCTGGAATTTCGAGGCGTTCTAGAATGAGAAACGATTCATGATTTGGGCGACATTCATTCAATGGCAATAATTTTTGCAGCAAGCAATTAGTTTCATCGACAATCCCTCCCTCCACCTTTTCAGTAAATGAACCTTCGTTTAATTTTCCTATCGATGGCAGGCGAACCAGGGTTATTGAGAAGTTTCAGAATACTGAATCCTTCTGTAGCCCAACTTGCCCTTGAGTGAAAATACCAATGGCACTATTGTTTCTTGAGCCATCCATTCGACATAATGAATTTTGCAATATATCTTTATAAACAGTTTTTCTTGCTAGCCGATAAATATATAACAATGCAATTCGTACTAATGAATAGAGAAAATAAAAATAAATAATATAGCTTCTGTTCATATTCGTTTTAAAACTGCTTCTCTCAGCGTTATTAAATTTACCAGATAATTTGTTTATAATCTAAGAACACTTAAGCGAATTAAAATATTGAAACGGGAATTTTAATGGGTGCAAAAAATTGGGGTGATTATGATGTGCTAAGTTCTAACAAACGTCTTATATTTCGAGAACGAAAGTTGATAGCACCAATCTGATTGTGGGATTTTGTATTGCGATTAAAGGGAATTTAGATGAGACAATAAAAAATTGCAACTTCTGCAAAATTTATAAACAATTTCCAATTTTTGTAGATCTAAAGAGGGGATGTCCCAGGGCCAAAATCCGTGAATAAACTATTTTCAACAATTTACAATTTTATAAACACATTCGAAATATGCGCTAGAACGACCAGAAATGATCTGCAAATTGTGACTGAGATGAAAAATTAATATGTTTGATAGAGTTACAAATCGATTGTTTAAAGATAGTATAATTGTTGCTAAAATGCTAAATATTTTCTGGTCTATTAACAGCACTTATGGATACAAATCCCCGCTCAGAAATTTTGTTTTGTTATGGCGGACGCGCAGGCAAAATCGAAAGCAGGCATCTTCGGCAGGGAAAGATGACGATATTTTCCGGACCCATGGTTGTTTGCGCCAATCACGTAGGCCAATCACAAGCTCTTGACTGTAGCGGTTGGTGAACGCGCCCCTCCCCTGGATCGAAGGGTGTCCTAGTTTGTCTGGACGGTTGGGAAGATAGAATTTCATTCACCAGTTATTGTGATCTTTACATGACCTAAATTAAAAAGCGATCTTTAAGGAACAGTCTCTATTAAGGGGGAAAATCTCTATCTTTATTATTCTATTTTCAGAAAGATTCCGAAAAATTGTTGCACTTTTGCAATTTTTGGTGGTTTGAACAAAAATGAGACCAGCACCATTCTCTTAAAAGTTCTTCACACTATCGAACAACAAAATTTCATCAAACGCTTTTTGTGAAAATTTTGAAAATGTCTCAGAGAATTCAGATAAAGTACCACCAAAAATTAAAGTATCGGTTAAAAATTCAAGGGGCCGCGGCATCAGCCAGATTGATTAGGGAAAATTAATTTTGGAGAAAATTGGCTGAACAGTTTAGCTACTATCGTTCACAGATGGACGGGCAGATGGAAGTTTCACCGTAATTCGGTTTTTCGGTATCAAGGACACAAAACCTGGATTCAAGCTATAGCACGTGTTAAAGGTTTTTTCTAAATTTAGCAACGGGATGTTTCCCCTTTTGCGTTACCAATTTTTGTTACCTAAATTTTGAGAACCATTTATGTAATTCAAGACGTTGTCCATTCTATACTGTCATTTCTTGGAAACTTTCGGAGCTCATTATCGCCGTAGATGTGCAGGCGGGCGGGCACTCCTACATGTGTGCGCGGGTGTCGGAGTGATTAGCCGCGTGAGGGACAGAGCTGGAGGAAAAGCCGGTGAAGAAGCGGGTAAAGGGGTTGATGAAACAACAGGTCGAGGAGTGGGTGACGGAACGGGCGAGGGAGTGGGCGAGCGAGACGTTCATTTGCAGGCGGGGGCGGCGCCCGGGGAATGCGGCTGATACACGGATCGCACATTTCTGCCGCCCAATCCCAGGTGCAGGAGCGGTGCGCTGCATACGCTACCTGCATGACGCACCCGGCCGCGGCTGCCGCACGCGCGGGCGGGCACGGGAGTCAGCGACTTTGCAGCAATCGCCGTCGGTAGCGTCGTGACTTGAAAGTCCTCCGCGATCTCCGCAGGCAACTTGCGTGGGCCTGGGAAGCGAGTTGAGGCTGCTGCGTTAGAGGAATACTCACTGCGATTGGGCATCGCGGCTCTCAGCCCACGGATCCAATGCTTCATAACAACATATCCAAACCCAAATTGTGGTCGGCGGATTCCTACAGTTCCGAGAAACTTAGTTCGTGTGTGCTGAAATTATACTTCCTAGTACTTAATATAGTTCCTAATTCCTAGTTCGTTTCGTAATACGGTACGGCGAATATTTTGCTCCGGAGGTGAATACGTCATGTGTTAATATCTAAAACTTTGTTCCAATGATACTCAGCTGTAATCTGTTCAACATTTCAGTTCAGGCTCATCTTTTTTTTAAAGTGGGGATTTTTCAACCGTAACATTCCAAGCCAAATTGTTAACTTCATAAAAATAATGTATAAATTCATAAATGAAATAATAAGCAAACACGGAAATGTACTAGTTTTATTCGTAAATCTTTCATGCTAAAATTCGAATAGCTCTTTAACCCCTCCACGTTCTCACCCACCTTAAGAAATATCCAAAGCATTTTACTTTCTCGCTACTCCTTAACCTATATACAGAAAATCATGTAATGCTGCGGAGGGAGGGGGAAAGGCGAATTTTCGGCAGAAAATCTCTAAATGCCGGACAACGGCAGTGAAATTCTTGATTAATCCAGTTGCTAAATATAGGAAAAAATCCTCAATCACGTGGTGTTGCCAGAATCCATGTCCGTCTGTCTGTGAACAACGTTAGCGGCTAAACAGTTCAGCGGATTTTCCGGAAAAATGATATTCTTCCTTCGATCTGGCTGATGCCATTGCCCCTTGAATTTGAAACCGATATTCTAATTTTGGGGGGGGGGGTATTTACATGAAACGCTTGGTACATTTTCAAACAAATGGCTCCCAACTTTTATTAACTTTTGTTCTTGGATAGTGTGACGGATGCTTAAAACAATGGTGCAGTCATTTTCATTCCAAATCCTAATTTTTCGAAAATTGCAAAATTTCAATTTTTGAAGGTTCTTCTTCCTACAGCTACAATTATGACGATATCTTTTTTTTACTTTTCCACTGGCGCTTACAGAGTAGAGTTGCTTTCTTGCTACTGCTTACGCAGTAGAATGTAATGATGGGCGAAAGAATGGGGCCTTGGTGACGGAAAACTGAATAAAGCCATTGCTAAATTTAGTAAACAAATATCCTCTAACACATGGTATAACCAGAATCCATGTTTTGTATGTCCTTGATACCAAAAAAAACGATTGACGGCAAAATATTTATTCGTGTATCTGTCTGTGAACAACGCTAGAGGCTAAAGTGTTCAGCAGATCTTCTACCAACTTTATATTCCCTGGATCGATCTGGGTGTGCTCACGACTTCTTGAATTTAAAACCGATATTTTAATTCTATGGGGTACTTTACATAAAGCTTCAGGGACATTTTCCACATTAAAAAATTCTCCATCGTTGTTGATTGAATATCGTTGTTGTATAGTGTAAAGGATGTTTAAAAGAATGGTGTAGCTATCAGGTTCGTTAAAAATCATTTTTTTCTTGAAAGTTGCAAAAATTCACATTTTTTGGCGTCTTTTCACAATTAAAATATGGAATTCATTGATGTTTCCCCTTATAAAATTTGTTCCTTGAACAGGGATATTTAAATAATATTTATGTCAATTTTTTAAAATTTGGAGTATTTTTGGCTGATTTTGCATGAAATATAGGCAATTTGTATTTTTCTTTAACCAATACTTTTCTTAGAAACTGTTCCATCGTTTTTAATTAAATTGGGTTAAGGATAGTCTGAAGAACGTTCGAGAGAATAGAGTAGGTCTTATGTTGGTTAAAAACTCTAAATTTTTGAAAATTGAAAAAATTCCAATTTTTTTCAGCATCTTCATACTACACAATTATGAAGATAAACGTTTTTAAATGAAATAAGTTCATGAAAAACATCTAAAAATAATGTCGTGTTCAATTTTTCAAAACCATTTATTACAAATACTATTTTTCGAAATTTTGTTAAACAGTCAATTCTTATTTTACTTAATCCATTTTTTGCTAAAAACGGCCCACTTTGTAATTAAATTTCGTTCTTAGTTGACATAAAGAGAATTGTGCAGGTCTCATTTTCATTGAAATGCCTAATATTTCGAAAATTAAAAAAAAATAAAAATGTTTCGTAGTGTTTCTACAACGACCATTGTAAAGATTCATTTTTTTCTTAATGAAGTGTATTCATTAATAACAGATCTTCAAATAAGGTCATGTTGAATTTTGTGAGTATATGTTTGAATATATGAATATATTTTTAGTGACAAACATAATCGCCCGCTCGGAAATTACTGAGCTTGATGAACGTAATTCCAGGCAATTAGATGCATCCTAAGTTATAATGTGTATATTATTTTCTATTTATTTGTTCGTTTATTACACGCGAGCTTTTATTATCCATTTAAAAATAAATCTTTTAGAAATTATTTAAAACTTATTCGAAATATATGAAATAACAATTGCTAGCTTTAAGGGAATATTAGTATAACACGTTACAATAACAAAAAACTTAAATCAATCAATTGAACAAATTGTTCTGCCTGAACGTGACTCAAAACACAATTTCGTTTTAGGAGCAACAAAAAACACCAATAAGCATCCTAAAGTTGTAAGTCGTGTGAATTGGCAAAAATTTAAAAAAAATGGATTTAAATCTTATATTTCTAAAAACATTAAATCAATAGCAGATTTAGACAACCAAATACAAAATCTTGTCGAGACTATACGGAAATCAACTAAACCATCAACTATACTATACCTTAGAGAGTAATAATTACAAAAAAACACTAATGCATTCCCACTAGAATACTTAACTTAATTAAAAGTAACACCTGTGGTAAATCACAAGAAGACCAGGCATTAATATTAAGATAAATTAATATTCAAAAATTATTAAATTTAAATTATAATAGTACAAAATTAACGAATTTCAAAAAGTAATCAAACAAATTCACGTAAACAGTGGACCATTATGAATCACCATTATCAATCACATGTAAAGAGAAATCATACTAGCCTTAAAATAGAACGGGATCAAATCAACTCAGCGACTCTCACAAAAGCTGAGGAAATAGCTGACCATATGAAAAGCACATTAACGCCTTTCCCTATTTGAGACATACAATCATTCAATTATGTAATTAATAATTTTCTCCAAACAGTACCTATATTAAAACAAAAATCAGCAGGTTACGACAATAACGCACTTAACACTTACGGTAACAAAGGTCTTAAATAATTAAGCGAAAATCTGCAGCCGCACTAACTGAACTATTTAATGCAGCTCATGAATATATTTTCCTCAAAGTTGGCTATAACTTTACCCTTCTGAAAACCAGGTAAAAATGAACGAAACCCATCAAATTACAGATCGAATGGTTTTAATCCATCCACTGCTAAATGTTAAAAAAATATTACTAAGTTGACTAATTAATTTTTTGTAAAATGCAAAACAATACCTGACTTCCAGTTCGGCTTCCGATCCAAATATTTAACTAACCAGTGCAACAAACGGTGTAGAGCCGTTAAACACTATGGACAAGTAATTAATAAAAACCCATCTTAGTGTATGTTAGGAATGGCAAATAATTTAAATTTAGGTCTAGAATATTAAAATTAGCTGTAAGACAAAGCCCCTCCTCTAGCTGCTTAAACCGCAAGGCAGCAGTTTAATGTACCAATTAAAAGTAAATAAAGTGTTACTGTGGAGGGGTCAAAAGAAGAAAAAAATATCCGTTCGGCGCTGTGTACGGCCGTCCCCTATCCAGTGGTTCCACACATGCACCACTGTCGTAGCACAGCGCGCCCAGTTCGAGACACAAACCCGCTTCCCGGAGACCGATCATTCTGCCCCGTCGGAATGCTTATATTGCGCTCTTTGGCGTCGACGAGAATTAACGGCACTTGCTAGCGCGTTTCCACGTGTCCGTAAAGTTGGCAGACCCACTTATCACAAAATTGAAAAACAATGTACCAGAATTTTGTTCTAATTAAGAACTAATTTATACCCAATTTTAAAAATTTGAAACGATGCACGACATCAAAATATACAACGCTAAAGAGTAGGTACGCCAACTTAACGTTAAGGTAGCATTCCAACCAAGGAAACAATTTTTTGTAATTTTAGAACGAAGTTATTATAATGCTGTTTTCATGGAAGTGCATGAGCGAATGGTGATCATTGATGAATGTATTCGTTTTCACTTTGTCTTTTGTATTTTGGGAGATATTGATATACATTTGTTTGTATGTTTTTTCCTGTGGAACTTCACATTTTTTAATCTATCATGAAGAGCGTAAAAAGACGAATCCAAAGATATTAGTTACACTAACATATTGTCATATGGTAGTGTAACATTCCTATTTATTCAAATATTTAATATTTGATTTCATTTCTCCATTTTGATGTGTCATATCAGTCGCCTTGTACAAACGTGACAAAATATTAGCCACGTACATTTCATTCTCATGGAATGCACGAGGAAATTGTTGCGACAGCTCTGGCGGGAAGAGACGCCGGGCTGAACAATGGCAAACCTAGGGAGCGGAAGGTAAGGGGTGTCGTGGGTGGCCACTTAGGGCAAACTTGTGAACCCCGTAGACAGGTTGGCTGTGGAAACGCGTCGGCGGAAACAGCGAGATGACGCAGTTCCGTCAGCCGGCCCAGAAGGTAATATAAACGGACCCCGGACCTAAACCCCTTTTCCTGATTCTTGGGCGCGTCGGTAGGACGTCGAGTGAGATTTCAACTTTCCCCCCGCCAGTAGCCCTGGCGAGGCGGAAGTTTATTTACTTTTTGGGGTACAACATACGCCGCAGCTATACGGCTTATGCGGCAAAGAAGGGGGCAGTGCTTACTTACTAACTTATTTCTAACTTAACCTATGGATGAAGCCGGCAATTTGGCCGGCAACCTAAGATTTGCAAAAAAACTATTTGTATTTTATTACATGTTAATTAGTTAAGTTTCCTATGTTTTCCATCGTTCCTATGGTGGCGGTTAGGAGGAAGGGGAGGGAGATGCGAGCGTGTGGGGTCCGCACCGCTCGGTTCTCGGCCACCCAAATCGGGCGTAAGGTCGAGACCGGCGTTGTCGCAAAGGTTTCGCAAGTATAGGTCCATAGGCTGCGTATGCAGGCGGTGAAAAGGAGACGCTTCTGCGAAAGAGATAAGTCCGTGGAGCTAAGGAGGGGACGTAAGAGGGAGGTTCTTGCAAGAATTTTGTGGCGAAGGTCCTTGGCGTGCTTGTGCCAATAAGGGCCACGATCTAGTCACGCCAAGGTACCTCGCGCATGGGGAGCAAGGAAGAAGCGCGCCCGCAAGCAACACCATTTCATCGGGGTCTGCCGTCTGACGGGTCAAGTTAATGGCCACGCATTTTTCCAGGTTTAGGGTCAAGCGTTTCTGGAAGGGTTTATGTGGGAAAGGCATTCATTCAGGTATCTCGCTGCTTGCCTGCTGTTGGCCGATTTCGCTTACTACGCGAAGACGTCCGCGAACATCAGGAGCCCGCAACGCTGAATTCCCGTTCTCCTTTCTGCTAGCAGAGGCGCATCATTGACGTACAATCCGAAGTCGGTGGGGGAGAGCAGCTCCCCTGTGGAACTCCCGCCTCGGCGCGTCATAGGGACGATTGTACGCCGTTAAATCGCACTCTGAAAGTACTCTCTGCGAGAAAACTACAGATCAACCTAATGTAGCAGTCGCTTATCCCTGACTCGATGAGGCATAAGAGTGCTCTCTCATGCCACACCGTGTCGAAGGCCGACCGCATGTCCAGGAAGACGGTAGGCAGATTCTGCAGCCTCTCGTGGGAGAGGCCGATCTCCGTGCAGAGGCCGCTCTGAACCCGAATTGTTTGTCTCGGAGGAGACCTAGACGCCGTATTTCCTGCTGCAAGCCCATCAGTATGAGGCGTTCTAGAGTATTTCCTAGGAGCGAGAGTAGACTAATGGGTCTATAACTACTCGGCAGGAAGAGGCTCTTACCGCCCTTGGTTATGAAGCAGATGCTCGCTGTTTTCCACGGAGGCGGGATATATCCTTGTGCTAGGCAGGCATTGAAGACTGCCAGGAGAAATGCAACCCCTTTGTCACCAACGGATCTCAAGTGGGCGACGGGCTGATGTATTCGGTGTGATTGCCAGGAGGCACCGTAGGTGCTCCGTGGGCACCGCTGGCTCCGGCGTCGTTGGGTGGGAACTGCAGCTCGAGCGAGTCAGCAAAGACTTCGCTTTTTGCAGCGTCGTCCCACGCATACACCGGTGCCGGCGGAGGTTCACCAGGGAGCCTTGGGATGTCCGCGTCGGTTTGAATGGGGTGATTTACTCCTGGTTGTCGCCCCAGCGTTTTGGTTAAGCCCCATAGGCGTTTATCGTGGAGATTGTACTCTTTTTGAATTGAATTGGCCGTATTTTACGTGGCGAGACTCGGGCCATCAGGCCCGCTCTTCTCGTCTGACCACGCAAATTTCGCTACGCTCCTTTCGCCAACTAGCAGAGAAAGGAGGTATTTCTTGGGCGAGAAACAGGCGATTTGAATTTAGCTCAGAGGCCTCATTTGGGCTTGAGGATCTTTTACATGCAAGTAAATCTACTAACATGGGACAGCCGGCTTTACTTCCCCTCCGAAGGAAGGCATATGAAGGATTTTGTCGCCCTAAAAGTCCACGGCTTCGATGGGGTTTGAACCCGCGAGCTTGAGTATAACAGTCCGGTACGCTAACCGTCACACCATCGCTGCCGACTCTTCTATTGTACTTTTCCACCGAGCGTTTCTCTCGACTCTCAGAGACGCACGGAATTCTCGGCTCAGCGCTCTCGCCCGCTCCCCGTCTGCGGGATCACCAAATCGGCGATGAAGCTTTACTGCTCTGCGGAGCGCTTGCAGTGTCCGTCTTTGCTCCTCTGTGAGCTCGGGACGAAAATCCAAACGCGCGTTACTTTCGTGATCTTTCTTTAAACGGACATAACCGTTTCATGTCAGTGAAGAAGTTCACCGCAGATTCTATATCCATGTTTGTCACCAGCGTTCTCTGCTCGAGCAAATCGATCACTTGAACTTGATAACCGACCCAGTCAGTGTCGCTCCTTGTTCGCATTCATTGCTGCCGTGCTGCGACAAGAGATGCCACAACACATATTACTGGATTGTGATCGGAGTCCAGTTCCGGTAGTGAGGACGGTACATCGCCATAAACCCCATTCGCGATCGCAAAATCGATAATACCCGGTCGCTTGCGCGTTCCGCGCTGGGCTGTCGGGAAATATGTGGGACTTTTCAGTGCGCATACACATACGCCCCGTCTCGTGGCTGCTAGAGTGGCTAGATTGGTGCCGTTCCTGTTGGAACCTAAGCATCCCCATGACCGGTGCCTTGCATTGAAATCACCAAGTAGCAGAACCTTGGTGTCTAGCGCTAGAATTGCATCAATATCAGAGGCGTTGAGAGTTTGATCTGGGCAGTAGACATACACCAAAGGAGTCGTTTGTTTCCCACCCAGATGTGCGCTCCAATAGCTTCGAGTGATTAGCATTAGGGTCGAGAGGTTTGCCTGAAGCTGAGGGATGTCGCGGCAAATGTTCAATGCGACTCCGCCTCCCAATCTGCCTTCGCGGTCGCTCCGGTATGTTGCGAATCCTTGAATTCGGAAGTCGCTCCGGGCGTTCAACCACGTCTCTTGTATCGCCATGGTATCGATATCATACTTTCGAATGAACTCGCCTATTTTCTGGGCTTTATTAAGTGCGCTACACGCATTCCAGGTGCATGCGCGAAGCGGTTGCATGCAGGTAGATTCTGGGCGTCTCCTAGTGGTTTAGGCCATCTTCGGGGAGAAGAGCTGCCAGTTGTGCAAGCATTGCCAGAAACTGGCTTCTGGAGAACGCTGCAGGGTCGGCCAGGGGTGGAGCGCTGGTACGCGACTCCACCGCACCCATTGCGTCCCGCGACACGGGGGCCTGAGCGGCGTTTCCCTCTGCTAGGTTTTGTACCACCGCTGAGCAGGCTGTCCCGTTACTTTCCTGCCGGGCTGCACCGCCCTGATTTCGGACATGGGTGCCGTGATCTGACCGCCCGGTATTCTCCCGTCATCGTCTGAGGGACGACCGGGGAGACTAAAGTAGCTGCAACCGGAGTACTACGCTACATGGCGTCCGCCGCAGTTGCAGCATTCAGGTGGGAGGTTGAAGTTACCCCGTTTTGGGCAGTGTGCCGTGCCCATGTACTCCGGCTTGTTCTGCTCCGTAGGGTGGCCATTTCCCTTGCAGAACTTGCAGCGGTAGTCATAGGTGCAATTGGCCGAGTGGTGACCCCATCTGCAGCAGCGAGCGCAAAAGAGGTGTCGTGCCCTCTTTTCGCGTTCTACAATCACGTCGAAGCTATCCAACTGACGGACCGAATAGATTGTGCGCGAGGCAAATGTGTCGCATAGGGTGATCATGAATGTCCCTGTAAGCAGTTTACTGCGCTGCCATTCATTTACGGGAGGCTCACCTTCACCTGCGGGTCCGGCGACTGCAGATTCTTTTAGACGCCAGTGTTGCCTGACGCCCAGGGGGTCGTAGCCGAGTTCACTCAGCTCTTGCGCTACTTCTCCCTCGGTGAACCCTCTCGGGAGTCCCATGATAGCCACTCGGAGGGTCTTTTCATGCCCTTCACGCGGTGGCGGGTGCAAGAATAGAAATATGTTATGCAATTTAGCATATTAGCAATGGTCGCTCGGCCCCATTGGGAGACGTGGCAGGTGGGGCGCGGCGTCGCGTTCCCCGCGCGCCCCTCGGCCGATTTCGAGTCTTCCCCCTCGCGTTCGGCTGCCTCTGCTCGCTCGCGCAAGGCAGCAAGCGTGTAGTGGGGCAGCGCGCGCAGGGAGAAGGCGACGCGCTTCGGACCTTTCCGTAGGTGGGACCGATGCACGTCGCTGTTCGCAGTAGCTGTCGGCCGCTGTCGCGCAGGATGCGCGGCGCCTTCGGACCCAGTGCCTTTGTAAGCGCCGTTGAGCGCCTTTTGCTGGCCATACATTAGCAATACATTTCCGCAATATCTTTCAGCAAATTGTTTCTGCTTCTTGCGGCCATCTATACACTAGCAAGAGCAAGGAGGGGCAATATATTGTTAGAAAGATCTGAGCACGATCTTTCCGGCAAGATCTTCCCGACTGCTTTACATTAGGACTATTTGTTGCCGTGGTTGGTGACGGCGCGAGGAAAATGGCGCATGAAATTAAGTGTGGTTATACTTCACTTCCCGACATAACTAGTGGAAGGCAGGAGATGCGAGTTGCGGTCGCACTTATTTTGCTAAATGAGGAGATGCAGTAACGCCGACAATTTGTGAGGTCGTGTGACTGAATTTTAAGAAAGGAAAGAGGGGCTTGTGCACATTAGGTAGAAGTGTCTGAATATTTTTCATAAAACAAAATGATTTCGTGAATTTTGATTCCCCGAGCAAGTAATTTTCTTTTAATAAAAGGTGCATTACGACCGGAGTTTATATTACGACCGGAATGTCTAGCAAGAAATACTGCCAACATCAAAAATATTTATTGCCGCAATGTTTACATCGGCAACTTTTCTTGCAAAATGATATTGCTTACATTTTCTTGCAAGTGAAAAGCCAGCTTTTGAACCTCCGGGAGAATTGTTTTTTTACGCCTAGAACTCCGAACACGTCGGTGTTTCTACGGTATCTACTGGGTGGGGGGGAAGGCGGTGCGGGTACGTCGCGAGGCGCGCAGTACGGTTTTCCGCTGTGCGAATCGGACGGTGGGTGGAGGGAGGTGCGGCCGCGAATACCTCGCAGGCATACGTCCAAATGGACCGCACGCGGGCGGTGAATAGGCGACGTTTGAGGGCAGGATGTAGTTCGGGGACTCGTAGGACTGGGCGTAGGAGGGTGGTTCGGGCAGTTATTTTTTGGCTAACGTATTTGGCGTGGGCGTGCCAGCGGAGGCCGCTGTCAAGCTTCACACCAAGATACTTCGCCGTCTTTTGCCAGGGTAGATGCGTGCCTGCCAAGCTGGTAGGCAAGTGGACTACCAAGCTCACGTCTACGCACTTGTCTAGGTTGAGGGAGAGCTTTTTATGGTCAGTCATTTGGGAAGCTCAGCGAGGAAATTATTCAGATTGCCTTTTCTCCGCCGACTTCGAATAGAAAGCGAAATCATCCGCGAACATTGGGAATCCGCAATGTTGAATGCCAGTATTTTCTTCAACTGTAAGCGGCGCGTCGTTGACGTAGAGGCCGAATAGTGTCGGGGAGAGCACGCTTCCCTGAGGCACGCCGGCTACGGCTCGTCTTAGGGACGAATGTACGCCA
This sequence comes from Gryllus longicercus, assembly GCA_038098605.1. NCBI lineage: Eukaryota > Metazoa > Arthropoda > Insecta > Orthoptera > Gryllidae > Gryllus > Gryllus longicercus. The sequence goes on along the minus strand of JAZDUA010000391.1, from coordinate 626,335 downwards.
TTGACGCGAACCTTGAATCCTATATCTGTCAAGAAGCTAGCGATTAGTCTGACGTAGCAGTCGCTGATTCCAATGTCCGCAAGACACGCGAGCGCGCTCTCGTGCCATACAGAATCGAATGCCGACCGCACGTCTAGAAAAAACACCGGCAAGTTGTGGCGTCTTTCGAGAGAGAGACGATCTCGGTACATAGTCCCGTCAGTTGTTGCGCGGAACTGAGATCAATTCGAAACCGGAATTGCTCATCTCTAAAAACTCCAGACGCCATATTTCCCGTTGCAAGCGCTGTATGACCAGGCGCTCGAAGGATTTCGGAAGAAGCGAGAGGAGACTAATTGGTCTGTTACCGCTCGGCAAAAGTTGGTCCTTGCTAGGCTTTGGTATCATGGATACTGTTGCGATCTTCCACGCTCTGGGGAAGTATCCTAGCGCCAGGCACGCGTTTAGGAGTTCCCGCAAGAACTTCACCCCGTCGACGCCCAGCGCGCGGAGCTGGGCGGTTGTTATACCGTCTGACCCGCAAGTCTTACGCGTGTTGAGATGTCGCAGCGCCTCGCGAAGCTCCCTTCCAGTCACACGGCGCGGTACCTGTCGCACGATCGGGTACTGCACCACACAATGTGACCACTGCGCTAGATGACCGCCATCTTGTACGCATGGTCATAACAGACCGAACGGTGTCCCCCTCAGTGTTGACTCGACTTTGGAGGACTGCAACCGATGTGGTCATGTCTCGGTGGACGGTTCGACCGTCTGTTGTGTGCTGGACTGGTGGTATGCATACCACTACGTCGGATTCCGTTGGCCAGAAACCCCCATCGCCTCAAACAGTAATGGGCCACGTGAACGAGTGGCAAGGAATCTGCAAGCTTCCTGTGAAGAACGATGGGTACTACTGACTCCCTCGCCTGCAAGTCACCCATCGATCATGCCTGTGATGTAATCGGTAGGCAACTTGTTCGTTCTGATCTTTCTGCAGCCACTGTTGTGGTTTATGGTGACGTTTAGCAACTGCGTGGCAGGTGTCCCCAGCCGCATATCCAGGCTCTCTTTGAATCCATGTTACGATGTCTCGAGGATCTGATGGCAGCGCGCTTCAGCTTCACGTCGTACTAAATAGTCAAGGTCAAAATACAGGCATATTTCTGGAATTGTAATCATTTGCATATTGAGATATTCCTAATCTGTGGATTTAATTTCATTGTAATGGTATTTTCTCCTTCTTGGAAGTGCAATTTACACAAACACCAGTTTATTTGTACCACAATTTCTCTCCGAATTAACAAATTTCAGTCACCGTTTTTTGTAAAACTCAATACAAATCGTGCAATATTTGGTGAAAACCTAAATATTTTCAAGGAACAATAAGATGTACCGAAATTCTTCTGCCAAATCGCGACACGGAATATCATTATTGCATTTCAACCTGATATTCACTGAAATAATCATGGTTTTGAAAAATTGAACACATTATTTTGATCATACATGATCATGTTTTCATACATGATCATTTCATTCATGATCATGTTTTCAACATGATCATTATCACGTTCATTAAGAAAAACATGTTTCTTTTCATAGTTGTAGTGGAAGGAAGACGCGAAAAAAGTTTGAATTTTTAACATTGCGAGTTTTTAGCTAACATTAGGCCAGTACCATTTTATTAAACGTTCTTGAGACTATTCGCCAAACAAAATTTCATTAAAAAAGGTTGAGCCATTTTTTAGAAAAAATGTATAAAGAAAAATTATAAATTGCATATATTTCATTCAAAATTACACACTTTCGACAATGAACCTGAGCTTATTTCATAATCTATTGTAATGCAACCTCACACGTTGGACACCAATTTATGTAACGCACCAGCACAAGCGGGCACCAATTCATGCAATGCTCCACTGTGAGTCACACTATCATACGGGAGGGGGAATTGCCATCACACAAGCGACGGTCGCTTCCAGATACCAGGATGCAGGCGCTGAATCTGTTTGGGGGCGCGAGCGTATGCCTTACCTGTTGTCTGGGCACCGGCATTGAAACACCTCAAGGGTGAGCGCCCTGGGTCGAAGGATTGCATTTGCTTACTGACTATAAAAAATACACATTTCTTGTGACCACCCGACAAAAATGACGGGGACACTTTTACTACTGTGGTTGTCTCTTTTACATACTATTTCTTATAGTGCTTTGCTCTGGCTATTGACTAAAATGGACGTGAACTCACAGAAATGGTGATGATTGAAATGCTGCTACCTCACCCCGAAAGGATTACACGTCCAAATATCGACCGGTGGCAGAGGATGATCCGTTGAACTGCCATAGGGGTCTCCTGTAGTCGGCAGGAACACGACGCCTGGCTGGGCTGGAGGTCGCCCACGGTCGTCCGCGAGATTGAAGAGTCGGTTTTTTGATGCGCGGGTCGCAGGTCGTCATAGGTCGCGTGAACCGTGTATTATCATTGGCAGCCGAATGATCGTGCTGCACACCCTCTCGTGTAATTTACGGGTGTTTCTCCTACTGTCCTAGCCCGGCATCCGGAATAAATTCCGATGCTGAAATAAGAGCTGGTATTACCTTGGAGACTAGCGATCGGTTGTCGTATGGCTGTTGTCGCCGTTAAACGAAGAACTGTCTCTAAGAGTCGACCGCTCGCTCCAACACTCTTTCTCCAATTGTTCAATCTTTCTAGCGCCGTCTGCTCACCCGATTCCCGTCCCCACCCCTCTCGCAAAATGCCAATTTCATCACGTGCTTAGCGGGAAGCTTTCCATAGGTTAGTTAAAACGTTTCTGGAACACTATCGGTCGAGTTCTGTGATTGGGAATCGAGAACAGCGCATTTTAGTACCTACGTGACCCGACACGCGTCTGTGCTGCTTCTACGGAGCCTCGTGATTTATTGTCTCGTAGGAATTTCTGGTAGCCTGTTCTCCAGCCTCTTAATGCGACAGTTCCGGTAGTCAGTCACCTACTGCTAAACACAAAGATGGAAGGGTGCGTTTCGGGGGCGGGCGCTCGCTGGGGAATACTAGGTTAGCGGCGCACGCATCTGCGCGTGGCGAATTGTGCGAAAGGCGCCCTTCGCATCGAAATATGTTAATAAAGCGTGACGCAGAGGTCGCGCTGAGCGACTCATTGCACGATCTTTAAGAAACAGATTTTATGAAGGGAAAAATCTCTAGCTTTAATATTTTAGTTGTAGGGAGACGCCGAAAAAAGTTTGATTTTTTTCAATTTTTGAAAAATCAGTTTTCAACCATATGAGACCTGCACCATTGTCTTAAACGTTCTTCACACTATCCAACAATAAAATGTAATCGAAATCGATGTGGCCACTGTTTTCAAAATTTGGAAAATGTTCCAGGGGATTCATGTAAAGTACCCTCAAAAATTAAAATATCGGTTTCAAATTCAAGGTGCTGGACATCAACAAGATAGATCTGGAAATAGAATTTTAGAGAAAATTGGCTGAACAGTTCAGACGCCAGCTTTGTTCACAAACCGACAGACGATTTGATCAATCAATGTTTCGGTATTATGGACCCACAACACATCAGGTGTTAGGGAACTTTTTTCAATATTTTGGATCTGGATGTATCCACTTTTTTGTTCCCAGGTCCCTGTAATAAGACTTTTTCTGCTGAATATGCTCCGTTTATTCCGCGCAGCATTACATAACTTTCTCTCAGTCGCGAGTGTCAGTCAGGAGTGAGAAAGTACCTAATGGGGCTAAAATAGCATGTAATTTCTCGCCCCTTAGTAATAGTTATGTAATAATATTACACCGCAATATCTGTCTCTATCAATCTCATCTCGATCAGGTTCCCTGATACATTGAGCAAACGCTGAGATGGCCCCTTGTTTTGCTTCTGGACGTAAATGTAGCTTCACTACGCGCACGTTTTGTTGAACTGTCCTTTTACTAGAAGTGGTAGGAGTAGAGGTAAGGTAGATTTTTTTTATCTATTTCTTTCAATATTAAATTTTAGTTTCGGAGGGAACTTATTAAACTCTAAAACGATATCATGGACAATATCTTGTTGTAGAATAATAAATGTATCGTTCATATACCGACGGTAAAACTTTATACTGAATTTAGATAAAATATCAGATTCTAGTTTCCGCATTATAATATCAGAGCAAACACTGCTTAATGCACTCCCAATAGGCACTCCCAATAGCGCAGGATGTTTATAGATTACGTCATTTAACTTAAAAATTGTGTAATTAAGAATTAAATTTACTGGAATAATGATCTCTTCATTGGGACTATCGTTTTTAATTTTGTGTCTTTTTGAAAGAGATTCAAGTTCATAAATTATGAACTCTCTAGGCAAACATGGAAGCATTGACTTAACATCCAGCAAGCTTATAGTGTGATATGAATCAAGAAAAAATTGTTGAAGATCTTCAACAAGGTTAAAACTATTCTTAGTGACATATATATATATATATATATATATATATATATATATATATATACCTATATATATATATGTCACTAAGAATAGTTTTACATATATATATATATATATATATATATATATATATATATACGTATATATTATACTATATCTTGTAAATGAAGTTTTAGAAATCTATTAACAATTTTCAATAAACTGTACATGGGGGGGATTAACTGTTCATTTCATCAAGATTACTAATCGTTGTGTGATTCACTTCATGTTTGAATTGTAAAAGACTACTTACTTATTCTTTCTGATTTTAAGTTATAATTACAAGTATAGAACTGTTATATTCTGTTTCTAAAGACTTGTATCTTTAATTTTAATATGATGTCTATACATCAATATGTATCCCAAGAACGAAATGTAGGACAATATTTCTTATTTTCTCTTCACCCTGAAGCTTACTATTAAAAATTCCCGTATAATACATGTACATTATTTTACAACACCTTGCCAGATGACATTAAACGATTAAATTTGATACAAAAGTTTGTCACAAGTAAATTTTTTTCTGCTGCACAACTGTTTCTATACAATTAGAGACTATACCGAGCATTTAAAAGGAAAGTAATATTAATTTTAACAATGACATTTAATGCATTGTATATAATTTGGATTGAATAATTGTAAAGAACCTGTAACAAGTATTGTACTTCAGCTTCTGGGTCAATGACCCCATCTCGATCAGGTCTTCGTCCAGTTTCCTTGATCCTCGAGAAAATGATGAGATGGACCCTTGTTTTGCTTGGGGATATAAATGTAACTTCAAATTAACTTCTTCCCGTATCACGTCACACACAGTATTTAACTGTTTTTGACGTAAATAAATAAATAAAAATAAATAGAATAAATAAATGTTGCTATTAAACATTTCTGATTAATTTTATGAACTACAAAAAGTGAGATTAATGTGAAACGAGATCAGAAAACAAATTTACTTATTACTTTCTTGCAATACTTTAATTGTTCTATTTTATGCAGACCTTAATGCTGAATCGTATATTCCAAATTGACATGAACAGGAAACTTGATAAATTCAAATGGTAATTGGTTTTTCAAACCAGCAAAAATATAAAGAATACATCGGAATTGTCGACAAAAATTATAATATTAAGTTTGCATAAAGTTTTAATAATGTTACAAATTTAGACATACCCAAACAAGTCCAAAATATTGCCACGATTGGTTAAAATTTCAGTTTTGCTCTGTTAGAAAGAGAGAAGAAAACAACCGTTTCGAGGTGCATTGAAGAACTTGAGAGCGGCATATTTTGTATTCCTTATTTTTCCTAACAATATTTGTTTTACTTTATCCAATGTCCTAACGGAATTCATTATTCAACCAATTAAGCATAATAAACAAGAATTTGAAATCCTGGTGTCTTTGAATGTTACGAAGGAACAAAGATATTTTATTTATAAAGTGTAACAAAGGCGATGTTTTAGCTGCCATCACTTTAAATTTATATTAAGAAACTTAGCCATGTTTTTGAGAAAGATTCCAATTACAATGTCATTAAAAAGATTTTCCTACCTTCATAATGCATGACAGCCAAGAAATAAAAAAAAACATGAAAGACTTAAACTTCATTACTCATAACACTTTCACAAATGTGTATCTTTCCACTTCAAATTGTTATGTATCTTATGGCTGTATTATAGCCCACAAGGATGATTTTCCAACTCCCCCTTCTACAATTTATCGAAATTTCTTAATAAACTTTTAAAACCTCTTTTTTAAGAGAATTATACTTAAATTACTAAGAATAGCTTTAACCTTATTTCAACCAGGGTTTCCAGAAGCTTCGTACACACATCCGCCGATAGATTGCAATCAATACGCCCAATAAGTGGCGGTTCAGAATGGCACAGTCTTTACCGTATTAGTTTTGTATTTCCTTTGGTCTCGGCTAGCTATACGAACTTGTCACATACTCTTGCCTGGTGCCGTTAATCGCCACCCAAAGTACATTTTTGGAAATTTTCTAATTGTTTCGTTTTCCTAATAGTAGAACGGAGGTATTAATTTAAATATATTAAAGAACCATAAAACTTAGTTCTAAATGGCAATTTGCTTTGAACTATTTGGAGCCATTTTTAAGAAAATGGCGCTTAAGCGCTTCTGTAAATTCGAAATTTAAAGCTCTTTTTCACAGAAAAAACTTTGAGTTTTAGAAATTATACATTTGAAGCACTTTAACTCACAAATACAATGGTGTTTACATATTGCTGGAAATATGCTTATTAACATCGTGAGAGATCTTTCATAAAATTACATTTGTGTAATTAAAAAAAACGATATGCAATTATTGTCATATTAAAGCGTGCAAATAGCACTATCCGTTCGAAATTTTTAAAGAAATATGTGGAGCCTTTTGTGTGCAAATGGCGTTTGAGCATTTCTGAAAATGAGGAATTTTGAGCTAGTTTTCGGAGAAAACTCTTGAGATTTCGAGACACATTATCTGACATGTACCCATAAATCCAATGATGTGAACAAAGTAACGCTATAATAAATATTAATGATGTGGGAGACAAGTAAAAAAATTCATTTTTGTAATTTTTGAAAAAGAATAGAGCAATATGGCATTTATGTCATCTTATAGAGTAGATTCAGCACTATCTCTACTACAATTTTAAAGAAAAATGTGAAGCAATTTTTGAGAAATTCTTGTTTTTGTCATTTTTTAAAAATTGCACTTACATAGTCAGGGGTTTCTTGAGACGGAAGGACACGCAGACGGACGGATGAACGGACAGACGGGTGGACAGACGGACGGACGAACAGACGGACATTTTGATAAAAAAAATGTTTGGTATCTTGAGACCCGAAAAATGTGTATATCCGTTGAAACCTCAAAATCGATTTTCCGCAGCATTACATAAACTTCCCTATACTACGTATATACGTTTGTGTACAAGAAAGTTAACATCAACTTTTCAAATGGAAATTTGAATTTGCATTACAATTACGAATTAGATGGTCTTTTTAAGGTAGTGTCCATGTGAAATGCTTTATTTTCATTTTTACTTTCCCGTATACATACGTATATACGGATTAATTTACGTAGTGTAGGGAAAGTTATGTAATGCTGCTCAAAAACACGGCGGATTTTCGGCAGAAAAAAAATTCATTCCAGGCCCTGGAAATGAAATACTGTTTTTCTTTAATTATACTGCCGTTTTACTACATATTATATTTTTGCCTTCATCCTTCAACACCCAAAGGTACGCTTTCACTCTCCACTATATTAAAATATTTCTCTACAAAAATACATCCATCCGTCAGTTGCAGCATAACATAAATACAATGTCTTCCGTATTCACTAAAACACTTTCTCACTAAAAATATTTAAATATGTTAATAATGTGTTATTAATAATGTTTCCACTCGCACTGTTGCTCGCCCAACTTTCAAATACATGATAATTAAGCTTAATTTACTACAACTTAACATGTGTGTATTGATACCTTTTTACGACAATAATAATCAAATCCATCGGAAAATGATCACTTCCAAACATTTCGTCTCTTGTACACTTAATGCACTAACTCCTACATGCAATCAAAAATAATATCTTTGTTACTTTTATAAATAAAGTGGAGAAAAACTCAGAATTATTTCAGATTATACAAAATTGAGAGTGGAAATAAACAAAGTTTTCTAAATATGCAATTCTGTGCAAATATGCAAATATGCAAATATACAATTCAAATATGCAATTCAATAGGATCTTCAAACTACTGCATATATTTCGAAAATCTTACTACTACCAGAAATAAACAGAATTTTGATAATTACGTTTTCGACCTTGAAAAATGAAATGCTCTGAGTAAAATCCTATTTTTCATGTTGATGCCTTCTCATTCACTTGCTTATGACGTGATACTCACCGCATTAAAAAGCGAATCACGTCCTCTGGCTGCTCTTCCTTCTAGCAAGCTCGCTGGATTACAACCAAACTCTGGGTTTTCCCGATAATGCAGTTTAGCTCATGCGTGAACGGTTGTTTTACATGCTCTAAACAGATTCTTGAATCTGTACATTTTCTTTCTCTCCTGTCAGTACATTTTTTGTAATTCAGATTATTTGTCAATACGAGTAGAATATGCACGGGTATATGAATTAATTATTAAGTTAAATACGTGTGTAACGTAAAACTTAGATTCAAAATATCTTTGAATGTCGTAATCTTATGTATTGCACGTATTTACTTCATCTGATAACTTGTAATATTTTAAAATCCTTGCTAGTTACCAATTTTTTTGAGAACAGACCTAGTAGTAACGGTTATGTAACAATTAAGTTGACATTACTGCTTCTGGTAACGTATTTTAAAAGCTCTGTAACAATTACACTTCAAATTTGCTCACTTCTCATTAGAGATAATTAAATAGATTGATTCTTGTCGTAATTTTCAGAATACAATGCTTTATTAGAATATTCATATTAAAATTCAGAATGAAGTATTAGAAAAAAGGATAGCGCCCAAAATGCTAGTGGTCGACGTATGAAGACGAAAGGAGGAAAAAAAAAGATAATGAAATTTTTAAGAATTTATTCAGTTCCCTTGTCTAAAAAAAGGAGTCATTTTATTATTAATACATACTATACATGTTTCCGAATTTATTGGTTTATCCCCTTCTCGTTCTTCTTCCTCTGGCGTTCTATCCAATGGAAATCGCAAGAAACCGTAGTTTTATTTGCCACAGAAATTATAATTGCCACTATTTCCCCTAAGAGTAACAAATCAATTCTGTAGCAACTAAGCCGAGCCACGATTTCACGCAAAGAGATTTCGTGTTCTTGCCATACGGCGATGAATGGTCGGTTGCCTTTCCTATCACATATTCGTCGACAAAAGTGATCACCATCGAATCAGCAAAATGCGCCAGCAAATGTATTCCGAGACACTGTTCTGAGAAAGCGCTTGATAGGTAATTGTGAGAAGCAGGCGCGTGGGGAACGACGACGGTTCCACGTTTACAAATTTATCCTATCTGATGACAAAGGAGGGGCGGAGGGGCTGCCAGTTGGCATGTGCGTGGTCTCGCGTACGGAAGACGGTAGATGTGGATGCGCGCGCGGCGAGCGCACGTGTCGCCATGTACCTGCCGGCGCGGCGTGGGGCTGGGCGGGGGAAGCGAGATGGACTGCGGCGATTACTACCAGTGCAGCCGCCGGCAGCTGAGAGGATCCGTCCGACCCGATCCGCGTGCGCGGAGCGCTGCCAGCTCATTATCGCCCTCTGCGCACGAGTGTTTGCGATGCGCCGCCAAAAGTATACGCTCGTTCTTACTTGTAAGAGAGGATTTTCGACGCAACGCAGCTAGAGTAGCTAGGTGGACGTTAGCCGCTGTCATTTACGTACACTACATTATTATAAAAATTCAATGAATTTTGAACTCTGAATTTTAAATCTGATCTCAGTTTGAGTCAGAGATTTTTCTCATTTCTTACTACTCTCTGCCAATCACACAGTGCACAGACACAGAGCTAATGCATGAATTTATTAGTTGTCTAAATGTAGGCTCAGGCTCAAATTTAGCTGTTTGATAGCGAGCGGTGTTATTCACCAGCGTCTGGACAGTGGAATGTTCAATTACGGATAAATGCACATTTAGTTATGATTAACAAGGACTCAAATCAATACGAGGTAAAAACGAATACGAATTGATAATTTATATCCACTAAGTTCATTTGCATTATCACATCTCTATTAAATTCATGTTTGTGTATGGTGCTTGAGAGTATTTACAGGATTAACAATATAATACTATCTTGCTATAAGGAAAAGTTATAATTTTTCTTTAAAATATATGTTTAACTTTTTTTATAACAGCCATAACTGATATCAACGACTAAAAAAGTAGGAAATTCAAATAAAAACTAAGTCCAAATAGCGTGTTTAGAGATACATTTTTTGAAGTTGATTTTGTTAATATTTTACTCTAAATCTCTATTTCTACGCAGGGAATAACCAGTTTTCTTTTTACATGCAAGTTTCACTTGCGTATAAACGACATGTACTCTTCTTGCTAGAGCATTTTCTCCGGGCAGAAGCACGAGCCCGGGGCCACTACGCGCTCGCCAGTGCCAAGTTCGCCTGCGTCGACGGCCGGGCGCGTCTCCTATTGCCTAGGTGGCTCCAAATTACACATACTGCTCTCACGAGAAATTTGAAACCATTGAATATTTGTAATGGTGAAAAATCCAAACTTCCTACTGGAATTCATACTTTTTCTATGTTTTTGTACAAGTTGATAGCTCAGTAATATAATTCCAGTTCCCTCTGCAGTGACATTCACCGACAGATCCTAGAGTTCGAGTAATACCGAAGACAGATGTTAGACTCTAGTTACATAACGGGGTTGAATTTAGCAACTGTTTAGAGGAAAATTCCAGCTGTCTTAATCAGTAGTTTCCCCTGATTTCTCCGATAAATAGTAGAAAAATGCTGGAGCGTAACCTTAACAAACGAACCATGGAGAGTGCGCGCGATCTTTCCTTCCTCATTCTTGTCCATTTCTCTTCTTTTACACACATACAATTTGAGTTGCTCAAATCAGTGCCCCACTTGACGGCTAACCACACTGGAGCATGAGGTTGGGGCATTGCTACGCTGGGAAATGTACTTGGATATGAAACACTGCAAGCCGAATTGTGTGTTGGAACAATTTAAGGGATGTTTTTTATAATGACACTATGTATATACTAAAATTCACACCTTGTCATAGTAAGTAATTGAGTATCGTACAAGCATAATGCTAATAGTATGGTATCCTTTTTGTACTGTATTTTATTCGGTATTCTATGCTTAGTTATCTGCACAGCCGCTCCAATTGATTGCGCAATTGCCAACATCCTATCACCTTGCAGCCGTTCACACAATCATGCGACATACTGCCCTCACGGCGATCATGCCTCGCTTCTTGGGATCATTATCCAACGCAATCAACTTAATATATTAGCTTCATAAAACCTTTCAATTGAAATTTACTAGAATCAAATCTCATTTGCTAAACATCATACTGTCTCGAATGGTGTCTCGCTCAAACAGCGACGTACGAAGGTTGCCTTTTATGTTTCGGGATTTGGCAACACTGGTGTTGCAGTCTGGCAACTGACAGCTCTATCGTAAAGTTAGATGTTTTGAGGTTATACGTACTCAGAACGTTTTGATATACGAGCGCTATTTGTGTTATTTACAGTAACTTAAAAGATTCATCATGGCCCCAAAATGGAATTAAATTGTGAACATTTTCGTGTGATTATTTTTTACAACTTTCTTTGTGGTGAAAGTAACAGAAAAAACAAAACAAAGATGTATGCGGAGCGGCCAGACACAGGAGTGTCTTGCATGGTTATCAGATTCCGACTGACTGTGGTTTGTTACGAGGGTTGCCTTTTATATTTCAGGATTAGAAAACAAAAAGAAATATTAATCACCGAAAATCACATTATTGTTGTTCAAAATATTCCCCATGAAGATCTATACACTTTTGCATGCGTTTGAACCAATTGTCGAAGCACTTTTGCCACTCTGATTGAGGTACCTCCAAAACACGCATTCTGAATGCAGCAACCGCTTCTTCAGGTGTCAAAAAACGTTGACCTCTCAGTTTGTTTACTACGTACGGGAATAAAAAGAAGTCATTCGGTGCCAAGTCAGGACTATACGGCGGATGACTCATCAAATCGATGTTTTGGGTGCTCAAAAATACAGTTGTTTGAGCCGATGTGTGAGAGCTCGCATTCTCGTGGTGAAGAGTGATCCGTCTTCGGCGGTTGGTTTTCCTGATTTCTTGGAAGACAGCTGGCAAACAAATCGTTGTGTACCACTCAGAATTGACTGTTCTGCGTTGTTCTAGTGGTACGGTTGCGACATGTCCAGTTTTTCCGAAAAAAACAGGCGACCATCTGTTTGGAAGTGCTTCGTGCGCGAACAACTTTTGTTGGATTTTGCTCATCTTGAAATACCCGTACAGTCGACTGCTGTTTACTTTCGGGCTCATACGCGTAAATCCACGATTCATCACCTGTCACGATGTCATAGACGTGTTTCGAAGCACCGCGATCGTATTTTTTGAGCATTTCTTTCAACCAATCGACACGAGCCTTTTTTTTGAGCGATTGACAAATTGTGTGGGATCCAACGCGAACAAATTTTTTTGACAGTCAAATGTTAATGCAATATTGAATGTATGCTGGTCCCACTAATGCCTAAGGTTGTCTCAATCTCACGATAGGTCACATGACGATCTTTCAATATCAGTTCACGCACAGCATCAATGGTTTTCGGAACAACTGATTTTGGACGACCTTCGCGAAATTCGTCTTGGAGTGAACTACGACCACGATTGAATTCACCATACCATCGATAAACACTGGTCCTTGATGGAGCTTCATCGCCAAAAATTGAATTAAGTTCATCCATGCAGTGTTGCTGAGTTAATCCACGTCGAATGTTGTAAAAAATAATTGCATGAAAATGTTCTCGATTTAATTCCATTTTTGGGCCAAGATGAATCTTTTAAGTTACTGTAAACAACACAAATAGCTCTCGTATGTCAAAACGTTCTGAGTACGTATAACCTCAAAACATCCAACTTTACGATAGTGCTGTCAGTTGCCAGATTGCAACACCAGTGTTGCCAAAACCCGAAACATAAAAGGCAACCTTCGTATACATTGATACTGTGTATGGATACGTGTAATCTTTTCCAGATCAATGCTTGTGAATGTTGTTTTGTTTTCTTGTTATTATCTAAAATGTATTATGACTTGCTGAGATTTAGTGGAAGCATTAACTGCTTACTCACTTTAAAATCATCTGTTATCCCGAGAAAAAATAATTGAAGCATTAGAGATAGTAGTTCTAAAGTTATGTCACAGCTCAGGGCCTATTTCTGTACAAAATATTCCATAAAAAATTACAAAATTATCTCCGAAAATAAATTTAAACAAAATACGCAATATATTTGTTTTCATTGTAGATATATTTATTCAATAAGTACACCAAGAAGAATTATTAAACAATATTTGAAAAGTTTGCATGTTTGGGGTATACTGTGCCTTAATTTCCTTTGGCAACGCCAAATTGTCATTCTCAAAAGTTTTCAATTCCAAAACCTACTATGGTGTTTTATCAACGTTTTTAAGTTACTATTTACTAGATTTTTTTATTTGAATAATTCATGTAATAATGTATCAACTGCATTATGTTGTCAGGACTCGCTCTGCATACTCAGCTATTTTGTAACTCTATTGCACGCTCTGGACAATAAAGAGTTGGATACGCTCATTATGTTTAACTACCACTCGCAATTCCCCCTCGTGCCGGACATTGTCGATCTCGGCCGAACGCACCTACCGCAAGCCCGCACGTCCCCAAGTGAAGCGGTAACAAAAACTTCAGTGTTACGCCATGTATCTGGCAAGAGCAAACGTGTTCATAGCTGTTTACACATGCAATTACGCATCTCCTGATTAGTCTCATGTCGCCATGTGTGATACATGCACTATGCATACGCTCATTGACATATCACCTTCCAGATGCAACGTTAAAGTGATTAATTCTCAGTATTGTTATATATTGTGTGCTTCAAGTGAACTGATGCCGCCAAGTGCACTTTTATACTCCACATAAGCAGTTCCTACTGCATGAACCAGTGAACTACACGTCTCATATACGTTGATTCACAACCGAATTTTCAATTAATAGATGAGTTCATGTAACTTATTATTTAAACTAAATGTGGATTGCAATTCACCAGTTGTGTTCAATGCTCTCAGTGAACCAGGGGCTCAAATACATTCTTCTAAAATGTAATTTATCATGTATTGAAACATAAACTGTGAGTATGCCCTGAACAGTTATGAAATCACATGTAATGTATTCTAACACACGTGCTACCAACACGTGCACAGTTGCCACAATGTCTGTTTCCGCGGCACTCAATGTCACTGCTGCAATTACTACTAATCAGTCGCGGTAATTCCAACATGCTGGCTGCTACAGCATCATGCAGCACGCGAGCGTACTTCCCAAGTCTTCACGCCACGAGTCCCGCGCGGGCCTACTCTACAAATCTGCGCTGCAGCAGCACGTGATTCTGTTCACGGTTTACATTTTTCTATTTCAGCACTTCTATATCAAGCCATATTGCGCATTTGAACTCATTTAATTTGGTATTAGCAATCATCTCAGTTTTCAAAGGTAATTGCGTATTAACTGTAATTTTTCAATGTTAACCGCAACCAACACAGTTTTCAGCTGTGAATGCCTACGTCTATTGCAATGCCTCAATACTAACTGCAATCAACACAGTTTTCAACTGTAGAAGTCTACTGCAAGTTTTCTAACATTAGTGTAATCATTATTGTAATTAATTGTATAATTTTCTTAGTCTTAATTACATGTTTTTTTCTCTTTAATCACTACAGGCCTACTGAATTCTCCCAAAGGAATAGTGACTCCCTGTGATAGTGATATAGACATTTACAGGGTAAGTGCTCTTGTCGCATTAAACTCGGTGGTCCTCCGAGTTGTTATCAAGGTAAGGGTAGCGGCTGGCTGCTAGTTCATCTTAGCTACCTCAACAGTCCACGTGCCCCGTCAGTCAGCCTCCAACTTTAACAATTGTATAAACAAAATTAACAATAAATTTCTGAATATTCAATGGTCTGGTTTTAGTCACGACAGTCGAATAAATTGGTAATCAGTTCATTAGAACATGACCTCAATTATACGTAACCACTACATGTAACTTTAACAAAGTTTTACAATAGTTTTAAGACACTCAAAGCTGAACGATTAAACAGGGAAACGGCTACTTCAGTTCTCTTTGACAACCTTTTGACTCACGCGAAAACAGCGTCAAAATCATCTCGAAGTCTTCTCGGTTGCCGGGGGCAGCAGCCAAGGTCAAACGTTGAAGGTTTCATTCGTGTCGCTCCCGCGAAGCTGTCGCTGAAATCACTCGCTTTCTCATCCCGTTGCTTTGCATAGGAGGCCGTGTTGTAATTATGTTTTACCACTTTAACTCTTTAAGAATATAAAACCAGATTGATGAGTGTCCGTAATGTACCAGGTATTAAGCCGGATTGGAAAACAGGAAGTAAAATTAAGGCATTAAATTTGAAGAGAAGTAAGATAAGAAATGGATATAAAAAAGAAAGCTGTAAGGAAAAATGTTCCTTATGAAATTGTTATTCTTTTAACATGTTTAAATGTGCACGCTTAAATGCACTAACTTCATCACGCAAAAGCGAGTGATTTTTTTCTTGGTCTTTTATTTGTATCATATGTATTTCGTATACGTTTTAAGTAAAACATTTCAATTTAGAATATTATGAAATTGCTACTGTTATGGTATAAGCAGATAGGGCCGCGGCAGCGGCCCAGCTGCGCACCGTGGCTGGCGGCGCATTGACCAACCAAGCGTCGGGTACAGCAGTGAGAGTTGCTGGGAGGCACCGCCAGGTGGCAGGGCGGCAGCGGCGACGAGGCGGCCCACTGAGCCGGAACGGCGCGAGAAAATGGAGACTCGCTCCACAGCCTCGGGAGGTATAAAGCGGCCGGCGCGAGAGACTAGAGTGACATTCGTCGGATTCGGATTCGTTGATTCGATTCTGGCCGCGACCTTCGCAGGGAGCGGACGCATCTTGGGAGAGCTCCGGTCTACAAAAAGCAAATAGTCCTTTTTTAGGACTCAGAGCAATTGTGTAGCCGCCCTTCTAGGGCAGAAAAGCGATGTCGACGCCCGCGTCGTCTCCCGCGCGGCCGTTCTTCACCCCACACGGGGACGAAAGCGGCGAGCGTGGTAGGGCCGCGGGAAGAGACAGAGCTAGGGGAGCGAAGCGACGCCTTGGCTCCCCCTCAACTGACCGTATATGCAGCAATTCTTCTCCTGCTTCCAGGAGGAAAACCGAGGGCGGAGAGATGCCGGCCACCTCGCCGCGCCACACGCCGCCCGCTGCAGTCACAACGCCACCTCCAGCAGACGCCGCCGCCGTCGCCGCCAGCGCAGGAGAAGAAGAGGACGAAGACGGGTTAATGCTCGTTCAACGCCGCCGACGCCCACCCCCATCTTCCTGTACGGGGTGGCGGATATTTTCGGGCTCCTCGAGGGCTTGAGATCGGCCTGCGGCGACGCCGAAATCACCGCGGAGGTGGCCGGCGACGCCGTCAGAATCCGGTGCGAGTCCCTTGGGGCGCATCGGGATGTTCTCGCCGCCCTGGACGGGAGAGACGTGGAGTACCACACGTACTCCACGGGAAACGCGAGAGTGCTGAGGTATGTCCTGAGGGGCATACCTCTTGAACTCTCGCTACAAAGCCTGCATGACAACCTCGAATTGATCGGTTTTCAGGTGCAGAAATTGGAGCGACTCGTCAGCCAGCGGCCGGGGAGAAGGGGCAGACCGCTGCCTCTCATCATTGCCACGCTGCAGGACACGGAGCGCCACCGGGCGCTCCGCGAGATAAAGAGCATACGTGGGCTCCGCGTGCGCGTGGAGGTGTATCGCCCGCCGCGCGGGCCCACGCAGTGCCACAATTGCCTGGATTTCGGGCACGTGGCACGGAACTGCAAGCGCCGCACGCGCTGCAAGAAGTGCGGGGAACTGCACGACGCCGCGCAGTGCCCGCTGGGTGAAAACCCAGCCGTAGAAGAGCGCAAATGCGCTAATTGCAGCGGCGAACGCCACGGCGCGAAATACAAGGGATGCCCCGAGTATAAGCGCCGTTGTTTCAGGGGAAGCAAGGCTCAGCAGCAGCGGCAGGAGAGGCAGCAGCGGGACCGCCAGCGACGCGCCCGCATCCAAGAAAGAAGAGCGGCCGACGCGCAGTCGGAGGCGTCGCGCTCTCCCTCGCGGGAGCGCGAGCCTTCGCGCCGCCGCAGCCCTACGCCCACGCCGCCACCGCGGCCTCAGCGTTCGCCAAGACGCGAACGCAAACGAGCGCAGCAGAAACAGCGACGCCAGGAGCGGTCGTACGCCGACGCCCTGGACCAACGCCCCCGCCCCACCCGGGAGCGCCAGCCGACGGCCGCCGACGTGGCGCGAGAGGAGCGCGCTGCGCACCTTGAGCGCAGCAGGCGGACGGCGGCGAGCGTCCCTGTTCCCTCCTCCCTGAGCGAGCAGAAGCGCGGGCTACATCAGACGGTGGACGATCTCGCCCTAAACGGGATCGCCCCCGACAGGGTGATGCGAGCGATTATGCGAAACTGTCACCGGATGCAATCCGGCCGAGTGGGCGTCGATCATGCTCAAGTGTGTAATAACAATACTGCTTGAGCATGCACACGACACCGCAGAGGCGGAAGCAACGGGGGAGGAACGCTCGTCCTCACCCGTACCAAATCCCTCCCATCCTTAAATAATGGCTAGCTCCGTTTTTTACAGGAACAGCGGCACCGTTGCATTTTGGAACTGCAACGGCATCTGCTCGCGAGAGAAGCAGTCAGAGCTCCACAGCTTTCTCGCTCGGCACAATATATCTGTAATGATGTTGGGGGAGACATGGCTTAACCCACATCTCTCTTTAAATATTCCAGGATTCTTCTGCTACAGAAACGACAGGGCGGCGCAAGCAGGGAATACGACAGCCGCCAACAGAGGAGGCGGAACCGCCATCTTAATCAGACGCAGCATAAAACATTATGTTACAGCTCTTCCGCAGCTGCAGCACGCCGAGGCCACTGCTGTTGTTCAGACGGAGCGAGGGCCGCTGCGTCTTGTATCTGTCTACGCGCGTCCTGATCGCTCCCCGGATACATGCGCCTTACTAGCTGCAGACATTGCAAAACTAGTAGAGGCTAACACAACACCAACACTTGTGGCTGGCGATTTTAATGCCAAACACACGGCCTGGAGCTCCCGCATTACCTGCCCCCGCGGCCGTAAGCTGCAAGCAACTGCCGATGCAAACGGCTGCGAGATATACGCACCTAATACGCCCACCTACTATCCCTATAAAACGAATTGCAAGCCCGATGTTTTAGATATTGCGCTCTGCAAGAAACTCCACTACCCTCCCACATTAACCACTATCCAAGAACTCTCATCTGATCATTTCCCAGTGATGGCAGATATGAGGCGCGGTGGCCTAACTCTGTCGGCTGCACCCACGACGCAGAGGAGGCGCACGGACTGGAAGAAATTCCAGACGGAGCTGCAGCAGCGCTTACCCGATGCATCTGCCCTGTCAGGACCGAAGCAGATAGAGACTGGAGCAGAAAAATTCGCCGAAGCTGTGACTGACAGCCTCAACGCAGCAGCGGAGAAGCAGCGTTCCTCAAAAAAGGAGCAACCATTAACCCCGTACCTTGTAAATTTAATTTCCAGGAAAAACAGGGCGCGCAGATTGTGGCAGAGCACGCGGCACCCAGCTGATAAGCGGGAGCTAAATCGATTGAAACGCAAAGTAGAAATCGAATTGGCGGATTACAGCAATCAGAAATGGGCTAAATTGTTATCAGGCCTCAAACCTGAGGATAATTCTTTGTGGCGAGTTACTCGCATGCTTTCCAGGAAGCCGATAACGGTGCCGCCGCTTCAAACCAGCACAGGAGAACTCGCGGAATCCAATAAAGAGAAAGCGGAACTCCTAGCTAATGTTTTAGAAACTCAGTTTCAGCCGGTCCAGGAGGCGCCGCCAATACCGCACGTTGTCGAAGTACAACAAACGGTAATGGCGGCCTTGCACGCGCCAGCCGACGAGCCGAGATTCGCAACGGAAGCTGAAGTAAAAGCGGCCATCTCGGAGCTGAAGAGCAGAAAAGCCCCCGGCCCCGACGGCATCACTAACGACGTCCTGAAGCAGCTACCGCAGGAAGCCATAGTGTTTTTGGTCGCACTCTTTAATGCTATATTTGTGTTTCAGCATTTCCCGAGTCAGTGGAAACATGCGCATATTCTAACTTTTCACAAGCAGGGGAAAAATCCTAAAAAGCCCGAGTCTTACAGGCCCATTAGCCTATTAAACACGGCCGGGAAGCTTTGTAAAAACTAATGCAAAACAGAATATTAAAATTTGTTTCAGAGAACGCACTATTAAATAAGGAGCAGTTCGGCTTTCGCGCAGGGCATAGCACAACGCATCAGCTTGTGCGAATCACGGACCACATAAGACGCAACTTCAATGAGCGCCGATTTACAGGTGGAGTTTTCCTCGATGTTGCCAGCGCCTTTGCTAAGGTCTGGCTCGTCGGCCTCCTCTACAAACTCCACTCCATGAACTTTCCTATGTACCTTATACATCTAATCCATTCATACCTCGCGGACAGAACGTTTCAAGTGACGCTTCTGAACGCAAAATCTACCCGCCGCGCCGTAAGGGCCGGAGTGCCGCAAGGGAGCGTGATAGCTCCTACGCTCTTCAGTCTTTACGTGCGTGATATTCCCACCCACCCTCACACAGAGCTCGCCTTGTATGCAGACGATACGGCTGTAATAGCCACGTCCAGAAGTATCGAGCTTCTCCAGAAGTATTTGGATCAGCATTTCTTACAAATCCAGGAGTGGCTGAAACTGTGGCGGGTCAAAGTCAATGTGAGTAAGAGTGCAGCTGTGCTCTTCACACGGAGACTGAGATTCACGCGGCCGAGGCCACTCGCGCTATGCGGAGACGCGATTAATTGGACAAAAAATGTCAAATATTTAGGAGTAACGTTAGACAGCTCCTTGACATTTCCAATGCACATAGAAAACGTGCGACAGAAAGCGCGGCAGACCCGAGGCAGATTGCGAAGCTTGTTTCACAAGCGGAGCAAACTGTCAACGGCAGACTGCCTCACGCTTTATAAAGCAATAATTAGGCCGCAAATAGACTACGCATGCCCGAGTTGGGCAATTGCAGCAACTTCACATTTGAACAAACTGCAAGTAGTTCAAAACGAGTGTCTCAGGGCCGCCCTCTGCGCCCCTAGATTTGCTCGTATAGAAACCTTACATCGCGAAACTTCAATGCCACTGCTAATAATTCACATTAAAAATATAGTTAAAAACTTTTTGAAAAAGCGGCTGACTCGGAAAATGATTTGATTTCCGCGGTCGCCTTATACGAACCCGATCAAAGCGCGAAGTATAAGCGACCGAAACACTTTCTGGAGTAAGAGCAATCTGAAACAGAGAGGTGGGACTGAAGCATAAACAACATAGTATTAAAACACACGCAATGCGCGCGCCGGTAGGCTAAAGTCGTTTCTGACCTTTGTTTTTCTTTTTATGTTACAGGATAGGCCATAGATGCCCGTAAGGGTAGGAATGGTCACACCGCGGTGGCGTGAACGCGCATTGCACTTTTAGTGCGTTCACAAAACTGCACAAAGTTGAGAGGCTAGAGTGACAGTCCCGCCGCTGCGCAACGCGAACGGCGACAACGTGGAGGCGAACGAGGAGAAAGCGGAGCTTTCCGCTGACTCCCTCGAAACGCAATTCCAGCCGGTAGAGGAGCACCCGCCTGCGGAGCACGTCGAAAGCGTGCATTGCACGGTAGCAGCGGCCCTGCACGCCCCCGCCGACGAGCAGGAGCTTACGGACGTCACCGAAGTAACCGACGCCATCGCAGCCCTACGGAGTGGAAAAGCCCCAGGACCAGACGGGATCAGAAACGGAGTTCTTAAAAAGCTCCCGCAAAGTGCCATAAACTACATTGTGTGCTTGTTTAACGCAATTTTCATCTTTCAGCTATTTCCGGCGCAATGGAAACACGCGCACGTGCTAAACTTTCCCAAACCCGGAAAGAATAAGAGTTTGCCGCAGTCGTACAGACCAATCAGTCTTCTTAACACGCTCGGCAAACTCTTTGAGAAAATTCTCCTTAAAGCACGGCTTAATTAATAATGAGCAATTTGGTTTTAGGGCGCACCACCCACCAGCTAGTGCGCAGAGTTGACAGAATTCGGCGCAACTTTAACGAGCGGCGATTCACAGGCGGAGTCTTCCTGGACGTCGCCAGCGCCTTTGATAAGGTCTGGCACGATGGCCTCCTCGCTAAACTCATCGAAGCCAACTTCCCCTCCTATATTGTACACCTAGTTCACTCCTCCCTCGCGAACAGATCGTTCCAAGTGACGGTTCTGCACGCAAAATCTACCACCCGCCGCATACGGGCGGGCGTGCCTCAGGGGAGCATCTCCCCTGTGCTCTACTGCCTGTACGTGCGCGATATGCCAACCTCGATCCAAACCGAGCTCGCCCTGTATGCAGACGACACTGCAGTAATTGCCACGTCCAAAAGAATCGATTTGCTTGTTAAATATTTGGATGAACATTTGTTACAAATCCAGGAGTGGCTGCAGCGCTGGCGTATCAAAGTCAACGTGGAAAAGAGCACGGCAGTGCTCTTCACACGCAGATACAAATACGAGCAGCCGCGGCCGCTCGCGCTATGCAATTCTAACATTGAATGGTGCGCCAGCACAAAGTACCTCGGCATCACGCTCGATCGCGCTTTAACTTTCCGCGAGCACGCGGACGCGGTCTCTAGCAAAGCCTGGCAACGCCTGGGCATGTTGCGAAGCTTATTACATAAGCGAAGCAAACTGTCCACAGCGAATGCTCTGCTTATATATAAAGCCATGATTAGGCCCATTACGGACTACGCCTGCCCAAGTTGGGGAATAGCGGCGCACGCACACTTAAACAAGTTGCAAATAGTTCAAAATACGTGCCTTCGTAGAATACTGTGCGCGCCAATGTATATTAGAATAACAGATTTACACTCTGCATTAAAGCTACCGCTCCTCGAAGAGCACTTTAAAAATTTAGCTAAAAATTTCTTTTCAAAAATTAATGCGTCAAATAATGACATAATAAATTTCTTTGTACGAGCCGGATCCCACGGCCACGTACAAGCGCCCGAGAGATATGCTACAATAGGCGAGACGCCAATACTTGGATGAAAATTGCGGTAAACAACGCCAAATGCGCGCCGAACCATTTTTCTATTGTCTTTCCTGACCTTGTTCTTTTTCTCTTTTTACAGATCAGCCATAGATGTCCGAAAGGATAGGGATGGCTACACAGCGGGGAAGTGTGGCGGCATTGCACTACTGCGGCCACACGGAACTGCGCTGCAAAGCACTGGGCTAGAGTGACAGTTCCGAGATAGTGCTGAGTGTGAGCCCTGAGAGCGAGTTAGTGCCAAGTGTTGTTAGGCTGTTAGAGATGTTGTAAGGCGATTCTCCGGGTGATTGATTTATTGTGCTTGTGAAGAGGCAACTACTGGTAAACGGCGGACTTTGATTTATGTTTATGCTCTTGGATTTTCTAATAAAGCGACATTGTTATTACGAACTTTTCCCTTAATTTTGGCCTGAATATACAACAGTTACCTCTTTCGATCTTTTAAGATGTCCTTTCTGTAACGTTATAGTCGCTGCTGGTGACGCTCTGGGAACACGTTCTTCGGGCTGGTCAAACGTAAAACTCCTTTCTTCTCGGCAATTTGCGGCTTCTCTGAAAGGAAATTTTGGGTTGGCCGGTTCACTGAAGCGGATGTTCACTGAAGAAGAAACTAATTCCAACAGCATTATTTTATTTTGTAAAATATTCGTGAAATGGAGAGAGAATATACGTATATGAAATGAACAGCGTTAAAATGAAAGAACATGTAACGCCTCTTTTTCATAACGTATTTTCTTCTTTGGAGACTTTTTATTTTCTCTTTTTTGATTTTCTTGTTCTATCTTGGATTTAATACCACAACTTCCACTTACCTTATTAAAACGTTAGTGGATATTGTACATTCAAAAATAATATTGGTACAAATTCTTAGCTGGAGCTCGAAGCATATACGTGTTTGAGCTGGCACGTGGATGTAAGTTACCTACGCGTGTTGCCCCGGCGTGTGCATCGCTGCCATTCTGGGCCGCTTCTTTACGTGAGAGCCGCTGAAGGCGAATTATCCCCGCGGAGGCGAATCCGGAAGTAACAAATCCCTATAAACGGAACGAGGTTTAGTTTATAAACTATTTCCAATTTTTGCAATTCGAAAGTGGGAAGGGTTCTCTGATGCCCTACAACCGAAGACTGCGAATTAATAATTTTGCAACAATTAAGTTTTATAAATAATTCCGAAATGTGCGCTATTTATGACGGAAAGTGTCCCCAATTTGTTCTGAATTGAACATTGCAAAATAAAAATTTTGACAAGAGATGCAAATGTATTGCTGAACGTCGTCTACTATATTATTTCAGTAGTACAGATACCTTTCCCGGATTTCACACGCCACCAATCTTTATAAATGTGGCCTGTAAACAAAAAAGATTTGTTGAAAAAATTGCATCTATAAGAAAATATTCACAGCAAGTACAATGCACTCCTCCAGGCAGCAGTGTTAAAACGTATTTAGTCAAATAATTCGTAAACGAATCGCTCAAGGGCCGTAATGTTTAGAATTTCGAGACCTCGAGGACAAGTTGGATGAGAATTCGGTTACATTTCGCTCGCATCTCAATACTGCCCCACATGTTCAGTGACGTGCAGATTCTGCAACTCCATGTGAAATTAAACTAGTTATTGATATGGGAGGTGATTGCACGTTTGTACCTCTCACTTCAGTAATGAAGTTAAATAATATTCCAAGGAGTAGGGTTATACTTGCCAATTCCTGTATTTTTGAATGAACAACTTTACGTAGGTTTTTTTAAAACTAAAAA
The DNA here is from genome assembly GCA_038098605.1 of Gryllus longicercus. Classification (NCBI taxonomy): domain Eukaryota; kingdom Metazoa; phylum Arthropoda; class Insecta; order Orthoptera; family Gryllidae; genus Gryllus; species Gryllus longicercus. Next base: position 602,199 of record JAZDUA010000391.1, on the reverse strand, counting down.
GCTTTTCTAATGTTTTGTGACTATCAAGGAAAGTGAAAAGCTACGTGTCAAGCACGATTGTTTAATTACTTTAAAGGTTTTTAAGGAATTGCTGTGAGTTGTTCCAAGAAAATCTGTCAATGACACTGAATAATCCTTTATTCAAATTTTTTTCTGGTATTAATTTTATTATTTATTTTTATTTCATATTATATACGTTCATTGGAAGTTACCTTAATACATTTTTTAAGCAAATAAATACGTTTCGTTAGTAACTTTCCAGCTTAATATGGAAATCAAAGGATAAAAGTGATGTTGAACATGCGAGAGTTCTCGCGCGGGTACGCAAGTTTAGAAATGCTAAAATGATATAAATTTGTTCTTTGTTGAAATGGTGTTTTCTTGAAATGGTTCCCCAAATGATTAAACAAATTACACATTGCAGACATTCTTCACTGTCCAGTATTACTTCGTAAATACTGTACTATTCGTGAAGCCTAGTGATAAATATTTCTCATATCTTCACATTTTCACCTTCTAAATTGAAACCCTGGTGTCTTCATTTCTATCACTAATCAGGAACCGCTTCATTCTCGTGACAAGTTTGCCTCACGATTTACGAAAGACTAAGAAGTTGTTACACGAGACAAAGCTTGCTCTGCGCGCGCTACTTTAGATCGCAGAATGCAATAATATAAGATAACGAGTGTAGAGGAGAGAATCTCAGCTGAACGACGACCTGTTTGTTCCGAAGAAATCGATCGAAAATTTTCCTTCTGAGAAATTATTTTTTTCCTTTGGTATTTTCCTTTAAGCGCATACGATTTTGTGTTTTCAGGAAAATATGCCGCCTCTCTTTCAAGGCCTTCGCCCCCCCCCCCCCGAGGGTCACGCCCCACAGTTTGAGAACCACTAATTTAGTGCCCCTTCACATCGCAGCGCGCTTCGTAGCAGAGCGTTGGTTTAAATGGAGACCTTCCCACGTGCGGCGGCGTTCGGTGGCGGACTCTCGCTACGCGAAGCGGAGGAGGGAGTACGCCCCACCGCTAGCAGAACACAGCTTTAAATGGTAGGCTTCCCACTGTGACGCCGGTCGCGGAGTTTTACCTGCTCGGCCCCTTTGTTCGTCGTCGCCGGAGGGTCGGCGAAACCTGCAGAACCCACCCGCTTCCACGGCGGGCGGCGGTGCGGCCTCGGCTGCAGCGTTGGCGCCGCGTTTCCGACGCTCTGCTGCTTGACGGAAGCGCGCCGCCGTGGCGACGTGGAAAGGCGATCTTAGGCATTAGTGTTGACCCGACACGAACAGACAGATTTGTCATCAATCGATTTTTTTGGCAGCAAGAACATACAAAAATGGATTCTAGCTACACGACGTGTTAGAGTATTTTTTCTAAATTTACCAACAGGATTTATCCACTTTTTGTTACCAGAGCCAAGCAATAAGCTTTTCCGGAGGAAATTCTCCGTTTTCCGGCGAACGATTACATAACTTTCTCCTCTTACGAAGTTCCTTCGCAAGGTGACAAAGTAATAATAAGAGTATCTTGCATATTAAACACGTACAATATTTATAAGTATTGTGTTTCTGGAAGGATTAGTTACACTTTAGTGTACTGTATATTTTGTATACAAAGCAGCTCATTTCCACTAAAATATCCTTTGAATCGTACTGTTCCGTCCACTACACAAAGCCCTCGCGCACAGACGGGTCGTCGCTCCCTCCCTCCGGAGGCGGCCGCTCCCGCCGCGTGCGCCCGGCGCCCCCACCGCTGGCCGTCCTCACCGCCGGCCACCCCCACCCCCGCCGCCACCCACGCTTTCCCCGAAGGGAAACTTTAGAAATGGCACGTACACTTGTCCCCGCGTCAGACTTGCTAGAACCACCGCGAGAGGCACACAGGCCACACCGGTCCAGCGCCTTTTCGTTGAGCTGTCTTCGTGCTCATGATCAAAGTTCATAGTGTAACGTTTCTCGATGGCGAATTAAAACACACTCTGGTACAATTTTAACAAAAACGTTTATTTTGTTAACAATGCTACACTAAAAATACTTGATTTATTTACAGATAGGTTACACAGCCTTTGTGTTTTTCACTTGATAATTTTCCTTACACACGACTCTGTTCTCTTGATTATTTATTTACACAGTTCACTTCTTCTACACTATCGCACAGTCCGATGCACTGTCCACGGTACACTGTGCAGACCTGGGTCCACTGCAGTGCTGTTCACCTACTGCACCACCGTTCACCGCAATGCACACTAAAAAGCTCAGCTTCCACTTCAGACAGACTACTGCATACTCACACTGACGGACTCAATGCTTACTCACTGACTACATACGCTGACTGCTACTACTTGCGGCCGCCGGCAGCGGTAAATTTATACCTGGCCGGCTCGTCTCGAGCCATCGGGAACGTGCGCCACACCTCTACGCGACTCGCGGACTGTGTGGGATGCCTTCATTCCCGCTTCGCCCGGGAGAGAAGCACTGCTGAGGTCCACGCCTGCCGCAGCGACCTGGCATAAGGTATTCGGCAACGCCGTGTACTTATGGAAGTGTGGTGCGTGGCTCGACCAACCTTCACGACGTCACCTTCACGGTGATGAGTTCTCATCTATAGAAGTAATGTACAATCCAGTCATTTTGTATAATTTATTTCATTTCTGTATAATCAATATATTTAATTAGTCTGTCACATGTCATGCAACCAACGTGAAGTAGACATTTAGTACTAATAAATAGTATGCAATTCTTTTAATTATGTCAACCTCCACCCCCTCCCTTAACCAGCGCTCTCCCTCCCCCCCTTGGGCACCACACGGCCTGGTGTGGTACAATGTACAATTTACTTTGTATAGAGAAGGGCCTTTCAGTCCGCTCAAGCACACCCTCCCCCGTTCAAGGTCTCCCTTCTCTTTACACGTACTGACGCAGTGAACGTGCTACACATGCTTGATTTAACTTGAATAGTTGCAATGGAAACCTACATGACAAACATTGTGAATGATGGAAGAGATAGTAAAATTAAGGGATTTGAATATAACTTAAGGTAACTAAGTTGTCATGATGTGACTGGGCAAAGGGAAATCAGATAATAATAGTAAAAATAGCGTGACTGCAGAGGAAATTAGAATACCTGTTTTCTGATACCGGTGGGGATATGGCACTAGAAAAATCATATAAAATGATATGGCCTAATGAAAACGCAATCTTTTCCAGATTCACCCTCCGGTGCTACTCCTGGGTTAGGCAGACCCACTCACATGCAGTCATTATTTTTTGCCATTACTGCAATGTTGCCATTACTGCACGATCCCAATTGGTCTTGTAGCTTCCTATCTTAGTTCTTACAGTGTTTTGACACAGTGATTTGTATTCATATTGTTGTGGTACTCCGTCTCAGCAGTAATTTTGATTGTTACGGGCTTCGTGGTCCCAATGTAGCAACCGTGTGACATGCTCTTTCTAATCAATAAAGCTAACAAATAAATAGGTTCTATGAAAAGTTGACGTAATACGACGAAGAACGACGTAGCAAGAACTACAAAACATTGGCCGCTTGATTTGTTCTTTTGTATTTTAAATGTTGCTGCTAACAACAGCCTTATTATATACAAATTAAATAAGACGCCTATAAGAAGGCGACCTTTTCTCAAGGCTCTAGGGAAAGTACTGATCAGATATCATTTAGTGAAAATAATTCAAATAAAGCGTATCTCGCCAACCTTAGGAAATCGAGTTCGAGGAATGTTGAGTAACGAAGAACCTGAGAAACAAGATGTTGGCCAGGATGGACGACCTCAAAACTAGGTGCTATTTATGCAAGGATAGTAAGTCGCAATTTCCGTACGTGAAGTGACACAACTATTTTTATTATTGAGACTGCGCGACAATTTTATTTGTAAAGGTGGCAATTAGCTAATTAGCTTAGTATTTAGCTTTCTATTTATGGCACTGTATTAAAAGGTTATCCGAAATTATGTACATTAAGTGCATTTGTCTTCCTATTATATTAATTTCTAGCCAATAAAGTGATTGGAAGCAGTTGTGGGTCCGCCAGCCGCAGTAGCCACGAAGACGAGTGCCAGGCCTCGAAGTGCCGTCGTCGGCAAGGAACTGCGCGACTGCTACCCGCGCGCGGGGCCTCCCCCGATTGGGGGGGGGGGGCATCGCTGCGTGCACAGGCGCCTGCACGATGCGTGTCTGACGTCACTTAGCCACCGCCGCCGCCAGCCCCGCCCCCTGGCTGCGCATATCGATCACACACTTAACACGCACTATTACAGCCGGGCCGCTCATCGGCAATCGTAAGGTTGACATGTAAAGGGGGTTGAGCGAGAAGCGACCGTGCAGTGAAAATTACGATATCATCAATGCCATGGTTATTGAGCCAGCAGCGTACCGCAAGCACTTTAAGTATTTACTTTAGTTTTAATAACTTCTCTAAACAGCGTAAGCTATCGACCGGAGGCGCCTCTCACTTGTCAACACCCCAAGGAGAAGAATCCTTGCCGAGAGCAACCGCCGCTTCCGGGAGCAGAACAAGCTACTTCTGGAGGAGGCGCGGCTCCAGCCGTTACCGCCCTCAGACCCGGAGAAGTCAGACGAAGAGATGGCAGATGCACCACCTGCGGGAACCTCCAACGCCAGCGATGAGGTATCCAAACAAGCGCACCGCAACCTCCGACGCTCTCTTGACTCCTCGCGCGACTCCTCGCCCGACCAACCTTCCAAAGTTTTCTTGACGGATGACGACTTCCGTTTGGTTACAAAAGGAGCCAAACCCCAACCTCCACACGAAAGCTAACCTGTCGAATCCCTGAACCCCTTTAACTCTCTCTCCCAATTGGACCCCCAGCAATCTGACTTCGGAACCTCTGAAGAACCAAACATAACTAATGAACCATTACCTGATCAATCATCCTCCCCACAAACGACAAATCCAAAACCAAACAACAAAGGACGAATCGCACTTTTCAGAATTGACTTGACGACAATCCTTGACCGAACAGAAATGATCAAGGAATTGAAGACTAACTGTAATAACCGCCTGACAGCCAGGTGTACGCGGACAGAATTGGTAATTCAACTAATGACTGTGATTGCCCACGGGAAGGTAAGGGACCGCCTGGACCAGATCTCTAGAGACCCCGGACTAATTCTTCTCCGCCATTTCTTACCACTTCAACCGAGCTAGAGACGAACAAAGAGACAAATTTGTAATCAAAGGACTCCCGCCAAATACGACTTGATTGCCATCAAAATCAACTTGTCTGCCTTTAAAATTACTTCACACCACATCACTGAGATGCAACGACGAGACGCCGACGGGACATTGACACCAATAGGCAATGATAGATATTAAAAAAGTATTAAGATACATTGACTACTTTAGAGTGATCATTGAAGACTACAAGATCACAGATAGAATACCCCAGTGCAGAAATTGCCAAACACTTTACCACACAAAGGCCCATTGTAGGAGACAAGCGACTTGCGCCCTCTGCGCTGGTTCGCATCCAACTGAAGACTGTCCCTCCCACACATCTGACAAACCATTCACCCCAAAATGCATCAACTGCTCCCTAAACCACCCTGCCTACGACCCACAATGTCCCTTCACAGTGAAAGCTAGAGAAGAACGACAAGCACAGATGACCAAATCATTAAGCCATCCACACCCAACCTACTCACTCCAAAACTTTCCCCACCTAAGACCCCAAAACCAAAACTTACGCCTCTGCCGCCAACTCTGCCCAACCTAACTCAAACCCAACAACCCACAACCCAACAACAAACTACACAGTCAAATACACAAGACATAAGGGACCTCCCCTCCCGAGATAATCGTCAACTTAAAACCCCTCCACGATATCCTCAAAGGCCTAGAAGACATCATCACTAAACTCATTACAGCAGGATTCAAATTAGTTGAAATCCTCAACTAATGGCTCCCCCTCCCAAATTTTTAACCCTATCCTCGTGGAACGCGCGAGACGTCATAAACCAGAAAAAAACCATACTCACCCAATTTCTGAAAGATTACTCCATCGGGATACTATTCTTACGAGACGTGGCTGACACCCGACAGATCCTTTTCCATCCCTAACTACACCACAACAATAACTGACCGAACCTCATCCGCTGGAGGCGGTACGGCAATCCTCATCCAACGATCCATCCCACACACCTCTTACCAACTCCCTCCCACATCCGTCCTAGAATGCACTGCAGTCGCTATTGGAACATCCACATCTCAATCTGATATTCTGTTACAAAGCCACCCACACACCGATCCCCGACTTTGACCTAAACACCCTTAAAAACCTCATTATCGCAGGCGAATTCAACAGTAAATCGACCTCATGGGGCATGTCTAGTAACGGGACCGGCTTACGACTAGTACATTTCATAGACACAAACCCCCAAATCCAAATAACTGCCTACTGAAGCTACCAACCTTGTTCGACATATTCCCCACTATATTCTGGATATTATCCTCCATTCCCCCCAAATACTACTAACCATTCCCCACCCAAAATACGACCTGTACGACTTATCTGACCACCTCCCAATACTTTTCACCATCTTCTCAACCCCCAACTACATGCTTCCTATACCCCCATCAATACCAAAAACCGACTGGAAAAAATGTAAACACATACTGCCTAAGAAAATACACGTTCCCTGTTATCCTGACCACCCAATCCATACACAACTCCATAGATCACCTTACCGACCACATAAAACAAACATATCGGAAAAACAACATCCTACTCCAGAAATACACACTCCACCCTCCCTGACGAAATCCTTATGATCATACGACATAAACGACGAATTCAACGACCATACTACAAATACAAACGAGACGACGACAAACAAGAACTAAAAAGATCGCAAAAAAACAATGCACAACCTACGTAAACACTACGAGACACATAAGTATTACGGCTTACAATCTGGCAAAAGCAGCCCCAATAATATCCACAGTCATAAAAGCAATCAGGAACCATCCCACTCCAATTTCCCCTATCCTAACCACCAACAATACCTTAACCTTTTACCCTCAAACCATCACCAATACCGTCGCCCAATCCCTGGCCGAACGCTTCCTTCCCTCCAACATCCCAATCCCAGACAGTGTTCTTTGAAATTTAGTTGAAACTCCACCTCTACCACCCGACCAACAACAGACCTGGACGGCGAACGACGCAGGAGTTAAACAGATACTTAAGACGATAGACCACATCCACAAAATTACTGTCAAAGCAACCAGGATCACCAACACCTTATATCCCATCCTCATCAATCCCCACATACCCACCAAGAGGAATATCCAAACTTACAACTCCTATATCCGTCCCATCCTAACACATGCCCACCCCACTTGGTTCTCTACATCCCACACCAACCGCACCCAACTAACTCGCGTTGAAAACCACAACATCTGCCTCATCTTCCGCCCACCCATATACACCATTTACAACTCCATACGACACCAAAACAAAATACCTCACATCCTTACACACCTCCACAACTCTGCAATAGCCCAAATCAAAAAATACAATCCTCTATTCCGAAACCTAATCCTTCCTCACCACCACATGCACAGAAACACACCCGACACACACGGAAAAAGCATTCCTCAACATCCCCCAACTTCCTCCTCCTATTACCTAAGCCAGAGGGCAAAGACAAACAACGACAATTAAACCGACGACGAATTGACAGAATGACTGACACGTGTACATGTCGTCGAGAACAAAAATTCCGCCGCCTCCTCTCACTAAAACCTTGTTCACCTCTTCCCTCTCACCCCAACCTATCCCTTCCCATCCCGGTCCTGCCCCTTCACTCGCCCGTCATCCACAACCTTAATAAAACAACCCCTCTCTCCATAGATAAATTAACCCTTCCGCCAACAACCCAGACTTCCGATCCCCGCCCTGTACGGAGGAGAGTCAAAAAATCCCAAACAACAACCCACTGGAAGCCCACTGTTTGAAGAGACCCCGCAAGGGGTCAGGCGAACACGATTTTTACACCAAATGACACGTTGTAAAGGGGGTGGGACGGGAAGCAGGAGGCTAGGGGTAACAGAAGGCAGGCAAGGTTTTGCTAGAGACCAAACGCAGACGCCTGGAAATGCAGAAATATTTGCTGTTATATTTGAAATAATTCAGGATTTGTACAATATTTACACTTCTATTATCGTTGTTACTATTATTACTCTTGAGGTGAATGCTGATGGTACAATAAAGTAATGGAATTTTAGCGAATAAATTATACTATATTGCACTTTTCTCATGTTTCGAAGATCCTTCTAAATTATTTTGCAGTTTTGTGTTCTCAATGATGAAACAGGGAGAGACGGAGCGAGAGGGACGGAGGGCGAGATGGAGAGAGAAGCGAAGAAAGAGACGGAGCGAAAGAAAGGGAGAGAGTGAGACCATGAGGGACGGAGGGAGAAAGGGAGAGGGAAGGAGAAAGAGAGAGATGGAGGGAAGGACAACGTCTGCTGGGTCCCTGTAGTATCATATATAATAATATTTTCACGCGTCGTTCACATTCGATCAATTCAGAATACAAGGTTTCAAATTCGAGAGATGAATTTACATGCATCGATATCCATGCTGAGCAAGCTCTTTTTTTATTTATTTGACTTTTGTAAAACATTTATTTTGTCATTAATTCCAGATAGTAATAATCGCTTAGTAGTAACTTGAGTCGCAATTGAGCCACAACCTGGGCAAAAGTACTTCACCTCTCTTTTGGTTTTCTTTAAAGCGAAGATTTTGATTTTACTAGATGTCAGTTTAGTACATTTAGGCTGAAATATGCCATTACACAAATAGCAGCTCATGAAATCAGCATTTCCCTATTAATTTCGCAATGTGGCATTAAGAGAGCACTTCTTACAAGCAGCCATAATTAAGTTCATATTTGAATTTTTGATTGATTCACAATATAGTCGGAAGAAGTCGCTCGCCTTTCACCAAGGAGACCTGGGTTCGATTCTCGTCGAATCCAGAACAATTTCATGTGAAATTTGTTCGAACAAAACCAGTTGGCGGTTTCAGTCCTTGGGCTAGTCCAACTCCTGCTTAAGAGTCCTAAACCCTACACCAATCCTAATTCCTTCTCAATTTCTGACCGCTGGGTAGTGACACAGGATCGCATAGTAGGGGGCACATATGAAAATGCTACCTGGTGGACCTCTTGTCAACTGACTGCGACAAGACGTCACGGATATTACATTGTAATAACAAATGGAGGATTACTCCCGCGCAATTGTTTATGGAGGATTCCTCCGAAAACGCTCAACGCCCCTGTTCGGGACTCAATTTAGAATGTCTCGTCACATAGTATATATTCCATGCATACGACTAAGCTTAGCAATCTACCCGCGCATCTTGGGGATAATTTTTAATGAATTAACAAACAATATTGAGACGCAGTATTCATCATCAGCCGTGCCGTCCTGATGGGCCAGTTGACTGTGTGCGCCTCAGCAACTTCCCGTTCTCACAATCTCCAAGCACGCGCCGGAAATCTATGTCCGCGCGTGGGCGACTACCGTTCAAGAGCGGCGCCGCCAGGGTGGTTCACGTGCTTAACAGCACCACCCACAGGGGGCGCGCCGTTCACGGCCCTCCCTCGAATTTGCAACCATCGGCACTCCCGAGTGACGTCATTGTCTTGGCCGCTGATTAGAAGGAAATGCAATCATGGAAACTAAGCAATGACGACATTATCCTCCAATCTGCGTCCGCAAATACTCGTTCGCACATATTACAGCGGAAGAGCCCTTAATATTTGTCTCCGGAGGCGTCGTGGTCGACACCTGACGCCCTGAGGGCGGCCCCGTACGCACCCCAGGGCGTTGCTTAGTTCGCGTTGCGCGCAGTCTGATTTCGGTAGACAATATGGGTCAAATACGCACGTTTTCTGATGCTTTAATGTATCTTTGGCTTATTTCTCATTCGTTACATTCAGTATGAGTGTAATCGAGTGCAAACATGCCTGGGGTGATGCCATACTTAATTGCTTATAATGCAGTTTTTAAAAAAAATTAGTGTGTTTTATTATAAATTGCCGTCTCTTAATAACACAATAATTTATTGTGAAGTCATTTAATTCATCTGTTTGTATAACTGAAATTGCTGTTCAGTCAATACTTAATTGCGTATTATGCAATTCTTAACTAAATGTGATGTATTGTGACGTCATGGATACTCACAGCGAACACAGACACGAGCTTTCATATAACAAATATTTATTTACAAGGAAAACACAACAAATATTTACAATGAATTTACACTTTACACTTACACATTAGCTCTGATAGACCTGCTATCCCCAGGATCGAGGGAGCGATCCCAACCCCATTGATGATTGGTTTCAATTGTGGCATTCGCCACTCCTACCTCTGAACCACGCACAAAGCCAAGCTTTCGGGAAAAATCCGGCGCATGTCGAAATTCGCAAAATTTGACAGGTCACGGGTCGTTAAATCATTACATCTTTTTGGACAAAAAATAACTGCCCATATCTCAAAATCTATGCACAATATTTCATTTTTTGTGCTTTATACTCGTTTAGAATTTCACATAGTTTCAAAAAATGCCATTATTTGCCACATTCGGGCGTAAAATATTCCCTCTAGAGTTTATAAAATAAAACGTCGTTTGAAGAGATATCAAAAATGTTGAATATTATATGTTGAATTTGATATGTTGAATTATATTTAGATGTTCTGCATCGGTAAAAAATGTTTAAATTTCGGTATCAAATAGTTCTTAATTAGAACACGATTTTTGTGTATATAGATTTTTGTTTCTTGCGTTTTTCTTGTGTGGGTATGCTAACTTAACGTGAAGTTAGCGTACCCACCTTTAGTGTTGAATATTTTGATGTTGTGCATCGGTAGAAAATTTTTAAATTTGGGTATAAATTGGTCCTTAATTGGAACAAAATTCTGGAATACAGTTTTTTAATTTTGTGATAAGTGGGTATGCTAACTTTACGGACATGCGAACAAACTGTCGATAAAGTTTGCTTCCCTTTTTACTTTCCCGAATACATACGAATATACGGAGTAATATACGTAGTATAGGGGTAGCTATGTAATGTGGCGCGAATAAAAGGTGGACATTCGACAGATAAAAAATTCATTGCCGGGCCATAAAAACGAAAAAGTGGATAAATCCAGTTGCTAAATTAAGAAAAAAAAGTCTCTAATATGTGGTGTAGCCAGAATAAAAACGGGTTCTTGATACCGAAAACCAATTGACGGCCGAACGACCGTCTGTCCCTCCCACAGTAGGCTTTTTCCAAATTGAAGTAACCCCTCTCCACCTGGCTCGAGTCGAAGCTTTGAGATTTTGAAAAACATTCTTTAAAATTTGGGGGTACATTACATAAAGACCCCGAACATTTTCACGGTTAACTCTGAATTTTCGAAAATTGCAAAAGATTGAATTTTTTCGGGGTCTTCCTACGACTACAAAATTGAGAGGTTTATCATTCAAATAAAATTTGTTTTCCATAGCGAGTTCTTTCATGAAGGTCATGTAAATTTTTTAAAACACTTTTAGTGGTTTTTGCGTGCAACATGTGCAATTTAAAAAATAACAAAAACAAGATTTTCTCAAAAACGGCTGCAAATTTTTTCTTTAAATTTTTGGTAAGGATAGTGCTATAAGTACTCTGTGAGGTGACATAAACGTCATATTTCTCTATTTTTTGGTTTTGAAAATGTCCTAAGGGCTTGATGTAAATTACTTCCCGAAATCAAAATACTGGTTTTAAATTTCAGAGGCCGAGACATAAGCTAGATGGATTGGCGAGTATGAATTTTGGAGAAAATCGATTGAAGGGTTTAACCGCTAGCGTTGTTCACAGACGGACAGACATACGATTTGCCGTCAATCGAGTTTTCGCTATCAAGAACCCACAAACCTTGGATTCTGGCTACACTATGTGTTAAGATGATTCCCCCCCCCCCCTACATTTAGGAACTGGATTTTTCAAATTTTTTGTTACCAGGGTCCTGTAATAAGAGATTTCTGCCAATAATTCGACGTTTTCTCGCAAGCATAACATACTCTGCGTAAGTGGTACATAGCATAACATCTCTACTGCGTAACTGGTAAAAAGAAATTAACTAGTGTTACCAATGAATGGCACAGACTTTCCCGTATTAGTTTTATATTTCCTTTCTCTCGGCTAGCTACTCGGACTTACCACATAATCTTGCCAGCTGCCATGCTAATTGTTCAAAAAAATAAAAGAATAGACCAATATGGCGTTTATGTCGTCTGATAGAGTACATTTAGCACTCTCCCTACGAAAAGTTTAAAGAAAAAATTTTGAGCCGCTTATTGAAAACTAATGCATTTCAATGAACATGAGATTTGTGACAACGAACATGATATTTTTATTCTATTAATATTCATATTAGCAGCTATTTGTTCATATTATTATATTTATGAGTCCATGTGCTTTAAATAATATCAGACAATATCTCGAAATACGGCCAGTTTATTTCTAATTTAGCGTGTACGAAATAACACCAATGGCCAATCTCAGAGGCTGTATTCAATTAGATTTAATTTCTCTAGTATGTTACCTCTTTCAGTCCTATACACAACCAAGCTATAGTCTATTTTTGACCTCACGACTGCACGATATGTATTTCGTATTATATAATCGTTAACATTTTCAAAGAATTTTGTAAATATTTATATAAGTGTCAATAGTGTAATATCCTAGACACGTTGTGTGTACAGGTATTTCAATAAAAAAACCATAATTAATTATAATAAGATATTATTTTAATAAATGAAGCATTTGAAAATATGTAATGCCGTTCCTTCCGAAGCCCTTTCTTTCCATTCCATTAGCCTTTCAACATCTTATACCTACTATCCAATTATTCTGTCAGGAAGAATGTATCCTTTCAATAACTTGGCTTTAAAAAGTTGCAAAGAGGGTGTATTTCCGTCAATAACACGAGATCAATATTTACAGAATTTCGTAAATATCTCTGAGCTGGTACTAAGAAAGGAAACTTTTTTAGATATTTGGATTACCAATAATTTTTACAAAATTATCTAAAAAATAATTAATTATTTATTGTATCGGTTACATTCGACTTCAAATATTTTACTTCAATTAAATGATAAATATAATGAATTGTCAATTTCTGTTTTCTCCAGCCAAGAAATGTATGCCTATGCGCTAAAACTGATTTGAAACATTGCGACTTAAGTGATTATAACATTCCTGCAATCACTTCAAACTGCCTGAGTGACTGGCTTAGATACAATTTTTCTAGACGAGTAATATCCATGTAATACAATTGTATTATCGTGAAGGATAGGTTGATACAAAAAATTATTAATAATAATAAATTGTATATGGTATGGGGAAGTAATAATTGAAGTAGCACAAAAATCCAAATGCTCAGCTCTTATACATCCTAGTAAACAATCCTTCATCCAAGCCTTTTGTACATCCATGTCTGTAGGGACCGAAATGGATGTACAAACAAAATTTGGATGTGAACAATAAATGGCTCATACTTACCTAATATTAACAATAGTATCAAAATCCTTACTGCAGCGAAGCAGGTACCTGAACGTCACTCCTACACTTGCAGAGCAGGGAACACCCAAAAATACACCGGGCAAGGCCAAACCAGTTGTGTACGAGTATCAGGAACACACTTTCCAAATATATTATTGCCAATATAATATTTTTCCTTCAGCTCATAAATTGGCCTGAACTATCATTGCAGCGTCCACCATGAGTACAAACACATACGTATACACGCTTCGGCTTGTAAATCTATTTCTGTGCCTGGACAAATCAAAAATTCCTTTTGGAGCAATCAAAAACCCATTTTACCGAATAGTATTCACAATATCATAATTTTTCCTTCTTCATAGGAAGTAGCCCGACAGATCCTTGCATCGACTGCATTGCAAGGAGCCGCCTATTAATACACGCTTTGGCTTGTAATTCCATTTCTGTGCCTGGTCAAAAGAAAATATATCTTTGGAAACGAGAACACACTTATAAAAAATAGTATTCACAATATCAATTTTTTTTCTTTCTTTATAGGAAGTAGCCCGACCGATAATTGCAGTGATTGAATTGCAGGTAGAAGCCTACTAATACTACATGCTTGTTATTCCATTTGTGTACCAGGAATAGGAAAATATGTTTTAGGGGAACAATAACACACTTTTCCTGAATAGAAATCAGAATATTATAACTTCTCTTTAGCATAGGAAGTAACCGGACTGATCATAGCAGCGACTGGGTGGCCAGGAGGTTAATATTCTGCTTTACTAATATGTTGCTTTAAAATTGATGTAGATTTTTAAACAAAACAGCACTGGATAAGGTTAAATCAGTCCTGTAAATCAAAGGAATAATTGTCCATCTTGAATTTTTTTATACCTAAAATATTTGAGGCAAAATGTATTGAAAGTGGATGGAGAATTTTCTATTATATTAGAGTAATTGCTTAAGAACAAATAAAGTTGCAACCTTAATTATTGCTAACCATTAACATATGACATTGCAGATACTTTAGGTTCAAAAACAGTGGTACTTAGCATACCTAGATTTCACTCATAATAAAATGAAAAATTGCAATTTTTTATTTATAACAAAAAAATTAAAATTAAATTATTATACCTAAAACACAACCGTAGTCCCAAAGTGCAGTCTAAATTTCAACATTGAATTTTGACAACATTGAAAAAGAGTTTTAAAAAATCAGAAATTAACGCATGAAGTGCTTCAATTGCACCCGTTTTTTAATTGTTTATAGTTGAGTACAAAATTATTTATTTTGTTATGGAATATGTACATATATGGTAGATGAATATAGACTAGTTAAATTGGAATAACTGAGAAGGGGGATGCGGTGACGGACACTTTTGTTTAGAGCCGCTCCCTATATTTCGGATTTGTAGAGTGTAATAACACTAATGAGGGACCACATACAACTTTGAAATTAATACATGTAAAAGTTCACTGTATTGTTAAACTGCGTTATGAATTTCAACTTTGAAATGTGACTTAAAATGTGTTTAAAAAAATCGTGAAATGCACGTGATAATTACTTCATTGGTACCCGTTTTTTAATTGTTTATAGTTGAGCACGAAATTATTTATTTTGTTGCAGTATTAGTACGTATATGTTAGAAGAATATAGACTAGTTAAATTGGAATTTCTGCGAAGGGGGATGCTGTGGCGGACCCTTTTGTTTAGAGCCGCTCGCAATTTTTCGTGTTTTTAGACTGTAATATCTCAGTTGCGTGACTAGATAAAATTTTGAAATTATTGCATGTAAAAGTTCACTATGATGTTAATCTGCATTATTGATTTCAACTTTGAAATTTTACTCTAAATGTGTTTTTAAAAATCAGAAATATGCGTGAAAGGAGCTTCATTGGCACACTGTTTTTAATTGTTTATAGTTGAGTACAAAATGTTTTATATTGGTACATAATTAGTAGATAATGTTAGGCTAGTTTATTTTGAATTTATGAGAAGTGGGGGTGCTAACGTAACGTTAAGCTAGCACCCCCACTTTTGGATGTGGTTTTTTTTATTGTTTATAGTCGAGTACAAAATTTTTAATTGTGGTAGAAAATTAGTACATAATTAGGACAAAATTTGAGGTTAGTTAATTTTTATCTTCGAACAAGTGGGGGTTGCAGCTTGACGGAGGTCCGTAATACCGTGATTCTGCGTGTCCGGTGTTCGGTACTGCCGAACAGTATACGAGTAACACCCGAGGCGCGGCATCGATGTGTCACTGCCTTGAGGAAGCCAGCGACATGACGGTCTCTCAGCGAACGACGCGGCGCGGCGTCACCCGGACAACCAAGAAATCATATAACAGAATTTGTAAAGCGTCGCATACTACACTCGGGTCTTGCTGCTATAAAATTGTATTCGTTTTAATGATAATTTGACAATAATTTTGCTCGAAAGTTTCGTGACAAGCAAAAATTAATAGTTACTGAAAAACTTTAGGGGGAGATTTCTCTCATTTCTTCTCCCTTGGAATCCCAACAACGTTCATAACTCACGTCCCGGTATAACGTCCCAGGTAAAGGCATCAAACTGGGCACCAAACTGCCCATCGAATAGCAGATGATATTTCTAAAAATTTGTCACGGCTAACAGAATAGCAAACCTTTTAATATAATATGAAGTAAATAATTAGAAACTTCCAAAAAAATATATTAAATACATTAAACTCACGTTTCGTTAATTATTTAAATCTATTTTATATCATTAAGAAGATACAGCCTCAATAATGTTTTATAAAACAGAAACATGGTACACAGCTGGCATGAGTTTTCGTTGGGTGAAGAAAAACTGGAATTCCCCAGAGACCCTGTCTTTCTTGGTTTCTCTTGACAAATAATCCTTTGTGGTGGTCGAGAAGATTCGCCCCTTTTTGGTAGTATTCGGATTATCTAGCCTCGCGGCCAGCACACGAGCCACATATTCGGTGCATCTTCCCCTCCTGCCTGCCGCCTGTCCTCGCCACCGTTGGTTCTCTACGGCTTTCTGAACCTCCCAACCTTCTTCTGGAACTTCCGTCTCTCTTGTGTCGATGGTGTGGACGTGACCTGAGGGTCTGGTGGCGGTTCTCGGCTCGGCGGGCGGCGGCAGGTCGGCTGTAGCCGCAAGCGGGGCAACATTGTACTTCATAATAATTTATGCTGAATATATGATGAATTAATGTAGAAATGTGTGATGTATAAATTAAAGTACGTAAAGTGTAATGTATAAATAGTTACTAAGAACAATGACGAGGAAATCGTTATATATGAATGGGAAAAGGAAATATTTCTTTTTATTGATTCGCAATAAATTCCATTTAACTAATAGGTTCGATGAAGGTGGAGGGATGGAATATAGAGTTATATCGATATTCTTTGACATTGAGAACTTGGAAAATTCATTGATTTATTGTTTTACGGAGTAAACGTGATATTTCAAGACATAACAATGTTTAAAGAATTACTTGAAAATCAGAATGACATATCGGCAAGAAGAATTACAAACACAAGGCAGCGACACAAATGAATACCTATACTCGCAGTGGGCGAGAAAGACTGTGCGGGTGTTTGTGGAGGCGGTGGAGACGATAGCGGTGGAAGCGAAGGCGGTGGAGCCGATCGTGGTGGAAGTGATGGCAGTAGAGGGAATGGTGGTGGAGGCGATGTTAGAGGAGGCTATAGCGGTAGAGGTGATGTCGGGGTAGGTGATGGAAGTGGAGACGATAGCGGCAAAGGTGACGGCCGTGACGGCGATGGCAGAGTCGAGAGCGGAGGAGGCGGCGGCTGTGGAAGCCATAGTAGTGGAGGGGATGGCGGTGGAGGGAATTGTGGGGTAGGCAATGGTAGAGGCGATTAGTTCAACAAATATTAGTTCAACAAATATCAGATGCGCAGCATTTTTTAGCCTTCCTTTCTTCTATCCGTGGAAAAAGATTGAAACAAAATTTGGATCGGTTGTTGAGAAAAAAATACGCGAATTATACTAGTTTTTTCCAAAAATGTACATGACCTTTTTAAAGGGCTGATTTTTTACAATGTACTTTGTCTAAGATTATACGAGGAGAACATTTAAAGAAAACATTTGGTGTTGTTTTAGGGAAACATGTTTTTAAAAAAGTAAATAGTGGCACAGACTTTCTCGTATTAGTTTCCAATTTTCTTTGGTCTGGATTAGCTATTCGGACATATACTTTTGCCAGCTGCCCTCTATCGCTACCCAAAGTACCTTTTTTTGACAATATTTTTTTTCAATTTTTGTGTTACCTAATAAAGAATCGAAATATTACATTAGAAATATTAAAGAAGAGTCAAACACCGTCCAAAATAGAAATTTTCATTGAAGAAGTGTAGCCCTTTTTATGAAAATGGCGTTTTAGCGTTACTGTAAATGCGAAATTCACTTGAAGCACTTCAACTCACAAATGCACTAGTGTTTACAAATTGCTGGAAAGGTGCGTGTTAAAGTGTATTACAATTATATTTATGTAAGTTTTGAAAAAACGAAAGGAAAGCACAAAATTAACGTTTTCTCTTAATGTTAAACACTATCTGTTGGAAAGGTTTTAAGAAAAATTGCAGTAGTTTTTAAGAAAATGGCGTTTGAGCGTTCCTGAAAATGCAGAAATTAAAGCTCAAATTCACAGAAAACTTTTGATTTTTCGGGAACTTTTATAAGAAATCATTTAAACACGTGTAGTTGTAAATGCAATAATGTGAAAAATCGCATGTAATGTAAATATTAACGACGTGGGAGAAATTACAGTTTTATAATTTTGGAAAAACAAAAGAATAGATCAATATAGCTTTTTAGTTATCTTATGAAATACACTGATTTCAGAAAATTGGTACAGGAAGAAGAAGACATACTATTACAATGAAATGTATTCCATAGATTAGGAATATCACAATATACAAATGATTAGAACTGTACCTGCATTTTGACCATGAATATTTACTGCGGTGTGAAATCGCCACGCACTGCCATGAGAGGCTGCCCATACGCTGCTGGGATCACACATCCACGCGGTTTCTATGCGTGACCATAAAGCATCGACAGTGTCTGCAGGACCAGAACGAACAGGTTGCCGACTGATCATATCCCAGACATGTTCGATAGTATATGATCCCAACACTGTATACGACGCCGTTCTGTCGGTTATGGTAATTTAGACAAGATGGTGGTCATCTCGCGCTGTGGCCACTTTAAGTGGCCTTGTACGTGCTGTTTGCTGTGTTCGATCCCCCTCTATCCACTAGTTCCACACACGCATCACTGACGTAGCAGCGCGCCCCGTTGGAGCCGCAATGACAACGTATGACAAACCAGATTCGTGGAGTCCGACCATGCCCCATTTGAACGCATATGCTAATTGTGCGCTCTTTGGCGTCGTTGAGACATACTAGCACCTACTTGCACGTTTCCACATTGTTTGATAGCTCTACACCGACTAGGTGTGGCATAATACTCATCTGACTTGTCGCTTAAAAGGGAGCGCTGCTTGCCCAACGTGCCCAAATTTAATCACTTCTTATGGATACACTATTCTACACATCCACCGACTTTTAAGCGATTTTAATGATTTCGACGTTTCTTTTGCGTGTTGCAAGTTTCACAAACAGTGGTGTATATTTAGCTCTATCCTTACCAGAAGTTTAAAAGAAAAATTGGAGCCGTTTTCGAGAAAATCTTGTTGTTTTTACATTGCACATATTGTTAGCAATAAGAGCCGGGTAAAAAGGTCACGCGCGCCTCTTGTCTGCCTTCGAAATCTGCTCCCTCGAGGAGTGGAACTGTCGGAACCGCTCCATTCTCGGCTGTTCTCGCTAGTGTCTCGGCGGATCGACTCCTCTCTGTTTGCTGGTAGTTTCAGTGTTTTATTTGTGAGAAGCGATATGAGCTCGGTAACCAAACAGACCGTAAGAAATAACTTAGTTAATGAACGCTATACATTAATAAACAAGAGCGTCAATAATAACACAAGTGAATGCTGGATGAATTTTCAGGTACTACAATTTTGTATTTTTAAGTAAGCAAATACCATTTATTTATTAATTTCAAAGACTGGCAAAATACTTTACATTTAGAATGTAAATACTTTGCCAAAATCCTTTCTAATTGTTATTTAAATAAATACACAAAATACATTGAGTTTTGATTATCTAAACACATCTTTACAATTTCCGATACGATTATCGGTATTTCGTTTATTTCCGACTATAATGTTTCATGTCATTTCAAATAGTTTTGGATAGTGCAACAAATGAATCAGTAGGTTTTGTGCAATGTGCAAAAGAAAACTGTAAAGCGATTTTAGTTTACGAAGGCAGCACAACAAGCAGGAATAAGCACAAGTGTTGCGCAAATACTAATGCACAAATGTCTGGTGTATGAAGGGAAAACAATAGAAAATTGATTGATAAATGTGTGATAATGTGCGTGAAGGATTTTCGTTCATTTAATATTGTAGGAAATGATGGTTTTATTGAATTTTCTAATGCGTTAATAAATTTAGGAGGTAAATAAGATCGACTTGAAGCCACTACAGTATTGTCACATCCACGAACAGTGTCTAGACACGTATCAGACAGTAGATTAAGTAGATGTAATGCCAAAATTAAGGAAGCAATTAAAAGGAATCAGTGTGCCATGACCTATGGTCTGATAATTACAGGAGATTTAATTATCTGACCCCTGCTGCATCAAATCCAAATTCCCAAATGATAAGTTCGGCCCCCCGTAAGCACATGGTAAAACCAATTCAAACATCCAACCTAACATTAAAGCATGTAAATTTTAAATAAACAATAAATCATTCCAATCCCAATCCAACACCTTAAAAACGGAGCAGTGATGCCAAGCTCAAAATGCCAAGGATGCCTATTCCTAACAATGAAAAAATCTATTGTATCCAAACCCTTGAAAGGCCACATGGCCGAACAAGAAGAAAATGAATGAAAAAAAAAAGCCTCAGAAGATTCTGTAGTGGAAAGTGATTCAGACGACTAAAATATACTTTTTTGTGTAAAATATCGTGTAAATCTAAATAAATGACTGAAGCTTAATACTATAGCACTAACACGCAAATATTATGTCCAATAACGCTATTTGACTTCTTACAATCCATTTTTCTGGGTTCCCATCACTATATTACAAAGTTCTCACGAGAGTCTTGAAAGTGCCCATCACTATATTTTCCGTTTTATTATAGTTTCACATTTTATAAAATGTGAAGTAGATTGTTCAACTATTTAACATATTAGCCTCATAAATGTACATATACATTAAAATTAGTTTGCCAATTATAATGTTTCTATTGTTAAAATAAACAATTATGCATTACATAAAACATAATGGTTGCCCTTAAAGTGTCCATCACTGTGTGCTCTACCCTACATGCAATGATACGAAAAAATGTAAAATAAAAACTAATAATTAAAAAACAGTTAGTGGAGATATCTTGTGCCTAAAAAATTATAAAATTTGCGTACGAATCTGTTCGCTAATGGCATGAACCTCGCTGTCAGTATCCTCAACTTCTCATTTTGCTAACAGTGTAAAGACCCAGGGAACAGCGAACGGGAGAGCAGGTTCTTGACCCCCTTCTAAATCGTCAGTGGCTTCACTAAATGGCTTCAGGAATTTTATATCTTCCATCAGAGTTTCATTGTTGGAAAACATGCCATGTTTTCCTTTTTCATTCAAATAAGGTCAATATATCATGATACTGGGAATGGAAAGAATTTAGTAGCATGTAGATAATATTCCATCTGGTTTCAGTGTCAGCTTGGAGAGATACCTTGTCACCAAACCATATGTTTTAATATGCCTTACAATTTTCCGAGCGCTTTGAATTGAATTCAAAACGCTGGGCACTTCGTCGCGAAAAAATGTTCATCCAATGCATAACGTAAGGCCGTATTTAAACAATAGGGAGTTTTAGCGCCACGCTTAAGGTTGCGGCGTTATGCACAAACAGTCACGTGATGGACCTTGAAGTCATAACGTCTTACCTTAGGCCTAAGGTACGACTTTATACCTTCAAAAATATTGCACGCCTGTAAGAGCCTCTACGGTCAACTTACAAGTGGCAAAATGGCCGCCTAAAAACAGGAAAAGTTGAATTTTTCCAACTCTGGTAAAGCGATTCTCGTATGTGAGGCAGTTACAATTATTTCTTACCAACTCCACAACGCTGGCAAGAATTAACGGGATATGTTGGAGAGGTGACAGGAAAGAAATTCTCGAAAAGGAAGTTCAAATCATATCTTCGCGATAGGTTATGTCTTACGCTCATAACGAACGCTGTTTTAAGGTATTTCCTATATTTTCAAGAAAAGCAGACTGCATACTCATCACGGAGGGCCACAATATCTAAAACTCCATGCACAATGTATATTTGTTATTCTGTTGATTCGTAACGTGTTTTAAATGTCTCACCCAACGAGTTAGAGATACATAGAGAGGCAATAGCACCGCCATCTTTGAAATAGTAGAGTCACTGTCCGCCATGTTTTAAGGTGTCAACCTTTGCGCGGGATTTCAAAATTTCTTCGCATGCAAAGTACTGACGAGTACAATCTTGCACCGTGCGTTCATTGAAATTGAATATAATTTAAATTGTTAATTAAATTATTTTATTTTCAAAATTAAACGTAAACAAAATTGA
The DNA here is from genome assembly GCA_038098605.1 of Gryllus longicercus. Lineage (NCBI taxonomy): Eukaryota > Metazoa > Arthropoda > Insecta > Orthoptera > Gryllidae > Gryllus > Gryllus longicercus. Next base: position 579,948 of record JAZDUA010000391.1, on the reverse strand, counting down.
ATTTATAAATCGATTAGAATAAAATATAATTATATCATAAACTAAGGACGTTCAAAACTCAATGGTCATGCACAAGTGAAAAAAAAGTGAACACTCATTAATTTTTTAATGAATAATTTCCAGGTTCCTATTTGATTGGAGGAATTTGTGCTGTAGCAATTAACACACCGGAAACTACGCTTCTCACTGAAATAAAAATTGTAATTGGGGAAATATTTACATGGAAAGGTTTCACAAAAAAATTACAGGATATTATTAAAAAATAGGTCTAATAAAAGATAACCACTATAGTAAGTAAGGTAAAGTATGTTCAGAATGAAAATACACAAGTTTTCCATTGGTCTACATTAGGGTACTTTTATTGACCTTTAAATAAAATTAATTTTGTAAACATCTGTATCACATTCTTTCCTTTTATCTCTGCAGATCTCTTTCTACAAACATAATTAATTCTGCATGTAAAATAATCCTTCAAAATTAATTTTACAAGAGATGCAAAATGAGATATTTCATCTGCCCCCGTTGCTGTAAACATATGATCACAATCAAATAATGAGCAATCCGATAACATTGACATCACTTCAGTCTGAAATTTTAGCACTCTGTTCTTCTTATTTCTTTCTAAGATTACTTCATTTCTTCTGGAAACTTGTTCAGCAATCTTACAGAGTTTTACCACTCCCTGTGAAGGATTCACAAGGGAATTATTGACATCTTTCAATGCAATTAACTCTGATTTGCTCTCCCTTTTGTTTTGAAACAGAGCATCCAAACATTCAGCACATTTAATTTTTTTTTGAAATGCCATGCACTATACTCCCTGCAATATATTCGACAACATTTTCAACATAAAGACTGAGTGTGTGATACCCTGGATTGCAATAGTCGTGGTCATCTACTTGTATGCAAGTGCTTACATTTTCAGAAGTATGATCCTCCTGAGTAAGCATTTCACTGTCAAAAAATGTGCAATTGCCATTATCAGATGGAATGACCCATGCAATTAAACATTTTTTATATGCTGCTTGGAATTGTACAGCATTGGGATTATTTCTGTGACCACCTCTTGTTCGTAAAGAACTAAAAAATAATTCCAAATGGTCTTGGCTAAGCCTGCGAGTTAACAGATATTTAAGCTTTGGCTTATCTCCCCACACATAATTTTCTGCAATACCTTTGATACTTAGCAGGTCATTGACAAATCCATACAATGGCATCTTTCTGGATGATGTCCACACAGATGAGCCATCAGCAAATTTTAAATTTTGTAAGTAAGCAATGCACTCATCAATTTGACTGCACACTGTAGCTTTGTTTCTCATAAAAATGGAAGCCTTTGTCCCTTTACCCATTGGATGACAACTATTTAGTAAGTCAAATATTAAATCAATTGTTTTTATGAATTTCATTGTACTTTCACATCCCTGAAATTCATTCATCCCAATATTTTTACAAAACAACATTGCTTTAGCCACTGACAGACTGAGAGTCTGAGCTGCTAAACCAACTTTCATTTTCTGAGTTTCGTATAGTAGATGCTGCCTTCTTAATTTATTTGCAACATGCAACCCTTCTTTTTCTTGAACATTTGCCAGCTTTTCAAAATACTCCCACTTAATTTCACTGAAATTTTCTACAGTACCATCAATAAGAACTTTTTTCTCTGCCAGAAGATTGCGCGTTAACTTCAGCGTGTGAGCAGCATCAAAAATACAGAATTTTTTTTGCGTTTTATCAGCTGGATGCCAAAATCTAGATTGTAATTTCTCAGCACTGATACCCAGTTGATTCATTGCTGCTCTGTTGGTCGCTGTGCCATCACACACTACACCAACAATACATATACCTGTCTCATGCAATTTTCTAAGGTACTGCTCAATTAGATTTTTTTAATAGCAGCAGACAAACCATTTATAAGGCAATACCCCACAGGTATTTTCCAACTCCTATTCAATGCTGTCACCATAAATACAAGGGCTTCTGAAACTACTGGACATTCATCGCTTTCCATAGGTCCCTGGCCTAAATCAACATACCCACATATGTTCTTGCCATCCCACACTATATCTTTTTTAATGGCCATTTCATCAAACATAAGAGAAGCAATGATCACTTCAGAGCTTGCCTGAACTTCTTGCTTTAACTTCACGAAACTTTCTTCAGTAAATCCTGGCTTTCCATCCATGACAGATGCCACAGATCAAAATTAAGTTAAAAAAGGACCTGTGGTTTCGTACTCGAGGACAATTAAGCAACTAAACTCACCGAAGAAAGGTAATCCAGTAGCAAGTAGATAAATACAGTTCGAAACACTCTGACACCTTAAAACATGGCGGCCGTATTTCACGAATATCACGCTAGGAGCGCTGAAATAAGGCTGTTTGCCTCTCTATGTATCTCTAACTCGTTGGTCTCACCACTAGCCTACACTCTTTGATATATTATGCAATTTCTCTGTTCGACGCTTGAAATGCTTCCTTTGTTATAATGCATATCGCAATGTTGCAATTGCTTTAACTCTTCTGAAAGTTGTTCATTACGACCGTATAAAGGCGTTAGTCACGTGATCAATAGAGTTTAAGGATATCTCCTTACACCTGGCGTTTAAACTCCCTAATGTGTTAGGCACGCAGAAGCCCATGATTTTCTAAACTTTCCGTATGTTGGAACCTAGATCGCTTACAAATGTCACATTCTTTAATTCGTCCGAAAAAATTGTAATTCCGACATTTGTTCTTCTAACTCACATAAAATATTGTTCCTGGTTTTTACTACTGGGGCTTTTCTTGTTTTCAGACGGTTGATAACTTTTGAGACTTCTGATGGAGAGATAAACTTAATTTTCGTTGTTACTGAAACCTGGGGCTCATTTACATAATCCTCGATTTTTTTATTGTGAGTTGGCATTGTTATTGGATGAGGTCGGAAGACTTTCTCTAAGTGACCAGCTAAAATTTCAGTTTCTTCCTCATCTGAATAGGCTTTAGAATTATTTCTTTTTAGAGGGGGTATTTCAGGTTTTTCTCCCGTGATACGTCTGACTGTTGACCAGAGATGAGCTGAATTTCGGTCTATTTGCCTTAATGATTGCTGAAATTTGGAATTCCTAAATTTGTCTAGCTGTAATTTTACTATTCGTGATAGTTTGTTTAGTTTAGATCTGATATCGTGTCTACGTGTTTCTTGCCAGTATCTTCTTATATTTCGCTTGGATTTAATTAAATTTAATAATCGTATTGGAATGGACTCATTATAGCAAGCACGCTTTCTGCATTTTACAGTCGAAGCTTGTTTTAATGATTCTTTAATTGCTGTATTAAAGTTTTCGATTTCGATTTCTAGATCTGATATAGATTTAATACCTCTGGGGTATAAGTATTTTTCTTGCATTAGGTATGAAAATTCGGGCCAGTTTACACTTGCTGTTACAGTCGTTTTTGATTTCGTTTCTTCTACTAGTTTGAAAAATGTTATTAGTACTGGGTTGTGATCTGATTGAAGGTCGTCTAATACGTTTTGGAATATGGGGAAATCTATGCTTTTTGTTAGTAGTATATCTAAAATATCTGGAACTATATTTGAATTGTATGGAAAATGAGTCGCCGCTGTGGGAGCTAGTATACAGATTTTATTATTTTGAGCCAAATTAAAGTCTTTGTCCCTGGGCTGTAGTGGTTCGACAACCCCAAACTGTATGTTTACTATTTAGGTCTCCCATCAATATTAGTCGGGGATATCTGTTGAAAATTTCCTTGTAAACGTAACATGGAAAAGTTTTATTTGGTGGTTTGTATGCAGCTATTATTACTATTTCAGTATTATTTACAAATATTTTTATTCCGACTGTTTCTAAGTTTGGAGAGGATGTTGTATGAACCTGTCCGTGCTTAATAGAATTTGATATCAAAATTGCTACACCACCTGACGCAGTTTGTGATATCCTGTCGTTTCTATACATTTTGTAGCCGGGAATAATTAATCTTTCTCCCGGCGAGAGGTGTGTTTCCGTGATAGCTGCTATTTTAATTTGATTACTCTTTATGAAATATATGAATTCATTTTCCTGACGTTTAATGCCATTTGCATTCCAGTTAATAAGTTTTAATTCTCCGCAATTACTTCCCATGGTTTAGTTTTTCCAAGACGTTATGGATTATAGTTTGAATTTGGGAGATAATAGCATTTATTACTTGAGTTGTAATATTAGAGATTAGGTTTGATAAGTCTTGAGGTTGAAATTGTAATCGCGGTGCTGCTAGAGTTTGTTTCGGGAGTGAAGGAAATTGAGTGGGGTTTCTTAGGGGCGGGTGGTTCGTTATCTGTTCTTTGCGAACTGGAGCAGTATGCCCTCCTTGAGATTTAGAGATAATTTTAAATTTTTGAGATAGTTCTAAAGCCTTTTTGTGTTCTGGGCAACCTTTATAATTAGAAGTATGCTTTTTATTGCAGTTTACGCATTCTGGAGCTGTGTTTTTAGATTTTCTACACTCTGAATAATGGTGATTTCCGGTGCATTTCGCACACCTGGGATTTAGCCCACAATTAGCCTGTGAATGCCCAAACCTTTGACATCGTTTGCATTGAATTACATTTGAAGCACTACGTTTTTTGACTTTTACTACACTGTAAAATAATCTAACTAGGTTGAATATTCTTCTGCTTTGGTAATTGTCCTCCAAATCTATTGCACAAACCGGGATTGGGTTCCTATCTTTGTTATAAAGTCTACAAACTTTCAAGATTGGATAATTTAATTCCTTTAGTTCTTTAAGAATTTCATTTTAAGAATAATTAGTGGGCAAGTCTTTTATCACTACAGGCAAATTATTTTTTGATGGGTCTTTAAATGAGTGAAATTGAATCTTTTTGTTTTCACAATACTTACGGTATTTCCTGAAGTCTTCTATTTATGTAAACATCACCTTTACTGAGCCTTTTTCTGGTTTGGTTGTGAAGTCTGCTGAAGTGATCTTTTGGATGCTTTCTATCACTTGTGAATAATTTTGTTCGTGGATAAAAATTGGAGGGATTCTTATGTTTGACACTGTTTCACTTTCTTCCCCGTTGTCTTGGAGGTCCGCTAACGGATCTAAGCGTGACGACATCTCGACGTCATATTCAGTAACTTCACTTTCACTTGAACATTTCTTTCGTTTGAGGTTTTTTTCACTAGTGATTATGCTTAATGGTTTTCCAACCATTTCACTTCTTTCTTTACGATGAGAATGTTGTTGCTGCACCTCCATAACCTGGCTTGATTGTTGTTGATCTGTGGAAATTAACATTTCCGGCTCTTGCCTTCGGTCGTGTAATTGAGGAGCAGAGGCTGGTAGATTTTCGGGAGATCGGGAGGAGGTGGGGTTTTGGGAGTAGGAATTTTGATTAGCCAATTGTTGGTAATGGAATACCTGTTGTTGAAGGAAGTAAATATATTGTAGCGATTCTTCATATGTTAGTTGTTTTACTTTCTCCTGTGGAAGTGAAGAAATTTCTTGGTGTTCGATACTGCCACCGCCGTTTGGACTTTCATTAATCACTTCCATTGACTGAACAATTAACCCTGAGGTTTCAAGTAGCCCCCCCGAAGGCGGCACTATTCACACTCATTTTGCCAGATAAGTCGTTGCACTAGATAAGCAATTACTAATCTAAGATCTGAATTCACTGGAGCACGACGGCCCGCACAGGTTAACACTGGCACTGACACAACACTAACACTCGAGTAGATCTACCGCAATGCGGCAGTAGCGGCCGTTAGCCGCGCCCGGCGGCAGGCTGTCGTCCGTCCGCTGGGGTGTGGCGTTGATAACTCGGCTGCTAGCGATAACGAGCGGTGCACGAAAGAGAACCTTCTCCTACCGAAGCTCGGAGCGGAATGAGAAAAGGCTGATTTGTAAAACAACGTCTCACACAATTGGCACAACACATCGTAGTTCTTAAAATTGAATGTGTTTCCACACTGGAAGCAGCCCTGAAGAAAATACTTCCGTGGACTTCTGGAGGAAAGACACTTGCTGCTGCTTCTTTCCATCTTCCAACTGCCTGCAGAAGTGGTCCGTTGATAAATGTCCTTATTTCTTTCATTTCCTGTAAGTATATTTAAACATTGAATAGATGAATACGTCATTCTTCGTGAAGAATTAATTTTTGTTTTCTTGAGGTTACCTCGATTAGTTGTTTCCTCTAGATGGTGTGTTTTCTGCTTAGTGATATTTAACTTTATTACTCTGTCTTCTCCAACAATATCGCAGAATTTTTCAAATGGTAATGATTTGTTCCGTGTGTTGTGATTACAATGTTTTCATTATCCACATTTGATGCGATGTACTTCATGCGCTCTAGACATCTCATCCGCTTTGTACTACACGCGCTCTAGACATTTAGTGAAATCAATGCTCTCAGGGCTCCAGGGAACAAGGCTAAAAGCCCTTAAACAAGTTTGCAAAGTTTCTGGCTTTATTGCGCGCCCTACCTTTTCCAACACCGGAGCTAAGTCTTTTCTAGAGAGCGTCAAAAGAATGTTCTCGTCGCCAAGACTCCTTTCTTCAATACACTCTTGATTCGTTTAAATACGACACTTGCTGGTTGGAGATTTTTTGCAGTGTTCAAGTACAGTGCTATCAAAATTATTTATAATTCAGAATAGAGCTCACTCACCTGAAGAATAAAGTGACTTTTCTGTCCATCCACGAAAAGAAAAGAGAGATTGTCTAGTAAAGAACAGCCTACACCAAAAGTTTTCAAGCTTTTGAACTGAATTCACTTGAACGATGGGAAGAAGACTCAGTTACATCAATAACATATACAACAGATTTAGTTGTTCACTGTAAGAACTTTTTTGTTTTCAAAGCGGCTTCATGCCCTAAAATCAGTGTAATTAAATAATTTGAAATGGTTTTAACTAATTTTTGTGACGTTTCTCTTTGCTTTTAGGGTATTTTAAAAACATTTATTAGCATGTTATTGATGATTTTATTGATAATTTTTTGCGAGGTTTAAAGTCAACAAAGTCCGTTCCGTAGTGATAACATTTAACCCCATAACGTTTATTGGGACAGCAATGGGCATGTTCAAATTTCAGTGATGGGCACATTACCCATCACTATTCAAAATCTTTCTAAATGTATAGTTTTGCTTAACAAACAATATTCGAAAATTGAAAATTAAGAATGCATTAATGCATAAAAATAAGTATCTCAAATCGCCCATCATTGCCTTGCACGTCGGAAGTATGGGCTCTACCTTTTTTTGTTTATGGTCTGCTTTGAGGAGGCGAAAACACACATGAAACGCAGATTATAAAATTGGTTACACTACGCATACATCAGATTGCAGGTAAACATAAACACATTGTCTTAACTCCTTAATAGACCCTACGCAGACGACACATGGAGCACACCACTTAACTATTGAAGTGTACCTTCGCTCACTGCGGAGCCCCTTCCAATTCATTTTCCGGAGTTGCGAACTTAAAGATATACATGACACAGAAATTTCATCAGAGGGCCTCTCGCTACACAAAAAATAAAATTCATATCGCCAAACGAAATTTAAAACATAATAAAACATCTCCCTTCAAAAAAAGACCCTGGACAGGATATCAACAATAAAATTCTAAAAACCTACCCACACCAACAATAGCCTTCATAAATAATATCTATAACTCAATATTAAGAATTGGTTTATCCAATACTTTGGAAAAACTCAAAAAGTATTCCTGTTCCAAAGCCAAATAAAAATCACAGTATCCCAGAAAGTTACAGATCAATCAGTTTATTGCCAAAAAATTCAAAAATCAAAAGTCAAAAATTCTCGAGAAATTAATTCTGAAAAGATTAAATAATTACCCAAACATCAGGGAGTCATCAGTTTGGATCAGGCCTACCACAAGGCTCGCCATTTTAACCAACTTTATTTAATGTTTACTCTTCAGATATTCCGACTACAAACCAGACCCACATAGCACAATTTGCCGACGACACAGTAATTTACAAATCCAGCCAATCGATTAAAATCATTAATGAAAAAATACAACATCTAGACAGAATAGATAACTGGTCAACAATATGGAAATTTAAATAAAACCCCACAAAATTCACTGCTAAAATATTCTCGTTAAAGCACTTCTACACTCCCTCCCTCTTTACAATCAACAATACACAATTCCATGGACTCCTCACTGTCAAACAGTGAAGTGCCTTGGGATAAACTTAGATACAAAAATGAACTGGAACTCCCATATTACACCCAAAACTCAACAAGCAAAATACAAAATAGCGCAAGTAAAACTTCTAATAAACTCCAAAAGCTGCCTATCTATAGACAATGCCACACCAGTATATAAATCAATAATCAGATCATTAATGTTATACGCATCCCCCGTATGGACTAACACATCAGCTACAACCATAAATAAACAGCAAATAATACAAAATACATTTCTCCGTTTAGCAACTCACGAACCATTCACATCCATTTAGCAATTCACGAATCATTTCCATCCAACAAATAATTACAAAAAGAATTGAATATAATAAAATCCATTGCGCATAGCTCATCTCTCCAATGACTTTTATTCAAATATCAACTCTATACCACATGTCAGCCACTACAACCTCGTCTCAACAAACGATACTCCAACACGAATAAAAAAACCGATACACTTTCAACGCCTTCCTAAACATATTCTCCAACAATTGTGAATAGTAGGCGCAGATTGTAGCTTCCTACCCCTTCCTGTAGTTAGAGGCAGTTTTTAGATTAGGAAATAAGAATAGTTGTAAGCTATACAATACATATGAAAAAGTGATGTAAACTGAACTATGTATTTTCGATTGAAAAATAAATATGTGAAAAAAATAAATAAATTAAACGAACTACACCGAAACTTGGCAGTTATCGGGGTGCGTCGACCGCGTCAAAGGAATGCGGGAGACGCCACCGGATCTCTCGTCACCGTTCATCGCTCATACTCCAGGCGCTCAGGCGCTATTTGTACGTTGACCAATACATAAGCAATCTAGCGGAACCTGTGGGTTTTGTAGATAGCCTCAATATATTTTGGTAAACTGGCAAGTCCGTAATATTACAACGTTTCTTTAACTTAAATCTCTTTTTTTTTTTTTTTTTTAATTTATTTTCCTGCCTGTTCGGCATAGTATGCCTTTCAGGGGTTTTAATTTACAGTTTATAATTACAGAATTTTTGGCCATTCGGCTGACAGTATATGAGGAGGACCACACGGCTACCTCGTCAACAAAGTCTGCAGAGCAGTAATTCAAAGAAATTTATTAATTTATTTATTTATTTTAATTAATGTATTTATTTAATTTTTCAGCAGCGGAATTGATTAATGGGAGGGGATGGAAATTATTCTAATTTAAGGTGGTTTAAGAGAGTCTTTGGGGTATCGAGAGATAATGCGGGTTGGGATGGAAGCATTTTTGCCTAGATCAAATATTTGTGCACTTGTACACGACGGAAGAAGGGTGAAAAATCTGTTACTCATCCGTTGAATGTATTCGCTAATGGAAGGAATGTTAAGCTCTCTGTGAATTTGCATATTTGGAATAAACCAAGGGGCTTGCACGGCTTTTCTTAGGTACTTGTTTTGAATGATTTGTAGTTTCTTTAGATGTGTGTTTGCTATATTGTTCCAAATTTGACAGGCGTATGTTAATGAGGGACGTATTATCGTTTTAAAAATTGATAATGCGCAGTCCAGACTAAGCGATGATTTGTTGTTAATTATTGGGTAAAGTTTGTTCATTTTTGCGTAGGTTTTGTTCGTTATTTCTTGAATGTGGTTTTTCCAAGTTAATTTTTGATCCAGTAATACACCCAGATATTTTACTGGCGTTTCATTATTAAGCCAAGGAATTGCAGAATTATTAATTTTGATTTGTAGTGGTTTATGTATTTTTCTTAGTGAGAATATTTTAGGCTGTGATTTGGTAGGGTTTATGGCAATTCTCCATTTCAATGTCCATTCGACAAATTCATTTAAGTCCGACTGGAGATCTTTGCAAGCGTTGGTAATGTTTGAATTTGCATTGAATAATACTGTATCATCTGCATAGAGTGCTATTTCTGAGTAAGTCATTTGTGGATAGTCAGCTATATATATGTTGAACAATAAGGGAGAAAGTGGGGAACCTTGCGGCACGCCGGCTTTGATGATATGTGCTCTTGATTTATTGTTGTTTATACTAACTTTGAAATCCCTCTCTGACAGGAAGCTTTTAATGATGTTTTGGAGATAATCGGGGGTTCCCAAGGTTTGCAACTTGTAAAGTAGCCCTTGATGCCACACTTTATCAAAGGCATGTGCGATGTCGAGAAAAATTGCAGCTGTGTACTTTCGGTTGTGAAATGCTTCAGCAATGTACTCTGTTACTCTTAATAGTTGATGACTTGTGGAGTGGTTTGGACGGAATCCGAACTGCGTATTTGGAAGTGCATTGGTTTCGGTGAAAAATTTAGATAGTCGGGATTTTATAAGTTTTTCAAATATTTTGGCAAAGGTCGGTAACAAACTAATTGGTCTATAGCTAAGAGGGTCTTGTGGATTTTTGTTCGGCTTGCATACTGGTGTTATAATGGCAGTTTTCCAGGTCTTTGGATAATATCCTAATCTTAAACAAGCGTTATAGAGCGCTGTTAATGCTGCAATTGCATTGCGAGGTAATTCTTTCATCATTTTATTATTTAATAAGTCATGTCCTGCTGATTTTCTCGGTTTTAAAGCCTTGATTATTTGATATGTCTCAGACGGGGATATAAATTTAGTTTTTATTGGGACGGAATATCGCGGTATTGACAAGTTTGTTTCCACTTTTAGTTGGAAATCAAAGTCGGTTACCGGGTTATTTGTAAATATTTTCTCAAAATGTTCCGCTAAAGTTTCAGCTTTTTCGAAATCCGTCGTTGCTAGACCTGAGTTAGAGGATAACTGCGGGATGAAAGATTTTTCCTTTGTAATCATTTTAATTGTGTTCCACATTGTCCTAGAGTTTGGAGGGATGCTGCCTAAAAAATTTTGGAAATGTGTACACCTCACTTTATGTAGTTCTTGTTTAATTTTAACCGATATGCTGTTTAATTTTTGTTTCACTATTTTATTGCGTGAATATTGCCACAATCTACGAAGGTTATGTTTTTCTTTAATTAAATTTAGAAGTGGTTTAGGAAGCGGAATATAATTTTTGGTGAAATTCCTAACTTTAGTAGATGACCTTTTAATAGCATTTTTAATAATGTTTTCGAGAGAGTTGATACAACTGTCGATATCAGATGATGTTTTAAGATTCTCAGGAAACTGACATTCGTTTATTAGTATATTTCTATACATGTCCCAATTTACTTTACCCTCTATAATTTTTTCGTTTTGATAAGTCTGAAGTTCGGCTTTGAAAGAAATTATTACTGGATTGTGGTCTGAGTCTAATTCTGGTTTTACATTTTGGTAAATCGGAATGTTTAAATTTTGTGTAATAAGTATATCTAGAATATCAGGAACTACATTTGGGTTATAAGGGTAGTATGTGGGCTCTGGAGGAGCTAGTATATTAAGATTTCTTTGCAATGCGAATTTATGAAGAAGTTTTCCATTATATGAAGTAGAATTACAGTTCCAAATTTGGTTTTTACAATTTAGGTCTCCTGCTAATATTATTTGTGACCTGCCATCAAACAATGCTTTCAAGAAACTTGCCGGAAACTTTTTGTTGGGAGGTTTATATGCAGCAATCAAGGTTATGTTAGAAGAGATTAGTTCGATATTGATAATAATTGTTTCTATTTCATTTGAGGATGGGGATTGTATCAGTGTATGTTTAATTTTTCTATTAATGAGAATTGCTACCCCACCTGATGCTATATGCGAAATTCGATCATTGCGGTATGCTAAATATTTTGGGATCGAAAATTTTTCTACCGGCTTTAAGTGTGTTTCTGAAATACACGCAACATCTATGTCGTGGACTTGTAGAAAGTATCTTAGTTCGTTCTCTTGGCGCTTTATGCCATTTGCATTCCAGTTGAGAATTTTGAAGTTTTCTATTTTATTTTGAGCCATTGAAATGAACAGAAATAAGTTTTTGAACCATTTGTTGCAACTGTGGAATGATTGCAGAAAGAATATTATTTATAATTGTTTGGATTAGGTTTTCGTTTATTACGTTCATATTTTGGAGGACTGGGGGAGAATTCCTGTTATCTGGCCTCGGCGGCTGGCTAGCGCGATAAGCAAAAGAATGCAAGGGCGTTGAATTAAACGGCAGAGGAGGAAACTCTTGCGGGGCATAGTGATAAGGTTGTGTGTTTTGGTTTAATTGGCGATTTGAGAACTGCCTATTTGGCAGGTTGTAAGCTGAAAATTTATGATTAGCCTGATTTAAATTATATTTTTTAACTGCTTCTTTGTAAGCTTTGCAGCCTTTGTAGTTCGCCGTGTGTTCCCCATTGCAGTTACAACACTTGGGTACATTATTATGTTTAGGTTTGTCACATTTCGAGTAATGATGGCTTTCTAAGCATCTCACACATCTAGGTCTCCTTCCGCAATTTGCCTGTGAATGACCGAAAGTCTGACAATTTTTGCACATTATTGGAGTTTTAGACTTTACGCGCATTTGAACTCTGACAATGCTATATATAAGCTGATTTATTTTTAAAATTGCTTTGTTATTTTCATTATCAGTTAGATCGACCGCAACGGTAGTTAACGGTTTACGTTCTCTTCCGAACAGTCTAACAACTTTTAACACTTCAAAGTTTTTCGAAAGTTCATTAAATATTTCCTCTTCTGAATAGGTAATTGGCAGATCTTTTATGACAACTGAAAAAGTTTTTTGGGTAGGATCCCTATATGTGTGATGCTCGATTTTCTCTTTTTCACAGAATTTTCGATATTCTCTATAGTCCTCTATTGAGTTGAATTTAATTTTTATAGTGTCTTTTTCTAATTTAGTAGAAAAATTGTTTTTTGTAATACTTTTTAGTTCACTGATAAATAGGGGATAATCGAGTACTTTATGGACATAAAAGGGGGGTATTTTAATGATGGATTCTTCACTTTCTTCCCTTTCGTTTGGCGAATTTTCTTCGGTCATATTTTGAAGACCTTGGTACCTATTTTTGACGGTCACGTTATACAGTATTCTTTTAGAAGCATTGTTTTCATCTGGTAAATCTACGTGCATGCGTTTTAGATTTTTACTGTTTTCATTAAAACCACTGGTTGACTGTTGAATAACTGTTTGTTGCGGGGCAGCACCATACCTGTTATAATAAGCATCTTTAGTGCTTACTGACTGAAGGTTGGTCAGAGTCCCTTCCGGCTCTCCATCCAGCTGCAGGGCGGACGGTTGTGATGTGTTGAACTGTTCCAAGGGTTGAATATTTTCCATTTGTGGTGGAAATGGAAGCACATCTCCATTCATTGCTGTGAACTGATCTGGTGTGCCACCATTTAAAACGTGGGCTGCAGACACCAATTGGCCCCCAAAAGCGGGGGCACTTGTTGCGAACATACAGCTTTCGCTGCACCACTACACTTTCACTTGATAACACAATATTTCGTTATTAGCAATAAACAATTCTATTGCACAAAAACAATCACTGTTAGAAATATGGGGATCCGCTGGTAGCGGCGCCCGTTTGTACTTGCACTAAACACGAGTTTGAGCGTAACACCGAAGCACAGCGATAAGCGGAGCGATGCGATGCTTACTCCACGACGTCTAGAGCGAGACTGAACTTAAATCTCTGCACAATATTGCTTTCTCCTCTATTTCATTTCATTTATTACCTTTTTAAACGCTGGTTTTTGCTAGAATGGGAATTGGTGAGCCTGGTTACTTGAGCTCAGAACACTCGCACAACAATTTGCAAATAGTTTTTCCTAAATATAGAAATACTTCTTTTCCTTTGGGGATTAAATTCATTAGCCAGTTGCACGTATACATATACACTACATACGGAATGTCTCTCTGCAGTGCTATCTTCTTGGTGAGGATGGTAGCAACATAAATAAAGTTGGTTGCACGAGCTGCAGCTTGTAACAAACGAAAATGTAAATTACGAACTCACCACAATCGTAACAGATGCCGAAAGTGTTGTCCCATTCACTTGCTTCCCAGCGATCTATTTGCTACCAACATAAATGAAATTTATAATAGAAAGCCCTGACTCGGTGCGGAGAGAACTTTTCTGTAGCACGTTACTTCTTATGTGACAAATACCACGAATCCTTTAAACTCCTGGAACTGGTACGCTCTAGGCAAAAGTTCTATCGCACAAGGCGTTACAAATCTCTGATGGTGCAATTAAAACTGCTCACAATGAATGCCATTTTTAAGACACAATTGTTTCGGAAACGCAATATTTGTGAGAAATTTCAATTCCTCGAAAGTCCCGGAGTCCCACTTCGGGCATGGTTGTATTGTGTTCTTCCTTTCGCTCCCTATCAACACATCGTGTCATCCCCACAGTTACCACACCGTTACAAGCAATAATGGTCGCTAATGACCTAGGAGTTGATGCGATCTTAAATAACCAAAAACAAAACTTTAAATGTAAATATATTTCTAGCATTGAATTAATAGTATAAGATTCGCAGTGTATTCATGAACATATCCGATGAGTTTTTTAGCCTTACAATATTCTGCGTAAACAATAGGTGAGAATGTAAAATAAATAAAAGTTAATAAATAATACGATCCACCAGCGTCGGTAGCAATGACACTGGCAGCGGCTTACGCTTCAATGCGTAATTTCTAGCGCTTATTTCAAGGAACTTATTGAATGAAGGAAGGATTCTTATTGAATGGACGGCATATACAATTCTGAAAAGAAAAATTGATCGCGGCCGTCTGCGGTTAAGTTCAGCTTTTGCACGACTTAGGCAGTCCTTATCAAAAGTCGGAGGCGGAGCCTCACAAACCACCGCAGCCAATTTTTAACAGACGGGGGGGGCTAACAAAATTAGTAAGCAGAAATGGACAGACGTTCCTAAATCAGATGTGGAAATATTTTAGATGAAAAATTCATGGATTTAAACAATTTTATGAACATGAAAGTAAATTCATTTAAATAATTGTATAAGCGCACTCACATCACCATAAAATAAACATAAAATAACACTAGTTTTAGACCAAATACTTTCCCATAGACATTTTAAAATCAACTTTTTTATACACAATTCATGAACTTTATCAAATGTCCAGTTTACTATAGATTTTGTCAATAAAAAAATTATAAGAATTGCAGATTTGCAATTTATGTTTATCAAATTTGCAAAAATTGCAACCTAGTGTATTTCGCGAATCTAGGGAAACATTTCAATAAAATTCAAAGACCAAGTGTATATTAATCTTTACAGTAACAATTAAACTAAGTATTAAGCAATCAATTTGCATCTCATGTCAAAATTGTTATTTTGCAATTTTCAACTCTGTGACAAATTGGGGACAGTCCCTGACCAAATAGACCCCATTTCGCAAACGTTAAATAAATTGTTAATGATTTCAAAACTGTTAATTCGCAATTTTCGATTCTGTGACATCAGAAAACCCTTCCCAGTTTATAATCGCAAAAATTAGAAATTGTTTATGGGATTACAAATTTTGCTATTATCTTTATTCACTCATCACAATTCGGCGCTATCATCTCTCGTTTTCGATGTGCGCAATTGTTTCTAGGCGTCTGATGCCAACAATTATTCGTTTTACACACAATCCATTCCCTCTTTGCTGTCAAGTATACTGTTCATATCGTTTTGCACTGTCTCGCTTTTCGCCCATTATATTGTATCAACGGTATCAGAATTAGGTGGAAATTGTTGCTAATGGAATTTTGTTTGGACAATTGTTGCTAATTGACGTTTTGATACTTTAGTTATGTCACAATAAAATTATCAAGCTCTAAATGTGTTGCCCTGTAAATGTGGACGTAATATTTTATTTCGTGTTTGTATACATTCTATTGAGAGGTACAAACTGCATTCCAATATCTTAATTGGCTTGCTAGAAAAAAGATTATAATTTTTTTTTTTGCAAAACACATTTTGATGGAATAGTGGCACATAGCGTATTATTAATAATTAAAAATTTGTATCAAGAATGTTTTTAATGGAATTGTTTTTTTCTTGAACTAATTTAAGTCCCTGTTTGAGCTCATCGGGAAATAACTGATTTCCACCAATTTCAATATTACCTTCAAAATTGCAGAAAATACGTACTGCTTGGTTTTTAAGAGACTGCTGCCGAAAATCGTGGTGCGATAGAAGACATAATGTCGAAACATCATGTTGAGACGTTCTGGAGATTATATTTTCATTAATAATTAATAACTAGCGATGTTTGAATATAGACCATTTTAACATTTAATCCACGAAGCCAGTGTTGTGAAACAAAGATATTGTTTAAAATTGAACAATATTGAATTTTTTATTAGAACTATTTTCTCTTAGAATTTTTTAGCTGAAATGAATAGATTATTTGAAGACGAATACAATGATATCTTAGTTGTAAATAACTTAAAAGAAATATAGGGTAACAAATACTTTTACGCTTGATTTGAAATTATGAACGGGAAATGTTTCCTTTGAGAAGCCCCTGCAGCGATGGCCATTGGGACACTTAGCCTTCGCGAATCCAAGACCTTTGGCCTGAAATGGAAGGAGCGCGATGGAATGGATGTGTGAATACAGTAATCATGGTCTTGGCAGGAAATGCATAAAACGGACATCAATGTTAAAATAATAAATCGTCGAAAACCACGATGTAAGAAACTGACAGCATAAGAAAGAAAATAATAAAAGACATTTTCAGACTTAAGAAATATTGATCTTGATTTACAAAGGCCACAGAAACTACCCTGCTTTTTTAAACATTTCAAGAAGAAGGAAAAGGATTCAATAGTTTAAGATGTTTTACAATAGTATCTCAAATAGGTGTTTTGGGCAATATTTAACTGTATAAAATATCTTACTTGTTGTTTTATGTTAAAACATAAAACTTCTTGTAAAACATGTTTTTGTATCCATAATCATCATTGTAATGTGAACTCAATGTTGTAAACATTTATTATTGCTAATGTGAAATGTAAAATATTGATTTTATTTAGTCGCTAAAGACCTAGATGTTGATTAGACGTGCAATAAATAAAAAATAATAATATCTCGAGATAATTAAACAGATCACACATTGACAGCAAGTTATTCTTTACTGTTAATTTACTTTCTCCTGAGTTCATTAATGTAACAAGTTCATAAAAAGTAAACAAAATATTTATTGTAGAACTCCACTTGTGAAATATATTTTAAGCACGACTGTTATCCCGCACTTTTATCAATATGTCAAAGAGAATTTTGAACAAAGAATATTCAAACCAATTGTTAGGGCAGGGATATGTGTTAAATTGGCGAACGCATTCACCAGATTTCCAATTTATAATTTTTTGTGTGATGAAAGTGAAAAACATTGTTTATGAGTCTGTACCTACGACTGCAGAAGATACGTGATATTACTAAAAAGCGCGAAATAGTGCAAGAGAGGAAAGCCGACGTGCAGGACGACGTTGTCCAGGTCTCACGTTCTAGCGTGGAGGAACGTCGCCAAATTCAAAATGAATCAGGTAACCATTGAGAAATATTGACAAAGAATGTCTAAAGTCAATATTGGTGCATAAATTGTTAATTTTAGTTCGTTATGAACATTTGAATTTTTTTCAAATGAAGAAAAGTTACTCGTTAGATGAATCAAATTGCTATCTATATTTACTATGGCCTAACTACCAAGACTGCAAGGAATCTTGCATACAAAATTCCAAAACTCCTTATATCAGGATGACAGTTCATCTTGAAAACAAATTAGATGTGTAAAATGTCTGCTTTTTAAAAACTGTTTCTCTGTAAATAAAGTCTTGTGTGTTTGGGAATGTTTCTTTGGGAATATACATTTGTCGCACCGAAGGAACAACAAAATCTCGCAAGATATGGAGGTGTTCGATGCCTTTGAGGTGACTTTCCATTCTGTGGAGAACTCCAATGCTACGTGCAGAAGTCCATCGCGAACACACCACAGATACTCGCCCCAAAACCGTACATCGCTGCACATATTCCAGATAATGACGGATCCCCTGAGGGTTATACACTCGAACAGGCCGGTCATTGGCAGAGGAAAAAATCTTGTCGGAGAAAATTACATTTTCCCAGTCACGATGAACATTGTCCTCAGCAAGTGCCAACCCGGAGTCTATGGTCTTTGGAGAGCCCCTCCTTAACCGCTGCCCTGCGAGACGGTAGTCCCTTAAGCGGTTCTTAAGAGTTCTCGACCAAACAGGAAAGTTGGCGGCACAATTCAACTTGACCGATTTGAGGAATGGTGTCTTCCTAGCCTGGCTCACCAATTTACGTCCTGGACTTTGGTAGACACACGCCACAGCCCGGTGCCAGCTCGGCTTCCCACTTCCTATTTTTCTCGATACTGCCGCAATCATTTACGTGCAGTAACGGAAGGTACCCGTACGTACGCCCAGCCTCCGAAGCAGAGAGATTCGCACTTTTAACCAATGCCGCGACTCGCTTCATTACAAACCGATCGTAATACGACATGGTGAAAGAATCATGGCACAGCGAGACACGGTACTGCGACAGAGGGAAAATGCAAGAAGGACAGGTTCCCTTTGAAAGGGAATGACAAATAAATGGATTTTTTAAAGTTAACAATCCACTCCACGCACATTAACGTTGTGTAACGATTACGGACTGTTCTGAAATAACATAGTATCGTGTTTGATCCTAAGTGCTAGCACAACTTTCGAAATTTTGGTCGATGAAAACTAGCTTTCTAATACATTATAGTTTTTGATATTACAATTGTTTTTGCCGATGGGATCATGAGAATAACTTTTGTAAATATTATTATTTCTTTTAACTTAATATGGTTGAACAAAAGGACTTCTATCGTATTGTTGAAGAGCTGATGAGTCAAAATCCCTGCGAAAAACGTACATCTGAGTCCATTTATCAAGTATATTATGACAACAAATTAAGTTCTAAGGTATCTTCTAAAACATTTTAAATTATTACGAAAGCAGGAAACTAAGGTCCGTTTATTAAATGATGACGACATTCAATAATGTACAATACTATTTTTTTAAATTTTCAGACAACATTCCCCGTCGACATTTTCCCCAATTCCTAATTTACTATTAGAGAAAGCGTACCTCTGGGTTCCCGTTCTGACATATTTCTTGAAACGGCACACCATTCTTTTTACAATATTTTTAAGAAAATTTTTATCCATAAACAAAATATATTTAAAACTAAATAAGTTTCTCGAGACTTCAATTAAATATTTTAAGAGTATATTTTCGTATACAATTTACCCTTGTAAGTACTGCGTATTTAAATGAATTCAAACGGACTACTAAGAATGTATTAGTATGTATTTTTTTATATTTTTGGAATAAATCGAAAAATTAGTTCAATATCCGTAGTAAACTCCTGTTTCATTGAATTCTTTTAAATAAGTAAATAATACTAATTCTTGCGCAGAGGAATCAATTCGTTCAATACTTTTTTAAACGATAATATAATATTATAAAACTTTATTATTATTATTATTATTTTATTATTATTCTACGTATGTTCTACGAGTAAAACGTTTATAAGTAACCGATAATGGAATAAATGTAGTCATATAACCCCGTTTTTATGAACTTTAAATCTGAAGATCATAACATCTACCAGATAGAAGCGAAGTAAAGCCTTAATTATTGTTTCCGGCAACAGTCGCCACTCGCTATAACACGAACGCAAACTGCAGGCAAGGACAAGTGCGGGAAAACTGGCGGGAAGAGGGTGGGCATTGGCAACGAGAATCACGAGGTGATCCGATAACTGGCGAAGAAAAAAGGACGTGGAAGCTTATTAGTTATCTTTCATTCTTACTTGCGAATAGTGCTTTATCCCACCATGGAAAGTGTCATGTTTGTATGAACGCTTGTCACTTTTCAAAGTTAATGCCGTTAGAATCAAAAGTTAGCAAATACGATAGCACATTGATACAGTACTCACTGATTTCCAGTTAAAATTAATGTATCATCAGTTGTGATAGTCACACAAAAGCTCGATTCTATTTTAAAAAAAGCTTTTAAAGAAACTTTCCTCCGTTTCTCTTTCTTCGTGTGTTCACATCTTCAGCAAACATCATAATACAATTCAATCTTCTTTCGTTTGGGAAAATAATTTTCTTCTGTTAGAAGAGATTCAAATGAAAATAGTCCAGTTGATCACAACTGTAAATGTTTTAGAGTAGTTCTCAAACAATTTTTTCAAATCTAGATGAATACGCAATGAAAATATGATCTAAATAAATTTTTACATAAGTTTTTTCACAGAAAATTTTCATAAGGTTTTTTTTCTTTTTATTATTTAATAAGAACTTTTTTATAACAGTAAGTTTTCTGTAATAAAAACCTCATATAATCATTCTTCTCTTTCGTTGTTCAGTTATCGATCTCCCAGCAATGTTTCCACGATGATTAAAATGAAAACAAAGTAAAAGACAAAAAAGTGAATTAAAACTAATAGTGCTCCACGGTCTAATTCACAAACTAAGAGTGCATTACAGTCTCTTCGATACTTAGAAAGAAAGTTGGACAGGTCAATTAATATTTTAATCTTCGCGCAGAAGCACAATCCGTCGCGGAGGACGCGATTACTGTGTCTGAGATTACCTTATTGGAATTTACGTGTTTCGGGCACTTCTGTATGAGCTCAAGTTTTCTAGACGAAGTGTCCAACTCAACCAAGCGACCTCTCTGAGAATCATTGACGCCTGAGGGACGAATTAATGCAAGAAAGAATTTGAATTTGGAATAAGTGCACTAAAAAACATATTCAAAACATATTCCATCGGAAAATTGCTCTCATTTAAATTAACTGAAATCGTACTTAAGTTTCCATAAAATCCATGAAAATTTTCTGTAATGACACATAGATCAATTAGTATAATATCGATTAAAACGGCGGCGATGGTTATACCGAAGTTGGCGGGTCCAAACCCAATCGAAGCCGTCGATTTTTGAGGGCGAAAAAATTCTTCGTAAGCCTTCTTTCGGAGGGGAAGTAAAGTCGGCTGTCCCATATTAGTAGATTTACTTGCATTTAAAAGATCCTCAAGCCTAAATGACGCGTCTTCAAACCGCCTGTTTCGTCGCCCAAGAAACACCTCCTTTCTCCGATAGTGGGTGAAAGGAGCGTAGCGAAATTTGCGTGGTCAGACGGAAGAGCGGGCATGATGGCCCGAGTCTCGCCACGTAAAATAAGACATCAATTCATTATAATCAGATAATATTATCAAATTAATGGTGTACTTCACAAAATACTGTCTGAGGAAAGTGGAAAAATGGGTGTTGTAATAAGACAATTTTCGTCTCTCTAATACGTATGTATGTTTTTTATTCGAGTTTGACGTTCTGTATATTTACCCAGTTTGAGTTTTCTGCTTTGGTTGATTAATTCCAGGTTCGAGTAAAAGTTATCAGCAAAATAGGCAATATGTTGAGAGATTGGTTTGATGTTTAATTCGGTGTGAAGTTGCGTGTTGAGGGAGTTTCGGTGATGGATCTTAAGAACTTATTTTGGATGATTTGCCATTTTTGACGGTTATTTATTTATTTATTTACAGGTTGTAACAAAGTACAAATAATGTTGACATTATTTCGCAGAAGACATAGTCTTGTGCGCGAACCTGCAATGACTAATCATGTATCATATATGTCTACCTGTTTCATTTATCAATTTTTGAAGAAAAAACAAAATTAAAGAAAAATGAAAATTATAAAATGAAAAATAATATAAAATATAATATAATTTGAGACATATTCAGACATTATTCCTTAATCACTGCATGGGTTGATAGAATGAGTGAATTACTGAATCATTTAAATCAATAATCCAGTATCTGATACGCTTTCGTTGTCCTCGTGTATTAACATCACAATTTTTGAGTTCTGTACTCAACCCGTTGAATATTTTGTAACAAATATAATAATGCCGACGTCTACTAATTTCTTTATGAATTTTTTTCGGGATGATATCTGTGTTCCTCTTTGTCGCTGTAATAGTTTTATAATCATTATACATAGACTCAAAGTTTGTTAATAACGCTTTTTCTATATAAAAATTTTTCACGCTGTTTATTTTATTTTCTCTAAATATTATTTCCGATGGAAATAGTTTGCTTTTATTATAAATGATCTTTATAATTCGTTTCTGTATATCAATTAACGCTTTCATATTATTATCGTAGGCTCCACCCCATGCTACAATACCATAGGTTGCTATGGACCAAAACAATGCATAGTATATAGACATCAATTGCTTAGTATTGAGTATAGTTCTCAACTTATAAAATATATAAATCAAGTATCTAACCTTTTTTACAATTTGTTAAATTTGAAGAATACATTTAAAATTACAATCAATATAGATCCCCAAATACTTAGCAATCGATGTTCTATTCATATCAGGACAACAACAATAATTAGTATCGCATGAAATTTTATGTATTTTTATCGAACAATCGACAGGAATGCTATCTTGATAACTACCATAAGTTACATAAACGGTTTTTTGGATATTGAGCCAGAAATAATTATCTTTTAGCCATGTAGTTATCAATTTCATATTTTGTTCGGCTCGCCCAAGAACCTTAGGCCATGTTTTGCCTTTTTATTTGGTTATTTTTGGCAGCATTTGTTCATATTGAGCAGGCGTACAGGAAGAGGGGTCTGATGATTGATTTGTATAAGATTGTGGCATTCTTTAAAGACAGTTTAGTAGTTTCAGTTGAAATATTTTAATTTTAGCTTGCTGAACTTTGTTGTCTATGTGAGTTTTCCAGTTGAGGTTGGTGTCCAGATGCAGTCCTAAATCTTTAACTGCCTTCTTTTTGGAGTCCATGGAATTATATTATTTATTTTTAATTGGATGGGAGGAGAGTAAGGTTTGAATGTGAATATTTTAGCGGCTGATTTGGTGGGATTGATTTTTATCTTCCATTTTGAGGACCAGCTTTCTGATGTTTGAAGATGTGTTTGAATATCATTTGCTCTAAAGTTTAATGATACATGCGATATATAGATTGCAGTATCATCTGCAAATTAAGCTATTTCGGTTAATCTGGTGGTAGGAAGCCGCTGTGTAGAAGTTGAATAGCAGTGGGGAGAGCGGGGATGCTTGTGGGAGTCCTGCTCTTATGAGGCGTGGGTTTGAGGTATGGTTCTCTATTACGACTGAAAAAGTTCTGTTTGTGAGGAAGCATTTAATGATTTTAAAGAAGTATATTGGGGTTCCAATTGACAATAGTTTATATATTACTCGTTTGTGCCAGACTCGATCGAAGGCTTTGGTGATGTCGAAGAATACTGGTACTGAGTGATGTTTTTCTTTTTGAATTATGTATTCAGTGATGCGTAAGAGCTGGTGCGCAGTGGATACTTTATTGGTGAAGCCAAAATAAAAAGGGAGGTATGAGATTTATTTCGTTCAAGTACTTATTTAATCTTGAAAGGATGAGATTTTTGAATACTTCTGCTAATGATGGGAGGAGACTAATGGATCTGTAGTTATCTGGGTAGCTGTGGTTTTTGTTCGGTTTGTGGATGGGAAGCATTAAGGAATATTTCCAGGTTGAAGGATAATATCCTATTCTTAAGAATGTGTTAAATGTGTTGGTGATACAGGCGATAATGGTTTGGGGTAATTTTTTTAAAATGATATTATTAACATTGTCATGACCAGGTGCGATTTTATTTGGGATAGTTAGATAGATGATGTTTGTAATTTCCTGAAGAATGTATTTAATTTTTTGGGGTATATTGTAATTAGAGGAGTGAATTGAATTGAATTGAATTGAATTTGCCTTATTTTACGTGGCGAGACTCGGGCCATCCGGCCCGCTCTTCCGTCTGACCACGCAAATTTCGCTACGCTCCTTTCACCAACTGGCAGAGAAAGGAGGTATTTCTTGGGCGAGAAACTGGGTGGTGTGGTCCTAGTTTTGGATTTGGGAATGATCTGGAAGGGGCGATATGTTGGGGGTGATTATCTCGGCAAAATGATCGGCTAAAACTTCAATTTTTTCACTTGTACAATATTTTTTACCATTTGTGGTAGTTAAAGGGGGGATAATGTTTATTTTCTTAGTATCCTTTTAGTAAAATTCTAAATTAAATTGTTTTGAGTGTTTAAAGATTGTATTAGATGGTTATATTTGGTCGGTTTAAAATCAGCTATGGCTTTTTGGGAGATATTTGTTAAAAGATTTATTTCTGATTTGAAACTGGGTGCTCTAAGAGCTAACCAGAGTCTTCTGGTTTTATTTTTGGTTTGAATTATTTTAATTAAGCTTTTGGGCAGTTTAATGGGTGCGTTTTTACGTAGTGTAGTGGGATTTTCGGGTTTTAGTGTCTTTACAGTTTTTGATTCTTTAAGTTCATTATTGCCTGCTCTACTTCAGACGAGATGTTTAGGATTTTAAATTTAGGTGTTTGGAATTGAACTCTTTTCTTAAATTTGGCTCAATTTAAGTGATACATGTTAAGAACTGGTTTAGGCAAAGGTGGGGGTTCTCATCTGTGGAAATAATGACCTGAATGTGGTCCGAGTCGAGCTCGATGTGAAGAGTTGAGTAAAACTGGTCTTTTGTGTTGGTTATTCCTATATCTAAAATATTGGGCAGCTTCTTTGGGTCACGAGGATAGTATGTAGGTTCAGGGGGAGATATTAATCTTAATCTCTTAGTACGTATGTGCTTGTATAGTTGGAATCCAGAGGCATTGGTGACTCTGCACCCCCAGGAAGTATGTTTAGCAATGAAGTCACCTAAGAGTATAGTGGGTGACCGAGGTGTGATTACGTTACTTAAGCTGGCGAAATTCGACTTTAAATTGGCTGGTTTATGATCTGCAATTATAGTTAGATTTATGCAGGGGAGAGAAGTTGCTGTTAGTTCAAGCCCAGTGACAGGCATTTGTTTTATTTGGGTGATATGGGATAGAAGTTTTGATTAAAATGAGAACGACGCTAAGCGTATTCTACCTTGTCTAATTACGTTATATCCTGGAAAATAAAACAGAGAATAAAGTTTAAAATGTGATTTAGTGATGCAAGAATGTCTATGCTGTTTGTTTGTAAAAAATACTGAAGTATTTTTTTGTTGCTGATGCTGACGCATTCCAATTCATTAGATTTAATGAATGACTAAATTCAGGGTGCGCCATGGGCAGTGCTATTATATGAGGCTATTGCTTGTTGGATATTTTGAACAATGAGTGGTAAAATAGTTTATGATATTAATTAACTGTGTAGATATGGAGTTGATGATATTATGTACTATTTAAGAAACTGTACTGAGGTGATTTATTTTGGGGGAGATAGTTTTGGGAGTTGTTATCTGATTGCTTTCGGATGGTGTTGTTTGATTGCTGGTTAGTTGCTGACACATAGGTGAATTTTGGTATGCGGATCGTATTAAGTAAGTTGGGAAAATGATGAGTGGCAATAGTGGGAGGGGATTCATGGTTAGTTCTCGACTTCTGTGGTGCTTGATGGGAATTTTTTAATTTATTTTCTAACATTGTTTCAAAATATGAGCATTCTATTGTTCGGATATCAGCTCTGTGCGCCCCGTCGCACTTTTTACAATTCGGAGGGTCGTCCTTAGAGTGCATGAGGCCGAATAATGATTCTCAGAACAATATATACCAGAAATTACATGGTTAGAGTTGTTTTCGAATGCCCAAAATCCAAACATCGGAGACACTGTATTGGTCCTTTAAATTTACGCCTTCTTCCAGTTTTTACTTTTAGATTACATAAAACATTTGTTTTAAGAATGATTTCTATATTCTGCTCTTCTGAATATTCAGCGGCTACCACTAGGATTGGTAAATTGTTTTTGTGTTATCTGGTAACACTAATCAGGGAAGAATGTTTAGCTTTTAGATCTTGGTATATTTCCTCTTGAGAAATAGACAGATGAATGTCTTTGTAAACCATAGAAAACGTTTTGTTGGTTGGGTCCTCGTAAGTGTGGAACTGCTTATTAGTGCTTATAAAATATTAAAGTTAAAATTTGCTTTCCTATTATTGATGGTTGGTGTAAACTGCTGATGTGGGTTTTAATTTCATTGTTTAACTGTATAATGTTTTCTATATTGTTAATATGGACAGGAAGGATTCTAATATTTTCCATGTTTTCAGGAACGGTGATGTTTCCGGATACGGGACTAGATTCACTTTCTTGAAGGTCCCTTTAAGGCTGAAATCTATTTTTAATAGAAAAACCATAATCTTGAGAATGGCTAAACACGATTTTTTGTTTGGTTGCATGTTTAGATTTGGATCACTATGCCCTCGCTTACCACTCGGCTCTTGAGAAATTCGTCCTGCACTTGCGCTGGTATTACCGTTGCATTTTAAAATGCAGTGCCGCCGACCGGCAAATAGTTACTGACCTAACCTAAGTCTTTACCATGCGGCATTGTTCCACTAACATGTGAGTCTGATGTGATGGGGGTAGAGGTAACCGCTGATTTGGTTGATGTTCCAGTAGATGCTATGGAATTTGTAGGAATGATTGTTCCATGAGCGTCGCCTTCTTGGTAAGCGACCTCAATGTCGCCCTTGGTCGGGTAGACCTGAGGGCATCTACAATACACTAGCGAATGCCAGCGTTGTCGGTTGAAAATGTTGCACTAATTTGTTAGAATATTAGCACCACACAATTAGTAAATGTTGTTGATAACTGCTAGTGTAGCACTTTAACTTTCACCGGAACACAGAACACAGGTACTAGGACAGGCACAGCGCTGTGCGCGTAGGTCTGTACTGTGCGACTGCTCGCAGCGGTATGGTGAAATACATATTTTTGCAAATTTGATAAACATAGAATTGCAAATTTGCAATTAAGATAGATTTTCTTATTGACAAAATCTATAGTAAACTGGACTCTTGATAAAGTTCATGGGTTGTGTATAAAAAATAAAAATGAAATTAAAATGTCTATGGGAAAGTATTTTATCTAAAATTGGTATTAGTTTATCCCGTATCAACGTGTTATCAAAAAGAAATGTGTTAAAACTGGTTATGTGAATGCGCTTATACAATTATTTCCATGAATTTACATTCATGTTCATAAAATTGTTTAAATCCATGTATTTTTCTTCGAAAATATTTCCACATCTGAATTAGGGACGTCTGTCCTTTTCTACTTCCTAATTTTGTTAGCCTCCCTCCGTTAAAAATTGGCTGCGGTGATTTGTGAGGCCCCGACGTTTCGTCATAATAAGGACAGTCCAAGTCGTGCAAAAGCGGAACTTAGCCGCAGACGGCCGCGATCAATTTTTGTTTCCAAAACTGTACATTTTACAACGCGGTAACCCTGAGCGTTCGCACGCAAATATAAATAGATCGAAAAATATATAATAGTAATTATTAAACATTATATTACTATAATATTTCCCAATTATGTTCGTTTTAACACGTATTTAACGTTACTCCTTGCCTGAACATGTAGTGCTACGTTTCACACCTAAGAAAATTTCCCCAAATTCTCTTTATTATCGAAGAACCAAAGTTTCGTTTCCATCTTTATTCAGAATTCAACACGTAAATGGGTTAGGGTAGGGATACAAGAACTTACGAAAACGTTCGGAGAATGCATTTTTCTTCACATGTTATTACTACCAAATTTCCCGCCTTTTGATTGCCCCCACCTCTCTCAATATTACGAGATGGCGCTCCTAAGTTTGAGCTTGTGCACACACCACAGCTTGAGCCACTGTGCTGCGCCCGCCCGATCAATAATTGTGACGTAATGATGTCCCTGTAGGCTTTTAAAACCGGCCAGCTCGAGGTATGGCGTGTCAGTCTGTAGTGTTTCCTCCAGGACTCGGGTCGCGTCGCAAGGTATAAAGTAAAAGTATTTTTTGTTGTTTGTTTAAATATGTAACGTATTTGCTATTCGCCAGCACCGCGTAGCAGCACAGATAATTTAATGCAGGCACTTTCCCAAATGTGTTTCGTGGTAAGTAGAGGGAAGCCAGAGGGCTCGGCTCTTTTCCTGCTTTCTATTTTTTAAAGAAGTGAAGGAGAGATCGCCCCCATTTTACAGGTTGAGTACGCGGCCCAAGCGCCGCCTAATGCAATTCACCTTAGTGTTGCCCTTAAATCGAAAGATGGTCTGGGCTTCCAAAAATTTATAAACATGTTATTTCGGCCCAAATGCAGTTAGAAATTTCTGTAACCTTTCAACTGCATTGAATTAGTATAAAAATAAAATCTTGATATGCTAATTTAAAAGAGTATGCCATTTTTTCTAACCTCAATAACTGAAATAAATGAACTAAAAAATCATTCTGCTAATTTTTTTAACTGATCAGCCTCGCCCTTGGCTCTCATTACACATTGTTTGTCACGCTCAGTTTTTTCTGTTTTTGACAAATAAAAATATAAATAAATAAAACAAAGCCTCATAAATCATGTCTGCAAGTCAATGTTCCACAAAGAGAATTCAAAAGAATTTCACGTTTCACTACCTTATATTGCTGCCGTTCAACAATGAACTTCTCAAATATACATCGCTGCATTCTCTTTCAATACAGTGTAGGTAGTAATATAAAATTAAAATATTTATAAACATTAATGGTACTCAATTTTTTCATCTAAAGTATTAGAAATAGTAATGCTAATATAATCTAAATCCAGCCACTTTCAAGGAAGTGCCTGAGATGGATGATATAAGAACATTGAATCCCTAAAAGGGCAGAGGCCTCCTGTCAGAACATACGGGTGGTTTTGCGTATCTCTTTAGGCATAGTCCGCAATGCTTGTTATAGCGTTAAGTTCCCGTACTCACCGCTGGCGCTGCTTGCCGACCATTCCTCGATCGGCTACTACAGGTAAATATATGGATGTCCGCATTTCAATCATAGAAATTTTCGACCCAGAAGCTTTAAATTCAAGTATTTAGGCCTCTCAATTACTTCAACTGCAATGTTCATTACTGCATTACTGTTATGTTCTTCACGATCATTGATTGGTACAAAAGATTCACAAATGATATCAATGATCGTTTTTAAATGCACTGCGCTCTCGTCACACGCGAGGAAACTGCTTATTTGCAAAGCTGGCTTATTATATTTTTGAAGATTTCTTTTCACACCAATCCTTGGAAGTTGTGGTACAGCTTTCACAATAAACCGCGCTACTACACCTTTAGGGTTATTGAGATTGATTTATTTAACACGTCAAGAATAACAATTATCTTCCCATAGTAAATAAATATTATTATATAGTCTTAATGTTTCTCAACGTAAATGAAACATAAGCCTTACCTTGGCTACCTAACAATTCAGTTTGTTCTCAAAATTCGACACAAAGAAAACATTTCACAAATAGCACAACTTCTGTTTAGTTCAATGAGAACACACTAGCTCTAGTAACTGGGAATGAACGTATGATACATTTGTGAATGTTTCTTGTATTGTAACATTCTGCAATTAAAAGTGATATATTTTCTCACAAACGTCGTCAGAAATCACGAGATATCTGATTTTTTATTCCTGATGTCTGATATATTGCCCTATCATTGTTGTGGAATTAGAAAGCGGCCTACGCAAAGGATGAGATATAATTTGTACATTGTACATCGGTGTTGAAAATATTTTCTTGTACGTCCACGAGAGCTCCAATATGAATTTCGCTACTTGTAACTTTCTTGTTCTATATTTATCAAAAAAATAGGTGAGAACGCTTGAGCCACTGATTTGGAGAGAAATGTTTGAATTTTTTGGATATTTAATTTTTTTTATTTTTGAGACCTAGTTTCTTCCAGTTACTTAGTGATACTTTTTCTTCTGCAATAAACATGTCTATTTTGAGTTTGTTCTTTTTGAGCGTGTAATGTAGTTTAAAAAATCAATACATTTTTGACAGCATTTTTGTCTTCGTCCATTGTCTTTAAAGAAGGTTTAAGGTACTATATGCATTATATGTCTGTAAAAACACCTGAATATACAGTAAATATCAGAAATAATTAAAATTATATATTGTTTTTCATAAGTCGAAGAGTTGCTGCTTCATCATTAACCAAGTAGATTTCACGCACGCTATTTGAGGGTTAATTTGAAGTATTCACTTCACAATTTCTTTTAAGCAAACTGCACAGAAATATGTACTTTTAGTATTGCTTAGCATTACCATCGTCATGAGTTTGCCCGAGTGACCAAAATTGCCCGAAGTGCAGGCATGTCCCCATGTATTAAAGCGGCCTGAAGGTCTAGCGAATAGTCGGCGACCAGCGCTCCAGCGGCCACAATGTGAAACTTCGCTAGCTCCCATAAGGATCGGAGAAGTGCTAGCACCAGCCTGCCTGTACCATGCACTATATGCTAATTTAATACTAATTCCAGTCAGTTTTCAGATACATTAGAGTGTCATTTTTGTTAGTCACTTTGCATTTAACTTAGTTTATACTGTAGTGAATGGTATTCTCGCCCTTATAAATTTCAGAATATATTTTTGCTCCGCGTTAGGCATGCCATCGTGGGCTAGAAAATACCTCTCACACAGGTAATCGGTTGGCTGATGATTCAATTTCGTTAGTAAATATCCTTTAACTAATTGTAATAAAAATCAAACAACTTGTAATTTGTTTGTAATTGGCAGCGACATTAAGTGTCAGCGGCAAAATTAATTTATTTCAATTTTCTATTTGTTTTGACATTTGACATCTCATTATATTTTTGTCACCTATTTTGATGGTCATCGAACCTCTATTTCAAAAAACGACAATTATTTTATTAACTTAATATTACCTTAAAATTAAACATCTTGGCCTTGCTAAAATCTTTTTATTAAAATCTTTTCGCCACATATTGCCTAACTTTCCTTTGCGAAGATTATTCCAGCAAAGTTGGCGTCGTGACGAGATCACATAACTCTATATTGGCGGTCTTCTTATTACCACACTGAATTTAGCTTTTAAATTTTTCTACCATTCGCGACTATATATTCCATGAATATATATATATATATATATATATATATATATATATATATATATATATTCCGACGAATATTCCATGAATATTACTTTTTCTCGCTAATCCGTTATATTTCATTTACTTGCCTATTCTATGATTACCGCCGACCACATGTTTATTTTCTATCTCAACGAACTAATAACAAAATATTTTACTTCAAAGCCCTGACGGCCATTGATCCTCACTCTACAAAATCCAACATAGTTCTTGTTGCATATGCACCCTAAATTTATTTCTCTTTTGCTGTTGGTGATTTGGCGCTCAACAGTTGGTAACCAACGACGCACTGGCACAGTTTGCCATTCTCTTGCTCGATCGCCAAGATCCGGTTTTTACAAGAGAGTAGAACACTGAGAATAGGCATCTACAACGCATGTAGTCCCCAAGATGAACGGAAAATTGAGAATCACGGGAAACTACAAACCCACTCTTAATCCATGAATTATCATCGACGAACATCCAATCCCAAAGGCAGAAAACGTTTTTACCCGGATGCGAGGCGCCACCGTCTTTTGCCACTTAGATGTCACTGACAAACACCCACCTGAAGTTGACGACGAATTCAGCCACGTGCTCACTCTCAACATTCCAACTCATGGCGTGATCCGGCCAACCCGTGCTGTCTATATTCCTATTATCTGGCAGCGGCGTATGGACACCGTCATACAAGGTCTCGAAAATGTTGTAAGTTTCGTCGATGACACTATTGGTTTTGCACCCAATTTTGAAAAACTCATTGAGGCCCTCAATGCAACACTGGAGCGTTTTCGCCAACATGGTCTCAAACTGAACCGAGCCTAGTGCAAATTCGCAGAACCCGGAGGAACTGCAGCTGTTTCTGGGGAAAGCAATCTATTATAGCGCATTCATTCCATGTTTCTCAACCAGAGATCGACCACATAGAACATGCAGGTGAATGACCCCTTCGTGTCTTAAGGATGCGGTGACCTCGCTCCAGGTACTCATGCAGTATGACCCGTCACTGCCACTCTTATTGGCAACCGACGCCAGCAAAACTGGACTGGGCGCAGTACTGTCACACCGACTCAGCAGCGGTCGAGAACGCCCCATCGCTTATGCCAGTCGAACAATGCCAGCAACTGAACAGAGGTTCCCTCAAATTGACAAGGAAGCACTTGCAATCGTAAGGGCAGCACAAAAGTTCTTCAAATATCTGTACGCCCGCCACTTCACACTGATCACCGATCATAAACCGCTGACACAGATCCTTCATCCAGAAAAGTCTTTATACATCAGTCGCATTGCCAATTATGCGGACTATTTAGCACACTTTGACTATGACGTTCTCTTCAAGAAGTCAAAAGCCAACGCAAATCCAGCCAAAAAGTCATGCGCAAGTGACATGCGCAAAAGTGCACGTCAAAAGCCAATGCAGTGAAAGCAGGACGAGCATGACGAAAAAGGATGAAATTATTATCAGACTGGCAGAGGCAGAGGGTCCTGGAAACGTGGCGGACAATTCAGAGGAAACAATCGAGGCCAACAAGGAGGTTATAATAATTGGCAACGTGATCGTAACGAGTAGCATGGAAGCTATAACAACTGGCAACGTGGGCAGCGTGGAATTAGAGGCGATCAGTATCAAGGCGGCAGAACAACGAGTTAGAGATACATAGAGTGACAATAGCCCCGCCATCTTTAAAACATTAGAGCCACTGACCGCCATGTTTAAAGGTGTCAACCTTTGCGCGGGATTTCAAAATTTCTTCGCATGCAATGCACTGACATTATTACAATCTTGCACCGTACGTTTATTGAAATTAAAATAATTTATTTAATTATTTAAATTATATT
This sequence comes from Gryllus longicercus, assembly GCA_038098605.1. Taxonomy (NCBI): domain Eukaryota; kingdom Metazoa; phylum Arthropoda; class Insecta; order Orthoptera; family Gryllidae; genus Gryllus; species Gryllus longicercus. The sequence continues at coordinate 547,011 of JAZDUA010000391.1, read as the reverse complement.
TATTTTCAAAATTAAATGTAAACAAAATTGAATTCATATATCAAATAGGATAAAACATAGTTATAGACTAAGGATTTTCATTACTCTATAGTTATACACATAAGTGAAAAAAAGTGAACATTCATTAATTTAATTCATCTATATTTTTGGTGAATAATTTTAGGTTTTTACTTGATTGGAGGAGTTTGTACTGTAGCAATTAACACACCGGAAACTATTCTTCTCAATGAAATAAAAATTGGTATGGGGGTAATACTTATACGGAAAGGTTTCACTAAAAAATTGCAGGATATTAATAAAAAATAAGTCTAATAAGAGAATAAATAATAGTAAATAAAGTAAAGTATGTTCAGAATGAAAATACATAAGTTCTTCATTAGTTTAAATTAGAATAGTTTTATTGACCTTTAAATAAAATTAATTTCATAAACATGTCTCACATTCTTCCCTTTTATCTCTGTAAATGTCTTTTTACAAACATAGTGAATTCTGCATGTAAAATAATGCTTCAAAATTAATTTTGCAAGATGAGAGATTTCATCTGCCCCCATAGCTGTAAACATATGATCACAATCAAATAATGAGCAATGCGATAGCATTGACATCACTTCAGTCTGAAATTTTAGCACTCTTTTCTTCTGATTTCTTACCAAAATTACCTCATTTCTTCTGAAAAGTTGTCCAGCAATCTTATTTTAGCACGTTTTATTACTCCCTGTGAAGGATTCACAAGGGAATTACTGACATATTTCAATGCAATTAATTCTGATTTGCTTTCCCTTTTGTTTTGAAACACAACATCCAAACATTCAGCACATTTAATTTTTTTTTTGAAATTCCATACACAATATTCCCTGCAATGTATTCGACAACATTTTCAACAAAGACCGAGTATCTGATACCCTGGATTGCAATAGTCGTGGTCATCTACTACTATTCAAGTGCTTACATTTTCAAAAGTCTGACCCTAATGAGTAAGAATTTCACTATCAAAAAATGTGCAATTGCCATTCTCAGATGGAATGACCGGTACAATTAAACATTTCCTATATGCTACTTGGAATTGTACAGCATTGGGATTAGTTCTGTGACCACCTCTTGTTCGTAAAGAACTAAAAAAAATTCCAAATGGTCTTGGCTAAGCCTGTGAGTTAATAGATACTCGCTTTGGATTATCATCTCACACATTATTTCCTGCAATACCTTTTATGCTTAACAGGTCATTAAAAAATCCATATAAGGGTATCTTTATGGCTGATGTCCATACAGATGAGCCATGAGCAATTTTTAAATTTTGGAAGTTAGCAATGCACTCAACAATACGACTGCACATTGCATCTTTGTTTCTCTTAGAAATGGAAGTATTTGTCCTTTTACCCATTGGATGACAAATATTTAATAAGTCAAATGTTAAATCAATTGTTTTTATGAACTTCACTGTACTTTCACAACACTGAAATTCATTCTTCACAATATTTTTGGAAAACAACATTGCTTTAGCCACTGACAGACTGAGCATCTGAGCTGCTAAACCACCTTTCATTTTCTGTGTTTCGTACAGTAAATACTCTCTTCATAATTTTTTTGCAGCATGCACCCCTTCTTTTTCTTGAACATTTGTTAGTTTTCAAAATACTCCCATTTAACTTCAATGAAACTTTCCTGCGTAGCATCAATAAGAATTTGTTTCTCTGTTAGAAGATTACGGGTTAACTTCAGCATGTGAGCAGCATCAAAAAACCAGAAGAGTTTGGTTTTAACCTGTGGTTTCGTACTCGAGAGCAATTACGCAACTAAACACACCGAAGAAAGGTAATTCAGTAGCGAGTTGATTAACTCGGTTCAAAACACTGATACCTTGAAATATGGCCGCCATATTTCACGAATATCACGCTAGGAGCGCTGAAATACATCTGTTTGCCTCTCTATGTATCTCTAACTCGTTGCGGCAGAAGCAGCTATCGGCCAAATGGACACAGTATGAATAGTTTTCCGACAGAAATTCAATCTATGGTGGGTGTAAGGAGACAGGTAACAAAATTGAATCACAAATTGATTGGGTACTTGATAGTAGTTGTACAGATCATGAAATTAATAACGAATATTTTTCTGATTGTGTAATTAAAAAAACTATTGATGTTAAAATTGGAGATGGTAAATTTTTAAAAGCTACTAAAGTCGAACATGTAATTAGCTAGTTTTCAGTTTATGATAAAAAATTCCAATAGAAATGCGTAATGTATTTTATGTTGAGATAATGGATAGATATTTGATTAGTTATGCAAGAATAACAGATAATCACAAAATTGTATCAGTAGGTAAAAATTCCAAAATTATTAATCAAAATCACGAGTTAATTGCGATTGATTGAAAAGAAGGAAGGTTGTATAAAATGACTAGTTCAATCAATGTTTAAAAAGCTAATGTAAATATCGCGAGTGAGAATAAAGGCGGTATTACATCAAAAGAAAAGTGGCATCATGTATATTTAAACTATTTGCAATCATTGTGAAAAGATGAACTACTAGATACCTGAAAAATTAGAATCAGAATTTATGAAATGCAAGACATGTATTGAAAATAAAATGCTTTATTTATCTTTTGATAACAATAGAAGTGGCGCCAAAGAAATTTTAGAAATTGTTCACAATGATTTAAATGGGCCTCATGCAACAGCAGGTTTTAATGGGGAAAGATATATTCTTTCGTTTATTGATGATTACAGTAAAATAGGTCGAGTTTATACAATTAAATCAAAAGATCAAATTTATGACTGTTTTACAGAATACATAAATGAAGTCCAAAATTTGACCGGAAAAAAATATTAAAAAATTGAGATGTGATAACGGAAAAGAATATTTCAACAAAATAATCTATGATTTGATTAAAGAAAAAGGATTTTTTTTGAATGCTTGTCCACCTTATGTACATGAATTGAACGGTACAGCTGAAAGATATATCAATTATGGACATGTCGCGATGTTTATTAGCTGAAGCAAAAGTAGATAGAAGAGTTTGGCCAGAAGTGGTATTTGCGGCTGTATACCTTAAAAATAGAACATTAGCTAATACTATTGAAAAGAAAACACCTTATGAATATTTTCAAAAAGAAGCCTGACGCAAAACATTTATGTTTATATGGTAATAGAGTTTTTGTGCGAGTACCAGAACAACTGAGAAAACCTAAGTGGGTTAGTAAAGCAGATTTGGAGGTTTTGTTAGGCTACAGTGAAGTCGGTTATAGAGTGTGAGTAAACAACAGAATGTTGTTTACTAACACCTTATGTTGCTAGACATGTCGATATTATAGAAGAAAGTGTTAAATGTATTAGTTTTAAAGCCAATGATTCGAAATTTGAATATTCAGATGATTCTAATTGTGAAAGTGGTGAATTAGATTTAAATGAAAACAGCACAAGAGAGAGTATTGAAAGAGGAACTTCGAGTAAAGATAATCAAGAATTAAGGAGATCAAAAAGAGAACGCAGACTACCTAATAGATTAAAGGCAGCTGTACTTATAACAATGTGATTTATGTTAACTATTGTAGCGCAGATAGTCCTGCAAATTTTGAGGAGGTGATGAATAGTAACAAATCTGAGTTTTGGAAGCAGGCAATGAACTAAGAAATTGAATGTTTAGAAAAGAATAAAACATGATTTCAAAAGCCAGATGAAAAAAGTATTTTAGATGTAAAGTGGATTTATTCAAAAAAGGCTGATAATAGCTATAAAGCTAGACTAGTTGCGAGAGGTTTTCAACAACAAGAAATTGTAGATGATATTTATTCACCAGTTGCGAAAATGCAAACATTGAAAATATTACTTTCATATTGTTGTCAAAAGGGATTAATTATCGAACAAATGATGTAGAAACAGCGTTTCTTAATGTTAAAGTTTTATCAGATATCTATGTAAAACAAGCTGAAGGTTACGAAGACGGTACGGATAAAGTTTGTAAATTAGATAAAGCGTTGTACGATTTGAGAGAAAGTCCACGTGCGTGGAATGATAGTTTTGATAATTTTTTGGACGAATTAGGCTTTCAAAGAAGTAATTATGATTACTTTTTGTATGTTAAGAGACATGGAGACGATATGATTTATTTCATAATGTTTGTTGATGATTTGTTAATTTGTTCCAAAAACAGAACTAAAATTAAGACAATCAAAAGTCTTTTGGCAGAACGGTTTAGAATGAAAGATTTAGGTGGACAAGAATTATCTTGGGATTAATATTAATTAGAATTATGGAAAGAATGTAATGAATCAGCCAGGAAGCTTATATTTACCCTTTAGCTCAAAAATTTATCATTAAAAATTCGAAACTGTATAATGCACCGATGGAAGTAAATTTCGAATTAGAACCTGTGCAAGATGTATATCACAATATTAGAAGCCGGTCCGGGTGGCCGAGATCGCTAAGGCAGTAGTGCCGTAGCGATCTCGACCCGAAGGATTGCGGGTTCGAGTCCCGCCTCGGGCATGGTTGTATTGTGTTCGTCCTTTCACCCCCTATCATCATCATATCGTGTCATCCCCACAGTTACCATACCGTTACAAGCAATAGTGGTCGCTAATGACCTAGTAGTTGATGCGACCTTAAATAACAAAAACAAACAAACAAACAATATTAGATACAGGAACTTGATATGTGCTCTTTTGTATATTAGTTCAGGAGCGCGACCAGACATAAGTTAAAGTGTAAATTACTTGAGCAGATTTCAAAATTGTTATAGGGACACTCATTTTCAGTATGCTTTGCGTATCTTGAAGTATTTGTATTTGGCAAAAAATCTAAAACTTAACATGTAGTAAATGTGAAACGATTGATACTCTAGATTGTTTTTTAGATGCAAATTGGGCAGGCGATAACATAGATCGTAAATCTACGACTGAATATGTAAGTTTATTCGAAAATGTACTATTTTGGAAATCAAAGAAACATAGTAGCGTTGCGAAATTTTCCACTTCAGCAGTATGTAGCATTGTCGGAAGCTGTAACTGAGATTAAGTTAGTGAGAGATATCTTGGATATTTTTATGTAAAACTTGACAAACAAGTGCAAATATACGAAGACAATTCAGACGCTTTGATCATTGCAAAATTTGGAAAATTTTAAAAAAAAATCAAAGTATATTGAGGTACATTATCACTTTGCAAATGAATGTTATATAAAAGGTATTATACATGTACTCAAAGTAGATTCGAATAATAATGTAGCTGACATTTTTTACCAAATGGTTAAGTAAAGTTAAGTTCGTGAAAATTCGTGATATGTTAAATGTAATCGGATATATGTAGATATGGAATAAGATATTATTATGAATACTGTAATATAAATGGAAGGAGGCGTATTGGAATATTTACGTACATTTATATTAGAGAATTTGTATTTACTGACATCTATAGGATTACTATGTAACTAGTGACTGTATAAGTGTATGTATTATGCGCATTCGTTTATTCTTGTCCCGAAGATTGAGCTGGATGAATGCAGCCTGCACACACTTCAATAAATAGTTTGTAAGTCCGTGTGTTCTTATTTTATTTTACACGATTGCTGTTAATTCATTTCTTTGTATTGATTTATTTGGTCCCTTGTTTCATTTAAGTCATTTGCAACTTTTGGTGCACAGCCATATATATAGAAGTTTCAGTTTTAAAATTTCATAAGACTAATTTATTAGCTTTAACCTTTAGTTATTGCGCTTGTTATGTAGCCTTGTACTTTGCAATTGTTGCAATTGACTCCAGCGAAACAAGGGTCTGAATAAATTAATACAATAAAACTCAATCACATTAATCTGATAAGTTTCGTAGTCATGAAAAACACAAACAGGAAAATCAACAAATGTGATAGCGTTTGAAATACATAATTTTGGGAAATCGATATGAGAAAAACACTTGATGGATATATTTACAATTTCCACATTACATTTGAAATAATTATTTGAATATTTTTATACATTTTCGTAATGAACAAATAATAGCTCATAACTGCCCTGGGCCCCAAAAAAACGAAAATCACAATCTAGCCAAATTTAATTAGGTTATCTCAGTTCTAAGAGTTCCTGAAAAGTAAGATACCAGTTTTTGCATCTGACAATGCTGTAAATTCGCTCAAAAACCAGACATATGTGCACATGAATATTTTGGAATGAACACATAGCCCCGTGTAATAAAAATGTGCAGTGCTTACGTACTCCTTTAGAATATGGAATATGATTAAGATGTCAAATTAAAACCCATTGTATTTATGCCTATTATTGTTATTTTATTGAACGTCTAATTATTACTTGCAGGTGTCACCGAGTTCAATGAAGTTCAAATTAGTCCAGTCAAATAAGTTTTGTGGTCCAAAAATAGTGAATCAGGAAACAATATAAGCGTCCTTTCAGAAAAAATAAAACTTACAAAAGGAAATAGCTTTTAAAAATGAATTAATCATGAACATTTCTTAATGTCAAACACAAACTGCAATAAGTATTCCCAAATTGTAAAGTTTTATAAAAAAAGCACAGTGTAATTAAATTTTCACACGAGAGTGCCTTTTAAAAACCCCCATTTCTTCTTTCTAAACGTTTGTTATTCTACAGTATGGTAATGTTGGCGCTGGAACATTTGTATCACATGTTCCCTGAAACGGGATAAAAAATGTTATTTATGATTTTTTCATGAACATCTGTGACATAATGAAAGTCAGCAGTCTTCCGAAAGGGATTTTTCGAATTTTCTATAATACTTATTATAGAAACAAGGTTCTCACCTCACAGCATGAAGTTTGCATTGTTACATGGGATACCAATACACATGACAAAGTTTGCCAACATAAAAATTGTTAATCCTTAGTCATTTCTGAAAGTTACAGTATTCTGAAAGTATAAAATACGAACAATCAAAATTGTTCTATAAATTAAAACTCAAACCATGAAAGAAAGGAAATTTCATATTTTCTTAGATGATTTTTCAGATGGTTTTCTGAAATAAAAACAATTGTGTACATATTCACTCAATCATTTAAACTTGTAAAAAACCGTCGAAAAAGATGGTATTAAAACATTAAATTAATGTTTCAATATTTGTAAAAACAGTGAGAATAATGAATTTTGGCAGATAAGGAGGAATATGATGGTAGTATGAAAACAGTTTTTAATAGTGGGTCACGAGAGATCTGTACCACTAAATAATGTATAAAAATGACTTATAAAAGGAGGACCAAAAATAGTGTATGCATCATCAGTTGTTTTAGTTGGAGATTGGAAAAATGCGCATACCAAATTAAAAGAACATGAGAATTCTACATGTCATAAAAACTGTACGTCCGCATTGAAAAATTGACAGCGGACCGAAAACCAAGTGAATAAGCAGCTACTTGAACAAGTTGAAACCGAGGCAACTTATTGGAGGAATGTTCTTGAGCGTGTCATTTTAGTAATAAAAACTCTTGTTTCAAAAGGGCTTCCTTTGAGAGGACATGTCGAAAAGTTTGGAAATAATCAAAATGGTAATTACATGATGTTGCTTGAGTTAATTTCTTAATATGACCACTTCTTAGCAGATCACATACAGAAATTTGGTAACTGCTGAAAAGGAAATACATCGTATTTATCCACCACGACGGTTGAAGAACTAATAGGTATATTAGCTAAAGCAGTTAAAGATGAGATTCTCCGAAACATTCGAAGTGCCAAGTATTTTTCCATAATTGTGGACTCAACACCAGACATAGCACACATGGATCAACTCGCTATAGTTATTAGACATGTGGGAAAAGATGGTACACCAAAAGAGACATTATATAAAGATGTATATGACAAACTTAAGGCTGTCATTGAAATAGAAAAATTTACTTTAATAGATTTGGAAAACGCAGCGATATTTTTATGTCCACAATTTCCCCAAGATCTTGAAGAAACGCTTGTTTCTGAGCTTATACATTTAATTCGTATTTAAAAATCCTTGAAGATGTTAAGCCAACGAATCCTGCAGCTTTATTAAAGTGGTTACGGAAAGAAGAATTAGAATGAATTTTCCTAACGTTGACATTGCACTTCGAATCTTTTTATATATTCCGGTCGCCAATTGCAGAGGAGAACGTTCATTCTCTTGTTTAAAAAGGATTAAAAATGATTTGCGTTCTATAATGACAGAATATCGACTGAACTCCTTAGCGTTATTGTGTATCGAAGAAAATTATCTCAGCGTTTTAGATTATACTATAATTATTGATGAATGTGCTCACCAAAAGGCACGTCACAAAATTTTACATCAATAGACAAATTAGCTATAATTAATAAAACGTTATTTCAACTGTATAAAAAACCCATCCAAAAAGTTAAATGTTATATTCCTTGTTTATAATGGTAAATCGAAACTTATAAAAACTGTTACAACGTAATATTCTAATCGTTCAGTTGTTGTAAATAAAAATCTATCATATCAATATTTAATACAAGCTATTTATTTGTCTACTACATTAGAGTATACCTCATGATTTCAGAAGTATATGAATCTGAAAGTAAGGCCCGTTAATGAAAGAAAACATGTTGCAATTCAATTTGTCAAGTTTTAGTTTCCTTTTAATGTTAACGTTTCCGTGTTGAAACGTTAATAATGAAACGTTAATAACGTTACTTGCTATGAAGATACAGTTTATATCCAAAATTAGCAAAACCAAAAAATTTATTTAATTTATGAAAACAATGTGCAAAATATAATGTTACTTTTAAAGTTAAAACGTTCAAATTAATGAGGAATTGTTACTGAAACGTTACAATTTGAAATGTAACATTAATCACTAAACAGGGGGCGGCAAATTTGATGTGCCTACAGGCGGCAAAAATATTAATCCGCCCCTGCTGAGATATTGACTAGCGACTGGCGCGAACCTACTGGAGTTGCTCAGTCTGTGCATTCAGTGACCGTTAAAATGCGAGATAAATACACGAGAGACAGAGCATGCGCAGTTAAGCTATCTACGAGTACTATCACTGTTCAGAAAACATTCAATCAATTCATTACAATCCCTAGCTTGCGATGGACTAGGGATTGTATTCACTGAACTCACTACAATCACTACACTTACTCTCAGAAATGTGTTGCACCTGCGTTAGTATCTTGTTTCATTGGTTTTCTTGTGTGCTTTCCTACACGAAATGTAAACGTACGTTTTTGGCCGTCGCATCCTACCGAAGTGCCAGGATGTCAATGTTTTTGAGACGGCCTTCAACATTGTCGTCTCCCTCCCCTGTGACGTCTCCGAGTGCGGAGATTCCACCTGCGGACTATACCTTAAGGTGCATTTCTAGTACTCACCCGGGTGGGTAGCCGAGGCGCTGGCCACGTGCGCGGCCCCTGCTCCGCCCTCCCCCTCGCCCTCGGCCGCTCGGCCGCCGCTTCTTCTCCTTCTCTTGCTGTGCAGCCAATCCAGCGCGTGCATCTTGCAATTCTTTCTCTAGCTCGTACACCACGTTCGGCATTGCGATGTCTCCATAGAAGCCGTCTGCAAAAATAAACAAAATAATCCCCTCTATGGATATTACGAAAAGGAAATAACAATATCCCTCTACAAGAAACCATGAAAACAAAATCCCGAAAGAGTAATATTCCAAAAAACTCCACATCTACAAAATGTTGTCTGCTGCAGCAGTACGCTCTGAAGGCCACAATACGCTGGCCGAAACGTTAGCAACCATGTCAGTGACGCGGCTCGTCCCGGATAGCCTAGACAACACAAACTCCGGCCGCGGAAGCCTACGCAACCAAAATAGCACAGGCTTTCTCGTACTAGTTCAATTCCTAATTTCTTTGGACTGGTCTAGCTGTTCGGTTTTGGCACATCCTCTTCCCAGCTGCCATATATCCGCCCAAACTGTATTTTTTAACATTTTATGAATTTTAGGTCCCCTAATGGTAGAACTAAACTATGACCAGAATAGTGTAGGATTGGACTACCACTGAATCATTGTAGCTGATATTGTTATACTCCCCTTCAAAAAGTCCCAACACCCAATGGCCTTGTAAGTCACCTCTATGAACTTGATATTAACTTTTAATATTGCAATTTTAAAATTGTAATCACCGTAAAAAAAATTCTTGCAGGTATTGACGATGCGAATAGTTAGACTAGTACAGCTACATTTTTCACGGTATTTTTATTCCATGCGTTTGTGTCCGCCCATATGTGTAATTTGTCTAAGTATCGCTGCAAAATATCCTGATCCTTCGCCGAGTTGATAATCCTAAAAATTACAGTCATCTGCAAAGAATTGTACTAAAAATAAATTTGTCGGTAATTCATTCACAAAGGCAAGAAACAGTGGTCCGATGACACTTGCATGAGGAATTCCTGACATGACGTATCTCGAAGTTGATAACCAACTTCCGATTCGGACCTTCTGTTTCCTGTACCGTAGTTCGTTTATCCACATTACCACTCTAGTGTCTATACCCGAATCTTCCTGAATTCTTCCAGTAGGGCAGTCTATCAGGTCTGAAATAATATGGATTCTAATTTATTATGTATAGTTACCATTATGCTTCTATTTTCCAATAAATATAGATCCGACCTCCTGATTTGTAGTATGCATCATATCTACATATACTAACTTTAAATTATATTACTTCATAATAGGACACAACCTTTAAACATAACATGTTTGCTTATAATACCATGGTTCCTTGTCTTGAGACTACCATTTTTTAAATTCTTTCATTTCATTTACTTTTGAATTGAAAGTGTTTGATAATTAATATTTAAGGTAAGCTTCATATGACTTACATTGAGTAATCATTCATTAATTTCAAAAAAATTAAACTAGCCTAATAATAAGGAAAATAATATCGTTAAAACTGATTCTATAATGAATTCACATTAACCTGAATTATTTATTTATTTACAATAATAATAATAATAATAATAATAATAATAATAATAATAATCTGTTCTAAATACATGAACCAAGAATAAATGAATTTTTATAATACGAACAGACATAATCATTAAATAATTTAAAATATTAGCGTTTAATCGCTTTTTATTCATAACAATGTTAAGAATTCAAAAATGTCACATTAGAGAGAATATTAGTAATTTTGGGCAACTTCAAAATAAACAGGAAAATCTTGTGAAAATTTAAAATCTCGTAGCACTGCTATTATTTGGTTGGGAGAAAAATCTATGAAGCACATTTATAGAGACTATAATGACCTTTAAAATTGTAAATAACTATTTTTGTGCTAAGATCAATCATTAAAAAGTTATTATGAAAACAAATGTCCGAAATGTTTTTGTTTTTGTGGCTACCAAAACTTTATCCGAAGTATTTCGAGGTGGAAAATTTAGGGTTGCCTTCCTAATAACAACATAAACAAAATAAAAATAATAAAATCTCCCTCACCTTTACAAGGTGGACCCCCTTATGGCTTCCCATCGACTGCACTAAAAAGGGAAAATGTAAAGACATTTTGTGAATGGAGAAGATAAAGAACCTAGAAGATAAAAATGTCATATTTGAGATGGCTTTCAACAAAAGATTTGAAAGAAGAAAGTGAATGTAATAAAATTAAGTATTTGGTTGAGAAAGAAGTGAAGACAAAAATGTATTTTGGGAACAAAAATGTAACAGATTAGGCAAGTGCCAAATCTAGAGTACCAAATCCAGAGAGCAATGGAATATGTTATGCTCTATGAAAACTAATATTTCTTAAGAATGACATTTGGTAGACACAATTTGTATTGACAAATGGCAAAAATACTTTGAAATACGACATAAAATAGAACTGAATTTTAGGGAATGGATTATAAACCATTGCAAGTAATTTCAGTCAAACCAGAGGTGATTTTGGAGGAGGTGAGAAATGTTTTAAGAATAATGAAAAATAATGAAGAACCAAGTTCTGGGTGAGTGTTCATAGAGATTGTTAAACATTATCCTATTATCGCTTTAGAAATAATTACAGAAATATTCAATGGAATTTTAAAAGGAGATAAAATAACAGAAATATGGAAATTAAGCTATATAAATTTAATTTTGAATAAAAGACAGTACGAAAGATTGTAATAAATATAAGCACGACTTTGCTGAATGGACGTGTGCCACAGACGAGAAGTAAAATGCTTATGTCAGACTCACATGATCAAAGTGATTGAAAGCCAGGAAGATATCGCGTAGACAATATTTTCGATCTCAAACAAATGATAGAAAAAACATTTTAGCGAGGAAGAGAACTACGCATAATTCTCTTAGATCTGAAAAGGGATTATCATAATTTATCCCTAAAAGAAGTAAGAGAGCAATGGAAGAGAAAGGAATATCGACAACACATATAAATGCAGCCAAACGATTTTATAGAGATAATAGAAGTCAAGTAAAAGAAAGAAAATGTCTGTAAAAAAAACTTCTCGGCAAATAAAGGATTACGGCAAGACTGCAGTATAACCCTGGGGATCGCAATTGAAAGACAGCACTCTGATCTGCCTCGAAAAGGCATAAAATCTATAATCTCTTCCCGTGCCTACGATCGACGGCCGGGAAGGCAATCATCATAATCAAATAAATATCCCCCATCATATGTATTTACCGTGTTCATTGCGTGGCGCCGGTCCGCCAGCCGTCTAAGAATAGCTGATTGCGAGAAACAACACTCGCCATGCGTTACAAACGCCACGCATTATCTCAAGGCCTGAAACTTCAGTCAGAGGTTAAGGCTAAATGCACCGAAAAATACTTGTAGGAAAATTCAATAGATCGCAGCACTATCACAGGGGAATTTACTTCACTGATAACATCTGAACCAATGGTCCGATTTTCGATCTGTAAACAGCATTTGACGCCTTTTTAAAATAGAATTTACGCTACGATGACATTTTTCCAAAAATCTGGCAAACACGCGAATTTGAAATTAGTTCTCACACTTCCGAGAACAAATTAAAAAAATGTGGGCTTATAGCGCGATGGCGACATGCTTCCTGAATCCAACGCCGCGACAATCATGGAAATCGGATGAATAGGAGCGTCGTAAAGTGAAATTTACGAAAACACCTCCTCCCTCCCCCTTCCCCTTCGGCGCCGTTGCGTCGCCCACCCGATTGTTGTGGGCCCTCTGTCGGCGCGGGGGCACGACCAGGCCAGACGGCGTGGGGCCAGCCCCGGCGGAGCAGGCGGGAGTTGCGGGATACGCAAACCAGACAGTCAGTTTATGCATCTCAATCTATTTTTCCACAGATACCAAACTAGAGATGCTATACTACTATTACAGACCGAGGTAAATGGTCTGTAATAGTAGTACATAACTATCTTTTTCACATATCTCCGTCTTCCTTCGAATACCATCTTAAAAGTTTTTGAGGCATTACTCAAAATATCGATTCCGATTTGGAACTGTTTTTTAAAAAAAGGAACTAATTGTGTAAATATCAGCATTATTCCATCTTCTCACATCTTATTTTAGATATATTTTACTTCTAAGGTCTTCTGTTATCACTCCACCTTGCTCTAAGATCTTCCGTTGTCAAATACCGGAAAAAATGAGCGGAGTATACGCAGGAACTCTTTTATCCTACAACTCGATTTTTGATCTCAAAACGACGATTATCTGCTTTAAAGAGTTCATCTGGTGAACCTCTTTTCCCTAATAAAATAGCCGAAGCTAATTTTAAAAATGTTTTCGTACTTTCGGACAAATTTAAAAAAATGCATGATGGTCGAAACATCGTCAACACAATGTTCGACGCGGCGTCACCCGGACAGCCAAGATCATGCACATGATTCTGGCCGCGGAAGCCTACGACTTCAAATTTACAAAAGGTGGTAAAATAGCGGGCTGGCGAGCTGCATCCTGGCTCCAACGCCGTAACAAGCATCGAAATAAGATAGTATGAATCATAACTTATCCCAGCTTACTTGGTAAGCTATTTTAATATAAAATAAATATGTTATATTTGTTTAATTTTGAAGGGAATACATAATTCCTGGTGAGTCATTTCATACAGACTACGTAAATGAATAAAGGGTAATGATGCAATTGGATAACTCCTAAACGTTTGCTTGCATTTGGAGCGTGTTTTCCCTTACATTTTCTTTGTTTTATAAAAAGTGGATTTTCTAGAAAAAATTATCTATAGAAATTGCAGTATGCAAACCAGTTAGACGTGACTCTTTCGTGACATATCTGCCACAATGATACAAATAATATGGAGCATTCAAACGAGTTTAAAAACGAAGGAAATCTTTTTCTGTGAGTATGATCTTAGGATATGCTTTACGCTAACGCTTACGCGACGTAATGTAATCTACACAACTTCCCAGAGGAGATAGAAAATGAGGTTTCTTTCAATGTGAATTGTTTTTGAAAATCTTAAGAAAGTATATGCTTACATCAACAACATTTTTAAAATCTTATTTTTTTTTCTTTTTCCGAGGGATGACTTTTGCCGATTGACTGAATCACACTGTATTCATGCAATTGTGTTGTTATTTGCACAATCTCGGCTGTCCCCTTTCTTTGATAATGGAGTAATTATAGTGCGTTGCAAATCTGTTGGTCACTCTGTTCTTTTCCAGACCACATTGCATAATTGTGTTAGTTTCGCCAAGATTTATTCCCCAGTATCTTTGAATAGTTCGATTGGAATATTATCTACAGCCGGGGACTTCCCATTTTTCAGTTAATTTGTCGTCCAATTCATTTCTTCGATCTCACGTTCTTATTTGTAATCATATATATTTATTCACTACTCAATTTGTAAGTCCTTATCATGTAACTTCTTCGTGTATTCTTCCCATCTTTTCGTGATCTCTTCTTTTGTTGTATTTATTTTGTCGTTCTCGTTCTTAACATTCGCCATTGTTGATTTCCACTTCGTGATCATATTTCGGATGACCTGGAAAATTTATTAAGATTTCCATTTGTTGTTATGTTCTTCCACTTCTTCGCTTTTTTTCTTCAATAAACTTTTCTTTATCTTGTCTTGGTCTGGGCTGGAATCCCCGTAGAGTTTTCTGACTTTCGTCTGGTCATTTGTTTTCTTTACAGAGAAATATAATGTTTGAAAAGAAAGAAATATAAGGACTCCGCTATACATAATAATAATAATAATAATAATAATAATAATAATAATAATAGGCACGCGTTTGAAGTAAAAACCAATGTATCTACACTATAGTATTGCTTATATCGTACTATATAATCCATTGAATCTTCACTTCGATGTCTGTGTTTCCAAGATTTTGGGAAACTTCTTTATATTTCACGGAGAAAATCTTGAATTTTCTCTGAAGGTCTAATTCAGTCTGTCGATTGTGAAAACTATTGA
The DNA here is from genome assembly GCA_038098605.1 of Gryllus longicercus. Taxonomy (NCBI): domain Eukaryota; kingdom Metazoa; phylum Arthropoda; class Insecta; order Orthoptera; family Gryllidae; genus Gryllus; species Gryllus longicercus. Next base: position 531,694 of record JAZDUA010000391.1, on the reverse strand, counting down.
GCAGGTTGCTGCTCCGAATGCATCGGGGGGTTGGTCTTTAATCGCCACCTGCCGCAAAGGACTAGGGCAGGGACTAGGGCACGAACGAGCCTGGACTGGCGTAAAGTGGCCGTGGGGGAGGGGGCCCGGGATTTCCTAGTCCGATCCCCCCCACCGCCTAATCTGCAACTACTAGCTGTCCCAAATATATTACGCCAAGTATCCATAGGCAAGAATTAAAACATCATACGAGAATAAGGAAAACAAATAAGCAATAAGTGGATGTCATCAATGTGGAATTTTTTATCTTCACAATATGGCTTTTTCTTACCGGGAGAACTCAAGGCTGCCCCGCCGGCTTCAAGTCTTTCTTTTTTAATTGATGTCACAGTTCGAACAGATACTTTAGTATAGTTTACTACCCGAAAATTGCTGTTATGCAGCGTGTGTTGAAGAACGCCCGAATTCTTTTGTTTGTCACATTTCTTAATAACGAGACGTATAATTTGCCTAGCTTAACTGTGTATTGTTAGGCCTTTACTACGAATAGAAGCCATGCCGTTCCACCAAAAGTCAGAAACCAAATTAAAATGAATACGCTATACTCTTGTGTTACGAACAAGAAGCAAACATGTAACTCACTCATTGAGTTCATGTCTTCTCAGAACAAGAAACATTCTATATTAGATGAAGTGATAATGAACCTCATACAATGTTGTCAAAGTAGATATACTATTTCCTCGACTGCTCGCGTAGGCGGCAAATTGCAAAACACGTCAATATGCCGAATACTTACAATGTATACTTCGGCGAATTCTTTAGTTCAACCTCTTATGTACGACAGGTGACAGTAATATTTAAATATGTGGTTTATTAAAGTTTTGGAAATATATTTATTTGTGTAATATAATTGAATTTCCCTCACTATTCAAGAGAGATTATTGTCAAATTGCCGCCTTGCGAAAGATGGTTACACTAATGTGAACACTTTTCTGGTTTTCAACGTCAAACGTATTTTGTTGAGACCGCAAAGTGTGAAAGTGGCTTTTAGATTGTACTATCTCAGGTACTAAAAACTTCGATTTATAGAGGAGTATACTGCACTGTAATTCAAGTACAAAATGGTCAATGAATTGAGTGTTTGTAAACATTTCTTTCAATAAAACTGCACCACTCTTCAGTGCAAGAAGTCGCAGAGACAACCACTCATTTTTCATAATTTACTTTTTTCATGTCATAAATATAATGTACAAACTTTTAGAATTACGTTGGTCAGTCACAAAAGCTTTGTGTTATCTCTTTTTATATGCCTGTTAGTCTGTACAACAGAGATTGTGAAAGTATTGCATGTCTGTCCTAGCGACTCCGGTCTCACAGTCACACCTTGATTTCGGTGCTTTTGAATAAATGTGAATAGAAATAATAATAATAATAATAATAATAATAATAATAATAATAATAATAATAATAATAATAATAATAATAATAATAATAATAATAAACAAAAATTACACTGTAGATAACTTCGGCTACATGCATAAAAAGAACCAAGAAATTCAAAATTATAATTTACTTTTAGTTTACGAGATAAAACTTTCCCCAATGTTACCAGTAATTGCAGCTCGCGTCATGGAAATTTCAGTCTCCTCCTCATCGCTTCGCCTCTCCCCGAAGCGGTGCCGTGGGAGACGCCAGATTTGTGCAGGGCCTGCGGTCGCTTCCGATGACATACGAGGGTCTCTGTGTTTTCGCCTTCCGCTTACGGAGTTAGGAGAGGTGTCACAGCAGGAGCGGATCCAGCAGATTATTTTTCGGGAGGTGTATATTTTTGTATACATATACTTATGTAAATAATAAATGTATTTGTTATTATATTTTATATTATTTAGATATTCACCAGATGAACTCTTTAAAGCAGTCCTTTTGAGATCAAAAATTGAGTTGTAGGATAAAAGAGCTCGTGCGTATACTCCGCTCATTTTTTCCGGTATTTGACAACGGAAGATCTTAGAGCAAGGTGGAGTGATAACAGAAGACCTTAGAAGTAAAATATATCTAAAATAAGGTGTGAGAAGATGAAATAATGCTGATATTTACACAATTAGTTCCTTTTTTAAAAAAACAGTTCCAAATCGGAATCGATATTTTGAGTAATGCCTCAAAAACTTTTAAGATGGTATTCGAAGGAAGACGGAGATATGTGAAAAAGACAGTTATGTACTACTATTACAGACCATTTACCTCGGTCTGTAATAGTAGTAGAGCATCTCTAGTTTGGTATCTGTGGAAAAATAGATTGAGATGCATAAACCGACTGTCTGGTTTGCGTATCCCGCAACTTCCGCCTGCTCCGCCGGGGCTGGCCCCACGCCGCCTGGCCTGGTCGTGCCCCCGCGCCGACAGAGGGCCCACAACAATCGGGTGGGCGACGCAACGGCGCCGAAGGGGAAGGGGGGGAGGAGGTGTTTTCGTAAATTTCACTTTACAACGCTCCTATTCATCCGATTTCCATGATTGTCGCGGCGTTGGATTTAGGAAGCATGTCGCCATCGCGCTATAAGCCCACATTTTTTAATTTGTTCTCGGAAGTGTGAGAACTAATTTCAAATTCGCGTGTTTGCCAGATTTTTGGAAAAATGTCTTCGTAGCGTAAATTCTATTTTAAAAAGGCGTCAAATGCCGTTTACAGATAAAAAATCGAACCATTGGTTCAGATGTTATCAGTGAAGTAAATTTTACTTATTTTGGTGCTGCCACGTGGTGGCTACAAATTGTTCTAGTGTCGGGACATTTAGCCTTAACTGGCCGTCAGCAGTCACACAGCGACCCCAGATCGGAAAATAAGAGGCGGGTGCCGGGGTGTTCTGCCTGCGAACAATTGCAGCGCGTAGGTTGCCTTCAGCTCCCACGCGGCTCTGAGACCTCTCTGAAGCTGGCTAGCCACCTGTAGCGGACCACAAAAAACTACATGCCATCGTTTAATACAAACTAATTACTCATTAATTATCATAATTTTAAAGTAATTACGCAAGCATTTAAAAAAAATCGAGGGTCAGCAAGCTGCAGCCTGAAGCTAGCTAGACACAAAACCAAATACAGCAGAAAGTATTAGAAACATTAAACAAGAATAAAAAAAATAATTACCATTTAATTACTCAATGTTAACAATATTATAAAACGTAATTGTTTAAAAAAATTCTAAATATCTACAAAAACATAATTTGTGGAAGAAATTTATGGAAAAATTCTTAAAACTACATTTTACCGGCGAACCCAAAAATTACTAACACCATATTGTTACTATCTCTTTATATTTATTGATTAATTAGCTCCAGAATTAATAACTGTATGCAATTGTTTATAAAGAAGCGCAAAACTTTACACAGGCTATATGAAGTACCATGAATAAAAACTGAAAAACTGTCACGAAAAGAACTACCCGGCGAAATTAAGAAATACGTCACACGTTCTTGCACAAGACACCCATTGATTTAATAACAGATTGTTTGAATTAATTACGTCGGCCAGTTGTTTTTAAAATCAGCCAACGATTTGCTCCAACATTGCATTTCACTATTCAAATTTTTAAAAAATTCGTAAAATTACTTTTTATCGGCAAACCACAGAATTACAACTATTATTTTGTTACTACTCCTTTATATTTATTAAATAAATGGCTCCAAAATTAATAACTGTAAGCAATTGTTTCTAAAGAAGCGCAGACGCGGGATATTTACATTTTTACGACGGGGCCGTGCTTTCTTTCTCAAAATGAAGAGCGATATGTCCGCGAATATGGAATATAATTTCTTGTTTACCGGTCACAGTGAGGTCTGACGTGACCAAGAGATGGGAATTGTTTGAGATATCTGTGTTCCGAAACTCTCTGAAGCCCAGTTAAAAGAGGTAGTTTTCACAGGCCCCGACATAAGTAACCTTCTGATTCCCTCTTCATAAAAACAATGGCAGACAAGAACAAATAAGCGAGAGACTCTTTCAAGAATGTAGTTCACAAGATTTTGGGGAGTACTAAGGAATCAGCATTGATCAACGCATGCTCGCAGCGTATGAAGCTCAAGGAGCAATGAGCTTAAGGCTAAATGCACCGAAAAATACTTGTAGGAAAATTCAATAGATCGCAGCACTATCACAAGGAATTTACTTTACTGATAACGTCTGAACAATTGATCCGATTTTCGATCTGTAAACGTCATTTGACGCCTTTTTAAAATAGAATTTACGATACGATGAACTTTTTCCAAAAATCTAGCAAAACGCGAACTTGAAATTAGTTCTCAAACTTCCGAGAACAAATTTAAAAATGTGGCCTTATAGCGCGATGGCGAAATACTTCCTGAATCCAACGCCGTGACAATAATGCAAATCGGACGAATAGGAGCGTCGTAAAGTGAAATTAACGAAACACCTCGTTCCCTCCTTCCCCTTCTGCGACGTTGCGTCACCCACCCTCCCGTTGTGGGCCCTCTGTCGGCGCGGCGGTACGGCCAGGCCAGGCGGCGTGCGGCTAGCCCCGACGGAGCAGGCGGTACTTGCGGGATACGCAAGCCAGACAGTCGGTTTATGCGTTCGTCACTTTGCATCTCAATCTATTTTTGTACGGATATCAAACTAGAGATTCTATAATACTATTACAGACCGAGGTAAACGGTCTGTTATAGTAGTACATAACTATCTTTTTCACATATTTTTGTCTCCCTTCGAATACCATCTTAAAATTGTTTGAGGCATTACTCAAAATATCGATTCCGATTTGGAACTAGTTTTTTAAAAAAGGAACTAATTGTGTAAATATCAGCATTATTCCATCTCCTCACATCTTATTTTAGATATATTTTACTTTGAAGGTCATATCATTCCACCTTGCTCTAAGATCTTCCGTTGTCAAATACCGGAAAAAATGAGCGATATATACGCACGAGCACTTTGATCATACAACTCAATTTTTGATCTGAAAACGACGTTTACCTGCTTTAAAGTGTTCATCTGGTGAATCTCTTTTCCCAAGTAAAATAGCCGAAGCTAATTTTAAAAATGTTTTCATACTTTCGGACAAATTGTAAAAAAATGCATGATCTTGGCTGTCCGGGTGACGTCGCGTCGAAGGCTGTTTTGCCGACGTTTCGACCATTTTGTCGTGATCTTCCTCAGGCTGGTATGCTCATTCATACAGGGCTGGTATGCCCCTGGCATACCAGCCATTAGGAAGACCACGACAAGATGGTCGAAACGTCGGCAACACAATCTTCGCTGCGGCGTCACCCGGACAGCCAAGATCATGCACATGACTCTGGGCGAGGAAGCCTACGACTTCAAATTTACAAAAGGTGGTAAAATAGCGAGCTGGCGAGCTGCATCCTGGCTCCAACGCCGTAACAAGCATCGAAATAAGATAGTATGAATCATAACTTATCCCAGCTTACTTGGTAAGCTATTTTAATATAAAATAAATATGTTATATTTGTTTAATTTTGAAGGGAATACATAATTCCTGGTGAGTCATTTCATACAGACTACGTAAATGAATAAAGGGTAATGATGCAATTGGATAACTCTCAGATGTTTGCTTGCATTTGGAGCGTGTTTTCCCTTCCATTTTCTTTGTTTTAAAAAAGTGGATTTTCTAGAAAAAGTTATCTGTAGAAATTGCAGTATGCAAAACCAGTTAGAAGCGACTCTTTCGTGACATATCGGACACAATGATATAAACAATATGGAACATTCAAATTAGTTTAAAAACGAAGGAAATCTTTTTCTGTGAGTATAATCTTAGGATATGCTTTACGCTAACGCTTACGCGACGTAATGTAATCTACATAACTTTCCAGAGGAGAGAGAAAATGAGGTTTCTTTCAATGTGAATTGATTTTGAAAATCTCAAGAAAGTATATGCTGACATCAACAAAATTTTAAAAATATTATTTTTCTTCTTTTTCGGAGGGATGACTTTTGCCGATTGACTGAATCACACGGTATTCATGCAATTGTGTTGTTATTTGCACCATCTCGGCTGTCTACTTCCTTAGGAAATGGAATAATTACAGTGGGTTGCAAATCTGTTGTTCACTATTTCTTTTCCATATCACATTGCATAATTGTGTTAGTTTCGCCAAGATGTCTTCCCCTGTATCTTTGAATAGTTCGATTGGAATATTATGTACAGCCGGGGACTTCGTATTTTTCAGTTGTTTTGTCGCCCAATTCATTTCTTCGATCTCAGGTTCTTATTCGTAATCATCTACAATATATTTATACACGTTGCTTATATCGTACCATATAATCCATCGAATCTTCACTTCGGTGTCTGCGTTTCCAAGATTTTGTGAAACTTCTTTATATTTCACGGAGAAAATCTTGAATTTTCTCTGAGGGTCTAATGCAGTCTGTCGATTGTGAAAACTATTGAGCAGGTTGTTGCTCCGAATGCATCGGGCGGTTTGTCTTTCATCGCCACCGGCCGCAAAGAACTAGGGCACGAACGAGCCTGGACTCGGGTAAACTGGCCGTGGGGGACGGAGCCCGGGATTTCCAAGTCCGAAATGGCACTGGGACAGTGGTTCGCAAACAGACAACGTGGAGAATGCTCACACCAAGTTCGCTGATCGGCTCGCTTACTCGGTGTTTTTCTCCGCTTTACACTTCCTTCTCCACGTCCACGTGTCTACTGCGTCTGTTCATCCCCGAGACACCTCATTCTTATAGTTGGGAGCTGACTCGATTGCGAGGGTGAGGAATGCGCTCAATGTTCTTGAAAGCTGCCCCCCCGCCTAATCTGCAACTACTAGCTGTCCCAAATATATTACGCCAAGTATCCATAGACAAGAATTAAAACATCATAGAAAACAAATAAGCAATAAGTAGATGTCATCAATGTGGATTTCTTTTATCTTCACAATATGTCCTTTTCTTACCGGGATACTCAAGGCTGCCCCGCCGGCTTTAAATCCTTCTTCTTTAATTGATGTCACAGTTCGAACCGATACTTCAGTATAGTTTACTACCCGAAAATTGCAGTTATGCAGCGTGTGTTGAAGAACGCCCGAATTCTTTTCTTGTTATTCTATTTCTAGAAATATTTTCCCAAGCTTAACTGTGTATTGTTTGGCCTTTACTACAAAAAGAAGCTATACCGTTCCACCAAAAGTCACAAACCAAATTAAAATGAACACGCTATACACTTGTGTTACGATCAAGAAGCAAAAAACATGTTACTCATTGATTTCATGTCTTCTCAGAACAAGAAACTTTCTATGTTAGGTGAAGTGATATTGAACCTCATACAATGTTGTCAAAGCAGATGTACTATTTCCTCGACTGCTCGCGTAGGAGGCAAATTGCAAAACACGTCAATATGCCGAATACTTACACTGTAGGTCTTCGGCGAATTCTTTAGTTCAACCTCGTATGTACGACAGATGACAGTAATATTTAAATATGTGGTTTATTACAGTTTTGGAAACATATTTATTTGTGCAATGTAATTGAATTTCCCTCACTATTCAAGAGATATTTTTGTCAAATTGCCGCCTTGCGAAAGATGAGGCGTCAAAAATCGTTACACTAGTGTGAACACTTTTCAGGTTTTCAACGTCAAAAGTAATTTGTTGAGACCGCAAAGTATGAAAGTGGCTTTTAGTTTGTACTATCTCAGGTACTAAAAACTTCGATTTATAGAGGAGTATACTGCATTGTAATTCAAGTACAAAATGGTCAATGAATTGAGTGTTTGCAAACATTTCTTTCAATAATACTGCACCACTCTTCAGTGCAAGAAGTCGCAGAGACAACCAATCATTTTTCATAATTTTTCTTTTTTCATGTCACAAATATAATGTACAAACTTTTAGAATTACGTTGGTCTTACGCAGTCACAAAAGCTTTGTGTTATCTCTTTTTACCTGCCTGTTAGTCTGTACAACAGAGATTGTCAAAGTATTGCATTTTTTATATTTTGAGTAATGCCTCAAACAATTTTAAGATGGTATTCGAAGGAAGACAGAAATATGTGAAAAATATAGTTATGTACTACTATTACAGACCGTTTACCTCGGTCTGTAATAGTAGTATAGAATCTCTAGTTTGATATCCGTACAAAAATAGATTGAGATGCAAAGTGACGAACGCATAAACCGACTGTCTGGCTTGCGTATCCCGCAAGTCCCGCCTGCTCCGTCGGGGCTAGCCGCACGCCGCCTGGCCTGGCCGTACCGCCGCGCCGACAGAGGGCCCACAACGGGAGGGTGGGTGACGCAACGTCGCAGAAGGGGAAGGAGGGAACGAGGTGTTTCGTTAATTTCACTTTACGACGCTCCTATTCGTCCGATTTGCATTATTGTCACGGCGTTGGATTCAGGAAGTATTTCCCCATCGCGCTATAAGGCCAAATTTTTAAATTTGTTCTCGGAAGTTTGAGAACTAATTTCAAATTCGCGTTTTTGCTAGATTTTTGGAAAAAGTTCATCGTATCGTAAATTCTATTTTAAAAAGGCGTCAAATGACGTTTACAGATCGGAAATCGGACCATTGGTTCAGACGTTATCAGTAAAGTAAATTTTACTTATTTTGGTGCTGCCACGTGGTGGCTACAAATTGTACTAATGTCGGGACATTTAGCCTTAAAAGTCCGTTTCTTACACTCCCACATCGTCTTTTTTCTTGAAAACTGGGAGCTTGTAGTGAAGAACAGAGTAAAAGTGTTCACCATGGTGTCTGGGATTTTGAGAAACGTTTCCAAGAATAATGGGATATCAATACGTTAGCTGACAACTGTTGGATACTCAACCGAGAAACCAAAGAAGGAAACCGGAAACGAGTTTGGAGAAGCATCACAGAAAAAAGAAAAAGTTTCACAAGAAACAAAAGTAGCCAAAAATTATGTACAAATATCAAAAACAATGTTTTGATAAATTGTAAGAAAATTAATATATTTATTTCACTGTAAACATATATTAATTAAATATTAATTTTTTATTTTGCAAACACCCTTGCGTGATGGAATGTTTTGGATGATTTTTTACAATCTGTAACATTTAAATCTTATAATTCAACACAAATACCCCATGAAGCTCTACATTGTTTGCAGACCTGTGTAATTTGTAGCTATATGAAATATGAATACAATACAATATGAAAGGCGTGAGAGATAATTAAAAAAAAATACAATTGTGGAATTTTTGGAAAAAAACAAAAGAGTATAGAAAATGACTTTTATGTCATCTTAAACAGTGCAATTACCACTATCCGAACGAAATGTTCGCCGAAAGAAAAATATTTTGAGCCGTGTTTGAGAATATCGTGTTTGAGAGTTCCTGAAAATGCGGAATTTTCAGCTCATTTCTGCAGTAGTCACCCGCACGCCCTTGAAGGAACCGCCGAAACCGAGTTCCGTCGCCGCTCAAGAGAGGGCAACAGCAGCAGCCGCCGCGGCGCCGTCTCGCACGACTAGGCACCGCAAAGCGCGCCATCACCCCTATCCGGGTCTAGCAGGCGGACCCTCAGCCCCAGCAGGCTATAAAGCAGCGCTACAGCACGCAGATGGCAGTAGGCAGAGACAGAGACACAGAGAGACACGCAGAGATACATTGAGATCACCAGTTCATTCAGAGCATTGCATTGCCTTCCTTGCTCGGGCAGTACCTGGCGCTCTTGTGCTCGAGCTCTGCTCTCACGAGACGTTAAGTGGATAGCCGGGCGGGAACGCAGCAGGGGCCGAGCTTTTCCCGCGATTGAGCACTGCTCTCGCGGGACACATCACATCAAGAGAGCTACAATGTACTGGTAGCTAGGATGGCTGCCACCAGCGACGACCCGGCACCTCGGCGTTTGCTGAGGGGCGAAAAAGGGCAAAGCGATCGGAGACGATCGCTGGGAGACAAAGTTACTTCGTCGATATCGACCGAGTCATCGCTCCCAGCGCAGCGTCGCCGCAGCTTGAAACTCGGCTCTCCGCCCGACACCAACGGCAGCTTCCACGGGACATATTCCCCCGGAAGCACCGTTAGCCACCAAAGCGGAAGAGAAGCTGCTCACTGGCATCCCCGCGAGAGTGATCTGCGCTTTTGCAGCAGAGAACTACTCCGCTCTGCTTGCATTCTGGGGCAGGTACCCGAACGCAGGCGCACAAGCCCTTCAGCCCTCGAAGCCGAGCTGTGAGGCTGAATTCAGCACTCCTGTGGGGCAGCGCACGGTGAAGGATCGTGTCAGCTCATATGAGCAGCGCCTCTTCCCACCCGCTGTCCCTTTGCCTTTACTTTTCTTGGCTACCTGTCCCACATCGGGGGAGCGGCCAGCCTCGGACGCAGTACTGAGGATCTCGGCGTATCTTGTGGCCCATTAAATAGCGCCGCTCCCAACGCCCCTGGCGGAGATGGAGGAGGAGACCAAGCCACCCCCCCAGGATATTTCACCGTCCGGATTAATTGGCGATGCTGCCCTGAGACTGGCCGGTTCGCACCCCACCGCCCAGCACCTCTCCAGCTCTGTGCGGACGGACGAGAAGAGCGCAGCGGCGTCAGACGCCGTCGAGCGAGCTCCTGAGAGCTCTCGCCCCGGCGCAGCGCCGCTCTCCGGCTGCAACGAGGCGGGAGGATCCCTCAGCACCGTCTCACCACCAGCAAAACGCCCTTGCCAGCGAGGCGCGTTGGAGCCTCATGCCATCCCGCCGATTGAGCTGCAAAGCTCGCCCAGCCCCAAAAAGGGCAAAATGCGGAGGGGGCGAAAGCGCTCGGGAAAGCCCGCAGGCCTTCAATCGCCGCCACAACAAGACTCCGCCGGTCTGGTGAGTACGCCAACGAGCTTGGAGCAACGTCGGCAAATCCCAGAATCCCTCCCTGTAGGCGACGAACATTCAGACGGCTGGTAACTCGTCTCCGGTTGCCAGCGCAGTCGGCCCGCAGCCGGATACACCGAGGAGGGAACCTCCGCGCAGGTTCCCTCCTCGGTGCCCTCCAGACAGACGCCTCACGTCCGCCGGCCGTTTCACGGCCCCCGAAAAGACGTTATAGGATAAGGCTAAGTATTGGCTCCGATAAGGTGTTGTTGCACGACAGGGCTCTTGGGCCCTTAACAGGGTACAAGGTGACCATCACGAAGGTCACCAGCCGTGCTCAGCGAACTGTGTATGAAATCCACAGCTACGACCGTGGAGCATACTCGGAGGCGGAGCGATACGCTCGCAGTTCGAAAATATTCAGCTTCTCACACCCACCTCCTTCAGAAAACTCAGAAAAACTACTCAGAGTATTTATCAGAGGGCTCCCGCTAGGGTACACCGCGGAGGATGTAGACAAACAGCTGAGAGAGCTCGGCTACGTTCCCCGAGCAGTGAAACAGATTTGTCTGCTCAAAGAATCGGCGGTCGCCAGGAACCGCGATTCTGGTTATACCCAAAGTGCAACAGGCACTGAAACTCGGCGTGTGCAAGTTCCTACGGGAACATTCACAGTCACATTTAAGGACAGCGCCGAGACGCGAAAAATTTACAAGTTGCAGCAACTTGAATCCTTCGCTATTGTAGTCGAACGCAAAAAGTGGGCACGACCACGTTTTTGCATGCGTTGCTGCCGCTGGGGCCACATCGCTCGCAACTGCGAGAACGAAGTGCGCTGCCGCCTCTGCACGGGCGAGGACCACCCTGCAGGGGACGAAAATCGCGGAACGGCGCATTGCCCAAAGCGAGGCAAATTCGATCAAAAGCCTGTTTGCTGCAACTGCAAGCAAAATCACGCTGCTTCCTTCACAGGATGCAGCCATTGCACGCTACCCACGCGTTCTTCAAACGCGCGTGCAATAGAGGAGACCGAGAGGTCCACAAGCCAAACAGTTTCTGTTAGAAACTCGGAGCCTCAGTCGGCAGCTAGCGGCGGGCCGGCCTAGAACAAGGTCGCGCAGCGCCTCGGCGCAGCGCGCCCCTCACAGGCCAGCGCACCGCCCTCCGGGGTGGCCGGAGCACAGCCCACTGCCCCCGCAGCATCCGCTCAGTGACTAAGAGCCAGTTCTTAGCGATGTTCGAGCGAATTCTCAGTATGCTGCCCGATAATGTCTAGAATTAATAGCAACGTAGGCAAGCGAACAGCACCTCTCCGCGCATGCGCTTGGAACGCGCGAAGTGCAATTTTTAAAGCCCAGAAAATAGAACAATTTGCAATTGAAATGCAACTAGATATCTTGGCTTTACAAGAAACGTGGCTTAGTGATGAACGCGAATTCAAACTCCGGGGATTCGCTGTTTATCGCCGAGACCGCGCTGGCAGGCCAGGTGGCGGAGTAGCAATCGCGCTGCGCCGAGAACTGCCGCAGCTTGAAGCCGAAATCCCTGCTATTGCTCTGGCGTCTCTAGAGGCGGTCGGGGCGTATGTCTGGGTTGGAAACGGCCGACTATTAGTCGTATCCGTATACTGCCCAGATCAAACCTTAGATCCGGCTGGAATTGATGCGCTTCTCGCATTAAATTCGAAAGTTATTCTTTTGGGTGACTTTAACGCCAGGCATAGATCATGGGGTGGCCTCGGAGCAAACAAAAACCGCAACAAAATTGCCAATCTTGTAGCGACAAGGCGGGGCGTAGAGATCTGCGCACCGAATAGCCCCACGCATTTCCCGGACGTACGAAACAGGAACCCGGGCGTTATTGATTTTATGATTGTGAAAGGCGTTGAGTGTGTGGTTTCCCGCTCAATCGCCACACTGGATTCCGATCATAATCCAGTAACATGCGTAGTGGCGTCTCTTGTAGCAAAACGCCAAGATAGTTTTCGAACTACTCGTGACACGAACTGGGTAGGTTTCGCAACACAGTTGAATTCTCAGCTTGAGCAAAAACCAGTACATACGGAAGTTGAGATTGATGAAGCCGTGAACTTCACAGTAACGTTAAAATTAGCTTTCAAGCAAAATACGATTGTCACGCGAGTAGAGAATTCTCGCCCTGAGCTCACAGATGAGCAAAGACGGATACTAAGAGAACTGCGCAGAACTGTCGAAGTTCATCGCCGCTATGGCAACCCCGTGGACGGAGAGCGGGCGCGCAATCTAAGCAAAGAATTCCGTTCATCTCTACGGGATGAGAGAGCTGCTCCATGGTCTGATACAATTTCAAAATGCAACCTCCACGAGAGGCATCTATGGGGATTATCTCGTGCGCTGGGCCGCAAACCAGGAGTAAACAGCCCGATTCAGAGCAACACCGGGACGGGGGTTCCCGGCGCTCCAACACCTCGGCCCGTTTACGCGTGGGACGACGCGACAGAAAGCGAAATCTTCGCGAATTCGCTTGCGTTGCAGTTCCGCACGTTCGAAACGGGCGCCGCATCGCTGCCATTGGCTAACACCACTGCAGGTGGTCCGCCAGTGGCGCGCGCGGCCAGTTGCAACGCCAAAGGCCCGCTGCCCCCCCTCTCCTCAGCGAGACGAGCGACGGGAGAGGAGCTACGGGCCGAACTAGAACATCTCAATGCGAGGAAAGCGGGCGGCCCCGACGGTGTCACCGCGGAGCAGCAGCGTGCTCTGGGCGGGCGCGAGTTCCTACTCGAGCTCCTGAATGCGTGCCTGGCGTACGGCTATTTCCCCAAGGCGTGGAAGATTGCGACCATTGCGCTACTACCAAAACCTGGCAAAAACAAATTAATCCCGAGCAGTTATAGACCCATTAGTCTACTCTCCATCCTAGGGAAGACGTTCGAGACACTGATTCTGTCGCGCTTGCAACAGGAAATACGTCGCCTCAACCTTCTCAGAGATAAACAATTTGGCTTTCGAGCTGGTCACAGTTCCGCGCAGCAGCTTACGCGGCTTTGCACGGAGATCGGCCTCGCCCTCGAGAGACGGCAGAACCTGCCAGCGGTCTTTCTGGACATGCGATCGGCTTTCGACTCTGTTTGGCACGAGGGGTTGCCGAGTGCCTCACGGGGGCGGGAGTGAGCGATTGCTACCTCAGACTGATCGCGAGTTTTCTCTCTGACAGGCAGTTCAAAGTGCGCGTCAATAACGTACACTCGTCCCTCAGACGAGCCGAGGCAGGCGTGCCTCAGGGGAGTGTTCTTTCTCCTACCCTCTTCGGCTTATACGTGAATGACGCGCCGCTTCCTGCTGAAACAAGAACTGGTATTCAGCGCTGCGGGCTCCTGATGTTCGCGGATGATTTCGCGTACTACGCAAAATCGGCGAACGGAAGGCAGTCAGTGAAATACCTAAGTGATTGTCTCGCCGCCTTTCCTGAATGGCTAAGTCGAAAACGACTCGCTCTGAACCTAGAAAAATGCGTCGCCGTCAATTTCACTCGTAAGAGGGCAAACCCCAATTGGTGAGTTTGGCAGGCGCGCATTTACCCTGGCAGAGCGAAGCGAGATATTTGGGCGTGCTACTCGACAGTGGTCTTCGCTGGCATGCGCACGCTCAGAATCTCGCTGCCAAAATCAAACTTCGAACCCGTCTTTTAAAACCCCTTCTCCGTTCCCCTGACCTAACCATTTCCCTTAAGCGCCGCCTATTTACCGCGTGCGTGCGTCCCTTGTGGGCGTACGCATGCGAGACATTCGCGGCTGCTTCCCCCAGCACTCTGCGCCCCATTCGGGTCGCAGGAAACAAAGCGGCGTGCCCACATCTCCCAAATCTCCAACCGGACCGCACTCCCCGAAACGCCGATGTGTTCAGGGCTCTAGGCGTGCGAAACCAGTTCCCGGCGGATCTAAAGAAGCGGGCGGAGATGGCGTTCGCAAGGGCGCTGAGGCCGTCCGCTCCGCGCCTCCTGCGCGAGACCGGCAAGGCGGCGAACAGCGGCGTGCACAGGGCCTTCCACAGAAGAAAGGGCCCACAGCACGTCGCATTCACCTTCCGCGCACACGCTCTCTGAGCTTTGCGACGCGGGGGAGCAGCAAGTGCGTGGAAGGTGGTCGTCGCTCACGGACGCCGGAAACCGCGCGGGCGGCGCGGAGACGCGTTTCGCCGGGCCAGCGTCGCCTGCAAATGAAGACGTCGCGACGCCACGGACGCTTGAGTAATGTCGGCGTCGTAGCGAGATAAACCAGTGAACAGTGTAAATAGTGTAGTGTTTTGTTGTGTGAGTGTGTGAATGAATGTGCTGTAAATATAAATTAAGAGTGAATGAGAGAGTGAAAGTTTTAAAAATAAGAAAGAAAACAACAATATAAAAAACGTTATTAATATCATAAGAATTTTTTTATAAACCTAGAATAGGCCCAAAGCGGCATATGTATTAGTTTTAAGATAGAATGTAAGGTAGTTTGTTTAAGTTAATGCCCTTTCGTAGCTGCAAAAGCCTCACGGCTGCAGAAATGTTTATGTATCCGCATTTCGCAATAAACTCCCGCCTCTCCAGGGTAACTGGAGGGGGGGAAATCGAAACAGATGGCAGTGAGCGCCTACCAGTTGTATCGTGCGAACGTGTGATTAGCGATCAGTTTCGACGAAGCCGCAATGTTGTACTGACACTCTCTCTCCTGGACAGTTACATCGGGGCTACAGCTACGAATATTGGACATCTCCCTGGATAACGGCTATTTTGGCTTTCCCTGGTTCTTCTTCTGGAATATTGTGAAACTTACTTGTTAACGGTTACGCTGTACTGGTGTGAGGTCGGAATAAACCTATTTTTACGAAATTCCGTATTCTTCTTTTTTTTTTTGGACATAACAATTTTCACAGAAAACTGTTGAGTTTTTGAGAAACTTTACATGATATCATTGCACATGGATTCATAAATGCAGTGTTGTGAACTAATTGCATCTAATCTAATTAACAACGTGAGAGACAAGTCAAGAAACTACTTTTTTATAATGTTTCAAAAGAACAGAACAAAATTTCGTTTATATCACCTGATAGATTATGTATTAGCACAACCGTACGAAAAGTTTAATTAAACAATTGGGAGCTGTTTTTGAGAAAATCTTGTTTTTTTTAACTGCACATACTGCACACGATATTGCGCACAAACTACAATAATTTAATAAAAAATATGCACGACATTAACGAAGAACTATGGAGAAAAAATTTTACTTGAAAGAAAAATCTTCAATGTTGTAGTTGTAGAAAGTCACCAAAAAAGTCAATCTTTTGCAATTTTTAAAAATTCAGAGTTCTCACTTTTTCGATATTAGGGGACCCCAAAATGTATTTCCATTAAAATTTCGTAATCGAATTTCAACACCATAACAGAACGTCCTCTACACTACTTATACTACTTATTAACTACTTATATCTGTATACGTAGGTATACAAAAAAGTAAAAAAACGTTCATGACTTCAAAAGTATTTTTATCACTACACAATTTAGAGAAAAAATTGAAGCTATTGTTGAGAAATTCAAATTTTTAATGCACTGGTGTTAGTGAAAATGACAACACCAAGATGGCGATATAATATTAAATTGAAATTTATTCCACAGGTCAGGAATATTACTATATGCAAATGTTTAGAATTACAAAACTGTACCTGCATTCTGACCTTGAGTATTTAGTACGGTGTGAAGCCACCACGCGCCGCCATGCCTCTAGACGTCGTGCATGGATTCAAAGGGGACCTGAATATGCTGCTGGGGAACACACAGCCACGTGGTTTCTATGCGTGACCACAAAGCATCGACAGTGATTGCAGGATGACCAGAAGGAAGAAGTAGCCGACCGATCATATCCCATGAATATTCCACATTTTGCCACTCAGCACACCAGTGAACACTTTCATGTGCTCATTGCTCTCTGTGGCGTTGGACAAAGGAATAGGGTTACCAGTGACCTAATTGGAAAAAATCAGGATCATTGGATTCAGAAAGGACATTTCACATAAAATGACATATAGGTACTATTTTTGAATTACTACAGATGAGAGATCAATTTACATGTTAATTCTGCACTGTACTTTGTTATCTATGACTACGGCAGCTTCATGATTAATAATTCTTCCTATCACTGTTTCAATATTTCATGTACATTATAAGAATAGGACATACTTATTTTTCTTAAAGTTAGAAACACTGAGTTTCACTTCTAATATCTCTTATTTTTTCTCTAAAACAATTTTTATTGCTTGTAAATTTATGTTAGAAGTGTTAAATCTACAATCAACAATAAATAGATGAAACAGACTAAAAATTAAGGACTTTAAAAAAAATCAGTACAGACCAACCAAGGTCAAAAAATCAGGGCATAACCTGATAAGTGAGGACGTCTGGTAACCTCACAAAGGAATCCGACGCAGTGGCTGCGTGCCCCCAGTCCACCCTCAGCACATCTCTTTCATAGCAGCGTGCCCCGGACGAACCGCAATGTTACGATACGACAAACTCGCTTGTTGGAAACCGATCGTTTTGGCACATTCAATCTCACTCAGATGTTGATATTGCGCACTTTGGCGTCGACAAGGCATCCCATCACTCGCACGTTTTCACGACATTTGACGGCTCTACACTGAGTGTGGCGTAACATTGCCCTGATCTATTACACGAAGGAGATAGCTTTTAGGCGACCATGCACGCCATCTCTATTTCATTACTTCTTATCGCTACACTGTTAAACTCATCCAGGATTTTAGGCGATTCCGACCATTCATTCTAGGTATTGCAATTTGCAAAAACACCAGTGTATTACACGTGGGTCACTCAGTCCTCAGAAAATACTAATTTTCAAAAGAAAAATGTGCATGGCCTTAATGAAAAAACTAATAATGGAGAATCTATTTCATCTGAAGGGAAAATCTATATCTTCAATACTGTAGTTGTATGGAGACTCCAACAAAAAATTTAAGCTTTTGCAATTTTCAAAAATTCTGAGTTAACAGCGAAAATCGAATCTATTACACCTTTATATGAATAGTGTGAATTATAAGAAAACCATACCAGTGTAACGGACATTTCATATATTTTGGAAAAAAAAACAACCTTTATTTCAATGGCAGTGTATTTTTCGTGGTTTTAATGAATAATTGAAATATCGTGATTTCAGTGAAGAAAAAAAGCACCACGACTTTGCAGTGATATAAACAGATTTCTCAGAAATTATATAATATCATTTCTACCGTTCTAGTTCATATGCGTTATTTCTTTTTTTCCTGAGGCTTCTGGGAATACCAATTTCGACTATCCGTGCTGGGTACCCACCACGTCCCTAATGGGGACACATATTGTTGACACATTGCCGGCCAAATTACTTCGAATTTGGCGCCTTGTCTTCTTTAACAGGGCGTTTGATGTTCTTTGAAGGCGTTTCAAAGGAAAAGATCATACATTTTAAACTTGGCGCCTTCGAGATTTCATTTAAGGTCATTTAAAGTACTTTAACTCAAAAATAAAATAGTGTTTACAAATTGCTGGAAATGTGCATATCAACGGCGTGAGAAATCTTTCAAAATATTTACATATGTGTAATTTTCTCCAAAAACCCGCGCGAATTTCTTCTCTGGTGTCCAAACATTCATTTCTTCGTGCAAGTTCCTTGAAGTCGATTTCAACTTGTTCTATTAGTGCGGAGCGTCACCGAAAGATCGCACCAGCTCCTGGGAAGGATCCTGGAAACACGGCCGCGTGGACTTGGCAGGGGCAAAATACTGGGAATTCTATCGCAGATGACTTATCGCCTTGTCACAACAAGGTAGTGCGGAAGGCTGTGTAAAGGCGTTTTGGAGCGTCTTCAGGATTCGACCCAGAGTGTGCCAGGCACTGTATGTAATAGAAACACGTAGCTAAAGGCCACGGAATTCGTAAGGAAAGGGCAGTTTTCGTTTGGGCAGAGGTAACTGTGACAACTTCAATACTCTTTGTTTCTTTCGCCACGTAACAATACTTGTAAATTGTGTGTCATTTATTTTCCAGAACATTCTTGTCTGATGAAAAAACTACTGCGATAGCAGAGGCGATGTTCCATTGTCATTCTCATCAACAATGCTCTCCCAGCCTTTTTTTCAACTATTTCGCCGCCTGAACACATATTAACCTTTACATTATACACTGACACACTTGCAGGCTCCTCGGCCCATGCTCAGCTGACTCACAAGGCTTTCCTGAATACACTGACACACATACATGAAAGAAAATTACAAACGGCCAGGCCCACGGCGGCACTCGAATCCACGACCCTTCAGACCGAGGCAGAGACACACGCCACCTCGGCGATTAAAAAAATTTAACTTAGAACAAATTATGTCTTTACTTTACTCCATCACTTTACTCAACTTTGATCGGTGATTATGGTATGTTTTATTCTGAAAGTTAGAAATAACTTCTGTTCCTGTCTATCGAAATAAACGCAAGTATCCACCATAAGCGCTTCCTTTGAATTGGTTGGTTTTGGAATATATTAGCATTATTTCTAATACTTTACATGAAAGAAAAATTGAAAAAATTGAGTTCCATTAATTTTAAGAATATTTTTATCTTATATTATTATACTAACTACGGGAAACAATGCACCGATGTATATTTGAGAAGTTCGTTGTTGAACAGTAGCAATATATGATAATGAAAGGTGAAATACTTTTGAATTCTTTTCTTTGTTGAACATTGACATGCATCCATTATGAGGCTTTTATTTATTTATTTACTTATGTATTTATGCATTTATGCATTTGTGCATTTGTGCATTTATGCATTTATGTATTTATTTGTTTATGTATTTGTTAGTTTGTTTATTTAACAGAAAAACTGAGCGTGACGTACTATGGGAAGACATGTTTCTGTGCACGTTTTCATAAATTTTGATATACCTACCGTAACCCATTTACATGTTGGATTCTGAGTGCAATTGGAAACGAATATTGTTATTCGATTGTCAAGAGAGTTTGGGGAAATTTTCTTAGATGTGAAAACGTATAGAGCATTTAGAATTACATGTTTAGACAGGGGGTAAAGGGTAATTTGTGTTAAAACGATCACAATACTGTGAGGCGTAAAAATACCTCTTGGGATATTTTGAAAATAGTATTAAAATATGTCGACGTAGTACAATAAGAAGAAAAGATAAATACGAGGCAATATAGACGAAAGTGAGAATTAGAGACGTGAGATTGTGAAAAATACGAATAAAATGCAGTTGTGTAATATATTTTAAATATTAAAAAAGTATTTTTAATAAAGAAAATATTTTTAATCGAGAAAATATGTTTACGTAATAAATTGTGAGGTAGGCAAAAGGACTTAGATGTTCATCTGTGATGCAAATAGAATAGCATCGAATTCAGAAGCGAACAATTAAAAATAAGAGAAAAGCTAAACGTATTGCCATGAGAATGTGAAGGTCCCTTTAAAGCTTCTGAGGAACGTGACATGTCAGGATGAGGGTAGAATGCTTAAGCCGCGGGCAACAAAAAAAACTTTTCAAAGTCAATAGGGTTTTGAATAGTTGCAAATAATAGGTCGCGTGATAATTGAATTAATGATGAGAAGCAATTAAATAAATAAAAGCGCGAACAGTTTAGATATTTTCGTAATAACAGGGAAGTCTGAAATACTGCAAGAAATGGTTGATGGACAATGCAAAAACATTGTTTTGTAAGTATACGAGTAGGAATGGAAATCTCCTCGACTCATCGCGAAGATGGCAGTTTGTCATCAAAAGGGAAGTGTAGAAATTAAGAACCCGGTGAAGACTTAGAGATATATTTAATATTCAAGGCCAAGATTGTCATTAGAATAGTAAGTTAAATGAATGAAAAGGAATAATAAATTAACGATGGCCATGGCAGGTAGAAGAAATGAACATGAAAAAGAGTTAATTTTATATCAAGGAAGAAAGAAAGAACAGTAATAAATAACCAGATTGAAGCCGGTACTTCTTGCCGCTGTAATTATAATTCATTAATATTGTGTTGTTATTTAAAAATTACTCATTAGGATAAGAACATCGGATTATTCAGTTCCCAACATCAATAAACATTATCACCAGCCTTAGCCTCGTAGAGCGGTTCATTTTCGATCCACGACGGAGAACATGTAGTAGTATTCGCCCTGAGATTGTGTCATAACCTACAGTTTTATAATAATCGAGCTAGCCAAATGTTTAATTAATTAGGAGAAATAATAGGGTAGAGAGAGGGAGACATTGGGAATGTTAGAATTCTATAGTTTTTAATAATTACAATTATATAGATTCGATCTATTTGCAGTTGTTTGCCAACACTATTAGTGCTTCCGTGTTGTAAAATGTACATGCCAACCGTCCATTGGTGCTTCAAATCAGCGCTAGCAACTACACTCCAAAAGGTAAGCCGCTGCAACCACCACTCGTGAATCGTATGTATATTAACTTTTAATTATTTTACTTTATCGCATACTGCTTACGAGGAATATTGTAAAGCTAAAAAACTTATTGGATATGTTTGTGAATATACTGAATAACTTATACAAGAAATTCAATACCATAATTATACGTTTATTTAAGTTTTGAATAAAAAAATCTATTGCTTGAAACTTTAATTTTCGCACCAAATTTTCTATGATTTGAAATGAGATTTACAAAAAATGATGACTGAGGTGTGTTGATTCGGAGAGAAGTGGTGTAAATAGTATTACATAACTATTACTAAAGGCGAGAAAGTACGTGCTGATTTAACACCACATATTTCAATTTTGTCCTGAAGTGTTTTACTGAAATGCAAATTGAAACTGTTACTATTGTTGATCTTAGTCTTATGATAATCTTGATATGATTTTAGGAAATTTGCGATAGCTAAACTAAATATGAAAACTATTCAATTTCGTTGCATCATATCCCGTAATGCAAGTTATGATTTTGTGCCCGTAAACTTTTATAAGACCAAAAACCAAAAAAGTTTGACTTTGTAACAAGCAGATTTGAGATGAGATTAGTCATAAAATGTTCTGTACAAGAAAAGAAAATGTATTCTCTGAACTTTGGGGAGAAATCTCACAGATCTAATGAAAACAAAAATAAGTTTTATTATGTATATTTTCGTGTTGATACGTCTAACTTTGTGTTTATTCTATTGTTCGTCTTCTTATTTTTTTTGGATGATTCTCCATCAGCCTGATCTAGAGAGTCAAGATAAAGTTTGTCACTTTTTCATAGTATTTTAGTGCTTCTGTTATTATATAATATCATAGTATTTGAATATATATATATATATATATATATATATATATATATATATATATTGTGACATACCTGGTGGTGCCGGGTATTTTCACTGCAATACAACACTAAGAGAGGGTATCTTTTACGTGAATGGGTCCCTGGATAAGTTGGTGCAACGTTGGGGTGGTTAATCATAAATTGAAATACAATTATAAACAAGATTTATTTTAGATCAAATTTGTTATTTACATAATCAGACAACGTCTCTACACTCTGCCTTGGTACCAAGATTAAGAGTGAAATGCATTTCTCATACCTGCGGGGCCCCGATCGAATACCTATGATGTTCGTAGAACCGCTCGTGCCGACAGAATTGTCGACCTCTGCTACTGCTGCGGGCCGTCAGCGTCGGATGGCGTGGTAATCGCCCACGGCTGATGCTCCAACAATTCTTCCCCGATCAGGATCTTGACACCTCGGCTTCGCACCTTCCTCGAATCACTGTCCGTCAGTGGGTTTAATTACACAACCCGCGCCTACTCTGTATACTGGTTACAGTTCTGTACCGCGCAATTTCAAGAATGTTTCCACCGCGCCAACTAATAAGAACAACATCAATTATTCTACCAACACTAATCTTTCACTATACTGATACTTCTAATGTTCTATTTACACGTCTGTGATATACTACAGTTTCAGATATTTCCACAGTTGCGTTGCCAATCAACTGTGTCCATGTATTACTCGCGAGCTCTCGCGACACGTCCGCACTCGTCGGCGCTCCGCTAGCGTCTCTCTGGTCAGCGCTCTGCCAACGGCTCTCGTCCGCGATTCTCGTAACGAACTTTTGCACGTGCGCGGTGCCCAGTTCCAACCGAAATTCACACGCTAGCCTCCCGGCGGCGGTGGCACCGTCGGCGGTGGCAGCGGCTGCTCGCCGGCCCCGGCGCGCCGCGTTCAGCGCGCGCACCGCGCAGTTCAAAATCGCAATTGGTTTCTTACACTAATGATCTAATTAGTGTAATGAAACACATATCCTGGGTTTCAATATATATATATATATATTTTTTTAATAATTGAATAATATATATATATATATATATATATATATATATATATATATCCCCTTTCAATTATTAAAAAAAATTACAAATCGTCGACGACAGGAGTCGAATAACTGATTATCGCCGACATCTTACTTGTAACGACATTGCACCAATTGAATGATTTCTTAAAAAAATATGTCCAAAATGGAGAAAATTAAGTTAGTGCTGCCATATTGTAGTGTGAACTTTTAAGCATCAGAAGGTAATATCGAATCGACCTAAAGTGCATAATTCCCTAAGAAAACAAGGGAAGAAAAATAGAGAAAAACAAAATTCTGGAAGAATGTTATATATCTGAAACGTTTCCACTAAAACCAGCTTCCAGCAATTCTTTCCGGTATTTTAATTTATTTTATTGCAGGTAAATAGATAACCTAAAAAAATAGTGGTAAACTGTTTCTTACATCCTTAATTGTTTTCAGCGAATGCAAGAATAAGAAGTAGATATTCAAAAAACAGCAAAAACTATATTGTTATGTATGGGGAAGATGATGATATGCACACGTTTTTTAGAATCTCTTCCCATCATTTTAATAATAAATAGTTGAAAGATGAGTAACAGTTAAAGATAAATAAATGAATCAAAATAAAATTAAAAAAGCGCGAGAATAGCAACATTTGAAAAACTAGACATTTTCGTTTTCAAGTTATAGAAAATTGGTTTGCAAGAGTAAACAAACTGAAGATTTGATTTTTCTGTATTGCTAACAAAAAAGTAACTTACCCTTACCTCTACTTACCTTACTAATACAAGCAAAAGGTGAGTTCAACAAAACGTGCGTATAGTGAAGCTACATTTACGTCCAGAAGCAAAACAAGGGGTCATTTCAACATTTGCTCAATGTGTCAGGGAAACTGGACCTGACCGAGGTAGGGGACATTATCCCGGAAGCTAAAGTTCATTATTTGTAGCAAGCATATTTTTAAAAAAAATATACAATACAAACGTATTGTAATTTCATTATTCACCACTGATGTGTTAAAATAAACAATTTTTTTTCTTTTTGAAGATAAGTATAGTCTCTAATTGTACAGAAACAGTTATGCAGCAGAAAATATTTTTCATTTAACTTAATTTTTGCGATAATTCTTAATTGTGTCGATATATGCATAATAGTAAATGTTATCAATTTATATTTATGTAATCTGCAATTTTCAAGAAAAAAATTAATATGCTCATATCATTATTTGAATTAGTCAGGTGAATGGATGGTGAGCGATCTTTTCTTCCTATACCTTTTTCTATCCTCAAGCCTTTGTTTCACACCCGTTTCCGCGCACTTCATTACCAATCATGTCGGGAGACTAGTCGTAATCTTGGAGTTTGTCCCAGCTGTGGCAGTATTCCGCTGTTGGGAGATACCTGGTTAAAGAAAACCCTGCAAGTCGATGGGCAGAACGTGCCGGATCTTCAGCGGGAAGAATCACCGACACCTACCGTGATTAAAACATGTTCTACACATACGGGATTAATGACTATAGCAGTTGAAGCAGCCGGAAACACGAAATAGCCAATCAATTGTGAGAATATTGTAGCAGCCACCTGGTTTTGATCGAAGAACAACAGAGTAGCTAGGCTCTAGAAGTCTCTTCCAGACCGCTGCGGAATTCGACGGAGCTGTCTAGCTAGTATCGAAAATCTTACCACCGTGGGACTCGAACCCTAAAACCCCTCGGCCAGAGACACTGCAGTAACATCAATCGATACCCTGGGTTAGCTTATCCAGTATTTCCGAATGCAATTAGGTCTAGAAAATGCATCGTTCAGTGCCATCACCGACTGGAACGAGGGCTAGCTCGGCCTCCGCCGGAACGGGGCTCTGGTCCAGGAGGCGATCGCTACCTGCCATCCACAGGGCGGAGGGGCACAAACGATGATATCGACCCAGGGCCACATTGTTCGTGATGTAGGCACCGCGCCGCCCCGCGCCGCCCCGCGCCGCCCCGCGCCGCCCCGCGCTAACGAAGCATCGGCGTCCTCCGCCACTGGCTGCGTCACGGTCGCCCCTCCCCCAGTCTGGCGATCGACATGCACGAGGATGAGGTGCGCGCAACAACTGATTTCTTATAGGTGTGATTGTGCTCTGATGATATAGTAAGGCTTCAACTGCTCTGTTAACACATTTGTCCCGGCGCAAACTGTAGACAAATATCTTGGCCAGCTGGGCGCTCCTTGCGTGAGCTAGTAATTACCCGCCCAGTTTGGGCACTCCACGGTGCTTGAATCGATTATAAGGTGTGTAAAAGATTTTTCCGCTGACTGCGCTAAATCACCTATTTTTTAATTCTTTTTACATATAAAACATTTGGTGATAGGATCAAAATTTGTAATAAGTGGTGCTTCAGAATGGCACAGATTTCCCGTCTTCTGTTTTGTTTTTTTAGAAAACAAAGGAATATACCAAAATTAACTTTACGTCATATTAAAGAGCGCCATTAGCACTATCCAGTCGGAAAGTTTGTAAAAAATTGGAAATTGGAACCATTATTGAGAAAATGGCGTTTGAACGTCTGTTGAATGCGGAATTTTGAGTTACTTTTCACCTAAAACTGTTGAGTTTTCGATAAACTTTATGTGGCATTATTTAAAACACATGTTCTCATAAATATAATAATGTGAATAAATTGTCGCTATTAACAATGTGAGAGACAAGACAAAAATTACATTTTTGTAATTTTTGATGAAAGAATATACAACACGGCGTTTATGTTGTCTTATAGAGAGCATTTAGCACTATCCCTACGAAAAGTGTAAAGAAAACATTCGGAGCCGTTTTTGAGAAAATTTTGTTTTGGTTATTGTTTACAATTGCAAATATTGCACATCTCCATTTGGTACATTGAGATTTAGTGTAGAATATATCTGTAACTGGATATTATATATTATTTTAAGTTAAATAAAATGCCAAGCAGTCGTGAGTAGTCGCACTTCATTCAAGGGAAGTCACATTCGCGGACTGTATGAAATTGAGTAGATCGGTTATAGAATATTATTATCAAACAGTTCGGATTATCAAGGAACGTTACCAAAATTATCCCGCTGCCAGAATTTACGATAGCATGAGCATCGCGAGGACATCCCACCGACGGAATCCGGACGGAAGAATCTAAGACCAGCCTAGAATATATTTCCGTAAACGTAGGAACATTTATGCAAAGAATATCGTACGGAATTTGTGAATGTTCGAAGTAAATATAATTTAAATCATGAATGTGCTTAATGACTAAAAAAATGTAAATCCGTAGAATAAAATGTTACTTTGCTTTATCAAACAAAGTAAAAAAGATGATAATTTTTTAGAAGATGCCATCAGATATTGAATAACAGGATAATACTGAAGAACGTCCATGAATTTCGGCTCTGAACAGAGACGCACATCTACATATAATTGTAACATAAGGTTAAGTATTATATCGCACCTCCAGTGGAGGACTGCCATAAGTCCGAAAAAAATGGAATTTTGAATTATTTGGTGGCTAAAGCGCCTGTTAATGAAGTCCGTGTTCTGAAAAAATACCACAACCCAACTCTTTGGAATGATGTTTCTTCTGCAAGTAATTCATTTTTCCTTTTACGCTGCTCTGAACTATTGAAATAATAGAAGGTTGCAACATCTTAATTTTGGATGTTTTCTTCTAATACACATCGCATGCATACAATCATACAAACATTTTCGAAGACTGGAAATCCATATAAACTCAAGCACATTGCAACAGATATTTTTTTGACTTGAAACATTTAGCAAGTCAAATGGGTAGAAATTTAGACAAGATGAACATGGAGGAAACGTTTTATACACTGACAAAGGTGATGCAAGCAAAGTAAGATGTACCATTCATTCTAGAATATAAAACTGCTTATGGTGAAGAGTTCCAACAGATTAACACTAAGCAAAGATGCAGAGTTCTTCCCCAGACAGGATACTTACAAGAAAGGCTTACAAGAAGTCCCCTGGCATAACTGATGTCAATAAGGACTTAGTATATATAGGTGACGCTAACCAGATTTCTTCCCAGTTTCATAACTATTATAGAAATATCATTACAGATAACTCAAACGATTGTGAAACATTGTAACATGGAACTGGTCGTGTAAGTGAAGTATAAATCAAAATGTTTAAATTGAAATTATTTTGTACTAATTTGGTTTATATTATTGGGTCTGTTTATTTATTGAAATTTAAATAAAGATTTATAAAGGCAGTCACTAAAATAATGGAAAAAGAGAACATTCGTGTTCACCACACCTGAGAATTCTACTCTCTACGAATTCTACAAGTACTGAGGAGAAAACTGCCATAACTCATAACAATAATTTTTAAATTTAAAAAAATGCATAACCAAGCCAAGGTATTTGTAATTTATGGTTATTATTAAAGAATGTTAAAATATTAATATACATTACTTCACTTTCCTAAAATGTTTATAATTTTTTTGTCTCAAACTCTTCACATGCTTCTCCTGAAAAACTGCTCATTTCTAATTGTGTCAGTCTTCCACTGGAGGTGCGATATATTGAACGAATTGTTTGTAAAGTCAATGTAATGTTTGAAATACAAAAAATAGCTAACATTGTAATAAATGTAATATTAACAGGGCAACATAAATGGTCAAATTAAGTTGGTAAAAATCGTTAACCATCACAAATGGCTTCCTAACCTGGGGTGAATAAAATAAATAATTAGTGGAAGTTAGCTAAAATAAACCAACACAATATATACAGATTGATCACAATATTCGACCAAGAAAAAAAGATTGAGGGAAAAGGCAGAAAAAGGTAAAAATAAGACAAAATTGCAAAAATAGTCATCAGGGTCTAAAGTAGGCGAAAACTAGTGGTACAACAGAATGACACAGACATTACCGTATTACTTTTCTATTTCCTTTGGTCTCTGATAACTACTCGGACTTGTTTCATACTCTTGCCAGCAGCCATTTATACATACATACATTTATTAAAACTGCAGTTGGGTATGAACCGGTGGCAGTTAAGTGACAATAATTGCAAAAATTACAACACTTACATTAATAATAATAATAATAATAATAATAATAATAATACCGTACGATACAGTACAAGACGAAAAGCAGCACTGAAAAGTGCATTGATCGCGTTCACCGCTCTTCACTTCACTTCACTACACTACACTTTTTAGCTTTGAATTACACTGACCAACACTTCACAGCACTTCACCGCACGACACAGCACTTACTCATTTAATATCTGTTACTGTCATCTTGTTCTAACTTGTTTCCAAAACTTCGGACACTGAGAGGAAAAGCTTTGAAAACTGCTGCAGGTAAACTGTTCCAATCTCTAATTGTTCTGTTACAAAAGGAAAACTTCCCAAGATCTGAATTTTGTTTCCTTGCTCGAATTTTGTGGGTGTGATCGCTTCGGCCGAAATAATTTGGTTTTTCTAGTCTAATCTGAATTTCCTTCCAAGCTGGTTGACCTACGTACGATTTATAAAGAGCGCAAAGCCTCGCCTTTGTTCTCGTTTCTCGTCGCCAAATGTACATGTTTTTGAAATTTTCTCAATTTTTCGGATTCCTAATTGTACAGCGGAAATATTATTTTGTTTATTAAAGAAAAGTAAACCTTGTCCTAAATAACAATTTTCTTTGAAAAATATGGAGCCGTTTTTAAAAACCTGGCGTTTAAGCGATACTATAAATTCAAAATTTGAAGATCTTTTTCTCAGAAAATTGAACAACTTCATTTAAGGTCATTTAAAGTACTTTAACTCAAAAATAAAATAGTGTTTACAAATTGCTGGAAATGTGCATATCAACGGCGTGAGAAATCTTTCAAAATATTTACATATGTGTAATTTTAAAAAAACAACACAAAATTGACGTTTTTTAAAAAATGTGTTGCATTTACACGCAATACGTTTCGTAGCGCTCTAAGGAGCCTTGATCGCATTATGGAGTAATCTTTCATTTATTTCTGTTGGAGTTATCCTCTGTTTTTATGCACCCAGCACCCTCTAATGGGCCTCCGGGTAGTCATGTCACGTCAGTCGCAGTCCTACCTCGGCTATCCAGTTACAACTCGCAATGAATACTTCCATAATAGTAATACGTATGGTGGTTTAAGTTCTAGCATTATGGAGCCAAGTCATTAAGTAAATGTGAAAATGTTTGTTTTTCGGGCGACGAAAGAAAACAGGCGAGAAGACAATGACGCTTATCTGCATAGTTAGCCAAGAGTAGAAAGAATAGGAAACAAACTAAGGTGAGAAAGTCTATGCCATTCTAGAACACCACTAGTTTTTTTTTAAATTTATTTAAATTCCTAATTTTGTACAACAAGTTTTGACGCAAAAATCTATCTTCAAATTTGCAGTTTTGATATGTTCTTGTAATTTTCAAAAACAAGCAATGCCCGAAAATAGGACTTGCACCAATTTCTCACCATCTTTTATTACTTATATTGAGAAAATTTGAAGCAAAAAGTTTGAGCGTTTTTTTAGATTTTTTGTTAATTTTAAGCCCACATTACGCAAAAACAACTCTTTTCTCCCCCCCCAAAAAAAATGTATATGACCTTTTCTCCCCACCCTCGCCTAACACGTATATATTCGGTCAAATTTAATCCCAATAACTCAATCCCAAACACCCAAATTTAAAATCCTAAGCACCTCGTCTGAAATAGATCAGGCAATGATCTTAAACAATGTAATAACAAAAACTGTAAACACACGAAAACCCGAAAATCCCACCACACTACGTAAAAACACACCCATTAAACTACCCAAAAGCTTAATTAAAATACTTCAAACCAAAAATAAAGCGAAAAGACTCAGGCTAGCTCTTAGAGCATCCATTTTAAAATTAAGTTTTTCCGATAAATTATATTCAAAATTGCCTACATTTCACAAAAATACTTGAAAAGTTCTAAAATTTTCGAAAAAACTCTTCCTGGCCTTATTTCAAAAAATCTATTTTTACGGAACAGATTTCATTAAGAAAAAATCTCTATTTTAAAAATTATAGTTGGAGAAAGATGCCGAAAAATTTTTAAACTTTTACAACTTTCGCAATATCAAAGGTTTTAGCGAACATGTTATCAGCACCATTCTCTCAAACGTTCTTCACACTATTTAATAACAAAGTTTAATCAAAGTTTAATGAAAGTTGAAGCCATTTTTTTAACATGTTGAAAATGTCCCAGGGCTTTATATAGAGTGCTCCCCAACATTAAAATATGAATTAAAAAAATTCAAAGGATCGCGACATTAGCCAGATCGATTGAGGAATATCAATTTTGGAGAAAAATGGCTAAAGGGCTAAGGCATGAGCGTTGGTCACAGACAGACGGACGAATAGATAGAAGGACAGTCAGAAGGCAAGACAGCCAGACGGACTGAAAGCCAGGCCATCATATAGACTGTCACGGGCCGACAGGCAGACGGATAGAAATGTCGAGCAAGAAGAAAGAGGAAATGGTGTGTTCTCTAACCAAAATTATGAGGCAGAAGACTACATTGTAACATCTTTAGCAAATTTGTTGCGTTAGAAACGTTGGTATAAACAATAGCAATTCCTTGCCATTTGAAATCATGAGAGATATGTGTTTATGAATGCCTTAATGTATTCACTACTAATTCAAAATTATTTCGTGCAAATGTATACATTTTTTCTTGTCCAATTTATGATCTATATTGGAAATTATATTAACATGAAACGTACATTCTTTTTAATTGAAAATGGCTGGGAAATTTTGCCAAAAGCCACTTTGTCCGGGGATCCGCCAGCGATCCATTTTGAGCGATGCAGTCAGTGTGGTCTATTTTTGGTTGCGGTCCAACAAGGACTGTAGGTTCAATGCGTTTTGTGCGTCTATCCGTCCATTGCTTACTCTAGATCCCAGTTTGGCTCAAATCAATAACCCCTTGGAGGCGAGGAGTCGAGGAGGCCCGGAGAGGAAGAGAAGACGGACGACGCGGCTCTTCGCTGCTGCAGAGGGAAACGTGTGCTCAGGGGGCCATGTCATTATTTTGAGATTTATTGCCACGGAAACTAGGGTTAAAGGTGTAATTATGCAGAATTTGAGGACCAGAATACAAATCTTCTGGCATTGAAATAACCAAACTTCCCCCTAACTTACTTATAGCAAATGGTTATCGACTGAAGTACTAATCTTCTTAAACATTTTGTCGAAAACAATATTTTGATATAAATTTCTACCTTTCGTCAAAATGTTTCCATCCTTTTTTCAGAAAAACCGCACTTTGCAGTTCTGAACAATGTGATTCATGAAATATAAAGTGGGAAACGTTCTATTTTCAGACACATAAATACTTCCCACAAATACTAAAAGTTTTCTAAAATATATAGAAATTATGAATATTGTTTTATGATCGTATATCAAATGAATACCACAAATGTATTTAACATTAACTAAAACAGTTCTTGAGTTTTTTCTTAAGAATGTCAAAACCATAGCCTCCCTACAAATATGTTCATGTTTACTTACTGGCTCTTACGAATGAAAGAAGAGAAAGTGTTGTAATCCTGTTCCGGAGAACGGTGAGTACTAGACAGAAATCTTTAAATCTCGGGTCCTGATAAAGAAAGGTAGATAAATTCTGTTCCCATATGTAGTAGATTACATCCTCTACCACGTGGTATAGCCAGAAGCCATGTTTTGTGGATCCTTGATTCCGAAAAATCATTGACGTAAACTGTTCAGCCTATTTTCTCCAAAATTGATATCGATTTGAGCAATCTGGAGGCATTGGGAGTTTTAAACGACTATTTTTTTGTTGTTATTTAAGGTCGCATCAACATCTAGGTCATTAGCGACCACTATTGGATTTAACGTTATGGTAACTACGAAGATGACATGATATGGTGATGATAGGGGGGTGAAAGGACGAACACAAATACAATCATGCCCGAGGCGGGACTCGAACCCGCGATCCTTCAGTTCGAAATCGCTACGACACAATTGCCTTAATGATCCCGGCCATCCGGAACGGGTATTTTAATTTATGATGGTACTTTACATGTAACTTCAAAAAAATTTTCAATTTTTTTTCACAAATGGCAGAATTTTTTTGATTCAGCTTTATTCCCGTACAAATATAGCGTAAAAGACGCTTAAGAGAATGATGCAGATTGGCTAAAATCCCTAATTTTTTGAAAATTGCAAAATGCATTTTTTTGCCGTCTTCCTATACCTACAACTCTGAAGTTAGATATTTCTTTCCTACAATCCTATCCATAAAGACATCTTCAAATAAGTTCGTGTTCCATTTTTCTAAAATATATCTACTTTTCGTGTAATTTTGAGCGAGATGTAGGATTCTTTTTAAAATAATAGAATTCCTCAAAAATCGCTAATTTTGTCTTCAAAACTTCTCATCGTATCTGCAGACTTCAAACCGCTGACTGCTGTTTTCCCACTGCACCACTGCTTATCGAGATGCACCCTTCACAGCTCAGCTTCCACTGCAGACTTCAGACTGCTGACTGCTGTTCACCCACTGCACCACTGTTCACCGCAATGCACACTTCACAGCACAGCTTCCACTTCGGACACACTGACGGACTGACTGCTTCTCTGCTACTCACTGACTGCTACTTCTCACCACTCACTGACGTCTTACTACCCACTGACTCGCAGCCGCCGGCAGCGGCGCATTTATACCTGCCCGGCGTTCGTCTACAGGCACCTGGCACATTCTCCGCGTTTCCCCGCGACTCGCGAATTGTCCGGAACCGTCTAGAACGGGGGGAAGGGAAGGGGCGCCGGCAGATGACGCAATCCACGCGCAGCGAATTCGGCAGGTGATGCAATATTCGTAACAATACGTTACGTACAAGTATTGATGTATACGAATTAATGTACTCGGACGTAATATAGAATTAGAGGTGATACAGAATAGCGCAGACTTTTTCATATGAATTAGTTTTCTAATTTCTTTGGTCTGTGTTAACTAATAGGAGTTGCCACATTTTCTTGCCAGCTGCCATTTATCGTCGCAGAAAGTACATTTTTGAAATGTTCTCAATTTTTTGGTTTCCTAATGGTAGAAACGAAATATTGCTTTAAGAATATAATAGAAGAGTAAAACCTCATCCTATAAGGAAATTTCCGTGAAAACTTTAAAACCGCTTTTAAGAAAATGGCTGTTAGGTGTTATTATAAATCCAAATTTAATGCTCCTTTTCACAGAAACATTTTTAATTTTTGAAAATGTCATTTGAAGACATTTGAAGCACTTCCACTCACAAATTCATTAGTTTACAAATTACTAAAAATCAGCACAAAAACCAAGTGAGTAGTACTTTAAAAAGTTACACTTGTGTAACTAAAAAAATTGAGCAATATGGCTTTTATGTCATCTTGTAGAGTACATTTAGCACTAATCCTACCAAAAGTTTAAAGAAAAAAATTGGCTCAATTTTAAAAAAAGACGTTGTTTCTGATTTTTTTAATATTGCTGATATTTTACACAATATTACGCGAAAATTATTGATTTTTATTAAAAAATATGCATGACGATATAGAGAGACGTTATAGAGAGAGAATAACATTACCTTCACTTCCTTCAATTTGATGTAGGAATACTCCGAAAAAATGCCAAACTATGGTGACTTTCGACGATTTAGAGTTAATATTCAAAAGCAGGCCCAAGCAATCTTTATATGTGTTTTTATTTTCTCCCACGTACTAACATAATAAGAGAATGTATTGTAATCGCCTGAAAACAGCGAATTCTCAACACAAAGATTCTCATTGCCCGGCTCTGGTAAGGCAAAAATGGATAAATCCAGTTGCTAAATGTAGAAAAAGTTCTCGCCTGAACACGGTAGCGAGCGGACGTGCGCCGAGCGCTCTCCTTCACGGGCGACTTCAGTGAGATAAGTTTAGCAGAGTACAACTCTACGAGTTCAGTGTAGTGACAATGTTTTCAAGTGACACCCCTGATACGGGTCAGCACATCGCTAGAGCAGTGGAAGCATTAAATCATCACAGTGAATTCAGTGATATTAATTCAACACCAATGAATGGTCAAGGTACAAGTGGCCCCGTGGGGCAAAACAGTGATCCAATTAACTTACAACTGCAACAAAATGCGCAGCAAAAAATAGAGCAACATCAATATTTAATGAATCAGGATTCACAATTGATACAGATAAATCAACAATGATACAGATAAATCAACAATACTTATGAGAGATCAAACAGCCTTCTATACAGCACATCACCAGGGCCAGCCCTGGGAACTTCATGGAACACAACCACAGCAATGGACTCAACAACTACAAGGCCCGGGGTCGTCTGAAACAACCTCAAATAAAACCGTGAGTACCCTAGAGTAGCAACAACCTCGAAAAAGAAAAAACACGCCTACAGTGACCAGCCCATACCAACTCCCTCGAATGTTAGTGCGCCTGTGTTTACGCATAAAAATCAATATGCAGTATTAGATGACAAATCAGAAGTTGAAACTCCTAAAAAGCCTCCCATAGATCATAACATACCGACAATATTCGTGCAAAGTGTTACTAAAGTATGGAAATTAATAGAATTTCTTAAACTACAAGTAAAAGACGAGGATTTTACATACAAAATGTACAGCGAGGATGTAAAAGTGCTACCGAAAACCATTGAAGCTTACAGAGCAATAATTAAACAACTTGACGAATCCGAGGCCAAATACCACACTTATCAACCAAAGAAAGATAGAGCATTTCGTGTAGTGCTTCGATACCTGCATCCGTCAGCAAACATAGAAGAAGTAGAAGCTGAACTCAAATCCAAAGGTCACACCGTTCGTAACATGCACAATGTACTTCACCGAGTAAGGAAAGAGCCGCTATTGCTCTTTTTTATAGACTTAGAACCAAGTGCAAACAATGCAGAAATCTACAATATCGACACACTTGTAAATGCAGAAATAGAATTTGAAGCACCGTACAAAAAGAAAACTCCAGTACAATGCCATCGCTGTCAAGAGTATGGCCACACGAAGAAATACTGTAATGCAACTCCAAGGTGCGTGAAATGCGGTGAAGAACACTTCACAGACGAATGCAAAAAAGATGCAACGCAGCCGGCAACATGCGCGCTATGTTCGCGAAGCCATCCAGCCAACTATAAAGGCTGCCAAGTGTATCAAGATTACGTTAATAAACGTAGCAAGCACAGAAAAGAAACAGACACCATCGACAAGAAGAAACAAAAAGTGTCAAACGCCTCAGATTTCCCTCCCCTCCCAGTTCGCCACTTTCAACCCAATCCCTTCTCTCGTACAGCATCTTCTCAAAACTCAACATACGCTGTACCCTACAATCAAAACCAAACAGACCTCTGCAAAATAATAGAAACCTCATTCCAAAAGTTCGAAAGCATCCTTAAACAACAATCTGAACAAATTGGGGCTTTGCTCAACCTACTGACGTCATTAATATCCAAGACGCATTAAATGGCACCAAGAATTAAAATTATTCTCTAGAACGCAAACGGTTTAATCCAACATCGAAGAAAGCTCGTAACTATTCTCAAAGAAAAATATATAGATATTATGCTAATATCCGAAACTCACTTCACTGAAAAATCCTACTTAAAGATACCGGGATATGATATATATAATACCAAGCACCCGGACGGTACAGCGCATGGAGGAACTGCTATAATAATTCGAAACACAATCAAACATTACGAAATGAACGAATATAAAACTGAAGAAATACAAGCAACATCTGTAATGGTGACAGAAGGTCAAGCTTTACTGACGATAACATCTGTATACTGCCTGCCAAACATAGAGTAACAGAACAAAAATTTGAAGACTTTATAAATACACTAGGATCAAGATTCATAGCTGGAGGCGACTTCAATGCAAAAAACCAGCATTGTGGCTCGGAAAAAATCTTTTTAAAGTAACAAACAGACTTAATATTTCTACTATATCGACTAGTGAACCTACGTACTGGCCCACTGACGTCAATAAGCTTTCTGACCTCCTGGACTTCTACTTAGCAAAAGGTGTGCATCTTGGTACAGTAGAAGTAAAATCTTGCTACGACCTTTCTTCAGACCACACCCCAGTAGAAATGACCATCAGTTCAAATATATCTGAAAGAAACTATCCTCTAAAACTAACAAGTAACAAGACAAACTGGAACAAGTACCGCGATTACGTGAACAATAAACTATCTGCAAACGCACTGCTAACAACTGAAGAAAACATCGAAGACGCTATACAGCACCTATCTGACACATTACAAGACGCTGCCTGGGCCGCAATCACAACATCTTCAAGAACATCTAAACAAAATCGAAGATTGGAGTCATCGTTGGCGAGTCACCGTTAATGAAACAAAATCAAAACATATAACATTTTCACTAAGAAAAGAAAACTGCCCAAAAGTAAAACTTAACAACACAGAACTCCACGAAGCTGATACAATCAAATACCTTGGACTGCATTTGGATAGACGCCTGACTTGGAAAACCCACATCAAAACTAAGAGAAAAGAAGCGCAGCTTAAAGTCCTCAAATTGTCATGGCTAATAAACAGACAATCAAAGCTGTCCTTGCATAACAAAATACAGATTTATAAAACTATAATCAAACCAACATGGACCTATGGTATTGAATTGTGGGGCTCTTCCAGTAAATCGAATCTAGAAATTCTAAAAAGATTCGAAGCTAAAACACGAAGAAAACTATGCAACGCACCATGGTACGTGACAAACAAGACGATATACAGAGACCTCGACATCGTCCCGCTGGAGGAAGTCATCGCCACGAAAAGCCAAGCATACCAGAGAAGATTGTACACAACCACCCAAATCACCTCTCAACAAGCCTTCTAGATAACAGTGAGCATATCTATAGACTGAGGAGAGAGTATTTTAGATTTGCCATACCGATTTTGTAAATGAAATTTTTCAATGTCATAAAAAGTTCACGTCGGAAATGTAACTGTTGACACCATTTGCTTATTGTTCCGATAGGAACAGATTGTAAATTATGCAGAAAATAAATAAAATAAAATGTAGAAAAATATTCCTGTAACTCCTGGTGTCGCCAAGATCCATGTTTTGTGCGTCCTTCATACTAAAAAATCCATTGCCGACAAAACGTTCTTCTGTCCATCCGTTGGTCTGTCCCTCTGTGTCCACAACTCTAGCGCATAAACCATTCAGCAGATTTTCTCAAAAATTGATATTCCCCAATCGCTCTACCCGATGTCGCGGCCAATGGGATTTGAAACCTATATTATCTTTATGATAGGTACTTTACATGAAACCTCTGCGACATTTTCAAAATTTTCAAAAAATGGGTAGAATTTTTTTGATTAATTTTTTTGTTGAATAGAATAGAGAGAATAGTTTGAAACAATTTTTCGAAAATTGGCAATAAAATGAAAACTTCGAAATTGAGAATGGTGATTTTTTCTCAGTCTGTTGTACAAAATTCTCTCTTTGAAAAAGTCATGCACAATGTTTTAAAAAACAGAGTAGTTTTTGCTTTATTTGCCATTAAAATGTACATTTTTTCTTTAAATTTTCTTCACTTAGGTTATAAGAGACGGTAAAAAATATGGTGCTATTTCTAATTTCGAATATCGCTCGGTTTTATGAAAATTTCAAAAAAAAGTTGTAAACTACAAAATTTAAGATACATTTTTTTGACTCAGAAAATGTATATTGTATAAAATAAGCTATTTAAAAAGTTCAAGGAAGAATGTTTTGTAAAAACTAGCAGTTTTTGCGTAATTTCTGATTGAAATTAATCAAATATATACAGATTCACACCAACAACGGGCCACGAGAAAAAAATTAATGAATGATTTATGATTTACTATTGAATATGCCAATATTAATTATATTTTTACATTATCACTTTTTTACTTTTTACTTAACTTGTATTCTTAATGTATGGATTATTTCTTTTTAAGCAATCTGCAAAGCTTCATAGAAATATTGCAACTATGCCGTACCCATATTTGAGAAGCTTCCTGTTGGCGAATATCGAGATGTTGGCGGTGATAAGATACAGATGTTATAATAAGCCCAGCTAGTCGTGGTGTAACTCCTAGATGAGAGCAAGTACTTCCGTTTGCGATATATTTCGCAGCTTTTTTTTTTTTTTTTTTGTAAATTAGTCCTCAGAATGCCGGGGTAGTTATTAAACCATTTAATATAATTTGATCTCTAAAAATTTACTGCGTAGTGTATAAAAGAAAAACGATGAAACGTTATCGGAACTGTTATCTTAGGACGAAAGGCAACTCAGGAGTGAGCAGCCTGAATTTTCGTAAATTTTTTGTTTGTTTTTGTTTTTGCTTTTATTTCTACAGACCAGCATAATTGCGTTACAGGGATTCTTTCCATATAAATAGCAACTCACATCACAAACATACAAAAGTAAATAACAAACTACAAACAAAGTACATTTCAATCAGCACTGGAACAAAGGGAAACATTCCTAAAAAACAGTCATTCTTGAGATAAATAGAAATAAAGGAAGCCCAACAGGTTCCTCATTATTGTTTGTTGTTTTTCAGGTAAATTTGTTGATTATTGTTTGCATTGTTTATTCAAATTCCGAAAGATTTAAGGGGGGCAGCATTTTGGATTAAATATTTGTCATAAGAAAATCATGTGTTTCATTTGATATGTTGCTGATGAACAAGGTTGTAATGGTCAGTTGCTGGTATATTATGTAAATGTGTGAAAAAGGAATGTGACCGTTTGAGCATTAATTGGTGGATAGTTTCTGTTTTTAATTCTGAGTGTAATTGAGTGTTTGCAGGGAACCAAGGGTCATTTACACCTGTACGTAAGATCTTATTTTGGAATGTTAGTATTCTCTTTATATTAGTCGCAGAAGTGGTGTACCATATTGGGCTTGCATACATTATAATGGGAAGAACTATTGTTGTGTAGAGGATTAGTAGACATTCTGCTTAAGGGCGTTTTTTTGTTACTTAATGGGTACAATTTATATAATATTTTGTTTGCTTTTATGATTTTGTCATTTATATGATTTGTCCATGTTATTGGTATTGCGGTGAGTTTTCGTTGACATTTACAATAAAATAATTATGAGTCGTCATTGCCAATAATTTAACACCCCCTTTCTTTCCTTCAGTTCTTAAAAATGTTAAATATATTTTCTAAAATTTTAAATTATTAGTAATCTCTTATAACCTTATTAATAATCTCTAATGTTTTTTTTATTCACGTTTTAATGTTTTCTTGTAGCTTTTTTTCTTGTACTGAAAACTGATGATGATGGCTAAGCCATAGAAAGCTGCTATTGTAATAAACAATATTGTTGGCAATGACAACTCATATAATTATTTCATTCTCCATGTTAGTTAGGTGTCCATTAATATTCCGAGATATTTAATCGATTGGTTTTTTTGGTAACCGGTCGAGTGTTTTATCAAATAGCTTTAGAGGTTTGGGAGTCGTGATTATTTGGCAGGGTATGAATATTTTTGCTTAACATTTGTTAGGGTTTAGTTTTATTTTCTATTTGACGGCCATTGTGTTACTTTAGTTCTTTTTCTAGATGTTTGTCGCTGTTTCTAGACATGTTATAGGATAGTATTGCCCTGTCGTCAGCAAATAACGCTACTGTTGTTATTTCAGTTGTAGGAATTTGCTGTGAATATGTTGAACAAAGTTGCTGATAATGGGCTGCTTTGTGGTTTTCCTACTGTGATATCCTTTTGAATAGAATGGGTTGAATTTATTCTCCTGAAAAAACTCTTTTTATTAAGAAGCTTTGTATTATTTTCATCAAGTAGGGGGTAAGCATGTTTCTTCTAATTTAAATATCAATCCCTCGTGCCAAACTCTTTCAAATGCTTGGGTTACGTAAAAAATACGGCTAAGATGTTTTTTTTGTTCAAACTTTTTGTATAATAATTGTGTAATTCTTAAATGTTAGTGTATTGTCGTGTTTTTCTTTAAATCCAAATGTATGATATTTCAATAATGTATTTCAGACGTCTGTTTAAAATCGGTTTTTCCATTACTTTGGCTATGATAGGGATTATTCTTATAGGTCTATAGTTTTCTGTATATGCTCGTTTTGGTTGCGGAATTACTAGACAGTGTTTCCATTTTGTGGTGTACTACCCTATTCTTAACATTGAGTAACGACATTTTGTTACAAACATTTCTACATTATTTAACGAAAATAACCATATTGGACTAGGTTTTACTTTTCTATAATATCCTTAAAGTAATATTTCGGTTCTACCGTTACGAAAAAGAAACACTGAGTACGTACTTTGGGCGGCGACAGATGGCTGCTATCCCAGACGAAAGTAATTAGAAAACATCTAGCAGGAGAAAGTCCTTGCCATTCTACAGCATTACTAGTTCATTAATGACTCACTTAAAACACACACTATATTGATATATTAAACAAATATTTGTATATAATATGTTGAAATATTTGGACATACATTCATAAAGCTTATTTCCTCCACCAATATGCTTCATGACATTTCTTAAGATCCCGAGTCGCAAAAAATGATAATCATTCTCACTTCGTTTAAATATCATATTTGCAAAGTCCTTGGTTTAATGTTTTCATTTTCTATCGTTCGTAAAGTCTTTAATTGCTGAGCATGCGCATAATATAAAACATTTTGCCATGTGTCTTCCTCAATTTCGAAATAAATTGTCAATCACATCACGGTACAGCGACTTAATCAAAATTATTATTCAGGACCTCACATTAGTTTTGAACACATGTGTTAATGGTAGATAGGTGCAAGAGAATTGAGTAAAAAATTAAGGCGTACCAACAAAAAAATCAATTTCTCTCTGGTCAGATAAGAACAGCTATTGATCCCCAGAGGGGTTTTCTCCAATGAAAGAAACACAAATATCTAAAAACTTAACGCGTTCCCGCCCTTTTCCAGATGTGACCGGTCTCCGTTTCTCGGGAAGAAGCAACCCTGCAATTCCACTAACGGAGCGCCAATTATGTTTGTCGCTATCTCCACTGTCCTTTCTGCTTCATCAAAGGTTGTTGGTGAGGGGTCAGTGTCACACGCAACAGTTGATTTGGGGAAGCCGCAGAAAGGCAGGCGGCCCCGGCGCTACAAAGGGCCCACTTCTCCAGGCGGCCGCCGGCGCGCGCCACAGAGCTCACGGCCTCCTAAAACCATCAAGCGCACCAAGCCATTTAGATCCCGCTTCCCCGAACTTGTACTAGGGATTGATTTCGGCGGGAGCGTTCGTGGTTTATTGTCAATTCTCAGCTTCATGGAGAATTACGTTTGTCTTTTAGGTTATAGTACTTCAACAACTACAAGCTGAGACCACATCGTCTCTGTAGCATTCTTGAACACGAGGTTCTATGTTTTGAATTCTGACAATGGCAGATTAGTTAACCTAGCTGTGCTGAACGCGGAGACTTCTTGCAACTAGCTGCTTGGATCCAGAGTCAAAGGTCTGGTTTGATATTGCTTTTCAGATCAATACCAGACGAGTGTCGGAGCAGAATTCCATCAGTCATGCGCCGCACCCGGTCTTTCCTTCCTAAACCGTGTCCCCTCCTCTACCCTTAAACACACACATACACACTTACATATACTACAAATATCGCGCGACCATTCGGGAGTTTAGGGTTTCTTCCATCTGGGGCTGTGCCTTGTTGGGAAAGATACTTGTGCAGCTCCCACAAGCCGACGTGAAGGACGACGTTGCATTTTTGTACCAGTGGGGAGGAGCACAGCCATCACCCTATACACCACATCCATTACGCATACGAGCTATCTCTTTCATTACAGTTACGATTGACTGTTTTATAGATTGATTAGTGATTTTGGGCGCTGAACATTAGGGCAAAGGGTCATTCTACGTTCATCATTCACAGGAGGACCTCGGTACATGCTTGAAAGAACTAAGGATGCAATGTGCTATGTCAGAAAATATGATAGACCTGATTTGCTTTTATCATTCACTTGCAATCCTAAATGGCTAGACATACCAACAGAACTAACGGAAAACCAAAAGCCTTCTGTTAGATCAGATATTGTTGCAAGAGTATTCCATCATAAAGTAAACATTTTAATGAAGCTTATAAGAAATTTCAAAATTTTTGGTGACGTGTTCTGTGAAATGTTTACTATCGATTGGCATAAAAGAGTCCTGCCACATTCTCACATTTTGCTCTGGTTTAAGAATAAGATTAATTCAAATATGATAGATGCTTACATAAGTGCAGAAATTACTAACCCAACGCATGATCCTAAATTGTTTAGTATAGTAATTACAAATATGATTCATGGTCCCTGTGGTTCTTTAAACCCTCGTATGTGTGCATGAAGGACAATAAGTGTACCAAAAATTTCCCCAAAAGATTCGTAAAGGAAACTCATATGTTGATGGCTATTCCCTTTACAGAAGCCGCAGTCCTCAAGATGAGGAAACACTGCATATGTTAAATTAAAATCAGAAAATATTGAGATAGAAAATCGTTGAATAGTTCCTTACTTAATATCCCTGTATTACTTAGAATATTCAATGCCCATATTCACATTGAATACTGTCATTCTGTAAAATCTATTAAGTATGTATGTAAGTATATCAGTAAAGCCCATTACATTGCAGTTATTGCTGAATCAAAAGACACCGAATGATGAAATAACAAACTATGAAGTTTGTCGGTACGTTAGCAGTGGAGAAGGTTTTTGAAGAAATCTTAGTTTCACAATACATGAAAAAATTCTGCAGTTATTAATTTGAATGTTCATTTAGATAATGGACAAAGGGTTTACTTTACAGAAGCAAATGCGCATCAAAGAAGCACAATACTCCTGTAACTACATTAACAGCATTTTTCAGCTTTGCCAAGAGGACAGTTTTGAAATAACTCTTATGTATGATCAGGTACCAACCTATTACACATAGCAAAACAAGGTATGGGTTTGTGGGAAACAAGGTCAAGATATTCCAGACTTTCCAGGGATAAAAATGGGATCTGCCATTGGACGTGTGTACACTAAGTACCCAAATAATGCTGAGTGTTTCTATTTACATCTGTTGTTGCATGAAGTGCGTGGTCCACTATCATTTCTGTATTTACTCACTGTTATCATGAAGAATGTTAATCGTATAAGTAAGCTTGCCAATTGAGGGGTCTCCTTGAAGGTGACAACCACTGGAACATTACATTGGTGGAAGCATCTACCATTAAATCACCTCCAATGTTACGGATTCTATTTGCTGTAATGCCTTGTGTGTGTGATCTTTCTAATCCTTTGTAGTTATGGAATACTCATAAAAACGTTTATCAGAATACATACTTTTTAATTTAAGTCAGAATAATCAGTGTTTACAGATAGATTTCAGTGACCCAGTGTATAACAATGCACTTATACCAAATGAGGTCAGTGTTTACAAAATGGTTGGAGATTCTCTTAAGAGTTAAGGTTTTCCAGAATCTCTTCGTAATGATTTCCAAACACTCTCTGGAGAATACACTTCTGAATTATCCTACAATATTGATAAATTAAGGAAGTACATATTCGATAATGAATCAAGGTTAACTTCGAGTCAAATAGTAATATATAGTGAAATTTCTAAACTAAACTGGAGGCATTTTCTTTATAGATGCAACTGGAGGCACGGGAAAAACATTTTACCTAAATTTATTAATATCGTTTGTACGAGAGAGAAAAGATGGATTGCTCTTCGTGTTGCTTCATGAGGAGTTGGAGCAACTCCTCTGCAAGGAGGGAGAACTCACTCAACATTTGAATTGCCATGAAATATTCGCGGTTTGCAATATCAGTAGAGGTTCTGCTAAAGCAAAATTGTTGCAAAAGAGCAGACTAATTGTCTGGGATGAATGAACTATGGTCCATAGAAAGCTCTAAATAAGCTATGCAGAATTTGAGAAAATCTAATAAAATTATGGGAGAGATTACCTTGATATTGACTGGTTATATTTGACTCCCTGTGGTCCCCAGAGGCACAAAATGAAATGAGATACAACCATCTTTAAGACCATCATACATTTGGCGACATGTCGGTATATTCCGTTTGCGTCAAAACATGCAAGTTCTTTTGCATTAAGGCACTGCAGGAGAAAAATTTGCAAATGATATTCTGGATCTTGGTAATGGAACATTACTTGAAGATGAAGGAAAAGTAAAATGACATTACATTTCTAACATTCCTACAGATTTATTTAATTTACTACACAGTATATGTAATGAGTTAGAAAATAATTTCTCGGACACTACGTGGAAGGAAGGATTATTCTTGCTCCCAAAAATTGAGATGTTGAAGTTATAAATTTAGATCTACTACAGAAAATACCAAGAAATATAATAGAATACAGATCAACAGACTCTACAATTGATGCTGAGAACATTGTCAATTAACCTACAGAATTCTTAAATTCTTTAGAAGTATCAGAACTACCTCAACATATACTCTCTCTTAAAATTAGAGCACCTATTATTTTCCTCAAAAATCTAAATCCGCCAATTTTGTGCAATGACACACTCTTAGTAGTTAAAAGATTTCATAATTTTTTATCGGAAGCCCAAATTATTATTGGTCAAGGAACTGACCAAAATGTATTTCTAACACGCATACCAATTATTCCCTCAGATTTTCTTTTTAAATGTAAACTTATTCCGCTTCCAGTTAAATTGAGTTTTGATATGACTATAAAAAAGTCTGAGTGACAA
The DNA here is from genome assembly GCA_038098605.1 of Gryllus longicercus. Lineage (NCBI taxonomy): Eukaryota > Metazoa > Arthropoda > Insecta > Orthoptera > Gryllidae > Gryllus > Gryllus longicercus. Next base: position 486,852 of record JAZDUA010000391.1, on the reverse strand, counting down.
ACTTTGAAATTAGTAGGTTTGGATCTTAGAAATCCATGCTTTTCACATGAGCAATGGTATGTTGGAGCTTAACATGTAGAAAGAATTGAAAATTTGTTTGTATTTTGCCAAGAAGGGAAAACAGTTAATGTAGTTTACAAAGAAGTTATTCAAAATGTAAACATTTAATCCTAGGTCCTGATTACGTACATTTTATTAAACGTTTTACTTTTATTAAAAATGAAGATTGTTAGCATGAACATTATTTTTCCTTTTCCATTTTTCCTGCGTTTCCTTTTTAACGTTTTGCAGGTTCTTGTTTGAACTTGCAATCTACTAGCAAAATTTGGTAAAGTTTTGAAATACAAGTGCGGTTTCTAGCTAATTCTAATTGTAAAACAATTACTAAATGAAGATTTTGTAACGCCATAATTATTTTTTCTTGTAACTAATTAAAAAAATTGTTTTAAAAGTATATACATTCGCATGATTTCTCCATAGGTGGTGTACATGCAGCTCACAGCGACATACATTGAGCAATCTTTTGTAGTTAAATCTATCCAAAGTAAAACTAAAAGTAAAGTTCCTGCCCCCTCTACCTTCTTTATAGTATATGGAATATTGTTAATATTTAACATGGTTAGACGGAAGAGCAAACATAATGGCCTGATCCCTGCCATTAATAATAAACTGAAACTTATTTTGTATTGTATTTCTGTATAGTTACTGTATTTTGATTTGTGATGATTTAATGTTTGTGTAAAATGTAGTTTTCTCTTGCCTTATGTACCATGTCAACGCATGGGCCCAAAGGGCTCAGGGCCCCCAATATTCAAAGGTCGCTGACACTACTTAAAAAATTACTTAATACCAAATTTTTAAAAAAAGGAAAAAAAGTTATGTACGTGTACGTAAAAAAAGTGTCGCGTGTAAATTTTGTATTCTACAATTCGATAAAAAATTAAAACTATTTAATTTGCAGTTTTTCAAAGAAATTATAAATCTGTTATCCTTTTGTATATGTATGTTTAAACTTTTTGTTAGAATAATGTAAAATTGAAACTAAGAAATACTTTCCAAATATTTAAAAAAAATACATAATACGATGTGAATTAATAGGATTTTCTTTATATTTCAGCGTCAAAATTGGGGGGCGGGAGATCGGTGAATGTAAGAATAGGGGGCCCTCAATGCTGTTAAAATGTCCCTACTTGCATGAAATTATATTGATTGACTACACATGTATCTTGAATGAAACTGATTTTTAATACATTGTTTTCTAAACTAAATATTTTAAAATTTTACTAACTGGGTTTGTTTTAGACTCACTATTTTTTCAAAATAAATTCCAATTTTTTATATTTTTATTAATATAAGATTATTATTGTATGGATTGAGGATATTGTTCCTCTTTGCAGGCAATGAAGGGAATTTTTATTTTAATTAAAAAATATATTCAATATTTTTCATTTATTATTTTTAATGTAAATTTTATTTGGTAATTGAAATAAGTATTTAATAATAAGATAAATATTAAATTAATTTAGATCATTATTTAAAATATTTAATTAATATTTAAATATTACACTAAAAAGTGTAATCTAGCTACTAATAATAGCTCAAAAGACAAATACATGAACTGTCAGAAGTATTATTTAAAACAAATATTTTTTTAATAAAAGTATGGCGAGGGTACATATTATACCCACTCAGTAAACGTAGGGTTAATAAACACTTCGAGGAAACGGTGTTGATCAAACTCTAATAGTAATACAGCATTGTAGGCTTTCACGGCCGGAGTCAATATTCTTTATGTCTTCCGGGCTGATGGGCCGTGGTCCAATTGGCTTTGAGTAATGTAATAGTAATGTAAAATGAAATATTATTATAGTATTATAGTATTTTATTAATTTTTGAACCAATTACATTAAAAATAAGTGATTTATATAAACTGGTTCTTTTTCTTCTTTCAAAGGACTTGCTATTAAGAAAGCGAGGGTAAGGCCAAGTATTTTATTATAATATATAAAACTACACAAAAAGAATATATGCGAGTCTAAAGTATTTTAATTTGTAGTTTAGATTTGTTTATTGTTTTAGATATAAAGTGAGGAACGTTTGGGAGCTGGAACACTCTAAAAGAAAAATGTTAACTTCTCTTTAATAGGAAAGTGAGCGAGGTAGAATTGAAATTTCCAAATAGGGGACAGGTTGCTGGGCGGGGCTGCAATACAATGGGATAGAAGTAAGCCCCGCCGCAGGGCACGAATAAATGGAATTCCTCTTCCTGGCTAATAATTTACTGTAATAAATGCCAGGGCAATGCTGAGTACTTCAACTAGTACAGTTCGTATAAACCTCGTGCGAAAAGGAAAATGCCACGACATAACTGGACTTGCTGAAAATGAAAAATTGAAAATCTACCAGTAAACCGACGGCCAAGAATGAGATTACTCAAACAGTAAAGTGATTAAATGGAACATATTAACACTAGTGGTGTAAGAAGACCAAGTCCTGAAGTAGATATTAGTAAATTTCTATTAGGATAGTAAGGGATAATGGCTATGTATGCAAGGTAGGGGTGATGGGGAATATGCCAATAATAACAGGGTTAATATTGTTTTGCGTTCTTGGAATTGTTACAAAAATACCATATATTTTTTGTTTTTGTAAAGCAGAACAAGAAATTATATTTATTTTTGAATCATGTATTATTATTATTTATAGAAATGGTAAGGAAAATTCCTGTATCCAAAACAAAGAAATAAATACTTCTTACGTAGATTTTCGTAACCGCGAATCTGTGTAGACGGTCTTGACAAACCCACAAAACAAATTTTTACCAGGACGGATCAACCTCGGCATACAAATAGAGTAATTGTCCAAGTAAATAAATAGATGAAATATTGAAGAATAAAAGTTAGTATCATGATTGTAAGTAATTGTCGGGGTTCAACAAGGAAAATACGCCAGACTATGGACATAAAAAACTAAACAAGATAAGAATAAAACGAAATTAATACAAATCCAGAAAAGGTGACTTGTTTTTCTTCCACAAAAGTCTTCGTCGTCGAGGAAAACATTGTTCCAAAATCAAGATAATTTGGCTTTATTCCATATATGGTTACAATATGACCTTGATTACAGATACGAACAGTAAATGACTTATCTCCTCTGAGTATGACGGGATATAGACCTTAAGTTTCAGAGTATTTAGTTTTAGTTCCATCTTGAAGATAAATGTGAGAACAACATAGTAATTCTTGATATATAAAGCAATTGCGGAGAGCAATGGTGAGAATAGGATTTTAAAGCAAATAGGAGTGGCAAATAGTTGCTTTTTCATTTAAGAAGTAAAATCTGCAACGAAGAAATATTCTGCAGAAAATAAGACTGAATTATCTCTGAAAGTAACCGAAGGATGATACCATAACCTAGTTTGGAAACGGTAGACTTGACATCTGGCCGTAGTGTTCCGTAATCCTAAAAAAATTACAGACAGATTACATGGTCAATTGTTAACTTTTGTACACTGAATTCTGAGCGTTAAGAACGATGAAAACGCTCTCCCAAACCAGTAGGATGATACGCAGTGGTAAAATGATGACAAATACCAAAATCTCGTAAGGTCTATCCTCTTGTTATGAATCAGCAAAACGGACTTCAAGTATTAAAATCCAGAAGAATAAGAAGGCTTGAATAAATTCTTCTGAAATCAAGGAATGAAGTGGTACGGCTTCAGGCAAGCATGCGAAGTTATCTACAATCTGGGAAAACTCATCATGTAGTACTCAGACCTTTAGATTGCATAAGAAAATTATACGAATAATGAAAAAATGCCATCTGCGTTACCCTTGCAAGCCTCTCTTCATTGAGCTTGGAATCGTACCACTGTCTTGGCCATATACGAGGTGTGTTCAAAAAGAAACGGGAATTTTCATTTTTATGAATCAATGTTATATATTCGACAACATCACTGTTATTACTTTCAAAGTAGTCTCCATTAGATATTATACACTTATTCCAGCGACTCATTCATTCCCTGAAACACTTCTGGGAATCAATCTTTGATATAGCATGTAGCTCTTTCAGCGAAGCGCGTTTAATCTCATCTGTGCTTGAAAACCGACGGCCCTTTAAGTTTCTTTTTCATTTGGGGAAAAGAAAGTAGTCGCACGGGCCATATTTGGCGAATATGGACACTGGCATCATTACAGTGTTGTTTCACGTCAAAAATTCACGTACAAGCAATGACGTGTGAGCAGGTGCATTATCGTGATGCAGAAGCCATGAATGGTTTTGCCATAAATCCGGGTGTTTAGTTTCGAATTGCTTCCCGCAAACGGCGTTGAACTTGTAGGAACTACTCTTTATTAATCGTTTGACCTTTTGGCAAGAACTCATAATGCATTATGTCGTTAAAATCGAAGAAAACTGTGAGCATATTCGACCGCACCTGCCGAGCTTTTTTCGGTCTTGGCGATCCAGGATGCATCCACTGGGGCGACTGAACCTTAGTTTCGACGTCGTACCCGTACACCCATGTTTCGTCGCCTGTTATAACACGTTTTAGTAGTTCTGCATCGTTGTTGACTTCTTTTAGCGACTCCTGTGCAACTTCCATTCGTCGTTGTTTTTGCTCGAAATTCAACACCTTTGGCACACATTTTGCTGTCACACGTTTCAAACCCAAAACATTCGAAAAGATTTCATGACATGAGCCAATTGATATGCCAATATCTTCAGCAACTTCCCTGACTGTAATTAGGCGATGTTTCATTATAATTTCTTGCTCCTTTTCCACATTTTCGGCTGTTGTTGATGTCCAGCGTCCAGAACGCTCGTCGTCTTCCAACTCTCCACGGCCCTCTTGGAACCGCTTGTACCACTCAAAAGCCCTTGTTTTCCTCATAGCAGACTCACCAATTGCAATGTTCAACATTTCTAGAACTTTTTTACATTTTACTCCGTTTTTATAGCAAAATTGAATGCAAATTCTCTGATCTATTTTTTAACTAAACAAAAACCGCCATTCATAAGCAAAAACACGTAATCTTCTTCGTAACTAACAACAGAATAACCATCCAACAATGAAACTAGTGTTCAGATGCATTTCAGACATGTTTACCAATACAATAAAAAAACAATTGCGTGAACTAGACTAATACCACCCTTGCAATAACTAAATTCCCGTTTCTTTTCGAACACACTTCGTATTTACGGATCTGTAATATTTGTCAAACGTGACTTACTTAATGGTGGGAACATATTTTCAAGAAATACTGATATTTATAATTACAACACACGTCGTAAAAATCACGTTCATCGAGGGTCAGTATCAACAGCTCATTATCAGAAAGTCACATACACTACATGTACGTTACTTTACAACGCACTGCCAGGTGACATTAAACAATTAAAGCCGGTTCACAAATTTAAGTTAAAAGTAAAATATTTTCTGCTGCGTAAGTGTTTCTATACAATTAGAGACTATACTGATTATCAAAAAGAAAAATAATTTTTATTTTAACAAAACAGTGATATATAATGAATATTAGTTAACGTTTGTATTGTATTTTTTTAAAAGACTTAATATGTTTGTAACAAATGATGTACTTCAGCTTCCGGGTCAATGACCCCCATCTCGATCAGGGTTTTGTCCAGTTTCCCTGATACATTGAGCAAATGCTGAGGTGGCGCTTTGCTTTGTTTCTGGAGGTAAATGTAGCTTCACTATGCGCACGTTTTGTTGAACTCTCCTTTTGCTTGTAACGGTAAGAGTAGAGGTAAGGGCGAGTTGCTATTTTGTTAACAATACAGAAAAATTGAACTTGCAATTGGTGTACCGTTCCAAATAAGTTCCCTCAAGGAAGTATTCTAGGACCAATTCTGTATGTAATCTATACTTCCGACTTACCAACAACAGAACACACAATGATGGCTACATTTGCTGATGACACAGCTATTTTAGCTGTCGATGAGGACTCAACTCGAGCATCGCAACACCTGCAAGCGCATCTGGACAAGATAGAAGTATGGACGAATCAATGGAGAGTAAATATAAACACAGCAAAATCACAACAGATTACCTTCTCACTTCGAAAAGAACAGTGTCCCAAAGTGAAATTAAACTCATCAGAACTCTCAGTAACAACTGTTGTGAGGTATCTTGGCTTACATCTAGACAGTCACCTAACCTGGAAATCTCACATCTTGAAAAAGAGGAAAGAATCACAACTGAAATTAAGCAAATTATCATGGCTACTTAACCGAAGGTCTAAGCTCTCCTTATACAACAAAATTTTAGTGTACAAGACAATAATCAAGCCAATATGGAATTATGGAATCGAATTCTGGGGAACTGCCAGCAAGTCAAACCTGGAGATCCTGAGAAGGTTCGAAACAAAAACATTGAGATATATATGCAACGCCCCATGGTTCGTCACCAACAAAAATTTGTACAAAGATTTGAACATCTCAACAATGTCAGAGACTATCTCGGAGAGAAGCAAGAGGTATCAGATGAGACTGGAAAGCCACCCGAATCAACACTCAGTGAACATGTTGGACAATAGTGAACATGTGTATAGGCTAAAGCGTGAACATATTCTAGACTTACCTTTTAGATTCTCTTCATAGCAACTTATATCATGTATACCATTCACTAATTGTTCCAAGTGAACAGATTGTAAATTAGCAGAATTGAAAAAAAATAAGTTTTCTATTACTCAGAAACGAAAATTACTACTTTTCAAATATTGCTAATCTGGAGATTTTTAAAACTGTTAAAAAATTATTTTTTTAAATTTATTTATGTTAAACTTTTACTTATCTTTCAACTATTTATAGTTAAAATGACGGGAAGGGATTCTGGAACTCAAGAAAACGTACGCAGATAATATTTTCCCCCTACGTAACATACAGGTTTTACTGCTTTTTTTGACTAAATAAATCTAAATGTAAATCGTCAAACAATCTGAAAATTCTTGTATCGGTGGTAATGAACTTAAGAAGTCCATGTGACCTTGGCTAAACTGGTCTTCAACAGGTCGGATGGTGCCAACCGGAGAGTGAACTTAGCAAATTACCTTGTTTGACTAGCATTCAGGACAAGAACGTCGAAACTCTGCAATCACGGGAAATGTAAGGCCAAATATATTGAGTAGATATTAATGACATGCTGGCCTTAATATCAGTGTGATGCAAATTGCGTAGATCTAAAAGCACTTGTTTACGAAGTGATTTAGTACGTTCGGCCTGATATGGAATGTTGAAACGCCATATTACAATTGTACATCACTGCCAGGAATATTAATATGTTCTAAGTTGATTGACCATCATTAGTATTCTCAAAAAATTCTTGAAGTTGGGCTTGCTTGTTGATGAGCACACAAGATTTTCGAAATCAACATTAGAAGAAACGTTAAAAGTGAATGTCAGAGCATCAGCTATGACATTTATCTTGGGCGGATATGTGCTTGATATCTGTAGTAAACTGTGAATTAATAATTGACAGCTGCATAGGTGACAGTGTCATGCTTCTGAATAAAGGCGTGGTGTATTTGTAAGGATGACGCAATGTTGCGCTTCGAGCAAGCGTCGGAAATGTCGAACTGCCGCAAAAATAGCGAAAAGTTCTTTACACGCAGTTATTTATCCGTACGTTTCTTGAAGAAGAAAGCAAGCGTTTGCTTTTGTTATTAAACTATCTGGATAATGACTGCTCCTACGGCCAAACCCGAAAAATCGCATTCGGATGCATTTGGTATCGGACGGTTCAACAACGTGGCTTTCTTTAGATGCTTGAAAAACATTCTTGGATTCCCATATCCATTGGATAATACATTTCTCTTTCAACGAATGTATTAATTCTAGCAGAAGTGCCGGAAATGAAGCAAATTAGAACAAATATCTTCTGTAAAAATTAATGACTTGAAGAATATTGATGAATGTGCCATTGAATACCTCTTAAAAATGTATAATGGCATTTGGACCTCCCATTCTTTCCCTGAGCAATGGAGAGAATGGAGCAATGAAGAGAGCTCTTGTAATTGCTGCACCGTATCCAGGCAAAGATACATCTAAAACCAGTAACTTTAGACCAATATCGTTGATGTGTACTCTTTGCAAAGTACTAGAAAAAATGGTTGGCAACCGTTTTAGATGGCTTCTAGAAACAAGAAACTCACTATCCCCCTTCCAAAATGGATTTCGACAACATAGATCAACCAACGACCATCTAATAAGCATCGACACAAAAATTTGTGATGCACTGGCAATTAACCAGCATGCAATTGTTGTTTCGCTTGAAATTGAGAAAGCATACTGTAACGGTACGAGCTGATACGATGTTGAATCTCCATGAATAAAATTTGCAGCGATGCCACCACTAGAGGAGAGGGAGGTACCTGACCCGCGTCCCAGAGCTATTGAAGCGATGGGTATTTATGACGTTTTATGGCAAAACACCCCCGCGCAGTTTGGGGAGAAGGGAGCCCTTTGTCGGCAACCGGGTCCCGCCGAATCCTCGAGAACCGCGGCGCATGTGCGGGTCCTAAGTAGGTCATGCCGATCTTTTTCGCCGGCCACGACAAAAAAACATCGCCCGCGGCTGCATTCTAACTTTTAAAAGGGATCCCGCGACATTGGTCGAAACCCCGCCCCACCGTGCTCCGCGAAATTCAATCGCGCGTATCGCGATGGTCATCACTGGAAGAGAGGGGGGGTACCGAGAATTCATGATTCGGGAGAGCAGCTCTGAAAAACACTTATTCAAACATTCTTGCGGAGGGAAGTCGAGCTCTCACGCTTACTCGAATATTCTTGCAAAATGAGACACAATTCCCGGAATGGGAAGTGTCCTCGCTGGTCGTGAACGCCACTGACCAAGTATCAGTGCACAGCAGCATGCGGTCACATGCCATGTTCGATTTGTCCCGCCTACGGTTGTCGTCCGCGATGCCCGATACGGAAGACGGATGACTTCCGATCCGTCATCGCCGATGCAAGCCGTAGCTGCCTGGAGGTTGGCGACGTCATCCATGGATCCAGCCTAAGAGGGCGGCAACGCTAAACGGCCACGCTGAGGTGCAGCCGCTCCTAGGAAAGACTCTAGAACGCCTCATACTGGTGCGCTTGCAGCAGGAAATACGGCGTCTAGGTCTCCTCCGAGACGAACAATTCGGGTTCAGAACGGGTCATAGCTCCGCGCAGCAGCTGACGCGCCTCTGCACCGAGATCGGCCTCTCTCTCGAGAGGCGGCAGAATCTGCCTACCGTCTTCCTGGACATGCGGTCGGCCTTCGACACGGTGTGGCATGAGGGGGCACTCTTATGTCTCATCGAGTCAGGGATAAGCGACTGCTACACCAGACTGATCGGTAGTTTTCTCACAGAGAGGACGTTCAGAGTGCGAGTTAACGGCGTACAATCGTCCCTAAGACGCGCCGAGGCGGGAGTTCCACAGGGGAGCGTTCTCTCCCCCACCCTCTTCGGCTTGTACGTCAATGATGCGCTTCTGCTAGCAGAAAGGAGAACGGGAATTCAGCGTTGCGGGCTCCTGATGTTCGCGGATGACTTTGCATATTACGCGAAATCGGCGAACAGCAGGCAAGCAGTGAGATACCTGAACGAATGCCTCGCCGCCTTTCCCACCTGGCTTCGCCAGAAACGCCTCACCCTAAACCTTGAAAAATGCGTGGCCGTTAACTTCACCCGTCAGAGGGCAGACCCCGAGGAAACGGTGTTGCTTGCGGGCGCGCATCTTCCTTGGCCCCAAGCGCGAGGTACCTTGGCGTGACTCTAGATCGTGGCCTCTATTGGCACCAGCACGCCAAGGATCTTCGCCACAAAATTCTTGCGAGGACATCCCTCTTGCGTCCCCTCCTTAGCTCCCCGGACCTATCTCTCTCGCAGAAGCGTCTCCTTTTCACCGCCTGCATACGAAGTTTATGGACTTATGCTTGCGAAACCTTTGCGGCAGCGCCGGTCTCGACCCTACGCCCGATTTGGGCGGCCGAGAACCGAGCGGTACGGACCGCCACGCGGCCGCATCTCCCTCCTCCTCCTCCTAACCGCCACCATAGGAACAGTGCAACCTACGGGGCCCTGGGCGTGAGTCGGCAGCTGCCAGAGGAGATCCGCCGCAGGGCACACACGGCGCTCACGCGGGCACTGGGCCCGAAAGCTCCGCGGCTCTTGCGCGAAACCGGTCGGGCAGTGAACTGTGAGGTCCACCGGACGTATTTTGCGCCGAGAGGGCCCAAGCAAGTGGCCTCCACGTTCCGGGCGCTACCGCCGCAGCTTCTCGCAGAACTCTGCGAGCAGCGGCGTGAGGCTCCCAGCGGGACGAGTGAGGCTCATTGTGCCTAGCCGCCACGGACGCTTGGAGCAAAGTCGGCGCCGTGGCGCACATAGTGTAAATAGTGTAAATAGTGTTTAGGATGTATATAGTGTCGTGTGAAAGTGCGTATGTCAAGTGATCTAGTGTGAATGTGCGTGTGAATGAGAAAAAAACAAACAAGAAAACAAATACTAAAGCATGACGAAGAACAAAGACTTGTGTTAATCTTAGGTTGCCGGCCAAAGTGCCGGCTTCATCCATAGGTTAAGTTAGAAATAAGTTAGTAAGTAAGTTCTGCCCCCTTCTTTGCCGCATAAGCCATAGAGCTGCGGCGTATATTGTACCCCAATAACTAAATAAACTCCCGCCTCGCCAGGGCTACTGGCGGGGGGAAAGTTGAAAAAAAAAAAAAAAAAGATGTGCAGCCGTAGTTCTCCACAGCTGTCTGGGGGCGGCCCGCCCGTGACGCCGGTCAACAACCCCACCACTGTGCTGAGATGCCCCCCGACAACGACAACAACGAAAGGGTAATCATTGGCTTTGCTCCCGCTAAAATTCGGATGAACATTTCTTTGAGCAAAGCAGGAGTGAAGGTGCCATGAGAACTATTAATGACGGCCGATTAACTGAATTGCAAATATATCGACCCAAACTAATGAGTAAATTTAACTATAAAAAGGTCGCACTTGTCATAATTATACATAATTTGTAAATCACCCATCATCATCATCATCATTTAGGCTTTAAATGTTTGTTTACCAAAGTGTCATGATTATTGAAAAAACCCATTCCCGCTCCAGAAGCCACACACACATTCGGCAGGTGTGAGGGGTTACAATACGAAATGGTTTTTAAACCCCGACTACTACGTAATCTTATCTCAATGGATATTAAAGGCAACTTACTGGCTTTTTTGAAAAGATTTATGCAACATAGATATCTGCGTGTACGCTTGTTTGATAAAATGTCAACACGCTGGGAAATGATAAATGGCGTCCCTCAGGGCTCAGTTATTAGCGTGCTTTTTTTTCTGATCGCAATAAATGAAATACGTAGTATTATTGAAGCATCAAGTAAATTATTTCTCTTCACTGATGATATTTCCATTGTTTATTGCGGTAATGATCTCCGAGTAACAACTAAAATAATCCAAGAAACCTTAAACAAAATTCAAACATGGGCAAGTTCTTCAGGTTTCTCCCTTTCAAGAACTAAATCGGAATTTATTATAATCTCTAGAAGCTCAAAACTTTTAAATGAAAACTCTGCTCCTTTATTGGAAACAATGAAACACGTCGTACATACTCTTGAAAAATCTTGGGCATGACTTTCGACTAGAAGCACTCTTGGAAGAACCACATTTCTCTGCTGAAGTCCGAATGCAAAACCGGGCTGAACATATTCTGTTGCTCTGCGGTGAATTAAAACCAACTCGCGAATATTATTTAAACAAAAACGTTTATTCGTAAACGATAATACACTAAAAACTACTTGATCTATTTACACATATATTACACATTCCTTGTGTTCTTCACATAATTATTATTCTTACAAACGACTCCGTTCTCTTGATTATTTATTTACACAGTTCACTTCTTCTGATTATTTATTTACACTGTTCTCTGCAATCCGATTCATTATTTGCACTGATCACTTCTTTTACAGTATCACACAGTCCGCTGCACTATCCACGGTTCACTGCGCTGACCACAATTCCCTGCGCAGACCAAACTTCACTGCGCACACCAGGGTCCACTGCACTGCTGTTTACTGCGATGCACATTTCACAGCTCAGCTTCCACTGCAGACTTCAAACTGCTGGCTGCTGTTCCCCTACTGTACCACTGTTTCCCCGATGCACACTTCACAGCTCAGCTTCCACTGCAGACACACCGACGGACTGACTTCACTGATTACATACACTAAATGACTCGCGGCTGCTTACTTCCGACTACTACTTACACTGGCTTACACTGACACACTTACACACACCAACTTACACTAACTTACATTGGCTGACTACGGACTTGACTGCTACGGACTCGCGGCCGCCGGCAGCGGCGCATTTATACCTGGCCGGCGCTCGTCTCGATACACCCGGCACTTGCTCCACCTTCCCACGCGCCTCGCAAATAGCCCGGAACCGTCCAGTTCGGGGGGAAGGGGGGCGCCGGCAGATGACGCAATCCGCGCGCAGCGATTCCGGCAGGTGATGCAATATTCATTACAATACTGAAGATATTAGCATCTATAAAGTGGGGAGCAGAGTGAAAATGTTTAATAAATGCTTATCGTGCTATTATTCAAGTCAAATTAGATTATGGAGCTGTAATCTACAGTTCAGCTAACAAAACTATACTACAGACGCTAGACCCCATTATAAATTCAGCATGTCATAAGTTTAGTATCCTTTAAATCAAGCGCTTTCAACAGTCTTATTGTAGAAGCAGGACTACACCCCCTCGACTTGCAGCGGAAACAACTATGTCTAAAATTTGGCTACTCAACTTTAAATTCCTCAACTAATCCGACCTTCAAATATATATTCAGCCCTATTCAAACAGATTACCATTCAATCCATGTGAAATATCCAAAACCATTTAGAGAAATCATCCCAATTTATCAAGATGAATTTAATATTGAAACTCCTCACATTCTACAGAAAAGAATTCACCCCATCCCCCCTTGGCAATCCTTTAAACCTGCAGTTAATACAATGACTACACATATTCCAAAATCCGCAATCTCTCCAAAAATAGTTTCATCGCACCTGAATTCACTTTATGAAGATTATCATGATTTAGAAGAAGCGTATACAGTTGGATCAAAATATGAAAACAAAGTGTGCAATTGTGCAATTGTATGTACAACCTCGCTCAATACCTTTAAATTCAGGTTACCAGAATACTTTTCTAGCTTCTCTTGTGAAGTCGGGGCCATCCTGAAAGCCATTGAATTAGTCTCTCAAAATGAAGAAAACCGCAAAATAGTGATTCACTCCGACTCAATGGCTACCTTGAATGCAATAGTCAACAGGTTTTCTAAAAATCCCATTATTCAAAGAATCCAATAACAGTTATTTTCACAAGAAAACAACGGGACCTTCATCTCTATTGTTTGGATTCCAGCACATAAAGGTATAGAAGGGAATGAAAAGGCAGATAAAGCGGCTAAAGAAACATCTTCACTACCAACAACGGACAAGAGTGTGAAGGGACTTCTCTCCGATATCAAACTATATATTAAAAATATGGTTAAGAAACAGTGGAATGAAAAATGGCTGACTACCTTCTCCAAACTTCACCTTGTAAGGAAATCCGTTATTGAAACCGCCCTCCAACTCACTAGATTCCAACAAGTCCAAATTACCAGACTACGTATTGGCTACTTCAATCTCTTACATATTCTCCTAATAACAAAAGCTGACCCATTAGCCTGTCCTAAATGTGGGTCCCTAGTATCTACATCCCATGTTATTCTGGAGTGCCCTGAACTAGCCCACATAAGACCGTCCTTAAATCTTATCTTCAGACGTGCCTGCATCTCAGAGGGTAGTTCGTGCTTATCGCAGAGTGCGAAGATAAGACCCGGGGCAGCCGGTGCCGGCTCGAAGGTGCAAAAGTGGCTTTTGTTCAGATTTGTAGTGAAAGTGAAATTAGAATTACTAGTGAAGTAAACCACATGTTAAACGGCGATGTCCCACTAGGGGGACATATCACTACGTCAGTGCAAATATTAAACAATGAAAATGATGAAGAAATGTATATAGACCCAAACAGTGCTCCCTCAACTATGGAGGACGAATTCGCAAAAAATCATCAACAATACGATAAACTACTACAACAATATGAAGTCTCGCAAAATCAGCTTCAGGAGCAAATACAGCAAATCCAAATGCTACTTAACCAAATAAGCAACGCGAGCTTCAAGACCAAGGAAAAAGATTAAGTGAGCCAGCTGTTCACACCCCAGCGCCAAAAAAAAAAAGAAAGAAAGAAGAAAAAGATCCCGGAAACCCGAAAACAAAAAACGAAAACTTTCGGATAACAAAAACACCAAGTCAAGAGATACCAATAGCAACTCAATGGAATATAATATACCTACTCACTCAAGGTTCACTCCGCTCGGTGAAGAAGAAGATGAAGTACTAGAAACGTCAGTAGGTACGAAAGGCTACAATATTAAAATTGCTTCTGTATTCGTTCATATGTCTAGCAACGAGTATTTCACCCTACTACAGCAAATTCAGCTGTAATAAATGTCTTTCTAAGTGAACAAAATGGCGAGTACACTAAAGTTAATTTCAATGAAATCAATTACTTTAGAAAATTTACAAAATACTGTGAATAAAACAACATCGAATTTCACACTGACTTTCCACCACTGCGCCCCATTATAATTCCGCATGGTACAATATTTAACCTAATATCATTCCTAATATCATTCCTGATCATTCCTGATCCTAAATAATTTAATTTCAAATACAGTATCCCAAATAATCTCTCAATTAATATCTCAAATATAAAATATGATTCTAAATGTTCTTCCTAATTCCTGTAACGGATCCAAATGAACTAAATACTCTGAGCCTACTTAACTTCAATGTAAATGGAATAAAGTGACAAGAAAATTCCTTCCGGCATTTCTTAAACGAGCATAAAATAATAATAGCATCGCATAGCACTCACCTCATACCAGACGGACGTTTTTCAATACCCGATTTCAAAATTTATCGTAATGATCGGATGTCAACAAATGCTTCAGGCGGAGTAGCAATCATAGTTCGAAAAGATATTAAGCATTGTCAAGCTCCTGTTCCGCACTCAGCAGACTTACAAGCAATAGCAATTAACATTAGTTACAATAAATTGGAATTATCATTGCAGCATATAAAACCACATAACAAAATCTTTCCAACAGAATACGGAAAAATATTTTCTCAATATCCTCTATTTATATTGATGGGTGACTTAAATAGCAAAACAGAGCCTGAGGCTGCATTAATGCAAGCGGTCACAACATTAGTATTCATGCCCCTATAGAACCCACCCTCTATCCAACAGATCCAAACAAGAGAGCAGACATTCTAGATATAATCATTACCAACACCGATCTATCAGAAAGTAGTACCAGATTTAGATTCTGACCATTCTCCCATTCTCATATCGTTAGGTACTCCGACACACACTTTAGAGAAAATACCGAAAAAAAAACAATGGTTAAATTAACTGACATTATTTTCGTGACTTAATAACTAGCAGTTTAATGTAGAGTACCCATGTAACATGATCTCAACTGAAGACATAGATATTGAATTAAACAAACTCACTAACTGCATACAGTCATCAAAATACGCGCATATCCCTCTCTATCAGATAAACAGAAAGTCAAAAACGACACTGCCTAAAGAACGTAATTAAAAAGAAAAGAAAAATACGAAGAATTTGGCAATCCAATAGAAATATAAACAATAAACGTGAACTAAATCACATGTCAAAAATTATCAAACAAAAAGTAGACGAATTCAGATATTCAAACTTTCATAAATTTCTAAGCCAACTTCATCCAAATACCAGATCTCTATGGAAAACAATTAAAAGTATGACAAAAAAACGAACAGAGCTGCCGCCTTTAAAAGAATAACGGTAAGATAGTATACGCAGACGCTGAAAAGGCGAACGCCTTAGCAGAATATCTAGAAATAGTCTTCATCCCAAATCCCATAGAATATCCCACTTTCAATTCGAAGTAGAAGAATACATAAAACTACCTATGTACACTGTCCCAACAAAGATAATATTCATTTCTCTTTCAGAAGTGGCGAATATAATTAAGCTTTCAAAGACTAGAAAAACACCCTGCTACGTCAACGTCACTAACAAAGCATTAAAAGAACTTCCTCGACAAGCAATAGCAATAATAACAGCAATATTTAATGCAACGTTAAGAATAGGAATCGGGCTGTTATACTTCCATTCTGAAAACCAGGCAAAAACCCAAAAACTCCAAGAAATTTTTCCCTTAGACCCATCATCTGCTGCGACTGCTGAGACCCATTAACTTTCTCCCTTCTTTAGAAAACATTTTTGAAAAACTTATTTCAATTAGATAGCAAACATACTTGACAAAAATTAACGCAATTCCCAACACCCAATTGGTTTTTGATCGAAACAAGCAACTATCCATCATCTGCTGCGACTTGTCGAGCACATAGTAAACGGTTTTAACAATAAAAAGGATACGTAGCTCTCTTTTTAGACGTCTCACAGGCATTCGAATGAATTTGCCACCAAGAATTATTGAACAAACTACAATAAATTGAAACACCTGATTATCTGCTGAAACTAATTCGAAGTTTTCTCTCAGACAGATATTTTCAAGTGAGGATAATTGATGCTATGTCATCGCTCTACCCAATTCTCGCAGGTGTCCCACAAGGGTCGGTTCTTTCACCAACACTCTTCTCAATATTTACAGCAGACTATCCAACTCCACATGAAGCAAGTGCAGCTCTTTATGCTGACGACACCGCTATTTTCACTTCACATACAGGTATAATCTTAGCCTAAGATTACATAAAATCCTACATTTACAGTTATACGAACTGGACCAAAAAATGGAGAATTAAAATTAACCCCTTAAAATCACAATCTAAAATATTCACTCTCAGGCGTCCTCCCTTCCCTACACCCCTGCGAATAAATAACATTGATGTCCCCTGGCTTTCTCATTCTTCGCCAGCCAAATATATAGGTGTCTTATTAGACAAACGGCTTACGTGGAAACCGCACATTCAATCAACAGCCCATATGTCGTGCCAAAGTTCTAAAGCTATAGCCGCTTTTCAACAGAAATTCCACTCTCAGTATAGAAACTGGGCTACTCATCTATAAAATGATAATAAGACTCACAATGACATACGCATGTGCAATATGGTGCAACATAGCACCAACAAATCTATCCGTTTTACAGACAATCCAAAATAAATATCGTGGAATCCCCCCGGTTCATTTCAAATTCACCAATCCACTGAGAGCTTCAAGTACCTCTCCTCTCAGAATTCATCTCACAAACCTCTGAAAAAAAAATTTATCTCCTCCCATCATGCCCCAACACTGCAATATTCAGTCTCGGCCAAAACGCACATTATCCATCATGCATTAGATCTAGATTCCCCAGAGATCACTTTCGCCCACCCTAATTCATAAAATTATTTGCCCCCTTTTCCCACAAGCACTCTCCCTCCTCCTCTAAACCATAAATGCAAACTTCTCTTAGTGAAGATATACAAATAAGAGATTTTAAAAAATAGTGAAGGGAACCCCCGAAAAAAGTGGAACGGGAAGAAAATAAACTAAAAAAGAAAAAGACATATTTACATTAGATAACAGGTGGGCTCAATCTACTTGTAGTTGGTAAGGACGAAATGATTGCGGGCCCGTCCGAAAACGTTTATCCGGGTCATCTTTACAACACAATAGGTTAGAACCTTAAATAATGAAAATATCCTTTAACAAATTCGAATTTAACCGTCTGTGATTAATAACCAATAGTGGAAAAATCTGCCTTTATTATTTCATTTTATGAAATAAAGACTTTAAAAAACTAAATGTATTGCTTACTTTTGTTGATTTAGAAACAGAGTTACCTAAGCTTTCTAAGCAGAAAAAAATTGTTCTTTTGTAGATCATGTTTTTAATCTTTTATTGTATCAACTACTGCAAAGTTCCAAAGAAAGCATCAAGTAATTATTATTTCTCACAAACGCAAAAAAGTAGGCCCTCTTTTACCTGGACCCGTTCGCGTTGCGTACCTTGCGTCATACCACTGTCATTTATTTTGTATTATGAATTTAATTTATGGATAATTTAAAAAAATTGTTAATTTCTTTCTAGGTGTTTACATAATCCCTGAAGATGAGACACAAATTTTTGTTGATGCGTTGGTTGTAAAGATGGTGTTTTTTAACATAAGAATCTGTTCTTAGGTATTCCATGAAAATAAACTGTCTGTAATCAAATTGGGTCGATTTCTAACAAAAGACACTATGTATCAATATTTTCGTTGCGAATATTGCTAATTGCACAGTTTAAGCTGACTTGAAATTAATTTTACTGTATTCTTTTGTTGCTGTTTTTTAAATTACACAAATGTAATTTTTTGACATATCTTTCACGCTGTCAATATACACATTTCCGGAAATAAGTATACATTATTGAATTTGTGACTAAAAGTGCTTCAAATGACAAAACGAATTTTTACGAAAACTCAAAAAATTGATGTGAAAATGATCTTGGAATTTCCTATTTACAGTAACTCTTAAACGCCATTATCTTAAAAACGGCTATAAATCGGCTCAGTGATAATTGCTATTTAGGGCGAGGTTATACTCTTCAATAATATTCTAAAAGCAATATTTTGGTTTGACTATTAGGAAATCGACAAAGAAAATTTAAATTAATGTTTGTAAATTTAAATTAAATAAAATTCAGAAAATTTAAAAAAATGTATTTTGGGCGCCGAGAGTATTCAATCACAAAACAAATTCTGTGATACGTAGCAATAAAATTGTATTTGGTTGTTTCAGTACAGTGAAGCTTTTCGTTCTCTTGTCAAGGACATTATGGTGATCTCCCTCCGGGCGTCTAATTATTGAAGGTAAACAAACACAGGTCTTGAGCCGGTGTGTATCTAATACCGATGTCACAATATAACCTTCCTTAAATATATTTCCTTTCATTAGGATGTCATCTATATTATCGTGCGATTAACACAACAGACAAAAATTACAAAAATCCTGAGGGTCTATTTCACCGGGGCTTGATAAAGTGTCTGATAGTCTATCCAGAAGTTATCTTACTGACATGTTGAAAATTTGTGTTTTACGAGAGATTGATAAATTTATCCAGTGGTTAAAGTATCCGGTAAATAATCTGGAGGTTCGACAGGTTGTTAAACGTTTATCTGGTAGATAACTGCAAAATAACGAAATTTGTGTGAACTTGCTCTGATTTTCAAGGAGTGTGGTAATTCTGTGATGGTCAACGTAATAGATGATACACGACGAACTATTCGATGGTTTATAACGTTCGCCCAGACGACTTGCCAGCCAGAATATTTTGAGATCCTTGACGAACAAGATTGCAAATCCCGTTTTAGGTTAAGGAAGTCTACAGTTAGTAAAGTTATGACTTTGATAGAACAGAAAATAAAAACAAATGATTTGTGAATACCGACTTATATTTCTGTAATGTCCTGGTAAAGTAATTGTCCTGTTAAATTAATTGTATGTCAAAATAATAAAATATATACTTCGTGTTTTGTTAGCAATTATGAGGTATCACCCCAGAACCGACTTCTTCTCACTCTACGTTATTTTGCAACGGGATAATTTTTTATCGTAATTAGAGACTTCATTGAGGTGAGCAATCTACTGCTTCAAGTGTAGTGAGTTTGTGAAGTTGCCGAGGAATGTAGAAATCACCCAAGAAGATTTTGACGAAATGGTTTAATTTTCTAGAATTCTCCCAGCAATAGATTGTACACATGTTCTCATACAATCACCTGGTAATATGTAACATACATCTTTCAGAGAAATGACATCTCAAAAATATCATTTGCAGGAGAATGCTGAGTGGAGCCGATTTTATAATGTTCTACTCTACATAGTGACTGTCTTGTTAATTATGTTTATGAAATGTTTTCTAATAAATTAATTAAACACGAGTATTCTTTTCTTTTTTAACAATCAATAATTTTTTTTTCTTCAAAAGAAGTCCTTATTGTCCAACACACCGATTCGATGTGTCACACACATCAACATATGTTAGATAGGCCCAATTGACATGATCCGTCTGAAAATTTAAAACAAATATCAAAAATATTTGAAGTTAGTAAATAAAATAAAAGAATCGAAAATAAAAGTTATGTAAAAATAAGAAATAAAATTCATTAAAAAATCGAGTTTAAGTGAAAAAATATAGTACTTTAAAAGATAAGTAGAAACTATAAAGGTATACGGGAGAGAACTTGCTAAAACATGTTAAATTAAGCAGATATTTTTACAAAAGAATAGAACTATATAAAAATGTTTATCAAAAAGAAAAGATTCAATCACAAACAAAAAAAATCCCCATCGTGAGAATATACTTATACATTCTCACTTTAAGGAGAGAGGGAAGTAGGGAAAGAGAGAGCAGATCAGCATAAAAATAAACATTATTTTGAATAGACAACCATGAAAACAAGTAAAAAAGAATAATCAGATGTGGAAAGAACAGAGCTAAACGTAAGTACAACAACAAATGTACAAACATCCCCTCCACTTTGTGATATTTGTACACCTATTTAACGATAAAAATTGTAATATTCATAATGACATATGATAATAATGTATATACACACATATATATATATATATATATATATATATATATATATATATATATATTGTGGCGAAATGGGATTATACAACCCCATTACACCACCGTTTCGTCGCCATAAACGTTCGCAGGCAGCGAAAAGAGCGGCCGAAAACCCGAGTAGCAAAACGCGCAGCCTGGTATCCGTTGCTCGTACTAGCCGCCACGAACTATCAAGCCACGTTTTACTGGTGAAGGGCTGAAGTAGGAGAAATTATCCCCACCACGCCGAATTTCCCCAGCCTGCGCCAATAAATACGCAAACGCGGAAGCGAGAGCCCTCTTTTCTCGCCACATCGCCTGGAGTCAACATCTCTCTTCTGCTAGCACGCGTCGGGTCAGCAGTTCTTCATGTAAGGCACCGCTTGGCAAGTGTGCAGATTTTATCAGAGCGTTAGATTAGTTAGAAATTGCCGCAACGACTGTTTAGAATAGGAGTGTACGGCGTTGCGAAACGTCTAGCTAGTCGTCCGCGCAGTAGTCAGGAATTAGAGAAATATTCTTCTATTAACTAATGCGGGAAGTAAAAGTATGCCCGTCTCAGGAAAGCTCTGAAAGTTCTTGATTAACAGAATAAAGTTAGGAACGAGCGAAGTACTTGCACTGGCAGTTAGGAAGTGCAAGGGACATTTTCTGTAAATTGGGCGTAATCGAAGGCGGTAGCAGCCGTGGGAGGAGAAGAAACCGGTTAGTGGAAACGGGAGAATACGCGGGTCGACCGGGAGAAGACGACGACTGAGGAAAGGACGCAAGAGGACGGCGAGAGCAACGCAGAACTTCGGAATCGAGCAACGCGGTGCGGAACACAGCACGCTGTTTCAAGGTTGAAAGACGGACAGTTTCGAGGTAACCTGTAGAACTACGAAATTAGGTCAAGTTCACGTCGGCAGGGAAAGAACAGTTTCAGAAGTGTTAAAAATTGAGGACACGGATGTTAATAATTTGTAACTTGGGAGTGGGAGATTTAATGCGTCATTGCTTGCCTTTAACCATTCTATTGTAGCAGTCATTAGTCTGTTACCAGCACTTATAATTTAAAGATAAATTGAGGGTAGTGCACTTGCCCACATGTTAATTATTGTATGTAAGATTTTGAAAAGGCAAGAGATTGTAAATTAGGTTTAGTTTTACGTGCAATTGTAATTAGAATAATTTAAATTTAGACGTAGTGAATTTTCAAAGGGAATTCCCAGTACTAGTCAGAGAAATTACTTCCGAAAATTAGTTCTGAACAAAATTAAGTGTTCATTTGTTGAATAGGCTGTAAAAGTTGCTTATTTGTGTTTTTTTTATCATTTTTGGAAGTGTAATTCTATGTTTGATTTGTTTTTCGTTGTTATCAATTCATGCCACAGAATTTTAAGTGAATTATATGCTCGTTTATGTATGATTTGTGTGACTTTTATTGTGTCAAGGGTTCAGACCTTTCTCGTACCCCAAAGATCCTGCTTCCTGAGATTCTAAGCTCGCTTCACGAGCATAATATCTTAACGACTTGCTTACAGTGCATGCTGAGAGTGTGCTGAAGAAGGTACCAGGGTGTACGAGAGGCAAGGCGGTTAGAATATATATATATATATATATATATATATATATATATATATATATATATATGTATATATGTATGTATGTATAACAGTTATAAGATTTTCTTAATCTCTCTTCAGAGTTTCATATTTTTATTAAAGATGTTTCCTTTCGCAAAAAGCAACCCGTTTTCGAACAATTAAAAACCTTTTCAATAGCTATCCATTCCAATCCCTATCCTGCCACATTGTAGAACCATTTACTTTACATTCAATAATATTTTTCCTCTCTCCAACGAAAAATACAAGTCTGTTTCCTCACGTGTAAAATTAACTCCTCTTTCTGGCTTCTTTCCCCTTACCATTTTTAAACTTCTACACACACAAAGAGCGACACAATAAAACAAACTTTTACACCGAACTCGCACACAGCTTACACAGAAGTAAACTGCAACACAAAATATCTACGAATGAATCGAAAAACTCCTGACACTTCCATTAGCAAAACACAATCGAATTCGCGCGTTTGACTCGAAAATGCTGCTTTGCCGCTGGTGAAAGAGTAATCAGCAAGATTATTTATCAGAAAAATGTCAGATATTTGAACTAGAAAGACCTTGGTGAAACGAAAAATAAATATCAGACACTTTTATCTCACTGCTTCGTTATCTATCGGATTTATATTCGGAACTTTATCAAGCACTTGTGAAACAGGCCCTGAGAATTTCCAGCCGTTGTGTTGCCACTTTGTGAACAACTTTTCAACGGGTCAAATGCGCAGGAAATTCGAATTTAACATTTCAAGTTTTTCTAATTTTCGAAATTACAGAGAGTGCGCCGAAAATGGGACAAGCACCTCTTTCTTTAATGTTCTTTGCTCCTACGTGAAAAAAATATAGAATTAATTTTAAGCCTAAGGCCTAATTTCTAAGAACATTTGCTGTAAGAAGACACCGAAAAAATATGAACTATAGCAATATTCCACAAATCAGGATTTTCAACGAAAATGAGAAACAAACTACATATCGTAATTAAAACTAGTGGTTCAACAGAATGGCACATACTTTCCCGTATTTTCTTTAGTTTTCATTTAGCTATAGAAAGTTGCCACACACACTTGCAGCTGCCATCTATGGCTATTCGTAATACATTAAAAATTATTCTTAATTTTTAGCTCTCTTAATAGTAGAATGGAAATATTATTTTCAGAATATTACAGACCAGTAAAATATAGTGCTACATAGCAATTTGCTTTGAAAAATTTGGAGCCATTTTTAAGAAATTTAGGCCTTAGTAAAAATTCGAAATTTGAAGCTCTTTTTTACTGAAAATTTTTGAGTTTTCGAAAACTTCATATAGAGCCATTAAACATTTTAACTCACATATAGTGTTTACAAATCGCTGGAAATGTGTATATTAACGGCGTGAGAGATCTTTCAAATGAATTACATTTGTGTAATTTTCGAAAAACCAAAAACATTACCCAAAATGAACTTTACGTCATATTAAAGAGTGAAATTAGCACTCTCCCTTCGAAACGTTTGTAGAAAAAATTTGGAGCCGTTTTTTAGAAAATGGGGTTTTAGTGATTTTGAAAATTGGCAATTTTGAGCTAGGTTTCACCGAAAATGGTTGAGTTTTCGACAAACTTTATATGACATTATTATACACACACACACCACATACATATTACATATATATATATATACATATATATATATATATATATATATATATATATATATAATGTGAACAAATTGCCACAAATATAATTATGAACCCAGATATGCCTGAATTTTTATTTATTTCTTTTTGTCGACTGTTTTGTTTTATTATATTAAGAAAAGAGTGATGTAATAGAATGGCACAGGCTTTCCCATATTAGTTATCTATTTCCATTGATCTTGGCTAGCTATTCGGGCTTGCCACATACTATTGGTATCTGCAATCTATTGCCGCCCAAATTACATTTTTTAAACATTTTGTAAATTTTTTGGTTTATTAATAGCAGAACGGAAATATATTTTTAATATTATTAAAGAACATCCTAAATGGCAATTTGCTTTAAAAAATATAGAGCCACTTTTAAGAAAAAAACTTTTATGCTATACTATATATTCAATACTTCAATCTCATTTCAAAGAAAAATATTGAGTTTTCGAAAAACTTTATGTGGCGTCATTTCAAGTACTTCCAGTCACAATTGCAATAGTGTTTACAAATTGCTGGAAATGTGTATATTAAAGGCGTGAGTGATCTTTAAAAAAATGGACATATGTAATTTTTCGAAAAAAGAAATGAATACAGGAAAATAATATTAGTCATCTTAAACAGTTCAATTAGCACTATCTGTTGGAAAAGTTTAAAGAAAAAATTAAGAGTCGTTTTGGAGAAAATAGTGTTTGAGCGTTTCTGAAAATGCGGAATTTTTAGTTCTATTCACGGAAAACTGTAAAGTTTTCGGAAAACTTTATTTAAAGAACATGTTCTCGTAAATACATTAATGTAAAAAAATTGACACCAATGAAAATATTAACGACGCGAGAGACAAGACAATTTTTTTTCTGTAATTTTTGAAAAAACAAAAGAATATTGCAATATGGCGTTTATGTCCTCTTATAGAGTGCATTTGTGACATTCCCAACAAACGTTTGAAGAAAAAATTTTGAGCCATTTGCTTCTCTTATTTTTACTTTCTCGCACTTACTAACGTAAGAAGACAGTATTGTAATCGGGCGCCGGAAAATGACATTTTTTCGACACAAAAACTCTTATTGCGGGGCCTTGGTAACGAAAAAGGGGATAAATTCAGTTGATAAATATAAAAGAAAAAACCCTCTAACATGTGGCGTAGGCAGACTCCATGTTCTGTGAGTCCTTCATACCACAATATATATTAATGGCAAAACGTGTGTCAGTCTGTCCGTCCGTCTGTGCACAACGCTTGCCGATAAACCGTTCAGCCAATATTCCCCAATCATTCTAGCTGATGTCGCGGACCCTGGAATTTGAAACGGAAATTTTAATTTTGGTGTGTAGATTACATGAAGCCCCTGGGACATTTTCAAAACTTTCAAAGAAATGGCTCAAAATATTTGGATTAAATTTTGTTATTAAATAGTGCAAAGAACGTTTAAGGGAATAGTGCAGATCCCATTTTCGTTTACATTTTCGATTTTCAAAAATTGAAAAAAAATGAAACTTGAAATTTGGATATACAGATTGTTACCTCAGGCAAAGTCAGTTGTAAAAACTTAGTTCTTGAAAAAAGATAATTTACAACTTTTTGAAAAAAATGAGTAATTTCGCGTATTTTGCAATTGAAATTTACAAAAAAATTTCAAATAGCGCTCCGAATTTTTCTTTAAATTTTCTTCACTTATGTAATAAGAGACGACAAAAAAATATGGTGCAAGTCCCATTTTGGAGTATTGCTCTTTTCTTTAATTTCAAAAAAACATATTTTAAAACTTCAAAATTAAAGATAGAGATTTTTGCCTCATACAAAGTCCGTTGAACAAAATTAGTTCTTCAAAAAAAGTCATCTAAAATGTTTTAAAAAACGAGTAGATTTTGCGCATTTTTCGATTGAAGTTTCCAAAAAAAATATCTCAAAATCCGCTCTACATTTTTCCTTTAAATATTCTCCACATATGTAATAAAGAACGGTAAGAAATAAAGCGCTATTCTCACTTTCGGGTATTGCTCGATTTTTTCAAATATTGCAAAAACATTTTCAAAACTACAAAATTGAAGATAAGAGATTTTTGCTGCAGACAGTCTGCTGTACAAAATACTCTCTTTAAAAAAAAAGTCGTAGATTTTGGCGAGCAATTTGGACGTTATTCTGGTTGAAAGTAATGAATATATAGATTTCACACCAATTACGGGCCCTGACAAAATTTAAATGAATGATACGAAAACTATTAATTTAATTTTAATTATAATTTCCTATTGAAAATGCCAATATTCATTCTATTATTCCTTTCTCGCACTTTTACTTTACTTAATTCTACAATTTGTATTCTCAATATATTGATGTATATTTCAATGTATTTGTATATTTCATTTATCTTTGTTCGTTTCTTACATTCGACTTTTGATATAAATTTACACATTAATCTTTAAAAACTATTTAAGGCCTATTTGAAATACTGCTAGTTTCAGGGAATATCAGATTCTAATGCTACAATGACTCGACATCTAATACTCGGAAGTTAATTTTTTGATTTGCGTCTTATTCTTGAGACATTTTTTATCTGCTTAAAAATCCTCAAACCTTGTTACCGCCGCACAAGAAGACCTGCAGCATCATCTTTCCCACTTCTTCGACTGGGCCAAGAAATATAAATATCCGGATAAACCCAGCAAAGAGTCGGGCCAAAATCTTCACATTTCGCAGACCAAAAAATCCTTCCTCTCTCAGGTTTCAAGGAGAAAATATATCTTGGCTCCCACACAACAAGCTATTATTATTATTTATTGTTCAGAAATTTGAATGACTCTCTGCAACTCTGCGACATAAGTTATTATCCTGAAAGCAGAAGTTCGTGCACTTTTTAGAGGATTGAGGCGGAAACGCGCAAATCGGCACCATGCGCGCTTCATTCCAATTAAACAACATTCAAAAAATCAGGGTTATCAACGAAAATGAGACTTGCACAATTCATATAAATATTCTTCATACTGTCCAATAATAAAATTTAATCAAAACGGAGGATTTTTTTTTTGTTCCAGGGTATTCTTTATGTCCCAGGGTATTCGTGTAAAGGAAAAGGAATAGTTAACATTTCAAATGATGCAATATTCATTAATTTTCATAATTTATTTAAAAAAAATTAATTTCATAACTAGCACAAAAAGTATTACATAACTATTGCTAAACAATTTTTTGTTGTAAGAAGACAGCGAAAAGAATTCAAACGTTTGCAATTTTCGAAAATTTAGAGATAACCGTGAAAATGTGACATGCCACCTTTATCAGTGAATTTTACTCTTTTTTAACAATAAATTTAAAGAAAATATTTTTTTGGCGTTTTTGAGAAAATTTTGAGTCCTTGGGGGCCATAAAGAGCAGTTTTATCAAGTATGCAATTTGAATTCCATCTTAGCTCACCTTGTAAAACCAAATAATTCCTAAAATCAAATGAAATAATTTATCCCATTAATTATCCACATCAGGGCTCACTACTCCACGTCATCACAATCACGTTATTACAATTCACCACTCCACGTCAATCTCACACATATGCCAACACAGAAATACTTCAGTGTTTCTGTTCGTTGGAAATGCGCAAAAGAGAAAGCATAGCATTATTTTTCTCTTTCTAGCACGAGACTTTGTTTGCTTAGCGTCCTTTGGTTGCGTCTTCCCACGTGGCCACGCGTGTGTCTAGTGCCCGCGAGTGTTCAACAATCGTCTCTGTCGCAAAACTTAAGCGTCGGACGCAGCTTCGCAAGATAGAGTGGCTTGTCGGTAAGAACAAGAAAGGTTTCTCACGAACGAAATGCGCATTTTGACGATTTCACTCGACCTTGAGGCTTACTGAAACAAGCATGCTGCGGGAGTCTGCATTCTAGCAGCGTGTAGAGTAACACGGACGCAATAATTTATTCCGCGGGCATTCGTTGAACACGAAACGCATTCAACCGTACTCTTCTGCAAAGTAATGCTGAGTAATCACGAGGTCAGGAAGGGAACTGACCACAACAATGGTGAACTGTTTTCACCACATATTGTATTCTGCTTCACTTCTTGTCAGCGAAGTTTGATGTACACTCTTGGAAACATAAAATTTCGCGTCGAAAATGCCTTGGCCCGAGAGGTTGATGGCGCTGGACATCCCTGCTTGCCGACAGCGCTATCTAACGTTTATTTTCGAAACTACGTTCTATAGATCGAACTACAATTAAATTTATTTTATTGGAGAGCGAATAAAATACTTTAATGGCCGTTGAGAGCTAAATAGTAATAGTACAGAGGAAAAAGACTTTCGTGATTCCTGCCAGTAAAACAGAACTGATGGTAAACGTGATTTTGCTTTAAAGTTTCGTTAATATAAAATGTGCTGTTATAAGAGGTGTATTAGAAGGGCGAAAGAGTGGCTCAGTGTCAAAGTGGTGTTCTAGAACTCGTGAAGTAGCGGGTTCGGTTCCCAGTTTACGTAGATATTTTATTCATTCTACAGTGCCATAAAATCCACTAAATTAGAACATGCTATATATGTCGTGTCAATGTTAAGCAAACAAGCAATTCTCAAAAAGCGGTAATACTCGTAGGAGACCAAAATAAAATAAGCTTCTATAATCTTATAGATAATAATCTTAAATTGCGAATACAAAGAACGTTAAAATATTGAGTATTATTTTCATTTTTACTCGAATAAAACCATGAAATGGAACTTCTAAAAGCTCGGAAAGACAATTCGTTTAACAATATCACAAAATTATAGTGATATACTGACAAGAAAATTTGACTTGTGTTTGTATCAGTAAATAATTCATTAAATCCCGTTTTTACATCTCTTGTTTGCTTTGATATGACTTTTATTTCTACTATACTACTATATATATAAATAAATAAAAAAATTCAGTGCATAGACTCCCTTATGCTATTGATATATAATGTGAATAAAGATGATGGAACTGTTGATGTTCTGTAATTGCAATAATTCTCAGTGTGTCAAGGCTTCGAAATGCAATGTCTACACTGAAGTAAATAAAATGGTTTTGATGATAAATGTGGCTCATTGATTCTGATGATGCGATCTTTCTGAGATCCCTTGCCTTCACGTGGGAGGCCTTAGTTATGTGGGTATTGAGATTTCGTAGCTGTGAAGTAAAAAAATTCAAAATACAATTTGTCGAAAACGAATTTTGAAGGGAAAATATTCCTAGACTTTGTCATGCTATTGAAGTTCATTACAATATCATACAAACATCTATTTCAGATGTAAGTAGAAATCCATTATGTGCATTGAACGCTTTTTAAGCACAAAAAAATATAATACAGATTGTAAATAACAAATAATGGCAGAAAATAGCGATTTTTTTCATTTCAAAAACAATTTCTACCAAAAATTAACGCAAAATATGACTGCTTCTAGTTAAACATCAGACTGCCAATTAGCCATACTAGCGATGTAATTTTGTTTGCTACAATATTCTCGTTCTTAAGACAGTGGAATAAACTCATTTCTTTTGTTGAGAGAGATTATCGATTTTCTCTCGTAAGCATCACGGTACTACCGACTTGAGTCTGACCTTCGCAGTACTTCCGTGTTTTCGACTGCAGGTCAAAAGGAGATAACGGGCTCCGCAGCGTTGCCACTTTGTAAGCACAGAAAAGTCGCAGCTAAGCAAATTGAACTACTCCGCATTCATTGTTCGACATGGCTCACCATAGCCAAGCCACACGAGATCGAGTTATCGCATTAGTAGAAGAGGGTCACCTCTCTGTTTCGGAGGCGGCGAGTCGGTATGGCGTTGGGGCAAGAACAGCGCAATACTAGTTTAAACGTTATCGAGAGACGGGAGAATCCGGGAGGAAACTAGGAACGGGGCTTTGGCGTATTTCAGATGCTGCCCAAGATGAAGTTTTGATACGAGCAGCGGTGGAAAACAATTTTCAAACTTCTTCACAACTGCAAAGAACCACCAGATTTCCTGGATGTTCCAGAACAATACGCAACAGACTTTCGGAGGCTGGTCTGCGATCCAGAAGTGCAGCTCGAAAACCGAAGCTGACAGAAGAACACCAGCTCTATCGGCTGACATTTGCGGAGGAAAATTTACATCGAGACTGGGCTGATGTCATTTTCTCTGATGAGAGTATATTCTCCTCCGCAAATGATGGACCCGTTCGCGTTTTCAGGCCCCAAGGAAGCCGCTATGATTCTCGGTACGTAAAACAAGTCCCCAGATCAGGTCGTTTCGCAGTTGGGGCTGGATGTCATCTTATGGGATTGGAATGATCCATAGAATCCAAGACCACTTAAATGCCCCTCAGTACATCCACATACTGAGAGATATCATGATTCCATCAGTAAGGCAATTGCATCCTGAGGGGATAATTCAATTCCAACAGGACCAATCTCCGATTCATAAGTCGGCTTTGGTTCAATCGTTTTTTGCGGAGAAACAAGATATTCAGCTTGTTGACTGGCCACCATGTGCACCAGACCTGAACCCTATTGAAAATGTTTGGGCAGAGGCAAGACGCACCATGGCCGAAAACTGGCCTGATCCGGGACCTAACAATGCCGATGCGCTCTGGCAAATAATCCATGAAGCCTGGGAGGAGGTCGCTCACAGTGAAAACTATGCGGTGAGACTTGTGGATTCTCTCCCACGTAGGATGAGAATGGTCGTAGAATCTGGGGGGTTTTGGATTCCATATTAATGTATTCCTTACATTTTCTAGAATAAGATATTTATAAATAAAAAATTAATGTAAAAAATAGAATAAAATTTTAACAAATATGTAATTTGGAGAATTAAAAACAAATATTCATAGAAAGATAAAGAGTTCTTTTCAGAGTTATTTTGTTTTAAAATCAAAATAATACTTTATTTACACAATAGACAGAGTACTGTAATAAAGTTCATTTGACAAAAAAATCACGGATAAGAAAAAAAAAAAACAAAAAAAAAAAAAAAAAACGGACACGCACTGGATTCGATCCTGCTGTATACAGTTCAGAAAGAAACGCTTCTATCAATGAGCCAAACAAGCACTTTTGTAACTTAATTAGTTACATAAATATTATTGGGCCAAATTTTGGAACGTTTGAAATGTCTCCAACATATTTCGATAATTACAAAAAATGTTGATACATGGCATGTCTTCTATCGAACGGAATTAAAACACGAATTTCAGAAATACATATATATATATATATATATATATATATATATATATATATATATATATATATTGCTTGCATACAGGGAGTCCTACCAACTATGGGCAACCCTCATAACTTCTAAACGGTTCCCGATATCGGCTTACATTTTCGCTGAACTATGCGGAATCGTGCGGCAAGTAATATAGTGTAGAGATATTGTTTGAAATATTTTTAGTTTTTGACAAATTCAATCATCTTTGATTTTTAAATGGAACCGTGTATTTTTCTCACTAGTAATAGATAGATCTTAAAAAGATGAATGCAATGATGTAACATTGCTAATATTTTGATTGTGTTTTGTGCATAAAATTATACTTTATGGACTGAGATTTTAAATTAAACGTGCAATTTGTTCTGTAGCTGCCGTCGCAACTGTCGCTTTTGGCGAACGTGACCTTCGCGGCCTCTCCCCTCTCCCCGTAAAAGTGCCCGCACCACGAAGGCAACCTTCCCAAAAGGAGACAGTTGAAAGGGTTGTATATTTACAGTTGAAATCTTATATATTTAATTGAAAATCACATGGCGGAAAGTATAATTTTCTTCTCAAAATACATCATTGCATTCGTCTATTTATCGTCTATCTATTGCTAGTGAGATAAATACTTGGTTCCATTTAAAAAATTAAAGATGATTAAATTTCTCGGAAACTAACAATATTTTGAAGAATATTCCTAAGGCACATTACTTGCTTCATGATTTCACATTGTTTAGCGAAAACTACATTTCGATATCGTGAACCGTTTAGAAGTTATGGGGATGGCCCGTAGTTGGTGAGACTCCCTGTTGAACACACAACTGTTGAATAGATAACAAATAAAAATAATAATGTAGTTTGTGCATCCCCCGGCAAAAAAATAATGTTTGTTTTAGTTTAAATTTTGAATACACTTTTGCCCCACAACAATTGAACTTATCCTAATGAACAAATTGGAAATGAATTCGAGTTGCTAGAATTCTTTCTTGATGCATGATTGCCTTCCTGATGTATCTTTTTTTGTCTTCCTGTTGATGGTGATTTTTTTATTTTACGAGCGCATTTTCATGGTCAGTTTTGGCGCTCTACGAGATAAAAATCATTATATTTTTGTAAAAGTAAAAATAATAGAGCAATACATTAAAGTTTATTTTCTTCCTGATTTACCTATGCATCGCGAACGCGGGCGGTATTTGGATCGCTTTCTGAACACTTTTGCCTCAAAAATATGTCAACTGAGTTTAGCCAGTGACAGTGCCTAGGTATTATTAGGGACATATATACTTATCACATAGTGCTTTTTTTCAAATTTCGTGTGTGGAGTGTGATTGCATTCAATAGTTCAGGAGCGACTTGCAGGAACAGTCTTAACACTGTCGCGCGCCTTCTTAACACTGGCCAGCGCAAAAAAACTTAGGCAATTTTGTTCAATCTTATATTTCACCAATATTTATACTCTGATTTCCTCAAATGTATGTTGTTATTATTATTATTATTATTATTATTATTATTATTATTATTATTATGTGTTCATATATCTAAGAAGTTGGCTTTGCATTATTACAGGATTCAAAGCATTTAGAATAGTGAAGCTATCTCATGTTGCTTGACGATGTTATCTATGATACCTACCTCCGTATTGGGTGCGGAAAACATATTCAGATTGTTTCCTTTCACGGAACTAATACGAATTACGAACGGATGCAGGCATTGCCCGAGCGTTATCTCCGAATGCATCAAATGTCAATTCTACTGAAATAAATGCAAAATTGTTCTTATATTGCGATAATCGGCGAATTGAGTTGTCTAGTTTCAAAACGCAACTTTTTCACCAAAGGTGAAAAATTAGATACTGCTTTCAATAGGGTTCAATACTGCAATACTGCAATACTCTTTCAATACTGCTTTCAATAGATGCAATTACGAGTCGTTTTGTAAAATGATTTGTAACAAAACGCGTTTTTTGTTCACTCCAGAGGGCTCCTGAAGATTATGGAAAGATCGCGTTATGAATAATAATAATGTGTTAATATCAGAACGCGATCTTTCCATAATTTTCATTTCGTTGCAAAGTATGATCTTTCCAATCCAGAACATGTATCATTCTGTAGAAATCAAACTGGCCTAAGCATTGATCAAGCTGATACTGAAAATGATTAGTGTTGTGAACGTCAGAAGTTACGGTCTGCTGATCTTCATATTTGATAAGAAATTGACTTTCACTAGCCAAGGGAATTAATCCCAAACATTTAGCATCAGAATCTTTTAAACAAATGATATGCCATTTTTTTGTTTTTCTCAAAACAGACCGGAATGGAAAAGTCCCATTTTCAAACTAGACCCCTGAATTAAATGTTAACGGCCAACATTTAAGTTTTACATATTTTGATTGTTCCACGTGAGTTGGGGGCTTTTTGCTTAGTTTTCAAATAAAAATTATTTATGTAATGTTTTGTTGTTATTGGTCCTGCTGGCTGAAATCTTTTAGAAATCTCCAAAACGTTATGGGCGGTCCAAACGCCGCTGCGATAGCGAAATCGTTATAAAAATGCTCGAGCGGTACAGGACTAACATATATTATTGTTATCTCCACTCTACATAATGCACAATTTTTAATACAATTGATCAATTTTCTAATTTCTTCACAATTGAAATATTCGCCTTCTCGCGACAGCGAATTTTCACCGTTTTATGCATAAAATTGTCACGACAAATGTAAAATGTTATAATTTAGTGGATTTTATTGCACTGTAGAATGGATAAATGAGCCATTCTTCGCCCTTGCAGCGCTTCTCTTATACTAAGACATTTTATATTAACGAAACTTGAAAGAAACATTACGTTTACAAAAATTAATGTCAATTGACTTTTACTCGCAGGAATCACGAAAGTCTTTTTCCTCAGTGCTACAACTATTTTGCTCTCAATGGATGTTAAAATATTTTAAACTCTCTCCAATGAGATAAATTAAATCTTCATAGTACGATCTACAGAACGTAGTTTCGGAAACAAACGGTAGATAGAGCTGTCGGCAAGCAGGGATGTCCAGAGCCATCAGCCTATCGGGTCAAGGCATTTTCGACGCGAAACTTTATGTTTCCAAGAGTGTACTACTTGAATTTCTGCTGCTTATGTTATCTTTTATTTTTAATCAATATTTATTAAATAATGCTGAAATACAACATATTGTTTACTTAATTTTAATGATTCAAGTTCATTAACTAGATGTAAACTTGTCTCAGTTTGACTTTTCATATTCCCTCTTACAATTCCATTTAATAATTCCCTCTCATAATTCCCCTCATAAGAGAACTTGTAGCATGATTAAACTGTTTTCATATTTCCCACGCAACTACGATCATTTCGGTCCAGGTACCTTATGCTGTGTATATCCAACTCCATATCGAAGGCAATAACAAGCAATAACACATTTTTATACTAGGGCTGCTAATAAAGCACATACTTTCTCACATTATTTCTAAATGCATCGCAATATTACACTACTACACAAACCTGGAAATGTGTTTCCAACCAGCAATTTTTTTCCGCTCCGAGACCCGAACTTAGAGCCGCAGAGTTAACCTGCCGACACTCTTAGCACTACACCACAGAAACGTCGTATGGGTCAAATTCGAGCAGAAGCATTTAAAGGAAAATTCCCGATTCATGTACAAAAACCTTAATAATAAAAATATCCGTTAGAAACGCCCAAAGCCTTTTAGCAACCGGATTTATGCACTTTCTCGTTATCAGGGCCAGACAATAAGTGTTTTTCTGCGGAAATGCACTCTTTTCCGGTGCACAATTACAAATTAAATATGTGCTAATCTCATTTTTGGCAATCTCTCTGTACTTGCCAAAATTACAAAAATTACGTCTTGGGAAAATGATGTATTGAAACAATTATATTTTTAAGTGTCGGTCTAAGTTGTTACTTCGCGTTTTTTCTCTAGCGTAGTGGTATAGGTGACGGTGTGTTAGTTCGAAAGGCCTGATGTCGAGTCTCAGCGCGAAAGTAATTTTTGATGAAATACTTTTGCGTGTTCAAGTAATATAATATAACGGAAGAGTTAGAAATAACACGAGAAAGTATATTTTGTTTTAACACCACTGTTTTTTATTATAGGTTGTTACATACGATGTTTTTGTCATTTTTTTAAAGAAATTGCCCAAAAGTTTAAAAAAATATTTCACCCATAGATCTCACACATTTTTACTTTATTAAAATTGATAATTTAATAAATGAATCTTTTCTAAATTTCAAAAACAATTTTTAAACCAAAATTTTTGAAAACTTGTAATCATTTAAAAAATGCATATTCTTCCCTGCGGGTCACAACAAACCAGAAATGACTAACTTCTGATAGACCTAAAAAAAATCAAAATAAAACAAAAGTAAAGTTTGTTTTAAAGATGTTAATTATAGACAATTTTGAAATAAGCTATGTATACAGTTATTAATTAAGATCAATTGTATTTTTCATTAGACAAAAAGACGGTCTGCAAAAGCTACTGAAACGTCATGTTTGAAATTTGAAAATTGTAAAACATAGATATAAGGTTTGAATTGTATCGTTTGAAATAAAAAAAATTCTGCTGTCTAAAACATTTTAAAGAAACTGGATATTAATAAAAGTACCGATTTCAAACCACTACCAGAGGGGATCTATGTGTCTATCACTGAGAGAACAAGCTGATGATCATCGTGGTTTACGTGGATGACATATTGGACATGTGTCATAATACCAAGGAAATTAAAATCTTTGGACGTCCTTTGGGCAAACTATTTGAAGTAAAGGATCTCGGCGAGATGTAGGGTTGCTTGGGGATTGTCTTCCGAATGGAGAATGGAGAAATCAGCTTGAATCAACGAACATATCGACGAAAGCCTTCGTTGTTTCAATAAGCTAAATTGCAATTTTGTGCCTGCACCCATCGCTGCCGGTACGAGACATACTAGGAGTGGACAGACACCGATGGCAGGAGACCACCATATCGTGAGTTTATTGGATGCCTGTGGTACTTTTCAGTGGCTACATGCCCAGACATTGCCGTGGGTTCCCTGGCACAGTATAACGATTGCTTTGGAAAGCCACATTGAGAGGCGGCGAACAAAGTGTTGCGTTAAAGGCATCACAGAATTAGAAATTTGATATAAGAAAGACGAAAGTACCATAATACGGTATGCCGACGTCGACTACGGCGGTTCGATCGACGGTAGACGGTTATACACCGGTTACACGTTTACAATGAGCGGACGTCCCGTTAGAGTTCCCTGAAAGAGATTGGTGCGACAGGCGCGGAACTCGTGACGCGGTGCAGTGATAACTTTAGCGCTCAAAGACTGGCTGTGAATCCAGTATTCCATGAGCGGACGAAACACATCGATGTTCGTCATCACTTCGAGAAGTAGTGGAGTCCGGAGCATTGAAATTGGTGCATCTCGAAATTTTACTCTTCTTTAGTATACGTAAAGTTATATTTCGCTCTTACTATTACAAAACCGAAAAATTGAGAAAATGTCAAAAAATGTACTTTGGGCGGCGATAGAGAGCAGCTTGCAAGAGGATGGGGCAAGATCGTAATACCAGACCAAACCAAAGAAAAACATCACTACGAGAAAATTTGTGTCAATCTGTAGCACCACTATTTTAATCTATCGTGACGAGCGTAAAAAAACAAATCCTATGATATACCTATTATCATATGTTAAGTAAAAGTGTAGGTAGAATTTTTACTTTTTTATTACCGCTTATGCAGTTGAGAGAAAGTTACATAATGGTAAAGGGAAATGCAGATAATTTTCGGCAGAAAAACTCTTAATTCCGGGCTCTAGTACAGAAAACGAGGATAAACCAGTTGTTTAATTTAGAAAAAAATCCTCTAACAGGTGGTTCTGCCAGAATATGTTTTGTGTGTCCTTGATACCAAAAAATCGATTATCAGGAAAACGTCTGTCCGACAGTCAGCAACGCTTGCGACTAACTAATTTCAGCCGATTTTATCCAAAATTAACATTTTTCTATGGCTCTGGCTAATGTCATCGTTCTTTGAATTTGAAACGAAATTTTAATTTTTGAGGGTACTTTACGAAAATACCGGCGACATTTTTAAAATTTTCAAAACAATTGCTTCGACGTCTTTAATTAAACTTTGTTATTGGATAGTGTGAAAGACGTGGTGAAAATCTAATGTTCATGTAATTCCCTGATTCCTCAAACTAAAATTCTAAAGCTATAGTATTTTTCATTAATAAAATCTCTTCCGTAAAGATAGATTTTGAAATGCGTAACACAAAATTTTTCCAGTATTTACATTTTTTGCTCGATTGTACGTGGATTATATCCAATTATTAATTTTCTTAAACATTTTTTCTCAAAAACGGCAGCAACAATTTCCATTAAATTTTGACATTGAATAATAAATAGGACGCTTAAGGGAATGGTGCAAGTCTCATGCTCGTTGAAAATTCTAATTTCTGAAAATTACAAAACTTCAATTTTTTGGCATCGTTTTTCTACTACAATTATGAATATAACACTTTTTACTTTCCCATATACGTACTTGTACGCTATGTGATCAAAAGCATTCGGAAACGAAGTTCAAAATACCCTCTGTAGGTAATGCTGGAATTAAATAGGGTGTTGGCCCACCCTTAGCCTAGAGGACAGCTTCCACTCTCGCAGGCATACTTTCAATCAGATGCTGGAAATTTTCTTGGGAAATGGCAGCCCATTCTTCATGGAATGCTGCACTGAGAAGAGGTGTTGATGTAGGTCGGTGAGGCCTACCACGAAGTTAGCGTTCCAAAGCATCTCAAAGATGTTGGAGAGGATTCAAGTCAGGCCTCAATGCAGGATAGTCGATTACAGAGATGCTATAGTCGTGTAACTCCTCCACCTCAGACCGTGTAGTATTAACGTGGGAAGCAAGAAGATGTTCAAACATCAACGTAGGCCTGTGGCGTGTTAGTGCCACACAAAACACCAAGATGTGCAAGACCCCTCCATGAAAAACTCGACCACACCATAACATCATTTTGGACGTGTCCGGATACTTTTGATCACATAGTGTTCGTATATAAAGAGTAATGTACATAGTACAGGAAATGTTATGTAAAACTTCGGAAATTCATTTCGAGATTTCACGGAAATACACGTTTTAGGGTCCTCTGATATCGAAAATGTGTGTTTTCTAAAATGTCCGTGTGTTCGTCCGTCCTTCCGTTTGCTTGTTCTTTACTAGAGCCCGGTATTAATAGTTTTTCTCTCGAAAATTCTCTGCATTCTTTCTACTGCATAAGCAGTAGCAAGAAAGTAAAAGTTCTACTAACGCTTTTATCTAATATATGATAGCTAGTATCGTCTAAACCAGAAATGTATGCAAATTGAAGAAACTCGTGACGATCTGGCTCGAGTCAAATCTTTGAGATTAAAAACATCTTTAAAATTTCGGAGTACTTTTTATAAATAAATAAATGTCTTTATTGATGGCGAGGCTCAAACCATTTAGCCTGCTCTTCCGCCTGACCGTAATGGATTATACAATGTCCCCCGAACAATTTCAAAATTTTCTCTAAATAGGTTTCAAATTTTCTCTTTGAATTTCTTGTAAGAATAGAGTAAAATACACCTATAAAGATGGCGTATGTCCAATTTCCAGGTTTAACGCTAAATTTTCGAAAATTGCAATCTTTTTCGGGCTACATTTACAAAATGGAGGATAGAGATTTTTCCTCTTCATAGTGAGTTCTTTCATTAAGGTCATGTTCATTTTTTTGAAAACTTTCGTAGTTTTCGCGTAATATTGCATCCAGTATGTGCAGTTTTAAAAATTACAAAAACAAGATTTTCTCAAAGAGGCACCAATTTTTTTCAAACTTTTGGTAGGGATAGTTCTAAATGTACTCTACAAGATGACATAAATGTCATATTGCTCTATTCTTGTGTTTTAAAAATTACAAAATTGAAATTTTTGACTTGCCTCTCATGTCGTTAATATTTATATTAGCGGCAATTTGTTCACATTATTGTATTTATTAGAACATGTGCTTTAAATAATGTAATATTGCATTATATATTAATATTGTTCTCCAAAGCTCTACCGTTTTCTGTGAAAACCAGCTCAAAACTTTGCATTTAAACACCATTTCCTCAAAAACGGTTCCAAATATTTTCTTCAAACGTTTCGAACGGATAATAGTAATTCCACTCTTTAATATGACGTAATGTTAATTTTACCTACTGTACAAGTGACCACCTACAAACAATGACTCAATTCTTAGAGAAAACACAAGGCTTTAACTTGCCAGTGTATGTCGCCTTCATAGACTTTGCAAAAGCCTTTGATTCTGTATCTTAAATGAGTATCTTAACGGAGTATTACACGGAGTATACACTTAACTGAGTATCTTAAAAGCATTGAAAGCAATAGGAGTAGATGACAAATACATCTTATTACCAGGGAAAATATATTTATCAGGCCAAACGAAAATTAAAATAGATCTGTAAGGTCTAGAATTTCCTTTGAGGCGAGGAGTAAGACAAGGAGATACCATTTCCCTAAATTATTTATGTTTATTACTGGACGTTCTATGAAAAATGTCGGATAATTTTGGAATTAAGATTGACGGGGAAAAGTTATCTAAAGTCATGTTTGAGGATGACATTGTTTTAATTGCCAATTGATCCAGAGAAGTGCAAGCAATACTCACTGCACTTCTGATTCTTAGCAAGGAAGTATGTCTACAAATAAATCTCAGAAAGTCAAAAGTCATGACAAATAGCACAAAAGATGAAATTTCTGTTGGTAGAGAAAATATTGATTATGTGGAAGAATATTTATATCTGGGACAATTAATGTCTTTGAATAATAACACCAAAACAGAAACAGTCAGACGAATTTCCAGCATGGTCAAGCAGCATGGTCAATATTTTGGGGATTAAAATGTATTCGTTTGAACAAATTCTACAGCTCGCGAATAAAGTGAGAAATCATAAATTCTTGTGTACTTCCGGCGCTCACATACGGTTCACAAACATCGGCACTCACAAAAAAAGAAACAAATGCCATTAACGTGCGCCTCCGAAAAATGGAAAGAAAAATTTTAAATATTACCCTGACAAGTAGAATACGAAATGAAGACATAAGAAAGGCAACACAAATCAATGGCGTTGAAACCACTGTTCGACATATATTCGTTAAATAATATTTACATTATACTAATAGAAAAACGAAAAATTGAGAAAATATTTAAAACATTGACGGTGATAGATGGAAGCAGGCAAGAGTATGTGGAAAATTCGAATAGCTAGCCGAGACCATAGGAAATAGAAAACTAATAAGGAAAGTCTGTGCCATTCTGAAACATCACTAGTTACTTTCCCGTATACGCACGTATATACGGAGTAATATTCGTGGTACAGGGAAAGTTATGCAATCCTGCGCAAAAGCGATTACAACGTTTTCAATGAAAATATAACTTTCGGTGTCCCCTAACATCGAAAACGTGGTTCTTTTCAAAACTTCCATCTGTTCGTCTGTAAACACTTGTAGCGCTTACACCAAGCGTAGGATTTTTTTCAAATTGAAGAAACCTTTGTCCATCTTTCTCGAGCGAAGCTTAGAGTCTTTGAAAAAAAATCTTTAAAATTGGGGGTACTGGGAGGACTTTGCATGTAAGCCTTCCGACGTTTTCAAAGTTTTCTCAAAAACGGTTTTTTTTTCTTCTTTAAATCTTTTGTAAGAACTGAATGTCATACACTTATAAAAGCGGCATACGTCCGATTATCATGGTTCACTCTGAATTTTCGAAAATTTCGAGTGTTATTTTTTCTCGGTGTCTTCCTAGAACTACAAAATTAAAGACAGAAATAAAATTATTTTCCATAATTAGTTGTTTTATTAAGGTCATGTACATTTTTTTGAAAATTTTAGTAGTTTTCGCCCAAAATGGCGTGCAGTATTTGCAATTTAAAAAAATACATTAACACGATTTTTTTAAAGACAGTTACAAATATTTTCTTTAAACTTTTAGCAGGGATAGTACTAAATGCACTCTATAAGATAACGTGAACGCCATATTGTGGAATCCTCTGATTTTTTTTTTTCAAAAATAAAATGTACTTTTTTTACTTTTCTTTCACGTCGTTAATATTTAAATTAGGGACAATTTCTTCACAATAATGTATTTATTTGTATATGTGCTTTAAATAATGTCAAATAAAGTTTCCTGAAAACTCAACAGTTTTCTGTTAAAAGCTCAAAATTTCACATTTTCAGAAAGCCCAAACGCCATTGTCCAAAATCATCTCCAAATTTTTTCTTCAAACTTTTTCAACAGATAGTGCTAATTTCAAAGGTAATGATAACATAAAATTAATTTCGATGTATTCATTTGTTTTTCTTTTCAAAAATTACACAAATGGAATATTTTTAAATTATATCTCACCCATTTAATACGTACATTTCCAGCCATTTGTAAACACTATTGCATTTGAGACTGAAAGTGTTTTAAATGACTTTAAATGAAGTTTTTCGAAAACTCAATATTTTTCTTCTGAAAAGAGCTTCAAATTTCACATTTATAGTAGCACTTAAACTCATTTTCTTAAATTCGGTCCCAAATATTTTAAAGAAAATTGCAAATTAGGACGAAGTTTTACTGTTTAATATTCTTAAAATAATCTTCCTCTATATTATTAGAAAAGTTAAAATTTCAAAAAAGTTTACTTTAGGCTGCGATAGATGGCAGTTGACAAGAGAATGCGGCAAGTCCGAATAGCTAGCCGAGACCAAAGGAAATTGCAAACAAATTCGGCAAAGGCTGTGCCATTCTGTAGCACCACTATTTTCTTAATGAAATGAGTTCATCAAAAACAGCTTATGTCGCTGCAGTCCCTGAGACCTGGAGGTGTTAGGTTCGGTTCTCGATGGAGACAGAATTTTTGACATTACCTTTTAAGCTAGGCTGAATTCAGTTACTCTCTGGAGGAGAATTCTTGTGGCCGGCTGCTCTGATCGGTAGTAGTGGTTTCCGTGGTTTCTCCGATCAACACCAGAAGAATGCTGGAGCAGTACCCTAGCAAATGGCTCACGGACTACGCGCGATCTCTACTTCTTCCGTATCCTATTGTGGCGTCACCAATCACATTAGAATAATTTTATTGTGGCGTCGCCAATAATAACATAATAATCTCATCGAGAGATAGCCTCCGTCGCGGCAGAAGTGGGTCGAGGGAAGCTGCCTTTGTCGCGAAGAGCCCCCTCACGACCGCATTCAGGCCCTTTCAGAGGCGGACCCGTTTATTACCCCTCATAAAAACTATTCTAGCCGTCGGCCGAAACCCCGTCGGACAATACCCGCCCTCGCGCCCCTTTCTCTGCCGCCACCCGGGGAAGGAACACGGAGTCCCAAGGGGTTGACAAGGGTGTCGATTAGGAAGAAGACACTTTTATGACGCTTCGTGAACGAGACCTTTTTCAGCCGTCAGCCGACCCCCCCTTCGAACAATGCCCGCCCCCGCACTCGTTTGGCACGCGCCTTGGGCACCCGAATCCCCACAGGGGCTATTTAGAAATTAACCATAGCAGGTTGCCGATTAGCCTTTGCCGACCGTTTATGGCCCTTGAAAATGCGCTCCTGCATGAACACGTGTCCAGACAGCTGCAAGAAGCTTCTGGAACCTTTTACAAAGGAAGTGAGAGAGAGAAGGGAAGCCGGAGTTAGAAAGAGAGCGATCTTTGGAAAATTACAAGAAAACTGCAACATGATTGGTAAATTAGAATGCTGAAACGCAGTTACCCTCAGCCAATGGGAAGCTTCGCTATGAGGGAAGGGGTAAACTTACAGAGTTAGAAACATTTTGGGAAGGGGGAAGGGAGTTTTCTTTAACACGAGATGCACAGAGGAAAATCAATCACGATCGGGACGCGAGTAGGGAAAGACATCCCGGAGTAGAGGAATGAGGATCGGAACGCGACTTGGGAAAGACTTTCCCAGAGTAAAGTTTATTTTATTTGAACGCGACTAGTGGACTTGTCGTGGAGGAAACTCGGGCAGGAAATCACAGGATCCCGCGCTATTTCCGCATAGGCCCGTCGGCCTCCGCCGCCTTTTACGCCGGGCCCATTGATAGCCCACATCGCATTACGTCAGCGCCCGTGGCCCCTCGACCGACTGAGCCTGCTCGAGTCGGCGACCTGAGACTGCCCGCTACCAGCTGAGAAGGGACGCGCCACGAGAGGTCGGCGACCTGGGACTGCCCGCCGCCCCTACATCCGAGGGCGCCGCGTGACCAGCCTGGGATTCAACACAGCCAGCGGTGAACGCTACGAGGCGAAGCCGCCTCGCAGGACAATTTTACGGCGAGAAATTAATAGTGGCCGCGCTCAGGCCCTGCAGATTATAGATGGTGGATTGCATGTGTCATTAGAGATTAAGCCTGATAGGTTAGCCTTAAGGGAATTAGCCTATTAGTAATTAGGGAAATGAGCTCACAGAATAGAGATAATAAGAAACTTGCGTCGCCCTTTGCGACCTGTAACTTCCCTGGCAGCTCATGGTGCCAGGAATAAACCACTATTTGTTATAAAATGACTCAGTGTGATAATTCATGACCTCCCAACACTTCCATCCAGCCACATTTCAGGAGCTGAACCTGGCGCCCTCCCCCGCTGATATTACACTATCTTCACCCCGTTCTTATATACACTAACATGCACTTCCTGAGAGACCGATCGGTAGCATAGAGCTTGTCCTGGCTGGGACTGTTCCCCGCTGGTGAGAAACACCTGGTTGGAGGAAACCTACCAAAATAGACTATTCTACATAATGGGGCTGAGGCGCCTCCATCTTTGAAGCAAACTGAAGCCATGTTTTTGCAGTCAAAGCAGCACCCTTTGGGAAACAATATATTGTATACTGCAATTAATGCAACTCTGCCCCTGGTAGATCTCAGCTGCTCACGGTTTCATGAAATCGGGAGCTTGAACGTCACAATAGTGACGAGAGTGTGGTGACGTTTAAGCTCCCAATTGCATGAAACTGATAACAGCTGATAACAGCAAAGTTGCGAAAAACGCAGTATAGCATTACGTTTGGCTCTGGTTACGGACGGTTACACCACCACTCGTATGTTTTGACTTCAAAAACATGGCGGCCACTAGTTCGGCTAGCCTCCACAAAGAACGCTGAAACTATAGGCCAGGTCTGTCACTTCTTAGGCTGACAAAATTCCTTATTTCAGCGACGTGGTGGGGGAGCTGACGATTATGGTAGGTCCGCGTATTACTGCCCATCATTGTGGAGCGATCTATAGCGACTTTTGCAAACTAATAAAAAA
The DNA here is from genome assembly GCA_038098605.1 of Gryllus longicercus. Lineage (NCBI taxonomy): Eukaryota > Metazoa > Arthropoda > Insecta > Orthoptera > Gryllidae > Gryllus > Gryllus longicercus. The sequence continues at coordinate 442,362 of JAZDUA010000391.1, read as the reverse complement.
TAGAAAGTCTGCCTTCCAAACGTGCTGCCTGAGGTAGCTCTGAGCGAAAACTCAAAACTGACCCCCAACGGCTCCGAATTTTGAATTCGTTGTATTTATAACGTGCATAATCGCCTCTCAGCTCCACGTTCGGCAGTTTGTGGATTTGAAGATTCCAGATTTTGAAGGAAATTGCCTCATTTTCGTCGTTGTCCGCTTCACAATTGCCATATTAATGGAATGGTAGACACGGAAGATACAAGACTTGCAAAGTAAGTGATATTAATATTTTGCACGTTTATTAAGAATGGTTTCATATTATTACGATAATTATTTACAACATTGCATTAATTACTGTAACAAACTGTTCCCTTCAGTTTTTGTATAGTCCTATTATTTTTGTTTGCAATAATATTAAATTGAATATTTACGATACTTGGATAATATTCGTGCAACTTTTCTTGAACGATGACCTTGATCCCCCTCCCTTGTGCAATAAACAGTTGAAGGCAAAAGCTCGCAGCGGGCACTAATGACAACCTTCCGAGCATTGAAACTTCGTTGGCGCGAAACAGAAGCTAGTCAAAGCCAGTTGCATTTATAGTGCAGAACCCCTGTTCAGATTTATTGTCAATATTGAAAGAAATGGCTGAGTCAGGTCTAGGTTCTTCAAGGGAGTCAACTAAAACTCCCGAAAAAGTTAAGCACAAGATGCAGTTTTGACTTTCATTTCACAGACGTTGGCATTACTTAAAATACTCTAGTGGTCGACTTTGTAACTAATACCCCCACTCCACCCGAAATCGTCAATCCATCGTTCAAGAAAAGTTGCCCGAGTAATATCTATATATTACAAATTTTATTATAGATTTATGAAATGGCTGATGGGAATTGGAACCTTACACTGGTGTCTTGTCCACGGAGGACATGAACAGGAGGAGGTACGTGAACATAGAGCACATCTTGCCAGAAATGTTGACTGCAAAAAACAGCTGTGTGGAATGCAGTCCTCAGTAAAATTTCCCGACAATGCCCTGAGGTCCCTAATGGAGCGCCCAGAGCATTTAGAGAAAGCTTTCCAGTAAGTGTAAGAGACATGCATTGAGCATTTATGATATGAAGCAATAAGATAGCTTTAAATTTTTGGTTGATCCGGAGTTCATGGTGTCGTTCACTGACCTTCGGTTCCTTTGGTTCACTGATTCGGTTCACTAATCTCGTGATTCACAAGGTTATAGTTTCACGGTTCACTTCTATCACTGGAGAAAAATCTTGATGGCATTGATTCAAAGCATAAATATATACACAATTTGGTTGATCACAATTTAACTATGTCACTTTTCCAAATTAAGTTATACATTTTTCCAATTACGAAACATTTTTTCTTCATGACGATACATTTTAAATTTCAATTCACTTTTAAAATTTCACTTCACAACACTCTTTTAAATCACTAAATTAAGACTTTAGCTTGCATGGTTGAAATAGACTTGATTTATTAATAAAACAGCCTCCTAACAACACATTTAGTTGTTACTATGACTACAAAATTATTTACTTCATAATTTTATGAATCGTCAAATAGCGAAGAATTTTGTGGCGTGGATTTGCGTGTTTCATTGCCATTTCAAGTTTCTTTTTAATTATTTTGTGTGTCTACCGAGATGGAATGTATAAATTCAGAATTTTTTAATGATTTGTGCCGAAAGGGACGTTTGAATGTGATTCAGTGGTGTCTGAAAGTGGGTTTGCTTGCGTCTCGACGTGTATGTAATGTATGCAAGAATGAAATGAAATTTATTGAGAGAAAGGATAGAACAGATGGTTTTGAGTGGATTTGTAGAGTCAGAGGCCAGAATGGTCATTGTGTGAAAATGTCTGTACGTAAGGATTCTTGGTTTGAGAGGAGACTTATTAATTTACTGAACTTTAGTTCATAAGAAGTAAAGAGTATGTATTTTTTCAGATATAAGCAGATTTGGTGATACATTGATGAATCTTTGAAGTTTTTCGTGTCATAAGGATGTTCTACGTAATTAGTGCAGATATGTTACACTCATTTTACTACCATAGTATTTTTAATACTCTAAAAATTCTATAATTTCAGCGATTATGTGAGTTGATTTTTTATATTTTTTCTAATAAAATACTGCTATCTTTGACATATAGTATTTGTTTGAAAAAATAGTCTGGTTGATTTTATATTATTAAAATGGGGGGTTTGGGGGGCGATAGCCCCCCAATAATAAAAATGTTTAAATAGAAAGTGTTAGTGAAATATACTGCGAATTCTAGAGCATATAAAAAAGTTGTAAGTAGAAAAGATGCTTTTTTGGTAATTAAATTTTGGCTTTGAGTAGTAATGATAGTTTAAGTAGTATGTGAGTGTTAAATAGAAAAATTTATATTTAAAAATCTACAAATATGTGAGTTTTTATTATTTTATTGCGCATTCTAGAGCGTATAAAAAAGTGTTAAGTAGATAAGATGCTTTTTTTGGTAATTAAATTTTGGCTTTGAGTAGTAATGATAGTTTAAGTAGCATGTGAGTGTTAAATAGAAATTATAATTCTTGCGATAACATAGTGACCATTACAACATGCGAACAATAAACAAGGATTCGGTTTAGTGAGTCGATTCCCCTCTAGTGAACCGGTTCAGTGAACGACACCATGAACTCCGGATATACCAATTTTTTTTCAGATCAATCATTTGTCTCATTGATTTGCAGGCCTGCCTTACACGTTGCAGCTACTATTCATTCCGGCTTCTTTGCATGATCTAGTTACTACAGAAACCTTGTTTTATGAAGGTGAGACAGCACTACACATCTTGAATTTCAATAACGCCTCTTTTTGTATTACAGGCAGCTCCTTACCTGCTGGAAAAGAGTGCAGGACATCCTGGAGGTGGCGTTTATTCCAATATGTGATACCAAGTATAATACTGTCAATTTTGGTTCTTTTAGTATTGCTGTGTGGTAATTTTGAATTTCAAGTGATATGCCATAGTATGTAGTGTTGCTCATGGTGCATTCAGATCCAAATTTGTCTGTTAAAAAAGTAGACGATTTTTTGACAGGTTTTAAAACTACTAAGTATTACTGTGTCATGTATTCTTTCACCAAACAAATCGGCTGGGATGTGAGCTGTTGTGCGAGTGTCAAATGTGAGTTCAGTGCATATAGTTGGAGGTTAAGGATAGTTTTTACAAGAGTGATTTACATTGTTCCAAGTCTATTATTACAAAGAATGTTATAAGAATTGATACAAATCGGGAGTAAAATATTAGAATACGTATGTGAATTAACTCATGGATGTAAATTGACATGCCATACATTTTGAATTTCTGAGTTTGGTTTGTTTTCTTTCAATATGTTCTTAATTAAACCTGCAAAAGACTAAATTGTCACAAAGTTATGCATATAAATATGTTTTGAAAAGGAAGTTTTAAAGTGTACTTTCCGTGCATTTTATCTATATAAATACATTCATATGGGAACATTCTCCATTTGACGGAATGACAAGAATAATAGGGAGTATCATGCCACAAATATTAGTTACACAGGGGTTTGAGAAGTGATAATTGTTTGTATGTGTTAATCACCATTAATGTCCCTCAATTTAGTTTGTCATCACTGTGTTTTAAAAAATGTTATCATGACCGAACAGACAATGATAATCTTTTCTTAATAATTAAAAACAATTCAATATCTAATAGGAAATATTATGTAATTCTGAGTGTATGATGTGATATTGTGTGTTATTGAGCAACTTGTTGTGCTTTTGGACAATTAATATATTGTCGGAATGCAAATTTACAAGTCTAAAAAGTATTTTAGGATAAATCAATTTGAAGTACATTCTGTTAATCTACTCCATATCTTGTCCTAAATAGGGCATACCATTTCTTCTTTTAACACATAAGATGGGTTTTTTCTGTACATCCAAGCCGCAGGAGTCCAATATTTCACTGATCAAAAGAATAAAAGAAATCTGACTTGTCAATGTAAAGAAAGTTATAGTTTCACTTCAATCTACATAATATGTATCAAATTGAAGGCGTTTGTTTCTCATATAAAAAGTCTTCTTAACTGTTTGTCTTGTGAACTATATACATAGCTCTTTGTATAATAGTTTGGGATTATCAGAAAATGTACACCATTTTCTAAAGATATTTCTTCACAACTGCAAAATGACGATTTTAAGAATTCTTTTACGAATGGTATAATTTTAATAGTTCAATTTTTTCAAAGAATTGGTTTCACCGACAAGGATTCGAACCTGGGCCTTCTGGTTAACTCCCAGATTCTATGACCACTAAGGTATTATTCGTACAACTTTTCTTGAACGATGGATTGACGATTTCGGGAGGAGTGGGGGTATTAGTTACAAAGTCGGCCACTAGAGTATTTTAAGTAATACCAACGTCTGTGAAATGAAAGTCAAAACTGCATCTTGTGCTTAACTTTTTCGGGAGTTTTAGTTGACTCCCTTGAAGAACCTGGACCTGACTCAGCCATTTCTTTCGATATTGACAATAAATCTGAACAGGGGTTCTGCACTATGAAAGCAACTGGCTTTGACTAGCTTCTGTTTCGCGCCAACGAAGTTTCAATGCTTCGAAGGTTGTCATTAGTGCCCGCTGCGAGCTTTTGCCTTCAACTGTTTATTGCACAAGGGAGGGGGATCAAGGTCATCGTTCGAGAAAAGTTGCACGAATATTACCGAGAAATCCAATCCTTTGAACAGTTTTCAGGTGCGCGATTATCGCTCCTTATATGTATACATAATTGTCACCATTCCGTTTGGATCCAACAAGGTGTCAGGAAGGGTGAAAATTATATATAGATGTAATTCTAAGTAGGTATTTGTATGTTTCATTTAGTTATATTTTGTATTGTTTAGCTGCAGTGAAATTATATGTAATATTAGTGTGGCACATGATGATTGGCCAGAATTTATTCCTTCATTTCACATAACAGGATTTTTCTTCATGCATATTGCATTTTTTGTATATGTGTATTTGCATATTTTACAAATAAATATTATTTATATGAAATATATTTTTTTTTATTTTCACTTGCATCATTACAATTTATTTCACTTCCTCACAATTATAAATCCTTTCAGAATTACTGACTTCTACATTACCTTATGCATTAATTTCACGTAAAATAGATTGTTCTATAACTGCCTGCCATATTGAAAAATTGCTAGATAATGTAATTTCAAATGTCCCGGTTCACGTCTGCCATCCATTTCAATTGGTAGATCGCCTTTCGACGCTTATTGGCTGGTGAGGGGCAGAAATGAATGCTTCTTTCTGATTCGTTGCTTCCGTCGGAGTGGGAGGTCGACCTTCTCCCCTCCACGAAAATGAGCTTCGGAAAAATGTGCGATTTTCTTTAGAATGGGATGATTTGACACCTAGTGCTGGCATCACAACTGACGATTCTGTGGTCGTTGTGTCCTTGAACTGATTAGACTCTCTTTCCTCCATTCGTTTGTTTGCAGTTGGCTAACTTGTAAATAGTTTTGACGCTCCCTGTTGTGATGTTCTCGTCCGACGATAATATAGTGCTCCACGGGAAATAATTAAAATTAGGAAATGCAGAGCTTTGCGCTCTTCTGTAAAAATTCATTTTTTTACAAAAATTACATTGAATTTAGTTTTTATGTGATAAGTATTATGTTTGTTTTAAAATCGAGTCTTGAATGTGAGATGCGTACTCGTGACGGTGCACGTGTTTCCGGCAGCAGCGCTGTGTGGCTACTGGCGACCTGTGTTTGGGAGCTTTTCGTGATATCGTGCTTGACATTTGAGTTATGAGAGCATAGTACCAAGTTTTGATAGTCGGAGTGTTATAATTATAAACCACCCTCTTCACTACAAAAGTGGATGAGCCGTTTGCTGTGAAACGTCCAGAAAAGGTCTTTGAACGTCCCTTGAAAAATCAATTTTCTTTCTATTTACATTCGTGGCAGTTTTCTTTTATTGAATGTGAGATCTCGTTAAGACATTTTCCCACATATGTAAATAAATTTTGATATTTCCCGGACTCTCGGCCACCCGATCTCGCCGAAGACGAAGCCTCCGTTCGGGGTTCGCGCGCGGGGTTTGGTGCCGGGGGGGGGGGGGGCGAGGCGGCGGGAAAGGGTGCAGCCGGCCGAGGGAGATTCGTAGCCTGGCCGGGCGCCCGAAGGGGGAATGACTCAACATGAATGTGTGGGGGTGACAACTTAACTCCGGCAGTGCCGGCAACAAGCGGCTGAGCTGATGAGTCACAGGAGCGTTTCTCGTCTCATTCGTCGCAGCACGCTCTGCTGGCGGCGACGGAAGCAAGCGGCCGAGAAAAAACAACGGAACGCGTAGCCGCCATAAAATGATATCGTACATTGGCACATGGGTCTCGCGTTACTAGCGCAGCGGTAGCGCCCGCCCTCGCTTCTCACGCACTCTCGAATCCACTATAATACCAGGGCCAGAGCAGCCGCTCGGGGTGGGCGGCGACACCAGCATCCGAACACTCCGCTTCACAATCGTCTTAACAATTTTAAACATTTTCATCTTCCTGTATCTTCTATGTATAAAACTAATTGTGTCAAAATAGCACATACTTTCTCGCCTTTAGTAGAGTTATGTAATGTTAGTTATGGAATACTTTTTATACAAGTGATCTAATTCAATTTTTTAAATAAATTGTAAAAATGAATCAATTTCATAATCATTGGAAATTTTAGCTATTCTTTTTCTTTTACATGGAGCTCCTAAGATATTTTAAAACAAAAAAATTGCACCAACGTTATTGATTAAACTTTATTGTTCGATAATATGAAGGACATTTATGCGAATAATGCAGGTCTCATTTTCGTTGAAACTACTGATTTTTCGAAAGTTGCAAAACTTCAAAACTTTTCTACATTATAAATTCTATCCAGCCAAATTTATATTTTATATTATATCCATCAAATTTCAGCTTTGCTGAAATGTTCATACCTGTTTTAAAAGTCTTCCTTTGGATTACGTAACGGGGCATCAGCATTTTGCTTAGATGAAGTTCTGAATCGGTAAGTTCAAGATTTTACTACAATTTATGTGGATGATATTGTGGTCAATTCTCATTCAATCTCAGTAATCTAGAACATATTTTACAAACTTTTCGATAGAATAACATGGCTCTCCATTTTGACAAATGAAGATTAGCTAGAAAAAATTATTTTTTTTTTTTAGTTGAATGCAATGATGGAGCAAACGGTGGCTGATTTTAAAAACAACTGGCCGGCGTAATTAGTTTAAACAACATTTAATAACTCAATTGGTGTCTTGTGCAAGTACTTGTGCAGTATTTCTGGATTCTGCCAGTTAGTGTATTTACTGTGAATTTTTTGCCTAATATATGGTAGGTGTATAGCGTGTGTAGAGGTTTGCGCTTCTTAATACACAATTGTCTCCAGTTATTAATTTTGGAAATATTTATTCAATAAATATAATAGAGAAGCAACCACATAATTGTTGTAATTCTGTGGTTAGCCGGGGAAGTGTAATTTTACAAATTTTTAATTTTTTTAGTGGAATGCAATGACGGAGCAAACGGTGGCTGATTTTAAAAACAACTGGCCGGCGTAATTAATTTAAACAACCTGTTATTAACTCAATGGGTGTCTTGTGCAAGTACTTGTGCAGAATTTCTGGATTCCGTAAGTTAGTTAATTTACTGTGAATTTTTTGCCTAATATATGGTACGTGTATAGCGTGTGTAGAGGTTTTCGCTTCTTTATAAACAATTGCCTACAGTTATTTATTTTGCAGCAATTTAGTCAATAAATATAAAGGAGTAGACACAAAATAATTGTTGTAATTCTGCGGTTTGCCGGTGAAATGTAATTTTACGAAATTTTATAATTTTATTTAGTGGAATGCAATGATGGAGCAAACGTTGGCTAATTTTAAAAACAACTGGCCGATGTAATTAGTTTAAACAACCTTTTAATAACTCAACTGATGTCTTGTGCAAGTACTTGTGCAGTATTTCTGGATTCCGCCAGTTAGATTATTTACTGTGAATTTTTTTCCTAATATATGGTACCTGTATAGCCTGTGTTGAGGTTTGCGCATCTTTATAAACAATTGCCTACAGTTATTAATTTTGAAGCCATTTATTTAATAAATATAAAGAAATAGCAACAAAATAATTGTTGTAGTTCTCTAGTTTGATGGGCAAAATGTAATTTTATGAATTTGTAATTTTTTTTACTGAAATGCAATGTTGAAGCAAACTTTGGCTGATTTTAAAAACAACTGGCCGGAGCAATTATTTTAAACAACCTGTTATTAACTTAGTGGATGTCTTGTGCAAGTACTTGTGCAGTATTTCTGGATTACGCCAGTTAGATTATTTACTGTGAATTTTTATTTCCTAATATATGGTACCCGTATAGCCTGTGTTTAGGTTTGCGAATCTTTATAAACAATTGCATACAGTTATTAATTTTGAAGCCATTTATTTAATAAATATAAAGAAATAGTCACAAAATAATTGTTGTAGTACTGTAGTTTGATGGGTAAGATGTAATTTTATGAATTTGTAAATTTTTTTTAGTGAAATGCAATGTTGAAGCAAACGTTGGCTGGTTTTAAAAACAACTGGCCGGCGTAATTAATTTAAACAACCTGTTATTAACTCAATGGGTGTCTTGTGCAAGTACTTGTGCAGTGTTTCTGGATTCCGCCAGTTAGTTTATTTACTGTGAATTTTTTGCCTAATATATGGTACCTGTATAGCCTGTGTTGAGGTTTGCGCATAAACAATTGCATACAGTTATTAATTTTGAAGCCATTTATTTAATAAATATAAAGAAATAGCAACAAAATAATTGTTGTAGTTCTCTAGTTTGATGGGTAAAATGTAATTTTACGAATTTGTAAAATTTTTTTAGTGGAATGCAATGATGGAGCAAACGGTGGCTGATTTTAAAAACAACTGGCCGGCGTAATTAATTTAAACATCTGTTATTAACTCAATGGGTGTCTTGTGCAAGTACTTGTGCAGTATTTCTGGATTCCGCCAGTTAGTTTATTTACTGTGAATTTTTTAGTTTTTATTGATGGTACTTCATTTAGCCTGTGTAAAGGTTTGCATTTCTTTTTAAACAATTGCCTACAGTTATTAATTCTGAAGCTGATTAATCAATAAATGTAAAGAGATAGTAACAATATGGTGGTAGAAATTTTGGACGTTGCCGGTAAAATATAGTTTTAAGAATTTTTCCATCTCTTTCTTACATAAATTTTCTTTTTGTAGATATTTTAAAATTTTTTAAACAATTACGTTTGATAATAACGGCAAAATGGAGTAATTAAATAGTAGTTAATTTATTTATTGTTGTTAAATTTTTCTGATATTTTCTGTTTTATTTGGTTTTGTAGCTTCAGGTTGAAGCTAGCTGACCCTTGATTTTTTTAAAAAATGGCTGGCGTAATTAATTTAAAATTATGATAATTAATGAGTAATTAATTAGTATTAAACGATGGCATGTAGTTTCTTGTGGTCCGCTATAGGTGGCTAGCCAGCTTCAGAGAGGTGCCGGCCGCCTCTGCCGCGCCCGATGCAATGCAGACACGAGCTGATGAGATCTGCCGGAACACTCCAACAGCGAACTCCATGGGCCAGGGGAAAAAATAAAAAATAAAAAAAACTATAGCTCTATTTATACTAACTATAGTATCTTCAGGAAGTCGTAGATGTCCCACCAAGTAAATAGCCCCTAGGGATAAATTCAGAAAGCAGATGAAACTTCGTGATGGAAATATTCGGCATTAGCGTTCATGGCATGGCCAATCCTCGCCGGATATTTTCGGCAGTAGCGCTTAACAGGTTATGCGTGAAGTGAAAACATTCATTTAACACTTTTTCGAGGTCTAAAAGTGCTGTGTACCTAATAGTGAAGGGACGTGGGTGTACAGTGAAGAATGAAGATGTGTCTTGTTAGGTTTGGTTTGTGTTTTGTACCAGCATTTTCGTTATCCGCTGTGATTTGGTGAAACTTTTAAATCACTGTGTTCAGTCACGTAGCTTTCTCAAGAGTAAAAATAGTTTTTAATCTTTTTGTGACTATCACGAAAAGCGCAAAGCTAACAGTCAAAGACGATTGAATAATTACTTCAATTATTTTCAAGGAAGAGTTGTGAATTGTTCAATAAATCTCAGATCTTTATTGAAAATCTCAAACGTCTCACTCTACATTACCAATTACTATTTTTCGAAAGTTTGAGAGCGGAAATAACTTTGATGCCAGTACATGATTTTGTGTTTTTGGGCTCATCCAATGCAAATGTTTTATCGACAATATAGGACACTTCTTAGGTGTAGGAAAATTTGGAAACACAAATATTGTAGGAAAAATGTACGATTCTGATTTTCAGGATATCGACAAGGAACCTCCTACAGTCTCAGTGGATGTAACTTTCACTCCGCAACTTTATGAAAATGTTTTTGTTGAATTATATTGGCATACCCCTAGCTTCCACGACCTAACCCGGTAGTTTCTCGGTAAATTTTCTCTGAAAAATTCTTCTTGAGATGAGTGTTAAAAATCCTTTTAAACTAAATTCTGGAAAATTCTATAAGAATCGCTTCGATTATTCTAGCGCTCAGAGCTGTTGTTACACGTGCATTAGCCTTCCCCATAGGTTTGTGTAGCAGAGAGGGCAACAACTTTGCTGGCTCTCCTTATGTATTTTTTTATTTGAATATTACATATTACTTGTACAAATATTTTCAGTAGAATTGCGAATTTTTATAATGTATTTTTAAGCGGTGGTTGAAGGAATCGTCTGTGACATGCCCGCATTCTTTCGGTATATTTTCGTATGCCTTTGAGCATTTTCAGCGATTTTCGCCCAAATTTCGATTTTGGGAGGTATTTTTTAAGAGCTTGTTTGAGTTCGAGTAGAATTTCACCATTTATTACTTGGAAATTTCGGGAATTGTATGCTATTTTTTGTAAAAATTAAAAAAATCATAAATAAATATCAATATAAATTATTGAAAAACAACGAATCAACGAATTAATAACTATAACATATCTAATGTTGACTTTTACAACTAAGTAAACGCAAGTCTTTCACATTTTATAGCCCTGACAATAATACTTTCTCAAACGTATGTATGGAAACAATGGTAGCCTAACAAACCCATGCGTTTGTTACCCATTCACTGTTAAGTTTTCAATGTGTCAACACGTAATATTCGTCATTTTAGAAGGAATTTATCACATTTTTTTGGAAATTACATGTTTTATTACATGAAAGTTCAGGGGTGCCTTTCAAAACGTTCAAAGGTACCTCGGCCCCCCTGCCCGTCCCCCAGTGCGCTCATGTATGACCTTCGCCCTGGCGCGCGGCGGAGCGTGCAGCATCCGGTTAGCGCCAGTGCCAATCGCAGCCCGCCTGCAGCATACCAAACGCCGCCACGCGAGCGCCCGCTCTCGCGCTCACGCTCACGGGGCTCCTGGGGCGGCCGCTTTAACACTACTATTTCTACCGGATACGTAATATTAAGCTATTGCTAACCTACAAAGTGTTTCCACCCTCCCTCACTCCTCCATCTCCAAAAATATCAAAGCCGAGATCCGTAAGTTTCACGAGTAACCAACTTGTCAATTAGACTCCAACTGTACAAATTTAAATACAGACTAATATTTAAATAATTTAATAATTTAAATAGGTCGGTAAGTTTGAGTTTCATGCTAGAGTGTACAGACGTTAACTGTAGTGTATATCCATTAGAACATCGGCTGATGTAACTCAGGTAACCCTGATGTAACCCTGACCGTACCTGATGTAACCCTGATGTAACCCTGACCTGATGTAACTCAGGTAACCTCTGGTGTAACCCTGACCGTTCCTAGGGTTCGCGTCCCGCCCGTTTGTAGGATTTGCGACAATAGTCACCATGATCGAATTCAGCCACTGTCTAGAGGACACTTATAGCGTCCGATTCTCATTTCGGTACTTTTCCGTGGTTTCTTTGTTCAACACCAGGCCAACGCCGGAACAGTCTCCTAACAAACGGGCCATGGACCGCACATGATCTACTGTATTCTATACTCACCCCTTACTTACACTTACACTCACTTCAGTACTACACGTTTCTGGATACCAGTCAGGAACTTAGAAATTGTCCCCGATTGTGGGAGATACATTGATGAAAACCCCGCTAGCACATGTGTAGGTCCGCGACAAAAACATGCTTCACATATACGGAACTAATGAACTTACTAATTGACGAGCCCGGAATCACCAATCAATCAAATCAATCCACTAGATCAGTGGTTCTCAAACGTTTATCCTCCGACCCCCCTCCCCCTGACGAGGGAGTATATCAGTAAGCCTCCCGCCTATTTATTCTATTAAATAGAGAAGCAATTTTTATTTAAAAAATCGTTACTGTATTTTTTCAGTTACCAAATTCAGATCAACAGAATTCTGCATGACCAAAAAGGATGCATAATATTATATATCAACTAGTGGTGATACAGAATGGCAAAGACTTTTTCGTATTAGTTTTCTATTTTCGTTAATCTGGGCTAGCTACTCTGACTTACCCCATCCTCTTTCCTGCAGCCATATCGCCACCCCAAATACATTTTCTTAATATTTTCTCAACTATTCGGTTTTCTAAAAGTAGAACCGAATTATTACATTAAGAATATCAAGAAGAGTAAAACCTCGTCCTAAATGGCAATTTTCAATGACAAATTTGGAGCCGTTTTTAAGAAGATGCTGTTTTAGCGTTTCTGTGAATGCGATATTTGAACTTTTTTCACGAAAAACTATTGAGTTTTCTAAAAACTTCATTTAAAATCATTTCAAGCACTTCCAGTCACAAATGCAATATGGTCATTTCACGTCAAATCACACAAATTCAAGGAAAATTTGACCTTGATGTCCCAGATTTTAAAACTTTTTTTTTGTGTGAAGAGATTAGCAAAAATATGAAACACCTGTTTTTCATTTTTTCTCAAATGTTTTCGAGATTATATTAATTTTCAAAATTTTTGAAAAAATTCTAGCATCGCTAAAGTTAAAAAAATTTAATTAGTGTTGTAATTGTGACAAATTTAATATTTGCAATATTAAAGAACAACAGTTGCTCGTTCTTTTGATGTTTGTATTGAATTCATTAATTTCTTGACCATTTTTTTTTAATTCTCCAACGTCTGCTAGAGCATTACCCACAAGCACGTGCCAACCAGCAGTAGACGATTACCATCAATACTTTCACAGAGCAATACAGTGAAATTTCCCTTCACATCTTACTATGTGCCATATACATAAAAATGACCTTCATAGTCGATTAAATTAAAATTAAAAAGTGTCGAACGGATTCAATTTACTATTAAATGTGCGAAATATTAATACATGGATATGTGATACAGTTAATTAAATTGATGTTTCTTTTACTTCACTTTACAGAGAATATCGTTAACTCACCTTCTCATGAAATAAAATTATGTATTTCCTTTATGTCAACTACTGATTGTTTAATATATCATTAGGGAGTTTTAGCGCCAGGCGTAAGGAGATATCCTTAAACTCTATTAATTACGTGACTAACGCCTTTATACGGTCGTAATGAACAACTTTCAGAAGAATTTTAACAATTGTAACATTACGTTATGCATTATAACACAGGAAGCATTTCAAGCGTTGAACAGAGAAATTGCGTAATATATCAAAGAGTGTAAGCTAGTGGTGAGACATTTAAAACACGTTGAGTCAACAGAACAACAAATATACATTGTGCACGGAGTTTTAGATATTGTGGCCCTCCGTGATGAGTATGCAGTCTGCTTTTCTTGAAAATATAGGAAATACCTTAAAACAGCGTTCGTTATGAGCGTAAGACATAACCTATCGCGAAGATATGATTTAAACTCCTTTTTCGAGAATTTCTTACCTGTCACCTCTCCAACATATCCCGTTAATTCTTGCCAGCGTTGTGGAGTTGGTAAGGAATAATTGTAACTGCCTCACATACGAGAATCGGTTTACCAGAGTTGGAAAAATTCAACTTTTCCTGTTGTTAGGCGGCAATTTTGCCGCTTGTAAGGTAACCGTAGAGGCTCTTACAGGCGTGCACTATTTATGAGGGTATAAGGTCGTACCTTAGGCCTAAGGTAAGACGTTATGACTTCAAGGTCCATCACGTGACCGTTAGTGCATAACGCGCTACCTTACGTGTGGCGCTAAAACTCCCTATTATTGTCATAGTCCTCTTTTTAAGTATTGTTCAGCGTTGCTAAAATTATAAAGGTAATGTTATTAACATTATTATCAGTCCACTTAAATAACTTCCTGGGTAAATTAATAGGTTCCTGTCAGAATTGAAAGATAGCTTTCATCGAGAATATTATAAATGCCCCCCTCCCTACGTCGGTTTTGGTCCCTTGCCAAAAGACGTTACGAATTATAGAAAGCATTCAGCACTCACATTAAAGGCATCTTTGGTGAAGCGTAAATGCATTGGTTTGTAATACCAGCACTAATCCGGTCCCAAAATACGTCTGTTTGTAATAATACTGTCATAATTTTACTTGGTAAGGGTTATGTGTTTTCACTGAAAGTGTTCGTGTTGTGTTTCATGCATCTAGAAAAGTAATTTTATTATTATTTTTAAATTCTTTCCTTTCTCTGAAGTATAGCTCACATCAGTCTGAATAACATCTTCAAGTACGAAGGAATAATTTTCTAAAACAAATCACACTGGGCAACTTGAAAATCACAGTAGATCACTACGAAAACTCAAAGCGTCAAATTTTATTTTTGCCTTTTGACGACAGCAAAAGACGGCAAACGATGGGCGATTACAACAAAAGAAACAGAAGACTATCTTGGTCCTTTTCTTTATTACTCTTATCAGGTGATACGTTTGGGTAACCAGGGCCAGCGGTGCACGTTTATTCATAATTGTCACTGTCCAACATATTTGCAGGATTAACGAGTATGGTCGATTCTTACATTATTTAAAAAACTTTACTTTGAATTTTGACAACCAGTTTTTGCAATACACTCTTTTGACGGCAATCAAACTTCTCAACAATACTGGTTGTAACAACTTAAACGTACACTTATTCTGCAATTATAGATTTACATACAAGACATTTAAGACTATCTCTGCTTATTAACTTCACAGCACATGTTTTGCGGATTTCTCTGTTTAGATAAGTGACTCAAAATATCTGAGAAAGAACGATGCGCTGTTTAAAGCAGACCCTAGCAGTGGCAGTTGTTTATAAATAAACTTAATAGTCGCATTTCGTCAGAAGACTTCAATTTGAGACGGTATTTGTGTTTCTGCGGTTCATGCCATGACGTCTCACGGTTGAAGTAAGTTGGACGTGAAAACGCGTCGTCTCATTAATGCCCCTTAGTTCGAGCAGCGAGTCCGGTGGCAAGCGGGTCTGGTGAACAAACTATTTTGAAAAATCTAATTTATGTGTTCCACTTTAAAACTTGGCACTCTACACATTAGTGTAGAAATATATTTTTTACAATTAATTTAAGTGTCGACCTGATCTAAACGCTTACATTTTAAAAATTAAAATACATTTTAAATATTTAAATATAAAATTTATTTTCACTTCATAACAAAGTACATGTTTTTAACTTAAATTTAAGTGTAAATTTATTTATCCGAAGGAAACGGTGTTTGTACAAAAAATTAAAACATTAGCGTGCGCATGCTTTTTTGGAAAACATAATTGGTAATATTTCTGAAACGGGCGGGATTAGAAAAAAATAAAAAAATACGTGTCACCTCTTTTTACCCTAAATCCCATAAAGAAAGTTCAAGTCGTTAAAAAAGTGATGTTTTATGAGTGTGTTTTTCACTCGGAATGAATCAATAGTGTTTAAAAACCGCCGAAAATGTGCATATTAAATGCGTCAGGGATATTTTAAAAAATGACATATGGTAATATTTCAAAAAACCAAAGGATACAGTAAAATGACCTTTGTCATATTTAGAGACCGGAAAAATAGGTACAATGAAACGTTGAAATATATACATATGTAATGAAAATAGTAAGAATATGTAATAAATATGTAAAATCTGACAAAATATGTAATATTAAAATATACTAACTATAAATCAAATTTTTAGAATACGAAATTACATTTATAAAATATTTCCTAAACAAATTTTTAAAAGAATACAAACGTTTTAAAACTAATTTGGAGAACACAAGTTCATACACACTTTGCCTTATACAAGTTTCCCGTCAGTAGTAAAAGCTTCTTCTGTTGCTATACAGAACGGTAATTTAGCATCCAGACTTCACATTAGAAGCAATCGTATAAACTATCGCAATTTATGATCAGCAAACAATTACTGTAGCGTGTAACACTCTCATCGAAGTGTTACATGTCATAACCAAAGTTTCTCAGAAATCCATGTTAAAGATCACGAAAAGAGGCATCAGTGATACTTTTCACATCTAGAGGTGCAAATGATCTCAGTCGCCCATTCCCCGCCATCTAAATACTTGAAGCAGGCACGCTGGATTATGAGAATATCCGATCGCGTCTTCATGTAACGTAAATCGAGTAGACACCAAGCAGTAATAACGTGGAAACTTTTTTTTTCGAAAATACGGTTCTTAAAAATACGAAACAAAATTAAAGAAAATTGATACCATAAAAATATTTTGTGAAAATCGAAAAATATGTAAAATATGTAATATAGTACTAAATATGTAAAAATATGTAACGAAAAAGTTGGATATTGTGTTATTACGGCAATGATTCTCTAAAATCACAATTTTCAGAACTGTAAGAAGAATAACAAAAAATGTAGTTACATAAAAATCCGGCCTCTCTTGTCCTATTAAACAGTACAATTAGCACTATCTGTTGGAAAAGTTTGAAGAAAAATTATGGAGCAATTTTTGAGAAAATGGCGTTTGCGGGTTTCTTAAAAGGCGAAATTCCACAGAAAACTTTCGACAGAGAAAAATTTCCACAGAAAACTGTTGCGTTTTTAAGAAACTTTATCTGACAATATTTAGAGCACATATACTCTTAAATTCACTAACGTTAACAAATTGCCACTAACGTAAATATTAACGACGAGAGAGACGAGTAAAAAAATTTCAAAAAACAAAAATAGAGCAGTATCGCGTCTATATTATCTCATAGAGTACATTTAACATAAATCTACCAACAGTTTAAAGAAAAAATTGTAGCCGTTTTTTGTTTTTATATTTTTTTTAATTGCGCATATTCCACCCAATATTGCGCAGAAACTACTATTTTTTTTAAAAAAAGTGTTCATGACCTTCATGAAAGAGATAATTATGAGCAACAAATTTAATTTAAAGGAAAAATTTCTATCTTCAGTTTTGTAGTTTTAGGAAGAGGCCGAAAAATATTGCAAACTTTTGCAATTTTCAAAAATTCAGACTTACCCGTGAAAATGTATGCCACCTTTATAAGTACGTTTTACTCTGTTTTTACAAGGAATTAAAAGGAAAAATGTGAAGCCGTTTTAGAAAAAATTTTGAAAATGACCCAGAGTTAAGTACCGCCATGTAAATCATCCCCAAATTTGAAAGGAAGTTATTCAAAAACTCAAAGTTTCGAATCCAGCCAATAGACAAGCATTTTTTCAATTTGGAAAAAAATCCTTTGTATGGTTTAGTCGCTAGTGATGTTCACAGACGTGCGTTTTGCCGTCAATTATTTTTTTTTGTACCAAGGACTCACAAAACAGGTATTCTAGCTACACCACGTGTTACAGGATTTTTTTCTTAATTTATCAACTGTGTATTTTGGCGTTATCGTTACATTTAAACAATAATCATTTCGGTAGTTTTCTTGTAGTAGCCTGCCACAAAGCGCTCGCGCGTCTCACCGACGCCAAGATTCTTCAACGCGCACGCGACCTCCCTCCTTCCAATTCGCTACGCGGAGCTGCGACGCACGTAACGTGTAGGAGAACCACCGGCCACCCAAACCGTCCTCGGGATCGGCCACTGCTCGTTTTGATTATCTTTCGAAAAGGGTCCTTTCAGAAAGTGACACAGCGACCACCTTCAAGCCTCACCGAGCGGCGCCGCCCAGTAGCAATTAAAAGGAATTGTGTTCGCCGGGGCTACTTCTGAGACGCTGCTAGACCCACACGTGTTTTTCGAAAACACAGTGAAAGGAAGAGAAATGAGAGATAGAAGATACTGGAAATTTCCCACTCGGATTTTGTTGTTCGAACGCCTTCAGCAATTGGGCAAGAGATTTTCACTGCTCATTTAACTGTAGCCTATCACCGACTACATTCGGCAATTTTGGAGTACTTTTGGAACTTCTGTGATTCTGGGAGGGAGAAACAGGGGCTTTCGTGAGCGCGCACACAGAGAGAAAATAGAGAGAAGGGAGAGAATATTTGCGGAGGCCTCAGACGTGTTTTTTCTGATCACTTACTCTGCGCACAGCCATTTGGATTATTTGCTAATTCGGACTTAGAAAATTCTCGAACCGCAGTGTGATCGGTTCACATGATTTTATTTGCCGTGCTTGGCCTCAAATTAGTGGACGAAGTAATCCTAGAAATTGACCATAAGCCTTTATACCAGTTTTCAGGCTCAAATTGTCCCAGAGAAAGTAGATCATACCAGCTCCACGAAAATCACCCACCATTCTAACAACTTTGGTTTAGGGACTTTTTGTTGCAGTTTAAGTTTAGTAAAGGTCCAGTTCAGGAGAGTCAACTGTCAATGAAACTCCCAATGTGTTGGCATACATGCTGTAGTAAAATTTGTTTACAGCATCATTTTCGCATCATTTTCATTTGTTTTCTTCATTGAGTCGCGGAACTAGTGGTCGCCATGTCAACAAATAAAGTACAGTTGGAACTGCCATTAATAAAGAAGACGATTCATCAACAGCATTGTTCAATCTGGCGATCGCTTCGCCACCCTCAGAAACTTCTCTCACTATGTCCAGAGCGCATCTGCGCATTGAAAGAATTCATAGGCAATAAAGTAATTCATGCAGAATGTGTCTTTGCAGTAGCATTTCTCGCTGCTCCGGCAACCCCCGCCGAAGAACGTACAAAGTGCACGAAATAAATCAATTGAAGGCTTCTAGGAAACGCGTAGAGCCTCTCCGCGGGCACCGACCGCCGGAGCCCCGGCAGTCTGAGAGGTGCCATTAGTAAGCGCAGCCTTCTCCCCAACGCGCGGGCTGGCCGTCGGCCCGTTCACGCCCCCATCGCCAATACTTGCCAGATGATTACAAACATCTCTGAAACTCCTCCAATTCATTACTAATCATCTTGCCGACAAACACATCTGCCTGCGGACGCGAACGCGCTCCCCCTCCCCGCTTTGTCCAACCGGCGTGCCACGCCGCGGTTTCGTGAAAACCAAATTCAAATACTAAAAATGCCGCGTGGTGCCACTCTCCCCGGGCCTAAAGGCGCCGATAAATAGCGAGCAACTATCGCGGGCATCTGCATACTATACGCTAGCTGCTATTGTCGCGTGACCCTCCCTTCCCTGCACTTGAAAAACTTCGCTACATTAAATACGACAACTTCTCTCCCACGCGACAGAAGTATCAAACCAAGAAGGGTCAATCAACACCGATCAACAAGTGTTAAACAACACCGACACCCAACTGTCAGACATTCAGAACACCAACTGTCAAACTTCTCGGACAAGTACACTACTAGAAGAACTAACAGACGAACAGATGCAAATGCAACTCATTAACAAACTTAGCCATCAATCAACCAGCGCGGCTATCGGGGCGTTAACTCTAAATTCGGGCTACTCTCGGGCATCAGCCGTCATCTGGCCGAATCTACAAGAATGCACAATAGGGGAGCTTCAGTCTCTACAGAGTCCGTGCCCGTTGTAACATCGAGACCGCTAGCTGAATCATCTGAAGCCAAACTCAGCTCTGACGGCGCCCACACACACTCAACCGTCTGATTCGGGATCATGGTGGCAGCACAACAAACTATGATTAGAGTGAATTTGAACCTCAAGAAAGAAGAAAGAACAAACATAAACTGTACAAACTTTCATTGGTCCTTCGACTTACTATTTACTCATTTACTTCTCTTGTATACAATAAAATTAAACTTCAACTAATTTATATCTGTACATTGCCTTTCATTCACCTCAAAAAGGAAACAATCCCCTGAATCGCGCTCTGATATATGTATGTAGACGCACTTGCTACACGGCATCTACTACCATATAGCATCTCCTACAAACATGTGACTTCATGGTAACTAGTATGATTTCATAATATAAAGATGTAGTTCATATATTTCCGGTCAGAAAATTGACAGGTGAGTTGCTAAACCATTATACCAAGACCATAATTGTAGGGCTTGGAAAGATTGGTTTTAATGTCATTGCAGTGATTTCTGACAATCCTGTGAACCGAAAAGCAGTGTCATTGTTTTCCGATCCTCCAAAACAAGAAATAGCTTATGATCGACCATGGGGATTCCACAGAAAATTAATTCTTTCTTTTATAGTATGTGCCTCTTGAAGTACTTAAGAAACAACTGGTTGAATCAAGATAACCAAGAAATTAATTTCCTAACATGCAAAATGGTGGTATGCATGCAGAATCATTTAGTTGTCTTATTTGGTATGACTCTGAGAAGAACAATAATTTTAAACATGGCAAATACTTTAAATTGAAAATGGTTTATCTCTTTTAGATAAAATAACCTGTTAATTGAATGAAATACAATAAAATGTTTCGGAAGTTCCTTTCTGTCAAATATCGTTATTAAGGGGCAAAGACAGTCTCGCTCTAGACGTCGTGGAGTAAGCATCGCATCGCTCCGCTTATCGCTGTGCTTCGGTGTTACGCTCAAACTCGTGTTTAGTGCAAGTACAAACGGGCGCCGCTACCAGCGGCTCCCCATTTTTCTAACAGTGGTGTTTTTTTAAGTGCAATAGAATTGTTTATTGCTCATAACGAAATATTGTGTTACTCAGTGAAAGTTTAGTGGTGCAGCGAATGCTGTATGTTCGCAACAAGTGCCCCCGCTTTTGGGGGTAAATTGGTGTCAGCAGCCCACGTTCTAAATGGTGACACGCCAGATCAGTTCACAGCACTGAATGGAGACGTGCTTCCATTTCCACCACAAATGGAAAATATTCAACCCTTGGAACAATTCAACACATCACAACCGCCCGCTCTGCAGCTGGATGGAGAGGCGGAAGGGACTCTGACCAACCTTCAGTCAGTAAGCACTAAAGATGCTTATTTTAACAGGTATGGTGTTGCCCCGCAGCAATCAGTTAGTCAACAGTCAACCAGTCGTTTTAATGAAAACAGTAAGTCTAAAACGCATGCACGTAGATCTACCAGATGAAAACAATGCTTCTAAAAGAATATTGTTTAACGTGTCCGTCAAAAATAGGTACCAAGGTTTTCAAAATATGACCGAAGAAAATTCGCCAAACGAAAGGGAAGAAAGTGAAGAATCCATCATTAAATACCCCCCTTTTATGTCCATAAAGTACTCGATTATCCCCTATTTATCAGTGAACTAAAAGCTATTGCAAAAGACAATTTTTCTACTAAATTAGAAAAAGACACTATAAAAAATAAATTCAACTCAATAGAGGACTATAGAGAATATCAAAAATTCTGTGAAAAAGAGAAAATCGAGCATCACACATATAGGGATCCTACCCAAAAAACTTTTTCAGTTGTCATAAAAGATCTGCCAATTACCTATTCAGAAGAAATATTTAACGATCTTTCGAAAAACTTTGAAGTTTTAAAAGTTGTTAGACTGTTCGGAAGAGAACGTAAACCGTTAACTACCGTTGCGGTCGATCTAACTGATAATGAAAATAACAAAGCAATTTTAAGAATAAATCAGTTTATATATAGCATTGTCAGAGTTCAAATTCGCATAAGGTCTAAAACTCCAATCATGTGCAAAAATTGTCAGACTTTCGGTCATTCACAGGCAAATTGCGGAAGGCGACCTAGATGTGTGAGATGCTTAGAAAGCCATCATTACTCGCAATGTGATAAACCTAAACATAATAATGTACCAAAGTGTGTTAACTGCAGCGGGGAGCACACGGCTAACTACAAAGGCTGTAAAGCTTACAAAGAAGCAGTTAAAAAATATAATTTGAATCGGGCTAATCATAAATTTTCATCACACAAACTGCCGAATAGCCAGTTCTCCAACCACCAATTGAATCATAACACGCAACCTTATCACTATGCCTCTCAAGAGTTTCCTCCTCTACCGCTTAATTCAACGCCCCTGCATTCTTTTGCTTATCGCACTAGTCAGCCGCCTAGGCCAGATAACAGGAATTCTCCCCCAGTTCTCCAAAATGTAAATATAATAAACGAAAACCTAATCCAAACAATTATAAATAATATTCTTTCTGCAATCATTCCTCAGTTACAACAAATGGTTCAAAGGCTTATTTCTGTACATATCAATGGCACAAAATAAAATAGAAAACTTCAAAATTCTCAACTGGAATGCCAATGGCGTAAAGCGCCAAGAGAATGAACTAAGATACTTTCTACAAGTCCACGACATAGATGTTGCATGTATTTCAGAAACACATTTAAAGCCGGTAGAAAAATTTTCGATCCCAAAATATTTATCATACCGCAATGATCGAATTTCTCAAATAGCATCAGGTGGGGTAGCAATTCCCATTAATAGAAAAATTAAACATACACTGATACAATCCCCATCCTCAAATGAAATAGAAACAATTATTATCAAAATCGAACTGATCTCTTCTAACATAACTTTCATTGCAGCATATAAACCTCCCAACAAAAAGTTTCCGTCAAGTTTCGTGAAAGCATTGTTTGATGGTAGATCACAAATAATATTAGCAGGAGACCTGAATTGTAAAAACCAAATTTGGAACTATAATACTACTTCATATAATGGGAAACTTCTTCATAAATTCGCATTGCAAAGAAATCTTAATATACTAGCTCCTCCAGAGCCCACTTACTACCCTTATAACGCAAATGTAGTTCCTGATATTCTAGATATAGTTAGTACACAAAATTTAAACATTCCGATTTACCAAAATGTAAAACCAGGATTAGACTCAGACCACAATCCAGTAATAATTTCGTTCAAAGCTGAACTTCAGACTCATCAAAACGAAAAAATTATCGAGGGAAAAGTAAATTGGAACATGTAAAGAAACATTCTAATAAACGAATGTCAGTATCCTAAGAATCTTAAAACATCATCTGAAATAGACAGTTGTATCAACTCTCTCGAAAACATTATTAAAAATGCTATCAAAAGGTCATCTACTAAAGTTAGGAATTTCACCAAAAATTATACTCCGCTTCCTAAACCACTACTAAATTTAATTAAAGAAAAACATAACCTTCGTAGAATGTGGCAATATTCACGCAATAAAACAGTGAAACAAAAATTAAACAGCATATCTGTAAAAATTAAACAAGAATTACATAAAGTGAGGTGTACACATTTCCAAAACCTTTTAGGCAGCATCCCTCCAAACTTCAGGACAATGTGTAATACAATTAAAATGATTACAAAGGAAAAATCTTTCATCCCTCAATTATCCTCTAACTCAGGACTAGCAACGACGGATTTCGAAAAAGCTGAAACTTTAGCGGAAAATTTTGAGAAAATATTTACTAACCCGGTAACCGACTTTGATTTCCAATTAGAAGTGGACGCAAACTTGTCAATACCGCGATATTCCGTCCCAACAAAAACTAAATTTATAGCCCCGTCTGAGACATATTAAATAATCAAGGCTTTAAAACTGAGAAAATCAGCAGGCCATGACTTATTAAATAATAAAATGATGAAAGAATTACCTCGCAATGCAATTTCAGCATTAACAGCTCTCTATAACGCTTGTTTAAGATTAGGATATTATCCAAAGACCTGGAAAACTGCTATTATAACACCAGTATGCAAGCCGAACAAAAATCCACAAGATCCTCTTAGCTATAGACCAATTAGTTTGTTACCGACCTTTGCCAAAATGTTTGAAAAACTTATAAAATCCCGACTATTCAAATTTTTCACCGAAACCAATGCACTACCAAATACGCAGTTCGGATTCCGTCCAAACCACTCCACAAGTCATCAACTATTAAGAGTAACAGAGTACATTGCTGAAGCATTTCACAACCGAATGTACACAGCTGCAATTTTTCTCGACATCGCACATGCCTTTGATAAAGTGTGGCATCTTGGGCTACTTTACAAGTTGCAAACCTTAGGAACCCCCGATTATCTTCAAAATATCATTAAAAGCTTTCTGTCAGAGAGGTATTTCAAAGTTGGTATAAACAACAATAAATCAAGAGCACATATCATCAAAGCCGGCGTGCCGCAAGGTTCCCCACTTTCTCCCTTATTGTTCAACATATATATAGCTGACTATCCACAAATGACTTACTCAGAAATAGCACTTTATGCAGATGATACAGTATTATTTAATGCAAATTCAAACATTACCAACGCTTGCAAAGATCTCCAGTCGGACTTAAATGAATTTGTCGAATGGACAATGAAATGGAGAATTGCCATAAACCCTACCAAATCACAGCCTAAAATATTCTCACTAAGAAAAATACATCAACCACGTCAAATTAAAATTAATAATACTGCAATTCCTTGGCTTAATAATGAAACGCCCGTAAAATATCTGGGTGTATTACTGGATCAAAAATTAACATGGAAAAACCACATTCAAGATATAACGAACAAAACATACGCAAAAATGAACAAACTTTACCCCATAATTAATAACAAGTCATCGCTTAGTCTGGACTGCGCATTATCAATCTTTAAAACGATAATACGTCCCTCATTAACATACGCCTGTCAAATTTGGAACAATATAGCAAACACATATCTAAAGAAACTACAAATCATTCAAAACAAGTACCTAAGAAAAGCAGTACAAGCCCCTTGGTTTATTCCAAATATGCAAATTCACAGAGAGCTAAACATCCCTTCCATTAACGAATATATTCAACTGATGAGTAACAGATTTTTCACCCTTCTTCCGTCGTGTACAAGTGCACAAATATTTGATCTAGGCAAAAATGCTTCCATCCCAACCCGCATTATCTCTCGATACCCCAAAGACTCTCTTAAACCACCTTAAATTAGAATAATTTCCATCCCCTCCCATTAATCAATTCCGCTGCTGAAAAAAATTAAATAAATACATTAATTTAAAAAATTAAATAAATTTCTTTTGAATTACTGCTCTGCAGACTTTGTTTACGAGGTAGCCGTGTTGTCCTCCTCAAATACTGTTAGCAGAAAGGCCAAAAATTATGTGTAATAATAAATTGTAAATTAACACCCCTGAAAGGCATATTATGCCGAACAGGCAGAAAAATAAATTTAAAAAAAAGGGGCAAAGAAGATATGTCAATGTTAGCTGACAGTGGGCAGCCGGCGAAAGATTTGTTTGCCGCGATGACTAGCCACGTGACGTTGCAGCGTCAGTCGACATGCCTTAATAATAATAATAATAATAATAATAATAATAATAATAATAATAATAATAATAATAATAATAATAATGTCTTTATTAATGGCGAGGCTCAGGCCATAGGACCTGCTCTTCCGCCTAACCACTGAATTTACCTACATTTAGAGTAGTAACATTTTAAGAGGGGAGGACAAGCTGTACATTTACGTCTGGGAGAACAAATCTAGGGACCATCCCGGCATACGCCTTAAGCGATTGAGTAAACCCAGAAAAACCTCAATCAGGATGGCGGCTTAGGGCCGAACATCAATAGTACCGAGTAAGTTGTACATAGTAGTGAAAGGGAAGATTCGTGAAAGAGAAAAGAAAAGACGTCATTTGCCTTATACTAGTGCCTAAGTGGCAGTGCGCCAAACGTAATGCACAGTTAGGTATACTAAACTCTGCGTAATGTTAGAATACTTTGTTTCCCAGAGTTGGTTTGCGAAAAAAAGGCTTCAATTGGCTTCAATGATGGAGGCGCTTCAACCGCTCTATGTAGCTCGTTGGTTTTATTTGCTACCAACATGTTCGAAACTATACTCTTGAACGTGTGGAAGCATATTGACAATTTTTTATTGAATTTGGCATTTTAGTGTGATATCTCATCGCATTATCTGTTTTTGAATATTTAAACCAGACATTTGAAACAATGCCAGGAAAGCGTGTTAAGATTACACATAAAATTCCGAACGTACATGTGAAGTAGCATATTTATTCGAGGTAAGATGTTTATAAAATGTAACAAAATCTTAAATTTTCGCACTTAGAACGAGATTATTTGCATTGCCATATAGCATTTTGTATATTTTTATTAATATCAGTAAATTTTGAATTTAAGTATGTACGGTAATTGAACATATTTTAATTTGGCTGATCCCGGATTCACGGTGCACCTGACCCTAGGTTTTCTCGATTACTGTCCCTTTTACTTGATTACGATTCTCTTTCAATCGGTGCGCAGGAATGTTATCGATCACCAGATAGGAATTGTTTATATTATTTTGAGTAACATAGAGCTCTTCCTAATTACTTATCAGTCGACAGTATAATACTGATTTTATGACGCTTTTATTGCTAATCACAATCTCACCGCCGATAAGGATGTTTCACTGATTTTAGATTTACAAAATTGAAGACGATTTTAAAGCTGAGAATAAGGTCTCCTACCACTAGGAGTAGATATAAAACAATAAATTAATAAAATATCTGTGACTACTATGATTTTACATTTCTTTAAACTGCTTCTTGCATGGTGTCTGGTGAAGTGTTAGTTATATTGCACTTCTCGGATTGTTTACTGAAGTTGGTGTAATTTTGCGATGAATCGTTTCTGCGGGGCTGATCGGAAGAATAGCTACCCCCTACATCAAGCACGTTGCTCCCCACCGACAGGCAAGGACCAAATGCGGAACTACCTCTTTGAATACACGTGGCGCCGAAAGAATGTAGAAAGGCCGAAGCAAGAATTGCTGCACTTTTTTTTAAATTGTGTCCAGAAGTGTACCATCCTGATAAGTTGGGTGAGGGGAGTTAATAGGTGAGTTACTTTTTTCAATATCTATTTATTTACTTGGCAAAATGCATTGGTTGTAAAATTGCGTTGGTTATAAAATTACATTTCTAGCGTAAAAAATACGAATAGTTCACTAAATCAAACGATTTTCTAAAAGTAGTGTTTAAATGTACTGTGTATCTATTATACGCGCACGTTCTGTTGAGCCCCGAAATAGCTACGCCCACTCCATTGCCAACATTAGTTGAATTAAAAATAAATGATAGCAAAGAACGTTTTAGACAAAATCTGATAACCAGAATGTTCGCTCCCGCGTAACAGAAACTATTTGGCATTGAAAAAGGAAAAACAAATTTGATGCAAAATCCCTTTCGTCAAAATAACCCGACTCCACACTCCTCTCGCAACTAGCGAAGCGAGGGCTCAAGAAAACTTAAGCGGATAATATCATTCACGACACAGAAATCAGAAGTGAACGATATATACAATACTATTAAGGAGGCCGTGGCAGCGAAGGCCGTCAAGACTAAGGTACCCAATAAACGAGAACTCTCGCATGCTAATCCCCACCCTTTCCCTATCCATTTCCCCATTCTTTCCATTAAGAAGCAAAGTTGTTAACAAAACGTGTTTATTTGTTTAAAATAATATAAATGTACCTTCGTACTTACAGAATAGCAAACAAAAAAAATAATGCAATTGATGTTGGAAATAAATTTTCAATAAAGTGTTCAATTCAGGGTTTCAATTCAGTGTTTCAATAAAGTGTTCAATAAAGTTTCAATTCAGTGTTATAGAGATATGATCTCCGAACAATTCACACTTCCTTAAAAACAACATTTGAAATATTAACTATTCAATCTTCCTTGACAGCTTTTCGCTTTCCGTGATAGTCACAAAATTGTTAGAAAAGGTTTTTACTCTTAAGCAAGCCAAGTAAAGTTTCCCGTGCGAAAAATCTGGATCGGGCAAGTACAAACCTATTCTTAGCAATATTACTTAACTTTCCTGGATTTGTTATGAGGAACAAAGAGGGTTTTGATGGGGCAAGTCAACAGTGTGCTGGGGTGCGAAAATTGAAAAATTATTTGTATTGTAACGAACCATATTAAAAAATTAAAGAAAAAATATTTATATTTAAATTTATAAAAAAATTTAAAAGTATAAATTTTCACTACATGGCTCGAGCCCAAGCAACCGAGCGGGAAAACTCGCCGCATTGGGAAAGACAGCTCTTCGGAAAACATGTTGACATTGCAGGACAGGACCTTGAGTACTTCCAAAAACACCAGAAGCATATGTATAGGAGACGCGCGAAGTGCCACGGGGAGTTCTGACCCGACATCGCCAATGGTCACCGCAAGCCTTCATGCAGCCGACCATCGAGTGAGACCAAGAACCAAGGAGGCGCAACGCCACCAAAGCGCCTTTCGACTTCCCTTCTTCCTCTCTCTACCCTCTCTCTCTCCCCTTTCACTTACTCTTTCAATTATGCAAAATGGTGAAGGTTAGGGCATAAGCATTAAATCTATATTGCAACGAACTTACTTGTAATCATTTCCCCCTCACACTTCCTCCCGACCACTCAGTACTCTCAACGTTAAAAATCTCCTGTGTGAATTACGCTTGAAACTAGCATTCACACATGAGGGACGTCACAGTATACTAATAAGTATTAGATTATTTTCTGTTCTTATGTATCTCAAGAAAAGCAATTTCGAGTCAAAAAATAATAAAACTAACATTTTTCACCTTTCAGTAATAAATACCATTTGTTACCATTAAAAACAATTCAGTAGGTTTAGTCTTCCCTTCAGTACACGGGAATGTTGTTCAAACAATGTTTACGTATTGAATATCTTAATGAATCGACACCCTAAGTTTCATATCGAACGTTGGATTATTTACAATAAGCTGGGCATTGATGTACAGTGGATATTTGACTCGTCTCTTATGTCGTTAATATTTACATTAGCGGCAATTTGTTCACAAAATTGTATTAAAAAGTTCCAGATACCACCAACAATTAAATCGTGCGTCTCTGAATCAGATCAGAATAGATTATTTTGGGAAGGAAGCAATTGCAAGATTCTTCTTTCAAAAACCTCATGATGTAACATACAACATATGAGTGTATAGTTAGCAAAGAAGATTTTATAATTTGAAACTTTCTTTACAGGAAAATTTCTTCCAGGAAAGTAAATTTGGGAGAATGACTGAAGCAATAATAATACATACTTTTTTCATGTTTCTTAACCTTTGTACAGAATTCTGAAAGAAATTAATTTTGTTTGGAAAATCGGAGGTAATTATATTGTTTGCGGTGGAAAAAAATAATGTAAATTATTAAGAGGTATGATTTTTTGTCAGCCTGATTACTAGTAATAATATCAATAGTTAAAAATAATACTAATAATATTTTTTGTCAACGAGAATTGTTTTAAACAATGTATGACAAGACACTTTGTTCTAGCAATTCATTTTCAATAAATCTTATGTAGATTTACATTGCTCTGAAAATACAGTTACTGATTGCATTCATTAATACTTTCACACTCTAATGAAAATATATTTGGTATTTTAAATGTGGCACAGTTATTAGGTACTACATAAACATATATTATACATTGCATTATGCAATACTATTGCATAGTAATAATGTTGCATGTATAATTAAGTATAATATAATGTTATTACTATTATTAATGTTATTACAAAATGCATTATTATGCATGTAACATTAATACGATAATGTTTGTTTGTCAAAAAGTATAACAAGTCTCTGCTTTGGCATAACATTGTATTACTGTAGACACAGACCTAACTGTAACAACATGTCTTATCTCAGTCAAAAGACACAATTTTGTCTCAGGTAAGACATGTTTTTCGTAATTATATATTTAAACTTTTATACCAATAGATATTTTGTTAAACCATAGTTCTTGCTTTTTTCTTTGATAAAGTATTGAAGTATTTATCTTTATAAAATATTTTTCTTATTATACCTGCCTTTTACAAAATAAGACGTAAATCTTCTCATATTTCAGCATGTTTTAAGGTAAAGTTATCCAAATAATTGGTCCAAATGATAATTATTTCAATGTTCAAAACATTCAGTGGATTAAAATCAAGGTTATGAAAAAGAAGTTCTTGATGAAAGATTTCGCGAATTGCGTATATTAGAATGTAACGCCAAAGCCTAGCTTCATGTACATTTTCGAAGTTGGCATGACCGAATGGTAGTCATATTGAAAATTCTAGGTACCAAAGCAAGCCGAAAATACTTCAGACTAAGCCATTGGAAGATTAAACACCCAAATTGCAACAAATAAGACTACGCCTTATGCAATTTAATTATACTGTCAACTACGTACCGGGAAAATAATTATGGTGATGGCAGATGCTTTATTGTAAAACACAATTCCTAATTTTGAAGTGAATAACGAGTTTGATCTAGAAGCGACTAAATATATACACTTTATCGTCGATAATATCTCTGCAACTAATTGTACGTTACAAAAGATTAGAATAGAACAAGGGATAGATGACATTTGTTAAAAATTAAAGGAGTTATGGTGGTGTGAATGACCAAATGTAAACAAACTACCGAATAAGTTAGTCCGTACTTCCCATTTAAGGATAATATTAATTTAGCTGAATACTCATTGTACAATATCCGTATTGTAACTTATTCATGGTGAATTAAAACTCACTGGTATTATTTAAACAGCAGACCACAATTCCCTGCGCAGACCACACTTCACTGCGCACACCAGGGTTCACTGCACTGCTGTTTACCGCGATGCACACTTCACAGCTCAGCTTCCACTGCAGACTTCAAACCGCTGACTGCTGTTTCCCCACTGCACCACTGTTTACCGCGATGCACACTTCACAGCTCAGCTTCCACTGTAGACTTCAGACTGCTGACTGCTGTTCACCCACTGCACCACTGTTCACCGCAATGCACACTTTACAGCACAGCTTCCACTTCGGACACACTGACTGCTTATTCACTGATTACATACACTGACTTACTCTGACACACTAACTTACACTAACTTTGACTGTCTTCTTACTGACTGGCTGCTACTGACTGACTTCTTACTGACTGACTGCTACTGACTGACTTCTTACTGACTAACTGCTACTGACTGACTCGCGGCCGCCGGCAGCGGCGCATTTATACCTGCCCGGCGCTCGTCTCCATACACCCGGCACATTCTCGGCGTCTCCCCGCAACTCGCGAATAGTCCGGAACCGTCCAGTTCGGGAGGAAGGGAAGGGGCGCCGGCAGATGAGGCAATCCACGCGCAGCGAATCCGGCAGGTGATGCAATATTCGTTACAGTATAATTATACCTAATTCTTTGTAAGAAATTGTTTTAAAGAAATTACACGATGGTCACTTAGCAGTGAATAAATATCGCTTGAGAGTTAAACAATCTGTTTGGTGGATTGAATTAGTGTGAAAATAAATCTCGTATTAATTACAAAGAAAAATATATCTCGGATGAATTCCCAAAGAGACTTGGCAAAAAATTGCTTCAGATCTGTTCAAAAAAGACTCATAGTTTTTTATTATTACCGATTATTATTCCAAATTTTTGCAAATTTTTCCCTTGAAAAAGATGACCAAGAGAGAAATAATATGCATATGTAAAGAAAGTTTTGCTAGATTTGGGATCCCTGAAACAGTGAGAAGCTATAATGGGCACCAGAAAATGACAAATTTGCAAAAGAGTATAGATTTCGTGTTGTGACGAGCTCGCCATATTTACGCTCAAGTAATGGCCAAGTCGAAATTGCGGTTAAAATTTTGAAAGGTAGTCTCAAGAAATGTGACGATATTAATCGAAGATTACTCGCAGTGACACTCGAAAATGGTTTTTAGTCCTGTAGAATTGATGTTCTCTCGAAAAATTCTATCTACAGTACCTATGATTTCTAGTAAGTTGGATTATTTTGTCAAAAATGAGAAATTACAATTAAAAGTAAACATTACAAGAAAAACAAGCAGATTAGAAATTATGAAACAAGGCAAGTTCAACAGTATTACCAGCTTTGTTTATAAAAGATCGGGTATGGATTGTTGACCTGAGTAAATATGGTGAAATTGCATGTTTTAGCGATCATCCGAATTCAAAGTAGGAGACAAAACCTTTCGAAGAAATCGTTGGCATCTTATACATGCCCCATACAAAGTTAGTGAGTCAGAATCTCCGATCCATCATCCTGTGTTGTGTTCCATTTGGCCGGAGGAAGTAAATGATGATGGACTGGTAACACCTGTTAACCACAATATCAGATATGGGATAGTTGAGGGAGAACAAAATGTGAATGTTAGGACGAGGCCGATTAGAGAAAGACAACCTCCGAAAGGATGCAAAGACTATTCTTAATATGTTTTCTAATGTAAGACTATGTTGAAGTGTTTATATATGGTTTTTCTTTCTCTGTGAATTTTTCTATTGTATATGTTCATTTCTTGTTCTTTATGGACAAAAGAGACAGGTGTAACAAGTGCGGCAGTCTGTTGCCCTGAGTAACCATTCTGATAGGATGAGAAAAAGACAACGATAGCCCAAGAGAGTCTCGGAAGGAAGGCGGTAGGCGAGGCGGAAGGAAGGAAGGCGGTAGAAGAGTCAGTCTCGTTAGGATCTGGTTAGCTTCAAGTCTCTGGGTTATTTGCCGGATGTTCCCAATACAAGGGGAAAATCGTGAAAAAATCACACCACAGGTTTTTCACTTTCCGTATACGTACGTATATACGTAGTGTAGAAAATAGATAGAGATTTTCCTGTGTAAAATCAATATCGAGATTTCAATGGAAATACACTATAGGGGTCCCCTGATACCAAAAAACTGTTTTTTTTTCAAAACGTTTGTCTGTCCGTCTGTGAAGGGCAAGGCTAGGGCCTAAATCATATGTAGAATTTTTTTCCAAATTGAAGAAACTCCTGTCCAAGTGGCTCGAGTCGAAACAATGAGATTTTGAAAACATTCTTCAAAATTTGGAGGTTGTTTACATGAAGCCCCCCGAAGATTTTCAAAATTCTCTCAATATTGGCTCCAATATTTTCTTTAATTTCTTGTAAGAATAGAGTAACATACACTTATAAATGTGGCATATGTCCGATTTTCAGGTTTAACGCTAAATCCTCTAAAGTTCGATATTTCAAAAGTATGATTTTTTCACGGTATTTTCCTACAACTCCAAAATTAAAGATTAAGATCTTCAAATAAAATTTGTTTTCCATAGTGAGTTCTTTCATGAAGAACACACATTTTTTTTGGAAATTTTGATAAGTTTTCGCGCAATATTGCTTGCAATATTTGCAATTTAAAAAAATTACAAAACAAGATTTTTTTCAAAAATGGCTCCACTTTCTTTTTTTGTCAGACAACTGCTAAATATATATGATGACATGAATGCTATTTTGCTCTATTCTTTGTTGTTGTTTTTTCAAAAAATACAAAATTGTCATATTTTGATTCATTTCTTTTGTCGTTAACATTTACATTAGCGGCAATTTGTTCACAAAATTGTATTACTAAGTACATGTGCTTTATATAATGTAATAATTTTGTAATAAACTAATAAAGTTTATCGAAAACTCAACCGTTTTCTGTGAAAACTAGCTCAAAATTCTGCATTTACAGAAACGCTCAAACGTCATTTTCCCCAAAATGGCTCAATCTTTTTTCTTCAAACATTTTGAACGGATAGGGCTAATTTCACTCTTTAATATGACATAAAGTTCATTTAGGTGTTTTTTCTTAAAAAATGACACAAATGTAAATTTTTTGAAAGATTTCTCATACCTTTGATATTTACATTTCCAGCAATTTGTAAACACTA
Source organism: Gryllus longicercus (assembly GCA_038098605.1). Taxonomy (NCBI): domain Eukaryota; kingdom Metazoa; phylum Arthropoda; class Insecta; order Orthoptera; family Gryllidae; genus Gryllus; species Gryllus longicercus. The sequence goes on along the minus strand of JAZDUA010000391.1, from coordinate 408,435 downwards.
CTCTATTTGTGAGTTAAAGTGCTTTAAATGACTTCAAATGAAGTTTTTCGAAAATACAGAAATGTTCTGTGAAAAAATTCTTCAAATTTTGAATTTACAGTAGCGCTTAAACACCAGTTTTTTAAACACGGCTCCATATTTGTCAAAGAAAATTTTTCAAAGACAGACTTTTCAAAGACAGACTTTTCAAAGACAGAATTTTCAAAGACAGAATTTTCAAAGACAGAATTTTCAAAGACAGAATTTTCAAAAAAATATGAAAGAAAATTTGAAAGAAAATTTGAAAGAAAATTTTTCAAAGAAAATTTGAAAGAAAATGTTTCAAAGAAAATTTGAAAGAAAATGTTTCAAAGAAAATTTGAAAGAAAATTTTTCAAAGAAAATTGGAAAGAAAATTTTTCAAAGAAAATTATGGATGAGGTTTTACTGTTCTTAAGTAATCTTAAAATAATGTGTCCGCTCTGCAATGAGGAAACCGAAAAATTAAGTAATGTCAAACAATGTACTTTGTGCGGCGATAGATGGCAGCTGGCAAGAGTAAGGGGCAAGTCCGAGTAGCTAGACGAGACCAAAGGAAATAAAAAGTAATGCGGGAAACTCTGTGCCATTCTGTAGCACCAGTAGTTAATATAGTGCGAAGTATAAAGAATATGTCGACAACAATGGAGTTGTACTATATTTACGATTACTAGCACACAACATAGTCTATAGAAAAGTTGTATCTATTTTGAATTTATTTTCGGAATTATCCTTTTTTTAAATACATGTGCTTCGAACTTTTATATTAGAAGTTTTATATTGTAACTATTGTAGCCAAAATCACGTTTGGTGAGATATTCATATCGAAAAATCGATTGAGAACAAAAAGACTAGTAGTGTCTTCTGATGCAGCATTCTTCATTATTTCGTCCAGGCATTGCACTAGCCCAAAGGGAACGCGTTGGAATACATAGTACGTCCTTAATAGACAAAGCGGGTGTATTTCTGATCCCGTGGGTCCAATTGGTAGAAACAGTCAATGCGATCAGTTTTCATGCATTTAAACGTAGACGTAACGCCATTTAGCTTCTTCACTACAACAATGAAATTAACATAAGCCTTTCTTACCTTTTTTATAATTTCATCTTCAATCATTTCAAGCCTTGGACGCTGTGGAATCCAGCTTTTTTTTTTTTCTACGCAATCCACGCCAGACCACAACCGGAGGCTCAGGGGAAAGTACGGACGCCGCCCCTTCCAAGCGACGCACCGCTGCCGAACCCTTTTCTCGGAACTGACGACCTTCGGGATTTGCAGAATTTGGTAAGACGCGGGCGTCCGCCAACGATGCCGCGATAGGGCGGACGAAACCGCATTTCGCGCGCCCGCCAATCGCGGGAAATGAAGCGGGGGAGGGCCAGGTGACCCGCGAAGCCTACGAGGCGAACTAAATACGCTAGCTCGTTCATTCTCAATTCTAACACTACACATTCAATATTCTCTATTTTGATGCTGCACATTCAACATTCTGTTTTCTGCATTTTGATCCTGCACTTTCGGATGCACTGCCGCCGCCCGAATGCCTTGCCTCATTGCCACATCTCACGCTGACTCGGGGGCGCTGACTTTGAATAATCGCAGTGAGCCATGCCTGTAAGTGCCCTACCCGGAGCCCAGAGTAATGACGGGTCGGGGCGCGATAAACGCGACCGCGAATCGTGCCGCCAAAGCCCGGACCAGGCGCCAGCCAACGCTGCCGCACCGCATAGACGCAAGTCGGCCGACGACCGCCGCTCACGTAGCCGGGGCCCCTGACCCCCGGGCAGACGCCCCCAGCCGCATGTTCGCCGCGCCGACGGACATGGGGCGCCACTGCCGCTGACTGACCAGGCGCTGGGACACAGGGCTGCCGCTCCCGCGAGCCGGGTCATGACCGCCCGAAAAGACACTGCCCGGCGGCGAAAGATGAACTCTGACCAGTACGGCCGTTTAAGATAAGATTAGTTTTAAGGTACTTCGTAAGATCAATTAAAGCATGAGGCTTTACCTCGATCACAAAAAAAGGATCATTAAAATCATTCCAAGAAAAATGAAACAATGCGTTTGAATGTGATAGCATTAGAGCCTATCTCGCATGCCTCCCTCTAGGGAGTCGAGGGAGCAGCCTGGGCAACGCTGAAGTGGAGGAAATTGAGGTAATCAGGTGAGTTGATGTAACCACGCGGAATAGTTACACTACTATTACAGACCATAAGAGACCGTTTGCCTCTGTTACAGAATCACTAGTTTGATATGTAGGGGAAAATATACTGAGATGCAAAGTGGCGAAAGCATAATTAATTATTAATAAATTATTATTTTTATATTTATTTATATTTAATTATATTTTTTCTCCAACTGTATAAAAATGGTGGATTCTGCGCATGCTATCTGCATGTGCAGTAGGTCATTTTTTCATATCCACTTTAAAAAACGGCTGGTTTATGCTGCCTAGCTTGTCTGCCTGAAACGTCGGCCTCCTTCCGCGCCGGCGGCCGCCCTCCGCGTCGAGCAATCAAACGAGCAGGTGACGCACCGGTGCGGAAGGCGGAGTGGGGTGAAGTGTTTTTCCAAATTTCATTTTACTACGCTCCTATTCTCATTCGATTTGCATGATTGGCACGGCGTTGGATTCAGGGAGCCCGTCGTCCTCGCGCTATTAGCGCACATTTTTTAAAAATTTTATTCCGGAACTATGAGAGCAATTTGAAAACCTCTTTTGTAAAAAGGCTCCATAGCGGAAATTCTACTTAAAAAGGGCTTTGAAGCGTAAATTCTATTATAAGAAGGCGTCAAATACTGTTACAGATCAAACATTGGACAATTGGTTTGGACGTTATCGGTAAAGTAAATTCCCTGTGATAGTGCGACGATCTATTGAATTTTCCGGTAAGTACTTTTCGGTATATTTACCCTTAACAATATCATCCAGAGAATTTCACCCTCGATAAGGGCTTCCATCCAACATTCGGAAGAAGCGCCACGCGTGAGTTTCATGGACACGCTGATTCCCAATTATATTAAATATTATATATTAAACATTGTCGAAAAAGCATGGTTTTTAACCAACATGAGACCTGCACCATTTTCTTAATTTATTTTAGACTATCCACCAACAAATTTCATCAAAAACGATGGAGCCGTTTTTGAGAAAAAATGTTTAAACAATAATTATAAATTGCCTACATTTCGCGCAACATTACGTGAAAATGTTCACATTTTCGAAAAAAATGTCCAGGACCTTATTTCCAAATCTATCTTTAAGGAAAAGGTTTCATTAAGGGAAAATATCTTTATCTTTAATAATTTAGTTTAGTTTTAGTTTAGCCGGAAAATATTTTGATTTTTTTCAATTTTCGTAAAATTATTTTTTAATCCACGACACATTAGAGCTATTCTCATAACCATTCTTCACACTCTTCAACAACAAAATTTCATCACAATGGATGAAGCCATTTTTTTGAAAATTTTCAAAACGTCCAATGGGCTTCATAAAAGTTCCCGCCAAAATTAATATATCGATTTACACTTCAAGAAGCCGGGACATCAGCCAGATCGATTAAGTAGCATAAATATTGGAGAAAATCTGCTGAACGGTTTAGCTGCTTGCGTTGATTACAGACAGCCGGCAGACGTTTTGCAGTCAATCGATTTTTCGGTATCAAGGACCAACAATACATGGAGTCTGGTTACACCACGTGTTAGAGGATTTTTTTGTAAATTTAGAAAATGGATTTATCCACTTTTCGTTACCAGAGACCTGTAATAAGAGTTGGTTGTTTTTTTTCGAAAATCCGCCATGTTTTTGGGCTGCATTGCAATATTTTTTCTTCTAAAGAAATTCCTTCTTTCTATTAGTAAGCCAAAAATTAAAACATTATTTTTAAATGTGTCTTGGGTGGTGATACAAGGCAATGTGGCAAGTTTGAATAGCTATCGACCAATAGCTAGAGACCAAAGAAAATAAAAAGCTTTTACGGGCAAGTCTGTGCCATTCTGTAACACAAGTAGTTTTTTTACTTTCTTTATTTTGTTTTAGACCCTCTATCATATTAAAAAAATTCACCTTTTTATATAAATCAACTTGTATTTTTCCATTTTGGTATATTATGGGCTTAAAATGAATGTGCAATTTCAAATAATAGTAAATGTTTATATTATACAGTAATATTGTTGACCAAATTAAGAGGGTCTTGGGGTTTTAAATAGTTTTTTAGCTTTTTATTTTATCATTAGAGCCTTTTTTCTTTTAGAGGGCGCGACTGGATTTTTTCAAATCCCCCTTTGGATTTACGTTCTTTATGAAAGTCCCAGCATTCAATTCAAATGACGCTTTTCCTTTTCCCACCCTACCCCGTTGGCTACCCCGGTGGTTACACAAAATCCGTTGCGACGGTCGACGTTTTCCGGACAGAAGTAGAAAAATCAATTCATTTTAGTGATTAGTGAATTAATTCCGGACCCCGCCGGGTGCTCCCCATCCCCGGCGACCGACGAGGCAGACACACGCCGCACTGTGGTCCCAAACGCCACGCAACGCCTCCTAACAAATATTTTATCACGTTCAAGGGGGTATTTTGATTGATTGATTACACAGGCACACACAAACAAAAGTTTGTGGGCACAAACACCCAAAGATTTGACACATGTTTCTCTATGTATTTCGAAGTTATCTGAATCTGAAGTTAAGCCAGAATTCCGCCATCACTCTCCAGTTTTTATCGCGAAAAAACACCGTGAAATTGTAGATTGTAAATTTCACTGTAGTTTTGCTATTTAAAGAAACACTGTAGTGTGGTGGCGCAATTGTGGCGTCAGTTTCGGAATCAGCGCGTCGAAATACATAGAGAAACACGTGACAAGTTTCTGGATTTGACAACTGTTTTTTGTAAGTGACCGAGACCAACAACTGCTAATATAATTAGTCCCGTAAGTGTGGAGTACGTTATCGTCGTGCGAAGGGTGGTCGCCCGCTAGATGGCGAGATCTTGCGTCGGCCTACACCTATCCTAGTGAGGTTTCCCTCCACAAAATATGTTCCACTAACGGGGCACTGCCCCAGCGGGGACAAGCTCTAAACTCCGGATTGGTCTCCCGACAAAGGGGGTAGTGTAGTAGATGAGAGTGTGTGTGTGAGTAAGGGTTGAGGATTGGACAAGGAAGAGGAAGAAAAGACCGTGCTCATCCCATGGGCGGAAGGGTTTGTGAGGGCACTGCTCCGACATTCGTCTAGTGTTAATCATAGAAGCCATGAAAAACCACCAACTAGAGCACACGGCCGTTAGAATTCCCCTCCAGACAGCAGCCGAATTCGACCTATGTAGCTAATGTGGAAAATCCTGCCACCGTCGGGATTCGAACCCTAGGACCTTCTGGTCAGAGGTACTATAGTGGTTTCAGTGAATAACCTGAGCCATCTTTGCCGGTTCGGGCCACGAACCGCGCGCGACCTTTTCTTCCTCGTCACTGTTCTCTCTCCCGCTCTTACCCTCACATTTACGCTTAAATACACTATAATACCATGCATTTCGTTATCATAGAGCTACATTCCTCGATCTACCGCTTTGGAAAATATCCCACAAACCGACGTGTAGAGACGGAGTTGGGATGTCACGTTTGGGGAAAATTTCTCCACTAAAGCATGCACTTCTCTCATTGGGTTTTCATGGTGTCTTTCGACACCAGGTTCAGGTGCATGATCCGGAGCAACACCATAATGTGTTACTTAACGTCTGCAATCCCTGTTTCGCTTTCCTGTTCCCACTTCCACCAACAGAGACGTGCGTTGGACTCCGTCGGCCGTTGGATCGTTCTTCTCCACATAGTGTATTCCCAACGATCTAAAAGTGCTCCAATAAAAAAGTGGGAGAGTTTCATTGGAGCATTGTCGGAGATATTCTAGATCAATGGGAGAAGAGACACAAGAGGATAAGGAATCTACCCACCACTCGTTCCCAGGGAAATAAAATATAACGTAGTGGAGTAGGAAAGAGCCATGTCTTGATTTGCATGATATTGCTCTGGCATGTACCAGTAATTAATTGGAGGAAATGATTTAAACTATTGGTTGGGCCGAACTCTAGTATTCCCATGTTAGCTTCAATGTCGGTCGGACTCGTCAACTGCTATAGAGATTACTTGGGTTACTATACTGAATGTGTTCCCGAGGAACATGTAAGTGTTCCTCCTCCACTGTATAGTAAGATCCTGAGCCGGTATTCACGACGGCTTGCGGTATATTTTCCCCTCCAGGTATCTCCCTTCAGCAGTGCAACGCACCAGCCGTGACACGTTCTTAGCTTCCGACTGATCTCTTGTCGTATATGGTTGAGTAGTAAATGTAAGTGTGTGTGTAAGGGAAGAGGATAAAACTATAGGACAGGAGAGGGAAGGAAAGATCGCGCGCTGGGTATGCTGGGTATTGATTCGCCATTCATCTAAAATTGAATGGAGAAACTACGAAAAATTACCAGTGCGGGCCACCGAAACTAGAATCATTCTCATGGCAGCAGCTGAATTCTTGCTATGTAGGTAGGGTCTAAAATCCATCAACGTTGGGATTCAAACCCTGGGACCTCCCGGTGTGAGTGGCTGCAGAGACAGCGGCAAAGCAGGCACTGAGCTGCACTCAGCTAATGTCCATTTCCCTCCCGCTCGGTCTACTGTACGCCACTGCACCGCAACCCCCTGCGCCCGCTCGCTTCAGCCACTGGAGAAGGGGCGAGGGCGAATGAGACGGTGAAGGGGCGAAAGGGGTGGAGCAAACGGCGCGCGCTTGAGCTCATCAAGCGACCTATATTTTCACCGATCCGAGGTTCTTTTTAAAGAATTATTTATATCGTTCACTTATTTTTCACCGGGAGAAGAGATAAGCTTCTTTCTGTTTGCGTGTTGCCATATGTTGACACATTGCCGGCCAAATTACTTCCAATTTGGTGCCTTGTCTTCTTTAACAGGGCGTTTGATGTTCTTTGAAGGCGTTTCGGAGGAAAGGATCATACATTTTAAACATGGCGCCTCCTTAATTTTCCCCAAAAAGCCACGCGAATTTCTTCTCTCTTGATCAAATATTCATTTCTTCGTGCAAAGTTCCTTGAAGTCAATTGTCAACGTCTTTCTATTAGTTCGGAGCGTCACCGAAAGATCGCACCAGCTCCTGGGACGAATCCCGCGTAAACTTGACATTGTCGAAATGCTGAGAATTTTCTATCGCTGACGCCTGCTCGCATTGTCACCACAAGCTAATGCGGAAAGCTGAGTAAAAGCGTTTTGAACGTCTTCAAGGTTCGATCCAGAGTGTGCCAGGCACTGGATGTAGTAGAAACACGAAGCAAAAGACCACGGAATTCGTAAGGAAAGGTTTAATTTCTTTTGGACAGAGGTAACTGTGACATCTTCTTCAATACTCGTTAATTCGTTTTCCAAGTAACAATCCTTGTCAATTGTGTGTCATCTCTTATCCAGAACACTCTTGTATGACAAAAAACTACTGAGATAGAAGAAGCGATGTTCCGTTGCCATTTCCATCATTATGCTCTTCCAACTTTTCTTCGACTATTTCACCGCCTGAACACCATATGTCATCGCAGATATGCCGCATGAAGGCTCGAGCGCTCACTCACTCTTGTGAACACAAGGGTCACAAATACTTCTAATATAAACCTGTTCTACATAAAAAGATAAAATATAATCATTATTATCATCTGTTTTTTAAATAAATGAGTCAGTATGATAATATTTTATTTAGAAATATGGCAGAAATCACCATAGATGCCATTAAACCGCCACCATGGTTGTAATTACGTCTAACTAAAGTATGATTGAATATACTGTCAGGAGTTATGATAATGTAGCTAGAATAATATTTTATACACTGTGTTTATTTGACGAAAGAAGTCATTCTTTGAAATGGAATAACTAACAAAGATTTCTCATTCTCTAATGTTCATTACGGTCCACACATTTAACTTCAACGGTAATGAAGAGCAACTGTTTCCTCACTTTAATACAATCTTTTGTTTCTCTAAGCAGGGCACGACTCTTCTTCATTACTTTACACGTTTTGCTCGAATACGTTTATAGTCGAACACGTCATTTGAATGAACTACAACACTGATCACGTCCACTGCATCAGTCTTTCCGCTGCAATTTCATTGCGGGGCCACGGTTGGCCGCGCTCTATGAAAGCCTATCGGACACGTCTCTATAAATACAATCCTCTGGGGAACACAGACGCCATAATTGCACCGGTATTGGACATCGAGGGCAGTGGCGGCGACCCTGGAACAAACTTGCTTCATTTAAAAACTCCGCATCTCGAGACCAGCAATACTCCGCTTAATGCTGGCATCTCTGCCCGCCCCTGCCCTTGGCGTGGCCGGCTGCGAAGAAGAATCCTCCGTGCAAACATCCTCTGCAAACCTTCCTTTCCACTCCGCTACGCGCGTTTATAGCACATGTCGCAATGATCCCCTGCGAGGACTCCGCGCTGATCGCCATCGAAATTAAAATGACGTTTAATCAATAGAAGGAAGCCTCCGAGCCCGCAAAAAGGATAAAAAAAGCAATGTGCACATCCCGCGTCCGATACACACTTTAATATGCCTTTGTATCAATGGCCCGTTTCTATGGCAACAGAAAATCCAAATAGTCGCAGGGAAGTCGAAAATTCTAATCTCCTTACCCATTGAGGCTTGTGCAATGTAGGAAGGAAGAGTTGTGTACGAACAAGGGTGGTTAAAGACGTTTCTTCTCATTTCGCATTATTATAACGAGAAATGAGGGTATCGCAATTTCTTTCAAAAATCTGTTTTCATTGGCATAGTGTTTGTGAAAGCGGTTGAAAGAATGTTAAAATTGCTGGAATAAACATGATTGAAAATCACTGTTTTCCTCGTTTCCTTTTTTATTGTTATTTTTATAAATTCTGAAGACAGATAGTGAAAACATTCGTCAATTTCGCAATTCAAAAGATCTAATTTCCCTTTTCTACATTCTTCATTTACGTATCCAATGCAAGTTTAACAGTAATTGGATGTACTCTGAACGACACCAATGAAAAATAAATTGGCTTGTTATTCCAGAAATCGTATCAGTAAAGCTATACAACTTAACATTTAATATTTTTAGAAGGTCATATACCTAACATAAAAATAAATCGTGTCAATAGAGAATGGAACTTCAGTGTGCTAGTAACTTTACGGTGAAGAGAAGTATGGAAGCTTTATCATTTGTAGATTCACTTAATTTGTTCATTTTTGTGTAATCGAAAGTATTGAGAGAACTCCTTCGTTTACCTCCGATATAAATGGTTTCGAGAAATCTAGTTTTATCCATATTCTGAGTTATTTCTTGGGTAACTTCGAGAACACATTTTTCTAACCATTGTTTCCTTCGCGAAATGTTCTCGATTAGGAAATGTCTCGACGTAGATGTCGAGTGATTCATTTCCAGTCAACGGCGCGCACTTGCTTTTCAACGCTAGGAAGTCATAAAAGTGAGGTAAATTTTGTTACAATTCGTATGACCTTTTGTCCTAGAGATATTAGAGAAACACAAGTAAATTCAATGGCTTGTTGTTTTCAACGCAGAAACCCGAGGCATTAATACAGACATTTTGCTCCAAAATTGTATTTAACAAGCACTTTACTAAGTCTGTTGCTTATTTTCAGTGAAAGCCAGTTCATAAAACGACGTAAATAATGCGCACACATAACTTGCATCCATCCTGAGTAATATTATTAACGAATTTTATCATAAATTAACGTATTTGATGAGCGAAATGTGAAAGTAAAAAAATCTATTGTACTTGAAAATAATATGAAAAATACTCTGAAAAAAGATTATTTTTACTGATTCCACAACACTACAGAATTAATAAAGTTAATTAATAAACAATGGTTTTGAAAATATTTCAGTGGAAAAGATACTCATAAAATATATGTTTCTGTATTAATTCTGCATTAATTTTACCACCTTATGTACTTAGCAAAATAGAAATTACACACGAAGAGAACCCTATGTGGATGAATCTATAATTGTGCTTTATTGAAAGCGTAATTAGTAGCATGTCGAAGAAAATAAAAGAGGTGCCGTTTCAAAAATATGCTGATACCTCTTTTTGCTCCATATAATGTAGGAATTCCATCTTTTAGTCCTGGAAGTTCAGTTTTTAATATCTTTCAAAAACTATAAACATTCAGTTTTTAAGATCTCTTAACAAAACTATAAACACAGTGTGAAGTTTGTCCTTTATCTGTACCAGGTCTGCACATCGTCTGCTTCGGCAGGCTTGAGTGCATCAAGAGCCGCATGTCTACCCACGACAGCGAAATTGCAAGTAGTGGGAGGTACGCAGCATTGTGGGGAGGGTGTAGCTTGCCATTGCACGACGCGATGCGTAGATGATATGCCTACAAATCTGATGCAATGATCACGATCATGCTATGACATTATTTGCCAAATTATTTAAATGGGTAATATTCCGTATTGCTAGCTACAAGTACATAATTCAATGTTTAAATTCTGGGCACTCTTAAGAATCGACATATTTTCATTTTATTTTTTAGATTATGCTCAATGTAAATCTTAAGCAATATTTTAAAGCAGTGCCTTTAAAAAAGTAATATAATTCAAACTTCCTAACACAAATTTACAGCATTAAATTATTGGTTTTTCATCAGGAATGTTACACTCTCCAAGTGATTGCAAAACTAAAGACATCAGGAGAGCCACTTTTTACATTAAGATTGACATAAAAATGAATAATAGGCAATTCCAAAAAGGGTAATATTTGTTAGCACATATATTTGTCACTATCTTTCCCCCACTATGAATTTGAATAAAAGATTCAAATTCAATTTCTATGACGATATGTTTCAGACAATCCCGAGATTGGTATGGCTGTTGTAAAATAGAATGGAAAGACCTAAATCTTTTTTTATGTGGTGTCTTAAACGATTCTGAATATAGAGTGTTCGTTGATTTGATATTAGAAATACTTCTATATAATGTAATCTTGTCATAAAATACAGCAGAAATTAAACATGATATATATTACGAATAAGATTTTTTACTTTCCCATATACGTTCGTAGTGTAGAGAATGTTATTCAATGGCCGAAACAACGGCGGGTTTTCGGCAGAAAAAAATGTATTGTCAGGCCCTAATATCGGAAAACTAGATAAATCCAGTTTGCTAACTGAAGAAAAAAGTCCTCTAACATGTGGTGCAGCAAAAATGTCTGTTTTGTAGCTCCATGACACCGAAAAATCGATTGACGGCAAATCGTCTGTCCGTCTGTCGGTCGGTCCGTCTGTCTGACTGTCCATCCGACCGTCCGTCCGTCTGTCCACTCCTCTGTCCGTCCGAGACATCAATGCCTTCACTCGTCCGCTGAATGTTATCTTTCATTCCGTGTGATCAAATTGAATCTGTATTCACTCAGTTGAATAACGTGAGAATACGGAATTATAGTAATAGACGAAGTGAGAAGTAGAAGAATAATATAAAATAATAACAACAAAAAAACATTTGCGAGCTTCTGTTCCACGTGTCTGCAACGTTCGTTGGTAGCACGATTCTTCCTTCAGTCGGCCTTTCCTCTCTGGAGTCCGTGGCCAAAACGGTCGAGTGTTTCAGAACATTAAATTCGTATATTAAGCTTAGAAATTCGCTGATTGACTCAGCTGATCAAGCGTACGATTTCACGGTCATCAGCGTCTTCGCAAAGCTCTCTATCCGTCTGTTTTTGAACTAGTTCGCTAGATCGGTACATTTCGACAGGATTCGGAAGCCCCCCACCACTAAACATTTCAATAAAAAACTTCCGAAAAACATTCTCACAATTATTAACACTAGAAACAAAACAAGAAGACTTTGGTGGTTCATGAGAAACCCACAGCTTAAGAAAGAGTTAAATTTACTGTCCAACATCGTAAAAAAATCACTAAGGGAACATAAACAAACAATTTACAATAACTTAATCCAGTCCCTCAGCACAAATAACAACACGTTGTGGCAATTCACTAAAAATATCTTGAAAAAGAAAGCAATAATACCCCCATTAACAACTCCAACGGGCAAGAAATTCGCTTCTTATGAGAAGGCTGAAGCATTAGCCGATCACTTTGCTAAATCATTTACTCCCAATGCCACCCCAACTCACCCACTGCATTCAAACATACTCGAAATAGCATCAGCCCCCAACTATAACGTACCACACAAAATAAACTACATATCCCCAAATGAAGTCATTACTATAATTAATATTTGCCAATAAGAAAAGCCCCTGGTCACGACAAAATAAGTAACAAAATCTTAAAAAACTTACCTAAACCCACAATAGCATATATCACCAATATTTACAATTCAATAATTAGAACTGGTTACTTCCCCGTTATTTGGAAAAATTCAAATGTAATACCCATCCCCAAGCCATTCAAAAATCTATCCAGAACTGACAACTACAGACCCATTAGCCTTCTTCCTACTTTATCAAAAATCCTAGAAAAACTAATCCTTAAAAGACTAAATTCCCATCTGAATAAAACTCAAACAATCCCAATGCACCAATTTGGCTTCACTAATAAAGTTCCAACTTCTCATCAATTATTAAGAATCACGGAGCACATACACACGGCATTTCAAAAAAAACACCATACAATAGTTACCTTTTTAGACATTTCGAAAGCTTTTGACAAAGTGTGGTATCCTGGATTAATATTCAAACTTAAAGAAATAGGTACCCCTAACTATTTAATTAATACCATTAATAGCTTTCTCCAAGATAGAACATTTTCAGTCACAGTTAATAATCGCACATCCAATCCCCGCGGAATTACAGCTGGATTACCTCAAGGCTCACCACTGTCCCCCACGCTTTTCAACATATACACAGCCGACATTCCCATAACATCACACACGCACATCGCCCAATTCGCCGATGACACCGCAATTTTCATGTCCAATCATTCAACTTATCTAATCTGTAAACAAATTCAAACACATTTAAATAAAATTGATGAATGGTCTGTCAAATGGAAAATCAAACTAAATCCTACAAAATCATGCGCCAAAATATTCTCATTAAGAACATTTTCAACCCCAACACCATCCCTAATAAACAATAACCCAATTCCATGGACCCCGCACAATGAATCTGTCAAATACCTAGGGCTGAATCTTGATACCAGACTAAATTGGAAAAATCACATAACAGTAAAAGCACAGCAAGCCAAAATAAAATTAATTCAACTAAAGCCACTCTTAAATCGCAATAGTAAGCTCTCATTAAACAATGCCATCACCATCTATAAATCAATAATTAGACCCCTAATGCTTTATGCATGCCCTATCTGGATCAATGCTTCTAAAACTAATATAAATAAATTACAGATCATCCAAAATAATTTCCTCAGACTTGCCACTGGTTCATCTCAAACATTCAACTGCATAAAGAATTTAATTTACCCCCTATACTTAACCATATCGCGCTCCTATCTAACAATTTCTTCTCCAAAATAAACACAATAACCCAAGCCACCCATTACGACCTAGCCACCACCTACCAGCTCCCAACAAGAATAAAAAATAGATATCCATTAGATTCATTCCTCGGCATATTTTCAGAACTCAATTAATCACATAGGTGCTCTGTGAGTTTCCTATTCATGTGTATTTAGATTTAGTTGTAAGATTAGCATTTAAGTTAAATATAAGTCACAAAAATACATATGATGTAGTATACATAATACTGAACTATGTACATTCGTTCACTAATAAAGATATACTAAAAAAAAAAAGGATTCGGAAGCTTTTGGAATGAGAGAATGCAATCGCCAATAACGATCGGTTACATAAACCTCCTCATATTGAAGATGTGTCTAACTGATCTCGAGATAATGCAGAGTTGTATTTAATAAGCGATAAATACGACAATAAGTATTGTATGACGTACCACGTAGTATTTCTTGCTTACTCCTCTTCTGAAAGTTCAATCAAATATCAGGTCCCTCGAGGGATTGACTGAAGTGCGACATACTTGAACAAAACGATAAATCAATTAAAATACTTATTCTTTATTAAACAATATTAGTTATATTTAAACATTGCATAAATTAATTACTCCACTTGGTACGACACTCAGGTTTGGGACATTTACAGTGACTCCAGCTTGTGGTTTTACTGCATTCGCCTCTGAGTTGGAGTGAATAGGGATCGACAGAAGAGGGTGCACACTGCGCATCCCTCTCAGCGCGCCACAGCTGCTTCTAGGCTCGCCATGGCGCGCGCGGGGAGCGGGGCGGCCTGGGGCTTAACAAGGATCTCCATGTCTTCGCCGCGCGCGCCTGTGGAAGAGGGGCGAACGGGCGTCATATCAGAGCGTTATCCCGCCGGCAGACGCCGCTGTAGACGCCGCCGATACGACGCCCTTCCGAGAACGGCGCGTGCGATTCCCGACTTCCCTCCGGCGGGCACTTATCACGTGAGGGACAGCGGGAGGATGGGGAACACGGCGCGGGGAGAGCAGTTGTGGTTGCGGCTGGTGACATACCGCCGGCGCGGCGCCACGAAGGCTTCAACACTTAGCAAAAGCATTCTTCTTTATTCCAGTGCAGAGGTCTTCCTAAACTATTTTTTAGTGCTTTATCTAGAGTATGAAAAGCAAGTGAAATCATTACTATTGCTATTCGCATATCTACATATTTTGAAAAACTAAAATATCACGTACGTTTGTAATTTCTCGTCCGTAATTTCACCTAAAATTACGCGAAAACTACTCAAATTTTCGAAAAATTTTACAAAACCTCATATCAAAAACCTATCTTTAAACCACAGATTTCATTAAGGGAAACAGACACTATCTTTAATATTTTGAAACCCAAAATATATGAACTTTTGCAATTTTCAAAAAAACAGGTGGTCTCTATAACATGAGAGCTGCCCCATTCTCTTAAACGTCCTTTGCACTATCTAATAACAAATATTAATTAAAAATTATAAGCCATTTTTTGAAAATTTGGAAAATGTTTCAGAGGCTTCATGTACAGTCCCCTCCAATATTAAAATATCAATTTCAAATTCAAGGAGCCGCGACATCAGCCAGATCAATATGGAAATATCAATTTTGGAGAAAATAGGCTTAACGGTTTAGCCGCTAGCGTAAAGAAATTAGTGCAACATTTTCAGTCGACAACGCTGGCATTCGCCAGTGCACTGTAGATGCTCTCGCTCAGGTCTACCCGACCGAGGACGAAATGGTCGTTTACCCAGAAGGCGACGCCCGTGAAATATCATTCCAACAAATTCCAGATCATCTACTACAACAACATCAACTAGATCAGCGGTTACCTCTACCTCCATCGCATCAGATTCACATGTTAATAATGCCGCAAGAAAATGTAAATGGTCAACTAAATAAGATCAGGATCTGCCGGCCGACGGCACTGCGAGTACTTCTAGGTGCAACGGAAATGCCAGTGCAAGTGCAGAACCAATTTCCCAAGAACCCAGTGGTAAGCGAGGGCATAGTGATCCAAATCTAAACATGCAACCAAACAAAAAATCGTGTTTAGCCATTCTCAAGATCATGGTTTTCCTATTAAAAATAGATTTGACCCTTTAAAGGACCTGCAAGAAAGTGAATCTAGTTCGGTATCCCGAAACATCACCGTTCCTAAAAACTCCGTAAATATTAGAATCCCTCCCATCCATATTAACAATATTGAAAACATTATAGAACTACAGATACAACAATAAGAAAATTACAAGTTGTGCAAAATAAATGATACTTCACGCCCCTTTGGTGTGTACCAAATTCCCAAATTCATAGATAGACATTACAGATAGATTACATTAAAAATCATTCATTGAAAGTGTCTGAAAAATGTTTCTCTTAACTGAACTTTTCTCCTCTGACTCAAAAATTTAATTTAGGGCGTATTGTTGTTATCCCTTGCAGAATAAAACCCAAATTTCCGAAAGATAAATTGCGTCCACCTTACTTATTAGTATTATTAATATTGGAATCCAGAAAAATAATTAAATACAATCAAAATCTTTTTAACTTATATTTTAAACTACCAAAATTAGTAATGGTTTAATGAGTTTACGCCAGAGCGAGTAATGGTTTAATGAGTTTACGCCATCGCCATGAGCGATGATACCAAAACCTATATCGACTATTAATTAATTTGTACTCAAGCTCTTGAAAGGCTGAACAAGAAAGAAAGATTTTTTGGGACAGATTGTTTGAGGTCTTGTATTGCATTCTTCGAGATACAGCCCAATGACGGCTGATAGCTTCAATGTCGTTCACAAAATTTTACTGGGGTGTTTCACAACCAAATGTCGCAAGGTAACGTGTAATTGCCGCTTTCAATAAATTCCCCGCGGGCGATACTGGAGAAGCGATCCTGTGAGGAAGTCGCTCATACACAAGCTCCTGCGCAGCTGCCCAAATGTCCGGTGTCATTCACGTCGTTATTGCCAAGATGAGCACCGTGAGGTGACGAGTTTGGGGCTCCGAACCGGCCGTTTCTCGCCAAGGGTACGGTCTGTAAGACCTTGGGTTCGTCCAGGCAGAGCTCGACACTCAAGAAATATTGACGAGGGATACGTCTCGACACATTTTGAATAGTGCTTATATTTGACTCCGTACCAATCCGAAAAGTTGCTAACTCCGAGTTGGCAGGGCGGTCCTATACAGGCTAAATTGGAAGATGGTCTTCAAGAGCGTTGCGTTTCAGCGGATCATGAGGGTACCCTGACGGTGATCCTTAGGGCAACGTTAGGAGGAGGAAATTGAGCTTTTACATGTTAAATTATCTCTGGTATGAAACTAAATGCCATTCGCAGGGAGAGCCGGTAGGATGCAGATCGGAGTGGAATGGCGCGACTAAGCAAAAAGAGACAGTTGCGAGGCGAGAGGCCGCAGTCGGGAAGCGCAACGAGTCGTAGAGAGCGGAGGGGAAGAGGAATACAGAATAGGTTGGCTGTAAATGGGGTAAACGGCTAAAATGAGAGGATGGATGAAACCAAAAGGCGGAAAAAAGCGGAATGGAGCAATGCGTTACCCGAAAGAGCACAGAGCAATGAAGAGTGCGGATGGTGATAGCCTCCGTCGCGGACTCGATGTCTTTGAAACACATTGGTTACTCGCACTTTATGTAAGAGACTGACGAACCTTCGTTTGATATGGGTGATTAAAGAAGCATGTTGTCAATAATTGTCAATGTAGAAGCATACAGAGAATGATTATTTAATACTGCGAATCAAAACTTTAATATCCCGTTCATCTGTTCAGCAAAACTCCTAAGGAATTGTTATTTATTGATAAGATTTTTGTTTATTGATTAATGATTGCTATTAATTGATTGATATTCATTTTTTATGTTCAATGAAACTGCCACTGGTGTGTTATTTTCCATGATGCCATTGTTCTAGTGTAATAAAAAAATAAGAAAGATTTCCCGGTTAAGAGAAATATTGTTTATTTTTTTATAGTTTTTAATCTGAGTTATGAATCAGTTGAAAAGAAACTTGCACTAATTACAATTATATAGAATAAAAAGGGTACTTTTCACACAAAATATTTTTTTCTCTGAGCAAACATGCGTGACATTTTATTCAGTGGGTATATAAATGTGTGTCCAGGAAGGAAATGTGGAAATTAACTTGGAAAATACGCTCTTAAAACAATTTTAAGCATATGTTGTTTAATAAACTCCTTGGATATTCCAAATGACTAGGCCACAATCAGGAGTTTGTTTTAAAAAATACTTTCTACGCAAAAATTTGCATAGAAACATACAACACAGAATTTTCAGAAAAATATAAACACTCCAGAAACATGTAAAGTGTTTATTATTTACAAAAGAAATAAATATCTTTGTTCAGAAAGAGAAATTACAACTAATAATCTAGTGGTGCTACCAAAGCACGTACTTTCTCGCATTGTTTCTAAATGCTACGCAATATTATACTACTACGTAAACCAGCAAAAGAAATTTTAACTAGCGAATTATTTTCACGCTTAGAGACTCGTAACCTCAGAGCTGAAGTGCCAGCGCTGTATGGCCCTAACTCGGGTAAAGACAAAAAAGTAAATGCATGATTCGTGTAAAAAAAACTCAATAATCAAAATATCCGTTAGACACTTCCAAAGCCTCCGTCCGTTCAGATCAATCAGAGAATATCAATTTTGGAGAAAATTGGCAGAACGGTTTAGGCGCTACATTTGTCCACAGACGGATAGATAGCTGTTAGATTGAGAGGTTGATTAATTGATTGATTAATTGATAGTGATATCAAGCTTGACGAATGCTAAGGTCATTAGTCCCGCATATGTAGCACATGTTTTTGCTTCGGAGGTAGCGGTGTTCTTCCCCCTGAATGACCATGTGGGCATTGCCCAGGCGGGACAACCTCTAACCTCCCGACCAGTCTCCCGGCATATGTGGTAGTGTGGTGCATGCAAGAGTGTGTGTGAGTAAAAGTTAGGTAGGTTGGGGAAAAAATATCGCGCGAGGCCCGTGGCCGTTTGTTAGGGTTCTGCCCTGGTATTAGGCTGGGGTTGGCTAGAGACATCACGGAAAGTTACCGAACAAAGCAGTCGGCCGGTAAAATTCTCCTCCACACAGCGACAGAACTCGACCTAGCTACGTGGCTAGTGTCGAAACTATTGCCATCGTCAGGGCAGGCTTCCAGGACCTGCCGGTCATGGGCACTACAAACAAATCAGTTGATCTCCTGAGCTACCTCGCCTGGTCAGCATCTGGTCACATATCTATGTATATATTATATAGTATTTAAATTCCATGTCGATAGATTCATTTGTCGGGGCGGATTGTAATGAAGTGTCATTTTTTTCTTTTCACTTTAGAATTACACTAAATGTCATGCAGTATAGCAATTCATATTGTTACGTCAAAACGGAATCTACCATTTTTGTGTGTCATTTTTGAGCAATTTTTGTCGATTTCGACTAGAAAGTCATTTTTTACCCTTTTACGTCATATTTGCGGCATTTTTCGCTGATTAAAGCGGTTTTAACATCATTTTAATGGTACTTGCTTCAAACAATATTTACGACGTGCAACAAATGTTCTCCACAGAATTCCTGAGTAGCCTATTCGATTTCTTCGCTCATAATATGATACAATACATTATATTGTAATGTCAGCCGTTGTGATTGAGCGAGCAGCGCGCGCTGAGTGAGGATCTACGTCATCACCACCGCCACTGACTAGCTAACCTAACCGTTTACTACACACCATTTTGAAGCATTCTGTTCTAGACTAACAGCGCCCCACGAAGCAGAAGCAATCGAGCGAAGACGCCTTTCTCTCGATAATATACCGAGGAGTCTGTTCCGAAAAATACTTCTGGAGAGGAACCGCCGCTTCTGGGAGCAGAACAGACAGATACTGGAATAGGCGCGGCTCCAGCCGCTGCCGCTTTCGGACGAAGAAATGTCGGACGAGGAGATGGCCGACGTGGAAACATCAAAGACCAACGAAGAGGTATCCCGTGGCGCTCAGCGAAACCTCCGACGCTCTCTCGACCCCTCCCCCGACTCCCCACCCGACCAACCGACCAAAATCTTCCTGACGGATGACGGTTTCCGCCTAGTCACCAAAGGCGCTAAACCACAACCCCCAAAGGAAAGCCACCCAACAGAAACTGCAAACCCCTTCAACCCTCTCTCCCAACCAGACCCACCGCAAACGAACCCCGGAACTTCAAATGAACCTGACACACCAAACGAAGAACCGACTGAACAACAACCATCACAACAACCGACGAAAACAAATAAAGGACGAATTGGACTGTTCCGAATTAACCTGACGACGATACTCGACCCGACAGAACTCATAAAAGAATTAAAGAACAACTGCAACAATCACCTGACTGCAAAATGTACACGGACAGAACTGCTGATACAACCACTTACTGTGACTGCTCACGGGAAGATCAGGGACCGCCTGGACCTGATCTCCAAAGACCCTCGACTAAAAGGACTATACTTTACGACCATCTCTTACCACTTCAATAGAGCAACAGAAGAACAACGCGACAAATACGTTATCAAAGGACTACCGACAAAATACGACCTGACTGCCATCAAAAACAACCTGACCGCCCTCAACATCACAGCACATCATATTACTGAAATGCAAAGACGAGACACCGACAGGACACTGACCCCAATAGGCCTATACACAGTAGCAACAAACCAAAAAGGCATGACAGAAATCAAAAAGACCCTACGCTTCATTGACTATTTCAAAGTGACCATTGAAGACTACAGAATGACTGACAGAATACCCCAATGCAGAAACTGCCAAACACTTTACCACACAAAGGCCCATTGTAGGAGACAAGCGACTTGCGCCCCCTGTGCTGGCTTCCACCCAACCGATGACTGTCCCTCCCACACATCCAACAACCCATTTACCCCTAAATGCACCAACTGTTCCCAAAACCACCCCGCCTATGACCAACAATGCCCTGTAATAGTAAAAGCCAGAGAATTACGGAACACCCAACTGACCAAATCCTCAACCCACCCACCCCCGTCCAATACACCCCAAAACTTCCCACCCTTAAGACCCCAAAACCAATCTTACGCCTCTGCTACCAACCCAAACCAAACACAACAAACCCCAGCCCAACAACAAACCACCTCATCAACCACCCAAGATATTAAAGACCTTCTCTCCCTCCTCCAAAACCCGACCGTTAAAAAAGATAATCCTTAACCTAAAACCCCTCCTCGAAATCCTTAAAGGCCCACAGGACATAATCACAAAACTGATAACAGCAGGTATCAAATTAGTTGAGATCCTCAACTAATGGCTCCCCCCTCCCAAAATCCTAACCCTTTACTCGTGGAACGCGCGAGGCGGCATAAACCAGAAAAAACCCATCCTCACCCAATTCCTTAAAGACTACTCCATCGGGATACTATTTCTACAAGAGACGTGGCTGACACCCGACAGATCCTTTTCCACTCCCAACACCATCGTAACCCGAACCGACAGAACCTCATCCGCTGGAGGCGGTACGGCAATCCTAATCCGAAGATCCATCCCACACACCCCTTATCAACTACCTCCCACAACAGCCCTAGAATGCACCGCAGTTGCCATAGGCTCCTCCACATCCCAAATACTCCTGATATCCTGCTACAAAACCCCTCACATACCAATCCCCGACTCTGACCTAGACACCATCAAAAACCTTCCATACCCTTTCATAATCGCAGGCGACCTCAATAGTAAATCAACGTCGTGGGGCTGCATGACCAGTAACGCGACCGGCTTACGACTTGAACACTTTATAGACATAAACCCCCAAATCCAGCTGAAAGTACCCACGGAACCTACCCACCTAGTCCGAAACAACCCTCATGACATCCTAGACATTATCCTACACTCCTCACAAATATCAATAACCATCCCCCACCCAAAATACGACTTATACGACCTCTCAGACCTCCTCCCAATCATCTTCACAAGCTCCTCAACCTCCAACTACATGCTCCCAAAACCTCCATCAATACCAAACACCGACTGGAAAAAATTCGAACACCTACTATCCAAGAAAATCCACGTCCCCCCAGCTATCCTTACCACTCAATCCATAGACAACTCAATAGACCACTTAACCCACCACCTAAAACAATCGTACCGGAAAACCACAACCTACTCCAAAAACACACACCCCACCCTCCCTGACGAAATACTGACGATCATACGATATATTACAAATATAGACGAGACGACGACAGACGAGAATTAAAAAGGACACAAAAGACTATACACAACCTACTTAAACATCACGAGACACATAAGTACGACGACTTACTAACTGACAATAGCAGCCCCAACAACATACACAAAATCATAAAGACAATCAGAAACCACCCCACTCCCATTTCCCCTATCCTAACCACCAACAATACCCTAACCTTTGATCCCCAAACCATCACCAACACCCTCGCCCAATCCCTAGCCGAACGCTTCCGCCCCTCCAACATCCCAATCCCAGACAGTGTCCTTTGGAATTTCCTCGAAACCCCACCTCTACCCCCCGACCAACAACGGACCTGGACGACGAACGACATCGAAGTCAATACAATACTCAAGACGATAGACTGCAGTAAATCGCCCGGACCCGATGGAGTCCTCCCATCCTAAGTCACTCGCCTAACAAAAAACGCAATAGACCTGATCACCCTAATCCTCAACTCCTGTCTAAAACTATCCTACTTCCCATCCGCCTGGAAGATCGCTCGCGTTACCATGATCCCCAAACCCGGCAAGGATCATCGGCTCCCATCTAACCACCGTCCCATTAGTCTATTACCTATCCTCGGCAAATTATTTGAAAAAATACTTCTCCTTCGTCTAACACCTCTCCTCGACCCCATCATAACCCCTAATCAATTTGGCTTCCGTGAAGGTCACTCGGCGGCCCTCCAAACCTTAAACCTCTCCCTAACCATCGCCACCCCACTTCAAGATAGAAAAGAAATCCCTGCTATTTTCACAGACCTAACCCAAGCCTATGACACCGTCTCCCACCCAATCCTACTCATGAAAATTCGACCCTATATCCCCGACCATATTCACACCCTACTACAAAGCTACCTAAACCATCGCTCCTTCCACATCCGACACCTTTCAAAAACCTCCCCAAATTACCCTATCCAAGCCGGCGTCCCGCAGGGCGCTGTGCTATCCCCAATCCTTTTCTCCATTTACATAAACGACGTTCCACAAACACCAGGCGTACAAACCCTCCTATACGCCGATGACCTTGCCTTCCTAGCTTCCTTCAATTCCCTAGATAGATCCCTTTCCTACCTACAAGATTCCCTAAATAACTTCCACCTCTGGGCTTCCCAAAATTCCGTCATCATAAACCCCTCCAAATCCCAATCAATCCTGTTCTCCTACAAAACGTACCCATCCAACCCTCCTCCTATAACCATCGGAAACGAACCTATCCCCTGGACGCCAGAAATATCCTACCTCGGTGTAACCTTCTCCCGACTCCTTGGTGGAGGACTCCTTTGGTCCCATCACATCCACAAAATCACCGTAAAAGCAACCAGGATCACCAAAACCCTACACCCTATCCTCACCAATCCCCACATACCCACCAAGAGGAAAATTCAAACCTACAACTCCTATATCCGTCCTATCCTAATATACGCCCATCCCACCTGGTTCGCTACATCCCACACCAATCGCACGAAATTAACCCGCGTAGAAAACCACAACATCCGCCTCATTTTCCGCCCACCCATGTACACCATCTACAACTCCATACGACTCCAAAACAAAATCCCCCATATCCTCACATACCTCCACAACTCCGCAATAGCCCAAATCCGAAAATATATCAACAATCCCCTATTCCGGAACCTAATCCTTCCCCATTACCACATCCTCAGAAACCCACCACGACATACCCGGAAAAAACACCCCTTGGATATCCTCAAACTTCCCCCTCCTATAACCTAAGCCAGAGGACACTAACGAACCACGAAATACATAACCGACTGACAACGAACCGACAGAATAACTGACACGCTGTTAACGCCGCCCACAACAAAATACAACTCCGCCGCCTCCTTTAGCGAAACCCTAGCCAATTTCTTCCCCCACCCCTCCCCACCCTATCCCATCCCATCCCAGTCCTCCCCCTCCCACCCCCCGTCATCCGCAACCCTAATAAAATAACCCTTCTCTCCATAGACAACTACCCCTCCACAAACAACCAAGACTCCCGGTCCCCGTCCTGTACTGGGGAGAGGAGTCGAAAACCCCAAAACAAAGACCCGCCAAAAACACCCACCGTTTGAAGAGACCCCGCAAGGGGTCAGGCGAACACGATTTTTACACCACGTGAAGCAATTGTGAGTACTATGTAATCTAAGGTTCCTGTGACGTTACTAGGCGTCATTATCAGTTCGGCCGATTTTGCGATAAATAAAGGCAGAGATTTTCTTTTAAAGAACAGTCCAAACCAAAAGTTTGCAAGCTGAGTTCACTTGAACAAAAGGAAGAAGCCTCGATCACACCAGTAACATTCCCAACAAGTTGGATTGGTCATCTGAAGTGGTTTTGATCAATTTTTCACGTCATTTTTCTTTCTTTTTAGGGCATTTTTAAAGGTTTTTTGATCATTTTATTGTTCATTTTTGGCAATGCTGTATGTCATCAAAATCTGCCCTTATTCATTAGTTTACTTAAATCGGTTGATACAGATGCACAGAATGCCAATTGATTTGGCTGAAATGTGTTTTACTCGCACAAATCGAATAACAGTTAAAAAATGTTTACACAGAAACATTTACAGAGAATCTCTCTTAGTGAGCTAAACTATATGCGGATTTCCTCGGCCATCACATGTAAAATTGTGCACATTATTTGCAGTTCTTGTAAAAAACGCTTCATGTGAACAAAGAACGAATTTCCTGGTTTTGTTTGCATTTGCGCAAGAAATGTCTAGAAAATTGAAAACGACTTTACAAGACTTTACTGCGCCATTGCTGCAGCTGCTGAAAATGGAAATAATCTCTTCGCATAAATAGTTCGCCATACGAGAGACTGTGATCCTTCGACCTTGCGCACTTTTTGCCTCGTGCTCGCTTCTGAGGGTTCTCGGAGAGCACCAGTAATTGCGTTTCACAGACGAGTGGCGAGGTGAAGCCGCTAGCTCACTTGCCGCAGCCTATGTTACATAAACACTTGCGCAAAGTCCAAAGTTTAACGTTATTTAAACAACTAAACAAAGAACAATATTCAATTTTGGCAAATTCAGAATGTACATTACATGTGGGATAAGGTCCCGGCGTAGCAACGAGGTCTGAATTACTCTGTATACATTTCCTTTCGATATGCGCAATCAGTAAAAATATGAAATTGCACGAAGTTTGCGGTCTAGAAATGAGTAAGTGGTGCTACAATTACATTACATGTGAAAGCATTAGCCAGTACTTGCGTTGGCGATGAATTTCTCAGCAGTTTTTATAAATTACTCCACAGAGTGCCAGGTGAGGTATGTTATATACCGTTTAATATCATCTGATCCCTAAAAATATTACTGCGTGTGGAATAAAAGAAAATGGTACATTAACAGTAGAACTTTTTCAAAAATTGAAAGAAAACTATGCCCACGAAAGTTTTTCTATAAGAGCATGAACTAATTTAAACTTCCTATATTCAGCATTAGGCCGGTAGAACCAAACTGTTTTTACCGTATTGAAGAACAGATTTAAGTTTCATTTAAAGTATTTTTGGGTGCACTTCAAATCTGTCAATCTAACGAACATATAACCGTAAAGTTTTGTTTTTCTGCGATTCGTTTGAGGCGGTGTCAATAGTATATAAAAAGGCGGTAAAAATTAACTCAGTATTACAAATCGTAGAATATTCGTAATTTAATTAGTTCATTAGCATTAGAGCTATTTTTCAACTATGTATAATCTACTATCACTAACGGATAAAAAAGTTGTAATCTCAATACAGATGAAAAGAAAAAGAAGAAGAAGAGGAAGAAGAAAAAGAAGAAGAAGAAGAAGAAGAAGAAGAAGAAGAAGAAGAGGAAGAAGAAAAAGAAGAAGAAGAAGAAGAAGAAGAAGAAGAAAAAGAAGAAGAAAAAGAAGAAGAAAAAGAAGAAGAAAAAGAAGAAGAAAAAGAAGAAGAAAAAGAAGAAGAAGAAGAAAAGAATTTGCAAAGAATTGTTATTATTCGCCAAGCGAATGCACACAATTTTGACAACGTTGCGCTGGCAACAGGGCGTAGCTTTCTCTAATATTATACTGTATCAGTCAAATGAATTCCTGTTTATTTCATTTGTCAAAATTAGAAATGATTGCTGCTCCTGACTCTTTGAATGAACGCAGATATGCATCACAGGCACTTTGTTTGAATTCGAAGTTTTCAAGTGATAGCTGAGGTGTTAGTAACACTTCCAACATTAAGTAGCTGCTTCCAAAACGCGAGAAAATATGTACTAGTTACAATTTCGTTTCCGTACGTATATATTGAGTAATATACGTAGTATAGAGAGAGTACTGTAATGCTGCGGAAAATTGATTTCGAGATTGTACGGCAACACGTTTTGGGGTCCACTGACACCGTAAAGATGTTCTTTTTCAAAACGTCCGTCGGTCTGTTTGCTTCTCCGTCCGTCCGTCCGTCAGTGAACACCATTAGCGCCTAAATCATGCATTTTTTCCAAATTTAAGAAACTTCGTGTCTAACTGGATCGAGTCGACGCTTTACGTTTTAGAAAAACATTTTTTTAAATTTGAGTGTACTTTACATGAAGTCCCTGGGACAGTTTCCAAATATTGTCAAAAATGCCTTCATATTTTTTATTTAAATTTCTTGTAAGAATAGAGTAAAATACACTTATAAAGATGGCGTAGGTCGGATTTTTACTGATAACTGTGAATTTTCGATAATTGCAAATGTTTGAATTCTTTTCTGCGACTTCCTACAAGTATAAAATTGAATTTAGAGATTCTTCCTTCAATTTAAATTCGTTGTCCATAATTAGTTCTTTCATAAAGGTCATGTAGAATTTTTTGAAACGTTTAGTAGTTTCGTGCAATATTGCGAGCAGTATGTGCAATATTAAATAATATTAAAATATTTTCTTAAAGAGAGATACACATTTTTTCTTTTAACTTTTAGTAGGTTTAATGCCAAAGTACTCTTTATTTGCATTTGCTCTATACTTTTGTTTTTCCAGAGATTATAAAAATGTAATATTTTGACTAGGCTTTCACGTCGTTAATATTTACATTAGCAGCGATTTCTTGTATCGTATTTATGAATACTTGTTTTTTTAATATTGTCTAATAGACGATTTACGCTACGTAAAATTTTAACGCTTTTCTAAGAAAACAAGCTGAAAATTCCGCATTTTCAGAAACGTTCAAACGCCATTTTATCGAAAACAGCTCCATATCTTTTCTTCAAACTTTTCGTAGGGATAATGCTAATTTCAGTGATTAAGATGAAATAAAGTTAAATTTGATGTATTGTTTTTTTTATTTTACACAAATGTAATTTTTTGAGATAACTCTCACGCCGTTTGTAAGGACAATTCCAGCAATTTGTAGACACTATACCATTTATGAGTTGACGTACTTTAAATGATTTCTAATGAAGTTTATCGAAAACTCATTAAAATTCCTATGAAAACGAGCCTATAATTTCGCATATATAGTGAGATTTGTACGCGGTTTTTATAAAACCGACTCGAAATTCTTCAATTAAAATTGCCATTTAGGTCGAGGTTTTACTCTTTTTTAATATTCTTAAAGTAATATTCCGGTTCTACCATTAGGAAACCGAAAAGTTGAGAAAATGTCAACAAAACGTACTGTGGGTGGCAATGGATGGTAGCTGGCAAGATCAAAGAGCTGGCTCAGACTAAAGAAAATAGAAAACTAATCCGAGAAATTCTGTTCCATTCTGTAGCATCACTAGTTACTTTCTCGTATACGTACTTGTATACGGAGTCATACTTAGTATAGAGAAAGTAATGTAATGCTAAACGGATAATAAAACAGCGGATTTTTACAAAAAAATTTGCATTTATAGAAACGATTAAACGCGATTTTCCTGAAAACAGCTCTAAATTTTTCAAACAAAATTGCTATTTAGCATTAAGTTTTACTCTTCTTTACTATTCTTAAATCAATATTTCAATTCTACTATTAGAAAATCGAATAATTGAGAAAAAAAAGTACTTTGGGCGGCGATAGATGGCAACTGGTAAGAGCATGTGGCAAGTCCGAGAAGTTTGCTCAGACCAAAGAAAAAAAAAAAAAATACGAGATAATCTGAACCATTCTGCAGTACCACTAGTTTATTTGTGTTAATTTTCCTTTCTGAACAAGTATATTCATTTCTTTTGTAAATAATAAACACTTTACAAGGTTTGTGTTTCTGAAATGAACATTTTTCAAACCAAGTTTCGTGTGGAGATTGCGGCGCTGACATTCAGATTATCCTGTCGGAACGCGACGGAATGGCATTCTAGAATCTTGGGAATAATTATTAAATTATATAATAAATATATAACTATTTATATTAAATTAATAATTAATTTCGTGTGCGTTCCG
Source organism: Gryllus longicercus (assembly GCA_038098605.1). Lineage (NCBI taxonomy): Eukaryota > Metazoa > Arthropoda > Insecta > Orthoptera > Gryllidae > Gryllus > Gryllus longicercus. The sequence goes on along the minus strand of JAZDUA010000391.1, from coordinate 380,261 downwards.
GGAGATAAAATTTTATAAATCAATATATTACCCTTGATGCTTTAGAATTTCCTTTAGAATCCCAAAATGGAACATACTGCTTGACTCCATTGCATCATTGCCAATAAATATTTCAACTCACTTCTGCCTTATTATCAACAGGACTTGGATTCTGATGACCTGAAAATTATTTGAAAATGACTTATAAAATGACTGAAAGTAAGATTAAAATGACATATAAAATGACTTAAAAATAAGGGGAAAGTGGCCTAATTTAAAAAAAAGATTCAAAAATGTATAAGAGTATGTTTATTTATTCAGTCAATTTTACCGTTTTAAATGAAATGTATCTGTATAAAATTATATTTAATATAAAATGTTTATTTTAGAAAGAAATGTAATTCGTAGCTCCGTTCTCCCAACCGCCAGTTTTCAAAGGTCGAAGAAATCACTGAAGATCCGTGTAATTTGGAGAGTTCGAAAACGGAGTCAAATGTCACCATGAACTGATAATACAATAAAAACTTTGTTTTAGTGTGCCATTGTAAATTCATGAAATATGTACTAACATAAAACACGAAAAGGAAACAAGTTGCATAAAAACGAAAAAAATAACGCAAAGGTCCAGGAAAAGAACCAAAAAAATTATACATTTCTATTACGTACATGTCGTGATATTCAGTTACAAGTTAGCTACCTCTACAATGCACCAATGTAAAAATGACAATTCATCAGAATCCAACCCCCTTATGAATATACAACATTGTAATAAACTATTTTGTAATGGGCACATATCAGTACACCTAATGGTCATATTTTTTTGTGAGACATTTTAGCCAACCCGTGAATATTTTTCCAATTTCTGAAAAAATCTTTGCTGTAGTAGAATAAAAATATTAAAGTTTATTATAGGTCTTTATCTCATGGATGATGAAGACGTGAATATAAGTAAAGGATGATTTTCTTCCATCTTTATTTTGTCTTTATATTATTATTACATTACTAAATCGTTTCTGCGCGGACTTCATTATTATTACATCGCTAGGAAATATATGCTACATTTTTTTCTCTGATTAGTGATGAGTTCTCGACATCAAAACAAATTAAGAAAGCGAGAAATGAACATCACATAAGCGTGAATGAGACGAATGATACCCTTTAAAGAAATTTGCATCCATTCAAGAAATTTGAAACTAATTTTTCCTTGTTGTAAGTACATATCTAGTCCTGTTTTGCGAACATATCATTCATTAGTTCCTATTGAGATGTCTGAAACGTGAATACTCGTAGATGGCTAATCTTCGCAACAATTAAATATTTTTTTCTTTCCAGTTGTCGAATGAAAAATGCATTCATGTGCCAAATCGTGTCTATTCTTGTTATAAAGAAAGCACATATTCAGTAAAATTTGTGAATGAACATTGACAACCGGCAGAATATTGTCATTCTAATGCTTTCTTAGGCGAACGGTTGTTCATAAAAGACGAAAATAATGTGAATTTCGGATTCGTTATTATTTATTATTTGATGAATTCGACACCACAGTGAATTATATACATTGAAGAAGTCGGAACCGCCCAAATTTCCGCTCTTTGGAAATCAGTGTTTTAAAAGTGAAAATAATTTTGTACTGGAACTCAACTTCCACCGCGACATCCACAACCGTGCGTGGGTGAACATTCTTTTTATACCAAGAAAGACTGAAATCCGTGCGAAATAATTGCACATAATAGCAAACAGACGTGTCAATTGTAGCTTGTCTGTGCTACAACCAAACGTTTTCTCAAATACTTATTCTAATACGAATATTTCAAACACATTTCATTCATTTGCATAATTTCTCTCTTGAGTTATATTCGCATTATAGTTTTCTTGAATTATCTGCAAATCGGATTCTATAGATGAGTAACGCGCGTACAATAGACAGACCAGGAGGTTAACTCAGCAGTTAATCCAGCTTTGCTGCACAGGCGCCATAGGCAGAGGCGATTGCAAGCCGTTAGCTGCCAGGGGCCGGTAGCGAAGCGTTGAGGGTCGCATAGCTTCAAGATGCCAACACTCAGAGATTGGGGCGAAGTATCAAGGTCGTTAACGAAGGACATTCTTGTGAATGACCTTCAGATTGCTTTTGCACATGTGACATGCTGCACGGGCCAATGACATCCCAGAGAAGGCAGCTCAAGAAATGGTGGCAGGCTTGAGCAAACGAAATGAACAAATTGTGTATTGGGGTCAATAAATGCGCTCGTATATCATAAAGAAAAAGTTACAGAATTATACAATTTGCTTTAGTGTAAATTTACGTTTCTAACGATAACGTAAAAATGACTACAGTCAAACATTGTTCAACGTAAAAACAAAAGCTTACACAGGTGGCTTTGTTGACATTGTGAACTCCTCCATACGCATTGCTCCATTCCGCTTTTTTCCGCCTTTTGGTTTCATCCATCCACTGTCATTTTAGCCGTTTACCCCATTTACAGCCAACCTATTCTGTATTCCTCATCCTCTTCCCCTCCGCTCTCTACGACTCGTTGCGCTTCCCGACTGCGGCCTCTCGCCTCGCAACTGTCTCTTTTTGCTTAGTCGCGCCATTCCACTCCGATCCGCATCCTACCGGCTCTCCCTGCTTTGTCCTATCTCTCGCGGCGTCCTCCGACCGCCCCCTCCATTCCGACTCGTTTTGTAGCCCACTCCCCCTTCGCCAACCCACTTTTTCTCCATGTAGGCACTTCCAATTGACCTTCCCCCACACATCCTCACCCTGCTCGTCCTCGGAGCTCTCCACCCCGTTTCTTCCCCTCCCTCCACCCCAGCAGGGCCGCGGGCTCGAAGCGGCGCTGCGTTTCATCAAACTGCGGCCGCCACTCGCAGCTGCTTGCGGATCGCGCGGTCATCTAAGTGCAGCGGGCGACGCAGCGCGGCATAGCACTCGAACGCGACGCGGGGCGCGGAGCAAAGGGGCGGGCTGCGTCCGGGGCGCGTGCGGCCGCCGCCGCCGCCAGCCACTTGTCGCGCGCGTGGAGCCACGCCCGTCGCGCCCGTCGCACCCGCCGCGCCCGGCGCGCCCGCCGCGTCCGCGCCGCCCGCGCCGCCCGCGCCGCCCGCGCCGCCCGCGCCGCCCGCGCCGCCCGCATGCCCGACGCTGCGCTGGTGTCAACGACAGAAGGGGATCTCTCTTTAGTTCCAACAGTCTAAACTTATCTCCGCGACCCTCCGACCCCTCTCCGCCCCAGCTCCTTCCCCTTCCAGAGAGGACGCGTCACGCTTGCCAACAGCCGCGCCGCAAACCCGCCTTGTCTCATGTCGAACGCAAGCAGGGCAGCCTACGAACCGCGCCGCGACCCACCTCGCCTGCACTAGTGGCGCAGGCGGGGGAGGCGCGACGCGAGGGCTGCGGCGGCGGAGACAGACTGCCACTATCACCACCTCCCAAGTTCAAAGACCACCGCCTCCATCACCACCACTACCACTTTCACAACCAATATGACTACCACAACTGTCACCTCATTACCATCGACAACTACCCCTCACTGCTTCCATAACTACTAGGTCTACCACCACAATCACGATAACAACCACCGGCTGTGTTGGCTCAGTAGATTCACTGTTGTCTCTGCATCGTTGTTCGGTGGTTCCAAGGTGTCGAGTCCTCACGATGACAATTTTCAACTACAACACTATACAAGCATAACTTGGTTGAAACAGGAAGAGGATTCTAGCGGCCGGATGCTCTGTTCTGGAGTTCAACCTACGCTTTGAGGAAAGCCACATGTTAGCAGAAACATCAGCCAACACGACAGAGACACGCCCCATCCAGGATAGCCTAGGTAATAATGTGCTATGTACGGGAGGTTTCGTGTTTTTCTTCAATCGATACCCGGCAAACGTCGTAGTAGTAACCTAAAAAACAAACTACACACCGTTGAAGACCTGTCCCAGATGGGACGGTCTCCTTCGAGGGGAGATACCCGAAGAGCCCACAAGCCAGCATGTGGGTCGGCTCCGGCACTCACGGTCCAGCAGGGAAGAATATCGTCACATCCCTCTACACTTCGGGACTAATGATAATGTTGACGCGTTCCGAAGCACTAAATAAACTCATTCATGACTATCACCACTACGACCATTACAACACCTACCTCCATCACCACCGTAATCATATTTGATTACGACGATCACAAACACCTTCACTACCACTTCGAACACTGTCACGAATGGTATTACTAATGCCATCTGTGTGCGCACCGCGCGACCGTGTCGTGTGAGCGCGTGCAGACACAGTAACCACCTCATACGGCGCAACGGATGATGATGGGCCAACACACTGTACACACATATCGTCCTCCCGAAGGTCGACGATGTAGCGAGAGGGCTACTAAAAGAAAGGCTTGGTGGACCACCTCCACAAAGACCATCCAGCAGGAAATAATAGGATCGGTTGAATGATACATGAAGAAGGAAAATTGGCTTATATATTAATTGAATTATCAGAGTTAAAAAGCGAATAATAATGCCTCTTGGAAATACAATTAATGAAACTAACGATCTAATGAATGAAAAAAGAAAACAATTATAAAACATAATGTACTTAGTATTTAGATAATGAATTACTAGGCTCTAGCGTGAATTATTAATAAAATTCCTAATTCTAAATCTTAAAATTAATCATGCACGTATAACAACTCAGCTAATTAATGAAGAGATACAAAAGAATAGTACAAAAAATAAATAAATAAATGAATTAGTCTAAACGTTTAAACAATCACCGGATTGTGATTTTAGAACACTACGTTGCTCGGCACCCCTGTAGACAAGGACCTGGTATGCGGATGCCAGTGTTCCCGAGCGGCTGCCCGTACAGTTGCTGCTGGAGCTGGAGGCGGAGACGGAGACGGAGACTCGCGGCGATGCGTATGTGAGGGGAAAGTACAGCCTCAGCCAACCGAATGTTCAGCCCCCGGAATGATGACCCGGCATGTGTGCCGTGTTGGTCTAAGATTCATTTACAAATGTGCGAGTGGAGGCATTCAATCACGTGCTAGTATGCTACTCGCTGAATGGCAGCGTATAGCCCTAATTGCTTACGAGCTGGGCAGCCAGTAGCCAGCGCAAGTACTGATTGCCGGCGTGGAGCATGGGAGCTCACATGATCGTCGCGACGCGGAAAATCATATGCTCATGGACAGCGGCTCTCTATGTACGAGTAACTGACTTTCTGTCTTCTGACATCTGACCGATCATACCGGGGCGCAGTGGTACACTCATATAGAAAACTGCCGCGAGGCGTGGCGGACGGGATTGGAGGGGGGGGGGGCTCTAGGCCCCCCGTGGACAGGATCCCGAAACCTCTGAAACAACGGGCGGGGCGGCGCATTGCGAGCACGGCCGAGCCGCAAATGCAAGGTCATAAACTGCGCATGCCAAAACAGGGCTTCCGTGAAATTTACCGGAAAAAATCTGGGATTTCAACCAAACTTGGTACATTGTTTGCCCACCGGAAAGTTTCGTTTGCTCACTTACATAAAAAAAATTTTATGCAATACAAATTTTTGGGACAACTCCATGTTAACCAAAAAAAAATTCAGGTATTTTGACGAAAAATAGTATGTTTACCCATCGTTTGCCCAGGTTTGCCCACCTCATAAAAACGTTACCTTTTAAAACCTCGAAAAAGTTTTAGGGCCAACTTTAGGTTTCATCATTGTTCTTTCAGCGTAGGAGTTAGTCCGACCGATCATATGAGCGAATGCGCTTGCCGAAACCCCATATAAATACACGCTATTATTTATTATTAATTATGAGACATTAAGAAACAAATTATGTGTGAAATTTTATAGAGATTTTTTCTACGTTGTAAGAATTAGCTCAAAAATTGTTTTTGTTAACTTGCTTGTGTAGGTGGACAAACGAAAATTTTTTGGGCACACAATAGGCTAAACATCCACTAAATTCCATAATAATACCAGATTTCACCCACGGAGATGCCCGAATTTTTTTTCCTTATAAATTTTTTGTGTTGTGGCAGACGAAAAATTTTGATGGTAATCCCAGGCAAACGATGGACAAATGGTCTAAGAAGTTTGGTTAAATTTCCCGATGTTTTCTGACTAGCCTGAAGTTGGCTCGAAAAATTTTTCGTGTCTAACTTTTTTTTCTGGGAATGGGTAAACGAAAGCTTTTGGTGGGGCATCCTGGGCAAATGAGCAAATGTTATGCATACGTCCGTGAAAATACGTGATTTTTTTGCGACCAGTCTGGAAGTTCCTTTGCGTCTACCTTTTTTGCGTGGGCGAGTAAACGAAAATATTTGGTGGGAAAACTTGGGCAAACGAGGTTCCAAGTTTGAAATCCCAGATTTTTTCCGGCCAACTTCATGGAGGTCAAACAGGGGTTTGAAGAGTGCTGCGCTACGACTAGAGGATGGCAGCGCTGGGCAGCAAGGAGAGGTAGTTGCGGCAGCGGGTGGACAAAGAAGCAAGGGCGGGCGCCTTCGCGCGGAGAGGCGCGGCTAACCGGCCTCAGCTGAGGGGGGCGGTTGTATGCCACTAGCACGCGTAAATACCATCACTTGATAACTGCTATCAAACTAACTTTCAAAATCATCACTCTCATTACCACCACAGCCACTACAACAATTACTAATTCTACCAACACCACCGCAACATTGTTTTTTTGAAATAATTTTATTATTCTTGTTCGACAAAATTATACTTTTCAAGAGTTTTCAGGTTACATAGTATACATAATCGGTTTTTGAACTTCATTTCATCGTACAAGAACAATTTTTGAAAACAATACAATTAAAAACTAACTACTAAGGATACCCAGGATAACTACCTAGGGATACCCCCTTCAGAAAAATACATAAAATATTTCGAGTACAAAGTACATTTTGAATTTAGGAATGCCTGGAGCTGTTTTATAGCTAATTAAGGAGGATATAATGGGCCTTTAGAATATCGATTTGATTCGTAGAAAAAAGTGACTGATTTACCTACAGTGTACAGGCGAGTAGCTGGGCAAGATGAAAGAGAAGAGTAGAAATGGGAAGACATTCCGCGTTCGGCTACCGAACGGTGCACACCTCGTCCGCTGCTTATCGCCCCGCAGTATCTTGACTGTGACCAGTGATAAGAAGTGCCCCTGCAGGGCCGTGTTGCCGTTCAGCAAGCGAGTGACTTGTTTAAATATCTCTGTGCAGTGGAGTACATTTTAAGAAGTGTTTATTACTAGAAACACCAACACGAGGTGTTGTCGCCCCGGCGACGGGCCGTCTCAGGCCACTTTGTGCGATCTTTGTTAAATGTTCAACCCAAGAATGGCAGAAAATGGGAATGCATCATTTTCAGCGCTATCAGATGTGGTGTCTTCACCCCTAGATGCACTTAACGACTACCATTATATGGAGCCGTATTATCTAATTAATCACATACAGCACCAGCACCAGCAACAGCTATATGCAGTGAGCCAACCAGCAAATTCAACCTTCACCCAGCTGTCTACACTATCCGTGGGATATTCTCTACCATCTCCACAGATAAGTACATCGCATTCTCCTTCTCTTAAACTCCCCAAATTGCAAGATGCAGTGCGTAACCAAGCTTCGTATGTACAGGACGCAGCATGCCTTATAGTGTGCAAATGTGTCTTTATATAATGTCCCAACCGGCAATATATTTTCCACTCTCGTTCCTGGCCCAATCCCTGCTCCAGAGCAAGGTTCCTCACAATCAATTAAGATACCTCCAATCATTATTCATGATCCACCTGCTCATACTTAACTCTTGTGAAAAATTAAAGAATTGCTTAAACATGAAAATTTTGTTACTAAAATCAGAGGACCTTATACTGAAATCAGAACAAGTACAGTCGATGACTTTACTTCTTGTCAACGAACGGGTTGTACTATCATACCTACAGGGACCCGACAAAAACTATTATTTATGTAGTGCTACGAAATGTCCCAACATTCTATAGTGAGGAAGAAATTCATCAAGAACAAGTAAATAAACATTTACCAGTAATAACGGTTATCAGACTCGCTGATTCTAATCGTAAACCTTAGCCTTTATGTGCAGTCACTCTTACGAAATCATCATACAGCAGAGCAATATATGAACTAAAATAAATGTTCAGTGCTATAATCACGGTTGAAGAGCGTCATTACAGACTCGGGCCAGCACAGTGTCGAGGTTGTCAGATATTCGGACACACAAAAATCTGGTAATCCTCCTCTTTGCAGCAAATGTGTAGGGCCATATGCCATGGCCGAATGTTCTAGTACTGATACAAAATGTTCACTCTACCGAAAGGCTGATCGGTCCTCTAGTCGCGACTGCGAAATTTATCAAAATATTCTCCATAGTAAATCACTCCCATCCCCCTACCTCATCCTACAACGATTCGTACAACAAGCGATACTCCATCATCCACGTTCATTAACCACTCCAAGGGCTCCTCCTGTAGCCTGTCCTCATCCTTCCCCTTCCATCCCTATCACAATGCCTCAAGAACCAAATTCTCTCCGTCGTAGAATTCCACAGCCATCATTACCAAACCAAATGCCACTATATTCATATGTTTTCAAACAGCCCGTACACCCGCCCATTGGGCAGCTCTTCCAGGTGGAACAATTTATCTCCCAACAGGTAGAACATTTCTTCTCCAAACTCCTAAATCAAATATCTCTCTTCTCTCTCCTTCTCTCCTATCTCCTTCTCTCACAAACTCCATTCTTCAATAAATAAAATTATATTATCCATAAAACATGCCTATAAGTAGTGCCACTCATTCCTCACTTCGTGTCATTTCATGGAATGCGAACGGTGTTAAACCTAATATTCATATACTGGCCCACTTTTTGCACTATAATAAAAGACTTAAATAATTAAAGTATTCAGGAAATCAATATTTGCCCTTCCATGAAAATTTGTATTCCCGGTTATTTTCTATATCGATATGACCGACCGCGAAATCGGTGGGGTCGCCGAAATCGGTTGAAAAAATTCCGTAACACATCACCAGCTACCTTTAAATATAAATAATACTTTCGAAAATATTAAGTGTGGCTATTCAGCAGAAATGTCAATCTACCATAATAATCACTTCAATTTACAAGCCCCCTAATATTCCACACAGATCAGATGATATTGATACCTTATAACCTTTCATAACATTAGTCATAACATTCAAGTCGAGATTCATATCGCTCTGCATTCCGATCATCGCCCCGTAGTTTTCTCACTCGGCACAACCTCAGAAGATATTCGCCCCGCTCAGCGTTATATTTAAGTAATATAAACTGGCCACATTATCAGATGCTAGTTACACATGTTCTCCCCCCACTGCCATTACTCCGAACTACGCATGAAATCGTCAGCACCATTGACTCGCTTACTCGTACTATATTAGATGCCCTCGACTTAGACCCCTACAGCCCATCAACGCACATCGCTTCCGGCAATACCACCTGCAGTGAAGAAACTGATCGATTATAAACGATATATTCGTAATCACTGATTGAGACATCGATCTCCTCTTCTAAAACCTTATTTAAACCTTCTAACTAAAATTGCGAGACGTTTGGCGTACATCCATGCGCAAAAGATTCATCTTCAAACTCAAACGGCAAACCCATCTAATCTTACACTATGGAACATAACCCGTCGTCTTTTGCGCAAATCTACCAATCTACCTACCCTTGTTACTCCATCTGGAGAAGCATCTTCTCCTTCCGATAAATGCGATATGCTGAGTAATTATTTTGCACCAATCTTTACTTCTTACCCGTGTCAAAATTGGCACCACGATAATCATATACAAGAAGTAATTGGTCGACCAGAAATAACAGTTCCTGGATGCTCTAAATTTATTTCACCATCAGAAATCATTAAGGATCTCTCACTAGCAACCCCCAGATTATGAAATGGCCTGATCTAACATTAACTTTTTTTATTAAAACTCCTTCCCATAAAATTAATCGTACATATTACAGCAATATTTAATGTCGCTTTGAGACAAACGTACTACCCTGATAAAAAGAAAGCTCAAAATCATCCAACCAACTATCGCCCGATTAGTTAGTTACACACAATGGGAAAGCTATTTGAAAAATATATACTTTAGGCTAAATTCCAACCTCAGCTCAGTCAATTCCATACCACCTCATCAGTTTGGATTCCAACCCCTTTTGTCCACGTATTATCAAATCTTGCGCTTAAGTGAAGATATCGAAGGATTTCATGACCACAAGCATACAGCAACAGTTTTTTCTAGATGTAGTCAAAGCGTTCGGTACCGTCTGGCACCCAGGGTTAATTTTTAAGCTCCGTAGTGTAGGTACTTCATTATATCTTTCACGCATCTTTGAAAGTTTTCTTTCCAACCGAACATTTTCTTTGCGTCTCTCCGGAACTCTCTCTACACATGTGTTTTATTAGTTATTGATTTTATGTGGTTTTTCCATGTTAGTTTAGTTCCCACAACTTCCACCAGTATTACGAACATCTCTTGCCAAGAGCCCATTGCCAAGAGCCATTGGTGCAAAGTACAATCTGACGTGACGTACAGCTGAATTTGTTCTGAAAAGGGCTGCAGGAAAATTGTCTTCCCACTTATATTCCAAGTTGTCGCCTGAACGCGGTAGCGAGCGGACGTGCGCCGAGCGCTCTCCTTCACGGGCGACTTCAGTGAGATAAGGTTAGCAGAGTACAACTCTACGAGTTCAGTGTACAGTGTGTAGTGACAATGTTTTCAAGTGGCTCCCCTGATACGGGGCAGCACATCGCTAGAGCAGTGGAAGCATTAAATCATCACAGTGAATTCAGTGATATTAATTCAACACCAAAGAATGGTCAAGGTACAAATGGCCCCGTGGGGCAAAACAGTGATCCCATTACCCTACAAATACAACAAAATGCGCAGCAAAAAATAGAGCAACATCAATATTTAATGAATCAGGATTCATAATTGATACAGATAAATCAACAACAACTACTTATGAGAGATCAAACAGGCTTCTATACAGCACATCACCAGGGCCAGCCCTGGGAACTTCATGGAACACAATCACAGCAATGGACTCAACAACCACAAGGTCCGGGGTCGTCAGAAACAACCTCAAATAAAACCGTGAGTACCCTAGAGTGGCAACACCCTCGAAAAAGAAAAAAAACACGCCTACAGTGACCAGCCCATACCAACTCCCTCGAATGTTAGTGCGCCAGTGTTTACGCATAAAAATCAATATGCAGTATTAGAAGACAAATCAGAAGTTGAAACTCCTAAAAAGCCTCCCATAGATCATAACATATCGCCAATATTCGCGCAAAGTGTTACTAAAGTATCGAAATTAATAGAATTTCTTAAACTACAAGTAAAAGACGACGATTTTACGTACAAAATGTACAGCGAGAATGTAAAAGTGCTACCGAAAACCATTGAAGCTTACAGAGCAATAATTAAACAACTTGACGAATCCGAGGCCAAATACCACACTTATCAACCAAAGAAAGATAGAGCATTTCGTGTAGTGCTTCGACACCTGCATCCGTCAGCAAACATAGAAGAAGTAGAAGCTGAACTCAAATCCAAAGGTCACACCGTTCGTAACATGCACAATGTACTTCACCGAGTAAGGAAAGAGCCGCTATTGCTCTTTTTTATAGACTTAGAACCAAGTGCAAACAATGCAGAAATCTACAATATCGACACACTTGTAAATGCAGAAATAGAATTTGAAGCACCGTACAAAAAGAAAACTCCAGTGCAATGCCATCGCTGTCAAGAGTATGGTCACACGAAGAAATACTGTAATGCAACTCCAAGGTGCGTGAAATGCGGTGAAGAACACAGACGAATGCAAAAAAGATGCAACGCAGCCGGCAACATGCGCGCTATGTTCGCGAAGCCATCCAGCCAACTATAAAGGCTGCCAAGTGTATCAAGATTACGTTAATAAACGTAGCAAGCACAGAAAAGAAACAGACACCATCGACAAGAAGAAACAAAAAGTGTCAAACGCCTCAGATTTCCCTCCCCTCCCAGTTCGCCACTTTCAACCCAATCCCTTCTCTCGTACAGCATCTTCCCAAAACTCAACATACGCTGTACCCTACAATCAAAACCAAACAGATCTCTGCAAAATAATAGAAACCTCATTCCAAAAGTTCGAAAGCATCCTTAAACAACAATCTGAACAAATTGGGGCTTTGCTCAACCTACTGACGTCATTAATATCCAAGACGCATTAAATGGCACCAAGAATTGAAATTATTCTCTGGAACGCAAACGGTTTAATCCAACATCGAAGAAAGCTCGTAACTATTCTCAAAGAAAAATATATAGATATTATGCTAATATCCGAAACTCACTTCACTGAAAAATCCTACTTAAAGATACCGGGATATGATATATATAATACCAAGCACCCGGACGGTACAGCGCATGGAGGAACTGCTATAATAATTCGAAACACAATCAAACATTACGAAATGAACGAATATAAAACTGAAGAAATACAAGCAACATCTGTAATGGTGACAGAAGGTCAAGCTTTACTGACGATAACATCTGTATACTGCCCGCCAAACATAGAGTAACAGAACAAAAATTTGAAGACTTTATAAATACACTAGGATCAAGATTCATAGCTGGAGGCGACTTCAATGCAAAAAAACAGCATTGTGGCTCGGAAAAAATCTTTTTAAAGTAACAAACAGACTTAATGTTTCTACTATATCGACTAGTGAACCTACGTACTGGCCCACTGACGTCAATAAGCTTTCTGACCTCCTGGACTTCTACTTAGCAAAAGGTGTGCATCTTGGTACAGTAGAAGTAAAATCTTGCTACGACCTTTCTTCAGACCACACCCCAGTAGAAATGACCATCAGTTCAAATATATCTGAAAGAAACTATCCTCTAAAACTAACAAGTAACAAGACAAACTGGAACAAGTACCGCGATTACGTGAACAATAAACTATCTGCAAACGCACTGCTAACAACTGAAGAAAACATCGAAGACGCTATACAGCACCTATCTGACACATTACAAGACGCTGCCTGGGCCGCAATCACAACATCTTCAAGAACATCTAAACAAAATCGAAGATTGGAGTCATCGTTGGCGAGTCACCGTTAATGAAACAAAATCAAAACATATAACATTTTCACTAAGAAAAGAAAACTGCCCAAAAGTAAAACTTAACAACACAGAACTTCACGAAGCTGATACAATCAAATACCTTGGACTGCATTTGGGTAGACGCCTGACTTGGAAAACCCATATCAAAACTAAGAGAAAAGAAGCGCAGCTTAAAGTCCTCAAATTGTCATGGCTAATAAACAGACAATCAAAGCTGTCCTTGCATAACAAAATACAGATTTATAAAACTATAATCAAACCAACATGGACCTATGGTATTGAATTGTGGGGCTCTTCCAGTAAATCGAATCTAGAAATTCTAAAAAGATTCGAAGCTAAAACACGAAGAAAACTATGCAACGCACCATGGTACGTGACAAACAAGACGATATACAGAGACCTCGACATCGTCCCGCTGGAGGAAGTCATCGCCACGAAAAGCCAAGCATACCAGAGAAGATTGTACACAACCACCCAAATCACCTCTCAACAAGCCTTCTAGATAACAGTGAGCATATCTATAGACTGAGGAGAGAGTATTTTAGATTTGCCATACCGATTTTGTAAATGAAATTTTTCAATGTCATAAAAAGTTCACGTCGGAAATGTATCTGTTGACACCATTTGCTTATTGTTCCGATAGGAACAGATTGTAAATTATGCAGAAAATAAATTTTAAAAAAAACTTATATTCCAACTAGATATCTTATATTTGTGACGCTATTAGAATGCCCATAAACATTTGCATTTATGCGCGAAGTTTCATTTATTATACGTTAATGCAATGTTCATTAATTAGGAAAGGGATGTGCATGTCGGGATAAACGATTATTTGTTCTTCAGAGAGAACATCAAACATTTCGCCTCTGGTATTTGTGATTTTTTATTATTTATTCGGGAATTATATGTTGATGTTTCCGATCATTATTTTTAAATACAAAATTGTACAGTGATTATATTTTATCATTGTTTCTCAGTGTGATAGTGACGGAATGCATTAAAATTCAAATATTAATTATAGCTTTCAAGAGAAGGGATAGACACAGAGCTGAACGCACATTTTAAATGCGTTCTTTTTCTTTCAGAGAAGTAGAGCTCTCAGTTCTATTGGACGTAATGCAAAGCAGACACGCAATAATATTACATTACTAAGAAAATTAAAACAGGGTAGTACTAATCGAATCATTAATAATAACATCATTACATTAGTTTATTATCTATTTAAATTTCTGTGTCAATGTATGTTGTGCTACATGACACTTCCATTTGTGATAGTCTAAGTAGATGGTATTTCTAAGTCTACTCACAAGCAGAATACTCTTCCTCTGAATACGTAATGCTCAATTTGGAATCTGTTCTTTAAAGACAGATCTTGAAATAAGGTCATGTTCAGGGCTAGTCCCATTTTTGACAAACTAACTTTTTTCAAAAATTGCGAAATGTTAACGTTTTACAACTACACAATTGATGATGGAGATTTTTGCTTCATTAAACGTGTTGTAAAAAAGGTCATCTAAAATGACCTTTGACTCTCTCAATTTTCCAAAATAGCATATTTAGAAATAATGCGTGAAGGTATGTGCTGTTGGAGCACTATTAGTTCTAATTAATGTAGTAAACAATATTTTCATCATTTCGTAACAGCCCATACTCTAATCTGTTTGGAATTTTGTCAGGCTGGTTGAATGAATGCCGAATGATGATCTGTGGTTTGATGAAAATTAGCCTTTTGTTTGTCTTCTTATTTTGAAAATTTGTAGTTTTAAATATAGAAATCTACAGGAGCCTAAAATTCAGGAATAGAACTTGTAATTAGCCTTTATGGTTTGGCTTAGACTGGTTTCTGAACGCTGCAATTTTAGATGGCTATACTTTCTCTTTCTCGAATAATCCTCCCAAATAATTTCTCTTTTTCGATTAATAATTTTTTTTAAATTCAGCCTCAGCCAACCATAAAACATTCCTAGAATATACTTTCTCTATTCTGCGTATGCAGTAGCAAAATCGTACATGCAAAATAGTAACATCAATTTTTTTAAATAATTTTAACAGTAATTAGTAAATATTTTAATGTGTTGGTATAAGACAGAAAAAGTAATGGATTCGGCAAATGTTGGAAAATAAAAAAATCATCGTTTCATCTCACTAAACTGATACCCTTACGCCCATGACGCAGAATCAAACCACCTCCCTCTCTTTAGCGTTACGTAATTTATCAACGAACCCCATCGTGTTCTGTTACAAATATTGAGTGATATGTTTCTAAAACATTGTTTCACCGATACGTTGCAAAATAATACTTCACTATGAAAGGTTAGGGATGTTATAAATCATGTTTTCAGAATACTGGACTTTTTCACATTATTTGCAATCGTGATGATTTAAAAAAATATGTAAACAAGATTCTTCAAATTCAACAGTAAACAGATTCTTTAAGTTAACACTCATTTAGAGCATAGTAGGCTAAATAATATGGCTAAGGAGCTTTCTTTATTCAAAACTGTGATATTTCAAAATTGTGAAAGTTGAACTTAATTTTTGTTGCGACGCTACATTTTTGTGAAGCAGGGTTGTCAACACTGTTTATGGTGTAATAGGTAAAAGATCTGCGGGATACTCTAACGCACTTAAGTTCGAATATCATCCGTGCCAAAAAAAATTGTGGGCAGCAACCATATTTGTGGTTAAATATAGTTATAATAATTCGTAACCTTAATCACAGAACGTATGTGCTTTTGCCGCGCCGCTACTTATTTCAGTGTGCTAATGTCCTTAAGAATCAGCTCTAAATTTCCTGCCATTGCGATTCTGGCTGATGAACTACGTAGTTGGGCGCGTTTAATTCCTTTGAATTCTTATACATGAATATATAATTAATATCATGTTAATATTCTTTTCGTAATAAGTTATCCTGGACACAGGAGACCATGGCACATGTTTGCGGTAGCGTAGTGTTGTAGAATACGAAAGGACTATAGATTAGAAAGGCGCGAGTTCAAATCCTAGCCGGCTAGTCTTTACCTCCACGTATACTATGTAAAGAGAGAGTTATGAAATGCAGCAGGCGAAAGTGTCAAAATTTCCACAGAAAATGCGTTTTGTACGTCGCTTATTGGAAAAAAGTGGATTGTCTCTTGCTTGTATATTATTTTCTATACTAGTGATTGTCAAAACGCTTATGTATGGAGTGTTCCTGGACATGAAAAAGTGATCTTCGAAAAACCTCTCTTACTCAGTCCGTTTACGTACGAGTAATTCTAGAGTAAAGAGGATTTTCAATAAAATGGATATTCATCGAATTATCTGGCTCATGTCAAAAATCATCGAATTTGAAACGGACCTTTTAATGTTGAGGGAACTTTATATCAACATATTGTCGACATTTTTTCTCAAAAGTAGTTCCAATTATTGCTTTAAATATTTTCCTCGTATAGAACGAAAGACGTATAAAAATTGCGCAAATCCATTTTTGGCGAACGATCTGAATTTTCGAAAATGTTGAATAAAAATTTACATTGTCAAAATACAATATTGACGATAGATATTTTTTCCATTAGGAAATCAATTTTTAAAACTAGATTTTGAATTAATGGAATTGAAACACTCTGAAATTTTAAAAACTGCAAATGCAAAGTTTCAACTTTCTTTAGGAGTTAGGAAGGAAAGGGTTCAGGTGTGTAGCTGGGGGCGTAGAGAAAACGTGTCAGGTGTGTTGTCTAAGGATCCGAGATCCGATCCCAGCAACGCGAAAATTATTTTCACCAAAAAAAAACACGTTTTGCAAATTCACGTAGGATTGTATGTTGCGTAGCCGTTACAAATAAGGCGGAAAACATATGATGTTGAAGCAGAACTAGTTTTGAATATAACACACTGTCTAAATATTATCTATGTAACCTGGTACTTCGATGGGAAATGGGTAAGCCATTCACATTGATTTTATGAATTCAAACTTTACGAAACTGACATCAGTATCGTAATAAGAGTTATTACGATACATATATACAAGCTTTATTAACACCAAAAATAATAATTTGTGTAATTGAAGTAACATTAGAACAAACCCATGATATACTATCAACTTATTCAGATGTTATATTTTGCAGGACGAAGAATCAAATTTAAACAAAATTCAGAGTTCGCTTGAATTCTGCCAAATTGCGTTTAACGTTCCATTATAATCAAATGGTAACATTATATTACAATATTCGATTGGTTATCAATTGAGGCCTAAAAGACTCGTTTGATAATTCTCTGATTTTGTATTGTAATACGAAGAGGCGGATTTTAATTACGTAAAATTTCAACAAAAATTATCAATAGAATGCTCTTAAAATGTTTCAAAATGACCTAAAAGCAAAGAAAAGTGGCGTAACAAATGTGATCACAACCAGTTCAGATTAACATCTTAAGCTACTGGATATACCGATGTAATCCAGGCTTCTTCCATTTGTTAAATGAACTCAGGTTGCAAACTTTTGTTTGAGACTGTTATTTACCAGGAAATATCTTTCTTAAGAAATCCCGAAATTGACCGAAAAGACACTCGCGCTAATAGGAGTTACGAGACCCCTTGATTACATACAACGGTTGACATTACAATTCCTCAACGATGAAATCAAATACGCTACTCAGGAATTTTTTGGTGAATACTTTGTGTATCTCATAAATATTATTTGAAGCAAGTACTATTAAAATGATATTAAAATAAATGAAATCAGCTAAAAATGCATTAAAAAGGACGGAAAAGTAAAAAACTGTCGACTTTTTGAAAAGTCGTCTTTCGATTTTGTCGAAATCTACGGAAAATGCAAAAACCAAACAAGACGTATAAAAATGTATGATTTCCATTTATCATAAATAAAAGTTAATGTCTATACTAAAGAGCATTGTGCTAACCTGAAAAAAAGATATTTCATTAAAATCCGCCACCTAGTAAAAATATATCTTAAAATTATCATGTAAATATCTATTTGGCAACCATTACATTTAGTCGATATCTATAGCAGGAATCGTATGGTATTATTAAGTGAGATAGGATCTTAAACAATTTTGAGAATTTGAGCTGTGCCACAGTGAGTAGATTATTTCGTGGAAAGAGATTTAGGTACACGAAAGCTTCCGCGGCCCGAGTTCATGAGTTCTTGGTTGTCCGGGTCCGTCATTGGCTGAGAGGCCGACGTTTCGCCTGTCATATCGCTTACTGAATTCGACGCGAGATATTGCAAACCTCTCTTTTCTGTACTTGTGTGCGGAGAGCAAATGGAATGAGTGCAACAAATGGGGGTGATTATGAGATACTAAATCATAATAAACTATTAAATATCTCGAGAACGGAAGTTGATAGCACCGATCGGATTGTGGATTTTTGTATTACTTTTTAAGGCGATTTAGAGGAGACAATACAAGATTGGTACATTTGCAAAATCATAAACAATTTTCAGATCTATAGAGGGTTGTATCCGGATGTCCGCTGATAACAGCGAATTAACAATTTTCAACCATTTAAAATTTTATAAACAAATTCGAAATATGCGCTAGAACGGCCAGAATGGATCCGCAAATGGTGCCTGAAATGAGTATTTGAATATAAGTTTGAGTTACAAATTGATTGCTCAAAGATAGTATAATTGTTTCTAAAATGCTAAATATTTACCTGTCTATTGAAAATAATTCTGGACGGAAAACCCCCGCTCAAAATTATTTTTTCGTCATGGCGTGCGCGCAGGCAAAATCTCTCCTTCGGCAGGGAAAGACGACGATATTTCCTCCTCACACGTAAACAATCGAGGCCCCTGCCCACGGGAACAGTGTCTTTCGCGCTCCGTGGAATATTGAGCCAACCACGTAGGCAATGTCCTGACTGTAGCGATTGGTCAATGCGCCCTTGGCCTGGATCAAAGGGTGTCCAAGTTTGTCTGTACGATTAGTAAGATAGAATTTCGCCCGCTAATTCTTGTGGGGGAAATTTTAACTTAGATAATGGTGACTTCGATAACTAGGAGTGACTTTGATATCTCCTTGACACTATGTTTATGTGCTGTAACAGCTACTACTATAGACATGATACATTTGTTCTGCGGTAGTTGGCTATTCTGGATATCTATTAGTGCCAATAGATATACTACTGTTTCATAAGATTCATAACTGTGGCTGAGTTTGGTTTAAAAATTCGTTTAATACATTTTGAAGAATTTTGTGCGGCGGAAAATTTTTAAGCTGAGACCAACGCATATATTTTATTGCATTATCTAACAAGTTAGTAGTAAGTTGAACTCTTTGGGAGAAAAAGAGTGAATAGATGAATATTCTAACCTAAAATATTATATTTGTGATCACTTAGTGAATGGGGTGACTTTGATAACAATTTGTTACAATGTTGAAAATGTTATGCAGGACTCTCTGATTAAATATTTGGAGAAGGATAAAAAGACTCGCAGGCGTTGGTGCTAAGTAAGTAAGAAAGAGAAAGATACTTGTCGTTGAATCAGGAACAAGTAACACTTCTGTCAAACGTAGTGAAACATCGGAGACGGATGTTCAACAAACTAACGGAGAACTGTCATGAACTGACGCGATCTCGCAAAGCAGTGAGAAAGACACTGAGAGAGTAGGACTTGGTGAATGTACTAGTGTCAGGGATGAGGAAATGCACAACCTAAGACACGTCGGTGTGATGCCCAGAATACTGATTGAGTGGGAATGTATTTTTTTGAAGGGTTTGGATACCACTCATCAGATAATCAAGCTTGTGAAAAATGATAGCTTTGACGTATTTTGAGAACATGTTGGCCATTTGCTTCTTCCAGAGGAAGAAAATTACGGAAGAATGACTTACAGATTTAATGGTTCTCAAGATATGTAAAGATATTCTAGTTAAAACATTTCTTACACAAAAGATGCATTTTTTCTATAAATGTTTATTAAAATTAACACAATATAAAAGTTGATTGTTATTTCAAATGTAGTTCAGCCATCCCTAGCAAAGTCACCACTTACATGTAAGATTAAATAAAAAGTAAACTGTCTGTCCAATTTCAATGAGGGTTGAAATTGACAATACGATCACTAAAACAAGCCTTCTAATTAGAGAATCAAAGTCACCCCAAAACAAGGGTGGCTTTGTTAGGGCAGTTTTTTAAATATTTTAAAGATGTTAATCATGTTATCTATATTATTTTGTTACGTTAACTACCCTCCAAGATCTACGCATCTGCTACAATTCTCAAAAGTGCAATTTTCACAACCGAAGATGAATTCTTTTCAAAAAGAATTGTAAAAGTTATCAAATTCACCCCATTATACGATATCTATTCATTATATTAATCCGTGTCTTATTTTGTATTTACTTTGTATTTTATTTATATTTTATTTTGTTTCTATTTGTAGATTGATTAAGGCAAAGCTATCGTAAGCCGACTCTCTGTAGAAATATATTAAGTAAACAAAGAGAAATTCTTGAATTCCATTCTTTCTTCATGATGCAAACTAGGCCGATATACTCTAATTTCAAAGTTAGATCTATATCGTAGATATATCTTGAGACCATTAATTGCTTTTAACGAGAATTAATTCTCGTTCATCAATGCATTTGTACGTTCTGCTTAAACATGCACTGTTGATTTATTTGGTAGCTAATTAATTTTGGTCTACTATTTAACAATATTCAAAAGTCACAACCTTTCAAAGTTACATCGATATATCTTTCTTATTTATTTTATAATTAATTTAGATATAACTTCTCCCTCTATGCAAGGCTTGGACGATTTCTTCCGAAATGCCAGTTACCATTTTTGCACTTTCACTTTCATTTGTGTCTTTGTTAAGATTTTGGACATTCACTTGTGCTACAATTTTAATTTTCGTAACGTTTTAAGGGTATGCTTGCAATTATCTTTTACAGCATTCCGACATAGCCATTTGAAAAATGTTCATTTCTATGGTTTTGCCGTAAAATTTGCCGTATTCGGACTGCATGTTGCACACTGAGTCAAATAAGTCATGTTTGATTATCATAAACTTTGAGGGAACACGTAGGCACCACCTCAACAAAAATTCGTTTATAAAAATGTTAGTACGTGGTATTAATTAGTACGTGATATTAATTAGTAAGTACGTAATTTTCTAAAAAATTTGCGAAAAAAAGGCCGACAAATGGGGTGATTAAGTGAATTGTGGCACCCCTAAACCAACTTTTAAAAGGTTTTATTAATGCCGATGTAGTTGTTGCGTCGAAAAGTTTCTTTCGCGCCGCGCCTGCGCCCTGCAATGCTGGCTGCCACCCGGCGCCCTCCTGCCCACTCGCCCTACGGCTCGCCCTCCACACTGCCTGCTCTATCATGCCCGCCACGTGTTTCGCATGGGTAGACCTGTAAGTGAACTGGCAATCGGCATGTTCGGGACTGCACGTTGCATAACCGACGGCTTAGCCCTCTGCACGGCCTCCGGTCTCTCGAATAGCGTTCTGTAATTGGTTGGCGTCACGACTGGCGCATACGCGCTCCACCACCGAGTCCCGGAGTCGATTCCTGGCTAATCCATGTGGAAATTTGCAGTGGACAAAACAAGCTCTCGGCAGGTTTTCTTAGTGTTCTTCCTGTTCCCCTACCTCTCATTCCACCATTTCGTCATCACCATTCAGCTTATCCTATAATCGATATCATCTACTCATTAGGAAACCCATCGGCCTCAATGAACTTAAGCAGTTATAGAGGAGCCTAAACCCTGAGGACTCTCCGTCCTCACGCGACATGGCAGTGCACGTGGGGGCAGCGGCGGCGCGGCGGCCTCAAAGCCTCCGGCCGGGAGGACATTACCTCGCGCTGTGAGAACGCGAACAGGCCGCATGCGCTGCCGCCGCTGGTAGTCCGATTGGAGGAGCTAAAACTTTCAGCGTCCATAGTACAGTTGGGAGTCTTCCTCAAGAAAAAGAACAGAAGAGGGAAAAATAGTAACAACAAAGAAGAAAGCGTGCCGGCGGAGGCAAGATAGTAAGTTGAAGGATCCGATGAAACGCACTTTGAAAGCTATGCTGCGTTTCTTTATTATTTTCTCGGAGCTGCGCTAACAATGTTTCATGACAGCAAATGTTCAAACCCTCCAACATTTCCCTAACCCTTGAGCCGCACTCCTCTACCTTCCTCTTCTTCACGACGGCAATGACTGCACGCGCCGAGTATTGCTTCATTAGCCTCGTAAAGAAAATCGTGTTTACAAGATTCTGCGTCTTATTGAAAATGAATATTGCTGCCATCATTCATCGCAAAGTAGCTTCGATGGTAGTTTAATTTCAATGCGTTGTGGATTTATTATCTAATTTATTATTGCTCGCTTTTTATTATCCTAATTTATTATCTTCCATAATTAAGAAATATTTAATAACATTATTTATTAATTATCTACCATAATTAATAATAACAACATAATAACACCATTACTACGAAAAATTAAACGAGTTTCTTAGCAATTTATAATTGTCTTGCCTGTAACTTAGAAACGAATAGTATACTCGTGTCAACATATTTCTAATAAAAGCATGTCATAAATTAGTGTGAACATATTGGGCACAAAGCTATATACCGAATTAGGGATGTATTTTGGAGAAGAAACTGTTGTATCAAAAAGATTCGTAGCAGACGCAACAGCTATGTGCGAGACAATGAAATGACAAATCTATGTCGACATGTAAATTCTAAAAAAAACTTGAAAGGGATTAAACATGAACAGCTTCGTCAAACATTCACATCTCGCTACTTGCATGCTTTTTTACCCCGCGCGCCTTCCGCATTACGGTAGCGCAAATAGGAACAGATAAAAGAAACCGGGGGAACGGACGCACAAAACACGAGCAAAGCGAGCCGCTGGCAGGCTCCTACCTCCTTTGCAAGGGTCCATGTCGACGTCGTTGCTGACGCGGTACGGAAACTTGTCCTGCAGCAGTTGCTGGATTGAGAAGCGTCCGGCGGCGGCGCGCCCCAGCGGCGGCGGCAGCGGCGCATCGCGGCCGTCGCGGCGCCGCTCCTCGGGCGCGGCGGGCGTCGCAGCGCTGACGGGCGCCGCCGCCAAGCACGCCGCGAGCACGATCACGGCGACGGAGCGCCTCATGGCCCGATCCCCGGACGCGGCGCGGCGCGGAGTGCGTGCGGCACGCGGGCGCGACGAAGCTGGGCGAGGCGGCGCGGCGAGTCAGCGCTAGCGGCGCGAGGAGCAGCCGGCGGCGGGTGCGACGTCCAGCGAGCACATGGCGAGCGCCTAGGCGCACGACGTCGCGGCGTCGGCGGGGTCGGCGGCGTCGGCGTCGGCGGCGCGGCGCGGCGCGGCGCGGCGCGAGGGTACGAGAACGAGAAGAGAAGGAAGAAGGGAGCGTGCGCCCCGTCGGCCGACTACGGTGGCAGTGGCGGCGGCGCGGAGGCGGAGCAGGCGCAGAGTCCGGGTCGGGTCGGGTGCCTCAGCTCGTCGCGCGGGCGGCCCCACTATTGAACCTGCGTTTGAACCGCGTGCTGCTGCTGCCTCGGGCTGCCCCCGGGCATGCGCAGTGGTGGCTGCGCGCTGCCGCCGCCGCCGCCGTCTCACGCACTCGCGTGGCTCGCGCCCGCGCCGTCTGGCCACCCTACCGGCCCGCCCGCTCGCCCACCCACCCGCCTGCCTGCCTACCCTCGCGCCCTCCCTCCCCCTCTTGCCGCTCCCTACCCGTACGCACGCCTTCCCCCAACGCAGCTAAGCCCTCCTCTCCCTCCCTCCCTCGCTTCGCAACAAAGCGCACAAGATTTGCACCGGCCGGCGCGGGGGGCAAAGGGGGGAGGGGAGGGAGATGCCACCCGCGCCGCGGAGTCCCAACGCGCGTGCGCACGCTTGCGCATTTCCGGCTCACCAGCCGCTGACAGGGATCTTGTTATGTGGGATCTCTTTACGAGGATTCACGTACAAGTAACGGCAAGTGTTTTTTATATAAAAGAAAGTTATCAGATCCTACATTTCTCGCATAAAGAAATGATGTACTAACGTAAGTTCACCACAACAGATAGCAATGTATCTCTATTCACACAGAGAGTAATATGAGATCAGTTGTCTGACAACCACCATGCGAAGTAAATGTAACCCTTTTCGAGCAGCGCACATACTCCAAGATAGTCGTTCTCAGTGGGAGAAATGCACGAGAATGTCACAAGAAATCATAGATAGCTGTTGAGAATACTGCCTTTATATACCGGACAGTCGCGAGATGTGAGGGAGAATTTTGGCGAGGACGCGAGGCAACCAGAGATCAGCAACGCTTGTGTGACTACCTGTGAGTGTGTGGACCATGTGACACGTGCGGTAGTCAAGCATCTGACTAATGGTGCCTTTAGAACGGGTATGTAATACTTTTTCAATGTTGTGAATTTGTTATGATGTAACGCTTTGGAATATGAAATCAGTACTGTCTTGTCAAATACCTTAATAAACATTAGAAACCCAATTTTGGTGTGTCGTTAACTGGCCCTGCTCTTAGTTTATACCTTGTCCTTTCATGTGTGTATTTCACATTTTTCACCCGTGCTCGTGTTCTCACAAAAATAGTTGCCATGACATATACCTTCATATTTGTCAACATTGTTGACGCACATTATTAAAGTAGTTAGTTAATTTTATTAATTATTATTTTTCATGATCAACACCATCACATTTTATCTTTATTCCTAATTTTATTTCATTGCTCATTTTCATCGTAATATTTTGGCACCGTTATAAAGATTGAATAATATTCTTTTAAATTATTTGCCGCTTTATAAGATATTCTTACGATTATTAGTTGCGTACTACAAATATTGTGATTTGCGAACATTGAATTGTGCTTTTGAAGTAACTTCTATAACTTCTAGATTGTGTCTATGATGCTATGTTTTAGGATACCACACAACTTCATAAATTATTCTTCTCTTTGTTAAGAAATTAAAATATACATTTGTTCGAGTTGTATGAACACGTAGAAAAGAGATATTGAGAGATGTAGCGTCGGACGCAAGTTTGTTATTAAGGCCAGACTTACATTAGCAATACGTTTCCGCAATATCTTTCAGCAATTTGATTGCGCTTCTTGCGATCATCTTTACACTAGCAAGAGCAAGCAGGGGCAATATATTGTTAGAAAGATCTGAGCAAGATTTTTCCGGCAAGATATTGCCGATCGCTTTACATTACGACTATTTGTTGCCGTGTTTGGCGACGACGCGAGGAAAATGGCGCATGAAATTAAGTGAGGTTATACCTCACTTCCCGACAACTAGTGGAAGGCAAAAGATGCGAGTTGCGGTCGCACTTATTGTGTTAATGGGGAGATGAAGTAACGCCGACGATTTGTGATAATATGTGACTGAATTTTAAGAAGAAAGGAAAAGAGGGCTTGTGCGAATTAGGTAGAAGTGTCTGAATATTTTTCTTAAAACAAAATGATTTCGTGGATTTCGATTCCCGTAAGAGCAAAGTAATTTTCTTTTAATAAAAAGTGCAATTACTAATTTGATAAAAAGTTTTAAAATATCCATTTCCTACTACTGATGTGTTATAGAGTAATCTTAAAATGTAAAAAACTTAATAATCAGGGGGCATCTATAGCTGAACCAAAATTTGAACCTTTGACAATCAACCGTAGAGGGAACATTTATTACTTCTTTTACTGTCGTAAACCTTTTTCATACACCCATTTTACGAAAAAATGCATATTAAAATGGAAATATTACGTCTATGTACTACCGTACATACTTCCTGCGTATGTGACAGTGGTCAACATTGGCTTCTTCCAGCAATATCTTGCTCATACTTCATTCCAATTCTAGTCCCAGCAACAGCCGGCAATATCTTTCCGAAGGTGGAACCACACGGGTTTACATTTCGACCGGAATATCTAGCAAGAAATATTGCCAACATCAGAAATATTTATTGCCGTTATGTTTACATTGGCAACTTTTGCGAAATAATATTGCTTGCCATTTTCTTGCAAGTGTAAAGCCAGCTTAAGAGACTAGGACGGATTCGCTAGAGAATGGACGCATGAGTATAGGTAGGGATTATTAATGTGATTTTCTGGTTTTAAAATCCAATTATTGACGACTTCGAGATATTAGAAGTTTGGTGAAACCTTAAGAAAGGTACTTCAACAAATTAGTTCTCAAGTAAGGAACAAATATCCGCGGAAGTGGAGAAGGTTATATTTGCCGATTGATGAATTCGCGAATAATATATTTGCTTTGTGTTTGAACTTTAAGTGTTATTTAAATTACCTCAAGAAAAAGACCAATGGTAGAAATGTTTGATGAGTAGCACAGCTGGCAGAATTAGTTTTGGCGTTCAAGTGATCGCGGTATTCACGTGCCCATACGCTGTTGCGGGAGCATCGAGTTATCGAAAACATCCGTCATAATTACAATTTAGCGGGAAAAAAACTTCAGTTTCTAATAGTTTTCATTTTTATAATCAACTAACTGATGTACTGGAGTCGCTCGATTC
Source organism: Gryllus longicercus (assembly GCA_038098605.1). NCBI lineage: Eukaryota > Metazoa > Arthropoda > Insecta > Orthoptera > Gryllidae > Gryllus > Gryllus longicercus. Next base: position 353,648 of record JAZDUA010000391.1, on the reverse strand, counting down.
TCAATGTCATATAACAGTAAAGGAATGAATTTTATCAAATATATATGACCTACCTTGCAGCGTCTTGCTACGCTATGCCCCATTCCCAAATCAAATTTCCGCTGAACTTCACTCATTGTCTAATTAAAATAACTTTATTACCAAACGAACTAGTGGTGCTACTAAAATACATACTTTCTCGCATTGTTAAATGCTACGCAATATTATACTACTACATAAACCTGAAAAGGGATTTTCAACCAGCAATTTTTTTTCCGCTTCAAGACCCGATCCCAGATCCTTAGTTAACTGGCCGGCACTCATACCACCATGCCACACAAACACCGTGTGAGTCGAACTTGGGCAGAGGTATAGAAAGGAAAATGTTCGATTCATGTAGAAAAATCTTCACTAATCAAAATATCCGGTAGGTCTCGTAAGTGTATTTCATGCTCGGGAGTTATCGGTGATTCCCCCCCCCCCCGGCTGGCTAAATTCGGCTCCGACCTACCGTCGACTAGCGGGGTTTTCTCCAATCAGGTACCTCCCACTAGAGGGGCATTGCCCCAGCCGGACAAGCTCTAAACTCCCGACCGGTCTCTCGGCATGTGTGGTAGTGTGGTGCATGTAAGTGTGTTTAAGTTAAGGGTAGGATAGGACAAGGAATGGGAAAAAAATATTGCGCGCGCTCCATGGGCCGTTTAGAAGGGTACTACCCCGGCATTAGGATAGTGCTTATCCGAAAAAAACACGGAAAGCTACCAATCAAAGCATCTCGCCGCTAAGATTATCCTCCACATAGCAACAAAACTCGACCTAGCTACCTGGCTAGTGTCGGAAATGCCCGACAAGATCAAGACCCGAATCTAGGACCTCGCGGTCAGTAGCACTACAATGACATTAGTTGAGCCCTGAGCCACCACTCACGGTTAGCGAGTACGGATATCTACATAAGTCCTATGGGTAGTGTACATATTGTATTTAAATTCCATGTCGATAGTTTCATTGGTTTCCTTAAACTAGTTCATACAAACTCACAGAACAATTGATTTGATATGACAAACCTTTTACAAATCGAACAAGAGAGGAGACAGCTTGTTTAAAAGTTGAAAATACGAAAAACAAATACATACACTTCCAGTTTTCTTATCTTAATTGATGGTATTTGGAGGGAGAAGTGCTTCAAATTATTTTCAATAAAGTTTTTGGAATACTTAAGAGTTTTCTGCGGCAACAGAAAATTGTGACAAATAGTCCCTGAGTGAGGCTCGAACCAGCATCCCATCCCTCCGAAAAGCTGAGTCCGTTCCCGATTTTTAACGAGTTCGGTCACCTGGGTCAGACGGCGAATTCGCCGTAATTTTATAGTAGTCATAGGTGCATGGTTATTTCAGCTGTAGTATCAGAGAGCCGAAAATTTGAAAAAAATGTGAAAAAATGTCCTTTGGGCGACAAAAGGAGGCAGCTGGAAAGAGGATTATTCCTAATCGAAATGCTAGTCTAGACTAAAAAGAATAGAAAAGTAACTAATGCGAGAAAGTATATGCAATTCTATAGCTCCAATAGTTTATTTATACGTTGCTACATACGAGGAGCACGGCAAAATGGCATGGTAAAAAAAGTTTGTGCGGGTTTGAATTTTTTTTTTTTCATTATTCCCGTTTTTTCTGAGTCTGTGATTTTGATGCCCTATTAATGTATTTATCCCTCGAAAATCGTGAAAAATTTTCTCCAAAATTGAACAACACCGTAATTATCTTTGTAATATATTTCTGTGAAATATTTATCGGTTTAGTGAAGCCAATTACGTATGAGTCAAATGTTTAGAATAAATTGTGTGAAGTGAAACGCAATTTAAAATAAAAATTAATAATCTATTCTTATTGTTAATTGCTGAATGCAATTAAAGCTAAAATTGGTGGCCTAGAAAGGATTATTTAGAATACGGCTGATTGGTCAGTAGTTTCAATAGCAAAACCAAACAAACCCAGCCTCTAGTTTGTATCATAACATATACACGTGAGCTGCAAAGATACTTCAAAAATTATTTTCCAAAATTATCACAATTATAAGACTTTTATACATTGCAAAAGTGCACGCAGGGTAACATATTATTTTAAAAAAATGTCACTTTCCATAATTTTTCTTGAATGAAAATTTTTCTTCGCACAAAACATTCTCAATCAATAATTAACTGAACATCCAATAAATAATTATTTCTGAAAATTATCAAAGCTAGGAACCAATGCGGACCAACTCGAACCTTTGATTAATTCCCTATATTCTATCATTCATTTCAGTTTCGGAGTTCTTGGCGGTGTCTTGGCGTTATAATCTTGTATGGTGTTATTGTGATTTGAGTTATCATAGTTTATTTCTTAGTTTATGTATCTGTATTTCTTAATAAATATTCATTCTTCTTCTCTGGAGATGAGTTACTATTTTGTTAGTATTGCAGAAAAATCAAATTTGCAGTTCGTTTACCGATGGCGGTGCAAATCAATTTGCTATAACTCGGGAACGAAAATGTTTAGTTTTTCAAATGTTGCTGATTTCGCGTTTTTCTAAATTTTATTATTATTATTATTATTATTATTATTATTTGTTGTTGTTTGTTTTATTTTTTAAACTTTTATTCACCTTTCAACTATTTGTAGTTAAAATGTTGGAAAGGGATTCTGGAACTCAAGAAAACGTGCGCAAATAATCTCCCCCATAAGTCACATACAGTTTTTACTGAATAAATAAGTAAATAAATATTTCTTAGTACTTGTAGTCCCTGTAGTTATTATTTTTCCTTTTGTTATCATATTCTGTAGTACTACCGTTATTTCGTATCCACATGGGATAAAAAGAAATTTTCAAGTTCTCTACAGTTCACAATGTATATGATGAAGTTAGACAGCTGACTTGGTCAAACATAACCTCATGACAAGATCTCGATGGTCATAGTTAAAACCAACCCATTCTCTCCGCACCCTTTGTCTTCTCACTAGTGGATAATATTCAAAATCATTGCTGGAATCGTCTTCAAATACTATCATTCGTAATCGTCAAGCCATGACACTTTGGAGATACATGCACGTTGAAAACTGAGCTTACTCCTTACTTGACCCGACGAATTTTCCCAGTGCAAAGTTACTCTCGTGTAAGCGATTTACACTCAAGTAAAGTGTTGGTGAAAGGCTCCAATAAGTTACTCTCGAGAAAGATGATTTACTCCAAAGTAAACTCTTACTCCTTGTTTGGTGAAACCTGCCCTTAAAGTTTAACGATAGAAAGCGAGACCGAGATGAAATATTTGAACTTAAGCTGTGCCAGTGATATGTTCGTTTAATGTTGGAGAACTGGGTGAACACAAGACTGCAACCCCTATGCACATTAATTCCACTTCTTCTCCCATCCTTTGTGAGATAGGGGAAACGGAAGTTTTGAGCCAAGTGCCAACGCCATGTACTTCTCGGTCCCCTAGAAAAAAATTGAAAATCTCCCCGGTAGAAATGCTGAAACACAAGAGAGGGATTTTGAGCTAGAGCAAAGGAAGCTGGTTTTGAAGCAGCAGAAAATATATTTGGAATAAAGAAGGAACTAGAAGAAGAAGAAGAAAAAGAAGAAGAAATTTTTAAAAGCTGTGCAAGATGCATGAAAACCAAAATAAAACAATTAATTAATTAATTAATTCAAGAGCTATTAGGGAAGGAAATATAAAAACACATAATGTATGTAACATAAGAAGGTATGTGAAGGAAATGTAAAAACACAGAATGTATTATCCAAGTTTTTTTCATTTCTTCAAAATTAAATGTTATATTTTTAGTTGTATATATGTTTGTCTTAGTGTTTCTACCTTAAGTAATCATCCAATGTAGGTGGTTCTGTTCCACAATATTGGCCGTCTGATTCCACAATGATAATTGGTTAAAATTTCTGCAGCTTTGTTCCCACTGCAAGCGTCTTGCAATAAAAGTTTTTGGTGTTTATTAAAACCTACAAAAGCAAATTCATAAATAATTTTCTGAAATATTCATTCAACTGCTTGGCGAACTGAGCTCATTGCAGCATTAAACATTTGCTGATTGTAAGTCTACTGGAGCGGAAGGAACTAATCAAGCAACTGGTGATTGGATATGCAGGAATGTACCTTTTCCCTGCAACACAGTTCTTCCAGATGTTTCCACAGTCCTGATTGCCTGAAAAGTCATGCATCATGACTTCTTCTGGGATATGCCCCATGAAGACTCACTATTATTCCATCGGGAGTGAAAACTGATTGATATTTAAGGCAGTGCATGCATTTGTGGCCAGAGTAATAGAGATTGTGCCTTGATGATGGCCTACATATCTTTTTGGCAGTTCCAGCAGTTGAATAAAGGAGACCCTTTTGCTGCAACTGCCTGACAACAGCAAATTTTGATTTTAATTTGAATAGATGCAAATTAGTATGAACCTAAGAAAAATTAATTTAGTGGGTTTACTTACCTTGAAATAATATTGAAATTTTTTCCCTTTTAGCCATTTTAAATTCTCAAATTCCCTTAATTGATTATTAAATTATGAACATTGATCAAACAATTATCAGAAAATAATTAAGTCATTAAAATTATAGAGATATACCATTAAAATCAGATCAAGACACTAGTAATTAAATTGACTATAAATTCTATTATAAGATAGAATGTAGAATTCAGACTTCTAGAATTAAAATATTGACATGGACTGCAGTTTATAAACATTAAGAAAATTCTATATTCATAATCATTGTGCCCAGTGCTACATCAAGACATATAAGTAATGCACTTCTGCAGAATTATATTCGATGTACAACACACTCTCGTTAAGCTGTAGAATCTACAAATTCGTATTTTTTGTAAATAAGAACAAATCAAGGTTTAATTATTTATTTTTAATTTAACAGACATTTTTTCCAAATGATATTTATTCAAACCATCATCATTGTAACGGTACGAGCTGCCGCAAATTCGATGTAGTATGTCTACCAATAAATTCGCGGACCCAGCGATGCCACAGCGGCCGTTGGAAGTCTTGGATACCTGACCCGCGATCCCTCCCTGCTCTATTGAGGCGAGGATCATTTATGACAGGACGCCCCCGCGTTGTTTGAAAGCAGGGAATCTTTGTCGACATCCGCGTCCCGCCGAGCTCTCAAGAGGGTGAATTCCCCCCCCCCCCGCCCCACGCGAAAGAATGTCAAAGAGACCCGACGTCAATTACTCCCAATTGAGGATACAGATATACGACACAATGAACTTCGGCGCGCGCGTGCGGCTTCGCAATTGGGCTCACATCGACTTTTTTTCCGGCCGCGAGAGAAAGTTTGCCCGCGGCGGCAAACGACAAATTTTTGGCTGTTAGGAAGGATCCCGCGTCATTGGTTGAAGCTCCGCCCCACTATGCTCCGCGAATTTCCATCTCGCACAATCGGGAGATTCTCACTGGAGAAGAGGGGGGGGGGAAGCGTGATCGAGCCTTCATGATTCGGGAGAGCAGCTCTCACAAGGACTTGCTTTAGAAATCTTGCAGAGGGAAGCCGAGCCCTCAGAAATTACTTTAGAAATCATGCAGAAGAAAGCCGGCCCTCAATAATTCATATTAGAAATCTCGTGGAGGGAGTTTTGGCTCCGAATCACATGAGATTCTCGCGAAAGAAGAAATAGTTCCCGGGGACGGGAAGTATTCTCGCTGGCCATCAACTGCATTAGCCAGTTATCGGTGCACAGTAGCACGCTGTCACGTGCCATAGGCCAGCTTTTCCCGCCTACGATAGTCGATGGGCCGCGATTACCTAATTCGGAAGACGGATGATTTCTGATCAGTCATCGCCGATGAGATCCGTGGGGATCTGGAGAGGGTCGTCATCCATGGGTCCGGCCTAAGGCCTATTGCCCACGCCGCCGCAGAAGCGCGCGGACGTCAATCATCAGGGCTCTTCGCCGACGACGGACAAAGGGACCGAAGCAGGTACCTGCTAAACTACACCAGCCAATGCAATTCTTCTGCTGGCTTATGGCAATATCTTTATTTTGATGAAAGTGTGGCTATCACGTTTGTTGACATGAGTTGACTTGTGGCGGTAACAAGATGAGTCACAATTTGGCAAAAATCGAGATGTTAACATTTACGAATAACCAGAGAATTGCACTGACTTATCTTGTATTCGTACAAACCAATCTCTCCTTCATATGTACAAGCCAATGGGCGGAATGAGTCCGGAAATCTGCAGTAAGAGGCGTTGGTCGGGCAGGAGGGAAGGACGTCGAAAAAACGAATTAATAAATAATAAATAGTAAGAATGTTTAGAATGAACCTAGTTCATTTTTTAATTAAAATGCAATAATTATAAATTTTAATATAGACTGGATATAATGAATAAAACACTTTGTGTTCGACTTCAAACTAAATGTTTGGATTTTTAAAATAAAGTTCCGACCAATTTAAAACAGCTATCCTGCGAAATGAAAACACCATGTGTTTTCTACAACTACAAATTAAACATAGATAATTATTCCTTCAAATATGTTTTGTCTATAATTTGTTCTTTCATTAAGGTCATATACATTTTTTTTAATTTTAATAGTTTTAGCGCGATATTGCATTTTTTTAAAATTACAAAAACAAAATTTCCTGAAAAACGGCTTCAATTTTTTGTTAATCTTCTGGTAGGGATTGTATTAAATGTATTCCATAAAATGGCATAACCTCCATACTGCTCTATTTTTTTCAAAATTACAAAAGTGTAATTTTTTGACTTCTCTCACGTCGTTAATATTTACATTTAGTGGCAGTTTGTTCACATTATTATATTTATGAGTATACGTGCTTTAAATATTGTCACACAAAGCTTAAAAACACAAAAGTCAAAACTAGCCCAACATTTTTTAATATTCTTAAAATAATATTTCCGATCTAATATTAGAAAAAAAAGTTTAAAATTTGTACTTATGGCGGCTATAAATGGAACTTGGCAAGAATATGTGGCACGTTCGTGAAGTTAGCCGAGACCAATGGAAATAGAAAACTAATACGGGAAAGTCCAAGCGATTTTGTAGACCACTCGTTCGTTACCCGGGCCCTTCTTTTTTGCCGAAAATCCCCCTCCGCGCAGCATTACATATCTTTCTCTACATTGCCTGTATTACTCCGTATATACGTATGTATACGGGAAAGTAAAAAGCATCAATATAAGCAGTTCGACGTTTTTTTTATTTTTGGACTAATTTCTTTTATAAACGATACACAATTTATATGTTTTTGGAGTATTTATAAATTTTTGCAATGCACATTTTTTAATAGAAAATATTTTTTCATACCAACTATGGTGTGCATTTTTTGGCTCAGCCATACGGAATTTCCAAGAAGTTCATTGGACAAAAAATGTTTAAAATTGTCTTAAGAGCTTATTTTCAAAGTTTCGACGCTTGCTCCCTGGCCACCCTGTATTGAAAACAATGCGTTTCTGATGAATACAGAAAGTCAAATCGCGCCGGTATGTCCGAACAATCTCTGAACTGACGGAACGAAGTTCAGAAGAGCTTCAAGGGCAAGCCTGACTGAGCGAGCGAGGAGAAGGGTAGTAGGCTATACTGCGATTTTCTCACCTCTGTCCCTGCCGGGTATCAGCTGTTGACATTTTCATTCAACCGTGTGCTTGAACATATCCATAGTGACGTCACTATGGTGACGTTCAATCTCCCGATTGGGCGACACGCGGGTCTCCCAAGATGGAACCCCCTCCATCGTTACTCGAGGCCATCTCGTCAGAGCTTTTAATCGCTCACCATTGCGTTCCTATTCCAAAGTGCAATGAATCAAAATCCTGACGCAATCACTTCTCAAGAAGCTAAAATTTAAACCATGGAACATCTTCAGCAAAATCCTTCCCACAATCCAAACAGTTCGATGGACGTTCTAAGTGAGTTACAAAACCCTACTCAAAATAGTGCACCCCATCCAAGTAAAAGTTCTCTTTTAAGTGATTATTATAGTGCAAAACGTAAAAATAAATGAGCAGTGAAGAAAGTGCCAGTTTGCAAGATTCACCACGTGTATAATATTTCCACTGCTAACCCCTTTCAAGGACTTGAAGTTAGAGATGTTCTCACTATTATTTTATATTAATCGCTGTTGTGAATTAATGACGTTGAGTATTTATGGAGGTCAGAGTTTATCCTTGGGAAATCGTGAGCATATTCTATTTGGTTTTGGGTAGTTTTTGCTGAGTTTGAAGTTGGGCGTGGCTGGAGATCCTGAAAGAGTGTCAAAGAACTTGTGAGAGAATTTGAGGATGTGTTCTTGTATTGACTCAATTCGTAATTCTCTGTGAAGTTGTTTGTTACTAATAAACCAGGGAGCCTTAGTTATTTTTCTTAAACATTTGTTTTGAATGATTTGTAGTTTTTCGATGTGTATTTTTGCTGCATTACACCAAATTGGGCTAGCATACGAGATTGTTGGTTTATAAATTGTAATTCCACATTCAATACTTAAAGCTGATTTAGAGTTTAGAAGAGGATAAAGTTTAGCAATTTTTCGGTACGTTTTGTTTGCAACTGTTTTGATGTGGTCTTTCCAAGTTAATTTTGCATCTAACATTAGTCCTAAATATTTAACTGCCGTTTGTTTGGAAAGCTATTTTATTATTGAATTTTGAATTTTAAGGGGGGGAGGGGTCGGTGGTCTTCGAAGTGTGAAGATTTTTGCTTGAGATTTGTGCGAGTATATTTTGATTCTCCACCTTTTAGTCCAGGTGATATATGTTGTTAAGTCGTTCTGAAGGTTGTCGTAAGCACAGAGTATATCCTCGTGGGGTGTGAATAAAGCGGTGTCGTCAGCGAAGAGGGCGATTTCTGAGTCAGCTGGTTTTGGGATATCCGATAAATATATGCTGAAAAGTAAAGGTGATAGGCATGATCCTTGAGGGACACCGGCTCTAGATTGACATTGGTTAAAATAAGTAGAATTGATTCTTACCAGAAAATGGCGATCTGCTAGAAAGCTGTCAGTAATTTTATAGAGGTAGTTTGGAGAACCCAGACGTTGTAGTTTAAATAGTAATCAGGGGTGCCACATTTTGTCAAATGCCTTTTCAATGTCAAAAAATATTGCTAAGGTGTGTTTGTGTTGATGGAAAGCATTAGCCATGAATTCTGAAATTCAGGAGTCGGTGCGTTGTTGAGTATTTATTTCAAAATCCGAATTGAGTATTAGGTATAGCCTTTATTTCTGTAACATATTTATTTATACGTGTACATATTAGCTTCTCGAATAATTTGCCAAGAGTTGGAAGTAAACTTATCGGTCTATAATTGGATGGATTTTGGGGGTCTTTCCCTGGATTGTTAAACGGGAGGTTAATAGCAGTTTTCCAATTTTTAGGAAAATGGCCTAATCTTAATGCCGAATTGAAAATGGCGGTTAAAGCCGCGATTGCCTTTGTCGTCAGTGCTTTGAGGGCTTTATTGCTAATATTATCATATCCTGTTGCCTTTGTAGATTTTAATTGATTATTTGTTTTTCTAACTTCAGAAGGTGAGATAAATTTGATTTTTCCTGGGACAATTGCAACTTGTTTCGCTGATTCAAATGAAATGTAATTGTTGAACTGGTTGTTGCTAATTGGATTAGGAGTGAAGGTTTTCTGAAAATATTTGGCTAGTAAATTAGCCTTGTTTTTGTCTGAGTACCCGATTTCTGTATCGTTTTTTAAAATTGGGAGTTCTTCTTTTTTTTTGGTGATTCGTCTGATTGTAGTCCACATTGGTCTGCTATTGGGGTGAATTTGTTTTATTATATTCTGATATTCAGAATAACGAAATTGTTCTAGTCTGTATTTAATTATTCTGGAAATTTTATACAATTTTACTTTAAAGTCTGGTCTCCTGCTTGTTTGCCAATATCGTCTAACGTTGGGTTTAGTTTTGATTGGGTTTACTATTTTCAATGGAACTGGTTTTCTAGTTTTAATACTTGCAGAACATTGTGTTGTTGACTCTTCAATTGTTTTCTGTATCGATTAAGTTATATGCAGCACTTGCATATCTAATTCATCGTTGGTGTGAATTTTACTAGGGTATATTATATTGTAGTCAATTAGCTCCTTAAACTTATTCCAATTAATTCGTCCCAAGGTTTCGTTACGTTTAATATTTGAGCTAACGGCACTAACGGAGCAGTTTATTTTGATAATTAATGGGGAGTGATCCGAGTCTAATTCCGGCAATACTGTTTGAATCAAGGGCAAATTGAAATTTTTGGTCAATACTATATCTCGTATATCCGGAATCACATTACTGTTATATGAATAGTGTGTTGGAAATTGGGGGGCCAGAATATGAACATCCTTGGATACTGCTTAGGTAAATAATTTTGTGCCGTGGTTGGAAGTGGTATTGCATCCCCATATTTGATTTTTACTGTTTAATTCGCCAGCTAATAGAATACTATTGGTATTGTTTTTAAAAATTTCATTATAATATTTTAATGGGAATTTTTTTTTGGTGGTTCATATTCCCCCAACTATTTCGTAATTATTGCTACCTATATTTATTTTTATTGCTATTGTTTCGAGTTCTGGGGACTGTGAATCGCTTGATGCTTAAAGTTGTTAGATACTAGTATGGCTACACCTCCTGAAGCTACTTCTGAGGTTCTATCGTTTCTATATATTTTGTAACCTGGTATTTTATATTTTCATTTAGTACTAAGTGTGTTTCTGTAACACACGCAATATGTATTTTGTGGTAATGCAAAAATTGTTCAACTATTATCTGCTGTCTTTTAATACCATTAGCGTTCCAATTTAATATTTTTATTTCTTGTATTTTATTTGCCATTTTGAACAACAGGCATTAACAACTGGACTATGTTTTGGATTTTCGGATTTATAACTGAAATCATTTGATTTACTATTGTGTTTACGCGATGAGTTATGTCTATTTGAGGCTGTGGGTTTGAAGGTAGTCGTTCTGTTTGCCAGGCTGTTAGTTTGCGTTGTGGGAGACCGGGAAAGTTTTCATTGTTTAAATTAATAGAAGATTGCTCTTGTGTTTCGGTTACCTGATGTGATTTGTTAGAGTTTTTCGCTGAAAGGAAATCTGCGCGTGACCTACGAGCTTCTTGGTATACATGGCAGCCTCGGTACTTTGATGTGTGTCCCTCGCCACAATTAACACAAATCGGTTTGGAATTTTTAGGAACAGTACATTTTGAATAGTGATGGTGACCATCACAGCGAACACACCTGGGTTTAACATGACAATTAGCTTGAGAGTGACCGAATATTTGACAATTTTTGCATTGTACAGGTGTATTACGTTTGATTCTAGTATGACGTCATGGATACTCACAGCGAACACAGACACAGGGCTTTCATATAACAAATATATTTATCAACAAAGAAAACACAACGAATATTTACAATTAATTTCCTTCTTACACCCTAGCTGTGATAGACCTACTATCCCCTGATCGCGGTAGCGATCCAAACCCGATTGATGATCGGTTTCGATTGTGGCATTCGCCACTCCTACTTCTGAAGCGCGCACAAAGCCTAGCTTCCGTGACCGGATGTCACACTGGGACACAAAGTCCGTACTAGCATACCAACTGATGGTTTGCCTTGATCGCAGGAGCGATCTTACCCGATTGAGAATCGGCGTGAATCGTGGTACTCAACCACTCCTCACTTCGAAACACGCACACAGTATCGCTCCCACGTGACCGCAGTCACCCAAGGACACAAAGTCCTCCACAGGCTCATCAACTCGTGACTTGCCTCGCGAGCCTGGCTCGCATATGCACCGTCGTGGCGCCATTTGAATTATACAATTCATGAATTTGTTTACATTGAATACAGATTTTGTTTCTTCAGTCAAGTCCATGGCACAAGTTTGTAGTGGCCGTCTTTGTTTATTATATAACCTACATATTTTAATTACTGGGTAATTGAGCCGTTTGAATTCTTCGAATATTTCACTTTCTTTAAGAGATTCTGGTATTTCCTTAAACATAACTGAAAAGATTTTCATCGAAGGGTTCCTGTACGTATAAAACGACATTGATTTACCTTCACAAAATTTCTTATAGGTTCTAAAATCCTCTATATCGGTGAAGAAAACCTTGATTCCATTCTGACAAGTTCTAGAGGGAAAATCGTTTTTGGCAACTGATTTGATATCATCCAATATTATTTTTTAGTTTTTACCTAGTACATGTATGGGGGGTGTTCACTAATGGGGTAGTATTGACTGGTTCATTTGTAATTTCATCTTCCGTAAATATTTCATATCTATTAGAGACTGGTACGCCATACATATCAGGAGAATCGTACGTTCTTTGCCTTTTAGCAGAGTTCTTTTCCAAAATATTGAGTTCATTGCTTACATTTTGTTGAGGGGGTTGTCTGCTTAGTTGCAATTGTAAAGAATGCTGAAACTGCGGAACCTGTTGAAAATTCTGTTGTTGTTGCAGCTGCGGAATAGTTATGCGTTGCTCATGAAGATATTGTAGGAACTGTTTTTGTTGGTCTTGCATCATTTTCCATTGTTGCTCTGCCTGAAGTTGGCGGTTTTGTTGAGTTTGAAGATCTAATTGCTGCTGGGTGGCTGTATTGCACTCGGTCATTTCAATGTTTGAATTTATACCACTGTTTGTATTATTTAACGCGTCTAGGGCATTTTTAATTGCTTCCGTGTTGAACACTGTGATAGTGTGGAGGGCAGTAGTCAATGCGCGTTAATCACTGGTAGTTCACTGGATAATGCTCTGGCCGAGACGAGAGCATAAACTATTAAACGCGAACTGATCGCACTTATTGAAGTTTTTATATTTAGCACTTTATAAAGAAAAGAGACTATTCGTTAGAGGTATGACTGCACTCTTGGCACTAGCAAAGAGACCACTGCGATGTGAACTGCGATAAGAGCTGCCTCGGACACGGTGCGCTCGCCTCGGTGGTTCGATCCGGAACGAAGGTAAGACCTAAAGAAGCCGGTGCCGGGTCGAAGGTGCAAAAGTGGCTTTTGTTCAGATATGTAGTGAAAGTGAAATTAGAATTACAAGTGAAGTGAACCACATGTTAAATGGCGATGTCCCCCTAGGGGAACATATCTCTAGGTCCGTGCAAATATTAAACAATGAAAATGCAGAAGAATATATATTGTGACGTACCTGATTGCCGGTACTTTCCACTGCAAATAAAAGTTGTAACGGACGGGTGTCTTACTCGTGAATGGGTCCCTTAAAGGAATCGACATTACATTGGAAAATCAAAGTAAAAAGTTCACCAAAACACAAATACAATTTATTCTTGAAATAATATGTTATGTACATGATCAAACACATGATTGCTCTCCGTCTTGGTACCAAGATTCGGTATACAATTTGATTTCATCATACCTTGGGCCCCATGAATACCTCGTTTGTCACGGATTGTCGCCAACGGCGGCAGCGGCCGATGACCTTCACCGCAGTCCGGTGCCCCGGGCGGTTGATGATGCGGACTCGCGCCTGGTCGGCCCGCGGCGGCGGCAACGCGAATTCCTCGGCTTCGACGCTGGTCGTTTTGACGTGCAGTTCCGCTTACGCACTCACGGCCTCTGGATTATGTCCACTTCACCCTAGCGATATACTTCTGGTTATGTCGCCACACCTTTCATCAGTTCTTTTCCACTTCCCTATTGTCACTACGGAGCACGTGGCCACTACTCGTGCCGGCGTCAGTTCCACGATGCACAGTTTTGTTACTATTTTTCACTACGTTTGATATCACGGATACAATCTATAGTTTCTGCATACTGACCTCTACCAATATTCCATTTACCGGCTTCTAATCCGCATTTCTATGAACATTACACTGAATTTAATCTCCTTCGTCGCAGACACCGTCTTACACTTTTCTCGGCCAACGGTCAACTGACTACTCTCAATGGTCGACTTCTCGCCCCTTCTCGCTGGCCCACGGCGGCGGACTCGTTCACTAGTGCCCCCCACTGCCGGTCGCCGCACCTGCCGCTTATGCCGCGCAGTTCAAAATTAGTTGTAATTATATTATTGTACTCTGTGTTTCTAATTACGTATAGAAACGCTCCGCGTTTCAATATATATATATATATATATATATATATATATATATATATATATATATATATATATATATATATATATATATATATTCCCAAACAGTGCTCCCTCAACTATTGAGGACGAATTCGCTAAAATTCACCAACAATAGAGCAACTACTACAACAATATGAAGTATCGCAAAATCAGCATCAGGAGCAAATACAGCAAATCCAAATGCTACTTTACCAAATCCAGCAACGCGAGCTTCAAGACCAAGGAAAGAGATTAAGTGAGCCAGCTGTTCACACCCCAGCGCCAAAAAAAAAAGTGAAGATCCCGGACAACGAAAACAAAAAACGAAAACTTTCGGATAACAAAAACACCAAGTCAAGAGATACCAATAGCAACTCAATGGAATATAATATACCTACTCACTCAAGGTTCACTCCGCTCGGTGAAGAAGAAGAAGATGTAACCAGAAACGTCAATAGGTACGAAAGAGAACAATATTAAAATTGCTTCTGTATTCGTTCATATGGCTAGCAACGAGTATTTCACCCTACTACAGCACTTAAATTCAGCTATAATATATGACTTTCTAAGTGTACAAAATGGCGAGTACACTAAAGTTAATTTCAGTGAATTCAACTACTTTAGAAAATTTAGCAAATGTGAATAAAACAACATCGAATTTCACACGTATCGAGATCCAAGTAGTAAAGTGTTATCTGTTGTAATAAAAGACATCCCGACATGTTACACCGAGCAAGATATACAAGTACTGAAAAGACTGGAATATTCTGTAACTAAAGTGTGCAGACTTTACGATGAAGCCAGAAAACCTATACAAGTAGTAGCAATAGATCTTGTTGACAATCCCAAATCCAAATATATTTTTAGCGAGGTCAAACTGATGTATAGTGTAATACGAGTGCAAGTAAGAAACAAACCTAACTAGCCTATTCAACGTAAGCGCTGTCAGCGATTTGGTCATACTCAGGCAAATTGCCGCATTATTCCTAGAGCGTGAAGTGTCTCGAAAGCCATCACTATTCTCAATGTAATAAACATTGTTAATTGCAAAGGCGATCATACCGGCTATGACATAGGGTGCCCAGAATTAAAGAAGCTTTCCGAATCCTATCAAGGACAATCTCGATCTCTAACAGGCATTCAAAATAATCGACACTTTAATGTTTCCACACCTAGTCCACCACTATCTTCCCCTTCTCCTCCAGTAACATCTACATTTGTCAGACACCACAATACCTATATTTATCAGACAACCTTCTCACCTACACACAACTGACTTTCCACCACTGCGCCCCATTATAATTCCGCATGGTACAATATTTAACCTAATATCATTCCTGATCATTCCTGATCCTAAATAATTTAATTTCAAATACAGTATCCCAAATAATCTCTCAATTAATATCTCAAATATAAAATATGATTCTAAATGTTCTTCCTAATTCCTATAACGGATCCAAATGAACTAAATACTCTGAGCCTACTTAACTTCAATGCAAATGGAATAAAGTGACAAGAAAATTCCTTCCGGCATTTCTTAAACGAGCATAAAATAATAATAGCATCGCATAGCACTCACCTCATACCAGACGAACGTTTTTCAATACCCGATTTCAAAATTTATCGTAATGATCGGATGTCAACAAATGCTTCAGGCGGAGTAGTAATCATAGTTCGAAAAGATATTAAGCATTGTCAAGCTCCTGTTCCGCACTCAGCAGACTTACAAGCAATAGCAATTAACATTAGTTACAATAAATTGGAAGTAGTTATCATTGCAGCATATAAAACCACATAACAAAATCTTTCCAACAGAATACGGAAAAATATTTTCTCAATATCCTCTATTTATATTGATGGGTGACTTAAATAGCAAAACAGAGCCTGAGGCTGCATTAATGCAAGCGGTCACAACATTAGTATTCATGCCCCTACAGAACCCACCCTCTATCCAACAGATCCAAACAAGAGAGCAGACATTCTAGATATAATCATTACCAACACCGATCTATCAGAAAGTAGTACCAGATTTAGATTCTGACCATTCTCCCATTCTCATATCGGTAGGTACTCCGACACACACTTTAGAGAAAATACCGAAAAAAAACAATGGTTAAATTAACTGACATTATTTTCGTGACTTAATAACTAGCAGTTTCACGTACCCATGTAACATGATCTCAACTGAAGACATAGATATTGAATTAAACAAACTCACTAACTGCATACAGTCATCAAAATACGCGCATATCCCTCTCTATCAGATAAACAGAAAGTCAAAAACTACACTGCCTAAAGAACGTAATTAAAAAGAAAAGAAAAATACGACGAATTTGGCAATCCAATAGAAATATAAACAATAAACGTGAACTAAATCACATGTCAAAAATTATCAAACAAAAAGTAGACGAATTCAGATATTCAAACTTTCATAAATTTCTAGCGCACTCCCCAGCCTCACAACAATCCACAGACGACCCGTCCGCAACGCTGCTGGCCTCCGGGACCTGCGGCGTAACCAGCGACAACCCAGCGGAGGAGAGTGCAACGCTCCCCTCCCCCGCTGCACAACCAGAGCTGCCGGCACCCGCAGACCCAGATGACAGCGGCCCGGTGGGTCCTACATCCTCCAGCGGGCCACCCGCGACCTCCCCCTCCTCGCAAAGGAGCAGAGGGGAAGGCGAAACCGGCCGACCGCCGTCCACCGAAGCGGGCGCCGGCCCCGCGACCACCACCTGCAGAGGCAGGAACCGCAACCGTCGGCGAAAGCCGAAGTTCGCTGCTCCAGCCGTAGTTGTAGGCCCTGGCCCCACCCCAGACGGACACGTCCCGGGAGGGTCCCAGGATCTCCGCGGCGAGGGCGGCGACCTCCCCCACACCCAAGAAGAAGCGTCGGCACCTCCGTACGCGGGCCAGAGCGGAACCACCCCTGACGCCCGACGGGAATCCCTGGCAGGTAACGACTCCACCGCCCAGTCCCATCCCTTCCAAACTCACGACGGCGAGGGCACAGATGGCGGCTGGCAAACCGTCCCTGTCAACCAGCGCGGCCGGCTCCGCAACGCTAATTCTCCGACGGAGGCGTCCGGGCACGCCCCGCTCGAAACACGGGAGCCCCAAGCGGCGGCCGCCTCACGGCCGCCGAAAAAGCCATATTATATAAGGCTCAGGATCTCCCCCGATGCTGTGCTCGCCCACGGTCGTGCGCTGGGCGTCGCAACAGGCAAAAAGGCCACAATTGGCCGAGCCAAAACGCGGGGGAAGCGGATTGTCTACGCAATCCAAACAACCGACAAGGTAGCCTACTTAGAGGCGGAGAAATATGCTAAATTGCATAACATATTTCTCTTCTCACATCCGCCACCGCGTGAAGGGCATGAAAAGACCCTCCGAGTGGCAATCATGGGACTCCCGAGAGGGTTCACTGAGGGAGAAGTGGCGCAAGAGCTGAGAGAGCTCGACTACGACCCCCTGGGCGTCAGGCAACACTGGCGTTTAAAGAATCTGCGGTCGCCGGACCCGCAGGTGAAGGTGAGCCTCCCGTAAACGAATGGCAGCGCAGTAAACTGCTCACAGGGACATTCATGGTCACCCTACGCGACACTCCTGCCTCGCGAAAAATATATTCGGTCCGTCAGTTGGATAGCTTCGACGTGACTGTTGAGCGCGAAAAGAGGGCACGACACCTCTTTTGCGCTCGCTGCTGCAGATGGGGTCACCACTCGGCCAATTGCGCCTATGACTACCGCTGCAAGCTCTGCAAGGGAAATGGCCACCCTACGGAGCAGAACAAGCCGGAGTACATGGACACGACACACTGCCCAAAACGGGGTAACTTCAACCTCCCACCTGAATGCTGCAACTGTGGCGGACGCCATGTAGCGTCGTACTGCGGCTGCAGCTACTTTAGTCTTCCCAGTCGCCCCTCAGACGACGGGGAGAATGCCGGGCGGTCAGATAACGGCACTAATGTCCGAAATCAGGGCGGTGCAGCCCGGCAGGAAAGTAACGGGACAGCCTGGTCAGCGGTGGTACAAAACCTAGCAGAGGCAAACACCGCTCAGGTCCCCGTGTCGCGGGATGCAACCGGTGCGGTGGAGTCGCGGACCAGCGCTCCACCCGCGGCCGCCCCTGCAGCGTTCTCCAGAAGCCAGTTTCTGGCAATGCTTGCACAACTGGCAGCTCTTCTCCCCGAAGATGGCGCAAACCACTAGGAGACGCCCAGAATCTACCTGCATGCAGCCGCTGCGTGCATGCACCTGGAATGCGCGGAGCGCACTGCATAAAGCCCAGCAAATAGGCGAGTTCATTCGAAAGCATGATCTCGATATCATGGCGATACAAGAGACGTGGTTCAACGCCCGGAGCGACTTCCGAATTCAAGGATTCGCAACCTACCGGAGAGACCGCGAAGGCAGATTGGGAGGTGGAGTCGCATTGAGCATTCGCCGCGACATCCCTCAGCTCCAGGCAAACCTCTCGACTTTAGAGTCAGCATTAGTGCTGACATCACTCGAAGCTGTTGGAGCGCACATCTGGGTGGGAAACAAACGACTCCTTGTCGTGTCTGTCTACTGCCCAGATCAAACTCTCAACGCCTCTGAGATTGAAGCAATTCTAGCGCTAGACACCAAGGTTCTGCTACTTGATGATTTCAATGCAAGACACCGGTCATGGGGATGCTTAGGTTCCAACAGGAACGGCACCAATCTAGCCACTCTAGCAGCCACGAGACGGGGCGTATGTGTATGCGCACTGAAAAGTCCCACATATTTCCCGACAGCCCAGCGCGGAACGCGCAAGCGACCGGGTATTATCGATTTTGCGATCGCGAAGGGGGTTGACGGTGATGTATCGTCGTCACTACCCGAACTGGACTCCGATCACAATCCGGTAATATGTGTGGTGGCATCTCTTGTCGCAGTACGCCAGCAAAGAATGCGAACAACGCGCGACACGGACTGGGTCGGTTATCAAGCTCAAGTGAGCGATTTGCTCGAGCAGAGACCGCTGGTGACAAACATGGACATAGAATCTGCGGTGAACTTGTTCACTGACACGGTTATGTCCGTTTACAAAAAGGTCACGAAAGTGACGCGCGTGCCGGATTCTCGCCCCGAGCTCACAGAGGAGCAAAGACGGACACTGCAAGCGGTAAAGCTTCATCGCCGATTTGGTGATCCCGCAGACGAGGAGCGGGCGAGAGCGCTGAGCCGAGAATTCCGTGCGTCTCTGAGAGACGAGAGAAACGCTCGGTGGAAAAGTACAATAGAAGAGTGCAATCTCCACGATAAACGCCTATGGGGCTTATCCAAAGCGCTGGGGCGGCAACCAGGAGTAAATCACCCCATTTAAACCAACGCGGACACCCCAAGGCTCCCCGGCCAACCTCCTCCGGCACCGGTGTATGTGTGGGACGACGCTGCAAAAAGCGAAGTCTTTGCTGACTCGCTCGAGCGGCAGTTCCGACCCAACGACGCCGGAGCCACCGATGCCCTCGTGACTGCGGAGCGCCTACGGTGCCTCCTGGCAGTCACACCGAATACATCAGCCCGTCGCGTGACGGACGGAGAACTCCGCGGAGTGCTCCGCCACCTCAACCCAAAAAAATCTTGCGGCCCTGACGGCATCACCGTCGCCCACTTGAGATCCGTTGGTGACAAAGGGGTTGAATTTCTCCTGGCACTTTTCAATGCCTGCCTAGCACAAGGATATATCCCGAGCCCGTGGAAAACAGCTAACATCTGCTTAATACCCAAGTGCGGTAAGAGTCTCTTCCTGCCGAGTAGTTATAGGCCCATTAGTCTACTCTCGCTCCTAGGAAAGACTCTAGAACGCCTCATACTGGTGCGCTTGCAGCAGGAAATACGGCGTCTAGGTCTCCTCCGAGACGAACAATTCGGGTTCAGAACGGGTCATAGCTCCGCGCAGCAGCTGACGCCCCTCTGCACCGAGATCGGCCTCTCTCTCGAGAGGCGGTAGAATCTGCCTACCGTCTTCCTGGACATGCGGTCGGCCTTCGACACGGTGTGGCATGAGGGGGCACTCTTATGTCTCATCGAGTCAGGGATAAGCGACTGCTACACCAGACTGATCGGTAGTTTTCTCACAGAGAGAACGTTCAGAGTGCGAGTTAACAGCGTACAATCGTCCCTAAGACGCGCCGAGGCGGGAGTTCCACAGAGGAGCGTTCTCTCCCCCACCCTCTTCGGCTTGTACGTCAGTGATGCGCCTCTGCTAGCAGAAAGGAGAACGGGAATTCAGCGTTGCGGGCTCCTGATGTTCGCGGATGACTTTGCGTATTACGCGAAATCGGCGAACAGCAGGCAAGCAGTGAGATACCTGAATGAATGCCTCGCCGCCTTTCCTACCTGGCTACGCCAGAAACGCCTGACCCTAAACCTTGAAAAATGCGTGGCCGTTAACTTCACCCGTCAGAGGGCAGACCCCGAGGAAACGGTGTTGCTTGCGGGCGCGCATCTTCCTTGGTCCCCATGCGCGAGGTACCTTGGCGTGACTGTAAATCGTGGCCTCTATTGGCACGAGCACGCCAAGGACCTTCGCCACAAAATTCTTGCGAGGACCTCCCTCTTACGTCCCCCCCTTAGCTCCCCGGACCTATCTCTCTCGCAGAAGCGTCTCCTTTTCACCGCCTGCATATGAAGTTTATGGACCTATGCTTGCGAAACCTTTGCGGCAGCGCCGGTCTCGACCCTACGCCCGATTTGGGCGGCCGAGAACCGAGCGGTACGGACCGCCACGCGGCCGCATCTTCCTCCTCCTCCTCCTAACCGCCACCATAAGAACAGTGTAACCTACGGGGCCTTGGGCGTGAGTCGTCAGCTGCCAGAGGAGATCCGCTGGAGGGCACACACGGCGCTCACGCGGGCGCTGGGCCCGAAAGCTCCGCGGCTCTTGCGCGAAACCGGCCGGGCAGTGAACTGTGAGGTCCACCGGACGTATTTTGCGCCGAGAGGGCCCAAGCAAGTGGCCTCCACGTTCCGGGCGCTACCGCCGCAGCTTCTCGCAGAACTCTGCGAGCAGCGGCGTGAGGCTCCCAGCGGGACGAGTGAGGCTCCGCCCATTACGATTGCCAGGGCACATTGTGCCTAGCCGCCACGGACGCTTGGAGCAAAGTCGGCGTCGTGGCGCACATAGTGTAAATAGTGTTTAGGATGTATATAGTGTCGTGTGAAAGTGCGTGTGTCAAGTGAACATATAATCTAGTGTGAATGTGCGTGTGAATGAGAAAAAAATACCCAAGAAAACTAAAATTAATAAGCATGAAGAAGAAAACAGACTTGTGTTAATCTTAGGTTGCCGGCCAAAGTGCCGGCTTCATCCATAGGTTAAGTTAGAAATAAGTTAGTAAGTAAGTTCTGCCCCCTTCTTTGCCGCATAAGCCGTAGAGCTGCGGCGTATGTTGTACCCCAAAAAGTAAATAAACTTCCGCCTCGCCAGGGCTACTGGCGGGGGGAAAGTTGAAGAAAAAAAGAGTATCCTTAGTAGTTAGCTTCTAATATTGTTGTTTTCAAAGATTGCTCATGTACGATGAAATGTAGTTCAAAAACCGATTATATATACTATGTAACCTGAAAACCCTTCAAAGGCATAATTTTATCGAACAATTATAATAAAATAATTTAAAAAAGGTTTCTGTTTACACCGTGGTTTGCAGACTGACGAGGTTTGTTTGTATAATTATTAATTCAACATACGCTCTCGCCGCAACAACTATAAGTACTATTACTGTTTCATTCCGATGAAAGTAGTTTCATGTGCGTGTAGTGAAAACATTCATTTCACATTTTGCCGAGGTCTACAAGTGCTGTGTACCTAATTGTGGAGGGATGTGAGTGTACAAAGAAAAGTGAAGACATGTCTTGCTAGGTTTGGTTTGTGTTTTACCTGTACCAGTAGTTTCGTTATTTTCGGTGAATTTCAAATCAGCGTGTTCAGTCATGTTGCTTTTTCAAGAGTAAAAGCTTTTTTTCATATTTTTGTGACTATCACGAAAAGAAAAACACTATTTGTCAAAGAATAATTATTTCAAATAGTTTTAAGGATGTGTTGTGAATTGTTGTAAGAAATCTCTCGATAATACTAAATAAATCTTTATTCAAAATTTATTTCAGCTGCATTGTTTTTTTTTTATTTTTGATATTGTGTTAGTACATCGGAAGTTACCTTTATACATTTTTAAACAAATAAATACGTTTCGTTAACATCTTTTCCTCCTAGAACGGAAATAGAAGGGTAGGGGGAAGAGTGTGCGGTTTAACTTGCGAAAGTTCTCTAGAGGGTTCGCAGAGGTAGTAGGGGAAAACTTAGGCTATGGAACAACACAAAGAACAAACTTTTTAAATTAACTAATGTAAAATAGCTTGAAATAAATGAACAACAAAAATCACACGCTAGCCTCCAATACTACGTGAATTAAGTTTAAAAAGGATCCAAATTTAAAATTATAGTAAGAATAGCGCAAGTCACTAGACAACTGCCAACGATCACAATCCAGGCGCACGATTTAAGTGCTGGCTGTATCTGGAAGTCTGTACATCTACGCCCAGCTGTAAACTCATTCTGTAAATAATGCACCGTTTGTTATTAAACTTAAGGTGACGTTTCGCTAAAGTATTCAATAGTAAACATCTTTTGAGCAACATTTCCATGCAACTTCTGAATTATTTCTGACGGCAACAAATGGTATTTATTACTCAAACGTGAAGATATTAGTTTTATTACTTTTTGGCTCGGAATTGCTTTTCTTAAGTTAAGTAAACACGCAGAAAATAATCCAATACTTATTAGTATACAAATAATTTTTCATTTTTCACACCCCAACAAGCTGGCGCTTTGCCCCTCCAAAGCCCCCTGTGTTCCTCGTAACAAATCCAGAAAAATTCACTAATATTGCAAAGAGTGGGGTTGTTTTTGCCCCATCTTGTATTTCCGGATGGAAAACTTTATTGAATGAACTATCAAGGAAAGCGAAAAGCTGTGAAGGAAAATTGAATAATTTATTTCAAATGTTGTTTCCAAGGAAGTGTGAATTGTTCGAAGAATATCTGTATAAAACTAAATAAATCTTTATTGAAAATGGTTTCCAACATCATTGCATTGGTTTTATTTTGTTTGATATTGTGTAAGTACGAAGTTGCATTTGCACATTTTTTAACAAATAAACACGTTTCATTAACAACTGTCTTAATAGAAAGGACAGGGAAAGAGTGGGGATTAACATGCGAGAGTTGCATTTATTGGGTACGCTAGTAGATGACATTTTCACTTCATATATCAATTGTTGTAATGCATATATTTTGTTCTGTAATAAATCATTGTGTTATGCAACCTATGTGTTCCAATGTCTGTGATGCCAAACTGAGCCCAATCTAGAGAAACAACACCTGTCCCCTTAAAAACATTAATAATTCATTTTAGCGAATCAATAAACGGTTATATATATATATATATATATATATATATATATATATATATATATATATTGAAACACGATAAGTGTTTCCCTCCGTAATTACAGACAATTAATACTAGAGTATATTATTACTCATTTGAACTGCGCAGTACAGCGGCAGGTGCGAGCGAGCGGTAGGGGTTTTGCGAACGCCACCGCCGCCGCCGCCCAGTGAAGGGGGGGGGGATGCTCGGCCGTTACAGGTGGCGACGGTGGAAGGAGAAGCCGGGTGACGGTTGCAAAATGAGTTGCGAGAGACGCGGGGTGGCGAACAGACGCCGAGTGGCGAAGGTTGGGCAATTACGGAGAGCGTGTGGCAGAGGACATACGAATAGTTATAGACAGAGTGAACCCCTGCTAATGATGAGAAGCATTTAATAGTATTACGTGTATCATTATTGATTAGAAGACGATGATTTATAGTGTAGTAGTTGCGAGAGAGAAGTAGAACGAAACCAAGGAGGGGCGCAGTAACAATTCACGCGCGTGGTGTGAACGTAACGGACATTTTCAAGACCCAGTAACTACGCGTGTGTGAGCGAAGGCGAAAATATCCGAGGGTGCGGCCAAGGGACTTCTAGCGCCGCTTCTGCAGACCAGCACAGCACGTGTCTACGTCATCAGCAGCCCAAGGACGCCGAGCCGCGGCGGAGATCGACCGTTGCAGTTGCCGGGGTGAGGAATCACCGCGACCGAATTGTTAATGGGGCCCCAAAGGTATGACAAGATTACACGGTTAACTAAATCTTGGTACCAAGTTAAAGAGGTTTTTTGTAATTAATCAAGTGTATTGAACATTCCATTATAAATAAATTGTACTTGTTTTCTTATACAAAATTATCATTTTGACGCACCAATATAGTACCAAATTCCTCAGATGACCCATTCGTGAGCAAGATACCCGACCTTTAGAACTCATAAATTTGTAGTGAAAAGTACCAACCAACAGGTGCGTCGCAGCTGGCGTCCGATCAGTGTATGCACTGATAAGTACTTCACAGCTGAGGCAGAACCAGGTACGTCACAATATATATATATATATTGAAATATATATATATATATATATATATATATATATATATATATATATATATATATATATATATATATATATATATATATATATTGAAACGCGGAGCGTTTCTATATTCAAATAGAAACATTAAGCACAATAATAACTATAGCTCATTTTGAACTGCGCGGCATAAGCGGCAGGAGTGATGACCGGCGAGGGAAGGGGTCCGCCGCCGCCCGCCGCCGCGAGCCGGAACGAGAATTTGGCCGTTACGATCCGAGCGGCAGGGGCAGTCAGAGAGGGTTCACCGTTGAGTGCAGGCAGAGTAAAACGTTGCCAGTGACGAAGGAAATTAATCAGTACAAGATTTATGGAAATGCCGGTTAGAAGTCGGGAAATTGGAAGGTGGGAGAGGTTGGTACGTAGAGAACTGTAGATCGCGCATGTGCCATCAGACACTGTGGAAGTAACACTAAAACTGTGCGTAGTGAAATCGACGCCGGCGCGAGTAGTGACCACGTGCTCCGCGGTTACATTAGGGAAGTGAGCAATAATTAGAGGGAACGTGCGGCGACATAATTCGAGCACATCGCGCGAACGAGATGGACGTTGCCGAGAGGTTGTGAATACGTAAGTGGGACTGCACGTCAAAATACCCGGGGCTGAAGCCGAGGAGTCCGCGTTGCCGCCGGCCTGAGGCGAATCCACACCACCAACCGCCGGACGCGTCGGGCTGCCGTGGAGGTCACCGGCCGCCGCCACCGTCGGCGATAATCCAGAACAAAAGCGGTATTTGTTGGGGCCCCAGGTATGATGAAATCGTATGATAAACCGAATCTTGGTACCAAGACGAAAAGCATTAATGTATTTGATCTTGTATACAACATATTGGTTCATGAATAAATTGTATTTGTGTCTGTACTAACTTATTACTTTAATTTACCAATGCAATATCGATTCCTTCAAGGGACCCATTCACGAGCAAGACACCCGTCCTTTTATAACTTATTTGCAGTGGAAAGTACCGACAAGCAGGTACGTCACAGCTGGCGCCCGAACAGTATGGATTCGTGTATTTAAGAAATGTGGCCCTAAGGAATTCGATAAAACATTGGAAATTACTGTGTATATAATTGAATTGAGGATATGAATGTTAATGTATGTGAAGTGTATGATAATGTAATTGTGCAACAAAGTAGATGTGAGAGTAATTTGCAGGCAGTAAGGGAATTCATTATTTTGGAGGGAATAAAAGTAACAATATGTGCACTGACAAAATATGTATAAAGATTTAAGAAAGTATAATGATTACTTGGTAATTACAGAAGTCTTAATTAATAGTGGGCATGTGTATATGATTATTTTGGAAAATAATGAACACAAATTTATTACTGTTGTATGAACAAGATTAGAAGAGGCATATTAAATGATTATAAAGTAGTTGTAGCAATAATAACATGCAGTGTGTGTGTATAAATGTTAGTTGGGTTAGTGCATATGTCTAGTTAAGCAGATATAAAAAAAATAAAAACAACCCATAGGCAAGGGAACAAAGTGGGACTGCTGAACAATAATTACATGTAATAATGTAGTTTTTTTGTTAGAACAATTGGCAGAATATTTACTGTATTTTTGGAAACATAGAGTGTGCATATTTTAAGTGATGAGGAGTAGCATAACTTCTAAGAATTTGTAATGCAGGTCAGTGTCAATTTGATTGTTTTGTGTTCTTCATGGCATGGTAGCCAAAGAATTGGTGAAATAGAAACAATTTTTGTGAAAGCATAGAGGTATTTGATATTGTTTGTACAAGTTCTGCACGGTACTTGGTTCGAATACACATTCAGTAGTGCATTGTTCATTGGTTGGTTATGGGAAATATTAAAATTTATTGGAGATGATATTGCTTTGTGAAGTGTTTTAGTAGCATTGCAAATGTGCATCTTAAATATTCATGCAGTATTGTTGAGGGAAGTTTACAAAGAAGTATCAAACTTAATTGGGTGTGGTGGTTGCAAAGAATCACATGAGTTGATTGAGAAATGTGAATGAGCCTCAAAGTAGATAGTGGATTTGCATAATTTTGAGTTCATGATATAGATAATTTTAAGGTGTTCATTAGCAGTGTATATTTGTTTATGTGGTAGTGGTATTATGTATTATGAAGAATATTTTTGTGTAATGTTAGGTGAATGAAAAATTATGTGTTTTACAGAACTAGTATAAATGTGCTTTCTGTGGTGAGTGAGGATTTGTTGTTCATTAGTCAATATCTGGAGTAACAGTGTGTTAGGACAGCAGTATAGAGCATTTATTGTAGTGCTGGGCTTAGCTAATTAATAGGGTAACTATTGTACTATTGTCGAAATAGGCAAATGGAAAGATTGTGTGAACATTTTGGAGCAGCTGGGGACGAACGTGAGGTTCGAAGTAACGAAATGGAGGCGCAAAGCATAGTGTTGGATCAGGACGAGAAGGGGGGACAAGTAGATAATACAGATGAAGGAATTGGTAGAAGCATATTATTGGAAAGCGGGGATAGTGCTATCGGAAGCCAATTAGATGACACGTCGGGAGAATGTTTTGATAAAAAAGTAAAAATTACGTCGACGCCGATGAACCAGGCGGCAGGAAACCTAAATCAGGGGGTAGAGAAGATACCCATCCAGATTTAATGCAGATGATGATGAAGATGTTCGAAGAACAGAAAAGATTCACGGAGGAACAGATTAGGAAGTCGGCCGAAGAACAGAGTAGGAGGGTAGTGGAAGAGCAGAGTAGGAAACTAGATGAACAAAAAAGATTCACGGAGGAGCAGAATCGGAAGTTGGCCGACGAACTGAATGGGAAAGCGGATGAACAGAGCAGGAAAGTGGATGAACAGAGTAGGAAATTAGATGAACAAAAAAGATTTACGGAGGAACAGAATCGGAAGTTGGCCGAGGAATTGCATGGGAAAGTGGAGGAACAGAATAGGAAGTTGGCCGAAAAACTGAAGGGGAAAGCGGATGAACAGGATAGGAAAGCTGAGGAACGAATCGGCAAATTACGAGATGAAATAAGTGGGCGAATAGAACGGTTTGAAGAACAAATCGAATTGACCAAGAGTGAGATGTCTAAAATAGCGGGTCGAGTGGAAATGCAAGAGCAATTAATTTCTGATGGATTCGTGAAACAGAAAAAGGAATTAGAGTCCCAAGTAACTAGATTGGGTGGGGAATTGGAGAACAAGTTACACCAGCAATTAGATGCTAAGATCGCCGCGCAGGATGAAAAAATTGAAGGGATGCAAAACCAATGTCGAGAGGAAATTAGGACAGTGGAGGATAAAATGGCGAATTTCCGAGCCAAAGTCGGGGACGATGTCCGCAGAGTGGAAGAAGATGGGAAGAAGCTACAGTTGACGGTCAAGGAAGAAATTAAGGAGAATAGGCGGGAGTGCGAAGAGAAGGTTTTATCATTACGAGGTATCATTACAAGGTATTATCATTATGACCTTACCTTTGCAGGCGCCCCAAAGAATAGAAATGAGGGCAATATAAACATGTTAAGAATGGAACGAAGTCAGGGGCGAGGGAATGATAGTGGCACCGGCAACCAGGGGAATCAACGCGGAAGAGGTGGAGACGGATGGCAACCGGAGCCGAGGAACCAAAGACCGGAGTGGAGTGGGCCCAACCCAAACCGCACGGAGACAGCTAGAGGCGGAGGAAGGAGTGCACCCGACCAATCATCGCGGCCCAGTACGAGCAGAGGACAGGGAAATTATTTAAACCAATAAAGTCCGTGATGAAAGGTGGCCCCATCGCGGACACGGAGAACGGGAATTCAAATGTGGTCTCCTTTAATACTATACAGCCGGTGACCCATGACGCCCAGCCGTGGCAGAGACGTAAGAGTTCGGAGATCAGAATTAGAAAGTGTCCCACAATCAAGATAGAGTGCGAGGGAGTGGAAACGAAAGCATTAGTGGATACAGGGTGTACGACAACAGTGGTGTCGGAGGAATTTTACGAAGAACTGAAAGCGAAGGGAAAACAAATAATGTGCTTGCCTATGATCGGAGCTACCCAGAAAAAATCAAGCCCCATCACGAAGCAGATAGTGTTTAACGCCACGGTTGGCGATCAAATTTATGAAGTAGTGGCCCTGGTAGTTAAGAAGCTATTGCATCCAATAATTATAGGGACGGATTTCTTGTATGATCAAAGAGCGATTATTGATCTGGAACGTCAAGTGGTGGAATTGGGGAGCCAGGCGATAGAGTTCGATTTGGGGATGGAAGAGGGGTATGAAACGTGCACGGGCGTATTGTCTGAAGAATCAATAGAAGACCGGTTAAAGCAGCAGACGGAGCAGATAGAAATATTGAATGCACAACAGAAAGATCAGTTGTTGCAGCTCTTGACAGAAAATAAAGACGTATTTCAAAAGAACCGTGCCCCAATCAAGGGATTTCAGTTTCGCATTCAACTCACGGACTACACCCCGTTTCGGCAGCGAAACTACCCAATACCATCAGCTTTGAAACAAGACGTGACCGAGCTACTGGCATCAATGGTGAACGACGGGATCATCAAGAAAGCACAGACATCGTACACGAACCCGATTGTAATTGTGAAAAAGAAAGATGGAGGGATACGGCTGTGCTTGGACGCGCTAAGATTGAATGCAGTGACGCTACCATACAGGGACGCTCCATTATCAGTGGAAGAAGCCCTGCAAAGGTTTGGAGGGAGCCTGATTTTTTCCAGCACCGACTTTAGCAAAGCATATTGGCAGATGCAGGTGGCGGAAGAAGACCAGAAATACACAGGTTTTGCATTTGAGGGGATCTGCTACGTCTTTTGTAGGGTGCCATTTGGACTACGAAACAGTGGAGCAGCATTGATTCGGTGCGTGGATGAGATCTTGCAAGGGAAGTTGCAAACCAGAGTTAAAACATACGTTGATGACATAGTCCTGCAAGCAAAGTCCATAGAGCAGCACTTTGAAGATTTGCAAGAATTGTTCCACATATTAAAAGAGGTGGTTAAAAACATATTAAAAACTTGGTGCTTAATTTAAAGAAATCAACATGGTTCACCAAGAAGATAGAGTTCCTGGGCTATGTGATATCTACAGAAGGGATCAGCTTGAAGCCGGAAACCATTGAAGAAATTAATAACATACCGCCGCCGAAAACAGTCAAACAAGTACGTTGATTTATAGGTACATGTAATTACTACGCGAGATTTTGCCCGCGATTTGCGGAAGCGATGTATCCATTTTACCAACTGTTAAAAAGGGACCGCAAATGGAAATGGGACGAGAACTACCAGGAAGCATTTGACAAAGTGAAAGAAATGTTCTACAACAGTTGTTTCATAGCACATTCTGATTTCTCAAAGACATGTATTGTACAGACGGATAGCAGCGACTTTTGCATGGGAGCAATGTTATATCAGATTGTTAACGATCAGGAGAAAATAGTGTCTGTAATCAGTAGAACACTTAAAGGATCTGAACTCCGGTTCTCAGCAACGGAAAAGGAAGCAAACGCCATAATCTGGGCTGTATCAAAATTTAAACCGTACCTGAAAGGTAGACATTTCATAATAAGGACAGACCACCAAGCATTGACATTTTTAAGTAGATGCCATCTGCAGAATGATAGATTGCACCGCTGGGTATTAGCACTGCAGGAATTCTCTTTCGAGATAGAACATTGTAAAGGAACTCAGAATCACTTGCCAGACTTATTAAGTAGACGAGAACCAGGCAAGGAAAGCAAATACGCCAACGCCAAGGAATTTCAAGTAATGGTGATCGACCTAGGAATTTCAAGGTCACCACTATTTGACTGGGTCGATCTCGTAACGTTGCAGGAAAGAGACGACGAGATTCGTAAAATTAAACGATTTAAGCAAGGACATATGGCTGAAGAGGACGCAGAATTTGCAACCCTAAAGCAAAAGAAGGACCGGTGGAAAATAGTGCAAGAAGCAGTTTTAATCAAGACCAAGGACAACCCGGAAACATGGAGGATTTGGGTGCCCCGAAATTGTACCAACGAGCTGATCGGGTTTGCACACACATCACTAGCGCATTTCGGTGCGAAGAAGATTCATCAAATAATACAATCCTTATGCTACTGGAAAGGAATGAGAAAACAAATCCGGAAGGTAGTAAATTCGTGCATCACATGCCTGAAAGCCAAGCACCCCAACAGAAAATATGATGGCCCGATGCAGCATATAATACCGAAAGAGAAAAATGACTTGGCCGCATTGGACGTGTACGGGCCTTTGCCTCGCACGAATCAAGGCAATAAGTACATATTTGTGATTTTGGACGTGTTTTCAAAATTCGTTCAAGTATACCCAGTCAATAAAGTTAATTCAAGAAATTGTTTGAAATTAGTTGAAAGGTTCATTCAGATTGCTGGGCCATTCAAAAGGATCTTATCCGACCATGGGACAATGTTTACCAGCGAAAGGTGGGAAGAAGGAATACAAAGAATAGGGGCAATTCCTATCCATTCGACAGTGAGACACCCTCAGTCTAATCCATCGGAGCGTATAATGAGAGAATTGTCAAGATTGTTTAGAACGTATTGTAGAGACGACCATACAACCTGGAACAGCTTAATCCCCGACATCAACCGTTGGTTGAAC
Source organism: Gryllus longicercus (assembly GCA_038098605.1). Taxonomy (NCBI): domain Eukaryota; kingdom Metazoa; phylum Arthropoda; class Insecta; order Orthoptera; family Gryllidae; genus Gryllus; species Gryllus longicercus. Next base: position 322,411 of record JAZDUA010000391.1, on the reverse strand, counting down.
CAAATTCCTCACGACAGCACTGGTATTACACCGTGGGAGGCACATTTTCAACAGAAACCGCCTCACATTTTGTATGCTCTGGAGAGACCGGAAATATCTCAAGAACCACCGAAGACGAAGGAGCAAATATACCAAGCATTGGTAAAATCGGGAAAGGAAAGGAAGGCGAAATTGAAGAAGAAGAAGAAGAAGAAGAAGACCTACCAATTTAGTGAGGGGCAATCGGTACTGTTACGGGTCCCCAGGGTATCGAACCCAAACCTAAAATTATACGCAAAATTTTTTCCGTTATATGAGGGGCCATATGTTATAGACCAGGTAACGAACAAGAATGTGGCTAGACTGTTAAACGACAGGCAAGAGGTGGTAGGACACTATAACTTCCATAACCTGAGACCGTGTCCAACAAGTGAGGACAACATTTAAGTTTAGATAAAGTTTATCACTAGTATTGGGAAAAAAACTAAATGACTATCAGAATTATCTTGATTGTGAGGAACTGAACTTGCATTATTTTATGGTATTGTGTGGAAAATGTATCGGTGTACTTTAGTGGATAAGAATTTAGTGAGTAAGAGAGTTTCATTTTGTATACTTGTAGATGTAAGCATAAGGTTTAGCACAAAACAATCATGTACAAATCTGATTTTATGGAACATAATTGTATGTAATGTATCATTTAGTGTATAAGATTGTATAACTGTTGGCAGGGGCGACAGTGGTGTAGTGGAATTTTTTTGGCAAGAAAAATTCGAAAAAGGGGGGGGAGGGGTGATGAAACGCGGAGCGTTTCTATATGCAAATAGAAACATTAAGCACAATAATAACTACAGCTCATTTTGAACTGCGCGGCATAAGCGGCAGGAGTGATGACCGGCGAGGGAAGGGGTCCGCCGCCGCCCGCCGCCGCGAGCCGGAACGAGAATTTGGCCGTTACGAGCCGAGCGGCAGGGGCAGTCAGAGAGGGTTCACCGTTGAGTGCAGGCAGAGTAAAACGTTGCCAGTGACGAAGGAAATTAATCAGTACAAGATTTATGGAAATGCCAGTTAGAAGTCGGGAAATTGGAAGGTGGGAGAGGTTGGTACGTAGAGAACTGTAGATCGCGCATGTGCCATCAGACACTGTGGAAGTAACACTAAAACTGTGCGTAGTGAAATCGACGCCGGCGCGAGTAGTGACCACGTGCTCCGCGGTTACATTAGGGAAGTGAGCAATAATTAGAGGGAACGTGCGGCGACATAATTCGAGCACATCGCGCGAACGAGATGGACGTTGCCGAGAGGTTGTGAATACGTAAGTGGGACTGCACGTCAAAATACCCGGGGCTGAAGCCGAGGAGTCCGCGTTGCCGCCGGCCTGAGGCGAATCCACACCACCAACCGCCGGACGCGTCGGGCTGCCGTGGAGGTCACCGGCCGCCGCCACCGTCGGCGATAATCCAGAACAAAAGCGGTATTTGTTGGGGCCCCAGGTATGATGAAATCGTATGATAAACCGAATCTTGGTACCAAGACGAAAAGCATTAATGTATTTGATCTTGTATACAACATATTGGTTCATGAATAAATTGTATTTGTGTCTGTACTAACTTATTACTTTAATTTACCAATGCAATATCGATTCCTTCAAGGGACCCATTCACGAGCAAGACACCCGTCCTTTTATAACTTATTTGCAGTGGAAAGTACCGACAAGCAGGTACGTCACAATATATATATATATATATATATATATATATATATATATATATATATGTATATATATATATATATATATATAAATTATTGAAACATCCCGATTGCATTGTATAATTTATTCCTCCGTACAGATACAGCATATACAGACAGTATATTTTACGATGAAATGGGCAGAACCACGTAAGACTCGCACGTCCAGTAACTGAGGAACCCTGGACCGGATACGCTACATCAATACTGCTAGTACCCGGCGCGGGCAGTACGAGAAGCGCTTATGCGAGCTCGCATCCCATCGTACAAGTGGCGAATGGTGTCGTGCGATGCACAACTCCACGCCTCCTGCACCGCCTCGCGCAAAGCAGCAGAGTTGTTGGGGGGCCGCAGCACGGGCCAGGCGATGGCCCATCGTGTCCCGCAAATGCTCCATCAGGGACACATCCGGCGAGTGTACCGGCCAGGACAGTTGACGAACATCGCGGAGAGCGTGCTGCGTAATGCGGGCAGTGTGAGTGCGTTGAGTTGTCCTGCAGGAACAGCGCACCACCCTCCCGTTGCATCAGCGCAGGCCGCACAATGTGCTGTATGTATCCAGCGCTGGCCAATGATCCCTCTGACTAAAGACGAACGCGCGTTGTAGCTGATGGCACTCCGCCGGACGCACGCGCTCGCCTGTGCGACGCCGCACACGACCTTGACTGACGTGCAGACAGAAGTGTCCCTCATCACTGAACACCACTACACGCCATTCCGTCTCACGGCGTACCCACACATTGTGCTGGACGATGGTTCGGCATATGTGGCAGTCGGGCTAGCGGTGTAATGCGCGACTGTAATCCCGCAGCAAGGAACCGATTCCCGACGGCGCGCGGAGGCACATGTGCCTGTACCTCGGAGCGGGTGGCCGTACACTCTGCTAACGCCGCCCTCACAATGCGTCGATCCTGACGTTCGTCAGTTTTCTGCGGTCGTCCACTATGGTCGGTCCACGGCAATGGGCATGTTCGTCTAACCATAGTATCCAGCACTGCAGAACCGACGTAACATCTCGGTCTACTAGGTCTACAATCCGACCCCTCCCAAACTGATGCAATTGCTTAAAGACGGAGGATTGCGACGCCATGGTATACTGTAACGGATCATAAACCTGAGAATTAAAATTTACTAATTATTAACCTTTTTAACTATTTCTCCTCACATTTGAGCGAGTCAAAATCTATAAGTGAATAACAATTTGTTATGTTAACTGACAAGTCTCCAATGTTTGATTTTCTCGACGAAATTAAAAAAATACCAATGCTCCAGTAGTACAAATTTATCATTTTGGTGTGAATTCGCGAAGTCACTCCTATACAGAAAAAAACAAATTTCATTACATTGGGAAACCTATCTCTCTTTTATTTGTTCTCCTATCATTGAGTTTTGTTACCTACTAAAATATACACAAACTTTTACAATGATCAGCAATTACTTATTCGCAAATAATATTCCGTAATTCTACTCGGCGAATTCTGCTCTGCGCCGTACATACACCAGATTTCTATTGTACAAAGCATAACACGACTTATAAATTTACCCTTTGAATATACCAATACAACATATCTAGAAAGAAAAGAAATCCAAATAACATTAATTCATACATATTTAATCTACATTTCATTCACGCGAGTGCACTCTTTTTAGGAATTTAATTGATTCTAATGGTCATTTACTAAATAATAATTAATTACAAATCTGATCCATGATTTCTGGATCCCGTAATAGCACCGTCTCCGACCGCTTCAAATATCTGCGTCTTCTCGTCGCGGTTACCATCTCTTCCTTTTTCTAAAATTCCCAATTTAACCATTATTTATTTTAACATTTCTTTATTCCAAATTCCTAATATTGTTGTTTTCTACACCTTTGTGTAATTGCTGATTACTGTGCCAAGCAATTGTCTTTGCCAAATATACTAACATTCATTTAATAAAAGTTTTTATTCTATAATAACATAGAGGTCGAGTGACTGTGTATGTCTTTCCTAAATGTTTTGTTTATTTATTTATTCTTCTCAGGTCTAATAATATATATATATATATATATATATATATATATATATATCTTTATGTGTGTGTGTGTGTGAAGAGCCAAAAATCTGGTACAACCATGATTATTAACATAAAGAGTACTAGAACCACTCAGAATACGACGCTTCGGTGGGTAACGACTATATAGGACAACCAAAGTCTAGCATAGTATCTCCGAGGTCGCAATGAATTTAGGATTTTCCCGTGCGACCATTTCATTAGTGTTCCTTGAATATATGGAATCCGGCACGAAGAGCAACCCTTCTGCAAATTGCTACAGATTTCAATTCAAATAAATAATTTACTAATTACTTCCAAAAAATAAATTAATTATCGTTTTCATGCATAAATTGTTATGAAAATTGAAGTTTTTTTCTTCAATTTAAATTAAATTAGATTATAAAGAAAATATGCAAAACTAATCTGTTGAATATTTTAGAATCGAATAATATTGGTGCTGTAGACTCTCGCCGATGCGTCATCCACAACATGTGCACGACATCATTGTGCGTTTACACGCCTGTGCGTCCTCCCTTCACACAACACATGTTCCCAGTCTTATTGTTGAATGTCGTCAGCATCGCCAATTATTGCTATTTTTAGATAAAAGTTTTAAAATATAACACAAACAAAATTAATTGTTTTTGTTATAGTATAATTTATTTTTAATTTTTTAAATTATTGAACCGGTAGTGCTTATTGGATTGGTTTAGACGACAGAATTAATTTTCCTACGTACTTTTGTTTTTTCAAAAATTACAGAAATATATTTTTTTAAATATCTCTCACGCCGTTTGTATGGACATTTGGGGCAGCAATTTGTATACATTATTGCATTTGAGAGTCAAAGTTCTACAAACGGATTGAAATAAATTTGTTTTGGAAAACATAAGATTTCTGTAAAAAAGATATTCAAATTTTCCATTTACAGTACATAAATGACCATTTTCCTAAAAACAGCTCCAAATTTTTAAAGAAATTAGAGGTTTTACTCTTCTTTAGTATCTGAGGTCAACACGGATTTTTCGTTTTGATTTTGACTTGTTTTATAAGTTGGCCACATGAATCCAATAATGCTCTTACTTTTTCTCTCGCAATCACAATTTTTAATAATTTCAGTAATTGTGATAAAAAATGTATAGAATATATACACATCTTCAATGACTCAGCAATCAAATATATATTATTCAAGATAGTCAGTTGATTATGTCATTCTTTTTGCGGGATTTTGTAAGAACACGGTCACATTGCTGCACGGTACAGTGTTAAATTCATAGACCTATAAATACATGTCAACTCAACAATACAACTCAATGCTTAGCATAGCACACACTGCGCAAACGTTAAATCAACCAGTGTTGACTAAGATATTCGAATGCATCTCAAAGAGAGTATTTCCAAGAACTAGTTCGTATATTTGCGTACGTATGCGTGTATATTAACTCATACATGCCATAAATACATGCCATAAATTTTGAATTTCCGTGAGCTTGTATTGTTTTCTATCAATATGTTCTTAATTAAACCTGCAACAGACTAAATTGTGACAAAGCTATGCGTATAAATATGTTTTGAAAAGGAACTATAAAGTGAATTTTACTTGCATTTTAACTACATAAATACATTCATATATGAACATTCTTCATTTGGAGGAATGAGAAGAATAATAGGAAGTAACATGGCACTAACACTAGCTAGCCTATGTTTCAGAAGTGAGAATTATTATTTGTGTTAATCACCGTTAATCTCCAGAACGAGGACCTCACCGGCGGCTTCAAGAAAGAAGAGGCAGAAGAGGAACTCTAGACGGGGCGAGAGACCTCGAAGCCATGAAGAGGGCAATCTCTCTAGGACAAGGGAAGTCCGAAATAACCTCCCCCCTCCTCGGGACAGAGGTTGTGCGGAGAGGGCTAGTAACCCACCCACGTAAAAAAATGCTTTTACTAGCAGTGTCCCAAATAATGTCCTCGGAATGAAAACTATGACGACTGAAGCAGTGAAAATGGGAGTACGAAAACGGATATCGGAATATTTCGAAACAGCTACCTGGAATATAGGAGGTATATCAGGAAAAGAAAATGAACTGGCAAAAATTTTTGAAAAGATGAATATAAACCTAGCTGTAGTAATAGAAACAAAAAAGAAATTAGAAGGATCACAATATGTAGAAAATTATGCCATTTTTATAGTGGAGTAGATCAGCAAGAGAGAGCTGCAAAAGGAGTAGCCATATTTGTAGACAGAAAGTGGGAATCAAGAATTAAGGAGGTTCAATACGTAAATGACCGGATAATTTTGCTAAAATTAAAACACGAAAGAGGATATCTTGTCGTTATTGGTGTGTATGCCCCGGAGGAAGGAATGAGGAAAGAAACAGAAGAATTCTACAGAACCATGCAGGAACTGTAGGACAAATGCAATTCAAGATATGAAGTCCTTCTTGTAGGTTATCTAAATGCAAGAGTGGGAAATGAGAGTATACCAAAGACTGTAGAAAAGTGGGGAGAAAGTGTAAAAAATTACAATGGAGAAAAAAATGCTGTCGTGTGCTGTGTGTTGAAAAAAATACTGTCGTGACTGAACAGACAATAATAAAAATCTAATAGGAAATATTATTAAGCATTTCTGATTCAATGATACGATATTATGTGTTACATACATTGAGCACCTTGCTGTGCTTTTGATCAGTTAATATATTGTTGGAATGTACAAGTCTAAAAAGTAGTTTGTAATAAATCAATTTGAAGTAGATTCTGTTTAATCAATCGTTTCCTATATAGGGCATAACATCTCTTCTTTTAACACATTGTAAGATGGACTTTTTCCTGTACATCCGAACTGCATGACGAAGAAATCTGCCTTTGCAATGTAAATAAAGTTATAGTTTGACTTTCAAACACATAAAATGTACCAAATTGAAGACGTTTGTGTTTCGTATAAAAAGTAAAAGAATATCAATTAGTTGGATAATGGTTTTATGTTGTGGGTAATACCAACTATTTTTCTTAACTGTTTGTCTCGTGAACTATATACTCAGCTCTTTCTATAATAGTTTGGGATTGTTACCAGGAAATGTACACTATTTTCTAAACATATTTCTTCACAACTGATGAATGACGATTTTGAGATTTCTTTTATGAATTATATAATTGTAAGTAAGTTTTTGTATGTTTCATTTGGCTATATTTTGTATCGTTTAGCTGCAGTAAAATTATGCGTAATATTAGTGTCGCACATGATGATTGGCCAGGATTTATTCCTTTATTTCACATAACTGGGTTTTCCTTCATGCATATTGTAATTTTTTTACATATGATGTATATTTACATATTTTATAAATACCTTTTTTATTTTCACTTCCTTCATTACAATTTAGTTCACTACCTCACAATTATAAATCCTTTCAGAATTACTGACTTCTTTATTACCTTACGCATTAATTTCACGTAAAATAATTATGTTCTGTAACTGTTCGCCATATTAAAAAATTGCTAGATAATGTAATTTCAAATGTCCCTGTTCACGTCTGCCCTCCATTCCAATTGATAGATCGCCTTTCGACGCTTATTGGCTGGTGAGGGGCAGAAATGGATGCTTCTTCCTGATTCGTTGTTTCTGTCGGAGTAGGAGGTCGACCTTTCCCCCTTCCATAAAAATAAGGAGTTTCCGATTAACATTGAGTGCCGTATCTGTTACTTAAACTCTGGTTGCGCGCACATCTACTTCACTGGGGCAGAGGCAGGCGGCAATCGGGGAGAACCCGCAGCCGATAATGCAGTGAACCCTAGCTAGCTGGACATGGGCGACTTTTCTCCACCCCCCGCTGCGTCAAGACCAGGCCTCGCCTGGCTCGTCCTGTCTGCGAATGTAATTACGCATAAGCACGTGCTACCACGATGCAAAAATATTTCAAATGGAATGTTTTGTTAGTATACATTAACGTACCGTCTGTGGAGAAGTGTATAACTTATAAAATGATTATGGGGCTCATAATTCTCTCTCAATGAAATGAGAGTGAACCAGAATGTTCAATAGAGATTTTATTAATTTTTCTGAGGAAGGAAGATCTGACTCACGTGTGATCAGACCCCTAGAATCCTCGAATTTGTGAATAGCACAGCGTATTCTTCTTAGGAAATCAATGTGCGTGTCAGGGCAGTACGTTACGCAGTGGTGATCCATTGTAGTGTTTGTGACGCATTGTCACAATTACAGCAGATAAAACAATTGGGATGGGGGGAGGGGGGAAACTGGTTGGCCGCTAGCAGCTGGGTAAAAAAGTAATCACTGCACGCCCCTGAAAACTGAGACAGAATATAACCTCTATTTGTTAGAAGTGTTAATAACGCTAATTTTGGAATGACACTGGGAGATCAAGATAAGCTGTTGTCCCCTAATAAAGTGTGCAGTGTTTGATGCATAATTAAGAAACTGGTCGAAGGGAAAAAGTAAGGCACTGACTTTTCGAGTTCCTATGATGTGCCACCAACCATCTAGACGATTGTTATTTTTGTTTGCAAAGTAAAAGGACTTAATACAAAGAAGAGACACGGAATGGTTAATCTTGATTTGGAGTCTGCTAAAAGGCCTGTACCACATGGCACTAACGTTCCTATATGTGAACCTCAACCAAACCTCTAAGTACTGCATTCTGAAAGCAAGTTCAACACCAGGCGTGTCAGCTGAAGAATCTGATTGGACAAACACCGAACACAAACCCACCGGTGGTTTATAGGTTTTGTGCATGTTGTTACCACAACGATTGAATATTGCACAACACAAGAATGGCCTGGAAGAAACAACTTATTCTAGGTTCCAAGAGCATTATAAGCAACGGTTTAGTCGATCCTGACAAAATTCTGTTACCTCTCTTACACATTAAATTGGAATTAATAAAGCAATTTACTAAGGCACTGGATGAGAATGAAAGTGGTTTTTACGAAAGTGGTTTTCGTAGTGCCTAGCCAACTAATTTCTCACTCTCTGAGAAGGACAAGTCAAAGAAGGTATCTTTGTAGAACCGCAGGCTCCAGAACTGGCTAAAGATTGGAGAAACCCCTGTCTGTCTGACGAGTCGAGCTTTGAGATTTTGGAAAACATTCTTCAAAGTTTGGGAATACTTTCCATGAACCCCGGGAACATTTTCAAAATTTTCTCAAATGGAATTCCAATTTTTTGTTTAAATTTATTCTAAGAAAGGAATTAAATACACACAGTTACCCCATGTCCAATTTTTAGGGTTTCTAGCAATTTGTAAACTCTATTGTATTTGTGATAAAATGTGCTTCATATTACATCAAATAAAGTTTTTCTAAAACTCACTAGATTTCTGTGAAAAAGATCACTAAAATTCTCATTTACAGTAACGCTTCAACACAATTTTCTTAAAAACGGATCTAAATTGTTCAAAGAAAACAGCCGTTTAGGACGAGATTTTTATCTTCTTTAACATTCCTAAGCTAATATTTCGGTTCTTCTATTAGGAAACCGAAAATTGAGAAAATGAGCTGGCAAGAGTATGTGGCAAGTCCGAATACCTGGGGCCAAACAAAATAGAAAACTAATACGAGTAAGTCTATGCCACACCCCTAGTTTCCTCTGCTGAAAGCAGAAAGCAGAAGCTGAAAAACTATTTCAAGGAACGAACCGGCTAGAAAGGATGTCTTCATTAGGACTGTTAACAACGAAACGTGAATTTTTTGTTACACAATATTATTGTTGGTAATTTTGTTTATAAAAAACAAAAAAATACTTTGAATATTTCGATATATGATTCACTGACAACAAGTGATGCTACAAATAGCACAGACTTTCTCGTAGTAAATTTTTCTAGTTTCTTTGGTGTGGACTGGCTTTACGGACTTGCCACATCTTCATGCCAGCTGCCATCCTACAACGCCCAAATTACATTTTTTTGACCTTTTCTCATTGTTTGGTTTCCTAATAATAGAATCGAAATGTTACTTTAAGAATATTAAAGCAGAGTAAAACCACATAAATTACAACTATCATTGAAAAATTTGGAGCCGTTGTTTAGAAAATGGCGTTTAAGCGTTCCTGTAAACACGAAATTTGAAGCACGTTTTCACCGAAACTTATGTTTTCCATTCCTTTTCTTTTCCATCTCGTCTTTTCCCATTCCTTCGCCGACCGCTGTAGTGTCCTTCTCTCCGCAGCCTTATTAGCTTACGTCATCGATAGGCGATGACTGTGGACAAGGACGTTACCAGTTAGCATAAAACCTTTGTTCTATGTCATAGGTAATTAGTGCAACAAACCCTGCGATTCAAGAGTAGAAAACCACTTGAAAGAAAAGGGCTAAGGTGTGACACTAGGCCTACATTGACCCACGGCAGTACGCTGTGGTGACTCTCGCAGAGCATAGTGCCCTGCCATGGACCATGGCTTCCTTCTTCGAGCTATAGAAGAATTTTCTTAATGATGGGATGATTTGACAGCTAGTGCTGGCAACACAACTGACGATTCCGTGGTCGTTGTGTCCTTGAACTTAATAGACTCTTCTTCCTCCATTCGTTCGTTTGCAGTTGGCTAACTTGTAAACAAATACGACGCTCCCTGCTGTGATGTCCTCGTCCGACGAAAATATAGTGCGCCACGAGAAATAATTGAAATTAGGAAGTGCAGAGATTTGTGCTCTAATGTAAAAATTCTCTTTTTTTATAAAAATTATATTGAATTTAGTTTTCATGTGATAAGTATTATGTTTGTTTTAAAATCGAGTCTTGAATGTGAGATGCGTACTCGTGACGTTGCACGTGTTTCCGGCATCTGTGCTGTGTGGCGACTGGCGACCTGTGTTTGAGAGCTTTTCGTGATATTTCGTGCTTTTTTGTACAATAGTACACGATTGTGAACAATGAGAAGCCAGAGTGGGCGCAAAGTGCATCCTCCTTGTTCACGCCAGCGACAAGAAGATATTATATTCGTTGCGAGGAAATTAGAAGAAATGCAACAAGGAAGACAAAGCAGGATCTGTTCTTATGCTCACAGCAGAACTGCTGAATCTGAGCAAAAATACAGTTTTAAAGTAAGCTGCAGATCTATAATATGTGTGTACTTTATTAAGCACTTTTCACATAATTGATATTTATATTTGTACAACTTTTTTTGTTAGGTTATGCTACCAAGACTTGGCAAGACTCAAGTATTTTCAGCTGTGTGAGAAAGAATCTGAGTAAAGAACAACGTTATATAGTTTTACATGCAGGAGGTAAGAAGGAGTTTGTGGATGATGCAGAACTAGTGTTTCCATCGCAAAATAGTAGTGAAGAGTACCATGGAACAATGAATGGAGAGATGTTTAAGGAATGGATGGAGAATACTCTACTTCCAAAACTTGATGAACCGTCTGTTATTGTGCTAGATAATACTTCTTATCACAGTGCTCATGTAAGTAATAGTTGAATATTAATTGCGCTGTACTCTGTAAGAAACAATATAATAGTAATATTCTCATTTCTGTAAATACAAAATGCAAAACAACAAAGATGATGTGACTTATTTTCCAAAAAAATATTAGGGTAATAATAATGTATTTTCTATGCTTACAGTTGGAGAGATTACCTACTAGAAAGTGGACAAAGCTGCAACAAAAACTTCCTGGAAAACCACAATATTCCATTTAGGGCTGATGCTCTTCACCAGGAACTGTTTGCTTTAGCTTCATCAAACAAGCCAGAGAAACGGTATGTATTTTCTCTGAATGCTTTGCCCACTTATAATAAATAATCTACAACCGCAGATAGTGGTCAGCAAATTTAATTATAAATATGTTACTGATTTTCTAGATTTGTATTTATGAATGTTCTACAATGATATACTGACTTCTAACACATTTCATATTGAGTTAAAAGCCTTCTAATAAGAAGAAGCATGACACTGTTGAGAATATTCAGAACAGTTTTTGTGAAGTAGAATATTTTCATGCCAGTAAAATATTTGTAGGTACCGTGTGGACAATATTATTAATACTGCTGGACATACTGTGTTGTGACTACCACCCTATCACTGCCACTACAATCCAATAGAAATGGTGTGGAATGATTGCAAGAGGTATTACAAAACTCATGTTGGAAGTCAATTTGATCGTGCTCATGTAAAACAAGTTTGGCACGATGCCCTTCATCAAATTACAGCTGAGAAGTAAGTGAATGATAATCATATTATATTTTACAGTTTGTTATTATTTCTTAGATAATCATTGAAATTTATATTGTGTTAAATGAGAACATTACTAGAAAATATTCAATTAAAAAATAGAATACTAATTATAAGTTAACTAAACGAAACACTAATGAAATTTTCTTTTTGTTCCATGAAACTTCCACTGACACAAGGAAACAACAAAATTTTATATATTTACCACAATTAATTAAAATAAATATTTCCTACCCTTGTTAATTTCTTTCTTTAAATTTGTATATTGTTTAAATGTATTTGGTATTGAATTTTGTGTATTGTATTATAATTTTTGTGTATTGTATTATAATTGTAGGTTTGTGTATTGTATTGTGTATTATATATTCTTTAAATCTGGATATTGTTTTTGATAATTTTCTTTTCTTTGTATTAACATATGTTTTATATAATTCTTTTAAGCATGATAGGATTCTGTTTTGTAATACTGTTTATAAGTTGTTGCTTTTCTACCATCTCAGATTTCGTTTTCCTTACAAGCTTGCTTGAACTGCATACAAGCGAAGTAATTTCTCATTCAGGTGCATCTGCTAAATTCGTTATCTTATGTGAAAATGAATAAATTATTATTATTATTATTATTATTATTATTATTATTATTATTGTTATCATTAAATTGTGTCCCAGTGTAATGGAATTCCACCCCTTTGGTCAAAGTGCTACATAAATCTCGTGAAATTACATATATTTTTGTACCTTTACAGGACATTTTTAATACCCATCCCATTTATTCTTTTAACATCATAGAGATGTTCTATCGAGATTTAGTATTTAAAATATTTATTTAAAAATGAATGCTTGTAAAGTAAACAACTCTCTAGCAAATTTAGTAAAGCTTTTAGTTGTAGATCAAGGCATGCATTGAAAAGCATAACATTAGTGAAATATAAAACAATCATTAAAACACATTTGAGTTATGAGAGCATAGTACCAAGTTTTGATAGTCGGGGTGTTATAATTATAAATAAACCACCCTCTTCACCACAAAAGTGGATGAGCCATTTGCTGTGAAACGTCCGGAAAAGGTATTTGAACGTCCCCTGAAAAATCAATTTTCTTTCCATTCACATTCGTGGCAGTTTTCTTTTATTGAATGTGATTGAATTAAGACATTTAGCCACTTATGTAAATAAATTTCTATATTTCCCGGACTCGCGTACGTGCATATAACTAAGTGAAACTCAGACATCTCTTTAGTGATGTCTCGCGTGAACAGTAAACAAACACTACGAAGGGGTGCAACTAAACAGCTGACGCGGCGGAGGGATACTTCGCGAAACAAGTGAACATCACGTGTACTTCAGAGAACTGTCACTTTATATCATCGTTAAGAAAATTCTTCTATATCAGAGGCAGTGGCCTTAGCACTTCACACCCTCAATGGTACGCAGGATCAATGGTAACTACACCCCTAACTACACCCATACGGTTCAGTCCCAACTGGCAAAAATAATTTCTAACTCCGAAACTTATGGCATACTCATTATTCAATTCCCGCTTTGGAAACTGGTTCTACAATAGCAATAACCTATTTTGAAAAAACTTCACTTCCAGCTCTCCACTTTTCAAAAATATATTCCTAACACAGCTAATAATATAGCTCTCAACGACCAAATAAAGACCTTCATGAATCTTTCATAGTCCTCTGTTCCTCAGCCCATTGATTTTATTAGTCCAGAAAATGTTTGAACGTTAGTATAATGACTGAATAATATAATGTCCTCTGGTTGCGATCAAATTCCCAATGTTGTACTTAAACTTCTCCAGCAAAGATCCATCGCTTTCTTAACCTCCATTCTAAACCGGTGCATTCGATTAGGTTACTACATTCCTGCTTGGAAACATTAAATGGTTATCCCCATTCTGAAAACAAATAAACCATCCACTAATCCAAACGTTTACAGACCTGTTTAGCTTACTGTTAGCGTTCTCAAAACTCTTCAAAAATCGTATCCTTATTCACATAAAGAAATTCTAAGAGGGAAAAAAATCACCCCCAATGTGCAATTCGGTTTCACTTATAGTTTGCCTCCACCCACCACCTATTACGCGTTTAGTAATAGCCCACTTATTTGAAAAATATATACCACCCCTGTCTTCTTAGACTTCACAAGCGTTTGGCTGAGTGTGGATACGGTCTTCAGTCAAAGCTCAAAACAAACCAGACTACTTTTTTTATATTAGAAGGAATTTCCTCGCCAACATATCATTCTCTGTAAAAATCAATGGCACTGAATCCCAACGCTTTAACATCAGAACTGGGGTACCACACCTCTCTTTTTTCTCTACTCCTTTCAATATTTTCGTATTCTAACGATACCTGCACAGTTTTATACGCTGACATACCGTTTTATGTACTTCCAATCTCAACCATTCAGACGCCATTTCAATCACACAAGGAGCTCTAAACAACTTCTGCGAATGCTCAGAGAACTAGAAACTAAATATGAACCCTTCAAAATGTGAAGCAAAACGTTTGCCCTAAAACGTATTCTTGACATGCTCCCCTAAAAGATATCCAATAGTTTCAACTATTCAATAGGACACCCAAACACAAGATTTTAAAATATCTCAGAGTTATATTAATCACGCGACTGACTTGGAAACCTGATCTCCCCTCCCACTTAAATCTAGCCTATGCCTCTCCGTAAACTATGCTCTGTGATAAATAGAAAGTCCTCCCTTGACACAAAAGCATCGCTATTGTAGAGGTACGGTATTATTTAACTAAATTAAATAAAATAAAATAGAACGTAAGGAAAAGTTTGTACTTAGGAAGGACCCACGGCGTCACGCGCACGCCCTCCCCTCTTGCGACAGCCACGACTCCCCTGACCCACTTCGACAATTTATGGCACCCCGACCCGGAGGGAAGAGTGATTTGTCAGGCGCTCCGCTGCGACCCCGTCCGGAACGTTTTCGCGACGCTTGTTACCGATACCGAAGAAGTACAAAGTAATAATTCATTGTTAGCCGGGATGCCCCTACAGAGACGTGGCCTACTTTCTAGTCGACAACGGACACGTTCCGAACGACAGAGAAAGACAGCACGGAGGGACGGAGAGAGAGAATGGAAAATTTCCCAGATCTGCCGGAGCTTATTGGCCGAAATCTGAGTAAGACGCCATAACCTTTGGCCAATAGTGACTAGACCGTCAAAAGGAATTCGAAACATACGAGGAGAAAGGGTGGGGGAATGGAAATCAACCTCGCGCAGACGGAGGTGCAAATCGAGAGGACTTGGTGAGAGGCATTCTCGGAGAGAGGAGGGCGCACCTCTGGGGAGAGAGGCGCGCATTCACTTGAAGTTTCTTGAGGAGAGGAAGTGCAAAGGCACTTACGGGGGGATTTACGAATCTTTGCCACTGCTTATTGGCTGCAAAATTTGCACTCTCTGAAATTTCATCGAGAGGAATCGCAGACACAGCGGGAAACAATTTTGTGTGCTCCGCACCTGTGATCGAAAGCTGATCCTCGCTGACGTCACCGCCCCGCGCGGTCACTGCCCGCGCAGACGCCGCCGCTAACGCCCCTCTGGTGAGGGCGCCCGCACAACTGCATTCCTGGGAAGGCCATCCCGGCCATCTATAAGCTCAGTCGCGCCCCGCGCGGGCCCACTGCAGCACATCTGCCACGGAAGGTACCCCAGGCAACGTAATCAGGGCCAAAAACCCCTTAAAGACAATTTTCAACGTGGTGCCGCGCTGAGGCACAGAAAAGCCCTCACTAGGACAAACTTGTAATCTTAGTTAGAGGATAATTTTTATGTATCACTTCTTCTTTCGTTGTAATTCCTTTCTAATTTTTCATTTATTCACAATCTTTTTTGTTTCTCAGTGTAACTTCCCTGGTACAGTGGACCAGAAATAAATGTTGTTGTTTTCTTTTACCAGTGACCAGATTGTTTTTTTTTATGTGCAATTCAATGAATTTATCTTTGTCGGTACCGCGGTAGACACCGACTGAGCTAGGGCCGGTCCGCTACCGCGCATTTCCGACGATCCCACGTCGCCGGGACTGCGTGGTGGCGTAACACTATATCATCACAAAGCACTTCTTCACCCTCTTCCCTGCGCTTTCCCCGTCTGGGGAGTCACTGTGTGTTCTTCTATCAACCACTTACAAATCTTCCAAAACAGAGACTTAAGAATAGCTGAAAATGCTCCGTGGTATATTTCAAACACACAAATGCATAAAACCCCAATTCCCAAATCTTCTAACATAGTTCCAGAATCTCAGTTAGAGTCTACTCAAAACTAGTTTTCCAGCCCAGAACAATTTTCTTCTAGGAAAAGCTTCCGACACTACAAACAAGAATCCCCTCCAAACTTCTCCAGAACACATTTCGCCCGCTTTAAACCAATCCCAAATCTCTTACATTCCTACTCTAATAAACTAGTGGTGCAACACAGTGGCAAAGACATTCCCGTATTAGGTTTCCATTTCCTTGGGTTCCGGCTAGCTATTCGCCACATACTATTTGCCAGCTGCCATCAATGGACGCCCTAAGAAAGTTTTTGAAATTTTCTTCATTTTTTCGTTTCCAGTTACTAGAACAAGACTATTAAAGTTCTAATGATTCTAAGATTCTAAGACTATTAAAGATCGGAAAAATCTCGTACTAAACGGCAATTTTCTTTGAACAATTTGGAACCGTTTCAAAGAATATAGCGTTTAAACATCACTGTAAATTCGAAATTTGAAGCTCTTTTTCACAGAAAAGTACTGAGTTTTAGAAAAGCTTAATTTACAATTATTTGAAGCCCATTAACTCACATATTTGTGAGTTTAAAATATGTGGTACAGTGCAAATTACTTAAAATGTGCATATTAACGACGTGAGAGATATTTTTCAAATTTTTGAAAAAACAAAAAAATACAATATAATTAATAAAATGTAATCTTAAACAGGACAATCAGCACTATCCGTTGAAAACTTGAAGAAGACATTTGAAGGCATTTTTGAGAAAATAGCGTTTGAGCGTTTCTGAAATTGTGGAATTGTGAGAAAGTTTTGACAGAAAACAGTTTTTTCGAGAAACTTTATATCATATTATTTAAAGCACATGTATTTATAAATAATAATACTGTGAACAAATTGCGGCTAGAATAAATATTAACGAGAAATTTTTGAAAAAGAAAGACAAGAACAATATGGCGTTTATTACATCGTATAGAGAGAATTTAGCACTATTCTTACTAAATCATTATAAAGAAAATATGTGGTGCAGTTTTTGATAAAAACTTGTTTTTGTAATTTATTATGCCACTTTTAAAAGTGTATGTGAATGTATTCTTACAAGAAATTTAAAGAAAAAAGCCGTTTTTGAGAAAATTTTGAAAATTTCTGGGATCTTCCTGTAAAGGGATTTTCGTTTTTTTTTCAATATCTCTAAGCTTCGACTTGTCAGGGGTTTCTTCAATTTGGAAAAGTACTATTCATGGTTTAGTCGTTAGTGGTGTTTACAGTCCAACGGACGGAAAACCCCGTCCTACTTGTCCATGCACCCTAAAATATTCTTATTCAACATAATTTATTGATATTATGATGTCTAGATGTATGAATTTTCACAATAACAAACAATGGTCGGCCAATAGGCTGCCAACGAAGGTAATGACGTGAACTCTCGAGCAATCTCGAGTCCCTACAAACTGTAACAAAAACTTTCGTTTATGTTTAAGCATTTAACTTCGTTTAATCGTGTTTTGTTTAGTAAACTAAATGTGCTCATTAATTCCATGAAATATTGTACATTATCATTATGTTTATGGGATGCGTGCAATTAATACTTAACCGTACAACTAAAAGTCCACAACTGCCAATCTGAATTCAGAGAACTGATCGAAATCGTTAATTTTGTATCTATAACACAGACGAAGCCAAGGAATTTCTAGACAGCCATGAAACATGAACAAAAATGTACATCATAAATTACATAAATTAATAACATATAATCAAAGAACGACAGAAACAAAATTGTAAACGAATATTTATTCCTGATTCCTAGACAAACATGTTAATGTTTGTAGTACAATAAGTTAAATTAAAAACTATTACCCTACTCATACTTGGCATCAATCATCCTATCAGAATCCTATCCTATCAGATGAATCTATCCCATCAGAAGTTGCTTTATATATTGCACAGATATGATTACTTCACATATTTGAACGAAACGGCCCAGACAGACCAATTGTTGCAAAACCCTTTTATTGTATACAAAATCAAGTAAAACTATATAGTTTTACTTGAAAACTATATATATATATATATATATATATATATATATATATATATATATAGCCGAACCTGTGTTTCTGGGGCAAACAGAAAGAAAATCCAAAACCACCCTGGCTTCACCAAATTTTTTTCATTGTTTCTAAGTTTATCATTTTATTAAAATTTTGTTAGATTTAATTAAAAATAGCATTCTATTCCTAAATTACAATGGTAAACAAAATTTTGCTAGAATAACGGGTAAAAGCATTTACTTCTGGTATCGCTATTTTTTTTAATTTTTACTTAAACAAAAAAAATTCTCATTTTTCGAAATTTAATTTCTCGAACTCCAATTTGTTTTATTCGGAGGGGAAGGCTAATGTAGCGATACAGATTTCGTCATACGTTTTGAAACGAAATTCAGCGGACTAAAAATTTAAACAAACAGACTCGGCCACCCTGAGTTCGACTGGGAAAATAAACAGATGGCCTCACGCGCGCAACCCCGCTTATCGGACACCCATTTCCGCCCCCGGCACATTAAGAAAGTCGTTACAAGGGTCAGTCGTCGACAGATTCACTGCAAGACGCACGTGTTCGCATGGCCAGCTGCGCGAACCTTCTAGAACGCTCTTGAAATCGACATCCAGGGAATCCCAGAGCGATAAATTCTTTCACGGACAACGCCTGTCTTGTGCAAGCATGTTCTAGAAGGAATAGGAAAATTCTGGACGCTCACAGTGATGCAAAGAGTCGAAACTTCATGCTTCTCTCGTCGCAATTGGTTGAAATTAATGCGCTGCGCCAGTACCTTTGGCCAATAGCAACGTGACTTTTCTAAGGAGCTGAAGCATACAAGAGAAACGGGTGGGGGTAAAAGTTGACCTAATACAATTTCAACTTACAAAAATCAGATGAGCATGGGCATCAGACGGGGCCAGATCATTTAGACGCAGGGCAGTCGGGAGAGAATCTTCTCTGGAGCGTAA
The DNA here is from genome assembly GCA_038098605.1 of Gryllus longicercus. Lineage (NCBI taxonomy): Eukaryota > Metazoa > Arthropoda > Insecta > Orthoptera > Gryllidae > Gryllus > Gryllus longicercus. The sequence continues at coordinate 303,221 of JAZDUA010000391.1, read as the reverse complement.
CTATTCGTCGGGGAGAGACCAGTGTGCCTCTGAAAAACTTGTAATTATTCGTCGGAAGGAGCCTGAGTTCTAGGCTGAGTGCAGTTGGGAGAAAAACTTATCTGGGGTGGGAATTATTCGGGCGAATGTGCCTATGTGGGATTTTATTATTTTGCTGCGAGTTTCGAGCATTGAGCCGGCTGCAGTAGACAGAGAAAATTCTCTGGGGTGGGAATTCGTCGTGAGGCGAATGTTTCTCCGAAGGATTGCTAAACTGTCCGAAGTTGTGATCGACAATTATTATAATGAGAACCAGAGGTACGCATAGTTAATTACTACGTTCCTGAGATTGAGACCGCCCGTCCGCTCCAAGTCTACCAAGTCTACCAGTTACTACCAGTCTACCAGTCACTACCAGTTCTCTACCAGTTACTGCCAGTTCTCCCAGACGCCGTTTCAACGCAGCCACGCGCCACCGCCCTTTGGGTGACGCCATCAGACGACCCGACCGCCAGCTGACGGCCCGAGGGGCCATTGACCTCCGCTGATTTTTTTTTTGAAGGACGCCCGCCGCCTCCTCGCGCCGCGCCCGTCCCCGGGCGCGCAGAGACCCTTCTTTCCAGGCAGTATTTTTTAATGGGCATTCGTCCCGTGTAAATTTTTTTGTAATGCGGCCCCGCGCTATGGCGCATCGATTTGTAACTTTCGTATTTTGTCATTGTAATGTTAGTCATATTTCTTCCTAATTTTAAGCTTTATTCTGAATACTAACTTTTTCATCTTCTTTTTCTATCCACCTAATTTTCAGATTTCTTATTCTATTTACAAGTATAACTTCCCTGGGGCATTTTAAATTATTTTGCCCAGGAATAAAAGTGATTTTTACCAGTGATCAAAGTGTTTCTTTCATGTTACCAGTATCTGTTTAACAATGCCTTCCATCACCGACTGAGCTAATACACCGGGCCGCTTACCGGGCGTTCTCTCACCGGGGGTGTTACAATATATATATATATATATATATATATATATATATATATATATATATATATATATAGTTTTACTTGATTTTGTATAAAATAATGTTACTTGTGTTAGTTACACAGTTTATAACTCAAGAACGGAGGAACCAATTTTACTTATCTATGGTTTGTTGGATTCCTCTTCGCCAGGAATAGCAAAATAACTATTACAATATCGGGAAAATTCACGAAAAAAGAACTACACATGCATCCTGAATGCAAACCGCAGCACACGGTATTATTTTTACTGCTTATCGTTAAATAACACCTAAATGAAGCGTTCTGGGGCATTAAAAACTAAAATTTTGAAGTCAAAAGCTTCAAAGAAACGTTTCTGATACCGGTATCTACAGCATGAGATCTTCACAGTAATTTTTTCATGGCGTTGGCAGCTTTTTCTAATATTTTAACTGGAATACGTTAATTATTTTATGTTATCAAACGTTTCTTACTTATTTCATACATTATTCTCTAAGACACTTAGGTGATTATAAATATTCATTGCAAGGCGTACTAAAATACACCAAGTGATCAATCGTATCCTGACACGTCCAAAATGGTGTTATGGTGTGGTCGTGCTTTTCATGGAAGGGGCTTGCACCCCTCTGGCACCTTCACGGCACAGGCCTACGTTGATTTTTTTAAACACCTTCTTGCTTCTTTCAACACGATGCGAATGCATCTTTCAACACGATCGAGCTCCTTTTTCTACTGCACGGCCTGTGACGGAGTGGTTACATGACAATAACATCCCAGTAATGGACTGGCCTGTACCGAATCCTGGCTTCAATCCTATCGAAAACTTTTGGGATGTGTTGGAACGCCTACATCAACCCTGGCGTCACCGACCTTCATCGATACCTCTCTTCAGTGCAGCACTCCGTGAAGAGTGGACTGCCATTCCCCAAGCGAACTTTCTGGACCTGATTGAAAGTATGCCTGTGAGAGTGGAAGCTGTCGTCAAGGCTAAGGGTGGGCCAACACCCTACTGAATTCTAGCATTACTGATGGAGGGCGACACGAACTGATAAGTCATTTACAGCCTTGTGTCCCAGGGGCGTGTGGTGATCGATTTGTGTGGGTAAATTTAATTATATCATTATATCGAAAAGTGACATTATTATTAATATTAATATTATTATCTTTTAAGTCTCTCGCTTAGCGAGGTGTCCTACAGAAGACACTGAGACCTTTGGAGAACCAAGGTGCCTGCTGCGCTTGCAAATTCGGGTGGTCAGGATACAACGTGAAGTTATATCAATCCGTGAAAAATGGACTGCCATTCCCCAAGAAACCTGCCAGCACCTGATTGAAATTATGCTTGTGATTCTGGATGCAGTCATCAAGGCTAAGGGTAGGCCAAGACAATACAGAATTCCAGCATTACCGATGGTGCTCTTCATAATTAATAATAATAATAATTATTATTATTATTATTATTATTATTATTATTATTATTATTATTATTTTGTTTATTCTCAAAGTTTTTGGTTTCACATGGATACCACAAAGATACAATGTCAAAGCATGGTAACACAGACATATTTAAAATCTACAAAACAAATTAAGCCATTCTAACACATAAACATAAAATAACTGTTTTCAGATGTAAACATAAAATAACAGTTTTCAAGTGCTAATAACAAATACAATTTAAAGAATGAGCTTTCAAAACCCAACATGTCCTCTCATGAATCTCCTGAGTAGTGAGCAGGTAATGATTATAACCGACTTCTGGAGGCCGATGAAAATGGATGAACTCCAATCGGAGTTCTTCCAACGATATGCAGAGAATGTTTGGTATCACGCCAGTTGCTGACAGTACAATTGGGATAGTTTTCACTTCTGACACTCGCCATTGTTCTTTTACGGCAAATAGTAGTTTGTATTTGTAATTTTTTGTAATCTGTATTTGTAATCTGTATTTGTCGATTTTAGCCTGGTATGTTGTCATCATGTTCCTGGTATTGACGACTGCAAAATCAATAACAAAACTTTCTTTGCAGTTTTGTCCCAAAGAGTAATATCAGGTCTGTTGCGCTGAATTGTCCAGTCTGTCAGAATACTGCGGTCCCAGTATAACTTATGTGTCTCATTTTCTAGTACCGCTTCTGGATGATACTGGTAGTATGGAGCATCCACTTTCTGAGGTAGCCTGTGTTTTTAGCTAGTTTGTAATGGATGATGTGGCCCACTTGATTGTGTCTCACTTTATAGTCAGTGGGAGCTAGACAACTACAGCCTGATATAATATGCTGAATGGTTTCATTATCTCGACCACACATGCGACATTCATCAGTTAGTACTCCTGGGTCTTTGATGATATATTTTAGGTAATTCCTTGTGGGAATCACCTGACCTTGTATTGCTATCATGAAACCTTCGCTATCAGGGTACAAATATCCTATACTGAGCCATTTGTACATCTCTTGGTCGACATTTGGATTGGCCACTGCAGCAGGATATGCACCATTGGAGTGCTTTCTGTTTCCAGGAATCAATCTTCTGCTGCAAAGAGAGCTGATGAACTTGCATATCTTGTTTTAGATTGAGGGGCGTGTAATTGTCATCTGCCTGCACAAGTACCTTGTGGAGTCGAGAAGTACATGCCTTTTCTGCAAAATACTTCCTTATGGTTATTATCTGTTTGGCATGCAGATTCGTATACTTCACAATACCACGCCCTCCCATTTGTCGAGGCAGTATGACCATCTGTATCGCACTTTTAGGATGGTGACAACCGAAGCGTGTCATTTGAACTCTTACAAGTCTCTCCAATTCCTCTAGGTCGGTTATGGACCATTTAAGAATACCCATCGAGGTGATAATGGGTATAGCATTCGAGTTAATGGCAGCCGTGAGTTTTCGGGAGTTGAGGGAAGTTTTTAACACTGACTTGAGTCGGTTGGCAAGCTCTGTTTTCGGTATCCCCTTCAGTTGATGATGTACAATCATATTTCCTTGCTGAATCCCAAGGTATTTGTAGAGCTCATCTGCTTCCAGAGCAGTGATTGTTTCTCCAACTATCTCGTTTGTGAGCTCACTAGTGATTTTACCCTTCTGTATTTGTTGTATTTTGCATTTATCAATGCTTGGTTGCATATTTATGTCCCTGGAGAAGTCTTCAGTAGCTTTCATCTGAATGTTTAAGCCATGCATCGTACCAGAGTAGAGTTTGATGTCGTCCATGTACGCTAAATGGGTTATCTGCAATCTTTCAGTGCCTCTCAGTTCGAAACCTAATTTCAAGTCTTCTAGGTTTGGTAATGGGTTCATTGCCAAACAGAACCAGTAAGCGTTCAGGCTATCGCCTTGAAAGATTCCGCGCTTTATATTTATTTCCTTGGTAACCATTGTTTCATTTTTTGAAGTGACACGAATTCCATTTGCCCATGATGGATTTCAGGAAATTCACGATTGTCGAGTTCACACGATATGGCGACAGCACATAGAGGAGCAAATCATGCGGAACCATGTCATAGGCCTTTCTGAAATCAGTGATCAATGAAACAGGTGAACAAGTTGAGTTTCTTCTTACATGCTTGAGACATGACCACACTATCAATGATGAGTTGCTCTTTACATCCAAGGGAGCCCTTGCTGCATCCCTTCTGAGCTTCGGCTAAGATAGAATTTGCTACACAGTGTTTCTCGATAGCCTTTGATAAACAACTTGTGATGACTTTGTAGAAAGAATTGAAATATGTGATTTGTCTATATTTCGTAGAGTCTGTAGTATCACTCGTTTTTGGCTTCATATATGTGACACCACACAGAAGGTGCGACAATTCTTTAGGATTATTCAGACAGTTGTTTATGAGATATAGAATTTTCCCATGGAGGCAGGTGAACTTTTTGAACCAGTAGTTATGAAGACCGTCTGATCCAGGGTATTTCCAATTTTGAAGTTTCTGTACAACTTCATGTATAATATCTAGGATAATTTGACCGGTTGTCATTTTGGTGATCTGTACTGCTGCATTCCCGACCTGTTCTAGCCAAGGTGCGTTGGCGTTGAAGTGACTTTCCGTCGACCATAGTTTACTCCAGGTCTCTTCAAAAGTAGATTTCTCTGGTAAGCTGTTCACTTCTGTGTTCCTTTCATTCATCTTTCTGTAGAAATCCTTTTGGCTCTTGAGAAAATCTCTGTTCTCTACTTTCCGCTTTAGACTTTTGGTGTAACGTCTCATGCGTTGGCTGTAAACGCTTAGTTTCTGTTTTAGAGTATCTATAAATTCAGGCAGATGACTATTATCAGGATTATGGTGTGTGTGTTTGCGATGTTTCTTCTTAATGACTTTAACACTGTTTTTCAGATATTTACTTCTGTCTCCTCTTTGGAAGTGTAGCGAGAGGGTCTTTCTGATGTAGCTGGGAGTTCCGTTGTGGGTGAATTTAAATAATTGTACCTCCATTTGCTCTCACAAATGCCACTGCCATACAATCTATTGCAGAATCAAGGATGTCATAGGTCGTAATGTGAGAGGTCTCATTAACCAAAAATTGTTCGTTTGCTACCTTAGATTAGATTAGATTCATTAATAATTCTGCAATTAAGTGTGAGAACTTGGTGGCAGAATACACTAACTTAACATTATAGAACATAACAACTATACAAAATCTACAAACTTTACAAACTCACGTGAACATTTCACCGTGCAATCTTTCATAGAACTCCACTTCACCCAACTTCACTTCACCGCACTGCGATACAGCGAGCTGTAATGTCTTTCTTACACACTCGTTTCTCTCAGTTTCACAACGTCACTGCACTTCACGCCACTGCACTGCACATAATAATAATAATAATAATAATAATAATAATAATAATAATAACGACATTAATAATAATGACATTAATAATAATAACAACATTAATAATAACAATAATAATACTTAATTACAAAGAAGACATAGTTAATTGCACTGAATTTTATTAAATATATTTATAACATATCTACATTCAAGAAAATAATTTATTTTTAAATTTGTTCAGGCTTTGAGGAAAGGGATCGAAGATTGTCACAGGCAAACTGTTCCAGTCCCTAATAGTGCGATTCGCGAATGAATATTTCCCAACGAATTTCTGAATTATTGTCTCAATTTTGTGCATGTGATCCGCTCTGCCGAAATATGTAGGTTTCCCTAATCGACTTTGAAGTTCTTTCCGCGATCGAAGGCCTGTGTACGCTTTGTACATTGCATAGAGACGTGACTTTAATCTCCTCCTTTCGAGTGTCTCCCATACCCCTTTATTCTTGGTACCCCTGAAAGTAAATTTGATGCTCTACGCCGGACCTTTTCTAGATTTCTTTGTTGCAAAATTCTGTATGGGTCCCAACATACCGCGCCATATTCTAATATAGGTCGCACTAATGACATATATGCTAGTTCTTTGGCTCTCACTGTACTCTTTTTCAGTATCCGCATAACAAAATGTAAAGATTTCCAGGTTTTCCCTACAACGAAATTGACTTGATTTTCCCAGCTCAATTTACTGTCTAGCTGTATTCCTAAGTATTTGCAAGACGTGACTCGAGGTATAACATTATTGTTCAGTTTGTACGCAGATTCATTGTAACTTCGACCCTACCAAACGTGATGGACTTGCTCTTTGAACTGTTTATTTCCATGCCGTTTGTTTCTGCCCAGATATGTAATTTGATTAAGTCTCGCTGCAAAATATCCTCGTCTTTCTCCGAGTTGATAATCCTATAGATTACGCAGTCATCTGCGAAGAGTCGTACATTTGAAGCTAAATTAGTCGGCAATTCATTCACGAAGGCCAGAAACATGAGTGGTCCGATTACACTTCCTTGTGGAATTCCTGACGTGATGCTTCTCGAGGTTGATAAGTAACTACCGATGCGAACTTTCTGTTTCCTGTTTCGGAGTAGTTCGTTTATCCACGCTACCACTCTAGTGTCTCTACCCGAATCTATTAATTTCTTTATAAGACGATCGTGTGGAACAACATCAAAAGCTTTGGAAAATCTATTACTATCGCGTCGACCCTTTTCCCTTCATCAACTACGTTGGGTATGTCCTGTAGAAGTGAGACTAGCTGACTTTCGCATGAGAAACCATTTCTGAAACCGTGCTGACCCTGATAAAGCCACTCCCTGCCCTCCCATTCCTGATATAGCTTGAAATTAAATGTTCCATAAGTTTGCATACGACTGATGTAAGGCATACCGGCCTATAGTTACTAAGTATTGTCTTGTCGCCACTTTTAAAAATAGGTACTACGAGAGCCAGCTTCCAATCTTTCGGTACGCAAGCGTTGTTTATTGATGCATTAAATAACCTAATTAAATAAGGTAGAATCGCCTCTCCACATAATTTAATGATGTCCGTGGAAATACCATCAGGACCTCGTGATTTTCCTCTCTTCATTAATTTTATTCTTTTTCGCAAAGTATTTACATCAATATGAAAACTACATCTATCTACCACCGTTGGTATCTGAATACTGTTAGATTTATGTTTGAAGACCGAGCTGAAATATGCGTTAAAAGCCTGCGCTTTTTCCCTGTGATCCGTTATTGGCGAAACACGAACAACTGGAATCTCGTCTTTGCTTCCTTTCCTTCTACGAACGTATTTCAGAAATACCGACTAATTATTACTGACCTCCGCATCAAGAATATGATTTTAATTGCCGTTCCTCTGCCATTTTCTTTTCCTTCCTTAATGCTTTTGTATAATTTCGAAATAAGGTCATATGATTTTCACTACGGTGTCTGTTGTTAAATGCTTCTCTGGTTTTTTCTTTTCAATCGCCTAATCTTTGCATTATAATATTCCGGATCGCTGTTACTTTTTAACAATTTACTGGGTACAAAAGCCTGCTCAGCATTTACTAAAATATTTTTAAACTCTCCCCATATATCATCGATTCATCCTCCTATTCTAAGAAACTCGCCATATCATTCTCTTAAGTAATTTTGAAACCCTTGTACATTCGCTTTCTTGTATTCCTTCACTAGAATACCGGTGGTAATATTTTTCTTTGAAATACTTAACTGTAAATCGACTAAAACGGCTTTATGGTCACTTATGCTTTCTAAAACGTCGCACGACAAGAATAAATCTTTCTGTCTAATTAGGCAGATATCCAGAATCGCATCCTGCTGTGTCGGCCTGTCTACTACCTGCTCTAATCCGCTGTCCCAGACAAGTCGGTTGACTAGTTGTTGTACTTTCCCTTCGCAAACAATCCCTTTCCAATTTTCGTCTGAGAGATTTAAGTCTCCAGCAATAACTACATGACGGTTATTTATATTTGTTGTTCTTTTGTAGAGGGCGCCTAAAGTTTCATAGCTGTTGCCCGGTGGACGATAGCAAGCAATAATTTCTAAGATACTTCCTGAACAGAAAATTTCTGCACCCGTCATTTCAAATTCTTTATCAACCCAATTTGATCTGATATTAAATGTGTTTATCACGCATATAAAGACACCGCCGCCTCTAGTTTCACGATCTCTCCTAAACGTAATGTAGTCTGAACGAAAAATTTCCGAGTTTGCTACCGCGTCCGAAAGTGAAGACTCTGTTCCTATTATGACATCAGGATTACATGCTTCAATTAAATTCCAAAATTCGGATTCCCTTATTCATGATACGACAGTTCACTGGCAACAATCTAGTGAAGCCTCTCCTCACCTTAAAGTCAGTGACCCGTGAGTCCATCCTAGATTCCTGTGCCGCGGTCACTGCCACCTCCTCCCCCGCTGCAGTCACACGCGATGTCTCCGTCTCCTCCCCCACAGCAGTCAGATGCGTCGCCTCCGTCATCTCTCCCGCAGCAGTCACCAAACGCATCGCTCCCTTTTTTACAACCATCACTGCCCTTGGCGCCATCATTGCCTCTTCCTCCAGTCGTCACTTTCCAAGTAAATACGACCGTATTACTTGGTCGTGAAGACATCCCAGCTTCCATGCACCTCGGAAGTTGAGATGAAGGCCGTCCCGTCCTAGGCCTTCGTGCCCGAGCCAGTGATTGGGATCAACGAACAGCCCATCAAATTTCTCACAAGCCCATAGTAATCCACAATTCACGTCCCGCGTTCTACTAATGTGAGCATCATTACTGCGCATCACTCCGGAAACCATGACCGTCGCATTTTTAAATTTAGCTCGGATGGCATGCCCTAGTTCGACATATTGTTTAATTGTGTCGTAAACAGGTTGCCGTTTCCGCGTATTGGTTCATACATGAACTAGAACCACTTCTGTCTGTTCATTTGGTTCGGATTTATTCACAACCGAAGTCATTTGCGCAATATCTACTCCGGGAAAGAAAGACACGTTGGCACCTTTTTTTCAATACGCCGCCGCTGTGCCGCAGCATCGAGTCTCCTAGAACCTTCACCTTACTACATGGAGCACCTGACTGAAGAGACTCGCTCCTATTTGGCTGCTCGTTCCTCTTCTCTTTTTCTTGTGGGACGCGAACATTTTGCTCCTCCTTTCCTTTGCTGACGTCTTCTAAGTCCCTGATTCTTAACGTCAGTTCTCCAATATAACTGTGGGCCTGTGCCAAATCCGTTTTCAGTCTTCTAATTCTTCGCTCGTTCCTATCACATTTGGAACACGTCGCCTCTGCCTCCTGTACACCGGGACCAGGATTTTGCTTCACTCCTCCTATCACAAGGAGAGTGGCGAAAACAGCTGCACAAAGTAGAGCCACGCCACCTCCTTCCCGCAAGCCCGAGAACGCCCCTTGCGCCGAGCCACCCGACCGGGACGGGCACGTGCAACCCATGCCCCAACGCGCGCTCGGTACACAGCAAGGTCCACGCCCATTGTCTTTCACTTCGCGGAGCTCCTCGAAAGACGTCCGCACGCGGCGACTACCTGCGAGCGAATCCACTACCTGCGAGCGACTTCTTAACTAGCATTACCAGTTTCTTTGAGTTGTGCTGTTTCGGGACTCTTGGCCTAACATTAGGATTCATTCCTCCATATTGAATATTTGCCAGCCGATATTGTGATTCGAAATTTTCATATAGTTGATCTCTGAAAGTAGGATATTCGTCTGAAGGCGCTTCGTGCAGAGGGATGCCTGATACTGGGGTTTGAATTTGTGTGCCGGGTATTACTGACGCTTCTGTGAGCTCTTGATGCTCTAACTGTGCTTGCACTTTAGCTTTAATCTATTTTTTTCTAGTACATGAAACATATTTATCAGATTTATGGATTAATGCTTTTCGGTCAGCGATATTTTGCTCAGTGATGTGAGATAAACGTGGGTACTGTTGGGTAAAACATCTATATAATTCCTGCCGATATCTTATACGAATTTAATCGCAACGGGTAACGCGATAATATAACCTGATGATGTCTTCATTCATTTCGTTCGTCCACTGAACTCTCCGTCGTGGCAGGCCTGCCACAGTGGTCCCAAGTGATGTTTGGAAAACACTGTGCAGCTAAAAGATCTTGAATGCTGCTATCTTCGTCTGTAGTAATTTCGGATATTCCGGTGTGTGTCCGCCTGTTCAACAACACACTACTAGCGGTTCGCATGCTGTCACAGACGGCGCTAGCTCCACCTGTGCCCTGGCGCTCCCCAGGCAGCGGCTCTGGTCCAAGGCAAATTTCCAATGGTCCCTCCATTCCAAAATGGGTGTGGTCTGATAAAGCTGCTATCTCATGGCCTTTCCACCTGCCATCTTGTGTATTAACCCCACATGAAGGATTGCTCTTTCCGCCCAGTTTTGGCCGTTAGAGACTTTGCCCATGTTACCCCGGGCACGGGCTCTCTTTATCAATCCCTGGAGAGACGGGTTCCTTCGAAGCCATCTTCGTGTCTTCAGCGAACTGCCTCTTCTGTAGGTCCTCTTCTGGTGTTGAGATCCTCTTCGTCTGGAGCACTTCTTCGTCTGACCCCTCCCCCTCGACCTGCCCGACAAGGGAGGCCCTACCAGTAGCTACGCTACTACCGCCGGCATAGCTCTCCGGATCACGGGGGTACTCAAGCTCCACCACCAACGTCAAGGTCATGTACTCCCCAGGTGGAGTTATTATTATTATTACTATTATTATTATTGCTTATTCTGGAAGAATGCGAGTCCCCAGCACGTGCGCACACAATTTTCCACGAACTACCAGTCACCAACAGTCGTTGACATTTGAACGATCAACTTGTTGAAAAGTTATCACTCGGCACGTGATGATCGCTGAATAGAAACACTAATATTTGAGCTGACACGACAACGCTCACGCGTTGAAAATGATCCGGGGAAGCGGCCATCGCAAAGACAGTGCCCTCCCTCCCTCAACATGGCGTATCATGTGTGTAAGAACGTTTGGGAGATTATATATCGCGGTATGACTTGGGGGACTCTTTCGAATTATTCATTACACAATTCTATTTTTACATAATTCTACTTACTTGAAATTATTCGATAGTGATACAAACATTTTAAATCTTGTTTCATATTTTATATTAATACACAACTTTTTAACATTTTACGTTATTGTAAAAATTCAATAAAGCTTGAAACATTTGGAGACTAGTGCTCCATCTTCGTACTAAGTTAAGCCTAAATTGTCAGGAGAGAAATCGAAAAGTAATACAGATGAAACAGAGATGGTACTGTTTTACGATTTCCTGCTTACCATTGAGCAGAGCAAAAAGGCAACTGAAATGTAATGGCAATGAAGATGTACATACACTGTTATAACATTTGCAGTAAAGCATAAGGAACAATAAATATTAGTTATTACGTCAGATGTGCTGGATAAATGAAGTCGAGAATAAACAAGTAATATTATTTATTAGAAAATAAACCCCATTCTCCTCTCTTGTTTGGCAAATTCTTCAGTGACATAAAAACTTTATATATCTTTATTTTTTCTCAATTGATAAGAGTGCCAAATTACTTAATCTTCTTATTCTGTGTTGATTTTTGGAAAAAATTAATGCTCTTGAGGGCAGAAAACGACCTTTCAACTGATGCTGATGTACTGGTTATAGTTAGAACAATTAAGACAAACTTGTACAATTCTGCAAATGCTAAATGAAGTTATTTGACTTCAGATATTTCACAAAAACATCAATTCTTCCGTTGAGTACATTCATTTTTGTCGTAATAAATCACAATCCGTAATTTGCATGTTTTGCTTTAAGAACCTCCAAGGCGGAAGGGGACGTTTATTTGTATGACTAAAATTTAGTTGGATTTTGTAACGAAATGAATTCCAGCTGTGGGAGATTTCCAAACCTATTCTTTATTTGAAGTGTCACTTTGTCAATTATTTTTAAAAAAGCCTTTTCTTTTTCATTATATTATCTTCAAAGCAAAGACACCTTTTGCCCGATACATTTTCAGAGCTGTCATTCAGTTGATTAGTGACAGATCAGAAATCATCAAATTTGGATCTCTCATTTTCAATTTCTCTTCCGTCTCTTTCACTTTTCCGACACAGAACAGAATATCCAATTGTTTCGTTTGAAAAAAATTGTAAAGAACATAGGTGTAGGCGAAAATACTTGTAGAAAGACTATTGTTTGAAATTCACTAAGGCACCCTCTGGCACTATAAGCACCCTCTGTCAAGTACAACAATTTCACTTTCCCATGAGGATGAGTTACCAACATTATTTTGAAAAAAAGTGGAGTAACACATCACGATTTTTTTTACAACATTTACAATTCGGGAAGTGAAATTACAACGTGTTGGTGTATTTCTTGGAATTTTCGCCTTGCAGTAGTCATTAAGAGCATTGGTACGTTTCGTAGATTTTGAAAAGGAAGAACTTAATCCATTCAAAGTTTGAAAGAAATTGCGACACTCTTATATTCATAGCTGACTGAGACAATACAAGATTTAGCACATGACTGGAACAAAAATATCTCTTGGATACTTTTCTTGCACCTTAGCTTTAAGGCCATTTGATTCTCCAGCCATCTCTGCTGCTGTTCCATCATGTGTCTGAGCAACCAATTTGTCACCGACATCTTTTAAATATACTATTTCTTCCATATGATTAAATAAGTCATTGGCAGATTATCCGCGCTTACGTCCACAAACGATACAAATGTCTCCTGAATTTTTAGTTTTTTCCTGAACATATATAAGTGAAGTAGCAAATTGTGATTTGTTACTTATATCGCACTTGTGTCATCTAAAATAATTACAAAATGCTGGAATGTAGAAATATCACATTTAAATATTTGCTCAACCCTACGTACTACATAAAAGGAATTGAAATACAATTCTGGGGCTAGATTTCGTACGAAAAAACAGTGAGTGAGAGAGAAATTGAGAGTGAGAAACATTTAGTGTTTTAAGTAGCGTCAACTTTTAGGCAATTATTCCCATTAGTGTATTGCATTTTGTTTATGTGGCGGTGATCCTCCACCGCTGGAACATGACATCTTAAATTTAAAATACATTGATCAGCAACCAGTTATATCAATGAATATCAAGTGAATCAAGCTCATTCACTCAGTTAATTCAATAATTCGGGATTTATACTTGTGCACTTATTATTTAGAATAGTACAGAAGTAGCAACAACACTACTCTACGTGCACGTTCTTGTCGAACTCGCTGGAATAAAGTTTGCAGACACCCTGCAAACCACATTGGTCATGTATTCAGCAGAATGACTCAAAATGCAGACGAACGTATGAAATACGTGCTCACAAAATATTAATTAAAATTCGACCCTAATTGGTTTACACACATTGACTCCTGGCATCTATACAGCTAAACATCATTTAACAAAATTTGTTTGTTGACATTTTTGAGAAACAATGACGCTGTCTTGTTGATAATATTTCGTTTGGATGGATTTTAAAGTTGGCCAATTTTGGTTCCTCTATTCTCAAAACATTTTAGGATATTGAAAAGAATTTAATGTAGATCAATTGAATCTATCATAAAATCGGTATTAAACCAGGAAATATGAGTACATATTAACGAAGCACTAGACACTCGAAATATATTACAAATTCGTATTGTTCTAATAATTCAAAACGTTTAATGAATATTTCACTTTTACCATAGAATTCTGCGTATTATGTTTTATATTTTCACAAAATGTAGAGAAAATGTATTGTCATTTGGAGAAAACCTTGAATGCATATTTACAGAAAATTATCAAAATTGATTCAAAATAACGCGAAAATTACTAACATTTTGAAAAAATATTAATGAAATCGTGGTTCAAATAAATAACATTGAAGAATAAATTTCATTAAAAATGCCAACATCTATATATACACATATGTGTATATATATAAAAATGAATTGCTGTTCGTTAGTCTCGCTAAAAATCGAGAACGGCTGAACGGATTTTTCTTATCTTGGTTTTGAAATGTTCGTGGAGGTCTAGGGAAGGTTTAAAAGTTGAGAAAAATTCGAATAATTGCCGGGAAAACCCTCAGAACAGCCCTTTTCTCACGAGCTGCGGCGCACTGTAAAAGCAAGAAATATCAGAGGAGCCCACGCTCGCTTTTCCTGCAGCAAGACCGTACTCCATCAACACATCCCTGCCTGATAGCGTAGGCCGGAGCTCCGATGCGTGAGAATCGGAGCCCCGCGGCTTGCCATCCGTCAGCAAGCGATAGATAAGAGCCGACGCGCGCCTCTGGAGGTCAAGCCAAAAGTATCCGTTCGTACGGTTGGGTTGAAATGCTCTGGGAAACCTCTTTCCCATTCGTATTCAAATTCGCGTGCGCGTTGGAGGATCTAATATGTGTGTGTGTGAGTGTGTGATATTTTGTGATAGTGACATATTTTACTGCTAAATGAGCAAGAATTTTTTCTCAATTCACGATGCCGAGGAGAAGACGACCTGACTTAGGTCGTCGCAGTCAATCAAATGTGCGAAGAGCTACCTCACGTGCTAACCGCACTGATGACCAGAGAGAGACAGATCAAGAAAATAGTCGTATTGATAAGTCAGAATTGCGTTCTTTAGTGAGTGACAATGTAGTAGATCGGCGTAGAATGCAACGAGTTCGTGCACATCAAACACAACAGCAAGCTAGACATAATGAAATTGAGCGAATCCGCAGACGCAGTGCTCCTGTGATTCTTGAACGAGCTGCATTCCACTATGATCCGGCAATTGATTATTGTGCCGACAAATCGGTAACAATTGGGGAAATGAAAATAATTTGTAAATATTGTAAGGCGTTAAAATACGCTGGTGAATCTACTGGATTATGTTGTCCTGGAGGCAAAGTAAAATTGCCACAATTGGTCCCACCACCAGATCCTTTACGCTTTTTAGTTTCTGGGATCGGAAATGATTCTAAGCACTTCTTGGCCAACATTCAGAAATATAACAGCAGTTTCCAGATGACATCATTTGGCGCTACACATATTATACAGGACAATTTCATGCCCACTTTCAAGGTATTATACCAGAATATTTTTTATAATGTTCAAGTTTGTAATATATATATATATATATATATATATATATATATATATATATATATATATATATATATATATCGGAAATAATTAATGGACAAATTTTTAAAAATTACAGATACAAGGACAAATTTATCACTTACTGGGAACGCTGTTACCACTACCTGATACAGATCATCAATTTTTACAAATTTATTTTATGGGCAATTCAGATGCGGAAATTGATAATCGTTGTGCTCACAATCCAACAGTGAAAAGAACCATTGTCCAAGAATTACAAATGTTCCTTCAGCAGAATAACAATTTTGTAAACATGTTCAAAATAGCATTGCATCGGATGCCATCTGATAGACATAATAATGTGACGTCATGGATACTCACATCGAACACAGACACAGAGCTTTCATATAACAAATATATTTATGTACAAAGAAAACACAACAAATATTTACAATTAATTTCCTTCTTACACCCTAGCTCTGATAGACCTACTATCCCCTGATCGTGGGAGCGATCTAAACCCGTTTGATGATCGGTTTCGATTGTGGCATTCGCCACTCCTACTTCTGAAGCGCGCACAAAGCCAAGCTTCCGTGACCGAATGTCACACTGGGACACAAAGTCCGTACTAGCGTACCAACTGATGGGTTGCCTCGATCGCAGGAGCGATCTTACCCGATTAAGAATCGGCGTGAATCGTGGCACTCAACTACTCCTCACCTCGGAGCAAGGACACAGCATCGCTCCCACGTGACCGCAGTCACCCAAGGTCACAAAGTCCTCCACAAGCTCGTCAACACATGACTTGCCTCGCGAGCCTGGCCCGCCGCTGCACCGTCGTGGCGCCAAGTTTTGTGCAACTGCACGAGGTTCTCCCACTGTCTCCAGACCCACCCACTGGCTCTGTACACTCCGTTATATAGTCGAGGCTCACGTGACCTACTACGTCACGCCACCCCCCGCCGCTGTTCTAATGCTAACAATTAAGGGTTTCTAAAGACCGGAAGACCCCAAAGCTTTGTGCCCACCTCTTCCGCGTTCTTACTTTACGGAAAAACCCTTCTATCCTTCCTGTGGCGAGGAGTTTCCTCTTACCAAACGTCCCCAAATAGATGCCACGAGGCACGCTGGCTAATACGTTACAATATTATCATTCGAGCAGACAAAACACCTACCGGTGAACACACAAGGAGGTTTAATTCACCTACCATTGATGAAGTGGCTGTTGTCATTGTGGGAGAAAATTTACAATCTAGAGATATTGTGCTTCATCGTCGGAATAGTGATTTAAAACGTGTATCTGAAACACACAGGTGTTATGATGCACTACAAAATCCTTTGATCTTCTGGCAGGGGAAGATGGATATCATTTTAATATCAAAATGCTAAATCAAGTAACAGGTAAATAAATTGAACAAATATATTTTATAATTTTAAATTAAAATTTTAATTTTAATTAAATAATATTTTAAATTCGATTCATCTAAGCAACAATTTAAACATTTCTCATTTTTGATTGCAGGTGCTGAAACCAACAAAAAAGTTAGTGCTATGAATTTCTATTCATACAGACTCGTGATCCGTCAAGGTGAGGTAAATCATATTTTGATGTGTCAACGACTTTTTCATCAGTTTGCAGTTGACATGTATGTCAAAATTGAGACTGAACGATTGACATACAACCGTTTGAACCAACGACAGCTACGATCAGAGGAATACATTCATCTCCGCGATGCTATAAATGCCGATTGCAATGTGAATAATGTAGGAAGAATAACAATTTTGCCAGGCACTTATATATTAAGCCCACGCCACATGCATGAATATGCTCAGGATGCTATGTCATATGTTAGTCATTATGGCCGCCCAGACTTATTTGTTACATTCACATGTAACCCAAAATGGTCCGAAATCGAGAGGGAATTACTACATAGCCAAACACCAGTTGGTAGACTTGACATAACTTCCAGAGTTTTTAAACAAAAATTAAAATCTCTCATGAATTTCTTAATAAAGCATTGTGTGTATGGCCGAGTACGTTGTTGGATGTACTCTGTAGAATGGCAAAAACGTGGATTGCCACATGCTCACATTTTAGTCTGGTTAGTGGACAAAATAAGGCCAGATGAGGTTGATTCCATAATTTCAGCTGAAATTCCAGATGAAATAGTTGACCCAAAATTGCATGCAGTAGTTACCAAACACATGATGCATGGAACTTGCGGACTTTTCAACTATAATTCACCCTGTATGGTCGACGGCAAGTGTTCCAAGCGATACCCAAGAGACCTGCTTGCTGAAACCATAACGGGAAATGATGGATACCCATTGTATCGTCGGCGATCAGTTGCGGACAATGGGCGATCAGTAGTTGTGAAGGTAAGAGGACAAAATGTTGATGTAGACAATCGTTGGATTGTGCCATACTCGCCAATATTGTCCAAAGCTTTTGAGACTCACATCAATGTGGAATATTGTAACTCTGTGAAGTCGAAAAAGTACATATGTAAATATGTAAACAAAGGTAGTGATATGGCTGTCTTCGGTGTAACCAATGCAAATGATGAAATATCACAGTACCAGATGGGTCGCTATGTAAGTAGCAACGAAGCAATTTGGCGTATCTTTTCATTTGCGATCCATTAAAGACACCCTACAGTAGTCCATTTGGCAGTCCATTTAGAAAATGGTCAACGAGTTTATTTTAATGAATCTAACGCGGCAGACAGGGCGGCACATCCACCGTCGACAACATTAACAAGTTTCTTCACAGTCTGTCAAACTGATGATTTTGCTCGCACTTTGCTGTATGCTGACACGCCACTCTATTACACATGGAACGCATCATCGAAATCGTTTCAGCGTCGAAAACAAGGAACACAAGTTGAAGGACATTCAAATGTATTTGCTTCAGACGCTCTTGGTCGCATCTACACAGTACATCCAAATAACGATGAATGTTATTATTTGCGGTTGTTGTTGGCGAATGTTCGTGGTCCGACATCGTTTAAACAACTGAGAACAGTTAATGGACAGCTGTGTGCGACTTACCGTGAGGCATGTCAACTATTACATTTACTTGAGAACGATTCGCACTGGGATGATACGCTCAAGGATTCCGTAATATCTTCATCGCCAAATCAAATTCGTACATTGCTTGCGATTATCATATCGACATGTTTCCCTTCGAATCCAAAAGATTTGTGGATTAAGTATAGAGATGACATGTCTGAGGATGTTTTGCATCGTGTGCGCCGTCAAACTTTGAATCCTACAATACAAATGACTGCAGAAATTTACAATGAGACATTGATCATGATAGAAGATATGTGTTTATTGATAGCAAATATAGTATTGTCGTGTTTGGGAATGACAGCACCCAATCGTCATATGCACGATGCATTAAACCACGAGTTGCTCAGAGAACAACAGTACGACATGGAAGCATTGGCCGAAACAGTTCGTACAAATGTTCCACAATTAAATCAACAACAAAGAATTGCGTACGACACTTTGACAGACGTTGTGAACAGTGGATGTGGTGGAATTTATTTCCTTGATGCTCCCGGAGGAACCGGAAAAACATTTTTAATTTCATTGCTTTTGGCGAGGATCAGATCGCGAAATGATGTTGCTCTAGCGTGGGCTTCATTTGCAATAGCAGCGACTCTGCTAGAAGGCGGGCGAACTGCACATTCTGCCTTGATATTACCATTAAACATGCAAATCACCGAAACACCAATTTGCAACATCGCCTAAAATAGCGCAATGGCCAAGATCCTACAAGTATGCAAATTGATTGTTTGGGATGAATGCACAATGGCCCATAAGAGATCACTAGAGGCACTGGACAGAACGTTGAAAGATCTTCGTGACAACCAAAATATTTTTGATGGGGCCATGATTCTGTTGTCAGGTAATTTTCGTCAGACTCTTCCAGTTATTCCCTGATCAACTGTTGCTGATTAACTAAATGCATGCCTAAAATCATCGAATTTGTGGCAGTACGTAAAGACACTGCACGAAATAACCAACATGCGAGTATTTTTGCAACAAGATGAAACTGCAAATGTGTTTGCGAAGCAGTTATTAGACATTGGAAATAATAAAGTTGCAGTGGACACCTCGACCGGATTCATCACATTACCACATATTTTTGTCACATCACAGAGTCAAAAGAGGAGCTTATTGAGCGTGTTTTCCCAGATATAGCGCAAAAGTTCAATAACCGTAATTGGCTGAGTGAACGAGCAATATTGGCGGCGAAAAATAAAGATGTGAAGGATCTCAATGCGACCATTCAGAATTTTCTTCCAGGACAGTTGGTTTCCTTCAAATCAGTCGACACCGTTATGAACCAGGATGACGTAGTCAACTATCCCACGGAGTTTTTAAATTCACTGAAATTTCCTGAATTACCACCTCACAATTTGCAGTTAAAAGTAGGATCAGTTGTCATCATGTTGCGCAACATTAATCAACCTCGACTATGCAATGGAACAAGACTGGATGTGAAAAAGCTGATGAATAACGTCAGTAGGGGGGATATGCGGGTACGGGATCAGGAAGTAGATAAGATAAGCCACTTCCGGTCCCACAGACCACAACATCCGGTGTCAACAACCGGCGCCACCAATTATAATGGGCCCGCCGAAGGTCAACGACCCCTCTCCCCCCACCCCTCCCCCACCCTCACCCCTCCCCCTCCCCCCACAACATCCGGTGTCAACAGCCAGCCAACGGACCCGAACGCCCCCCGCCGAAGCAGCCGGGGTCAACGCCCCCCTCCGAAGGTCAAGGCCCCCCGCCCCTTGCGACCTCTGGTCTCCTTTTACCGACTCATTCCGCACCGTATGAGTTGTGGGGAGGTGGTGATTGCTTACCATTGTCTATGATAAAGGGAGGGGAGTCCCCCATGCTTAAGGAAACGAAAGAAGCATTCAAAGTTTTCTGGATTCGTGCGCAATAGCGCACGAATAAACTATCAGCTTGGCACTCACAGCACAGACAGGAGGTCACTTCACCGAGAACCATCATGATCCATAGCACTTTCTCGTGACATCCAATCGCGAGATTGTGAAGAGTTTTTTCCTTATCTTCTTCGGGCACGCTTGTGGGAGATACCTTGTTGGGGCAAGCCGAAGCGTAGGTCGGCGCCAGATCTTCCCCGCCACTGCACGTATGAGGACTTTAGCAGTTGACGTGCAAGACTAATAAATTAATCAATCGACTGAAGCGAGAACCTTTATAATTTTAAATCGAATTTTTAAAATGTTAATTATATTTTTAATGAAATAATTTTTTTTTAATGTAAAATTTACGAATTGAATTATCTTTAGATACATACTAGTATTGAATTATGAACAAGGTAATTATTAAAAATAAGTATGAATATTGTTTATAGTTAATATTTAAAATAATGTGTAATCATGTCACATTTGTGAATATTGATATTGTGAATACAAGAATGTTCAATATCAAATGTATTAATTTTTTTATATTTATGGGAAGATTTAGTGTAGTGTTAATAATGTCATCAAAATCATAAAAATGTTTACTTTTATGTTAAATTGCAATAACATTGAACATGCAGGAAGAAGGAACATTAACAATTTGGCATTACACAAGAATCTGAGAAAAATAACGAAACAACCTTCTACGTTGATTAAGTTTCACAAAGTTTCCAGTAGCAACATTGCCAATGTACAATATTTGCATACTTCTAAACGCAACAAAATCAATCTCAATAGTGTATCTGAAAGGGGATGAGTACATTCAACCAAAAAAGGACGAGACTTATCTATTCAAGAAGACAAAAACAATTGATACGTAAATCCTACAAACACACGATAAGGCTGAAAAATTGTGCAAAACTTCTATTCTTCAATGCCGTGCAATGACGTCAGTGATGTCTCTATTTGTTGGAACAGGAACTGAGCTGGGCGACGAAAAATATAAACTGTAATTTTCAAAAACTGGCAAAGTTGCCCTGGGGGTAAAGTTGCTCCAGTTTACAGAATATAATTGAATTCTGTATTCCCCCATGGTTGAATGGTAAATGAAAGTTCTAAAAGCGAGGTAAGCAATATTTGAAAACTTGACGTCTTTGATCCCGAGTTACAGAAAACTCATTTGCATCGATGCTTAGAGGATTGATTTTTTGTATTATTGCTTACAAAATAGCAACCCACTTCTAAACTCAGGGGAGCTCAACAAAACCCGCGAAACGGTGAAAAATCGAGATGTTTTCACAATTGAATCTGGTGTTGTAAAATTACATACATGTGTGTAAATTTTTAGTGGTGAGCTGTTGAAACTGACACCTGATGATTCCTACGATGCTTGTTGTCATTATAAATAGGTGGTATCTGTATTGCATTAACGTTCTCGCCCTTCAATAACTCAATTTCTACAAACACTAGAGATTTATAATTAAATATGCAAGGTTAGATTCCAAGCTCAATGAAAGACTTGCGGGAATCGCATGGGTGGTATTTGCTTATTATTCATATATTTTTCTGCACTCTAGATTTGTTTATTATTATTATTATTATTATTATTATTATTATTACAGGATGTGTCTTCCTAGAATATTATACCGAAGCTTTTTCCCCCCAAATACTCGTCATGAGCTGCGTGTAGGCTGACTGATTTTGAAAGATTTATGTATGCACAATGACCGCTATAGTAATCAATTCATTTATTTGAATATTCCATTTGAGGTTTGACTGCATTGATACCCAGATATTTTCTTCTTCTCCCGAGATTGTTACTCAATGCATATTTTTATTATTGTTATTGTAAATAACATTATTATATATTATAAGTAGTAATAGTTGTAGTAAAATGAGAAAACTAGATAAATTTTATTTAAAAAATGAAACAGTACAAAACGATTTTGAAATGTAAACACATTTGCTCTCCAAAACAATAATTTTACGGTATTATATTTTTTATTTCTACTAGATCCCTCGCCGCTTCAGAGAACATTTCTTTATTTATTTTATTCATTTAGCGTCAACAAACAATTCATAAAACGCAGTGTGATATACGTCTGAGAAGTAAAATCTGTTCACGTTTTCTTGAAGTTCGAAGTCTCTTTTTTCTCTCTCTTTATTTTACTTCATTGAATTAAGAATAAAAGTAACAAGACCGTTCTTGGCAATATTTGCCAAGAAAGATTCCCTCCCGTGCAATAGACACTATTTACCTCGGCAAACGAGTCTTTTACTTGATGGTATTGCTGCGGAATAATGCCTCATAACGTGCTTCTAGACGTTTACTTTATTAGATTGAAAGAGTAATGTTTGATTTGCAACGTATTCGAAGGTAAAAGCGACCACTGTGTCGGTGGATTTACACATTAAAATTTCAAGGAAAAGTATTTCAAAAGAAACAAATATGTTAGTTGAAGGTAGAGAGAGAGAAAGAGAGAGAGAGCGACTTCTTACCTGAGTGTACGATCGATTTCTGGGATGGGGGAAGACATTTGAAAGGCGTTTAAGCACATTCTAGATAATGTAGTGCAAAAGTTTAAGCTATGTAAATGCGTGAAAACAAATGAAGATTATTACAACACTAAGATTAGACTGTGAAGAGAAAGAACAGGAAGACCTATAATTTTACATATCGTAGTAATTATCATGTATTATGTACTTGGCGGCCCGTGAACGGGCTCAGACCTACCGGAGAAATGATCATACCTCATTGAATGCGTTCAAATGCAGGGGAACGGGCTAACGAACGTTTTGAAAAACACACACACTGTGCGTTTTAGGAACTCTTAAAACAGGAATTCTGTGTATTTGGATGTTTTTCCGAGTTCTAGATATCTAACGAAATCATAGGCTCTTCTCGGTTTGATCACCGCAAGCAAATGTTTTGCGGCAGTTCCTGTTGGAGGAGTCGTTCATTATGTTTTGATCTAAGATGTACTTTGATTAATATGTTCCGCATATTGATCTAAGATACCTTTCACTAATATGCTCGATATCTAAAATAAAAGAATTCATTAAATTCAGAAACTAAATGACAGAATTTAAGTGTGATGACAGTCGGTCAAACGTCTATATCGACGCAGGATAACATTCTGCAATCTAAATTATGAATAACCTAAATTAGAGTTGTATTCAAGAAAGTAAAAACGATTTAAATATTTGCGGCTGAAACACCATTACAATGTTTCGAGTATCAAGAAGTCTATAAAGAAGTTTATTTGACAATTTGTAAATAATAGGCATTCCTGCGAATTATTTAATAATATTAGAATTTGCGTTTCTTCAAACAGTAAAAATGAACGGCCTGTAGAAAATATGGTATTTATACTACGAAACTGAAAGAATGAACTATATTAAAAATTTTTTGCAATACCAGAAAATCAAAATGAAAGTCTTCTCAAAAGTTCATTCTGAAAAACAAATTCAACATTACTAGCGGGGAGGACCCGTGCCCCGCTCCGCGCCTCCGCAGCGACGGGGCAGCGTCGGCGCCGGCACCCGCCCGCCCTCTCGCCCGCGGGACCTTGAGGGCAAGCGCGCGAGGGCGGTTGTAGATAACGCGCTGAACTCTCATGCCCAAGCCCCGCGACCGGGTGTTATGCTTGATAGAGGACGCGCGCTGATATCGCGGCCGCCACTGTGAACATAGAGGCGCGATTCTTTCCTTTGGATATTTACGGTAAAATTTGAGAAAACTTAAGTTCTTAAATATGCGAGAAACCTTTCACGAGTTTATGAAAAATGAATACATTGAAATATTTTTAGTATTCCATTATGCAAAACTGCTTTCTATTTTACCAAATGCTGGGTAGAAGTGAAACATTTCTTGCAGAAGAAAAAAAAATATTGTCTTTTAATCTTTTTTGGATCAATGACTTTCAACTTGTGTAGGTTTTTATTCAGTTTCCCTAGATGAGCTGAGATGCATTTATTTTGGAAGAGATTCTAGAGCTCAAGGAAACATGAACGAAATGATCTCACCTACATTCCACAAGCAGTTTTTACTGTTTTTGAAGATAAATTGTTTCTATTAAATTTCTCCAAATGATGTGCTTACATTAAAAAAACACAGAAAATATGTCATCATTATTTCTTTTATATTACATATCCTTTTGAAAGAGAGGCTGTGTTTGTAAAGGCATGTTTTTATTGAAACTTCATAGACTTTTCAAATTTTATGATTATACCTTTCATAACAAACATTTCAAAAATGCATACTGTTTCCAAACATATTTGCATGTTTAGGTATTTTATGGAGAAATTCATGCATGTTTGAACATTTTTCAATGCATACTATATATTTAGTCTTCTATCTAGTCTATGAAGAACTTGTTTAAAATTATATTTTGCTTAATTTACGAATATTACAACTGTTGCATATTTTGTGCAAATAGCACATCATTCTTAGTTCCTGACTGCATGCACTTGTATTTTCATATTGTTATACTACAATTTTTAACCCTCTGTACATAGGCTAGATTGGCAAAGCGAGTACACGATATGATTAACAATCGCAAGCAACAATTGAGATAGAAAAGGTCGTCACTCAATATCACTTGATAACTGACTTGGAAGCGAAAAAATAATGAAGAGCAGACTCTCTGATGGCTTGTGTGCAAAAAAGTTACTGTCTAAACAGCCATGTCTTATAAAAAATACAAATATTTAGAATGAGCATATCATATATTGTAAAATGTCCTACAATTCATTCAGAACATTAAAATATCGGAGTGTCAATCAAGCACTTTCCATTTCACAATTTTTTAAAATACATTTTGAGACAAATTTCAAAGTTGAAATTCATAATGCAGTTTAACATCATAGTGAACTTTTACATGTCATAATTTCAAAATTTTATCTTGTCCCTCATCAGAATGAATACACTCTACAAATCCGAAAAGTTGGGGAGCGGTTCCATAAGAACGTGCCTGTCACCGGAGAGCTCTTTTATAGTCTAAAATATTTCAATGTATTCATTTTTTTCATAAACTTGTGAAAGGTTTCTCGCATATTTAAGAAGTTAAGTTTTCTCAAATTTTACCGTAAAGATCCAAAGGAAAGAATCGCGCCTCCCGCGAACCTTCGGAAATACATTACATTTTCTTCAATCCTTTTTTTCTGCGTCTTTCTCGATGCCACTCAAAAATAGGTTGAAAAGTTTGTTTCTTTCGAATATCAGAAACATGGGGGAGCATTATCAAACGCCACACCCGGTCGCGGGGCTTGGGCGTGGGAGCTCGGCGCGCTATCTACAACCACCCTCGCTTGAGCGAGCTCTCACGCCCAAGATCTGCGCCCGGCTGTTGCGGATGATAGAGGACGCCCGCTGCTATCGCGGTCGGCCCTAATGAATATATAGAGATTATACGCGAGCTATGTTTTTTGTCTTCGAAAGAAACGCACTTCTCATTTTACATTTGTAGAAGTAAGACGACTTAGTCATGTCGTGCGACAATATCATGTCCTTTCGACACTTCGCCGACATAAAAGAAGCTCGATTTTTTCCTAGCGATATTTATCAACGCAGCATAATACACTATGCTGCAGCATTCAATGACGTTGAAGGGCTGATATTTTGCTTGAACCGCGGTGAAAACGTCGACCTTCAAGACAATTATGGAAGAACGCCTTTACACTACGCTTACCGCTCACGGGCAAGTGTAGCCTTTCACTTCCTCGAATTCATCGGAGCCGATCGACAAGCAGTGTACGTGCTTGGAAACACCCCGAAGACTTGTTTTTCTGGGAACATATTTATTGCAAATGTGCACCAGATTGTAATTCGTGTATCGTAGCGCCGCGACACTGCGCGGCGGACGTGCCATTGCACACTTACTCACTGATGGTGAGACGAAGACACCTGTCGGCGGCAGATGTGTCAATAGAAGACGGGGTGATGATTCTTGCGACGGCACCACCTCTTGTCACCGTGCCGCCGCCGCCGCCCTCATCACTACCAGTCGCTGAGGAAGGCGACAACAACGGGACGCAGAGGCGTGCCGTTGCGATCGTGCGACCGCAGCCGCCGCCGCCGCTCGCATCACCACTTGCCGAGGACGCCAACAACGGCCCGCAGCAGAGGCCCACGCAGCGCCGCTGGCGATTAAGCGGGCCGCTCGTACCTCTCCGGCGCCCGCACTCCGCGTCACCGCGACCGCCGCCGCCCGCATCACCACTTGTCGAGGGCGCCAACAACGGGCCGCAGCAGAGGCCCACGCAGCGCCGCTGGCGGTTAAGCGGGCCGCTCGTGCCTCTCCGGCGCCCGCACTCCATGTCACCGCTGTCGCCGCCCCACGCGTCAACATCTCCACCTGCCGCCGCATCACCACCGCCGGCGCAGTAAAAGTAAGTGTTTTTATTTTTATTTTTTTTATTTCTTGTCTGTTCTCTGATTCTATTCTGCGTCTCGTTGTTGCAGTTGCTTTGAATCATGTCTACCGCGCGTACCGCGGAGCTTGTGCATCGGTGTTCCCGAGCGTGTCTACTGCTTGATGATTGACTTCAATGAATTCTAGGAAGTGAAAGGCTACACTTGCCCGTGAGCGATAAGCGTAGTGTAGAGGCGTTCCCCCATAAGGTCCCCCGTTCTGAAGGTCGACGTTTGCACCGCGGTTCAGGTAAAATATCACCCCTTCGACATCGTTAAATGCCGCAGCGGTTGAACATCGCAGAGGCGGCTGCGGAAGTCGATCGGGGATACGTTTTGGAGGTCGACCTCGACTATCCTGACGCCAACCAAAATCGCTTGAGCGATTTGCCACCCTGTCCGGAAACCCGCGTCCCCCCCGACTCGAAGAGCAGGCAAGTCAAGTTGCTGGCGACGCTGCTGCCCAAGCGTCGTTACGTCATTCACATTCGAAATTTACTTCAGGCCCTCGACTTGGGCGTGCAACTCACGACAATTCATCGCGTTCTCTCTTTTTCACAACGACCTTGGCTTGCCACGTACATGGACCTGAACAACGCGCGTCGACAGCGCGCGTCCTCCGAATTCGAAGATAAATTTTATAAACTCATGAACAATTCGATTTACGGTAAATCGATGGAGGACGTGCGCAACCACCGACGCATTTATCTCGTGAACAAGTGGGAAGGGAGGTGCGGGGCCAGACGTCTCATCGCCGATCCCGCCTTCAAGCGAAGTCATCACGTGAACGGCGATCTCATGACCATCGAGTTGCGAAAAACGGAGGTGAAGCTCTCAAAGCTCATCTATTTGGGGTTTTGTATATTAGAAATTTCGAAACACAGAATGTATGACTTTTTTTATAACTACTGTCAAAAACATCTTTGTGATCTTCACCTTCTTTACATGGATACCGATTCATTCACTCTTTCTACTTCCACGAGTGTGTACGCTGAGATGAATCGGCATACATCCTGGTTCGATACGTCCTGTTTCGCTCCCGATAACGCATTTGGCGTGACACCTCGCAATAAAAAGGTATTAGGGCTGTTTAAGGACGAATGCGGGAGTGATCCCCTGCTCGGATACGTAGGTTTACGTCCAAAAATGTACTCCATCGAAACCCGATCTCGGGCGTGTTCTTCTCGGACGAAGGGAGTACAACGTTCGGTCGTCAAACGTTATAAATTTCAAAATTATTTGAACTGTTTATTTCGAAACGAAAATAGAATCGACAAACAATGTACTATTCGATCCAAATCCCACGTCAATTATTCGTTTGTCCAAAACAAGCGTTCGTTGTCCGTGTCCGACGACAAACGTTATTGGATCGATAATTTACAAGTCTGCCATGGGGTCATTTCCGCATCCTGTGTACGCGTCCGTCCGTTTCTTCTTCTTCTTCAGCGTACACGCTCGTCCCTGCAGGCGGGGTTCATGTAGATTAGAATTCATTTTTAAACTTTTTATTTATTTTACGGATAGACACTTTTAGTAGTAGAAGTAGGGAGTTTTATGATGAGTCACTTTCAATAGTAGTAGGGGGAGAGCGTTTGCAATCACGTTTAAGGCGGGAGGTCTCAACACGTCATTCGTCCATCGTCTGTCGCCATGGAACGATCTCGCTTAGACGAAGAAGCGTATGATGCGTGGAAGAAGCGGATGATGGCGAACTGGGTCAGCCTCCGCGACGCCGCCGCCGATCTCGCCATCATCGCCCACAATAGCAGTCTTCAGCGCCCCTACTACGCTGAAGCCTATCGCTCGATCACCGACGTCGCCGTTGATGTGGCGTGTGCTGCCCGACGCTGTCACGAGGAAGAAAAAGAACCATCAGGTGCCGAAGAAGATAAGGAAAAAACTCTTCAGAATCTCGCGATTGCATGTAACGAGAAAGTGCTATGGATATGATGGTTCTCGGTGAAGTGACCTCCTGTCTGTGCTGTGAGTGCCAAGCTGACGGTTTATTCGTGCGCTATTGCGTCATCCAGAAAGCTTTGAATGCTCCTTGCGTTTCCTTCAGCATGTGGGACCCCCTCCCTTTATCATAGACAATGATAAGCAATGACCACCTCCCCACAACTCATACGGTGCGGAATGAGTCGGTAAAAGGAGACCAGAGGTCGCAAGGGGCGGGGGGCGTTGACCTTCGGCGGGGGGCGTTGATCCCGGCTGCTTCGGCGGGGGGCGTTCGGGTCCGTTGGCTGGCTGTTGACATCGGATGTTGTGGGGGGAGGGGTTGGGGGAGGTGGAGGGGTGGGGATGGGGGAGGGGTGGGGGAGGGGGAGGAGTGGGGATGGGGGAGGGGTGGGGTGGGGGAGGGGTGGGGGGGAGAGGGATCCTTGACCTTCGGCAGGCCCATTATAATTGCCGGTTGTTGACACCGGATGTTGTGGTCTGGGGGACCGGAAGTGGCTTATCTTATCTACTTCCTGATCCCGTATCTGTATATTCCCCCTACTAACGTCATTGAGGCAACATTCATAAAAGGAAAATACAAAGGAGAGGATGTCTTGATCCCGCGGATACCGATGATTCCAACGGAGTTACCATTCGATTTTAAACGCTTACAATTTCCAGTACGTCTGGCGTTTGCGATGACCATAAATAAATTGCAAGGACAGTCGTTAGAAGTTTGTGGAATCAACTTAGAGTTTCCCTGTTTCGCGCATGGACAATTATACGTCGCGTGTTCGCGCGTCGGAAAACCGTCTTCTTTGTTTGTTTACGCACCACAAAACAAAACAAAAATATAGTTTATGAGAAGGCTTTAAATTGATTAACAGACTGTATCATAACAGTGTCTGTCTGAAAATATAAAATTTAAACCTTATAAATAGCCAGTAATTCAGAAAAACTCTGTTTTGTAAGTAAGCAACATGATGTGTCGAAAATAATAATAAAACTTCACGCTTTATTCAAGAAATGCTTTTTTATTAAATATGGATTCGATTTGTTTGTTTTAAAATCATTTTATACAAAAGTTTAGGACTTTTATTTATCGTTGAGGCAGTACGAAGTCTGCCGGGTCAGTTAGTCAGCAATAAAAATGTCTGACAAGTTCGAAAGTAGTTGAACTTTTTGTTATTTTCTAAAATCCAGATATTTTAAAGAAAATTCTACTTTTACCATACTAATAAATGAGTGAACTGTCTTCTATTGAGAGTAAAAATTTAAAGTAAAAAATTAATCATTATTTGAATTTTTTAAATGTCATATGGGTTTCGTATGAAGAAGCATCCAAAATCAAAATATCAGTTTCGCTTTCAGCTAGATCGATCGGTATACATCTTGGAGAAAATCCAGTGTACGGTTTAGGCACTAAGACTCACAGACACGTTTAAGAAAAAAATACTTTATTTGTGTGAATTTTCAAACAGCCATGATGGCTCCATGACAACATTCATTGCCTCAGCATCTTCCCAGGCCGGAAGGTCTTGTAACGTTATAGCATTTTGCTCGGGGGAGGCGCACCAGGCGAAAGGAGGGGCGGATCCTGCGACGCCAGGTTGGCGGCCTCCTTAGAGGGTGCAGGCCGGGGGCGTGATTTTGGAATGCGGGGGTTAGAGAGCGCATTGGGAATGATGTGTGATGGCAGCCTCGGTCCCAGGCGCAGTTCTTGGGCCTGATCTTGCCCTCTGGGCCAGAGAAGGCCCGGCCAGAAGCACGCGGGTCAGAGCAGGGCTGCGCCGCCGTGTACCATGGAGCTGTCCCCTCGGCCACTGACGCCGCTGCAGCGCCACCACTGCCAAAACTATGCGTGCGACGAGTCGATGGCGGGATCTCTTGGAGCAGTTCCATCATCATCTGCAAAAATGCTATCTCAAGGGAGGTAACAGAACGCAAGGAACTCGAATAAATACCTTGGCAGGTCATACTCTAATTCGCCAGGGAGCGTGTTGCCAAACTGCAAGACTTCTGGAGAAAGTACGGCGAGCCTGTGCCTCCGGCTGATCGCTGCCCCACGCAAACCTTGCGTATTGGGATCTTTCGAGTGATTGTTGAAAGAGAGAAGAAACCTCGGAGGCTGTTCTGTGCGCGATGCTGCCGGTGGGGACATGTCCATAAGAATTGCGAAAACGAATTTTGTTGCAAGCTCTGTCGGGGCACTGGCCACCTCGCAGACCTTGACAATCTGCACAGAAAGGGTACCAAATACTGCACTAAACGCGGAAAATTTGAACTGCAGCCAGAATGCTGCAACTGCGGTAGGACACATGACGCGTCCTTCGCCGGCTACGAGCACAACGGTTTTCCGGCGAGTTCTTAAGGCGAAAACAGGAGCGCAGCCGGGCGGCCACCGCGTCAAAATGCCCAAAATTTCGACGAGGCGCCTCAGTCGCCCCAAGAGCGAGAGGGAACCTGGGCGGGGGCAGTGAAGCGCCTAGAAGGAGCAGGAGCGCCTGCCGCCCAGGCCTCCGCACAGACCGCAGCCGTTCCTCCCCTGCCGCTTTCAGTTCTGTTTCCAGGAACCATGGAATAAATGAAGAAACTAGCAGCTATGCTCTCCGACGGCCAGTCGTAGGTTTTCAAAGAACCAGCGAAACTCTGTGCTGCGCACATGTTCTTGGAGCGCAGTTCACAAGGCCGTACAACTAGGAGTTCTTATCCAGACAAGAACTTCACTTGAGTGATTCGCGACATACAGATGTAACCGCGAAGACAGATTGGAAGTCGGTGTCGCACTCTTAATAAGGCGTGACATCTCACAGATTGAGGCATCACTCTCAACCCGTGATCCGGCAGCTATCGAGGCGTTCGGTGTATACATCTGGGCAGGCATGTCCGTATGTGCACGCGCACCGAAACGTCTTACGCGTTTCCCGGATAGAACGGTGCGAGGCCGCGGAAATCCGGGCGTTATTGACTTCGTCATCGCGAAGGGGATGGAATGCACCGAATCGCAACCCACCTCCGCCCTGGACTCCGATCACAACCCAGTAACGTGTGAAATCCCTTGTTGATAAACGCCATACGAAAATGCAAATTACACACGACAGACTAAGCAGGCTTTCAAGCTCAAATTGAGCGAGTTGCTCGAGATGAAATCACTTAAAAACGAGTCGGAAATTGAATCTGCAGTGATCAGTTTTACACCTACAGTTTAACTTTCCTACAAAAAGAAAACAAAGTGACGCGCGTCCAGAAGTCTCGTCCCGAGCTCACAGATGAGCAACGAGGGACACTGCGCGAGCTCCGAAGAGCAGTACAGATTCACCACCGATTTGGCAAACCCGCTGTCGCGGGGCGGGCGCGAGCTCTCAGCCGAGAATTCCGCTCGTCTCTAAGGGGTGAGAGAAACGCCTGGTGGATAAGAGCAATGGAAGAGTGCAACCTCCACGAGCGGCGACTCTGGGTTAATCCAAAGCGCTGGGGCGCAAGCCGGGAGTAAACCACCCCTTGCAAGGCAGCGCAGCACCAGCACAAGTGCCTGCAAATACCCTCCGGCCGGAATACTCTAGGATATTACAGAAAAAAATGAGCTCTTTTCAGGCTCTCTCGACGAACAGTTCCGTCCAGCGGAAACCGGTGTCTTCAATACCGAGTTAGGGAAGTGTACTCTCCCCGACACTCTTTAGCCTAGTCATTAACGACGCGCCGCTTTCAGTGGAGAAAACAGGATTACAACGCTGCGGGCTCCCGATGTTCGCAGACGGTTTTGCGTATTACGCCAGACAAGCGGTAAAGTACCTAAATATATGCCTCGCCGACTTCCCAGATTGGCTTTCCCGTAAAAGACCAGCCCTAAACCTAGAAAATGTGTAGCCGTCAATTTCGTCTGCCAGAGAGCAGATCCCACTGAGTGGGCTAATATAGCCCACTGGGCGGGCACTCATATTCCCTGGTCTTCCCACGCAAGATACCTCGGCGTTACCCTCGACCGCGGCCTCCGATGGGACGAGCACGCCAGGAACTTGCGCGCGAAGATCGAAGCCGTACCACACTTCTCCAACCGCTCCTCTGCCCTTACGAATGGCAACCGTCTCAAAAGCGCCGATTGCTTACTGCCTGCGTGCGCACCTTCTGGACTACGCTTGCGAAGTTCTCGCGGCCGCTTCCCCGATTTGGGTGGCGGAGAACGGCGCGGCCGCATCTCCCCGAACCGCCCGCAAACCGCTACCCTTTGAATAGCATCCTAGGTATCCAATGCCAGTTTCCTGAGGCACCCGTCAAACGCGCCAGGACGGCGTTTAGTCGGGCGCTGGGCCCAAAAGCGCCGCGGGTACTCCGCGGCCCCGGCCGGTCGGCGAACAGCGAGGTGCATCGGGCCTATTTTATCCCAAAGGGCCCTAAGGGCGTCGCCTTCACGATCCGTGCGCTACCGCCTCAGGAGTTCGCAAGCTTGGCGAGCAACCCGACGCGGTGGCCGGCGGGGCGAGATCGCCGTCGACGATTGGAGTCGACGCCCCAACCGCGGCTCTGAAGGATGCCGGCGCCCCCACACGGGCCCACCGAAGGGCGAATGCGCCACGGACATTTGGAGCTCAGTCGGTGCCTTGGCGAAAAAGTGCTAGTGTAAATAGTGTGCATAGTGTAAATATAGTGTGATCTGACTGAGTGAATAAACGCAAAGCGAGATCAGTGTAAATATAGTGAATCAGTGCGAAAATTCGAGTATAAATGAAAGTAAAAATATAAAAAAGTTCACACTAAAACGCGTCATTTATAAGTTAAATATTTCTTCTAGGCCTAAAGGAACGGCCAAAGTGTCGTTCTGTAAAGAGGTTAGTCAAGGTATGCTAGCTATAAGTACTTCCCACTTCTCCTGCAAAAGCCAAGTGGGGCTGCGGCGCGCGCGCAGATTGTACAGTAAAAAACTCCAAAAGTAAATCAACTACCGCCTCACCAGGGATACTGGTGGGGGAAACTTGAAAAAAAGCCTTAGTATGCTGCTGGTGGCGGCCCGTCTTTTGCACCCGGCCCAAACCTCCGTAACGAAATGAGCCAATTCGAGTCTAGAGAGAGGGGACACTCTCGTGATGCCCGCGATATAGGTTAGTGAAGGAAACTGCCGGGTGCTTTCGAATTTGGGACGAATCACTGCGCACACTGCCTCCCGTGATGTGGCTTACGCCACAGGACGAGAGGCTGGGGGTGGCGCAAGTATTAGCACGCTGGGGTTCCCTGGGTCACTTTGCGTCTGCGGCGGGGTCTGGGATTGGGCCTTGGGCGGATTGCGTCAGGGGTTGGAGTGTGCTGTGAAAAAGGTTTCCGCAGGAGTGTAAATTTTGTTTAGTAAACAACTGTAAATAAATATGTAAATAGAAATTCCGTATCAGTGTTCTTACTCTATCACGACGATGGCACAGTCCTATGGTTCGAGACATGACGGATTGTCGACCCAAGCTGCATAGCTAGGGTCAGCTACTGTCTGGATGAGAAATCTTTAAGCTGGTTCTTCTGATCAGCCTTTTTATAATCTTTCCTACCAATAAAAGGCAAATGCCGCAGTTCGTAGTAGTCAAATGAAAGGACGACTGACCACGCAGACCATCCCTTCCTTATTCTTGTTCTCCTACTCTCTTCTTACTCACACAAACACATACACCCTCTACATCACCACCATGCAAGTCGGGCAACCAGCCGAGAGCTTGCCACTTGTTTCCGCTGTGGGAGATACTAGCCATCCGACGTGCAGCTCGGCGTGGAATCTCACGGGTCACCGACACCTGCCAGGACAAATCTTACACTCAAGAGACCCAAGTATTTGAAACGCCTGGATGAAATAAATTAATTCTTTATTAATTGAATTGATTAATTAAGAATCATTTCAGATCTGCCCTCTCTAATCAACAATTCACACTGCCCATGCCTTTAAAGAGCGTTTGAGCAGGCTGCCGAGGGTAAGCACTACGAACCCGAGTCCTGCCCAGGCTACTCGCAACCCCACTCCACACGGCCCCGCGCCGCTGCCGCTCTTCCCCACCCCTTCCACCCCCTCACCGCACACAGCGTGAGAGCGCCGTCGCTGGATGCGTGAATGCGCCTCGAAGGATTTGCCGCGGGGGGAGTGGGGAGCACCACACAAAATGCGCGTTGAAAGGACACCTCTTCGCCTCTCCTTTGCTTTCGCTGTCGCTACTCCTTCGCATCTCGCACTCAAGGTGCGCATTCGCAGCGCTGCCGAAGGCGCTTCTGGCACTGCGTGGAGGGCGCGTGTCGCGGGCGAGGGGATGCAGATGCTCTTCTACTGCGGAGGTTTCTCATATCAGGTAACGCACAGGTTTCTAGGATCTGCTCAATGATTTTCAATGTAGTTCAATGTTTACGTCAAATGAATTTTTTTCATTTCGTAATAAACCATAAAATAAACGTGCGCTACTATTGCTATAATTAATTTTAAGAGTGCAATAATTACACTGCATTACAAGTTTTAAAATATTAAGTATTCACTTTATTTTTTCTGTTTATTCATACACGTCGCTTACTAAGACTACATACGTACTGTGTCTTCGGTACAGTAACTAATAAATATTAGTATATGCGATGTTGGTTTCATTTCCGAATAAACAGTAGGGTATTCAACATTCTGATTGATTTTCTTCGAAAATACTCTTATATCTGTCATACAAATCGTTGTAATGATTACTAGGTTCGTGCCACGTTTGTTTCTATTCAGCCAAGACAGGAGAGTAGCATATAAAGGTTCACAAAATAGTTGCGGAATTCATGGATTATCTTAAATTACAATACGTCTAAAATATAGAAAATACGCATTACGTACTTTTTCAGATAAATTTTTCCCTCCAGACTTAAGAATGTACTGTCACGCATAACAAAACTTGTAAAACTTTACTAGAACTTAAACACCGCCATCGACTCTTTTTCTATTCGCCTTGAAAACCCTACGAGTACTCACAAACTGTTAATATACAATAAATTACAGAAACCTTATTACACAATAAACAGTTAATCACAAAATATTAACCAGAAATTAACCTACTTTGTCTATCTTGACGTTTAATAATTTGACGAAAAGGAGGGTCGAAAAAAAAGCTATAGTTGTGTACCCAAGATGTGCTGGAACCAAAAGACACTCGTACAGCGTTATTAAGTCCTCGATGCTCATACAGGACCGATGATATAATACACCAAGTTATTCATGAGTGCAAAAGGAAAAAGTATAACCCTATTCAAAATTTAGAAGAAAAAATTATTTTTGTCACTGGTCATTTGTGCAAAACAGGTAGCCCAAATATTACATTAAATGAGACGTTCAGAAGCCAATATGACTATCTTCAAAACATAACGTCATGTATTCTACTCATGTAACCCACTTGAGCGTAAGTCGTCAGCTGCCGGAGGAGATCCGCCGGAGGGCACACACGGCGCTCACGCGGGCGCTGGGCCCGAAAGCTCCGCGGCTCTTGCGCGAAACCGGCCGGGCTGTGAACTGTGAGGTCCACCGGACCTATTTTGCGCCGAGAGGGCCCAAGCAAGTGGCCTCCACGTTCCGGGCGCTACCTTCTCGCAGAGCTCTCGTGAGGCTCCCAGCGAGACGAGTGAGGCTCCGCCCGTTACAATTGCCAGGGCACATTGTGCCTAGCCGCCACGGTCGCTTGGAGCAAAGTCGGTGCCGTGGCGCACAGTGCAGTGTAAATAGTGTTTTTAGGGTGTATATAGTGTCGTGGGAAAGTGCGTGTGTCAAGTGTAAATAGAACCCAGTGTATGTGCGAGTGAATGAAAAAAATATCCAAGAAAACTAAAACAATTAACATGAAATAAAACACAAATACAGTTTTGTGCAAATCTTAGGTTGCCGGCCAAAGTGCCGGCTTCATCCATAGGTTTAAGTTAGAAATAAAGTTAGGAAGTAAGCACTGCCTCCTTCTTTGCCGCATAAGCCAAAGAGCTGCGGCGCGTGTACCCCCAACATGACAATAAACGCCCGCCTCGCCAAGGCTACTGACGAGGGGCAAGTTGAAAAAAAATGTATTCTGACTCATGCGGCGGTCAAAACCAAAGGTATTCTCTCTCTTGTAAAATATCTCCAAAATCAGATTAATAACCCTGACACCATTGACTTTAAGCTTATTGTACAAGGACACAATACTTTCCGAATGATTCAGATTTTTCCTTTATTGAAAAAAGAGAAAAAACTAGTAGCCACATATTTTCTCTGAGAGATTGGAATGATATCGTTGTTGGCTGCAGGAAAACAAAAGTTATTTCCTCGCAGAAATAAACCATGGAGATTTCCATTCGATGGAATACTAAGAAAAATGTATCACCAAAATGAAAAAAGTGTCTAAGGTGAAGCAGTTAACTGACTGACAATGACATGGATCAGGATTGAAAAGGCTGGACTATTTGCTATTCAATATAAAAATATATTCTTATCAGAAAAAATAATTAATATCCAAAAGAAAAATGAAAACAGATATCCTTTAGAAAGTCTAGCTAATGTCATACAAGACCTTCATAACACATCAAGATGGCAAATGGCAAAAAAAGAACTAATAGGTCTCTTGAAGTTTATACCTCCTATTCATCACCATTATTATGAAAAACATGAACACTGCAAGAGGTATCCTTCATGAAGAATCTGTCAGATATAACGACTTCACCACTTGCGCAGAATAGAGGTAATGAACACATTTTTATTTGTATTTCGGGCAACTTTTGTTTTATTTTAATTATTGTTTAATTACTTACAATAATACTGGTGCCCTTTTCTAAAAATGTTTCGTTCCGATCGTATTTGTTTAATAAAATAACTTGTTTAGAAAACATTCAGAATATTATGTCAATACTATTCTCAACTAGTCTACACCTTTCAGTTGGCAGTGTAACTAACTCCATTCAAATTGGCTTTTTTGAAGGAAAGAGAGACATCGAGTTTTTAAAATATATTTATAAGGTGCTGGAAACAGCCTTGATTGTAAAAAAAATGAATGACTTTATTCGAAATATGCCGAAAAATAGACTTTTTATAGATAAAAAACGTTAACTGTTCGTACTGAAACTTTTCATTTGAGTTGAGGCGTGGCTTTGCAACGCCGCAAATATTGTTTCCTGTGGCTAATATTACTTTCTTATCTAACAAATGTGAAAAGGCAGAGAAAATATTATTATGTACTCGTAATTTTAATTAAGATAGCTTATCATTAAAGACCGGAGTTTCATACACTAAAACCCTCTAAAACATGTAGTAAAACATTAAAACGTGATAAAATATGCAATCAATGCAAAAGCAAACGAAAATGCAAAAGATCAAGATTTTGCAAAATGGTGTTACGTAGCCGAAAAAGTCCGTAAATCCACTTATCAACTGATTTTCATATTTTGAATGGGATATTGAAGGTGAATGAAATATTATAATTTTATTATTATTATAATTAAGTTTGATAAGTACCCCCCACAAGAACTAATAATTTTTTTTGTCATTTTATTTCCCTTGTTCGACATAAAAATGTCTTTCAAGGGTTTAACAATATTTTACATAAAATATATTGATTTTGTGGCATATTATAAACATATTAGACATTAAACAATTAACAACCTTAGAGGTTGTTCCAGGAAGAGGCCTCTGAACAGTTATTTTAATTTTCATGATTTGTTACTATTGGATAGCTAATCAATGGAATTAAGGAGGATGTAATGAATCTCTCGAATGACGAGATTTAATGCGGGGTAAAGGGTGAGCTGACTGTCCTAATTGGAAAATTTGTGTCGCTGGGCAAGAGGTAAGTGAAGAGTAGAAACTGTTTGACTGAAACTAATTTATTAATCCATGTTTTAAGGGGTTCAATAGAAAGTTCTCTCTAGATTTGATTATTTTTAATAAACCTTGGAAAATTTAAAACACGTCTAAAGAATCTATTTTGAATAACTTGAATTTTGCGAAAATTTGTTTTCGCTGTGCCACCCCATATTGGACATGTATATGTGAGGGAATGGCGGATTATTGTTTTGTATATTGTGATAGCAGTTTCAATTTTGATGGAAGATTTTTTATTTATAAATGGGTAAAGTTTAAGTATTTTAATATTTGTTTTATTTGCCGTGTGTATTAGATGATCTTTCCAAGTTAACTTTGTAACTATGTTTAAGCCAAGATGTTTAAGAGCTGTATTTGGAGATAACCATTGAATTGTTGTGTTATTAATTTTTAGTGGATTCATATTTTTAATTCTTCTTAATGAAAATATTTTGTAGGGTTAATATTTCTTTGCCAATTGTTAAACCAATTTGTTAAGATTTGTAAATCATGTTGTAACTTGTTTTGACTTTGTAAAATATCATGATGTGAAGTGTATAAAGTTGTGTCATCAGCAAATAATACAATTTATGAATTTTCAAATGATGGTAGGTCAGTGATAAATATATTGAAAAGCAAAGGAGAAAATGGGGATCCTTGAGGTACTTCGGCTGAAATTGAATATTCATCAGATGATTCTGAGTTAATTTTCACTTTGAATGAACAGGATGTAATAAAACTCTTAATTATTCATTGTAAATAGCTTTAGAATATAGGTGTTGTGGTGCGTTATCGTTGGCATTTTTCA
This sequence comes from Gryllus longicercus, assembly GCA_038098605.1. NCBI lineage: Eukaryota > Metazoa > Arthropoda > Insecta > Orthoptera > Gryllidae > Gryllus > Gryllus longicercus. Next base: position 263,910 of record JAZDUA010000391.1, on the reverse strand, counting down.
TGAAATAATTATAAACGTTGTCATTGCCAACAATAGTATTTAATATAAGACGTTTATAATTATTTCATTGTAAATAGTATGGGATTCCCTTTAGTTCCCCGTTAGTAAATGTATCTGCAAAATATTTTGCTAATATATTGGCCTTTTCAAGATCCGTTGTTGCTATTGTATTTCCTGATTTTATAGGAATTACTTGTTTTTTATCTTTAGTCTTGGTTTTAATAGCTTTCCATAGAGAATTGGTTTTTGGTTGAAGATTAGAAGTAAATTTTGAAAATTGAGAATATCTGTGTAATTCAAGTGAGTTTTTAACTTTTCTGCTTAAAGAATTTAATGATTTTTTAATAGAAGGGTCTCGAGTATTTTGCCACTTTCTTCGAATTGTATGTTTTAAGAAAAAAATGTTCCAATATTTCTTTAGGGGCTGTTGGATTTGTAGGCGTGTGTTGATTTTTTGTGGTAGATTTATGAAGAGCAGTAGTTAAAATTTGTTGAAAAACAATTATAGACTGGTCTATTTCTGTTGTAATGTACAATTTTTCTGGGAATTTATGTAGTCTAATTATATTTTCTTTAAAAGTATTCCAATTAACTTTACCTTTAATAAGGGCATTACTAGTAACTTCCATCGTTGTAATTTTCTGAAAGCTATTTAATACCGGATCATGGTCTGAGCCCAGAGCTGGGAAAGGATATTGAATTATTGAAAAATTTATATTTTTAGAAATAATTATATCTAATATGACCGGAAAGATGTTGTGATTATAGAAGTAAGTTGGTTCTAATGGCGCAGGAATATTGCAGTTCAATTTGTTTACTATGTTAAACAATATTCTACCTTGAGGAGTAGTTTGACATCCCTAAAGTGAGTGTTTTGCATTTAAATCTCCTATCATTAAAACTTTGTTGTTGTTGTTGAATATAGATTTGAAAATTCAGATTGGTATTTTTTTGTTAGGTGGCTTGTAAGGTGAAATTACAATTATATTCCTGACTGGGAGAGAAATTGAAATTGCCACCATTTCTAAATCTGTGGATGTTGGAATAAAAATTTGGGAATGTTTAATATTACGTTTAAAAATGATAGCTACTCCTCCACCATTCAGATCTAAAGTTCTATCTTCACGATAAATAATATAACCAGAGATATGTATTTTATTATAATTTTTAAGGTGAGTTACAGTAATGCAAGCAAGGTCTATTTTGCGATCATGAAGTATGTGTTTAAATTCATTGTATTGTCGTAGTAGACCATTTGCATTCCAATTTAGAATATTAATTTTTGGATTAATGTTCATTGTGAAGTATTTTTGGAAGTAATTCTAGAATCCTTTTTTGAATTTGTTTTAGTAGTAAAATCTTGTTTTGAAATACTTTGAATTGAAGATATGAATGATGCAAATGGTTTAACAATATTTTGATTTTTGTAAATGTTAATTGGAGGAATTTTAATATTTTCAATAATTACGTTGTCTTCAGTTTCTGATGAATCTGTATCATCCATAGTTGAAGATAAGGACTTGAATTGATTAGACGTTGGAATATTGTATTTGGTGCACTGAACTTCATCACTTGGTTTTACTCTTGTTTTCCACGCACACCCCACTTTCAGCAGTTTTATCTTGAATTTGGACGCTGTTGTCTGTTGAGAGTTCTTGATTGTTAGTATTTGCTGACTGACTAATTATTTCTTGTTGAATTTGCAGTTGTGGATACAGTTGTTGTGATTGAGTTTGAAGAAACACTATTTGTTGCTCTAATGATATTTTTTTGATCAGATGTTAGAGGTAGTTATTCTATGATGGTAATTGGAGTAATTTGTAGTTGAGTTGAATCAGTATTAAAGTTTGAATCTACATTTGGTAGTGATGTATTAACCACATGCTGCCCCGTGAAACCGGGGCCGCTTATATTTTCCATTTTAGTCAAATATTATAAATAGTTTATAGGTTTCTTCACAAATTATTCACAAAAATTAAATGTCTGTTGAAAATTATTAGCTAGTTGTGATCAGGTACTATAGAGCTGTTTGAACACGAACACTATGCACGGAGTTCACTAATAGACGGCCGTGCCGGGGCTGAGGTAGCCAGCCCGGCGCGGAGCGATAACGACTGCGATAAGCGGAGCGAACTGCGCTGTACTCCGGTCAAACGACGAATGCCAAGAACTAATGGGTGAATTTCTATTTTCCCAACAACCCAGACAAACTTGGACACCCTTGAATCAGGGGGACGGGCACGTTGACCAATCGCTACAGTCAGGATCTTAGTATCTCTGTGATTTGCGCAAACTACCGTGGGGCAGAAAAGACGCTGTTCCCGGGGACGGGGCCTCGATTGTTTATGTATGAGGCCGAAATTTCGTCATCTTTCCCCGCCGAAGTAATGATTTTGCCTGCGCGTACGCCATGACGAAACAATATTTCTGAGCGGGGGTTTTCCGACCAGAATTACTGTCAGTAGACCAGTAAATAGCAACAATTATACAATATTTTAGCAATCGATTTGCAAAACTGTCAAACTGTTATTTTAATGTTAATATCAGACACAATTTGCGGATCCCTTCCAGGAGTTTTAGCTCATATTTCGAATTTGTTTATAAAACTGTAAATTGTTGGAAAAGTGATAATTCGCTGTAATCGCGAGACTCTCCCCACTTTAGATCTGAAAATTGTTCATAAATTTGCAAATGTTGGAATTTTTATTGACTCCTCTAAAGCCCCTTTAAACGCAATACAAAATTCCACAATCTGATCGGTGCTATCAACTTCCTCTCTCAAATTATTTAAATGTTTATTAGGACATAGCATCTCATAATCACGCCATTTTTTTGCACTCGTAATGTCTCGCTTCGATTGTTCGCTTCACACGCTCAATGCCAAGGGCAGAGGTGATATCGCAGCCTCGAGGCGATAAACGGTGCGACGGAGCGAAATGATTGTCTTTATAATTTCTTGGGGGGTAAAAAGCTGTAACGTTTATTGTTAGTTTCGTGGGATCATTGAAGTAACAATGTCTATCTTATGGCAACTATGTCCGCTTTTTTTTAGATTCAATCTTTCCTTTGCATACTAAACAGCCATAAAAACACCCGTTTCAATATTTTAATTCGTTAAAGTGTTATTGGTATATAAATACATTATCTGCGAATTTTAATATCGAGAGAAGCAGTTTTATGGCGAATACTATTTATTTTAGATAATATTATTTATTAGGAGCTACATTATTTATTTTTATTTTATCTATTCAATACACTGAAAAAATGGATTGTTGCCGCACATACGGTTCTCCCTACTAGAATCAATAGTAAAATTTGGGCCAGCTATTTTGTGGCTGACACCGCAGGCGCCACGTGTAGAGCTCCGTGGGGCCCTACATCACCACTGTTTCTGCTGGTTCCCTAGTCAACGTAGTACCATGAACCACAAAATGTTTGCAATTCACGATTGACTCTCTCGGAACTTCGGCAACTGGTTCCACAACCCCCATTTTTTCGCCACAGTTACTACAAAACAAATTATACCAACAATGGAATTATTTGCATCAACCCATATCTTTGCTTGGTGAGTTTTGCAATAATACTCATACCTTTAAATTGTGAATTTGAATCCAGATATTGTTACATACAATTTTTATTGAAAAATGTAAAAGCATTTCTATTAATTTAATTTTGTTTTTGAAAATTTGACACTAAAAACAGTTGCTGAATAGAATTTCATACATTAAGATTAAATCTGAAATAATTTAATATTTTGACAAATATTTTCTCTAACATTTAATACAAGTGAAATCTCTTCCCTACCCAACAAAATTATAAACAAAATTAATCAAAATTCAATGGTATGGAGTATTTTTAATAATGCTGTTAATTCATTTCATTGTATTTATTTATTTGGTCCCTTGTTTCACTTAAGTGATTTGCAACTTGAGGCGCAGAACCACAAATATATGAAAGTTTCGGTTTTTTACATTTCATGAAACTAATGTATTAAATTTAACCTTTACGTATTGATAGCTGTGTGCTGTAAGTTGCAAAGGACTTCAGTGAAACAAGGATCTGAATAAATTAATACACTACAACTTCATCATATTAAACTGATAAGTTTAGCAGGAATGAAAACCACAAACAGGAAAATTTACAAATAGCAATTGATAGCAATTGAAATACATACATTTGGGAAATCAATATGAGAAAAACACACGATGGATATATTTACCAATTCCTCATGGTATTTGAAATCATTATTTACATCATCTTTTTATACATTTTCATAAAGAAGAAGTAATAGCTCATAATTGCCCTAAATCACAAAAAACAAAACATTACGATGATGCCAAATTTAATTAGGTTATCTCAGTTCTAAGAGTTCCTGAAAAGTAAGATACCAGTTTTGAATCTGATAATGCGGTAAATTTGGTCACATACCTAGTGAAAGTCAGACATGTGTACACATGAACTTTTTGGAAGGAGCACATTTCTCAATGCAGCAGAAATAACTTTTAGCAATAAAACTTGATTAGAGTTTAATATATTTTAAAATATATATTGAAGGGAAGAAATTTGCGGGGCCCGAATTAAGTTAGGGTCTGAGGCATGTTGCCCCTTCTGCCCCGACCACACATACACACTCCTTGGCCACCCCTTTAATTATATGCAGCCTTTAGAACATGAAATATAATAAAGAGAATGACTTTAAAAATTGTACCTATGTAATTTTTAAACTTGAATTATATTTTCAAAAAAACAAAATATTCTTATGAAAATAAAACATAATAATTGACAGTAGTTTTAATCTGTACATGTCTTTGGTAAAAAGTCAAATTATTACTAGCTGTGAAAACTTATGAATTTTGCAAGTGTCACAATTCATACATGTCAGACTGTATTCAAATTTTAACAAAATTTATCTTATCAATATTTAATGAGAAATATTGCTTATATTGAAAATCTGAAATTACAGATTTAATGTAATTTATATAGGTAGAGCACTAAAATATGACTTGAAAACTAGAAATTATTTTTTTTCCTATAAAAAAAGGGACTTGAGGAATAGATTCTCTTAATTTATTGTACCTTGAAAATCACTGTCTTAACATTTACTAAATTTGAGATGATATGAAATAATGACTTTTTTTTTTACACTGTTACCATCAATGCTTGCAATCTTCAGATAGATATAAGATTACTTTTAACAAATGTCAAGTCCCCAAAACAATTCATTCAATTAACTCACTTGCCAGAATCTCTTGAGCCAAGTCTTTTACTGTGGTGGAGAGCAAGCTTCGTTTTGCGTACTTTTAAAGATTTATAGAAATTATATGTAAACAGTAGTAAAAATATAAAATTAGAATAAGCTTTGAATGTTCAATATAATTAGAGTGACATTTACTTAATTCATTTTTTTAAAATATGCTGTATACTAAATTTCGTTCGTAGGCTTCCGAGTCAATACATTCTTGGCTATCCGAGATGAGCCGCGTCTCGGTCAATTGTGCTGACGTTTCGGCCATCATGCTGTGGCCTTCTTCAGAGTTATACTGTAGCTGTATTTCGGGGTTCCAGGTCGCCGGTGACTTCTCACTGCCCTCCACATCCTCCTCACGTTGTATTCCGTGTCGCCTTCTTCTCCCGGCTCTCTCGTCCTCATCTGCTTCGTCCCCCTCGATATTTCTGATTACGCCCGCGTGCGCACTGAAGAATTCGGGCGTATTTCGTGCGTACGCGTAGCTCTCGCTCGCACTGTCCAAAATTTGTCGTTTGTCACTATATTCATCTTTCCATCTGAACGAACTCGAGGCTTCGGGAGTTGCAAAAGGGTATCTTCATTTTTGTCACTGTAAAAAGATTTTAAGAGCATTTTATTGATCATTTATGGCGAAATTTTACAACGGTAAAATCCGCCCTTACTTATTACAATACGAAACTAGAAAATTATCAAACGAAACTTTTAAGCCTCAATTGATAAGCAATAGAATATTGTAATATAATGTTACCATTTGAATATCGTGGAACGTTAGTTGTCTTTTATATTTCAGGATTAGAGAACAAAAACAAATATTAATCATCGAAAATCACTTTATTGTTTTTCAAAATATTCCCCATGAAGATCTATACACTTTTGCATGCGTTTAAACCAATTGTCGAAGCACTTTTGCCACTCTGATTGAGGTATCTCCAAAACATGCATTCTGAATGCAGCAACCACTTTTTCAGGGATCGAAAAACGTTGACCTCTCAGTTTGCTTTTTACGTACGGAAATAAAAAGAAGTCATTCGGTGCCAAGTCAGGACTATACGGCGGATGACTCATTAAATCGATGTTTTGGGTGCTCAAAAATGCAGTTGTTTGAGCCGATGTGTGAGAGCTCGCATTCTCGTGGTGAAGAGTGATCCGTCTTCGGCGGTTGGTTTTCCTGATTTCTTGGAAGATAGCTGGGAAACAAATCGTTGTGTACCACTCAGAATTGACTGTTCTGCGTTGTTCTAGTGGTACGGTTGCGATATGTCTAGTTTTTCCGAAAAAACAGGCGACCATCTGTTTGAAAGTGCTTCGTGCGCGAACAACTTTGGTTGGATTTTGCTCATCTTGAAACAGCCATACAGTCGACTGCTGTTTACTTTCGGGCTCATACGCGTAAATCCACGATTCATCACCTGTCACGATGTCAGACGTGTTTCGAAGCACCGCGATTGTATTTTTTGAGCATTTCTTTCGACCAATCTACACGAGCCTTTTTTTGAGCGATTGACAAATTGTGTGGGATCCTACGCGAACAAATTTTTTTGACAGTCAAATGTTCATGCAATATTGAATGTATGCTGGTCCCACTAATGCCTAAGGTTGTCTCAATCTCACGATAGGTCACATGACGATCTTTCAATATCAGTTCACGCACAGCATCAATGGTTTTCGGAACAACTGATTTTGGACGACCTTCGCGAAATTCGTCTTGGAGTGAACTACGACCACGATTGAATTCACCATAACATCGATAAACACTGGTCCTTGATGAAGCTTCATCGCCAAAAATTGAACTAAGTTCATCCATGCAGTGTTGCTGAGTTAATCCACGTCGAGAGTTGTAAAAAATAATCGCACGAAAATGTTCACGATTTAATTCTATTTTTGGGCCAAGATGATTATTTTAAGTTACTGTAAACAACACAAATAGCGCTCGTATGTCAAAACGTTCTGAGTACGTATAACCTCAAAACATCCAACTTTACGATAGAGCTGTCAGTTGCTAGATTCCAAATCCCGAAACATAAAAGGCAACCTTCGTAAACCTTCAGAAAAATTAACGATTATAAGAGATAGGTATTTGTTTTAATGAATGAAGTGGAAAGCGGTATTAATTGGAAGTGCTAAAAGAAATGTTCCATTTTATGGAAGAATTTACTACTTTCGGAATAAAATGTATATGTTGCTGTTGAAGATGAGTAATGTAATTCTTTTGCAACTAGTAAAAGGAAAAGAAAAAAGATTTATCATTATGTTCTGTAGAAATTTATTAAAATAATTCAAACTCAAATAAGTCACAGAGTAAGCCTGTTACATTCTTTTAATTTTTATTGGAGGAAAATTATCATTCAAAAATTCCAAAATAAATACCATATTTAAATTTTGTTGCAGTTTAATACAATCGCACAACATAATTTCCTAATGAAATAACAAATTCCCAAAACTTAATGGCGATGACTAGTTTCCAATTACTGAAACACAATCTAGTATCTGATACAGTCTAGCCTTTATTTATTTTTCTTTTCTTGTTTAGAAAATTCTATTGTTAGAGAAAGAAAGTAGAATTAGTATAGAACATTATCTTCTCCAAATAAAGATCACTAAAGTATTCCTTCTTTGCCCGATTTTTTTAACAGATATAATGAGGCCTGAAGAACTAGTTGCTTCGTTGTCCAGAAACAAAAATATTCTTATGCGCTAGGCAGTAGAGAATAAATGAACAAATGTCTCGAGCGTAATTTGAGCTCCATGAAGTAAACATATTTACATATTAACGTGTTTTATTTTTATTGTTTTTTATATTGCAAAGATTATACTTTATTACACTATTTATTATAGCATATAAATTTTACTACGAAGCACTGTAAATTGATCAAGCTTGAGATCCCTTCAGATTAATCAGGCCCTGATGGGAAAATAGAGATACCATAACATCCTTAAATATAAATTTGGGATATAAAGAATATTAAAAATTACAAAAATTAAAATAAATTTAAAAAGAAATATCTTACATTATGAAAATTGTAAAGGCAGGTTAGCATTCTCAATGATGCACAAGTGGTACAATCACCTGTCTCATTCATCTTCATCCCCTCAGTGCTCTTCTTCTACCCCCGAATTCTTCCTGTATGATGGAAGTCACAAAGTTATTCTAAAAACATAGACTGGTCTTCATCGGCATTTTATTAAAAGAATTTATATTACCTATAAATTTAATAATATTAATAATAATAATAATAATAATAATAATAATAATAATAATAATAATAATAATAATAATAATAATAATAATATCAATAATAACGGTGGCAGTAGCGTTAAAATGCAACAGCAAGAGTAGACGAATGAGTAGGCAAATATTGAAAAATACGGTCGTGAGCGATCGGTCTTTGCAGGGCCACGCAGAAGGTACTTACACCGGGCCTTCTGTGTCAAATATGTGTATAGAGAAGGGGAAAGAATACCTAGAACGGGGGGAGGGTGCGCTAGCGGACTGAAAGGCCCTTCTCAATACAAAGTATTTTATACACCGCACCGGGCCGTGAGGTGCCCGGGGGGGGGGGGGATGGCGCTGGTTAAGAAGGGAGACGGAGGATGACAAACTCACAAGAATTTCATTGCACATACGATTTATTGGTATTAGATTTCTAGTCTACATCAATGGGATGATATGATAAATGAAATGTTAATTTACAGAAATGAAATTGAATGAATGATGTAAAATGGAGGTTCGTTGTTACGTGTATGTTAATTATCACCGTGAAGGTGACGTAGTGAACTTTGTCGCACTACACGTCCATGAGCACACGGCGTTGCCGAATACCTGCTGCTGGGTGACTGCGGTATGCGTGGACCTCAGAGCTGCTCCTCTCCCGGGCAAAGCGGGAATGCAGGCGTCCGACACAGTTCACTGGTCGGAGAGTCTGTCCAGCAGCTTGGCCACGGACCTGGCCCTAGGTGGAGGAGTATGTGTTTGCTGCACACACAGTCTCTCGCCAGCAGGTGACTGACGGTGTGAGTCGGGTCTGTCCGTACCAATGTAGTACCCGCGGAGGGCAGGTTCACAAGTACACGTGCCGAAGTCAGCGGTTTTACGTGCGCGAAGCGCAAAACATGAACGTTGCTTGTTGACGCGGAGACTGCTCAGCGAAAAGGCCCTAGGCCGGCGGTGTGGCCTGTGTCTCTAGTGGTGGTGATCGCCCGTCAGACCTGGCACAAGTGCCGGTGGCGTTACAAGCGAGAAGGTTGCAGCCCTTCGGGAAAGCGTGGGGAGCCGCCGTTCGGCGGAGGGGCCGGCGGCGCGGGTGCGGCGTGGGTGCGGCGGGCGCTCCTGCGGGAGCGGCCGCCTCCGGAGGGAGGGAGCGACCACCCGCCTTTGCGCCAGGGCTTTGTGTAGTGGACGGAACAATATGTTACTGCGTCGGTGGTCAGCGATGGACCTGGCACAGGTCAAGATACCATGAGCGGCGCTTGGCCTCTCATCGCGACTACAGAGAACACAGTACCAACTGTTTGTGGACGAAGTGGATTGAGGACTGAGATATCTTCAATGTCCCACGCTGCTTCAAGTCTGATTGGTCAACGCACGAAATGGTCAAAAGAGATTAATATCTCTGTAATGCGTGCATATTACCGAACTACCAAAGGTAGAGGTGGAGGTAGAATGGAAGGGTAATATGGATCAATACCCGAAAATGCAGGCAGCAGAGCTGAAGAGAGAGAGAGAGAGAGAGAGAGAAAGAGAGAGAGAGAGCATCTGTAGCTGAAACTCAGAAAATATCATTGGTTGATGATAATGGTGCAACTGTTAATACTTTGAGAGAAAACTATCAAAAGTATCATATTTTGTTTCAAGTTATACCACTCCAATATCGTCCGCGTGTATCAAAAATAACTGGGAATAAGGAGTTTTACGATGTCTGCAAAATAATGAATACTATTTTCGAAGAGCTAGCCCTCACACCTAATTCCCTAGACGAGCTAGCAGGAGAAGTGCAATGTGCTGCCTTAGCTGTCTCTGAGAGTATAAGGAGAGATATTCAATGTAATAAACAATGACTAGAAACTTCTCCCATATCGAAACTTAAGATTGTGTCATTATGGAAGAGGAGAATAGAGGACAAAATTAATAAAGCTAAGAAAGATATTGGCCATCTGACACAGTATTTCTCCAAGGATAAAGATATCTCAAAAAGGGTGTAAAACGGATTAAAATCGATAGCTAGATGGTTGAAAATCAGAATGAGCTCCAAAAATCTTCATCAAAAACTGGAAACAGAGATACTCAAAGGATTATAGCTTTGGGGCTTTGGGCGCGAGAATCAGGAGATACAACGACGCATTAAAAAGAAAACATCAGGAATCAATTTTTTCTGTCGATCAGAAGAAATTTTGCAGACTGGACTTGGACTGGACACAAACTGGAGACTTGTGATGAAGGAGAGAGGCAATGCCAACCCTCAAATGAAGATGATATGGTTAATTTCTGGTCTGAAATCTGGTCTATACCTCACTATCAATAGCAGGCTTATTGGCTTCCTAGAGAAATAAAAGCTTGGCGAGATATAGCTGAAACGCCATCAGCTATGATTACTGAAGCTGATATTAGAGCAATCACCAAAAAGACGCAGAACTGGAAATCACCTGGTCCAGATGGCATTCATAATGTTAGATGGAAATACTTTACTGATTTCCACCGACACCTGGCTAGGTTGTTAACACTGCTTTTCAAGATCCGGTCTCATACCATAAATACCTATAAACAGGTAATACGTTTATGTGTGCTAAACCAGGTGACAGTCTTCAATCAAGAAATTATCAATCAATCACATGTGTATCAACATTATACAAAATGTTAACTGCTGTTGTATCTTCGAAAATTAATGATCATCTAATAAACCAAAACCTTTTACCTCCTGAGCTAATTGACAGTCGAAAATGAACTAAGGGTTGCAAACAACTATTGATTATAGATAGTGTTGTTACACAAGTCCGCAAACGCCTACATGACATATATGTGGGATGGGTGGACTATAAAAAGGCATTTGACTCTATGCCTCACACGTGGCTTCTGCGCATCCTAGAGATTATCCTTTATAAAACTAACCCAGCTTTATTGAATTTTCCTCTTTAAGTGTATGTCCGAGTGGAAGACTTCTATACACGTGAAACAGAGCAGTTACTCGTATCAGACCAAGGAAATTTAGATCCGGTTAGGTATGTTTCAGGGTGACAGTTTAAGCCATTGTGGTTCTGCATCTTTTTTATCCCTCCAAGTAGAATGATTAGAGAATCTGGATGTGGGTATTGTTGGTACATTGACTGCCAAGTTAATTCAAATTTGGCATCACGTTTCGAACAGAGCAGTTTCGCTGATCTTTCAAGGCATTTCAAAGATAAGATCATACATTTCAAACTTCCCGCTTTTAAAATGGTATAATTTTACTCGAAAAAGCCGTGTGAATTCCTTCCCAGTTGATCAAATACTCATTTCTTTCGTACAAAGTTCTTTGACGTCGATTGTCAACTGCTTTCTGTTAGTTCGGAGCGTCACCAAAAGATCGCATCAGCTCCTGGGCGGTCGCGACAAAATATGTGCCATTGCCAGATTTCTCGGAATCCAGCTCTTTACCCTTTAGACGCAGCGGGCTCAAATTGTCGTGAAAGTCAGAGAAGCCGCGAGTAGTTTGCAGTGCACAGAAGCTAAGTGAAGTGTGTTCGGCGCATACAAAGTTCGATTCGGGGTGCTGCCAGGCAATTCCCAGCACCTTTCTGCAGTCTAACGTGCAGTAAAACGTGAAATTCTTAACGAAAACATTTCATTTTGTCTGGGCAGAGGTAACCATGACAATATTTTCAATACTCATTGATTCTTTCTGCAAAGTAACAATCTTTGTCAATTATGTGTAGTTTATTTTCCAGAACACTCTCGTCTGATGAAAACGTTCGATAGAAAATGCGATGTTCGTTGCAGTTTCTGCTAATGTTCTCCCAATTACCTAAGCAATGTTTCGCAGCCTCAACAGGTACAGAATAAAAAGAAATCCAGATGTTCGCATATCACATCAGTTGTATGTGGACGATCTCAAACTCTATGCAAGTAATAAAAGTGAACTTTTTGCCCTGGTCCAACAATTCAGTAAAAATATCTGCATGGCATTTGGCTTGCATCTGTCATCAGGCTGGTAAATGTGCGATATTAAATGTCAAACGTGGTAAAGTCCAACATGAGGAAAGCGAATTACAACTCTCGGGTGACGCATCATTCAATGTTAAGACAATGAAGACTCCTATAAATATCTAGGGATGTTGCAGTTGTTGGAAATAACTGACACGAATATCCGAAATAGAATGCAAAAGAAGGTACTATCCAGAGTACATAGAATTTGTGAGACGAGCATCAACTCAAGAAATAAATGTCTGCAATTAACATATGGGCTATTCCTGTAGCAACTTATACCTTTGCAGTGATAAAATGTACGGATACCTCTTTACGAGCTTTCGACAGAAAATTGAGAATGGCGCTCACCATACATCGACTCCATCATCCACATAGTTCAATACAGAGATTATATCTATCTCGAAATACTGCAGGCAGATGACTATTGAATTTCGAAGCACTATATCGTCAGCAGGAAGAGAAATTGCGTCACTGTCTTCTGTAGGGTTGATACTCCACTTCATAAAGCAATTTGCTCTCACAATCAGGATAAAAATATCAGCCCATTAAGTCGTGCTCAGGAAAACAGAGATTTCCTATTCTTGACAGCTCAAGACTGACAACCCATAATATATTTTCATCTGAATTGTGAAGGTTCAGTTTGAATGCTCTAAATTTCTTCATTAGCAAATGTGCATTCTGTAGTCACTAAACCTCTTACTAGTACTGAATTATTGTAGCTACTTTTGTCTTTGTTAACATGTCAGAGCACAGTTATCTGGCATTCAGATAGACAAGGGCTGAAATTTTATGAGATAAAAGTATCCAAAAGCAGCTATAAATGTTTTTATTAATTGTGATTATCGCAATACATATAGATTATTATGGTTGAATTACAACACACTATATCACAATATTTAGTAACATGCACAGAAAATATTGACAACATAAATTAACTTTCTGCATATTTTAATAATCGCAAAGTGATTTTCTGTAGTGTTATAATAACCACTATGCATTCACAAATGGAATGAAAAAAATGTACTGATAATCTCAATAATATGGGAATGGATGGAAACATCATTTCTTCTACTTTTTCTTCTATTTTTAAATTTTAATTGAATTTGTACATAGTTCATTTTATTGTATAAATAGTTCATCTTTTGTAATACACAAACTATTTTAGTATTATTGAGTATTAGTTAGTACGTTATGTATAATTTCAAAACCTAATAACTCAAAATATACAAATTATACCATGAAGCTACTTTTTATTTCTTGTCACAAAAAAGCCAACTTTCAAATTAGGATACAACTTACGAACATATTGCATAATGTTCTCCTTCAATGAAAGGATAAAAATATCAGCACATTAAGTCTAGCTCAAGAAAACAGAGATTTCCTATACTTGACAGAGTATACAGAGTGACAGAGTCCAGCATGAATGTTCCTCCTCAGTTGGCGTTAATCAATGAACTTCTGAATTTGCATAACTCCAGAAGACAGTGTTCTGATTTGTTCAGGAGATTGAATTTATTACAGTACAGAATTCTTCTACATCTTATGAGTGAAATTTGCAAAATGATAAAGAAAAAGGTCATTATTTTAAAAATGAGTGGATGTGGCTGACATAGGAATAGTCTTGCTGAGAAGAGAAGTAGATATTTATGACCAGCATGTGACATTTAATAAAACATTGGTTTGTATTTATACATAATTAAATTTGGCAAAATTGAAACAAAATCATTCTTAGTGACACGTTTGCATTATTAAATAGGGAGATTCTGTACATTTGAATGATTGATTAAAACTAATAAGGTAATTTGTTTATGACTTTCTATTGTTTCATTCCAAAAAATTCGCCCAGTAATTTTATATACAGATTTTTGTGAAGTTTGCTATTTTAACACGATCACATATAATAATTTCATTGCTCTCTAGTTTCTGTACAATGTCTTGAAATAAAGACATTAGGAAATGAATGAAATGCAGATAAACTTTCTAAATACTTGGTCTGTCATCATTTGCAATTTCATTTTCTATATCAGAAATAATTTTCCAGATTGAATTTTGGGTTCTTCTAGTCCGAGTGAAATAATGTATGCCTTCAATGGTCTCCAATGGAGCTGATATCTCTCTCCAGCTTTATATAAGGATAGTCATTGCATTGGAGCTTGCTTAATAATTTCTTGGAATTCAGATTCACAAACATTAAAAAATTATTGTCATTCTTCATCTTTTTTGCTGAATTTGACAACACATTTTTCAATACATACATGTTTAATATGATATTTTCAACCTAAATGGACAATGATTTCAGAGCAGTCTTTGCATTGTTATGAGTAATGTAGTTATTGCATTGAGCTGCAAATATGCAATCATTTACCAACAATAATTTCTGATCCACCGAGTAATTTACTCCATAATTGACAAATGCATTATGAGCGTCGTAAGCTGAGACATTCTTTGATTCAAGGCTATTTTCAAACAGTATGTACATAACTGATTCTAGACTGACACACAATTCTAAAATTCATCCTCTTAGAAATCTAAGGTTTTGATACACAGGCCCTTAACAGCAAAATATATATTTTTCGATTAACTTTTGTTGAATATATCAATAGCAATAAAAAAAGGTTTCTCAGTTTTTTCAGATCATTAAGAATAAACTCTATTGATAAAAGATGTCAAATATTATTAACATATGCAATTGTTTTAGTTCTTTTAAGTTTTACTTTTTTCACATTAAATTTTATTTAAAAGTGGAATATCAAAAAACATTTCTTTATTATTTAAAACATGGCCAAGTGTGAATTTGAGCATTGCTTTTGCATAAATTTGAATAAATCTTACAAGATTAATTCAAATCTTCTTCTCTGTGTATGCATTAGGGCCAGCACTCATTAGAAGTTTGTGAGAGTTGTACATGCATGAAAGGCGTCAATAAAACACTTTTGTTGGAGGAATTCTGATGAGGTATTAATTATATGAAGAAATATAAGAATAATGATGATTGAATCTTACCTTTGGCACATACAGCAAGATTGATGAAGAAGGCAAAGCTGTCTCTCTCAATAAATATATAGTGTTGACAGAGATGGCTTCTTTTATTTATTCAAAATGCTTCTAGCATATGTTCACAGTGCTGTGCACTTAAACAGTGATATACTTATTACAACTAGTTGCCAAACTAAGGCTGCTACAGCTACATGGGCCTGTGCAACAGCCAAGATTGCTATCAGAGCAGTCACCTTTAGAGCTGACAAGATTAAAAACTTGTCCAAAAAAAAAACCACTAAAAGCTTCTAGTTAACACTTCCCTCATACAATAAGTATTTTCTCTTCAATGGATAAAATATTTTTATATGTTCACTATTTTAATATGTTCTTTTTTTATATGTTCTTATTTTTCACACATTTTTATTTTTAATATGTCCAAGTTTGACTTTTAATATGTCCACTTTTTATATGTTCTTTTTTTAATTAGTGAATCAGAACTAGAAATAGTTAAGAGTTCACCCAAATAATGAACATCTGGCAACCCTATTCAAACGGAAATGATGCAACATTCCAATTTTTGATTTGTATCATTCGGCAGGGGCTTAAATTGTGCAACATTCAGATTACTTATTTTATATTGATTATGTTTCAACTGATTAATGATAATGTTCTCTAAGTTGTATTACATAATAAAAATGACAAAGTTATCATATAATTATCTGTACACATTCAGATTTAATACAAATATTTTGTTAAATATTAATTTGTAGAAAAAATTGTTAAAATGTTTGAATTCATTGTCATGTAAAGTTTGATTAAAACCAAACGGTTTCAACTTTTGTTTAAGTTAATATTTGCCATGATTAGGCATGAGAAAACAGGGAGGTAAAGTATTCACCATAATATCAAAAATATTTGAATTACTTTAAATTTGATGTTTATAGGTTAAACTTTCTGATCATAAGGTTCAGGCTCAATTATAATTAATATGTTATTGCCTTGCTATTCGAAAAATACAAATAAAATAGAAATGAATGTACATGTCAATTAGCCCCATTCCCTCATGCATTTCCTTGAAAACTCCATTGCAATAACTTCAACCGTTCAAACATTATTGGAGGTTCTAAAGTTACGTGGCTCACTGTATAGAGACAGAAATGTTTGTTTGTTCGTTCGTGCTTAATGCACTGCTGTACTGTTCATCCGATTGCGATAAAACTTTGTCAACTTATTGCTTGCACTTGTGGGAAGGATATAGGTATAGTACAATAGTACCAAAAAGGTTTGTTATCATTGTCATAGTGTCTATACAAATACTTCACGTTTAAATTATTTGAAGTTCCAGTGTTCTTTCAGTAATGTAATTTAACTATTGCAGGAAAATTTGTCTAAACCAGAATCTGTACAAGCCGGAAACCTGCCTTAACAGAAAAAGTTCTCTGGCCCGTGAAGTTAATTGGTATTTTACACAGTATAAAACGGAACGGTTTTTCATGTCCTTTTGGCGTGGGGGGGACGACGTTTATCTGCTTTAAAGAGCTCATCTGGTGAATCTCTTTTCCCAAGTAAAATAGCCGAAGCTAATTTTAAAAATGTTTTCATACTTTCGGACAAATTGTAAAAAAATGCATGATCTTGGCTGTCGGGGTGACGTCGTGTCGAAGGCTGTTTTGCCGACGTTTCGACCACTTTGTCGTGTTCTTCCTCAGGGCTGGTATGCCCAAGACCACGACAAGATGGTCGAAACGTCGGCAACACAATCTTCGACGCGGCGTCACCCGGACAGCCAAGATCATGCACATGACTCTGGCAGAGGAAGCCTACGATTTCAAATTTAAAAAAAAGGGGTAAAATAGCGGTCTGGCGAGCTGTATCCTGACTCCAACGCCGTAACAAGCATTGAAATAAAATAGTATGAATCATGACTTATCCCAGCTTACTTGGTAAGTTATTTTGATATAAAATAAATATGTTATATTTGTATAATTTTGAAGGGAATAAATAATTCCTGGTGAGTCATTTCATACAGACTACGTAAGTGAATAAAGGGTAATGATGCTGTTAAATTAACTCTTGAGAACTACACTGCATTTCACTTTTATTTATAACAAAATACATATACATAAACTCTTATTGAACGTCTTTGACGGTCTTTTACAAACACTACATTGCTGCACAGTAAGACAAAAGGACGAATGAATATGATCATTCGTTTACATACCAAAAACAGATGACGACAGAGTCGGCGCGTTCACAAACCTCAATCTCTCAATATAGAGTACATTTCCAATAATATACTAGACGCAGATGGCGACACTGTCGACATGTTCACAAACTTCAACCTTACAATATAAATGTATATTTCCAACAGATGCAATTGGATAACTCCTAGATGTTTGCTTACATTTGGAGCGTGTTTTCCCTTCCATTTTCTTTGTTTTACAAAATGTGGATTTTCTAGAAAAAGTTATCTGTAGAAATTGCAGCATGCAAAACCAGTTAGACGTGACTCTTTCGTGACATATCGGACACAATGATATAAATAATATGGAACATTCAAACGAGTTTAAAAACGAAGGAAATCTTTTTCTGTGAGTATGATTGGATGGGGGAGTCGAGCAAAGTGGACTGGTTTGTGAAATAATGAAACTTCAACTCCTCCCAAACATTCCCACCATAGCCCGAATTGGATTAATTTCGAAGGACCACCCAGATTCCTGTAAAGAGAGAACAGGTTGTAACCACTCTTGCAGATCTGGGACTGCAAGGATAGAGGAGGAAGGAGAGTGCTTGTTACCATGAAAGATGTAGATTGAATCATGTAAACATATATTCTAAAAATAAAATACATAAAAATACATCTTAAGCTATACGGGGAGAAGGAACAAAGGGTTGCAACATACAAAATCACAATGTAAATACAATATTAGTGCGGTAGCACAGAACTTGCTCCTCTTGCATCTTGCTGAAGTTGGTGTGGCTGCGGGCGGCTAGCTAGGCCAGGCCCGACAGAGGCAGATGCAGTTCGGGGAATTGTGGGTGCCGTAAGTAGCACCAGAGAGAACACGAAACACCAGTTAGACATATAATGTCGGCAACACAACTTGTAGAATAGTTACACAGGCGCCACGTGGACATGAATACAAAATTAGCTGAACACGTGGCAGTAGTACAGTTTGCAGAATAATTAAATCACAGGCGCCACACAGACGTGAATACAAAGTTAGCTAAACACGTGGCAGTAGTACAGTTTGCAGAATAATTAAATCACAGGCGCCACACAGACGTGAATACAAAGTTAGCTAAACACGTGGCAGTAGTACAGCTTGTAGAATAGTTAAATCACAGGCGCCACACAGACGTGAATACAAAGTTAGCTAAACACGTGGCAGTAGTACAGCTTGTAGAATAGTTAATCATGCAGCACATAACGTGAACACATGGCAAGCAGTAGTTTGTTGAATAGTTAATTATATGCAACACATGAATCGTGAGCATAAGGTGCAATTGAGCACGTAGCAAGTAGTAGAGGCGCAATAGTCACCAGTAGCGTGAGGCCCAGGTGATGACGCCAGGAGAGCGGCGCCGCCCGTCCGCAGAGTTGCAAACTCGGACGAGCATGGAGAGACTGCTGCGAGGAGAGCAGCATGGAGTATATCTGCCCATGAGAAGCGACAGAGCAATACTAATTGTTCACGCCACTAGCAGAGCGGCGCGGAGCACGTCTGCTCGACATGGAGGCCAGACGAGAACAGAATTGTTCACGCCGCTAGCAGAGCAGCGCGGAGACCCGTCCGTACAGTTAGGCGATCGGACGAGAACTGAACACACGCCGCATGGAGCGCGGCGCGGAGCACATCCGACCGGCATGAAGACCAGAGGAGAACTGAAGAATGGCGGCTGGGCCATTCGAGGCGTCGGTTAGGTTTCCAGAAGTTTCCCAGAAGGCTTTGCGTCGGCCGGAGCGCAGCTTGCAGGCAGCAGTGGGGGCAGCCCCCACCCTCCGGCGACACGCCTCAAGGGGGGGGGGGCGGCGCTGGCGCGGCGGCCAGCGGGCGGCGCAGCGCCGGGAGCTGGTGAGCTCTGGTGGCAGGAGGAGATATTAATACGAAGCATAACGGCGCAGAGGAGCGTTGGCGGCGAGGTAGCAGTTGCCACACGTGCCGTGCGACGGAGTTCGTTATTGCGAGTGGAATTTTCTGAGAATTTTAAGCGCGCAGCTGCGCGAGGCGATTGCTGTAAGTCCGTTAGGCAACATTGTCGCGTGAGGGGCTTCCAAGAAGTGAGGCACAGCTGCACAAGAGTCGGTTGCATCGATGTGGTGTGAGGGAATTACTAAGAACTGAGGCTCCACCGCACGTGGCATTCTGAAAGCTTAGTTGGTGAAACAGATACCGAGAAGCGGGCCGCTATGGGCCGTGCAGAAGCCTCAGAGATATGCGTCTGAATAAAATATAAAAAATATGATTATGAAATAAAAAATAGCTTGCTCTGACATACACCCCCACAGGACGATTAGGTCGTCCGACAAAAAAGATGTTGGGGCAAGCTAGGTAGTTAGGCATAAGATGGGAGTGGTAGGGTGTATGGAGATATGTGGTAAGGATGTTGAATGTAGTTGTTGGTATTAGAAAGGCATAATTGACCTTAGCCAAGTAAGCACCTTGATTACATCAAACGTAGGTGGAAAGCGCGGAAATACGGTTTTGACGACTAACGAGTACAATGTGTGATTGAAATCGATCTTATAGCTAATACAATAATAAGCAAACAAGACAATGGTTTTGGATCAGCACTAGTAAACGTGACTCTGTAACTATGACTCAGTGAGCTCAAATGAGGAGACTGTCTTTGAGCAAGCCTCTTTTTAGAGGGAGCATCTCGATTAGGTAGCAATGCAACAATGCAAAGTCTTAACATGGTAAAGTTGGTAAGATGTCTCGCGTGAGATGGTGCACTTCGGGAAGTTGGCGAGTGCACCAATGCACAAATTTTAATATAATGCGTAACTTAAACATATCTTAACATAATCTTAATTACTAACGTATTTACAATATAATACAGCGAATCTTGCAAACAAATAGCTCTAAAGAGCTAGCACTAAACAGCAATGTTGCCATAGCAAAGCTAGTGAGGCATATCTCGGATGAGATGTGAGAAAATGCACCTCGAAGAGGTTGCAAATGCAATAATGCGAAATCTCGACATAGTGAGACATGTAAGCGGCATAGTAGACCTCGGAGAGGCGTAAGTGTGACAATGCAAAATCTTAATGCGACATAGAATCCTAAATACTAACAAATTTACAATACAACACAGCGAATCTTACAGCTAACAAAACAATAAACAACTAACCATAAATAACCAATACAAAATGACTATGAAAGACATGTACTTATCATGAATGGGTAGAGGACACAAGCGATGGATGTGCCTCACAAAGGAGCCTGCCTTGGTTTGAACTTGTACAGTTCGAGTGCGACCATCACGACCGGGAAAAGTTTGGGTGATTACCCCTAACCTCCACTCAAGAGGAGGGAGGTTGTCATCAATTAACAAAACGGGAGTGCCCGATTTGATGTTGGGAGAGACAGCTGTCCATTTGGAGCGTTGTTGAAGGGATAACAGATACTCCTTCGTCCAGCGCGTCCAAATATTGGCAAGTGCATTTTGAGTTTGATTCCAATGACAGCGTACAGATTGCTGCTGTAGTGCATTGGGATCGGGCAAGGCTGTAAGGGGTCTGCCAATTAAGAAATGAGCAGGCGTGAGATAATTAAACTCAGCTGCGTCATCCGTTGGACGTATGAGAGGTCTGGAATTTAAGATTGCCTCAACATGCGTGACAGTAGTTAACAATTCTTCATAAGAAAGCACGGCTTCGCCTATTTCACGTAGCAAGTGTCGTTTTAGGATTTTGATGCCGGCTTCCCAGATGCCGCCAACGTGAGGGGACCTGGGTGGAATGAATGTCCAATCAATGGAGGAATTAGAGCAAAAATCAATAATTTGTTTTTGAAAGGCTAAAGATTTGAAAAGGTTGTAAAGGGCATGCAGCCGTGTGTTTGCTCCCACGAAGGTGGTAGCGTTATCCGAAAAAATCTTAGTGGGAATGCCACGTCGTGATACAAATCGCTTAAGGGCCATTAAAAAGGCTTCTGTAGTTAAAGAGGAGACTATTTCGATGTGTACGGCTTTGGTGACCATGCACACGAAAAGTGCAAGATACACCTTGGTGCGGGATTTGCCGCGAATTCCGTGTCTAAGCCAAAAATGCCCTGTATAATCCACCCCCACAATGCCAAAGGTGGGAGATGGGGTCACACGTATAGCTGGGAGGTTTCCCATAAGCTGTTGTGCTGATGTAGGAGCATGGCGAAAACATGTGATACACTTACGTATCACAGATTTGATTGTCTTCCTAATGGAAAGTATCCAATAAGATTGTCGTAAATGGACGGTTAAAAGCTGAACATTGGCATGGGCCAGTTTTAAGTGGGCGTCATGAATAAGTGCCCTAGTAAAGTGATGTTTAGAAGGTAAAATTAGAGGGTGGAGAGTGTCGAAAGACAGCTCGGCCTCTGAGATTCTGCCACCTACACGTAGGCAGCCATTGTTATCAATAAAGGGATTGAGCGAAACGAGGCCACTGCTAGAGGGACATGTGGCTCCATCTTTGAGCGCCTTAAACACAGGGAGAAAGGCATGATGTTGTACGATTTTGATGCATGTTAATTTTGCATAATTAAGCTGGTGAGCAGAAAGAGACTTAGTGGAACTAGTGGGGTCCGAAGCTAGTCCTGACTTGGCGGATTTAAGACATGTGATAAAGTGAAGAACATATGCCATAACGCGAAGTGATTTTTGAAAGGAGCTGTAGTAAGAGCATACTCTTTCGTTCAGGTACGAGTCGCAAGGCTTGCAGACTAGCACAGGTGCGTTGTTGACAGTTACAACAGTGCCATTTGGCCATGAGGTTGATTCAGAAGTTAAGAATTGTGGACCGTGCCACCAAATATCCGAATTTAACAAATCCTTAGGCTTGACGCCACGCGAGAGTAAATCCGCAGGATTAAGTGAAGATTGAATGTGACGCCAAGTGAAGGCGTTTGCATTTTCTCTAATGAACTGGGCACGATTACGCGCAAACACGTTACCCTTGAGAGGTGGTGAGTGAATCCAGTCCAACACTATCCTGGAGTCAGTCCACAATAGGACAGCATTGGGAGAAAGTTCATGAGAAAGAATTTTAATAGTTTTAATCATAAGCTTGGTCAGAAGGACGGCAGCACAGAGCTCTAAGCGGGGAATGGTTAACGCAGTGTCATCCTTACACTTCATATTAGAGGGCACTACTTTAGATTTGGCACAGAGTAAATTTACAGTATATGTACCGTGTTCATTTACAGAGCGTACATAAATGACTGCTCCGTAGGCTATTAGGCTGCTGTCGGAAAAGCCATGCAGTTCGACGGAAGAGTAATCAGATGGCAGAATGCATCGTGGCACATTAATTGTGGGGATGTCAATCAGTGACGTAAAGACTTCTTGCCATTTAAGGGCGATATCAGGTGGGAGTGATTGGTCCCAATTGAGGGAATATTCCCAGAGTCTTTGAAACAACAGTTTGCAAACAATTATACAGGGGGCCAGTAGGCCTAGTGGATCGAATAAAGAACATATCACAGACAGCATGGTTCTTTTAGTAAACTTTGTAACATTAAAATTAATTTTGTCTGACAGCACTAGGGTGAACATGTCAGTCACAGTATTCCAGGAAATACCTAAAACGGATACTGCTTCGGAGGTCTTGGGTTCAGACATTTTGTTACTTGACTTGGCCAGCAGGTGATCTGAAAGATCTGACAAAACAGATTTGTCGTTTGAAACCCATTCGCGTAGGAGAAAACCACCCTTTATTAATGGACCATTTAGTTCAGAAGTGAGTTGTTTGGCAGCATGCAGGTTAGGAGATGAATGTAAAAAATCATCGTCATAAAGATTAGACATTGGCATATGTGAGCCCATAGGGAAGTCAGCGCCTTCGTTAGTAGCCAGCTGATGCAAAGTGTGAACAGCAAGAAAAGTGGCTGGTTTTGAACCATACGTCACCGTAGTTAAGGCAAAATCCTGAATAGGTTGAGAGGGAGAGTCCCTCCATAAAACACGTTGTAGGTTCCAGTCAGACGGCTCTACATTAATTTGACAAAACATTTTAAGAACAGTGGAAATGCTAATTTTGTTAAATCTAAAATTGAGTAAAAGATCAGAGAGATCGTTTTGAATTTTGCTACCATTTAATAGTGCATCATTTAGAGAACTACCAGTAATAATTTTAGCTGAAGCGTCAAACCCAACTCTAGTCCTAGTAGTAGAGCTGGAAGGTTTGAACACTGGATGATGAGGAAGGTAATAATTAACAAGACTGCCACAGCTAGGTGCTGGTTGCATATGTCCTAATTGAATATATTCGTTAATAAACTCATGGTAGTCCCGTTTCAATTCGGGATCCCTTTCAAGCCCTTTTTCAATTGCCAGAAAGCGTTTAATTGCCTGAGGTTTGGAGTCGCCTAATGAATTTAATTTAGAATTAACAGGGAGCTTGACCGAGTATCTGCCAGAGGCGCCCCTCGAGTGAGTAGCTACGAAGTGAGATTCTGCTATTTCTTCCTCATGTAAAATTGGATGGAGAGGCGAGACTTCCTCTACCTCCCCCAAGTGTTTGATCTGATCAGGTAACTCAAAAGACGTCTGAATCAGATTGCAGAGAGCTTGCGAGGGAGAAGTGGAGAGTGGGGTACGACCCGCAACAATCCAACCTAATTTTGTGTGCTGTAGCACAGGATAAACACCATCGGATCTGGTTAGCCTATCTGGTAGTAAAATGTCAAAGAAAACATCCGCACCAAGCAAGAGATCCATGGGTTTAATGTTATCAAAGTTAGGATCTGCATAGACTAGATTTGCGGGCAAATTCCAATTGTCGCAATTAAGACTATGTAAGAGAGGGTTAGGAATACTATGCACAATTGAACAATTTACTTTACGAGACCAACTATCAGGAGCATTACAAGCTTTAATTATTAAAGTAGTGCTGTGAGTACTCGTTACGGTTTCCGGACCAATACCAGAAATAATTAGAGGCATCTTTGTTGTGGGTAACTTAAGGGAATTTACCGTGCTCCAATTAATGCCACTTCCAGTGTCAAGAAGAGCAACAAAGGGTTTAGATCTGCCATTATTAGAAGAACAGCTCACTAAAGCTGTTGGAATGAGAATTGAAGTGGTTGCTTTGGCAGCACTGGTCACAACAGGTGATGCAGCTCGTTCGTTAGTAGATTTATCACCAAAGTGCAAAAGCTTGTGGTGATTTTTTTTACAAATAGCACATTTTGCAGTACAGGAATGACCATGGGTCTTCGGGTGAAAACATCTAGAACATCTATCTTGCTTAACAATGAAGTCGTAGCGAGCCTTAGGTGACAATTGTAAAAATGAAGGACAGTCCTTAATCAAATGTTCAGAATTGCATTTTGGACAAATTGGTAACTTGCTTCTTTCCGTGTTGTTGACGTTGCCTGCCCTGGCGATGTGAGGCTTGTCATTAACGTGAGAATTGGAAGCATATACAGTAGGATTGTCAAAAACTCTTAAGCTTCGTTGATGCAGTTCTAAATATTGTAGCAAGGAATTGAAAGTGGGGAGCTCACTGCTGTTCAAGGACAGTTCCCATTGCTTGAGAATGTCAGTGGGAAGACTTTTGGAAATTAGCGCAACGAGCAACAAATCTGACAAGTCAGTATCAACCTTGATGCTCCTAATTGCATTCACATGTAATCTAAAGTAGTCGATTAGATTTTGCAAAGAGGAAGAGGAGCCTTCTGCGAGCGCAGGAGGATTTAAAATCGAATTTAAGTGAATGCTAACGATAGATCTGGGAGAGTCATAACGTTGCTTCAATAATTCCCATGCAACTGTAAAGTTGTCATCGGTGATGGGCAAGTTGTGTAACAAATCCTTGGCTTGTCCCACAAGTGAGCCTGATAAGTAATAAAATTTATTAGAGTTAGGCATGTCATCTTGACATATAAGGCCTTCGAAAATGTTTTTAAATGTAAGCCAATTAGTTTGATTACCATCAAAGGTGGGCAATTTAATTTCAGGTAATTTAATGTTGCACTTAGAACTTCTACAGGTGCAGTCAGAAGGGCTTGATCTGTTGAAAACAGAATCATTGTCAGCGAGAGTTAAATTGTAATTAGACACTGCCACATCAGCTGCAGCGAGAACATCATAATATTCATTGAAGATATCATTTATTTGAGAAGAAGTCTCATCAGATGGATCAACGTTGTCAGTGAGATTGTTAAGTTTATCAAAGGTTTTAATGAGTGATTCCTTTCTCAAGGTTAATTGTCGGCACGTGAGCTCAGTGAGTGGCTCATTTTCTGTGAGAAAATTTGAAATGGCGGTACAACCATCCTTCAACTTGGCCATTAAATTAAGAACCTTTTTAGGAAGCGTTTGTGATGCCATCTTGAATGCTCAATCGGCAATTGATGGACACAGGATAGAAAGGAAATGCTGAGGGATCAGAAGGGAGCCCTAACCTAATAGCAATTAACTGGACTTTCCCCAAAAATACATAAACACTAAACAAAGCACACTGTATGTACATGTGACACGTAAAAGAAGCAAGTAATAACACTGATGTGTATACATGAGACATTTAAAAATTGCAATAAAGGCACAAATGTGTGTGTATGTGACACAATAAACACTTGAGTGGACATAAAGTTAAGGAAGCACATGAATGTAAATACACAAATATATACACATGAAGTTAAAGTAGCACACAACTTTACGTGCTGTAACAAACGAGATTAATAGTTGAGTTGGAATTAATAAAAGATCAGTAATTGTAATATCTTTGCAAGCAAGCAAGCAAGCTAATCCCCTGAGTAGACGCACATCTATGAGGTTACTACACTTACAAATTTGTTGAAAAACAGCTGAGTAGAACAGCAGGCAGCATCAGTCAATAGCACGGCATACAGCCTCGTTACACGATACAGGAACATACAGCCTCGTTACACGATACAGGACAGTATGGTACATGTAACATTTTAAATCGGGCATAAGTATGTTGCATAAAAAAGAAAAGCACATTGACAAGGTAAATGCAATTAACACAAGTATGTTACATAAAAAACAAGTACATTGATAAAATGAATACAATTAACACTTGATTTATATATATATATAGTAACAAGCACACTCAAGAGACAAAATGTGATGGCTCGGAAAGCACATACAAAGTGAATGCTGATGTAAGTATCAGCTTTAATGCCTGGTAGACATTGACAATGGAAGTACAAAAAAGAATGTGCTGATGTGAATATCAGCTTGATACCTGGAAGGCATTAAAAAATAGAAGTTAGGCATATATATGTGGGCATATATAAATTTGCTGGTAGAATCCGAAGCTCGAAGGTCCAAAAATGGATGGGGGAGTCGAGCAAAGTGGACTGGTTTGTGAAATAATGAAACTTCAACTCCTCCCAAACATTCCCACCATAGCCCGAATTGGATTAATTTCGAAGGACCACCCAGATTCCTGTAAAGAGAGAACAGGTTGTAACCACTCTTGCAGATCTGGGACTGCAAGGATAGAGGAGGAAGGAGAGTGCTTGTTACCATGAAAGATGTAGATTGAATCATGTAAACATATATTCTAAAAATAAAATACATAAAAATACATCTTAAGCTATACGGGGAGAAGGAACAAAGGGTTGCAACATACAAAATCACAATGTAAATACAATATTAGTGCGGTAGCACAGAACTTGCTCCTCTTGCATCTTGCTGAAGTTGGTGTGGCTGCGGGCGGCTAGCTAGGCCAGGCCCGACAGAGGCAGATGCAGTTCGGGGAATTGTGGGTGCCGTAAGTAGCACCAGAGAGAACACGAAACACCAGTTAGACATATAATGTCGGCAACACAACTTGTAGAATAGTTACACAGGCGCCACGTGGACATGAATACAAAATTAGCTGAACACGTGGCAGTAGTACAGTTTGCAGAATAATTAAATCACAGGCGCCACACAGACGTGAATACAAAGTTAGCTAAACACGTGGCAGTAGTACAGTTTGCAGAATAATTAAATCACAGGCGCCACACAGACGTGAATACAAAGTTAGCTAAACACGTGGCAGTAGTACAGCTTGTAGAATAGTTAAATCACAGGCGCCACACAGACGTGAATACAAAGTTAGCTAAACACGTGGCAGTAGTACAGCTTGTAGAATAGTTAATCATGCAGCACATAACGTGAACACATGGCAAGCAGTAGTTTGTTGAATAGTTAATTATATGCAACACATGAATCGTGAGCATAAGGTGCAATTGAGCACGTAGCAAGTAGTAGAGGCGCAATAGTCACCAGTAGCGTGAGGCCCAGGTGATGACGCCAGGAGAGCGGCGCCGCCCGTCCGCAGAGTTGCAAACTCGGACGAGCATGGAGAGACTGCTGCGAGGAGAGCAGCATGGAGTATATCTGCCCATGAGAAGCGACAGAGCAATACTAATTGTTCACGCCACTAGCAGAGCGGCGCGGAGCACGTCTGCTCGACATGGAGGCCAGACGAGAACAGAATTGTTCACGCCGCTAGCAGAGCAGCGCGGAGACCCGTCCGTACAGTTAGGCGATCGGACGAGAACAGAATTGTTCACGCCGCTAGCAGAGCAGCGCGGAGACCCGTCCGTACAGTTAGGCGATCGGACGAGAACTGAACACACGCCGCATGGAGCGCGGCGCGGAGCACATCCGACCGGCATGAAGACCAGAGGAGAACTGAAGAATGGCGGCTGGGCCATTCGAGGCGTCGGTTAGGTTTCCAGAAGTTTCCCAGAAGGCTTTGCGTCGGCCGGAGCGCAGCTTGCAGGCAGCAGTGGGGGCAGCCCCCACCCTCCGGCGACACGCCTCAAGGGGGGGGGGGCGGCGCTGGCGCGGCGGCCAGCGGGCGGCGCAGCGCCGGGAGCTGGTGAGCTCTGGTGGCAGGAGGAGATATTAATACGAAGCATAACGGCGCAGAGGAGCGTTGGCGGCGAGGTAGCAGTTGCCACACGTGCCGTGCGACGGAGTTCGTTATTGCGAGTGGAATTTTCTGAGAATTTTAAGCGCGCAGCTGCGCGAGGCGATTGCTGTAAGTCCGTTAGGCAACATTGTCGCGTGAGGGGCTTCCAAGAAGTGAGGCACAGCTGCACAAGAGTCGGTTGCATCGATGTGGTGTGAGGGAATTACTAAGAACTGAGGCTCCACCGCACGTGGCATTCTGAAAGCTTAGTTGGTGAAACAGATACCGAGAAGCGGGCCGCTATGGGCCGTGCAGAAGCCTCAGAGATATGCGTCTGAATAAAATATAAAAAATATGATTATGAAATAAAAAATAGCTTGCTCTGACAATGATCTTAGAATATGCTTTACACTAACGCTTACGTGACGTGATGTAATCTACATAACTTTCCAGAGGAGATAGAAAATGAGGTTTCTTTCAATGTGAATTGTTTTTGAAAATCTTAAGAAAGTATATGCTTACATCAACAACATTTTTAAAATCTTATTTTTTTCCTTTTCCGAAGGATGACTTTTTGCCGATTGACTAAATCACTCGGTATTCATGCAATTGTGTTTTTTTTCTTTTTTTTTCTTCTTTTTTTTCTTTTGAACAATCTCGACTGTCTCCTTTCTTCTGTAACAGAAAAAGTATAGTGCCTTGCAGATCTGTTGGTCACTCTTCTCTTTTCCAGATCACATTGCATAATTGTGTCAGTTTCGCCAAGATTTCTTCTCCTGTATCTTTGAATAGTTCGATTGGAATATTATCTACAGCCGGGGACTTCCCATTTTTCAGTTGTTTTGTCGCCCAATTCATTTCTTCCATCTCAGGTTCTTATTCGTAATCATCTATATTTATACACTAATCTAATTGTAAGTCCTTATCATATAACTTCTTCGTATTCTTCCCATCTTTTCGTGATCTCTTCTTTTGTTGTATTTATTTTGTCGTTCTCGTTCTTAACATTCGCCATTGTTGGTTTAAACTCCGTGGTCATATTTCGGATGACCTGGAAAATACCTTAAGATCTCTATTTGTTGTTATTTTTTTCCACTTCTTCGCTTTTTTTCTTGAATAAACTTTTCTTTATCTTGTCTTGGTCTGGGCTGGAATCCCCTTAGAGTTTTCTGACCTTCGTCTGGTCATTTGCTTTCTTTGCAGAGAAATATAATGTTTGAAAAGAAAGAAATATAAGGACTCCGTTGCTTATATCGTACTATAATCCATCGAATCTTCACTTCGATGTCTGTGTTTCCAAGATTTTGTGGAACTTCTTTATATTTCACGGAGAAAATCTTGAATTTTCTCTGAGGGTCTGATTCACTCTGTCGATTGTCGAATGCATCGGGCGGTTGGTCTTTCATCGCCACCTGCCGCAAAGGACTAGGGCACGAACGAGCCTGGACTCGGGTAAAGTGGCCGTGGGGGAGGGGGCCAGGGATTTCCAAGTCCGATATTGCACTGGGACAGTGGTTCGCAAACAGACAACGTGGTGAATGCTCACACCAAGTTCACAGATTGGCTCGCTTACTTGGTGCCCTTCTCCGCTCTACACTTCCTCGTGTCTCCACGTCCACGTGTCTACTGCGTTCATTTTTTTTTTATATATTTCCCCTCTCCAGTTACCCTGGAGGGGCGGGAATTTATTAACATCTGGGATACATATATTACCTGCAGCCGATGAGGCTTTTGCAGGTCGTGAGGGCGGTAACTTAAACAAACTAACTTATGCAAACTTAAAAACTAATTACATTTCCTCTTTGGGAATTGTTTGTGTTTTTTATTTATTAATATCGATTTTCAAAATAGTTCACTATATTGTTCTTATTTCTTCTTTTTTGTACATTTTCGCACGCATTCATTCTTGGCTATTTACAATCACATTCATTCATTCATTTATACCCACAGCACTATTTACACTATTTACACACTATTTTGATCGCCACGGCGCCGACTTTACTCAAGCGTCCGTGGCGCCGCGACGTCTTCATGATCGGGCGAAGCTGGCCTGGCGGAGCGTGTTTCCGCGTCGCCCGCGCGGCTTCCGGCATCCGTAAACGGCGGCCGCCTCCCACGCACTTGCTGCTGCACCCCCGCGTCGCAGAGCTCCGAGAGCTTGTGCGGGGGCAGTGCGCGGAAGGTGAAGGCGACGTGCTGTGGACCCTTTCTTCTGTGGAAGGCCCTGTGCACGCCGCTGTTCGCCGCCTTGCCGGTCTCGCGCAGGATTCGCGGAGCGGACGGCCTCAGCGCCCTTGCGAGCGCCGTCTCCGCCCTCTTTTGCAGCTCCGCCGGGAACTGGTTGCGAACGCCTAAGATTCTGAAGACGTCAGCGTTTTTGGGTTGACGGTCAGGTCTAATCAAAGGCAGGTGCGGGCGCGCCGCGAGGCGCGCCGCTCTGTTTTCTGCTACCCGGATGGGGTGCAGAGTGGAGGGAGAAGCTGCCGCGAATACCTCACAAGCGTACGCCCACAAGGGACGCACGCAAGCAGTGAATAAGCGGCGCTTTAGGGGAACTTCTAAGTCGGGAGAATGCGTTCATTCACGAGCCACCTCATTCTTATAGTCGGGAGCTGGCTTGATTGCGAGGCTGAGGAATGCGCTCTGTGTTCTTGGAATCTGCCCTCCCTCCCCCCGCCTAATCTGCAACTGCTAGCTGTCCCAAATATATTACGCCAAGTATCCATAGACAAAAATGAAAACATCATACGAAAATAAGGAAAACAAATAAGCAATACCATCAATGTGGAATCTTTTTATCTTCACAATATGGCCTTTTCTTACGGGAGTACTCAAGGCTGCCCCGCCTGCTTCAAATCCTTTTTTAATAAATATCACAGTTCGAAAAGACACTTCAGTATAGTTTACTACCCGAAAATTGCTGTTATGCAGCGTGTGATGAAGAACGCCCGAATTATTTTCTTCGTCACATTTCTTAATAACTAGACTATAATTTCCCCAGCTTAACTGTGTATTGTTTGGCCTTCACTACGAACATAAGCTATACCGTCTCACCAAAAGTCAGAAACCAAATTAAAATGAATACGCTATACACTTGTGTTACGAACAAGAAGCAAACAACATGTCACTCATTGAGTTCATGTCTTCTCAGAACAAGAAACATTCTATATCAGATGAAGTGATATTGAACCTCATACAATGTTGTCAAAGCAGATATACTATTTCCTCGACTGCTCGCATAGGCGGCAAATTGCAAAACACGTCAATATGCCGAATACTTACATTGTAGGTCTTCGCGAATTCTTTAGTTCAACCTCTTATGTACGACAGATGACAGTAATATTTATATATGTCGTTTATTAAAGTTTTGGAACCATATTTATTTGTGCAATGTAATTGAATTTCCCTCACTATTCAAGAGAGATTGTCAAATTGCCGACTTGCGAAAGATAAGGCGTCAAAAATCGTTACACTAGTGGGAACACTTTTCAGGTTTTCAACGTCAGAAGTAATTTGTTGAGATCGCAAAGTGTTAAAGTGACTTTTAGATTGTACTATCTCAGGTACTAAAAACTTCGATTTATAGAGGAGTATACTCCATTATAATTCATGTACAAAATGGCTAATAAATTGAGTGTTTGTAAACATTTTTTTCAATAATATTTTAGATCCTCCAATAATAACTACGAAAATCAGAATTCCAACGTTGCTTTTGCATCAGAATCGCTTACAAAACCACCAACAAAAAAAATATCTGCCGTCATCTCGAAAAACGAAAAGGAGATTGTTGCCTTCTAATCTCATGACTTGGAAAATGGAAAACAAGAGACGGTGAGTGATCCATCAAAAACAAAATTCGAAAACTGCAGAAGACGTCAGTGCAGTAAGTCGCAGAGACAACCACTCATTTTTCATAATTTACTTTTATCATAAGATGTACAAACTTTTAGAATTTCGTTGGTCAGTCACAAAAGTTTTGTGTTCTCTCTCTTGTATCTGCCTGTTAATCTGTACAACAGGGATTGTGAAAGTATTGCATGTCTGTCCTACCGACTCCGATCTCACAGGTCTACCCTTGCTTTCGGTACTTTTGAATAAATGTAAATAGAAATAATAATAATAATTATTATAATAATAATTACACTGTAGATAACTGCGGCTACATGCTTAAAAAGTACCAAGAAAGTCAAAATTATAATTTACTTTTAGTTAACGAGATAAAACTTTCCCCAATGTTACCAGTAATTGTACCTCGCGGCATGAAATTTCGTCTCCCTCTCATCGTTTCGCGTCTCTCCCTGAATCGTTACCGTGGGAGACGCCAGAAGTGTGCTGGATCTGCGGTCGCTTCCGATGACTTACGTGGGTCTATGTTATTGCCTTCCGCTTACGGAGTTAGAAGTGTCACAGCAGGAGCGGATCCAGCCGATTATTTTTCGGGAGGTGGGGGTATTTTTTGTATACATGTACTTTTGTAAATAATAAATGAATTTGTTATTATATTGTATATTATTTAGATGAACTCTTTAAAGCAGATAAACGTCGTTTTGAGATCAAAAATCGAGTTGTAGGATAAAAGAGCTCGTGCTCCGCTCATTTTTTCGGTATTCGACAACGGAAGATCTTAGAGCAAGGTTGTGTGATAACAGAAGACTTTAGAAGTAAAATATATCTAAAATAAGATGTGAGGAGATGAAATAATGCTGATATTTACACAATTAGTTCCTTTTTTTTAAAAAAATGGTTCCAAATCGGAATCGATATTTTGAGTAATGCCTCAAACAATTTTAAGATGGTATTCGAAGGAAGACAGAAATATGTGAAAAAGATAGTCTAAAATCTCTAGTTTGATATCCGTGGAAAAATAGATTGAGATGCAAAGTGACGAACGCATAAACCGAGTGTGTGGCTTGCGTGTCCCGCACGTCTCGCCTCCTCCGTCGGGCCTGGCCGCGCCGCCGCGCTGACAGAGGGCCAACAACAAACGGGCGGGTGACGCAATGGCGCAGAAGGGGAAGGGGGGCGAGGTGTTTTCGTAAATTTCACTTTACGACGCTCCTATTCGTTCGATTTGCGTGATTGTCACGGCGTTGGATTCAGCAAGTATGTCGCCATCGCGCTATAAGCCCACATTTTTGAATTTTTTCTCGGAAGTTCGAGAACTAATTTCAAATTCGAATTTTTGCTAAATTTTTGGAAAAAGGGCATCGTAGCGTCAATTCTATATTAAAAAGGCGTCAAATGCCGTTTACAGATCGAAAATCGGACCATTGGTTCAGACGTTATCTATGAAGTAAATTCGCCTGTGATAGTGCTGCGATCTATTGAATTTTCCTACAAGTATTTTCCGGTGCATTTAGCCTTAAGCTTCTCCTAAGTAATACTTCTATAACAGTGAGTTGTTAAAAAACTGAACTTCACATAACTGAGAGACAGTCTCGCATCCATCAGCTTTATCCCACTATATATTAATACATATACATACATACAATACAGCACGACCTGTTATCTGCGGCCCACGGCTCGACCGCTGGACTTGCGGTTCATGGCAAGCGCGGAGGGGTCGGTCGTGTCGTCATACCACCCCTCCTGGCGAGGCCGAGCAACACCACCTAGATATACAAGGCCTTAGCAGTCATTCAAGATGGCCGCCTAAGATGGCAATACTAACAAATGTAAAGTGAGGTTACCAGACGAAGACAAAAATATAGTTGTGCACAAAACGAGAGAGTGCATTTTTCATGTTTTCTGTCAAGTTGCTTGGCTTTGAATATGCTTTTCTTATTTTTCCATTGACAATACATATGTAATTTCTGAAAGATTCCACTATTGTAATAATATAGTGCTATGAACAAAGCTTAAGGATATTTTTCTTTTGGCAAACTTCCATTTGGAAAATTGATTTTCATGAAATTATATATTTTATATTTAAATTAAATATTAAATAAATTATGAAAAGATTTCAAAGAAACATTAAACGAAGTACAGAAGTAGCTTCCAAAATAGTATTTATGGTACACCTGGGTCAAAACATTCAAAAAATTAAAAATGAAACAAGATATAACACAATACTTCACTGGACATTTATTAATATGAACATGAAATTTAGACATTGGCAGAAAACCAAATTTTATCTACTTATATTAATTACATTATATAACATGTTTAGGTCCCACTTAAAAAAAATACAGACTTCTTTCTTTTCTTAACACAAGAATTTGACAATGTGTTTTTCTTTTTACAATAATTGTTTAAAAAAATATTACATGCCACCCAAATCAATCTCTGGCATACATTTTCTGCACTGTGACCATTAGTACATTCGTGAGGCTCCCATAAAAGTTCTAATTCAGATACTGAATTCATTATTACTTTACATGCCATTTTTCTTTGATCTTTAATTTTAAGGAATTCAGCTTCAAAATCAGTACACAGTTTAGTCAAAATTAAGTAACTGTGAATTATAATATTTACAACAGGAATTTGAGGATATAAAAGTTGGCCTCGGCTCTTATTTAAAATGAGCTTAAAAGACTCATCATCACTATTAAGATATTCCTCCGACACAATTATTTCCTTACAGGAAATACATTTAATTTTCTTTAACACACTATGGCAGTAATATCCCGAAATGTACACCAAGACTGGAAAGTCTTCATTACATGATAAAATATCATTTTCAGATATTTCAAGGCTAGTAAATGGGTTTTCTTCTTCATCACTTTCACACAATGGCAAATCTGTCTCCATAAAGTCATTTATTTCTACAGTACCAAATATCTTGGATTCTAATTTTACAGAAACTGTGGACTGAATTCTAAGTTTTTGTTCTATTTCATACATTTGCCTTAAGCTAATGTTGTATTGTCCACCAGCCAATTGTCTGTAGTACCCAAATCTACATTCCAATAAGTCTGGTTGCGTAGGCTTCCGCGGCCGGAGTTTATGTTGGCTGGGCTATCCGGGACGAGCCGCGTCAAAGACATGGTGGCTGACGTTTCGGCCAGCGTGTTGTGGCCTTCTCAACATTCCAATAAGTCTGTTTGAAATTTGCCAGGTAAAAAATATTTGAATTTAAACCTAGATGTGCAATATTCATACAAATATAGTATTCCTTCTGTTGTAAGTGTTATCGCATTCATGGTTTCAGAAGTCAGGGAACCTGAAAGATGCATATCTTTCCATCGATGTAACCATCTAAGAAATTTGGATAAATACTGCAAACTTTCTTGATTTTGAGGAGACAATGGGTTCATAAAAAGGTTATTAAGTCTTCTACCTTTTCGCGGAGTCTTGACATTCACAATCCACCACCACTTCAAAATTATTTGTATGTAATTGGACGTTTCAAGAAAATGTGGTATATTGTGACTTGCACCTATACTTTCCAAGCCTAACGCAACATTTTCATTGAACACTTGAAGAGCTAAGGACACATTTTGTCTCTCCAGTGAAGAAGGATATAAAGCTTTGAGTGTTAACCCATAAGCATGCTTGACCATCTTTTTTTCTTCAATATCATACAGCTGCCACAGAGCAGCAAATGATGCTGTACCAACAATATCATTAGAATCACCACCTTCATTGGCAAAATGTGGATAATACATGCATGAATATTCGTTTTTCTGATTGATCCAGTTATTCCTTAAGCACTTTAATAAATGTACACTATCAAATAAAAAGAAAAGTGGTCTACTTTCTAATCTAAAATATCATGAGGACTATTGCTGCTACTACTACTACTACTACTACTACTACTACTTGTATCAAAACATAACATTAACCTAACTTTCTCCAAAACATCATTAATTTCATTTACATTACTAACACTATTTATTTCTTTTTCTTCGATTTTTTGTCCATCATCACAATAGAAGACTGAATTCTTCTCAATCTCCCACGATTGGAAATGCAATTCACAAACCTGAAAGTAAACAATGAGCTTAGAAACACGTAACGAAAAGACGAGTCTTTAAAAACCGTCTACCCTAGCATATTTTTATATAATTATTATAAAACAGTTTTAAGATAATGAAAACAATGTAAACATTTTTTTAAATTCTTCTGGTACATTAAAATCATAAAAACGTTGAATCACTTACCACTGAATGTTCTGATGGAACAAAATTCTCCCTTTTTATCGCGTGAATCCATTTCCTTCGTTGTTGACTATCAGCAGGAAACTTAAAAACATGTACATTACACTTTTTGTCGTAATTGCCTCGACATTTGGGCACACAACACTTATTAACCATAATTGAAACTAATACACGCAGTAGATCACATTTGATAATCACAATGTAACGTTGTACTCGATGTACACAACAGATCATCAATACTGATGCGCATCGAACACGATCGCCTTCTCCAGAGAGCCTTCTCTACAGGGGCGGATTAATATTTTTGCCGCATGTAGGCAGACCAATTTTGCCGCGCCCTTTTTTTAAAATTAATGTTATATTTCAAATTGTAACGTTTCAGTAACAATTCCTCATTAATTTCAACGTTTTAACTTTAAAAGTAAAATTGCATTTTCACATTGTTTTCATAAATTAAATAATTTTTTTGGATTAGCTAATTTTGGATATAAACTGTATCTTCATAGCAAGTAACGTTCAACATTATTAACGTTTCAACACTGAAACGTTAACATTAAAAGGAAACTAAAACATGACAACTAGAATTGCAACATGTTTTCTTCCGTCAACGGGCATAACTTTCAGATTCATATAATTCTGAAATCATAAGGTATACTCTAATGAACTAGACAAATAAATAGCTTGTATTAAATATTATTATGATAGATTTTTATTTACAACAACTGAACGATTAGAATATTACGACGTTGTAACAGTTTTTATAATTTTCGATTCACCATTATAAACAAGGAATATAACATTTAACTTTTTCGATGGGGTTTTTTATACAGTTGAAATAACATTTTATTAATTATAGCTAATTTGTCTATTGATGTAAAATTTTGCTACGTGCCTTTTGGTGAGCAAATTCATCAATAATTATACTATAATCTAAAACACTGAGATAATTTTCTTCGATACACAATAACGCTAGGGAGTTCAGTTGATACTCGGTCATTGTAGAACGCAAAAAATTTTTAATCCTTTTTAAACAAGAAAATGAACGTTCTGCTGTGCAATTGGTCACCGGAATACATAAAAAAAAATTCGAAGTACAATGTCAACTTTAGGATAAATACATTCTAATACTTCTTTCCGTAACCACTTTAATAAAGCTGCAGGATTCGTTGGCTTAACATCTTAGTAAAGGAGTTTTAAATACGAACTTATATGTATAAGCTCAGAAACAAGCAAATCTTCAAGATCTTGGGGAAATTGTGAACAAAAAAGAATATCGCTGCTTTTTCCAAATCTATCAAAGATAATTTTTCTATTTCAATGACAGCCTTAAATTTGTCATATACATCTTTATACGCTTCAAGTCTCTTATTCAATTCTGCAAGTAATTTATCAACAATAAGCAGATAAGTGTCGATTTTAAACTTGTCTCTCTGCGGTCAGTTCTGCTGCATTCTCGTTAGTTTCATCACATTGCATTTTACGTTTCCTTTTTCTTTGGTTTTCCGATTCGTACGTTTCAGTATTTGACAGCTTCTTACCCTTTTATTCAAAAAATTCAAAATTGCCTCTGTTCATTTTTCAAAGTTCTACAAGCGAAGTGTAAATACAAACAACGGAACTTAAATCGGTTTTGACTTTTTGCAGTTGTTTGTTCGACGCATTTAAGCGGTCTAATATGAATCCGTAAACCTCGGTCATAATAGCAGTTTCACGTCGATTTAAAGCAACAATAAGACCTTTAGCACGCTGAGGGTTTTTGCAT
The DNA here is from genome assembly GCA_038098605.1 of Gryllus longicercus. NCBI lineage: Eukaryota > Metazoa > Arthropoda > Insecta > Orthoptera > Gryllidae > Gryllus > Gryllus longicercus. Next base: position 225,567 of record JAZDUA010000391.1, on the reverse strand, counting down.
AGAATCATCAGATATAATTTGAAGGGCATCTAAAACATTTTGCTAACGATGTTTTAGAGCCAGACATGCATCATCTCGAGCTGACCAGCGCGTAATTGAAAGACTTTTCAAAGAGGATGTACTGGATCCTTCGTCTACTAAATTTTGAAGTATGTCCCTCCTTCATGTAGATGCACTAAAGAAACTATATACATTTTGTAGAAGTAGAAAATAAGTACATGCTTCAGTGCATGATTCAGCTGCATTTGTACCAACTAAATTTAAAGAATGAGCAGAACAGGGGATGAATTCAATTTGAGCCTTTACATCTTTCATACGGGCTTGAAGACCTGTGTAAAGACCGGACATATTTCACGCGTTGTCGTAGGACTGACCACAATTATTAATGTCCAGTTCGTTAATCTCCATAAAATTACATACAGCGTCGAACATCTCCTTTGATTTATGGCCTGTGTTTGGAAGGAATTCCAAAACTGACTCTTTTGGTGTACCATCTTTTTCCACATGTCTAATTACTATAGCGAGTTGATCCACGTGTGCTATGTCTGGTGTAGAGTCCACAATTATAGAAAAATACTTGGCACTTCAAATGTTTCGGAGAATCTCATCTTTAACTGCTTTAGCTAATATACCTATTAGTTCTTCAACCGTCGTAGTGGATAAATACGATGTATTTCCTTTTCCGCAGTTACCAAATGTTTGTATGTGATCTGCTAAGAAGTGATCATATTTCGAAATTAACTGAAGCAACATCATGTAATTACCATTTTGATTATTTCCAAACTTTTCGACATGTCCTCTCAAAGAAAGCCCTCTTGAAACAAGAGTTTTTATTACTAAAATGACACGCTCAACAACATTCCTCCAATAAGTTGCCTCAGTTTCAACTTGTTCAAGCAGCTGCTTATTCACTTGGTTTTCAGACCGCTGTCTATTTTTCAATGCGGACGTACAGTTTCTATGATATGTAAAATTCTCAAGTTTTTTTAATTTGGTATGCGCATTTTTCCAATAATTGTCGAATGAACTGCAGCAGTGATCAGTTTCACATATAGGTTTAAAGAATTCATTTATTTTTTTGTCTTATCAATTTCATTTTGACATTTCTCTTCCTTTTCTTTTCGGATTTTTGCATATTGACTTCCGCTGAACCTTTTTCGATAATCACTCATTTTAAAACTTCAAAATATCATTTTTACTCAGCAGGCTCTTACAATACACGATACACAACAATAGTAACAAAAGGAAAAAAAGGGTTATTTCCAGATTCGTCTTCTAGAACTAACTCAAGAAGTAATAGATGACGCTACTTTCTATATAGCGCAATATGAATGCATGGTGAAATCCGTCAGCGATTTCTGATTGGCTACTTCAATCTCCTTACTCTAAGAATGTAATTCTTTCTGATCAATCAACCAAACAGAAGTCGTTGGCGAATTCTTTTCATGTATTCTGTAACATTGAAAATGTCCGCATTTGAAATTCAAACTTAATTTATAAATCAAAGGTTGAGGGGGCGGCTTTAGTCTCGTTTAAATCATTTTTAAAATACATATATGATTTATGCTGTTATAGTTTTTAGAGAACCTAAATTTGTTTTAGAATATATCAAGAAAATTTTGCGCCTTTGGAAATTTGCCGCCCTTGAAAATTTGCCGCCGAAGGCACGTGCCTACTGGGCCTATGCGTAAATCCACCTCTGCTTCTCTATCCGCCATATTGGCTTTGGGAATCTCCAGTAAGCAGGCCTAGTATCTAGGTGGTGTTGGGCCGAGCAACTGACCACTCAGCCTTTCTTGAACGAGACGTCAAAGTGTTTGCTCGTTTGCCGAGAGCAAGGTCGGTGTAGAGAGCGAGTAAGAGTAGTTATTCAGAACTGAGCTGTAGAACGGCGAGAATTTAAAAAGCTGAACAGTATTTATTTTGAAGCAGTAGAATATTACGTGAGAACTGAGTGAATTAGTGGAAAGATTATGACGAGGAAGAGCAGTAGGCAAGAGAACAAGGACCGTGAATTATTACAAGGCGTTTATTGAACAAGCCCAAAGTGGTGAAGAGAATGACGAAATACGCCGTTAGCAATTACGCAATTACTGCGTAACACGTTTCGGCGTGCTACTAGTCAAGTGTAGCGGAGATGGAAGGCTGGACGAGGATTCTGGTGCCGGGTGAGAAGGAAGAGTGGGCGTGGGTTTTGGAGGCGGCAGCACGAAAACAGCGAACGTCGGGTCAACAGAGGAGCGACAGTGCGGTCGGAATTTGGATGAAGGTCAGGCGTACGATGAAGGAGAACAGATGGCACAATCCGCTGCTGAAACCCGACGGCAAAGGTAACAGAATTTGTAACGGGAAACTAGCTCCAGGCGGCGCTATGAGCACGCCAGTGCGTCAGAAGAATTTGCCGAGCACGGGTTGTTGTTCTAGAACGCAGTTAATTTTAAAGAATTGTTCGTTTAAAGGAGTGTTTGTAATTTCCAAATTATTTCAAAAGTGTAATGTCATTGTTTTATGATTTATTCGAAAATCTTGTTTGTCCATTTGGTTGTGTTCATTCAGTGCCCGTTGTAAATTGTTTTTTAATTTGAAGAATATACGCACTGATTTGCCTATTTTTGTGTCTTGTGAAAACTTTCTCACACCTTATAGATCGTGCCCCCAGAGATCAAAGCTCAATACGAGCATTCAATCCGACGAGCCACCACCTCCGTCAGAAAAACTCAACATCCATATCTCTCTCTCTCTCTCTCTCTCTCTCTATATATATATATATATATATATATATATATATATATATATATATATATATATATATATTGAAACCCAGAATACGTGTTTCATTACACTAATTAAATCATTAGTGTAAGAATTCAATAGCTATTCTGGACTGCGCGGTGCGAGCGCCGGGCGCTGCGAGCAGCGGGCAGCCGGCAACGGTCGCCGCCGCCACCGGTGCCCGCCGGGAGGCGAGCGTGAGAACGGCGGGTACAAGCGTGGCAGCGCGCACGTGCAAAAAGTTCGTTAGTTGGATTGAGGCGGCCGCCGCCGAAGGATGTGCCGACGTGCGGCCGGCGAAGGGCAGACGTTAGCAGAGCGGCGACCAGTGCGGACGTGTAGCGAGGGCTCTCCGCTAGTGAATGGACGCATGTAATACGCGACATAGTTATGTGATTAGGAATCGCAAAGTAATGGACATGTAAACAGAACATTAGAAGTATCAGTATAGTAAAAGATTAGTGTTGGTAAAATAATTGACGTCGCTCTTATTAGTTGGTGCGGAGGGAACATTCTTGAAAGCGTGCGGTACAGAACTGTGACCAGTATACGGAGTAGGCGGGGGTCGTGTAATTAAACCCACTAATGGACAGTGATTCGAGGAAGGTGCGCAGCCGAGGTATCAAGATCTTGTTCGGGGAAGAATTGTTGGAGCATCAGCCGTGGATGATCACCACGCCATCTGCTGCCGACGGCCCGCAGCAGTAGCAGAGGTCGACAACCCTGTCGGCACGAGCGGCTCGACGAACCTCATAGGTATTCAAACGGGGCCCCGAAGGTATGAAAGTTGTATTTTACTCTTAATCTTGGTACCAAGGCGGAGTATAAAAACGGTGTCTGATTATGTAAATAGTAACTTTGATTTAAAATAAATCTTGTCATAATTGTATTTCTATGTATGAATAACTTCCCCAACGTTGCACCGACTTATCCTAGGACCCATTCACGTAAAAGACACCCTCTCTTAGTGTTATATTGCAGTGAAGATACCCGGCACCACCAGGTACGTCACAGCTGGCGCCCGAACAAGTGGATAACGTATAGTTAAGAAATGTGGCCTTAGGGAAGTTGGTGAAATGTTGGAAAATAATGTGCATGTAATTGATGTATAGTAGTGCAGGGTACAGATGAGAAGCAGGCAGTGAAGTGTATTATTGTAGACAACAAAAAGTAACAATACATGTGTTAGCAAAATATGCATAAGTCAAGTAAACATAATGAAATGTTGATAATTACAAAAATGTTGTTGCATAATTAATTACGGGCTGACATAGGCAATTATTTGCGAGCATCCAATATATAGTTAATATTGTAGTTAATGAGGTTATGAAGGCTATACATGTACATGTTACAAATAATATAATGTAATAGAATTCCAAATTTTGTAAGACATATTAATAATATTTGAATGGCTTGGCAATTTTTTTATAACATGGAAATCAAAGAAATGGGGAAGTAGTAATAATTCTTATGAGAATATAAAGGTGGTTAATAGTGTTGTACAAATTATGCACAAAATTGTTTTTTTTTGCTGGGAACATTCACGCAGTAGTGCATTATTTATTGGTGATGGTAAAGTGTGGGGAATTTATTAGAAAAGATACCAGGTTGGGAAATATATACCAGCAGTGTGAATGTTTGTGGTGAATATCTATATGATATTATTGAGGAAAATTCAGGGAGGAGATATGACATGCAAATGTGAATGATGATTATGTACATAATATAGCAATAAGTGCGTTGAAAAGTAATTTCGATTAACAAGGGATTTATTATAATCTGAAAGCATTTTTGTGTAATAGTATTAACGAGTCTATTAGCAGTGTATATGTGTTTCAATGGTAATAATATTATGTATTGTAAGGATTATGTTTATGCATTGGTAGGTGAGTGGAAATTTATATGGCTATTGAATTAGTGTTATTGTGTTTATGGTGGTGAGTGAGGCTTGTTCGGTATTAAGTAGCAATTGAAATAGGAGTGAATTAAACCATTCACGAAGAATATACAGGGGTTGTGGTGGATATAGTGCATTCATAGGTTAACTGTGGTATCGTCGGTAGGTGAGGTAAGTGGAGAATTTGTGCGGTACTTTAGTGCAGTGAGAATCGATCGGACAGCTCAAAGCAACAGAATGGAGGCGCAAAATGTAGTGCTGGTCCGGGAAGAAAAGGCGGATGAAGTAGGGGAAATAGATGTAGGAATCGATAACAGTAGGTCATCGGAAAGCAGGGATAGTGGAATTGGGAGCCGGTTGGACGATACGTCAGGGGATAGTTTTAATAAAGAAGTAGAAGTGACATCAACACCGATGATCCAGGCAACAAGAAATCCGAACCTGGGGGGTGGGAAAGATAACCAGTTAGACATAAAGCAGATGATAATGATGATGCGGGAAGAACAGAAAATATTAGCAGAAGACCAGAAGAAGGCGGCAGAAGAACAGAATAGGAAGTTATTAGATGAACAGAGTAGGAAAGCAGAAGAACGGGATAGGAAGGCAGATGAACGGAATAGGAAGATGTTCGAACAACTGAATGGGAAACTGGATGAACAGAAAATATTCACGGAGGAGCAGAACAGGAAGTTAGCTGAAGAACTGAATAGGAAAGTAGAGGAACAGATTGGGAAGTTGGCAGAAGAGCAGAACAGGAAATTAGACGAACAGAAATTATTCACAGAGGAACAGATTAGGAAGTTGGCAGAAGAACAGAATAGGAAATTAGATGCAATAGGGGGGCGAATAGGACGCGCTGAAGAACAAATGGAGTTAACGAAGAATGAGATGACTAAAATCACGGAGCGGGTAGAAAGTCATGAGCAATGGACTGCCGAAGAATTAGGGAAACAGAAAAAGGAGTTAGAATTCCAAGTAAGTAGTCTGGGGGGGGATTTGAAGAATAAGTTATTCCAACAACTAGATGCTAAAACCGCTAAGCAGGACGAGAAAATTGAGAGGATACAATCGGTAGTCAAGGAAGAAATGCAGGAGAATAAGCGGGAATGTGAAGAGAAGGTTGTGTTACTACGAACAGAGATTGAACAAATAAAAGAATGCAAGGCATCCCCAGTTGCAGCAAGCGGGACGGTACCATTTACCCCTCCAAGATCACTAAAATTTTCAGGAGACGGGAAAGAAAATCCATGTATATTTATGAAGGCAGCAGAACGACATCTAGATGTTATCAATACTTCGGAAAGGTGTAAAATACAATTATTATATTTAATGTTAGAAGGCAACGCAAGGATATGGGCCGATACATTTGATAAGTTTCCCGAATCAGTAAAGGCATTTAAAGATCGATTCCTTGAGCGGTATTGGAATGAGGAAATTCAAATTAATTTTAAAATTAGCCTGATGAATAATCATTACAACCAGTCCATGGGAAGTTTGCGGGAATACGCAACAAGGCGTATTATGGAATACAAAACGCTATCCCCACTGATGAGCGATCAGGAAATAATATGTGTATTGACAAGACAATTCCCAGTCACAGTGCAGAATCTTTTACGTAGTGTGCAGCACACCGATCTGGAAAGATTCCAGAATGTGTTAGGAGGGTACGACTTGACATTTGCAGGCGTACCAACGAACAGAAATGAAGAGAATGTTAATATGGTTAGATCGGAACGTAACCAGGGGCAAGGGAATGATAGGAGCAACGATTACCAGAGAAACCAACGCGGAAGAGGGGGAGACGGATGGAGACCAGAGCCGGGGAACCAGAGACCGGACTGGAACAGATCTAATTCAAACTGTACGGAGACGCGAGGCGGGGGTGGGAATGCACCCGACCGATTAGCACAGCCTAGCACAAGTAGTGATCAAGGACACTATTTAAACTAATAGAGTCCGCGGTGATAGGTGGCCCCATTGCGGACGCGGAAATCGATGACGTAAACGCGGTCTCCATAAACGCTATGCAGCCGGTAACCTACGATACCCAACCGTGGCGGAGATGTAAGAACTCAGCGGTCAGAATCAGGAAATGTCCCACGATATCGATAGAATGTGAAGGTATAATTAAAGAAGCTTTAGTGGATACAGGGTGCACGACTACAGTAGTATCAGAAGAAATGTATGAGGAGTTAAAAGCAACAGGAAAAGAAGTAATGTGTTTGCCTATGAATAGGGCGTATGTGATTGGGGCAACTCAGAAGAAGTCAAGCCCCATCACAAAACAAATCATGTTTCAAGCCAGGATTGGCAACCAAGTATACGAGATGGTGGCCCTGGTAGTCAAAAAATTATTGTATTCGGTAATCATAGGGATGGATTTTCTGGTCGATCACAGAGTAAATATAGATCTAGAACGGCAGGTGGTAGAACTGGGGAGCCAGGCGGTAGGATTTGACTTGGGGATGGACGAAGAGTACGAAGCGTGTACGGGCGTAATGGCAAAAGATTCATTAGAAGAACAGCTGAGGCAGCAAACGGAGAAGCGGATTGAGAAGTTTGCGGAAGAACAGAGCAAAGAATTAGGTAAACAGAAAAGATCCGAGGAGGAACAGAATAGGAAGGCGGAGGAACGGAATAGAAAACTAATAGAAGAACAGAACGGGAAGGTGGTTGAAGAACAGATTAAGAAGCCGGCAGAAGAAATGAGAAGAATTACAGAAGAACGGAATAGGAAGCTCATCGGAATATGCGAAAAACCGTATGGGAAAGCGGAGGAACTGGATAGGAAAGATGAGGTGCTAAAATTTCAATTATACCATCAAGTAGATGCTAGGGTAGCGGCAGCAGACAGAAACGAGGGGATGACGAACCAAATCCATAAAGAAGTCAAGACAGCGGAGGGCAAAACGGTGGAGGTCCAAATCGAGGCCGAGGAGGATGTTTATAAAGTGAAAGTGAAAACGGAAGAGTTGAAGTTAATAATGGATGAAGAAGTGGACATGAAAATAGAAGAAATGGAGCGTATAATAGAAGAAGAAATCGTGGAAAATACACGAGGGTGCGAAGAGAAAATAGTACACGAAGAGGTTAAACAGGAAGAAGACGAGAAAATGCCGCCAAGTGTCAAGTATGGGGTGACACCAATTATGCCTCCAAAGTCGATGAAATCTCTGGGAGATGGGACGGAAAACCCTCAGGTAGTTATGCGAGCAGAAGAACGGCACCTAGCATCAAACAACATATTGGAAGGATATAAGGTCCAGTTATTACACTCAATTTTAGAAGAGAACGCCAGGACGTGGGCAGAGAATTTTGGTATATTTCCGGAATTTTTAAAGGTATTTGAAGACAAGATTTCCGTACGAAAACGGAGCGAAGAAACTCAAATAAACATCAAGAGCGACCAGAGGAATAGCCATTACAACTACATCACGGGAAATAGTAGTGGATACAGAATGAAGAGCATTATGGAACCAACAACATTAGTTGCTCCTATAAAATATCAAGGAATTAGTTGCATGTTAAAGCAACAGTATCCTGTCACCGTGCAGAACTTACTGGGCAGAGCAGATCATACCGATTTAGGAAGGGGTTTGAAGATATTGGAGAGGTACGAAGTCACCTTTGCAGACGCCCCAAAGCATGGGAATGAAGGAGATGTAGACAGGTCCAAAATGGAGCGAAGTCAGGGGCGAGGGAAGAATGATGGTATAGTCAACCATTGGTACAAACGTAGAAGAGGTCGTAGCTGGAAATGGGACGACACTTACCAAGATGTGCCCAACACGCTGGAAGCTATGTCCTACAACTGTGATTTAGGAAATCAATGTCAGCAAAATGGGGATGAACCGTCATACAAGAAACAAAACATAGTAGGACACCACAAGCTTCAAATCGGAAACCTGGTCAACATGTGTGGAAAATAATGAAATGTAAATAGTGTAATATTAGTGTTAATACAAGTAATCACATGTTAATTCGATTCTAAGTTATAAGTGTATATAGGGCGTCGAGGAATATGCAAAAGAGTGCAACCATCGGCAGTGACGATGTTACTAGTGTGAATTTTTCCAGAAGCGGGAAAAATTCAAAAAAAGAAAGGGGGGGGTGATGAAACCCAGAATACGTGTTTCATTACACTAATTAAATCATTAGTGTAAGAATTCAATAGCTATTCTGGACTGCGCGGTGCGAGCGCCGGGCGCTGCGAGCAGCGGGCAGCCGGCAACGGTCGCCGCCGCCACCGGTGCCCGCCGGGAGGCGAGCGTGAGAACGGCGGGTACAAGCGTGGCAGCGCGCACGTGCAAAAAGTTCGTTAGTTGGATTGAGGCGGCCGCCGCCGAAGGATGTGCCGACGTGCGGCCGGCGAAGGGCAGACGTTAGCAGAGCGGCGACCAGTGCGGACGTGTAGCGAGGGCTCTCCGCTAGTGAATGGACGCATGTAATACGCGACATAGTTATGTGATTAGGAATCGCAAAGTAATGGACATGTAAACAGAACATTAGAAGTATCAGTATAGTAAAAGATTAGTGTTGGTAAAATAATTGACGTCGCTCTTATTAGTTGGTGCGGAGGGAACATTCTTGAAAGCGTGCGGTACAGAACTGTGACCAGTATACGGAGTAGGCGGGGGTCGTGTAATTAAACCCACTAATGGACAGTGATTCGAGGAAGGTGCGCAGCCGAGGTATCAAGATCTTGTTCGGGGAAGAATTGTTGGAGCATCAGCCGTGGATGATCACCACGCCATCTGCTGCCGACGGCCCGCAGCAGTAGCAGAGGTCGACAACCCTGTCGGCACGAGCGGCTCGACGAACCTCATAGGTATTCAAACGGGGCCCCGAAGGTATGAAAGTTGTATTTTACTCTTAATCTTGGTACCAAGGCGGAGTATAAAAACGGTGTCTGATTATGTAAATAGTAACTTTGATTTAAAATAAATCTTGTCATAATTGTATTTCTATGTATGAATAACTTCCCCAACGTTGCACCGACTTATCCTAGGACCCATTCACGTAAAAGACACCCTCTCTTAGTGTTATATTGCAGTGAAGATACCCGGCACCACCAGGTACGTCACAATATATAATGATGAATCTCTCTAAAATGATGCGTGACACATCACTCAGTTATGCCATTTTTTGCGTATAGTTTAATCATACATCACTTTTTTCTACCGTTTTTTTAATTTTATTTTTCGAAAAATTTAGTATTAAATATTTTGTTAAGAACAATCGCGGGCCCTTGAACATTGGGGGCACTAGGCCCTGGCTCTTTGAGCCCGTATGTTAATATGGCAGCGATGTATTTTTGTCAGTTCCTAAGTGTTCTACACTAACTGACTACTATTTGCAAGATTGTTTTCGTAATGAATTCCCCCATCTATCTGGCATGACTTAAAGCCCTGCGATTTTTAGAAGTTTAATAAACAACAAGTATACCCTATAAAAAATTTGTTGTAAGTTAATTTTGAGAATTTTTCATTAATGAGGGTGAAGAAGAATGTCTTTGAATATTGAAGAAACTTTTCGTTATTGTTTATGCAATGAATGATACTGAATGTCATGGAGACAAATATATTCAACATTGGTAGACACATTATTGGTCATGTGTTGTTAAAAAGATACATTTTTCAGATAAAGGTGGGTTTGAGAAGACAATGTATGTTTGTTTCACGAGTTTAGTAAAGAGAAATGTTCATATTGTATCTGAATTATTAAAGGTATGCCTACACGATTAGTTAAATATTAATTACATATTTACATAACAATTATACAAAAAAACGCCACTAGTTTCGCTATTTACTGGTAGCTATTCAGGTTAAATTATCAATAAACTTAATAACATGGATTATTTTAATCGTAATTAACCTGACATATTATAAGTCGGTGTTGTCATAACAATACATTCGAAATTATTTCTTTCCAAGCTGCAGATGTGACAAAGTTTGAAACTACAGTCATGTTCCCAAAGGGTCTCCGTTGTGCCTCTGCTCACATGTCACTTCATTTTCCCGCGTTTCCAATCGATGATTGGTACAGTTGCACTAGTTACGCCAAGTGAATCGGTCCATCGTCCATGTAGTGTCTGCTCCGTGGTGGCGCCATAGAGTAGAGATACCTGTCTCAAAGAGGAGAGTTGTATCTCTCCTCTATGGGTAGCGCCAACGAGTTAGAGATACATAGAGAGGCAAACAGCCTTATTTCAGCGCTCCTAGCGTGATATTCGTGAAATACGGCCATGTTTTAAGGTGTCAGAGTGTTTTGAACTGTATTTATCTACTTGCTACTGGATTACCTTTCTTCGGTGAGTTTCGTTGCTTAATTGTCCTCGAGTACGAAACCACAGGTCCTTTTTTAACTTAATTTTGATCTGTGGCGTCTGTTCTTCAGAGAAATTGTAAGTGTGGGTGTGAATAAGTGAAGTAGTGAAAATGTCCCACGTCTGCTCTGCCTACAACTGCTGGAATAGAAGTGATAAAACAAAGGATATATCTTATTTTTGGTACGTGGAATTTTTTTTATATTTACTTCAGTTATGGATGTGTTTGTCACAAAAGCATGTTATTATATTAATTGTCAACCATTCATATGGGTGACTGTTGTTCGGTAGCAGAATAAAATGAATATCTTATTTGTACACATGAAATATCATTCAATATGCATTAACAAATAAGTATTATTTTTTACGAATTTTATTAATAATTTTTAAAATTGTTGTCATTTAATATTTTTTGTATCAACAGTATCCACAAATATTATACATCCTTCCAGTGAACTGTATTAGTAGTCACTGTAATAGTAGTGATTAGGTATTAAGTGTACATTTTGAAAGTATAATTTCATAAATATGTGTAAGTTACCAATAAATGTGTATTGTATTTTTATAGATTTCCTTTGGAAAATGAAAAATTGACACAGCAGTGGGTTGTAAACATGAAGAGGGACAAATGGTACCCTACAAAATCTAGTTTAATATGCTCTATGCACTTTGAAGAAAAGAGCATGTATTTTGTAAATGAGAGAAAACGTCTGTTAGCTAATGCTGTTCCCACAATTTTTGACTTTCCCAGTCATTTTCAAAAAAGACAATCTAGCAGACCATCACCTAAGAAACGACATTTTGAGGAAGCATTTTCACCTGTGACAGTGGAAAGTGCAAATGATAATTCAGGTGTGTACTGTTTGCATTGTAAATATGCATTTGCTGTACATCTGTAGTTGAGAAGTGCAAATGTGTATTTATAAACTCTGTAAGATTGCTGAACAAGTTTTCAGAAGAAATGAAGTAATCTTAGAAAGAAATAAGAAGAACAGAGTGCTAAAATTTCAGACTGAAGTGATGTCAATGTTATCGGATTGCTCATTATTTGATTGTGATCATATGTTTACAGCAACGGGGGCAGATGAAGTATCTCATTTTGCATCTCTTGTAAAATTAATTTTGAAGGATTATTTTACATGCAGAATTAATTATGTTTGTAGAAAGAGATCTGCAGAGATAAAAGGAAAGAATGTGAGACAGATGTTGACAAAATTAATTTTATTTAAAGGTCAATAAAAGTGCCGTAATGTAGACCAATGGAAAACTTGTGTATTTTCATTCTGAACATACTTTACCTTACTTACTATAATGGTTATCTTTTATTAGACCTATTTTTTAATAATATCCTGTAATTTTTTTGTGAAACCTTTCCATGTAAATATTTCCCCAATTACAATTTTTATTTCAGTGAGAAGCGTAGTTTCCAGTGTGTTAATTGCTACAGCACAAATTCCTCCAATCAAATAGGAACCTGAAATTATTCATTAAAAATGTAGAGAAATTAAATTAATGAGTGTTCACTTTTTTTTCACTTGTGCATGACCATTGAGTTTTGAAAGTCCTTAGTTTATGATATAATTATATTTTATTCTAATCGATTTATAAATTTAATTTTGAAAATAAAATAACTTAATTAATTTAAATTATATTCAATTTCAATGAACGCACGGTGCAAGATTGTACTCGTCAGTACTTTGCGTGCGAAGAAATTTTGAAATCCCGCGCAAAGGTTGACACCTTAAAACATGGCGGACAGTGACCCTACTGTTTCAAAGATGGCGGTACTATTGCCACTCTATGATCTCTAACTCGTTGGGTAGCGCTAGTGAATCGACTTCGTGACTCACGAATCGTGAGAGCGAACGTCAGGCTTCAGTGAAGAATCATTCGTGCAACTTCCTAAAGTGTTGTATGTTCAAGAATCCACTATAAACTATGGTTCTATTATTTTATTAACCACAAATAAATGCAGTTATGTAAAAGAAACAACTCACTTCATAAATATTCCATGAGTAATTATACTTCTTCCATCCCCCCGTTGTAGAATCACGACCATTGATGAATAATAAAATTGGTTCACGGAATTGGTCATTGAGTAAAGAAACCGTAAGGTGTGCCGTTTCGAAATATTGAATTTCATCGGGTCACAGAGGGACCTTATATTGTGATGGAAACCAACATCGTCATTGTCTGACGTCGACGCACGCACACGTACGTGCGTGCGTGGCCACCATGCCCCCTCCTAGAGAGTTTACCTTCCTTTTGCCCAAAATTGATTTAATTAAATTATGCAGTTTGAAAAAAAATACAGCATCCTATAAGGTCTACAGAAATAATATGCAATACTATAACAAATATCAAAAATCTATGATCCCCCTCATTATCAAATGGATCCATCCCCTGAATGGTACAGGTAAGGACATAATTGAATTTTAGTAAGGAATATCGATTATACACAAAGTATAAGAATACTTACCAAGAAATGTCCTTGGATTTTAAAAAACAATGAGGGCATAGTTAATGAATTAGGAACACAAGAAAACACTTCACTGTTTTAATGTAGGAAATGTACATTTCATTTTTAGATTCTGCCAGTGATATTCAGAATGCAAAGTGGTCCCAGCTAAGAATAGTCAAAAGCATTTGTAGTTAACCACTTAACTGTACTTAATTTAAAATGAACTTGGTCGCACATTCATTTTCAACAAATTCCACTGTCACAATATTAAATGCTTAGAATATCTAGAGTGTCTTACTGGTGTACCAGTATGTATTCCAAAATTTACTGTTCCCTTTATAAGAAGTTGGGGAAGAAATTATATGAATTAATGAAGGGATAACAAAATTTAAGTTCAAGGGGCCTAGAGGACCTACATATGAAATAATTATTATAAACATTTTGGTAAGTTCAACTTTTGTTAAAATATTAGTGAAAAAATCACATTGACTACATATAGAACTGTACTGTCAACTACATTTCAATACAAACAAATTAACTGCATAGGTATTTTATTAATTTCATTTTCTAAAACAAAAGACGCATGACAAAGTTAAAATTATAAAATAAATTCCTCTTTTTCTGTGAAACCATGGTTCATTTTAGAATGACTCAATACATCTGATGGAAAAAAAGCACAATTAAAACAAAACAAAACAACCCCCCTTGACCTTAATATGCTCTCTTCCTGCTAGCTATTATCAAATTTGTAAAACTCAAATAAATAGCACAGTTAGCAGGTATTACACTCTAAACTTGCAGATGTGGTCAAATAATCCTATGAGAACTACAAATTGCATATTTTCTGTCCCAAGAAATGACAATTTATCAGTATTCAGTCAATAATATTGCTTGGAGTATGTGACTTTACAATTAATGTATGTACACTACCAACAATACAGGGATAAAATTATTTCAATTGTATTGTAATACTTGAAAACTGGAAACATATCATGTTCACTGTCAGGTGAGAAAACTAATTGTTACAAAAATAATTCAAAATGCAAAAAAATATTCCTGTGCCTACATTTCTCTATAAAAGCAGTTTCATTTTGCATCAGTGTTCAGGTAACCATTACCTGAGGTTTAAAGTATCCTCAGTTATCTACATTCATCTCTAAAACTAACCAACATGCCCAATGAAACTTCTCTGAACACACTCTCATCACTGCAATTACGTTATTACAATGGCACATTGCTTATGAATTAAACAATACATTTACTTTCACAGTTACTTTTATATATGACAGTGTTCATGAATAAATGTCATTACTTTTCAAAAACACTCTTTGGGTAAATTAAGAAACAAAATCCTTTATAACGTTCATGGTATACACCTTAGTGGTGTTTCACTGAAGTATCTAATTTGCGAAGCATCAAACTTACAACATATTGCTTCAATTTTCTAGAGACAAAATAACTAGATGCAACTTCTTATAGATATGGTAAAAATTACAATACGTAATCCTAATAAATACATATACTTGAAACATTTAAACATCTGTTTGTTTTTTGAATTAGACTATTCTTTCAATAACCATTTTCCAAAAATACTTTTAAACAACTGTTTCAACGTTGTTTATACAAGTAATACATTCTTTAAACTATCATTATTATTATTACAATAATTATTACTTTGCTACTGATTTACACAACTCAATATATGTAAATGGCCGGGAACACACTATGTCCATTTCAAAATTTAAAAAATCTGACACCATCTGTATAAAAGTTTACAAATGTTCAAATGTAACAAATCTGAAAAGAATAAAATCTATATATGGATAGGGACATGCACAAGAAGTTCCGAGCGTTTTGTAAAAGTCTCACTGCACATCTCACAAGTGAATTCCACCTTCACTTCATGTCCCCCTGCTTGCTCGGTGGCAGAGGAAACAGCAGAGGGTTGGGGGGGTGCAGCCTCAGGCACAGAGTCGTTCACAACATTCTCCGCAGCCTTGGGAGAACCTTTAATATTGGGTGACTGTCTTTGCTTCAGTGCAGCCTTTGGTTTCGCCTTTCCACCACTTGCTTTAGGGCTGTTGGGGAACCGAGCGGTCTGCAATTTAGCCATTTTCACATTATGGTAATTTACGTTTTTTGTCCTTGGTCGTGCTCTGTTGAGTTCAGAATTATTTGAAGGATCAGGGGCTGAATTAGGTTTACTACTAACTGCTTTTAATGCAGCAAGTGCGCTGAGTGTCACATTTTTTGTTCTCGGTCTGACCCTCCCTTGCCCTGCCGGTCTTGTACTCTTAAGGAAACCACCTGACAAAGATCTTGAAACACTAGGTTTAGACTGATCCATACATATTGAATTATTAACAGCTGAATTCCCTGTTCTTTTTTCTGGAGAATACCTCCCTTTCACTTTGTGTTTTTTTTTAGCAGCATCAGTTTTTGAATTGCCAGTTAAAGAATTAAAATTTTCAAGAACAGAATCAAAAGATTTGGCTACTGACTCTAAATTTTCAGTAGTATTAGACCTACCTTTAGTTTTGTACTTTTTTTTTGATATCTTATGCTTTACATCATCAAAATCATCAGTGTCTTCATCACTTCTGTTTCCTGAATCAACTGGATCTGTCAGCAGTAAATCCAATTCATGTTGCGTTAGTTTACGCCTGCGTTTGTACTTGCGAGGTCCTATTTTAGGTGTGCGTTGCTTAGCTGTATTCTCATCACTGTGCTTAATGAGATGAGCACACAGATCTTCTGAGGTGGTGAATGTGCAAGAACAAACCTTGCACAAGTAAGTAGCAGGGTAACCCCCTCCAGCTCTCACCTCTGGTCCTGAATGATGGGACCGAATATGTTCTCGGAGGACAACCTATTAGAAACAATACATTATTGGTATTTATGCCTTAAGAATTCACTGATACATAAAGGGGAGGCACATACTAAAGAATAATAACATTTCAGGCAATTCGAGATGTACATATTACAAATTAATAGTACATCTTAAATTAGATGATTAAGGGTTGTGTTGAACTATTATTCCCTTACATAAGCTACATTAAGTCATTACTAAATACAAATATCACCATTTCTTAAAGTCTACGAGAAAGACCAAGTAAATAGAAAAATTATTACTACCATGGCTCTAATATATTTTTAAAATCAACACAAAATCTTCATGTTTCAGATTAACATCCAAAATAAAATCAGTGGATCTTGAATTAATTCAATTTCCATTTTCTTTCATTCTCCTTACTAATTACTAATGATCTATTATATTTTGCTATAAAATTTTGACATATATACTGATAATTTTTGCTGAACAATGATGTATTGTAATTTACGAACAATCTTTATTCTAAATATATGCATCTATAATTTTTTTGCTCAATAATAATTATTATAAATTAGTTGTAATTTAACATTGTAATTTAACATATGAATTGTTACTTATTTGTACAAAGTAGATTGATGTAAATAAAATAGATAATTTAATTTTAACTTAAAAATAGTTATTAATAAAATTTATTAAAAAAAGGTGAGCAATAAAAGACAATTAACAGTGTGACAAAAATTGTGTTTTCTTTAAAAATGTATTCCAGTTGTCACCAAAACCAATTGAAAAACAGATAATATGACAAATTATTCAATTTCTAGCAAAGAGAAGATAAGTGAAAGTGGACAATACAGGGTACCACTTACCCTCTGATTGAAAGCTCTTGGACAAACAGGACAGGCATAAGGCTTCTCTCCTGTGTGAATACGTTCATGTTTCCGCAGAGTCCCACCATCAGCAAAAGCCTTCCAGCAAAAGCGACAGCCATATGGACGCTCTCCCGTATGGATTCGGGCGTGAATTTGTTGGCTGCTTCTGGACCCAAAAGTTTTGCCACATTCATGGCATGAAAACTGGCGACCAGGTTGATCTTTATTATGACTGTGTCTATGATTAATTAATGCCCTTCCATCTGGGAACTCTTCATTACATTCTTCACATGTTACAGCCTTATCTCTATGAGATACCATGTGCCTAAAGACATCCACATATGCCCTCATTTAGTATTAGCCCCTTTCAATAATTCAGAAAAATACATATTAGAAGATTGTGTAAGTACCTCTTTAGCCTAGCACGACTGTGGAATCTTTTCCCACATTTATGGCAAGGAAAAGAGCGCTCTGCAGAATGCACCCAACTATGTTTCTGCAAAGATCTGCGATCACGACACGTCTTGCCACACAAAGTGCAGGCATTAGGTGGTATGTTTTTAGCATGGCGTTTGCGTACATGAGCAGCCACTGACATACTGTCAAGAAAGCACTCTCCACACAACATGCAACGATGTGGCTGATAACGTGCATGTGTCTCCATGTGAGCAAGGAGATCAGGCTCAGTGGTGAAACTGCCACCACATACTTGGCAACTGTAATCTCCATTATCTTCTGTCCCACTCTCGGTCTTCACATGAAGCCTACAACAGAAAGTTTTACAAAACAAAATTCTAATACATTATATCGGTGATGCTAGAAAAAGAATTTCAAGCTGCCACCAAGTTTTGAAATATTTTTGAAAGTTTAGAGATAATAGTTTAATTTCTAATTAAATATAATTAATTTCTAAAACCTTGCACACATACATCTAGCTTACTTTATAAACTTTGGTCTGACGCAAGGTTTTATTTTGCATAAATTATTCGTGGTTATGAGGATTTTCAGAATTTTCATTGTACTTTCATGTAGGGTTTGAAAAAATTTTACTATTACAACATAAAATATTTAAATTATAGAAAGATTTACCCTTGAAGCAAAAACAATTAAGCTTGATTAAGTACTTAGATTTTCACCAAATTTCCTTTATGCAGTTATATAGTTCATACACAAAGAAGATTAACAATAGTAAAATTCAATAAAGCAATTGTTTTTTAAATGGGTCAAATTTTTATGTGAAATACAAGGATAAGAAAAACATCTTTATTAGCTCTTAATGTTCTTGTGTTATTTAATTAAAAGACTAAAGAAAATAATTCACAAAAACATTAAATAAAACAAAAAGCAGCACATTGGGCTCTAAAATTATAGTAATAAAAGACATGGTACAGCATTCCAAACCATCACAACTTAACACATTGGCACCACTGATATTTGTCACTGTATCAAGGAAACAAAACGAATTAATGACATAACCCACCATAAAAAATCTATGAAAGGTTTTTCTAGAACAATGGCATTATTTTGTAAACTTAAATGGCTTACTTTACCACACACTTAGTGAACTATATTACAATTCAAAAAGAAGACCCTTATAAAAACTATTGACATTCCACCTGAAAAATGTTAAAGATATCAAATACTAATTTTAATCTTAAAATAATCTCATTTTTCTGAACATTTTGATATACTTTTTATTGAATTTAATTACATTTTGAATGTGCATCAGCACAGACTTGCTGACATTTCAGAAATTCCATGCTTTCACATAAACGGACAGTTCTGAAACTAATGTCTCTTAAGGCTGTGGTTTTTGCAGCTTCATATTCAGTTATCTTATCTTTTTTTTCATTGGTTTGAAGGTCCTTTACTTTTTTAGGCAGACATTCATTCACATAATAAATTTGTATTAAATTCACACAATTTTTAGACCTGTTTTGAAGGACTTAAACAACGGATTTAAAGGACCTTCAAACCAATTTTTAAAAAAAACAAGACATCCAGTCTTATTCTCAATGAAAAATTTTAAAATTTTCTTTCAAAACAACCATCTTTGCAATTTGAAAGGCATGGTGTTGTTCTGTGTTTTTAAAGTTAAATGTTATTTTCTCTCTCTTGGGTCAAGAGGAGGGATAGCCTGGTGTGTGAAAGAAATGTGAACAAGTTTGACTCAAATGACAAAACCAAAAGGTGTTTTTAAATAGATTGTAAACAAAGGAAATAAATTCAATTGTATAGACCATTGACAATAACAATGTATGTAATGCTGAAAATATATTTAGTAATGTAAATCTTAACTCCAGAATTGATACAGTAAAAATTTCAAATGATAACGATAAATGTTTCTGAGATAATGTGTCATCAATTTTAAGAATTTAACATGGTAACATAGGACTTACCATAAACTATTTAAAACTATTAAAAATGAAAACATTGTACTTCAAAAGACAAATATGATTTGTACTTACCTACGATGCCTTTTCAACAAATCCTGCCGATGAAATGCAAGGCCACAAGTTTCACAGTGAAAATCTCCAAACCTATCATCCCCTGTATCTAAAGTTTCGTACTCTAACCGATTACCATGTTTTGCCTTTTTATGTTCACGAAGGATCCCGATGTCCCAGAACATCTCTCCACAGGTATTGCACTCAAATGGGCTGTCCCCAGCATGCACTCGAGAGTGAGAACCTAAAGCTTTTTCACGTGCAAATCCAACACCACAATGCTGACACACATATGGACGAGATTCATCCACAACAGGCCAACGAGGTGGCTTTTCCTCGGCAGCTGGAGTATCATATTTCTGATCTTCTGAATTATCTTCAGAGTCTGGAAAATGTGATGTTGATTCTTTCAGTAATCTCACATCTTCCTCAATGTAACTATGAGCAGTACTAACAGAAGGTGTGACACTGTTATCAATGTGTTTCTTTCTTGATAAATTAGTAATGTTCTTCTTCCTACCACCTTTTGTAAATGGTACTGAATCACTAGGTTTATTGAGATATGTACTGGTAGTGGGAAAGGTTTTCCTTTTTTTCTGTGGAAAAACCTTCTTGCGACGTCCCCTTGCTCCAGTGTTATTAGGGACAGAATTAACAACAGGCTCTTCCTCCTCCTCATCATCATCTGTAACATCTCGTGCTGGCTTGTAGGCATGAATTTTCATATGATTTATAAGATCACATTTTCTTCTATAGCGAGCTCCACAAAGATTACAACCATGTGGACGATCTGTCTGATGAGCTACCATGTGATTCATTAAATTAGCCTTCTTTCGGAAACGACGACTACAAAAGTCACATGGATATGGTCGCATTGTTGTGTAAGCATCTTGATCCAGGGGAAGGGGAATCTCAACATCATCTGGATCTTCTGAAGCATTGTATCCTCCTTGTTCTTCTCCATCCATCTGTACACTGCAATACGTAAATTAATATAAAAAATGGAAAAATTCTCTAAACTGATATTATAATTATTTATTTTCTAGGGTGTGTGTGTGTGTTTTGTTCAAGAAAATTACTTCACATGACAACAAAAATTATTCTGTTCATGTAGGAGTCAAATTCTATACAAATATACATGAAAAGTACCATTCCAATATTCTGCAATACACATCCAATTTAAAATTTAGAATATCAAAAGAATGTCACATAATATACAAAATCTACATAATTTATAACAAAATTTAGAATATAGTAAGACAATATTCAGCTCCATTTCATTTCATGAACTACTGACAATCGAAAGCAAATAAAAATTAAGAACGACATATACAATATACATATATAATATACATAGGAAAAAGATCTATCTGCCCTTATTGTTATCAAAATGTTTACTACTCCTACACTACTCCACAGAAAGTCACCTGCCCTGATAATTTATGACATAAGTATTCAACATGCCCATCAAATAAATTAACACTGACACTCACAGCCAGAGAATGGAGGTGTTTTTGTGCTAGTGTCCACAATGACATGAGTTAGATGATTGGTATTTTGCTCTTAAAAATTCAACCTTAGCGTGGAGGGTTTTTATGACAATACCCTTAATATATTGGATTTAAATTATAATTAACTTTATTGTTCCACGTTTAATACCTTAGTTTATCATTGTGTATGTGTTTTTTACTTTTTATGTAATATATCCCACTTGGATGAAGTAACAGTGTAAATATGTGTCCCACAGCCCTGATGAGGGAACAATAAAGTTCTGAAATGTGGGCAAACTATGAAATTTTCTCATTGAATGCCCCAAAACCAACAAACATTCCTAGAAATAATAATAATGATAATAATAATAATAATAATTCTTAGCTTAAAAATTAGAAAGATGAATTAATTCCCACATTATTTTTTTTTAATTTGACCTGATTGAAGTAAAAGAAATAAATTCATTTGTACACTATAAATTAAACACAGCATGAGAAATTGAGTATCTGTATGGCAATATTAAACAATTTCTTTACAATATCTACTGGAAATTCATTTTATGCACTGCAGAAAATTACTTATCAACTATGTCTTACAAATATTTTATTGAATAATGTATGAAAGTCCCCTCCGAAATTCCTTTAATGGTTAAAATATTTTGAAGATAAAAAGAACATAATTGATAGATATTATATACATATATACATACATATATATATATATATATATATATATATATATATATATATATATATATATATATATATATATATATGTAATTCTGCTAACTGGATATATGTTATAAAACTCCACTTTTCATTTGGGGAACTAAGTGAAAATGTGAATATAATTACTCATTTCTCAAATATATAAAATAATTCGAATTCTCAAATTTTCAGAGAAATAAACAATTTTTATTTTTTTATTTTTTTCCTTCCAACTTACACTTCTTCATGTGCCACTTCAGCATTATCCCAAGTTTCACATATGACTTCTTCTTCAGCAACTTGAATGTTAAATAAATCCTGTTCAGGGAACTCATAATGCACAACTTCTATGGTCCCAGGATCCAATTTCACTTGAATTGTATCTGGAGTAACAGTGTCATTGGAAGATAAGTTAATAGAAGAATCAATAGTGGTAACATTGCGTGGTTCAGGAAATATTATACAGTCATTTGCCACACCACAAATAACTTCTTCTGGAGACACACTGGGGTCTTCATTACTTTGCCATGAATTAATAATAACAGCAGAACTGACACATTCAGTGCCAACCAACTCAGCCATTGTCACCTTCTTTTACCTGTAAAACATTTGGTATATCAGAGTAAAAGCCATATTATCAATCACTTCAAAAGTAATTAACTTACTCACTTGCACAGAAAATGTAAATGAAAGGTAATGCTTCAAACACTTACAGGTTAAATAATATTTTTAATAGCAACTTCAGGTAATGAAAGTAGTTAATCATTTAACAGACATAATAAAAAAACTAGACCATAGAGGATAAATTTTAAAAAAGTGTAATACTGCTAACTGGATATATGTTATAAAACTCCACTTTTCATTTGGGGAACTAAGTGAAAATGTGAATATAATTACTCATTTCTCAAATATATAAAATAATTCGAATTCTCAAATTTTCAGAGAAATAAACAATTTTTATTTACTGTCTGAACTAACTACATACGTGGATAGTTACCTTCAATTATCTCCTTAAATTCGGTAAGGAAAAAGTTCATGACACGCTGAAAACACACTATTTCGCAATTTACAACAAGGGAACGACAATTTTTTTCTTCGTCAGATTTACGAGACTTGCAGGCAATCATTTATCATAATCGCGTTTAACAGGTACATTGAACGGCATTTCTTACTTCACTACGCGAGAAATCCCATTCAATAAATCAGGCGATAATGGCATAAAACAATAAACGTATTCAATCCATATCCTAATGCTGTTGCAAACAACAGAAGCCATTTTGAGGTTAAAGAGGTTATGCTATCACACGCTTGTACAAACGTTAAAGGTTCATCCTCTACAAAAACGAATACCATAAATGGTGGATATAATATTTCAGCACTGTTACGTGAAAGAAAACCTTCTGCTGCATACTTACGTATTAAACTAGTCCGCAGTTCTGCTTTGACATTGCATCGTATAAAACTGGTTGTCGAACGAGACTTATTCTTGCTACCCAACACACAACCTTCGATGCATCAAATCACAATTGGACAGACAATATTCACAGAGGAAACATATTCTATCATTTTAAATCCTGAAATATACAAACCTAACCAAAATTATCCAAGAATAGCGTCAACTGTCGACTGTTTACTATAAATGCTTTCAGATTTTTCTCTGTGGTGATGACGTCACGAGAAGATGGTAGCGTGCGTTGTTTCATTTGCAACTAGTGGCTGAACGTTCCAGCTAATTTGTAAAATGAACTCTATAGATTGGATAGATTCTATCCCATCAACTAAAATTCACACTGATGATCTGCGTCCTAAAACTATTGCAGATGTCGTAAGAAAATATTGGCTTGTATCGGGAAGTCTTGTACGAATGGCTCAACAAGGTGTCTGAGTCAGTTTTGTTTCTGTTTTTAGTCTATTATTATTCCAATATACAACGGCGCTGAATGGATAGATGATTGTTTTGGTTCCATAATCTTACAGACTGCAAAATTTCCCTTGAAGTTAGAAGTGTCTGTTTTCAACGATGCCAGTGACGATAATACAGAAAATAAGCTATTGTGCTGGCATGATATATGTCAGAAACACAACATAACGTTAACTGTCAATAAAAGCGATGCCGTTGCCCCAAGGGGAGGTGAGTGTGCATGTATGCACTAAATACATCGTTTAAAATGTAGTCTTCATTGTAAATTATTGCTTTATAGTAGGTTTTGCCAAAAATCAAGCAGTGAAGTTCAGTACTGGAAGTTACCTGTGCTTTCAAGATGTGGTAAGTATCTAGAGTGACTGGCAAACATAACGTATTAATTTGACACAATACATGACATGATGCTCATTATAATTGTAGGATGATATAATGGAACCTGAACGAGTCATCATGCAGTACTCAGCTGCAAAAGAAAGATGTAATTCTGTGAGTAATTCATAAATTACTAAATTATTATATATATATATATATATATATATATATATATATATATATATATATATATATATATATATATATATATATATATATATATATATATAATAAAAATAAACTGATCTTCATTTTCTTCCCTTTTAGATTATAGGCTGTAAATTTAAAAGAATACCAGAAGGATCTACTTCTCGTTTCACATATTGGGCAAATTCTTTATCTGAAGATCAGCTGCATAAACAGATATATACTTCACATGGGCCTACTTTGATTATGCCCACATGGTTTTGCAGTCGGCAAGTATTTGATAGGTGCCTACTTTTATTACCATACTGTTTTTGAACCCTTTTAAACCCACCATTATGTCATATATTAATATTAGAAGGAAATATACAAAACATTTTACTGAACTAATTTGTTTTCCATAACTCTCACATGCAACTCTTTACTTCGATGGGTCGCTTATATCCTCTCTACCCTTTGGTTGTCCTCATTCATACTTCATTGCTTTATAAAAGTCATGGCTTTTCTTAACTTCTTACATAGTTGAATCAAATAATTTACTTAATTTTGTATTTCTTAGTAGCCATTGTGTTTTAGTGTCAGTGCTATAATAGACAGTGAATATTGAAATTCAGTAGAACCCTGATAAACCAAACGGGGGAATTCTGTTTGGATTATCTGAAAAAATGTGTAGTCCATATACAAATATATCTATAGGATTACCAGACAATGCCACGTAGCGAGCGATGTAAGAAAATGGCAACATGGTATAGAAATCGCATAATTAAGCAGATTCAGTTCCTTATGGCAAAGGAAGATTACCAATTTTACAAATTCCTCTTAGTGAAAATTACTGCTACATAAACTAGCGATATTCACTGTAGTTACTAATGCAATATCCATTTGATTTTGACAACTTGTGTTTTAATTATTAGTTGTTCAGCTCTTCAGTAATTATAAAATTCTGTCTTTACACTACAAATAAGCATTTTATTTATTTTTCCTCCACCCGTTCAGATTATCTGAAATTTTGGATTTACGGGGTTTGGATTAGCGAAGTTTCACTATAGTTGATGTCTTACAGGAATCTCTATAAAAATCCATTGAGTTCTTTGAATTCTTATATTTTTTGTTACTTTTCTTCCTATCTGAGAATGTAGTCAAACATCAACAGCTTTGAACAGAGTGATTATTTTAATTTTATGATATTACGTACTCTTGGAGGATTTTGTTCAACAACCCAGAATACTTGCTTTCTATCTCTATATACTGAAGTTCAAGTACTAGTTACTCCTCAAATCCTTGTATGTCAAAATCTAGTTTACATGCGACATGTAATTAGTCTACAAGGCACAATCATTCACATCCATCCATCATTCACAGTTGCATTTATTCACATCTGTCATCTTTTCTATAATACCATGATGATGTCAGAGTTTCAAGGATAATATGTGCAAAAAAGTAAAATGGTTGCATAATTGTGATTATCATTTCATCTCCCATCACCTGCTTATAACAAGAAATTAATACATATTAATAAATGTTTATCACTTGTACTTTTTTTGCTTCTTTAATGTTCTCTTTTACATCTGTCAGCTGAGTGATAGAAGAAGGTCAGGAGGGTCAGCTACTAAGACTGTCTAAGGTCTCGCCCACTAGTATTTGCTACTATTGGATAAACCAATTTCACTTTGTGCCTGTCAGTCCAATGTTTCCATACAAGTATTAATGAATCACTATTAGTTCCATGAAAAAGAGGTCTTTATAATGTTATGAAGTGGTGGCATAATAGGGGGGACTTAATTTTTTATAAATTTATTTTATTATTTTTACTTAAAAATTCTATTTTATTATTAGACATCAGATGTTTAGGAAAGTGCCTATTTTATTCTAATGAACATATTTAAAGACTTTGTTGTTGTTTTTTTTAATTCGAAAACTCACAAATTAAGAAAAATGAAATACTTTGAAAAAGTTTTATTTTGCTTTTTTTGGTTGTGATGTAAACACCCTTTAAGGTGCTTGTAAAGGATTTTCAGTGTTAGTATTCTCAATAGTTGTCTACCAGTATCAAGCCGCCTCTTTCTTGTGTATACTCGATGTGACATTTGAGAATGCTTATGACATTCTGTATCTTAGTAACCCCAAAAAGCTGCAATCACACAATTAAACAGAAACATCTAGCTGAGGATCTTGGATGAGTACTGGCCTCAGATTCCAGGTCCAATTCAAGCACTGATGTTATGGAGCATGTCAATAACCCTTTCTTCCAAATTTTTAATATTGTACAGTTACAGATCTTTTAGAAAACTAAGGAAGGGAAGGCTCTATTTATACAAAAATTTAAACATTAGGTCACATGCATATGTAATGTCATATTAGAGGGAATGAAATTCAAATGAAGGATGAATTGAAGGGTTGTGGGCAATAACATGGTAGCGCACATAAGACTTGTGCACCAACAGCAAAGCTTCCATCAATAATAAACAAAGCTAAAATTTAATTTTTTTTAAAAACATTGTTTTAAGCTACTCTTGAGAAATATATCCTAGGATGAAAACTTTCGATGCACGAGAGATTTCTAATTCACTATTCATAACTGTTATTTTCATTTGTAAATTGTGGGTTACCATGTTATTGCTCACAGACCTTCAATTAAGAAAATTGCTATTAAGGGACTGGTGAAGGATTAGGGAGGGAGTTGGGTGATATGTTACCAGGGGTATGATTTACTTACAATTTATTGGTTTCAGTGCCCATTCCAAGAAAATTGGTCGATAGGAGGGCTGGCCTTTCAGAGAGATTTCACTGACTTTTTTTTCTCTTCTTCTTCTTCTTTTTCTTTCTTTCTTTTTTCAAGTTTAATGTTAACAAAACACACATTTGTAGATATGGAAATTTACAGTACTCTAGTTATGTACTTCCTTTGAAAATCATTTCAGAGTAGGGGGCTTTGATGAAGATGGAAAAGGCACTCCAGAAGATCTTCTTTTCTTTTACAAACATCTGGATTCTGGAGGGCAATTGTTTCGAGTTGACAGATGTCTTGTTATTTATCGATATCACATGCATTGCACTACATTTTCAGTTGATGAGTAAATTTTTTTTTTTGTTTTTGTTCTTTATTGGAGAAATACGTAGGTAAGCAAATCAATTTTCTGTTACATCATCTTTGTTGTTTCCAGAATGACTATTTGGAGAATTCGTTTAAAGAGACTTCAAGAGCAAGTTTTGAGAAGTTGGAAGCAGTTTACTATATGGAATGCTGGGAAATTAGGCCGGAAATTATATAGGTCATTAGACCCTCTGTACCAGAGTCAATTACATATGTTTTGTGATGTAGACAGGCAAAAAATTGGGAAATATTATATTCCATACACCAAGGGAATATCATATCAACGTAAAATTCCCATTGTTCACTTCACAGAAGCAGTGTGTCCAATGGTCATTTGTGTGAAAATGGTATGAAACAAAGATATTAATAAATATTATTCAATTGATTGGAAGTTACATTCAGATGCCTGCATACATTTTAATTTTTTAAACACTGCTGCAATACAAATTTTATCATTCCAGTGAAACTGCATTTTACATTTATACGTTTTTCACGTTTATACGTTCATAAAGAAAGTCTTTCTAAGACCATTAGCATCCAAAGCGAGTGAGAATATTACGTTATCGTAGAGGAAACCGCTGAATTTTTGTGTTGATTTCAGTATTAAGATTTTAATTTCGTTGCTACACAGGGCGTTTCAACTGTCCGTTTTGGACAAATACAGGTCTACAGGATCAACAAATGTGGGCGGTAGTGTCCTTTGCGGCGTTTCATAATATTCACCAATTTTGCACGTTCGGCGTATTTAAAAGAAATATTGAAACTCGAGGAAATCAAAGACATACACTATGACAATTTGGCCTGTCACCTAACGCTGATGACGTCAGCTGCCTCGATGCCTGCCCACCCAAGTCACGTAACACGCATCGCAGATTAACATTGTATCTTATGCAAAACGGCAGTTGAGCGCTCTTGCTTATGCGCGTCGCCTAGCGGTCGTGCCCTTTCGCAGAAGATAGTGTTTACTCTACGATATGCGTTAAGCGACTCGTGTCCTCGGGCATCGACGCAGCTGGCATCATCAGCGTTAAGTGACACAGGCCTAAAGGACTGGTTGCATCAAGTGCGAATATCAGTGCTAGCTTTTTCGCCGAGTGTGCTTATGCCTGGTCGGCGTGTCTTCTAAGTAACAACGGATTAAAGACCTGTACTTCAGCTTCCTGTCTCGATCAGGTTTTGTCCAGTTTCCGTAATCCATTTAGCAAATGCTGAGATGGCCCCTTGTTTTGCTTCTGGACATTAACGTAGCTTCACCATTTGCTAGTAGTGGTAGGAGTAGAGCATGGGTGGGGTTACTATTTTTAGCAATACAATTAGCAGTTTGTTTACTGATGCAAATACGTTTTCTATAATTTGGGAGCAAAATTGTCTATCTTCAAAAGTTGCTAACTTTGCTTCTTTTGAAACTTTCATTTATCATTCAACTGTTTGTAGTTAAAATGTTGGACCTGAAAAAAACATGCACAATGGTACTTCTTCCCCATACATAACATACAGTTTTTACTGTTCTTTGACTAAATAAATCAAAACTAATGTTGATCCAAGAGTGAAGCACCAATGTAAAAATACTTTTTGTTTTGCTCATTATAATTAATGTCAGTTATGCGATTTTCTCACACATTTGAAAAGCGTATAAGTAAAGTCTTACTGTACTTTTTTTCTGAATAAGAAAGTGTTGCTCTGTGATATGTCAAAGGTGAACCTGTTTGAAATATTTTGAGTTTATTGCACTGGAATACTAAAACTAATTATATTTTCAGGGCTTGACTGGTGGATGTTTCGAAGAAAATCTCAAGTCGCTAAATCTAACTGAAGGCAAAGATTTTGTTTTCTTTTGATTTCATTGAAAGGGACTTCAATGTATTTAATTTTTTCTATACTGTGGAAGTCACATGTAACATTTATTACCCATGTCTCTGATGAATAAGTTTGACTTGTAATGAGTATTTTATTTAATATTTATTTGGAATCTTGTAAACATCTGGATCAATCCTGTTTTTAATGTTAATCAAATTTAATCTTGAACAATAAGTAATAAAGGGATGGTACTTGTTCTATCCTCATATCTCTCAGGAAAAAAAGAAACTAAATATATTAAAATCTCCATTATTACTTTCATGTATCAACTGTATGTACTTTCATGTACATTACTTTCTTGTATCAATACGTGCATGCATGTGTGTGCGCGCCTGTATGTGTTTTTTATGAGGTTAGGAGGAAATTTTCAAAAGACTGGGTAACCTATACTACCAAATGTGTGAGGTTCGTACTTACAAAAACCAAAACTCTCTTCTCCATCCTCACCGCAAAACCACCTATAGGCATTACCTTGTGGAAAGTAAAATAGTTACCCAGTCATATGAAGGTAGACAAGTAAGGGGTCATGAGATATTCCTCCTTCCTTTCTCTAGGTGCTTCAATTCCAGTAATACTTGTGCAAAATTACACACTTACCAGCAATTACTTTCAGAAACAGGCATACATGCAACTACATTTTCTGGAGGCATATGACGTGATCTCGACAGTGACTCGTTAGGTTGCGAAACATGGACATTGAAAAATACGTATTTGGCATCTTCGACAGCAGGTTTGCACATAGGGTAATGAACCAGTTTGAACCTGTGAAGGTAGGCTTTGAAACATCCATGTCCCGTTAGAAGCTGCTCAAGATAATTTAACCTTTCATGCTTTCGACTGATTCATTATTTGACTGCAGGAATCGGTCAGTAGATTTATCTTCTCTTGGAGGAAGCATCCCATTGCTGCTGCCATTCTTCTAGTTCCAAGCAGTTCTGCTTCCTGTCTCTTTTGTCGTAATATCTTTGCTGTCATGGGCCCGCTAAAATACCTTGCGGTTCCAAAGGATTTATTGTAGTAAATTATTAGTCAGGAATAGGAATTCTATTTATTCATGCCCTGCAACAGGGCCTACTTCTGCCTTTCCATTGTATTCCTGCTCAGCCCTGTCCTGGCCAGGTAGCCCTGACTTGTCTTGCACCCTATTTGGAAATGTCTGGTCAACCTCACTCACTTTCCCACTAAAAAAGTTTATATTTTCTTAGCAGGAGTTCCCAAACTGTATAACATAAAACAATAAACAAATCTAAACTACAAAATAAAACATTCATAGACTCGTGTATATTCACTTTATGCAATTTTATGTGTTTTTCCAATATTTTCAATGAATTGCCACATTGAGAGTTCTAGCACGGGTACGCTACGATAGTAGATAAATCCGTAGAAATTTATATACATGTCATAACATAATTGATGAATCATAATCATAAAAGTAAATGAAAATGTATATGATTTGTAATTTGTCAGTTTTTTAATTATTTTGAAGACAACAGAAATATATGTTTAAAGTCTTTTGTTCTAGTAACTTGTGGTATAAAACTTTATTTGTTTAGGTTAATCAATTCATCATTGCAACAAAACAATACTGACCCACCAACATGTACATTTTGTGTACACAATAAGTTGTACTGAACCACTTAACAGAACAATTTTTGCTTCATTACTTGATCTGAAGTGCCAGATACTACGGATCTTGAAATCTGAATAATAGAAACCCAGGACTCTCAGGACTTTTTATTTGCTTTGACATAAATAGTTTTACATAAATTCATTTTTGCCTATTTTTTATAGAAAAAATTGATGAATTCATTCATTATGCCAAACAACAGCATAGATTTGTCTTAACATGTAAAGGATCATTGCTTAATTACGTACCACTGCACTAATCTGCACATATTGAAAAAAAAGGTTCAACAAGTTGAGTTGTTCAACAAGAGTTGATTTAAAATATACATTTTCCATTTTACAAATTTGAATATGAGCTGAGAAAATAACAAATTGAGAATAATGAAAAGATGCTCTACTTCCTGGAGGATTACACATATTTGCTTCTATCCTTGCAGAATTATTTTCTATAGAGCAAGTGCGTTCTTCAGCAACGTGCTCTTGCCTCTGAGAAGCCGATTAACAATTTTTGTAGACTGCCCATCTCTTGGCATTTGTAGTCTGTTTTGACAACTATGACTCGTTTCGACATTGTTTCAAACTGACGTGTTCACAAATTTCTGGAAAATAAGAGGTGGTTTGGAATGTATACATTATATATTGAACATTATGCATTACTGTATATTATTGTACTTTTTGCTCTCTCAACCTACCTCAATGTTTAAACACTTTCAAACTCACGATGTTTTCTTGCCACTGTTTGTATAGAACACTGACTAAGGACAATGTGTGTGCATTGACATTCTTTACCACTTTGGTTGTGGCTTTTCTTTCAAATTTTCCACCGAAGTTCACACTGGACATAACAGCCTTATTCAAAGCCCAAAGAATTTCTTCAGAATTCTGGAAATTGATGAAATCCTTAGTAGATTTCAGACGTCATCTGGTGGCGCACTACTTAACTATTGACATTGATGCACTCTTGAAACTAAAGCTAGGCGAAAAATGTCCAGAAAAGTAATTATTTTGTTAATATATTAAGGTTTGTGGTTGTAAGTCGTAGCCTATAGTTCTCCAGATTTTTAAAGGAAGCTAGCACAAAAGTTTCATCATGGGTTCAGTAGATTCAGAGATTATCGCGCTTTAAGGCCGTCCAGAGTTCGGCATTAACGTAGTCAACGCAGCATTCACCGACACTGCTTTTTTGATGGCGTAGTCCAAATGGTCTCTAAAGGACAAGCGTATGTCGACGTGACGTCGAGGTATTTTATCGCAGGTCGTGATGAAAATTTGGGATGGCCGGTTGTGAGAGTGATATCTCTTCTTTCTGCTAGTTACAAGCATCATTTCTGTCTTGTTCTGCAAGTTGCAGTTCTGCAGAATCCAGCTAACGACTGACAGACAATAGCTTGGGCATCATTGATGCATTGAATAGCAATGGCATAACAATTGTCTACAAATTTTTCGACGACGATGATCAGTGTCTGCGAAACCTATGATCTTGGTTTCTTCTGGCAGTGAGAACTTAAAAAAACCTCATCATACATAATGTTCCACGTTAGACCCCATTCCGAGCCGGAGAAATTTGGGACAGTTTCCGGCAGAAATAGCGTACATTTCGCAATTGTTATTTGTTGCAAAATTGTTAATTGTTGTAAAATTGTTAATTCGCAATTTTTGGTTGTGACATCAGAGAACCCTTTACCCTTTAGAAAATGAAAAAATTGGAAATTGTTAATAAAATAACACATTTTGCAACTCTTTCATCACAATTACCTTTCAACAAGTTGCAAAATTCCACAATTGATCGGCGCTATTGCCTTTCATTTTCGAGATTGTTTATAGGAAATTAGTATCTGATGCCATTCGTTTTACAGACAATCCATTTACTCTTTGGACTTAAGAATAGTTAAGATCATTTTGTAGTGTCTCGCTTTTCGCAGATTATATTGTATTAACGATTTCTGACTTACTATAAATCGGTGGAAACTGTTGCTAATAGATTTTTGTTTGAATAGTTGTTGCTAGTAGACGTTTTGATATTTTAATTTCCATGCATTGTAAATCAATCCGAAGAAAGAGGAAACCCGAAAGCCGACGTGCAGGACGACGTTGTCCAGGTCTCACGTTCTAGCGTGGAGGAACGTCGCCAAATTCAAAATGAATCAGGTAACCATTGAGAAATATTGACAAAGAATGTCTAAAGTTAATATTGGTGCATAAATTGTTAATTTTAGTTCGTTATGAACATTTGATTTTTTTTTCAAATGAAGAAAAGTTACTCGTTAGATGAATGAAGATTAAAATTGCTGACAATTTACTGTGGTCTAACTACCAAAATTGTAAGAAACCTTGCATACAATAATGTAAAACTCCATATATCAGAATTAACAGTTCATCTTGAAAAGAAATTGATGTGTAAAATGTCTTGAGTTTGTTATAAAATGTTTCTTTGTAAATAATGTTTTTTATAATATACTAGTAGAATTGTTAAATACGCTCTTACTGGATCACTTAACAATGGTTAAGTGAACCATTTTTTCTATATTCTATGTTAAGTCAACTATTTTTGTGCATCCCAAGAAACTTGCTAAAAGCTTGAAAAATTATGTATTTCTGTTTCTTACCTGATACTTCATATTATGTAATAAAAGTTTGGCTAACAAACAAATGCAAATACTAAAAAGCATTATAGCTCAATTAACCAAACTATCATTATTATGCCAAATATTAAATATTTGGCTATTTTTTAATTTTTTTGTTCAATATTAAATACTGTGACGTCATGGATACAGCGAACACAGACACAGAGCTTTCATATAACAAATATTTATTTACAAAGAAAACAAATACTTGCAATGAATTTACTTCTTACATCCTAGCTCTGATGACCTACGATCCCCTGATCACGGAAGCGATCCAAACCCGATTGATGATCGGTTTCGATTGTGGCATCCGCCACTCCAACTTCTGAAGCGCGCACGAAGCCAAGCTTCCGTGACCGGATGTCACACTGGGACACAAAGTTCGTACTGGCGTACCAACTGATGGTTTGCTTCAATCGCAGGAGCGATCTTACCCGATTGAGAATCGGCGTGAATCGTGGCACTCAATCACTCACCTCGGAGCACGCACACAGCATCGCTCCCACGTGACCGCAGTCACCCAAGAACTAAGTCCTCCACGGGCTCGTCAACACGTGACTTGCCTCGCGGGCCCTGCCCGCCGCAGCACCGTCGTGGCGCCAAGTTTTGTGCAACTGCACGAAGTTCTCCCACTGTCTCTAGAACCCACCCACTGGCTCTGTGCACTCCGTTATATAGTCGAGGCTTACGTGACATACTACGTCACGCCGCTCCCACCGCCTCTATTGCCAGGCATGAAGGTTTGAGCTCCGTTTCTTAAGGCCGGAAGACCCCAAAGCCTCGTGTCTCCCGTTTCCGCGTTCTTGCTTTAAGGGAAAACCCTCCTCTCCTTCCTGTGGCGAGGAGTTTCCTCTTACTAATTCCTTACCAAGCGTCCCCAAATAGATGCCACGAGGCACGCTGGCTAATACGTTGCATACATCTCCATATCCCATTTAGAATTTTTTGTGCAGGAGACATCCACAATAAAAAAATTGTCACGCAATTAAACTCGTGAACTTGGCAGAAGTATGAACTTAACCTGTCCTTTGTTTTACATTCTAGCAAACCTCCCTAGTCTACATATTATTACATATATATACACAATTTACATATACAAAAACTAAATTTCCTAAAACTCTAATTTTACCTAATTTACATTATGTTCAACATTTTAAAATCTGCCTTACTATTTACAATTATATACAATTTTTATCTACACAATCAATTATTACACTTTATCAATGCATTCACAACAAACTATTTTACAACACACCCTGAACTTTCTATGCCATCAGAGCTTCACTAGACCCCCAAAATTGTACATAACACACGAAATACACAAATTTCACAAACACTACACTTTTCGAAAAAAATTGTTACATATATACAATAATTTTCCTTTAGATTCGATACAATACAATCAAGTGATCCGACTCAGTGTAGCCCTCCGCATTCTCGGTTCAGGTTCCAGTGTATCATTAAAACATCCTGCTTAAGGCATCTGCATTAACATGATCTTTCCCTTTCTTGTAAATAATTTCAAGATTGTAGGCCTGAATTAAAAGCGACCATCGCATTAATCTAGGATTTTTACTTGAGCAATTGTTCAACCATACCAATGGATTGTAGTCAGTTTCCACTTTGATTTTGGCGTTTCCGTCTAAATAATATTTTAACTTCTGCAATGCCCAAATAATTGCCGTACACTCTAACTCGATCGTGCATCGCAATAACTCAGTATCCGTGAATT
Source organism: Gryllus longicercus (assembly GCA_038098605.1). NCBI lineage: Eukaryota > Metazoa > Arthropoda > Insecta > Orthoptera > Gryllidae > Gryllus > Gryllus longicercus. Next base: position 190,392 of record JAZDUA010000391.1, on the reverse strand, counting down.
TTCGACTTAAGTATAACACCGGTTTTTCTTCTCCCCTGTCGTTATACTGTGCCAAAATGATGCCGATCCCTCTATTTGACGCATCACATTGCACGATAAAGTCCTTATTAAAATTGGGCGCGTGAAGGACGGGTTCGTGACATAGAGTGTTTCTCAACTTCTCAAATGCCACCTCGCATTCTGGCGACCACTTCACCTTGCCCTGCCGTTCGCGACGTCGCAATAAGTCCGTTATTGGCGCTGACATACCCGCATAATCGGGAATAAATTTCTTGTAATACCTCGTCAGCCCAAGAAAAGCAGGTACTTGTTTTTTTGTTTGTGGTATAGGATGCTCCTTAATGGTTTTCACCTTGGCCTCTACTGGCCGCATCATGCCACTACCAACCATGTACCCCAGATGTTGCACGTTCTTCCGTGCATATTTACATTTGCTCGTGTGCACATGCAATTTCGCTTTCTCTAATATTAGAAGTACCTGCTCCAGATGTCTAAGGTGTTCTTGCCCTGTGTCGCTATAGATGGCGATGTCATCTAGATATGGGACTGCAAATTCTGCACATCAGGCTAGCAAAGCTGCCATCATCCTACTACACTGATAAGCCCGAAAGGCAATCTTAAAGGACTATACGTGCCAAAGCTCGTAAAGAACGCCGCATATCTCTGCGCTCTTGGCGTGAGCGGTATCTGGTAATAAAAGTTTGCCAAATCCAATGTATGATAATCTTAGTTGCCGCCACAGATTCTATCCTACCCTCCATGTTTGGTAGAGGAAAATACTCTGATTTTATAAATTGGTTTACCTTTCGATAGTCGATGCACGGACACTGTTTTCGTCCCGGTGCTTCTACAAGAATCATTGGCGAAGCATAATCAGTCACCTATCTCAATTATGTTATCACGTAACATTTTCGCGATTTCTTCCTGCAGTATTTTTGATTGACGCGGCGACATTCGATAAGGCCCACTTCGTACCTTTTTCGACTCGTCCGTCAATTCGATGTCCATGGTGACAACATCCGTCAACCTTGGCCTATTCGAAAATATATGCTTGTATATACAATTAAATTCAGCAATTTAATACGGAACTCGTCCTCAACTTCAAGCACAGCTTCCGCATCGAAGTCGTCACTATCAAGGTTAACGGCGTACATATCCAGCTCGACTTCAATGTTGGACCGATAAAAAATACTGTTTTTTTTTCGAAATACGCATCTCGCCCTGTTTCTGGTACACAGTGCTCATACGTGTCATATACTACTTTAATCTCCCTGTCACTTTGTGACGCGGGGAACTCATTCTGGCTAACATTGATGAGTTCATTCACTTCGGGATCCAGTACACCTGCACTTTCATCCCTTTCACCAATAGCTTCCTCTGGACGTCCCTGATCTGTGCTTTCTACCTGTTCGCTAACAAAAGTCTCCTGCCCGCTCGAGTCTGCCAGCTCCCCCTCACGCTCAACTGGCGCCGTTTCAGCGGCTTTTCACCGTGTAGTTACCGCTGCAACTAATTGTGGCTCAATAAATCCTGCCTTTACTTCTTCCAATAACGCGGCTGTCCTATTACTTAATAAGTAATATCCTCCGTCACATTCGCGAGGTACGACAGCAGCTCTCGTGATGACCTTTTCGAACGGTCCTTCTATCTCGACTTCTGCTACCGGGAGATTGCGTGCTGAGGCATTCAGTGGCTGCAAAATCCACAGGCTTTCTCCCGTCAAATTCTCGTCGCTGATGAATTTCTCGTTTTCAATATCAAAGGACACACCTGAGTTCCTCAAAAATTTCCCGGCTATACCGTTAATTCTGCCCTCACGTGCGGTAAAAGCAATTCCCTGGCCGTTTTGTCCGCCACATGATTTATCCTTTCCGCCTCGCAGCGCTGCGGGCACTCACGCATCATGTGATTGGCCGACCCACAACAGTAACATTTCCGCTTGTCTGGCTTCTCATAAGCGGCCCTGGCATCGGTTTTCTTACCACCTGATTTCCTCTGAATTTCCAGTGCTTTCGATATCGGCTTGCTCGCGCTCGCTACATGTTCCGCTGCGGCTTCCGGTTTCCTGTACTATTTAAATGTGGACCGTTTCCTGCCTGCCCTATTATTTTCATAATTATCTAGCTTACGAGCTAATTCCAGAGGTACCTTAAATTCCCCCCACTCATCAATAAAATGCTCTTTGATTTCGATAGGCACTCGGCGTTTCAGATGATCCGTTACAATTAAATTCATTAATTCTTCAAACGTATGGATGTCTAATCCAGCTACCCACTCTTTACAATAATTTTGCAACTCCCTCGCGTATAAATTCCTGGTAATATTTGCAGCTTTTACGGTTTTCGAGAACAATTTTTGAAACTTCACGGCATTAAACCTATACTCTTCCAATAGCCTATACTTTAATTCGGCATATTCTGTCCTCCTACCTTGTCCTTCTAAGGTAAGCCAATCATTTATCTGATGTGGGAGCAGTCCAATATTTGCCACCCACTCTTCTTCCGGAATTTCTAATTGTTCGGCCTGACTTTCGAACACACTCAGAAATGCCGTTATGTCGTCGTTTTCTCCTTTGAATCGACTCATAACCTGGTTTAATCGGATCAACTTTACCACTCGATTCAGGCTGCGTTCTGCATCCCGTTCGGCTTTTACCCTCTCTAATTCGCGTTCGGCCTTCTCTCTTTCTTTTTCTAATTCGCGTTCGGCCTTCTCTTGTTCTTTTTTATCCTTATCAGGACCAAATGATAGGAAAAAAACAACAAAAAAAACACTTACATTATGAAAATTGTAAAAGCAGTCTAGCCTTCTCAGTGAAGCACAATTGGAACACCCACCTCTCCTATTCTTCTTCATTCCCTTCAGTCCTCTTCTTCTACCCCCGATTTCCTATGTGATAAAAGTCACAGAGTTATTCTAAAAACTTATAGGGCTTCACGGAAAACTACATGATTCTGAAAGAAAAGTAAGTGAAAAATCGTTGTGCTCCGTTTCACTAATTGTGTCAAACTGCTGAACTTTTTGTTTCGATAGCCTGAACTTTAGAATAGGTTATAGGTTAGAAATCGATATCCTATGTCAATATGTTCGATATCGATCTCCGTTCTGCGCAAGCGCGACCAGCGGTAGCCATTTTGTTCATTTAAATTCAAATCACAATTTTCAAACAGTTTAAGAAATAGTATTGAAAAGAAATTTGAAAAATAACACGTTTTTTATACTTTTTTCGCAAACTCGCCAATTTAATTAGTATGGAATAAAATTTTGTGTTTAAAAATGTCACACAACGATTTTTCACTTACTTTTCTTTCAGAATCATGTAGTTTTCCGTGATTTCAGCATAGAAATGAATTATGAAATGAGTAAATAGAAATGGGTATATCTACAAGCAATACAACCTGTATAACTAATAAAATTAAAAAAAAAAAGGTTTCAGATACTATATCCCAGAACAAATGTTTAAAATTATGAATCTATATCTAAAAACGAATACTTTTATCGTGGTTTGATAATTTTAAAAATATATGGAATATGAGATTTTGAATTTTTTAAAAAAAATTGACTTTTCACAAATCCGCAATTTTGACCGGTAGAGACTCAAAATTTTCATTTGAAAACATCATAGATCGATTCTTCGGTAAATTTCCATACAGAAAACATATATTTTGGTGCATTTTGTGTGAGAAATTGAATTATAATGTGTAAAACAAGTTAGGTATGTCTAAAATCACACCTTATCCATTAAAAAATATAGCACTTGTAAAACAGAAAATAATTATCGTAGAGGGCTGAAACTTTGGATATCAATTCTCCACAACAAATTTAAAAAAGTAATAATAGTTTTAAAAAATCTGAGGTTGGGTGTCATTCGTGCTGAGTTCGCATGGAATTACCCATACATTACATTTTAATTAGTGGAGGGAGGAAAATATTAATATTACTGATAAGACAAGTGATAAAAGAAATCAATGCAATCACTGTACTAGTTCATACTATTTTAAAATTCTTGACAGTTGTCAGAGAAAGAAGGTAACATTATGGATATACTTTTTGTAGGGAATGAGGTGGCAGCCTTACCTTGAACAAAAGACAATGAGAGGTTTCCAAAAATTAATGCAAAAACATCTCATTGCCTTTAATAAAAATCAGAGTGGAAGCTTTGCCGGGTGACAGGTCGGTTCGTCTGTCAGTGATTATCTGCCCAGCTTCGGAGAAACGCCTTTCACACGGGACAGAAGTAGCCAGCACACACAGGTACTTCTGAGCCATGTCCTTCAGGCCAACGAGTTAGAGATATATAGAGTGGCAATAGCACCGCCATCTTTGAAACAGTAGAGCCACTGTTCGCCATCTTTAAAGGTGTCAACCTTTGCGCGGGATTTCAAAATTTCTTCGCACGCAATGCACTGACATGAATACGATCTTTCACCGTACGTCTATTGAAATTAAAATAATTTGTTTAATTATTTAAATTATATTCATTTTCAAAATTAAATGTAAACAAAATTGAATTTATATATCAATTAGGATAAAATATAGTTATATCGTAGACTAAGGAGGTTCATTACTCTATGGTTATACACATAAGTGAAAGAAGTGAACATTTATTAATTTATTTTCTCTATGTTTTTGGTGAATAATTTTAGGTTTCTACTTAATTGGAGGAGTTTGTGCTGTAGCAATTAACACACCGGAAACTATTCTTCTCACTGAAATAAAAATTGGTATGGGGGTAATATTTATACGGAAAGGTTTCACAAAAATTGCCGGATATTAATAAAAATAAGTCTAATAAGAGAATACATAATAGTAAATAAGGTAAGTATGTTCAGAATGAAAATACACAAGTTCTTCATGAGTTTACATTAGGATAGTTTTATTGACCTTTAAATAAAATTAATTTTGTAAACATCTGTCTCATATTCTTCCCTTTTATCTCTGCAGATTTCTTTTTACAAACCTAGTGAATTCTGCATGTAAAATAATGCTACAAAATTAATTTTACAAGAGAAGCAAAATAAGAAATTTCATCTGCCCCCGTAGCTGTAAACATATGATTACAGTCAAATAATTAGCAATCCGATGGCATTGACATCACTTCAGTATGAAATTTTAGCACTCTGTTCTTCTGATTTCTTACTAAAATTACCTCATTTCGTCTGAAAAGTTGTTCAGCAATCTTACAGATTTTTATCACTCCCTGTGAAGGATTCACAACGGAAGTATTGACATCTTTCAATGCCATTAATTCTGATTTTCTTTCTCTTTTGTTTTGAAACAGAGCATCCAAACATGCAGCATGTTTAATTTTTTTTTTGAAATTCCATACATAATACTCCCTGCAATGTATTCGACAACATTTTCAACAAAGACTGAGTATCTAATACCCTGGATTGTAATAGTCATGGTCATCTACTACTATTCAAGTGCTTACATTTTCAAAAGTCTGACCCTCCTGAGTAAGCATTTCACTATCAAAAAATGTGCTATTGCCATTCTCAGATGGCATGACCGGTGCAATTAAATATTTCCTATACGCTGCATGGAATTGTACAGCATTGGGATTAGTTCTGTGACCACCTCTTGTTCGTAAAGAACTAAAAAATAATTCCAAATGGTCTTGGCTAAGCCTGCGAGTTAATAGAATTTAAGCTTTGGATTATCATCCCACATATAATTTCCTGCAATACCTTTTATGCTTAACAGGTCATTGACATACAAGGGTATCTTTCTGGCTGATGTCCACACAGATGAGTCATCAGCAAATTTTAAATTTTTGAAGTAAACAATGCACTCATCAATTAGACTGCACACTGCATCTTTGTTTTCTTAGAAATGGAGGCATATGTCCTTTTACCCACTGTATGACAACTATTTAATAAGTCAAATGTTAAATCAGATGTTTTTATGGACTTCACTGTACTCTTACAACACTGAAATTCATTCATCCCAATATTTTTGCAAAACAACATTGATTTAGCCACTGATAGGCTGAGCGTCTTAGCTGCTAAACCACCTTTCATTTTCCGTGTTTCGTACAGTAAATGCTGTCTTCATAATTTATTTGCAGCATGCAACCCTTCCTTTTTTTTGAACATTTGTTTATTTTCAAAATACTCCCACTTAACTTCACTGAAATTTCCTGCAGTACCATCAATAAGATTTTTTTCTCTGTTAGAAGATTACGGGTTAACTTCAGCATGTGAGCAGCATCAAAAAAACAGAATAGTTGAATTTTAACCTGTGGCTTCGTACTCGAGAACAATTAAGCAACTAAACACACCGAAGAAAGGTAATTCAGTAGAGTTGATTATCTCAGTTCAAAACACTCTGACACCTTGAAACATGGCCGCCATATTTCACGAATATCACGCTAGGAGCGCTGAAATACAGGTGTTTGCCTCTCTATGTATCTCTAACTCGTTGCTTCAGGCCTTTCTCCCTTACTCCCAGAATTCAATGGGATCTGTGGTGTAAGGGACTGGGGGAGTTTGCAAATAGTTCCTTAACCGCAGTATTGCACTGGACGAGGCCATTGTATGATCATCCTTCTGTTCTTCAAGGAGAAATCTCAGTACATCAGGCCCCAGAAAGTGCACGTTGTGGCTCCCCTCCCCTGCTGATGAGGCTTGATTTTGAAGAAAATCTTGAGTCAGTGAAGCAGTCACCTAAGGATTGTAAAATTTGATATAAGAAATGCAACAAGTAATTTGAAGAATTTCACAACTAATATATAATATTAACCTTGCATGGTCACACTTGTTTGCCAACTTTGTCAATGAATCATACAAATATACCCATTGGGTGCATTGGACACCCACAGTAATATAACTACCTGCACTCTTCAAACTTAACATTGACCTCTGTAATATTAACCAGTGTGTTGAACAGCTTCAATCAATATTTCACAAAATATTTCATTGTTTTATATCAAAATATTCTAGTTTTGGAATTAGAGATGGTACCAAATGGTTCTCCTGCCTTTTCATTCAAAATATGTATTGTTATTAATTGCTTACAATGAAGCACTATCAAAGTGGGTGATTTGAATTCTTTTGTTTTGATGAATTTCTGTGCGTGATTTTCAAGAGTTAAAAAAAATCCTTTTCGGTCCAAGGCATCTGACAAAATAAAAAATAATACCTATGCTAACTTTTAGAGGCACTTGAAAATTCAGACCTTTATTTTTTAAACTGCAATCACTTCTCAAAATATGAAACCAGCAGTTGCACTGAAAGATGTAATTTTTTAAAAACCGAAACTATATCATCAAGTTGATTTTAATATGTTTCTCTGTGAGGCAAGCACTTCAGTCCAATACTGAATTCCTTTTTATGACATGTTTTTAACACTTTAAAACGTTTCCTATATTCATGATATGGTTGTTTTTTTATCAATTTATACTAATTGAACAATTTCTTGTTACACATTACGAGACTCTTTTTAGATAATGAATTCCAGAGAAGTAATTTGAAAAAATTTAAAGTTATAGGATATTAATGTTTAAAAAGTGAAACTTAACATGGTAGGAAAAAGTGACCCAAAAAATTGTTTCTGGCCTGGTATCTTCAAAATAATGAATGTCATTTAAAACAAAAAAAAATGGATAACAAACTTTGTTACATATAATTATTTTGTTTCTTTAGTGATTAGAAGGGTAGTAAATTAAAAATTTCCCCCCTACAATGTGTTCCCTGTAAAGTATGCTAAACACACATTCTCTGCCACTACTTATTTTGGCAACACATATGCTATCTTGTAAGTTGAGAGCCATTTTCAACAATGAACAAGCAGAAAGGTTCACTTCATCACATGACGAAAAGTGACGCAATTTTAAAACTGCAAACAATTAGAATTTTAATTGCTCACAAGGGAGTTCTGCCTCCTTTATGTCTTGACAGATGCATGAAAACAATTCAGTCGAGACTGGATTGTTACATAAAAGCAATAATAAAGTGTGTTGTCAATTGAAGAAAATACTAGTAGTTTTCCCCGTAAACTCTTGCGACGACATCGTCTCGTTCACCGAGTTTTATTAAATACGATTTACGGGTAGGCCAACTGCTACGGTCATTACCCCCATTAGAGTAGTGATAGGTTTATCTCGGAAGGAGGAGGATGTGTTACACTATGTAAGGTGAGATGGCTGTAAGTATAGTAGATGGTAAGGTTTTTCTTGATAGGGAGGGAGTGGTGGGTAGGGATGGGTAGTAGGATATTGGTTTGGATATGGTGGAATTTGTTTAAAGAGTTGCTTTCAAGGTGTGTCCAAAGGTGTTTACGGGAAAACTGGATGCCGAGGTGTTTGATAGTTGGTTGCTAAAGAATAGGATGCTGGGAGATTTGGAGGGGTAGGGTTTTGTGGAAGGGGAAGAGGATGGCTTGGCATTTTTCGGGGTTGATCTGGATGGTGTTTTCGTAGGTCCAGAGGTGGAGGTTGTCGAAGGATTTTTTGAGTAGTGAAAGGGAGTGGAGCAGGGATCAGATTAGGTAGATTTTTTTTTTTTTGGAGGTGAGAACGTCGTCTGGACCTGGAGTTTTATTGCTGTTTGAGGATCTGGACTATTTTATGGTTTGGCATGGTGAAAGGGTCTTGGGTATTCAGTGGAGGGTGTGGGGTTCTGTGGTATATAAGAAGGACTGTATCTGGGATAGGAAGGTTTTTGGGAAGGAAAAGCACGGCCAGGGATTGGGAAAAGGAATCGGTGATAATTTGGTGATCTAAGGTGAGATTGTTGGATTAGGTAAGGTGATATTTTAGCAGAATGTGTTCTGACCGTTCAGGTTATTTTATGGAGTTGGTTGGGGCTTCCATTATCTTCAATTAAGTCGTCAAACGTTTGTCTTTTGTATCGTAATAGTAACATGTGTATGTCTTTGTAGATTAAGTCGTCGCTAGTTCTAGTTCCGTCTGTGTTTGTTATATTGTCTTTGTACTTGTCGTTTTGTCGTATTGCATTGAGTATGTCGTTAGGAAGTATGGGGTCTATTTGGGTTTTGGAGGTGGTTTTTCGGTATGCATTTTTATCTGTTTAGTTAAATGTGTTATTGATTTGTCTATTTATGGACTAGAGGATGTGGTAGGAGGGGAGTAGATCTTTTTGGAGAGGATGTGGTTGAAGGATTTCATATTTATTTGAGATGTGTAAGGTGTTGATGGTTATGGAAGGGGTGGTTGAGGTTGTGGCTAACAGTATGGTTATGTGGTCAGAGCAGTCGTAAAGGTCGAATTTTGGGGTGGGGATGAAGATGTTTAAATTTACGGCATAGAGAACTACGTCTAGGATATCGATGGGATGGTCAAGGATAAAGTGAGTGGATTCAGGAGGACTTTTAATAAGGATAGATGGGTGATTGTCCAAGTAATGTTCAAGTCTTTGTCCACTTCTTTTGTAAGTCCAGCAGCCCCATTGAGGGGATTTGGGATGAAGGGATAGGGGAGGTTAAGGAGGATAGAAAAATCGCCGTCGGGTCAGGGTGTGGCTGATTTATTATATGTGGAGATTACTATTATGGGGGTGGTGGGGCTATTGTGACGACAGAGCATTCGAGGGATGTGGTATTGGGGAGGGTGAATTGGGCGTGGGGATGTTTTTCCAGATGAGGATAGCCGTGTTTCCATAGGGGGTAAGGTGGTCGTTGCGGTAAGTGGTGTAGTTGGGGAGGGAAAAGGAAAGGTTGGGTTTTAAACTGGTATTCTGAAGGCCTAAGATCCAGAGGGAGAGGTCTTCTAGGAATTGGGCAAGGAGGATTTTTTTATGGTTTAGACCGCTACGCGCATTCCACGAGGAAAGGGTAAGTAATCGAGAGGAAGGAGCTATTTAATTAATAAATTCTGCTATTTTGATACCTATTAGGAGAAGTGTTTGAAGGATGCCTTTTAAACATTTGAATATTTCTAGGATGGTGTTTAGGATTTGTAAGATTTGGCGTAAGTTAAAGGATTTTAATAAGTTGAAGAGATCTTTATGGTCATTTAGGGAGGAGGTAGATGAAGATTGTTGGCATAGTATTGGGACATTTTTGTGTGGGGTGGGAAGGTTCTGGAGTTGAATTGAGGGGGAGGGAGGGATGTTGGATTTGTCAGTTGTAGGAATATTGTTTGTCGGGCTTGATTTATGTAGGTGCAGGTGGGGTCATAGACCGCGTTGTTTGAAACAGTTGTGGCAGGGATAATTTGGGTTAGGATCTTGGGAATGGGGGCAGGTATCACTAGGGTGAGGTCTGGCACAAAGGGCACAGATGGTCTTCCGTTGGAAGTAGGACTTTGTGTGGAATACTTTCTGACAGTTTTTACATTGGGGCACATGATCGGTCTTCTGGTAAGGTTCAGTTCTTACGCTGTAGTGACCTATATACTTAAGTCTCTGTTTGGTCTCAGTCATGTTCTTGCGTGGTATTTGTACAGTAAATAGTACCATTGTTTTTAGTTGTCCTTTGTCGCGTCTTTGCATTTCTGTTATATGATATATAGTCAAGTGAAGATCAGTCATGTGTTGTCTTATTATGTCGATGGGGAATTTGGGTGGCAGTCCTCTTAATACAAATTTATCGCATATGCCATCTGTTGCCCTGTTGAAAAAATAGGAAATGTCACGGAAGAAGAGTGATTTCAAATTTGGGTCACTTTTAAGTCGTTCTGGTATTCGTGCGTGGGGTAATATAGTCTTTGGTAAAAGCTCTGTACTATTACATGTTGCCGTCATCTCTCTGTTGCATGTCATAGTCAAGTATTTGGTCAGCTCGTCGGCAATATGTAGTTTAGGTCAATTTTAAATTGTCCATGATGTCTTTGTTTCAGCTCTTGGGTCTTGACGTTGGTGATTCTGTTTGGATGAGGATGAGGTGGAGGCCGGATCATTTAGAGAGAGTGCTTGGAATGAATGTACACGTAGGCTTCCGCGGCTCGAGTCCATTACTTCTAGGCTGTCCGGGTGACGCCGCGTCGTTGGCAGATAGGCCGACGTTTCGCCTGTCATGTCGCAGGCTTCTTCAGGGTAGTGACCCTGAAGAAGACTACCCTGAAGAAGCCTGCGACATGACAGGCGAAACGTCGGCCTATCTGCCAACGATGCGGCGTCACCCGGACAGCCTAGAAGTAATGCTTGGAATGAACTTCAATGTGGGATTTAGGCGGGGGAAGCGAAATGTTTCTGTCTGTTTCTTCTTTTGGGAAACTAAAAGGCTCCACCGGATTCAGAGAATTGTCCGTATTGGGAGAGGTGGAACGGTGTCTTTTGTTCCCGGAGTGGTTTTTAGTTGATGACTCCCCGTTGGCCTTGTACTTCCCTTGTCCATGCTGGCGGCCCAGTTGGTGTGGAAGAGCCCTCCATCCGCAGGCGCGATCGAGACCGCTGCTCCTCCTTCGTGCGCCTCTTGAGTTTCTGAAGGGCGTATGTGAAGAGGCGCCTGGGTAGTCGGGCGAAGTCGGCCAACGCCACTTTCAGGTACCGGCGGGAAGCTTTACCTCGCTGCTGCGGCTGGTTTGGGCGTTCCCTTGTGCCGCACAGTTACCTTGGTCTCCTCAGAAGAGTTCAAGATGGCTCCGTATGTTCAGGTTGTAGTCAATCTGCAAGTTCAAAGTAATCATAAGCGAGTTTGTTCGAGATCTGAGAGAGGACGAAAACAGAACACCGCTCTAGTAGATCCTCGACTCGGTGGTGGGGAGTACTACAGGATTAGTGCCACATTCTTCAGACTTCGCCTTTTATGGTGAGGAGAAAGGGGGAAAACTTCCGAGGGTAGGCTACTTGAATTGCTAGAATACCCAATGATATCTGTTGCTTACCTTAGAGTTGAGGATTGCTCAAACAGCGTGTCAAAAATTTATTTTTACTCTTTTAAAATATTACCAAATGACACATCATTGTATCCCACTTTCGATGACCTATTCATGTCAGGAAAGAAATCTTCATAGTGCTATTTAAAAAACCAAATGTGATTCAATTTCCCCCAAATAAAAATATTACGAACATTATCCCCGCAGCCCAACACTTGTCTCGTGGAATAAATATTAAAATTATCTACATTAAATGAGTTACCGTTCAATCGAATTTCATTTTAAAAATAATTTATTTATATTCTATTTTCTAGTTAGACGATTAACTATTGGCGTCCACTTTGCACCACTGAATATAATTTACCCAAGCACATATCGCATCTGCAGGGCAACCTGCCTTTTGAAAAACGATCTGAACAGTATTCTTAACTACAAAAAAGTAATGGATTTTCTGTAAAATGAATGAGGGCTAGCATCAAATGTTAATTTCCTATAAACAATCGCGCATCTCAAAATCGGATTGCGGAACTTCGCAACATGTTGAAAGGTAATTGTGATGAAAGAATAAAAAAGAATTACAGTATTTGTTAATGTATAAACAAATTCCATTTTTTGCCGTTCTAAAGGGGAAAGGTTTATCTAATGTCATAGAACTGAAAAGTGCGAATTAACGATTTTGCAACAATTAACAATTTTACAAACAATTGCGAAATACGCTATTTCTGCTGGGAATTGTCCCAAACATCTCCCGGAGTTGAACATTGTAAAATAACAATTTTGACAAGCGATGCAAATTGATTGCTTAATATCTAGTTTAATTGCTTTTATAATCATAAATATACACTTGGTCTTTGAATTTTATTAAAATGGTTCCCTAGGAGTCATGTATCGATTCGAGAAATACACTATTATGGGGAAAGTTTATAAACATTTGCAATTGCAAACCTGCAATTATGTTAGTTTTTCTTATTGATATAATCTATACTAAACTAAAATTTCATGAAGTTCATGGATTGTGTATGAAAAATAATATTGAAATTAAAATGTCTATGAGAAAGTAATTGATCTAAAATTGTGTTATTTTATTTCGTATCAACGTATTTTCGTCAAAAATAAATGTGTTAAAACTGGGGGAAAGAATGCATTTATTTTCATAAATTTACTTTCTTGTTCATAAAATTGTTTCATTTCAAGTATGTTCATTCGAAAATATTTTCACTTCTGAACTACCGTCCGCCATTTTGTACGCCCTGATTTTGGTAGGCCGCACCCCTCCGTAAATTGGCTAGACCACTTCTCTCCATTAGAGTGGCCGCGGTGTTTTGTGAGGCCCCGCCTGCGACGTTTCGTCATGATAAGGGCTGCCCAAGCCGTGAAAAAGCTGAACCTAGCCGTAGACGGTCGCGAAGAATTTTTGTGTTCAAAATTGTACACTAGCATTCGTCGATTCAGATATAGAGTCACTATCTTCAGGAATTTAGGTACATTGATTAGTGGAGTGCCTTATGAATATCACTCCATGTTGCCGTTGTCTTACTTTCCCGTATTCGTACGTATATGCGAAGTAATATACGTAGTATAGGGAAAGTTATGTAATATTGCGGAAAGTCGATTTTGAGATTTTAAAGGAAATACTTTTTGAGGTCTCCTAATCTCAAAAAAATTCTTTTTCCCCCAAAACGTCCGTCCGTCTGTCTTTCTGTGATCACTTCTAGCACCTAAACCATACGATATGTTTGAAAATTGATATTCCCCGGTCGATCTGGCTCCACTCGAAGAGCCGCGATTTTGAAAAACGTTATTCAAAATTTGGGGGTACTTTACATGAAACCTCTGGAAATTTTCAAAATTTTCTCAAAAACGTCTCCAATTTTTTTCTTTAAATTTCTTGTAAGAATAAAGTAAAATACATTAATAAATGATGCATGGGGTTTTCACAGGTAACTAAATTTTCGAAAATTACAAAATTTGAATTTTTCTGCGTCTTTCTACAACTATAAATTTAAGGTAGAGGTTTTCCCTTCTTATATTTTGTGTCCATAATTAGTTCATTTATTCAGGTCATGTACACTTTTGAAACTTTTAGTAGTTTTCCTGCAATATTTGCAATTTAAAAAATTCAAGAACAAGATTTTCTCGAAATCGACTCCAAAGTTAAAATTTAAACTTTTGGTAGTGTTAGTACTAAATGCACTGCATAACATGGTATAAATGCAATTTTGCTCTATTCTCATGCTTTTTAAAAAATGACTACAATTTTTTTGCTTGTCTCCCTCGCTGATATTTAGATTACCGTCAATTTGTTTACATTAGTGTATTTACGAGTGGATGTGTTTTAAATATTGTCATATTAAATATTGTCTCCAAAACTCAGCCTCTTTCTGTGAAAACTAGCTAAAATTTCCGCATTTTCAAAAACGATCCAAATGTTTTTTCAAACTGTTCGAACAGATAGTGATAATTGCAATAGTTGCTGTAATATGACAATGTTAATTTGGGGGTATTCATTTGGTTTTTCAAAAATTACACAAATGTTTTTTTAAGATCTCTCACATCGTTAATATTCACATTTACTGCAATTTGTATAGATTATTGCATTTGTGAGTGGAAGTGCTTCAAATGACTTAAAATGAAGTTTCATTTGAATCATCAATGAAGTGTAACGTATTAGCCAGCGTGCTTCGTGGCATCTATTTGGGGAAGTTTGGTAGAGGATTAATAAGAGGAAACTCCTCGCCACAGGAAGGAGAGAAGGGTTTTTCCGTAAAGCAAGAACGCGGAAACGGGAGACACAAGGCTTTGGGGTCTTCCGGTCTTTAGAAACCTTTAATTGTTATAACAGCGGTGGGGGTGGCGTGACGTAGTAGGTCACGTGAGCCTCGTCTATATAACGGAGTGCTCAGAGCCAGTGGGTGGGTTCTGGAGACAGTGGGAGAACCTCGTGCATGTGCACAAAACTTGGCGCCACGACGGTGCATATGCGAGCCAGGCTCGCGAGGCTAGTAACGAGTTGACGAAGCCTGCGGAGGACTTTGTGTCCTTGAGTGACTGCGGTCACGGGGGAGCTATGCTGTGTGCGTGCTCCGAGGTGAGGAGTGGTTGAGTGCCACGATTCACGCCGATTCTCAATCGGATAAGTTCGCTCCTGCGATCGAGGCAAACCATCCGTTGGTACGCCAGAACGGACTTTGTGTCCCAGTGTGACATCCGGTCACGGAAGCTAGGCTTTGTGCGCGCTTCAGAAGTAGGAGTGGCGAATGCCACAATCGAAACCGATCATCAATCGGGTTTGGATCGCTACCGCGATCAGGGGATAGTAGGTCTATCAGAGCTAGGGTGTAAGAAGGGAATTAATTGTAAATATTTGTTGTGTTTTCTTTGTTAATAAATATATTTGTTATATGAAAGCTCTGTGTCTGTGTTCGCTGTGAGTATCCATGACGTCACAGAAGTTTCTATTAAAACGACATTCAAATTTTGAAATTACAGTGGCGTTTAAACGCCATTTTCTTAAAAACGGCGCCAAATTTTTCAAAGAAAATTGCCATTTAGGAAGCGGTTTTATTGTTCTATTATATTCTCGAAATAATATTTCGTTCTACTATTATGAAACCGAAAAATTAAGAAAATATCAGAAAATGAAGTTTAGATGACGATAGTTGGCAAGAGTGTGTGATAAGTCCGAGTAGCTAGCCGAGAAAGCAAATAGAAAATAATACGGGAAAGTCTGTACCATTCTGTAGCACCACTAGTTTGAACCTTTTATCCATCTGCTTCCTCTAATAGCTTGTCGGGCAGTGCCAACGATATCAACAAAATCGATTGCGGAAACGCGTCGGCGGAAACAGCGAGATGACGCAGTTTCGTCAGCCGGCCCAGAAGGTAATATAAACGGACCCAGGACCTAAACTCCTTCTTCTGATTCTTGGGCGCGTCGGTAGGAAGTCGTGTGGGTTGTGCGTGGCGCTGCATTTTAATGCATTTGCTACTGAGGCAGGGAACTGAAGCCGGCGTGCTACATCGAGACGGGAGGTGCGGCATACTCGCTTGTATGCTCACGTAGGCTACTGCTGCATCACATCGAATAAGATATCTAATTATTAGGCCAGCGGTGGTGGTAACCAGGAAACATTCCTTCTAGTAACGAGTCAATATTGTTTATTGTAATTATTGTACATAGTATTTAGGAGTTGGAGCATTTTTTTTTTTCAAATAAATACTCAATAAATTACAATACGTTCAGGTCTGTGATTTATTGCCCCGGCAAAGACGCCACACTACACCAACTCCGCTGAAGATGTGTGTTTCTCCGGTGTTAACGAGTACTATGTTCAAGAGAGCGAATGATTCTAGCATAGCTCGACGTCTCTTTTTAGTGGTCGAGGTTCCTCACTTCACGGCCCAGATATCACGACGGTGCTGCGCCCTTGGCGTCAATAATTAGACGGTTCAGAAATTGCCCAAACCCGTAAAACTTGGTGTGTTTTTTACGAGGGCAGTGTAAGGGTCTTCCAAAGACACTGCGGAGCCCGCACTCACAGCTAGCCTATGGCTACCCACTAAAAACCGCTTCCATTTCCGAACGGAGTTCTTATATGCGGTAGCACACACGCCCCGTTAACAGTTGGGACAAACAATGATCCACATCCCTATGCTTCCTTTAAGTCCACTTCGTTAGGAATAAGTCGGAACCTCTATTTTCCAGCGAATAATAGAACCCATCGCCGTTGCCACTGGCCCATTGTCACTCCCTCTCTTCATGATGCTCCTATTTGTATCCCTTTGATAGGGAGCATATCGGCTATCGCATTCTGCGTCATATGAAACCGTGCGAAACGCCCACAGGGTTGCCAGATTCGAAATTCCGCATTTTGGGCAGGGAAATGGCTCCCGCAAAAAAAAACTGACTGCGCGAAATATCGCCCAATGAGCGGAAATGTATCAAAATATGGGCGGGTCTTCAGATTAAGAGGAAATTAAAAAACAAAAGGAAGTTCAATAGGAAGTAAGTTTGATTTTTTTTGTTTTTTACTTTATACATGCTTTTTCAACAATCATTTGTTAATGCGTTTAAATTTACTTTGAGAAGTGAGTAATGATAGTTTTTAGACCTCTAGTACAGGGTGTATTCTAAAATGCATAGGATATTTGTCGGTAGTATATAAATATATCACATTGGCAGTACTTGCAGTTAATTGTAGAACGCCATATAAAATTAGTTGTCTTTTGGAAGTGAGGTGTCACTGTCAGCATTTTCCGTTAAGCAAGAGGGAACAAGCTTTCATATGAAAGCATTTCTGTGGTAATCTTTTTAAGCGCGGATTTTAACGGGGAGCAAGAAGAGTGAAAATGGGAAAGTGGAGAAATTATTTTATCCCGGTGAAGAATTCCTCCCATCTGCTGTAGTCATGAGAATAGTCATAACTAATTTTTAAATGTTAAGATATAACTTATTACTAAAAGTATATTTTTTTACATAAATTATTAATTAAAATGTTCACAAACAAAAATGGAAATCAAGCATTTTATAGTCACTACTACAAAAGTCCCTCCAAATACGTTATTTTAATGCAAATTCAAATTTTCCGATTGAAAAATTGATTTTTTTTCTTATTGGGTAGAATAGGGTGGTTTAACTGCCATCTAACGGCGGATGTTTGTACGAAGCATCTGGCAACGCTGAACGCACAAGGCGAACTTTCTATACATTGACTTCGCTCCGCCTGGATTCCAAAGGCCTCAGGTCTAATGGAGGCGGCGTAGAGCAGCATCGAGTTCAGTGGTTGACTGTTGCCTCTGGCTACTTTGCACTTGGACACCCTACGTTAGGCATAATTTGTGCCAAGGCCGAGGTCATGTGAGACTTTCTCGCAGACAAATGAGCAAGTGCTCATCGAAGCACAGTCTCGCGTCAATCTGTACTTCTAAGTTTCTTAGAGACTGCTGGGAGGGTATTTTACAATCCTCTACATTGAGAATAATACGCTCTCCCACGTGTCTGCCTGTCACCAAAAAAGCCTTTGTTTTATGATTGCCCTTATGGAGACCCATCAATGTAAGCCACCGCCGAATCGTAGCAATGGTAATCTGCGTGACTCCTTCAGTATATTTTTCAACCACTACAGCCGCAACATCTTCAGCAAAACCAATAGCTCTAGCGCCTTCCGGCAGCTGGAGATTCAAAATGGAGTCGTACATAATATTCCACAGCGGGCCAAGTACCGAGCCTTGCGAGAACACCATAGGTATTTACTCTGGTCTGTTTCGTATGGCAAAATCCTTTCCTCAAAGTAGCTTCTGATTATGTTCATTATATAATTCGGAACTTCCAGTTTTTACAACAAGAATGGAATTCAACCTTGCAGTATCAAATGCGTTTCTGACGTCTAGGGTAACAATAGCGCAATACATCTTTGCGAATTGCATCCTCTAAGCATTTCGCCTTCCTGAAGCCATTCATCGTTTGACACAACTCTTTTACAAAAAAAATTTTTGTAACTAACTTTCTGGAAGATAATTTGCTTCTCAATACAGATTTAATTTCAGAATTTATGTATCGGCCTCAGTTTTTTGTGATGATCGTTTTTGTAAATGTGTGTGTCTCCTTGTATATCAAAAGTATCCGACAAAATGACACGCTCTAATGACAAAATATTCAAATGATTAACAACAATAAAAATTACATCGTGCTAATAAAATTGAAGAAATACCCAAAAATATTTCCTTCCCGATTTCTTGCGATACTTTGCATCAGGAACATGTTTTTATAATGTCCGGCAGAAGTCGGACAACATTGTCACTCCAATTGCCTTGGTAAAGCTTCTCCATTTCAGAAAGTCCCGGTGTAACCGTTCACCATGTTTCTCACTAATGGCACTGATATTATGCGGGAAGAAGTCCATTCAAAAATTACAATATCGCGAAAGTTCTCTACCTTATGGTAGCCTATGGTCTTTTTGCAACATCACTCAATAAGTCAACGAAATGTTCATCAGCCATCAATTTTCTAATTTGCAGCCCTACAAATATTCCTTACTTTATTTTTGGTTCACTGATCCTTGGGAACTCCTCTCGCAAGTACATAAATCCACGTGATGTTTTGACCATAGGTTTCAAAAGGGGTCTTAATCTGCTGTGGAAGCAGGCACACATTTTTGGGGTCAACAGGAGAAGTATCAACGACATTTCTCTATTCATGCAGTAATTCCATCCAAACAGACCATTTTCCCCACAATAATGATTTTGACTTTCACGCTACCGCGGTAGAGAGAAAGTTATGCAATACTACGCGAAAAACAGCGAATTTGCGGCAGAAAAAAAATCATACAGGGCCCTTGTAAGGAAAAATGGATGAATCCAGTAGTAGAAAAAAATTCTCTGACACGTGGTGTAGCCAGACTCTATGTCTGGCTACACCAGCCTGTGTGCGTGTCCAAACTTGCTTTGTTTCGGACGTTAATTAATACATTTATTTTAATGTATATTCAAGATGAGTAATAAAATAACATTTATAAAGGAATTAATAGGTTGTGGACCCAGGCCACGTGTGAATGTATTCTCTTGTAAGTGTATCCTTAATTGAACGTCCGAAGAAAACGTGCTGTTTTTTATACCTCTGAACAGGAACTTTGTGTGTAAACAACAAACATGACTTCCGGAAGTGACTACAAAATACAAATGGATAAACTTGAATCATTTGAAGGTCTGGACAAAGATGAAGAGGCACTAATGTTCGATGGTGTTGCGTGTGTATGAACCTTAAGGCATTGTTAACGGTACACGAGCGTGTCCGGTTTTGGGAGATTGTGCAACTGCGGCACAAAGGCAACTCTTCAACAATGGAAACAGTACGACGCAAAACCAGCAAGTTTGTTAGCAAGTTTGATAGGAAAATCTATTGCCGAGCTCGTTGACTTGCACCAGTGCTGAAGAGATTTGGACTACATTGAGTGCGAAACAGTACGTAGCGGCTGATTGAGTGAAGTTTCCGCGTGAGGACAAAGAAGACATCCGTATGCGTGTCGCTAAAGTTGTTCATGTCGCAGAAGTTGTTCATGGATTTGAATGATGAACTTACGAAGAATGATGAAAATGCTTTGTGCGAGAGATTTTTGAATGGCCCTGTGTTATCTACGCTGAGAAATGAATATGACAATTTTAAATACTTCTGGGACACGATTTCGTCGGAAAATCAAACTGTGAATTTGAAAAATTGTGCGTGATTGAATTGCGCGATCAATGTCGAATCGACTGCGTTTATCGCACGCGGTAGTCGTAACAAGAAGCCTTGTCATAAAAGTGACACCGGGGAAAAATCAAAGAAGAATGTTCATTGTGCAAAACAAAAGTTTCCATGGCAAAAATGTAAGCAGTTGGGTCATTGGGCAGTTGAGTGCCCGGAGAAGAAGACGGATGGCGCTACTTGAAACGAAAGTCAGTCTGATGCAAGTGAGACGTTTATGACGTATGTCTTGGATGCCTCAGTCGAAAACTTTATTGAACCCGACAAGTGGTACTGCGAGAGTGGCACTACAAACTACGTCAACTTGAATAAACAGTAATTTACACCTTATGAGAAGCTTGCCATTTCTTGCCATTCCTTTCGCTCGGGAAACGA
The DNA here is from genome assembly GCA_038098605.1 of Gryllus longicercus. NCBI lineage: Eukaryota > Metazoa > Arthropoda > Insecta > Orthoptera > Gryllidae > Gryllus > Gryllus longicercus. Next base: position 169,996 of record JAZDUA010000391.1, on the reverse strand, counting down.
GGTGAAAATATACTGGCTCTTCGACAAGGAAGTGTGAACATTCAAGAACGTCTGATCGTCTTGGTCGAATACCGTACTGAAAAACGTTTTATATGTTCCTGAACAAGTGCTCATTTATTTCTGTGAAAGCAGTTGCGAGAAAGGGTTTTTCTGCGAGACTTGATACTCGAAGTGTCAGCGAAGTGTTGACGATCATGTCACTGGAAAAAGGATGATTGCCGGATATGTAAGTCATGGTCTGTATGTAATGAACATTCACACTGTGAAGCCGACGCAACAAGTTCAAGTGAATATGGCGACAACGTGGCAGACATTGCAAGTTTACCATGAAAGTTTTGGCCATCAACATAGACAACATGTCAAGAGTGTCCTGAAGCAGATGAACATCTACGTGGACGAGGGCAAGGAAGAATTCTGCAATGGATATGCTCTCGGAAAAATGCATAGGTTGCCATTCAAGAAACGGATGAATCCACCGATGGTAACTAGTGAACAAATTCACGCCGATGTAAACAGACACATGTCGACTGAATTTCTCGGAAAAGCGTGCTACAATGTCTGTATGTGCAACAGGGATGGATTCAGGGTTTGAATGCCGACCTAAAGGGAGAGAGTTCTGAGCCACGATGCGAGATTCAAGCCTGAAGGTGTCTCCAATATGAGCGTCAATACCGACAAGCTTCAATATTCATGTGAAAAATTCGCATCATTCAATGTACAAAAGCCAGAAGAAGTCAACAACAATGAAAAGGAAGAAGAATGGAGAGAAGCTGAAGAAGTTGCACCAGTGTCCAGTTCCGGAGGAAGTGTGGTTCCAACTAAAGAAGATGAAAAAAGACAAGAAAAAGCAATCGTAAATTTAAGAAACTATTGTGAATGACCAGCGGTGATTTTTTCTACATGGTTGGATCGTCGATCACTGAAAACAAGAATCCAAATTCCAGGTGCTGAAGAGTTTGCAGTCTTCTGTCAGAGAAAAGTGGTTGAAGGCACTTAAAGAAGAATTACATTCTTTACAGAACTAGTGGAGCTCAGATTGGTACAGACTTTTCTGTATTAGTTTCCCATTTTTTTGGTGTCGTCTAGCTATACAAACTTGTCACATACTCTGGCCAACTGCCATCTATCGTCAGTCAAATTCTTTTTTTAAATTTATCTTAAGTTTTCGGTTTCCTAATAATATAATTGAAATATTATCTTATGAATGTTAAAGAACAGTAAAACCTCATCATAAGTTGCAATTTTCTTTGAAAAATTAAGAGTCATTTTTAAGATAATAGAGTTTAAGCGCTACTGTAAATTCGAATTTGAAAGTCTTTTCAACAGAATTTTTTTGAGTTTTCGAAAAACTTGAAGTTATTTGAACCACTTCAACTCAAAATACTGTATACAAATTGCGGGAAATCTGAATATTAAACGGTGTGAGTCTTATAAAACATTTATGTAATTTACGAAAAAACAAAAGAATACCACAAATGAACTTATTAACGTATTATTAAAGACTGCAACTAGTATTATCCGTTCGAAAAGGTTGAAGAAAAAATGTAGCCGGTATTGAGTTAATGTCGTTTGAGTGATTCTTAAAATGCGGAATTTTGAGATAGTTTTCACAGACAACGGTTGTGTTTTAGAGAAACTTTATATGACATTATTTAAAGCACATGTACTCATAAATATACCAGGTAAACAAATTGCCGGTAATATAAATATTAACGATCTGGGAGACAAGTCAAAAAATTACATTTTGTAATTTTTGAAATAAATAAAATGATAGAGCAGTATGGCGTTTACGTCATCTTACAGACTGTACTTAGGACAACCCCTACCAAAAGTTTAAAGAAAAAATTGGAGTCGTTTTTAAGAAAATCATTTTTTTGTAACTTTTTAAATTGCAAATATTGCAGGTAATATTGCGCGTCGCATTTGCGTTGACAAACGTAAACATTGTCACTAGAGAACTACACATACGTACGTGTGTGGAGAACATTTCGGTTCCGAACATTACGAGACTACTCTATGCATTATCTCAAGGTTAATGTCCTATAATTAGCGGATATGGATGAGAAGTTTCGCAATACCAGTTGGAAAGCCTATGGTCTCGACCAGGGGTCTGCCACTTCTTAGGCCGGGAAAATTCCTTATTTCAGCGAAGTGGTAGGGGAGAGGATGATTTATGGTCGGTCCGCCATTATTGGCCATCATTGTGGAGCGCTCTAGCGACTTCTCTGCCTTCCAAAAGTGCGGCCATCTGTCGATAGCCCTGGGCGAATTCTTCAATCTGACCTCAAACGGCTCCGAATTTTAAATTCGTTGTACAACCGTTTCTCGGTTCCACGTTCAACAGTTTGTGTTCCAAATTTTTGACCAGATTTTGAAGGAAAACACCGAATTTTCGTCGTTGTTCGCTTCAGAATTTGCCATATTAATAGAATGGTAGACTTATAAAGTAAGTGATATTAATATTTTGCACATATGTTAAGAATGGTTTCAATTATTACGATAATTATTTACAACATTGCTTTAATTACTGTAATATTGTTGTATACTCATGTTTTGTATACTCCTATAATTTTTGTTTTCAATAACATTAAATTCAATATTTGCGTTACTTGGCGATTTATATATTACAAATTTTATTATAGATTTATGAAATGGCTGATGGGAATTTCCTTCCTGGCATGGTGCCAGGGACCTGTTAGGACCTACTACTGGCGTCTTGTCCACGGAGAACATGAACAGGACGAGGTACAGTGAGGTTAGCGTAGGTTTCCGCGGCCGGAGTCAGTATTTACTAGGTTGTCCGGGTGACGCCGCGTCCATGGCGAAGGTGCCGAAGTTTCGGTCGCCATTCTGAGACCTTCCTCGGGCATTACGCCCCTGCGACAGCCTAGTAAATAAGGACGGGGTACATGTGCATAGAGCACATCTTGCCAGACATGTTGGCTACAAAAAAATAGCTGTGTAGAATGCAATCTCGAGTAAAATTTCCTAACAATTCCGTGAGGTGCCTAATTGAACGCCCAGAGCATTTAGAGAAAGCTTGCCAGCAAGTGCAAGTGCATTGCATTGAGCATTTACGAGAAGAAAGCAATAATAGTTCAGGTCAATCATTTGTCTCTTGATTTGCAGGCCTGCCTTACACGTTGCAGCTACTCTTCATTCCGGCTTCCTTGCATGATCTAGTTACTACAGAAACCTTGTTTTATGAAGGTGAGACAGCACTACACATCTTGAATTTAAATAACGCCTCTTTTTGTTTTACAAGCAGCTCCCTACCTGCTGGAAAAAGAGTGCAGAACAACCTGGAGGTGGCATTTATTCCAATAAGTGATACGAAATATAATACTGTCAGTTTTGGTAGTCTCTTTTAGTATTGCTGTGTGGTAATTTTTGATTTCAGGTAATATGCCATAGTATGTAGTGTTGCTCGTGGTCCATTCTGATCCATATTTCTCTTCAAAATGTTGACGATTTTTTGACAAGTTTTAAATCTAATTAGTATTACTGTGAAATGTATTCTTCCACCAAACAATAGGCTCGAATGTGAGCTGTTGTGGGAGTGTCAAATGTGAGTTCAGTGCATATAGTTGAAGGTTAGATATAGTTTTCACAAGAGTGATTTACTTTGTTCCGTCTATCATTACAAACAATGTTATAAGAATTGGTACTAATCGTATTTAAAAGATGGGAATACGTATGCGTGTCAATTAACACATGGATGAAAATTGATATGCTGATGTATTGATATTGATTCATTTTGAATTTCTGAGAGCCTGTGTTGTTTTCTTTCAATATGTTCTTAATTGAACCTGCAACATACTAAATTGTCAAAACGTTATGCATATAAATATGTTTTGAAAAGGAAGTTATAAAGTGCACTTTTCTTGCATTTTATTTATATAAATACATTCATATGTGAACTTTCTCCATTTGGCGGAATGACTATAATAATAGGGAGTATCATGGCACAAACATTAGTTAGACAATGTTTGAAAAGTGATAATCATTTGTATATGTATAATCATCGTTAATGTTCCTCAATTTAGTTCGGCATCACAGTGTTTTAAACAAATGTTGCCATGACTGAACAGACAATAATGAAAATGTTTTCTTAATAATTAAAAAAATTCAATGCAAAATTACAAGTATAAAAAGTATTTCGGGATAAATCAATTTGAAGTTGATTCAGTTAAATATACTCCACATCTTTTGCTACATAGAGCATAACATTTCCTCTTTTAGCACACAAGATGGATTTTTTCCTGTACATCCAAGCTGTAGGACTCAAATATTTCACTGATCAAAAGAATAGAAGAAATCTGCCTTGGCAATGTAAATAATGTTATACTTGTTCACTTTCACACTTGTTTCACTTGTATACACATAATATATACTAAATTGAAGGCGTTTGTGTTTCGTATAAAAAGTCTTTACTGTTTGTCTTGTGAACTACATACATAGCTATTTGTACGAATAGTTTGGGACTGTTACCAGGAGATTTCTATTTTCCAAACATTTCTTTACAACTGCTAAATGACTATTTCAAGATTTCGTTTATCAATAATATAATTTAATAGTAAATTTTTCAAAGAATTGGTTGCCCTGGCCGGGATTCGATCCTGGCCTTGTGGTTTACGCCCAGATACTACAACCACTAAGCTACCGAGACAACGAATTGTTTGAACAGTAGTCATGTGCGCGATTGTCGCTTCGTCTATGTATATATAACTGTCACCATTCCGTTTGCGTCCAACAAGGTGACGGGTAGGGTGAAAATTATATATTGATATAATTTCAAGTAGGTTTTTGTATCTTTTATTTGGTTATATTTTGAATTGTTTAGCTGCAGTAAAATTATGGGTAATATTAGTGTGACACATGATAATTGGCCAGAATTTATTTATTTCACTTATCAGGATTTTTCTTCATGCATTTTGTATATGATGTATATTTACATATTTCGCAATAGATATTGTTTATATGAAATATCTTTGGTATTTTCACTTGCATCATTACAATTTAATTGCCTCGCAATTATAAACCCTTTCAGAATTACTGACTTCTACATTATATTACGCATTAATTTCACGTAAAATATATTATGTTCTTTAACTGTCTGCCATATTGAAAAATTTCTAGATAATGTAATTTCAAATGTCCCGGGCAACGTCTGCCCTGCATTTCAATTGGTAGATCGCCTATCGACGTTTATTGGCTGGTGAGGGGCAGAAATGGATGCTGCTTTCTGATTCATTGCTTCTGTGTGTCGATCGACATTCTCCCCTCCATAAAAATAAGGAGCTTCGGAATAATATTGCGTGCCGCCTTTGAAAATACTCTCTGGTCTCGATCCGCTTGCATTATCTCAGCATTTTTGGGGTGAGTTTCAGTTCCATATTGAAACACACACAACAGTCCTTGCAACTCCTTGAACGCTGCATCCGCGGTAAACCACGGTGGACGCACCAATCATCCACCGTGTCAGCGAGGACTATCAACCCGATTTTGAACACTGTTACTCTGTAATAAATAATTTGTGTAGGCACACTATGATGCAACCTATTTCTGTCAGCGCTTTTCATTGGCTCACCGAGACGGCGCGTCCGTTTGGTTTGCACACGGCTGTCGCAGAGACGACACATGGGTATGTCCTGTAGATGGACATTGACTATCCTCCACACATTCACGACGATCTCGCGGATCTACCCTTCTGAGTCGAGTCTATTTGCCCGTCAGGAAGCAAACAGATGTATCTGCTCGCCATGTTGCTGCCAAAGCAGCGTTATGTTATTCACATACGCAGTCTCGTACAGGACGACGCGGCGGTGTTGAACTTGTCTGAATACATCGAATTCTTGCCGGCGGTTTCTCTCCTAACACGGGCTTTAGTAACGAACAGTCTCCAGTTGCGGCAGCAAGACCATGGTGTATGTGGGTCTAAGGGGACTAACGGCGCCTCACATGGTTCGCACAGCTGTACTTATATAGCTGCGCGTGAAGGAACGAGTGACATCCACAATGGGTAGTTTCGGTAATGAGGAGATTAGAAAACCTACGAGTACCTAAGGATCGCCATGGAAGTGCTTCAGATGACTTTATATAAATTTTTCGAAAACTCAAAAGATTTATGTGAAAAAGAGTTTTAAATTTCGCAATTACTATAACGCTTAAATACCATTTTCTTAAAAACGACTCTAAAGTTTTCAACAAAAATTACGTTATAGGATAAGAGTTTTTTCGTCTTTAATTTTGTTAAAGTATTATTTCGTTTCTGCCTTTACGAAACAAAAACAATTGATAAACTTTCGAAAAAAGTACTTTGGGAGTTGATAGATGGCAGCTGGCAAGAGGATGGGGCAAAATTGTAAAACTGGCCCAGACAAAAGAAATTAGAACGAGAAAGTCTGTGCCATTCTGTATCACCACTAGTTTTAAATGATAAATTTCGATTGTAAAATTTTCCTGTCGTGGCGATTTCGCATCACGCCGTTCCTGCCATGGACCAAATCTAAGACCAAAAGTCTGTCATGGCAGAAGCATTTGGGGGGGAGGTTATGTCATTATTGTCACTGGTGCCTCTCGTCTCTAGATATCTAAAAGCCATATTATTATTATTATTATTATTATTATTATTATTTTCCTCTACATCCCGACTAAGATGTTATGAGTCGGCTGAATATAAAATCTACTTCAGTTTGCAACCAGCTACCGAAGAAGCAGATCTAGTCGGTGCCTCTACTATACTTTGCTCAAAATGTGGGCTGTTCCAAACAGCAATTACTTGAACTTTCAAGTCTTTTGAATGACCTGGGAGTTTAGCCAAGTTCTTACACAAATTTTGCGAAACAAATCCCAGAGCTTAGATGACTATCGGTACGACCTGTGCTTTTACGTCCCACATTCGGCTGATCCCAATTTCCAAACTCTTGTATTTGAGACGTTTTTCTGCGTCCTCGGTTACGACGTTTTGATCCCAAGGCTCAGCAACGCAACACGTAGACACGATTTTTCCTCCAAATCTTGGATAGCAATATCCGACTTGTTTGCTGCTACCGTGCGATCCATTTGAATTTGTTGGTCGTACAACATTGTATAGAGCCCTACAGATGTCACCGGTTTTTGATGAGTGTTTGTACCACTTTGGAACTTCGAGGACAGTACAGACCTGTCAATCGAAGTAACTACACACCCTGTCGCGCCCTGTCGTGTCTTTTCAAGTATTCGGTCGTTGCTAGAATTGGACAAGGTGATACGATATGATCAATGGTTCCTACTTATTCCTGGCAGATGCGGCATTTATCATTGGGAAAGTTTTAGAACCGCTTTATCATAATGTGTTTTCAACGCCTGATCCTGAGCTGCTATTAGAACTACTACCTATTCTGGCTTCATTCTTTCCTGTGAAGCCACATAAATTATTTATCTTTATTGATTTGCACCTTGTCCATTCGTTTTAAATATTGTCCATGGAGTGGTTTGTCTCTCCATGATTTGTTTAACAATTGTTTATATCTCACATTTCATGTTTAGTAGCATCAGAAGTTCAGTGTCTGTGTTATTCTGCGTGTTTTGCAAAGCTTTCTTTGCAATGCTTCTTGCTACCCTAGCAAGAAGCATTCTTCGCAATTAGCATTCTAAGGTCAGATTTCGTGACCTGCCTCATTAGAGGGACATCTTGATGACTGACTACATACTTTGTCATCCCGACTATTTCATTGTTCTTCAGAGGCTTCAATTTGTTTGAGACGTCTTCCTCCTTCCTTACGTGACACGTAAAGGATATGTACATCAGCTCGAGGGACGGCGACAGGATGCAATGTTAGCAGTTTTCTGTTTTTTCGATTCATGATTCGAATTTCTTGCTCAGTCCAGTCCACATGTCCATTCACAGCCAAACTACCAATTGCAGATATTTTATTCCTGGAGTTCGGGGTGGACTGCAGGACAAGTCACACTCTTCTGTATAATACATGTCACATTCTTCTCCCTACGAATTTTCTCTTTCATTGTGTCGTTCGTGATGGTCTCGCATTCTTCAATGTCCAGATATTTTAACGTTTTACATGATTCAAGATATTGAATCACAGTGCGCATATAAACTTCAATGCTCTCTGACGTTGTCACTTTGCCTCTCTTTAAATTGATTTTTGCACACTTGTCAAGACCAAACTGCATGCAAATGTCATTGCTAAAGTCATTCACGACGAAGACAACATTTGGGAGAGAGTCGCTTCATTTTGAGCAAACACTTTAAGATTATCCAAGTAAAACAAATGTGATATTTGTCTTTCGTCTCCTTGGAGCGTGTAACCAAAGCCAGTATGCGACAACTGTCGAGATACTAGGATCAAACTAATGCAAATATTCTTGAAAAATACTCCTGTTGATTCTAAAACTTGTTTCTACTGCTTCCTCTCCGCAGTATATTAGTAACCTGGTAATCCACGACTTCATACTAGCCTTGCAAAACTCAATAAGTCTAGGATGAAATCGATAGATCTCCAGTCTTCAAAATCCAATAGCGTATTATACTGTCAAAGGTCTTCTGGTGGTGAATCCAAGCCATGTTAAAAAATACACTTTTGTTTCATTACAACATTCAAAATGACTTTATTTAGTTGCAAGATTTTCGTGCAGCCATAATAATTTATTGTTATTATTATTATTATTATTATTATTATTATTATTATTATTATTATGGAAGCTGCAATTTAAACAAACAAGAAAATCTTAATGAAATAAGTAAAAATATTAAAACATAAAAAGTAGTAAATTAATAGTTATTGAAAATAATAAAGTATTATTTCCTTAAAATTACAATAAACTGACAGAGTAAATGCTCAAAGTGACTATTACCATCTGCCAAGAGAGAGAGGCGTTTATTCGTTTCAGAGTAGTAGCTGCAACACTGAAGAATAACAAGGACAGGATAAGTGCTTCCTCTTTCACCTAAAATTAGCCACATTCTGTCAGCTCAAAATCTGAGGGCACGCGCTAAAGTGAAAGGGATAGCGAAGGTGTTATGTTCTTGGGGATGATAAATAATTCATTCGGAAAAGTTTTTTTTTCCAATTCTGCTAATTTACAATCTGTTCGCTTGGAACAATTAGTAAATGGTATACATGATATAAGTTGCTATGAAGAGAATCTAAAGGGTAAGTCTAGAATATGTTCACGTTTTAGCCTATACACATGTTCACTATTGTCCAACATGTTCACTGAGTGTTGATTCGGGTGGCATTCCAGTCTCTTCTGATGCCTCTTGCTTCTCTCCGAGATAGTCTCTGTCATTGTTGAGATGTTCAAATCTTTGTACAAATTATTGTTGGTGACGAACCATGGAGCGTTGCATATATATATCTCAGTGTTTTTGTTTCGAATCTTCTCAGGATCTCCAGGTTTGACTTGCTGGCAGTTCCCCAGAGTTCGATGCCGTAAGTCCATATTGGCTTGATTATTGTCTTGTACACTAAAATTTTGTTGTATAAGGAGAGCTTAGACCTTTGGTTAAGTAGCCATGATAATTTGCTTAATTTCAGTTGTGATTCTTTCCTCTTTTTCAAGATGTGAGGTTTCCAGGTTAAGTGACTGTCTAGATGTAAACCAAGATACCTCACAACAGTTGTTACTGAGAGTTCTGACGAGTTTAATTTCACTTTGGGACACTGTTCTTTTCGAAGTGAGAAGGTAATCTGTTGTGATTTTGCTGTGTTTATATTTACTCTCCATTGATTCGTCCATTCTTCTATCTTGTCCAGATGCGCTTGCAGGTGTTGCGATGCTCGAGTTGAGTCCTCGTCGACAGCTAAAATAGCTGTGTCATCAGCAAATGTAGCCATCATTGTGCGTTCTGTTGTTGGTAAGTCAGAAGTATAGATTACGTACAGAATTGGTCCTAGGATACTTCCTTGAGGGACACCTGCTGTTTGTGGCTTAAATCCAGAGAAAACGTCTTGGTATTTAATTTGAAAAAAGCGGCTGGATAGATACGTTTTAAAAAATGAATAGAATGAGTGCGGGAGTAATTGTTTTATTTTGAATAGCAGGCCTGCATGCCAGACCCTATCAAATGCTTGCTGTACGTCCAAGAAAGCAGCTGAGCAATATTTCTTTTCTTCTAGGCTTTGAGATATCTTGTTTACTATTCGGTGTGTCTGATCTATAGTTGAGTGACCTTCACGAAACCCATATTGAAAGTCTGGTATTATATTATTGGTTATTGGTTTGAGCCGTTGTAAAAGTAGTTTTTCAAATACCTTGGATAAAACTGGGAGAAGACTTATTGGTCTGTATGATGCAACGTCTGTAGCAGGTTTTCCAGGTTTCGCTATGGCTATCACTTGTGCATACTTCCAGAGAGTCGGATAGTGGCTCTCGCTTATAATGGCATTAAAGATGGATGTGACGAATGATAGCGCTTCCTTGGGTAATTCTTGTAATATTGTACCAGTTATGAGATCATGTCCTGGGCTTTTAGTAGGATTTATGTGCTTTTTAATGGTTTCTTCTATTTCGCATAAATTGAACGCTTTGATGGGTGCAGACTGTTGGAGAGGAGCCTGTAAACTTTCTATTACCTCATTTTCCGTAATACTTCGTTTTGCTATTGGTTGGAATACTGTGGAAAAGTGTATTGCAAGACATTCGGCTTTTTCTTCAGGACTTCGTGCCCAAGTGCCATCTTGTCTTCTAATAGGCGAGATGTGTTGTTGTGGCTGATTGATTTTTTTTTGTTGCTTTCCACAGTGAGTAATTGGTTATAGCTGTTGGTGTCAAGGAGTTTACGTAATTGGAAAATTTGGTATTTTGGTACTCCTTTAGTTCTCTTTTTAGTTGTTGGGCTGATGCGTTAAATTTCTTTTTGTCTTCAGGCTGTCTGGTGTACATATATATTCTACGAAGTCGGCGTTTTTCAGTTATTTTTTGTCTAATTTCTTTGGGATACGGTAAGTTCTTGATTATTTCAGATTTTGGTGTTGCTCTCCAGGCAGCGTTTCGTATAACCTCTGTTACATGTAAAACTGCAGTATCTATATCATTACTTGATTTTAGAGACATATTTACGCTTAACGAGTTGTTAACGTATATTCTAAATTTTTCCCAGTTAGTAAACTTACTACAAAGTTTAGGTGGTGATCTGCGCTCAATAACGGATGAACAGATGGTCATCTCTACTGGCGTATGATCGGAGCTAAGGTCGTAGTTGGTTTTAATCTTGATTGTTGCAGGTATTATTCCTTTTGCTAAGAAAAGGTCTAGAAGATCAGGCGTTTTGTACATATCAGTGGGCCAGTATGAAGGTTCTCCTGTTGATAGTGTCATAACATTCAGTTTGTTTATTGCCTTAAGTAGATTCTTCCCCCTTAGGGTATTGAGACGTGAGCCCCATTGTTGATTGAAAAGTTAAAGTACAAAACGTTTATTGTATTCACAATACGTAATAGGTAAGAACGCGCGACAACTTATTAACGGCCACTCGGGAACACGTCGGGGAGAACGTCCGTCCGCTACGATTGACGGCGAGAGACTTGAGGCACACTCGTTGCAGCAAGAGAATGGCAGACTGCGCCAGTGCGTCGCGTGCTCCCAACTGTTGAGCGCCAAATCACCAACAGCAAAAGAGGAATAAATTTAGGGTGCATATGCAACAGAATGTATTTCACGCGTCGCCAAATTGTGTGGGTGGTGTTCCCAGACACGGGTAGAGGGATAGATTTTTATAACGTATAGATTATATAGGGCTAGTGGGATATATTATATTAACGTTTTAAGTTAATTGTTCTGCAATTATATAAACCATTTTCAATTTTGTTAATTACTTAATTCGTTATTATTATTATTATTATTATTATTATTATTATTATTATTATTATTATAGAATGTTATAAAAATAGATTAGCTGAACACACGACTGTGACTGTTATTTGAACGGTCCGAACTGTAAACTCAACGCTGAATTTTTCTTAATGAATATTATATGAAAATATCAAAGATGCTAACTAAAATGCAATGTTCTGTTTTTGGAAAGATCCAAAATATTTTTAGTTTAATTTATAGAGGAGGTAATAATATAAGTCCTTCTTATATTTCGACTTAAAAAATGAATTAAATGCTTTTTAAAAAACAAATGTACCTTTATCTTCAACATTTGTGTAAACTTTATAAAAATTATTAACTTTCAGAAAGTTTGAGAAATGAGAAGATTTTTTCTTTCAACAGTAATCAATAATTCAAAACAAATCAAATTTAATAAAACTAGTGGGGCTACAAAATAGCACAGATGTCCTCGTATTAGTTTTCTATTTTCTTTGGTCTGGGCTACCTATTCGGACTTACCACATACTCTTGCCTACTGCCATCCATCGCCGCCTAAGGTATACTTTTTTAAAACTTTTCTCAATTTTTCGTTTTCGTAATAGTATAACCGAAATATTACTTTAAGAATATTAAAGAGTAAATGTTGTAAACACGCCTAGTCAGTGTCGCCATCTATGATGCACGATCGGTAGTTGTACCTCGCTTCTCCCGCAGTCGTGTCCATAGCCAACGCCAACACATACGTTATTCTTGTGTCACTTTGTATTCAGTTAGTTGTGTTAAAATAAAGAGTGGTTTGTTAAACGAGAAATGTGACTTCAATAATACCTGCACGAACACAACAGTAAAACTTCGTATTAAATGGCAATTTTCATTGAACAAATTGGAATTGTTTTTTAGAGAATGGCGTTTAAGAGTTACTGTAAATGCGAAATTTGAAGCTCTTTTTCAGAGAAACTTTTTGAATTTTCAAAAAACTTCATTGGAAGTCATTTAAAGCAACTTAACTCATAAATCCAATAGTGTTTACACATTGCTGGAAATGTACTTGCGTGAAATATTAGAAAGATCTTCACTTACGTTTAAACGCCATTTTCTTAAAAACGGCTCTAAATTACTCAAGATTTTTTTTATATGACGAGGTTTTACTCTTCTTTGATATTCTTAAAGTAAAATTTCGATTCTAGTATTAGAAAACCGTAAAATTGAGAACATTTAAAAAAATATATACCTGTGCGATAGATAGTTGCTAGCAAGAGGATAGGACCAGAATATTAGTTTGCCCAGACCAACCAAATTAAAAAGCTAACTAGTTCGAAAAAGTCGATGCCAATCTATAGGACAACTAGTTAATTTCACGTACACGTACGTATATGCGGAGTAATTTACATAGTATAGAGAATAGTATGTAATGCTGTGGAAAATCGGTTTCGAGATTTCCACGGTAATACATGGTTTCGGGTCCCCCAATTCCGAAAACCTTTTTGTTTCAAACGTCCAGCCGTCTGTCTACCCGTCTGTCTAGTGTATATGAACAACACTAGCGCCTAAACTGTGCGTAGGATTTTTTCCAAACTGAATAAACCCCTGTCGATATGATCTGAGTCTAGCTCTGCGATTTTGAAAAACATTCATTAATATTTGGGGGTACTTTACATGACGCTCTTGGGACATTAACAAAACTTTTCCGAAAATGGCTCCAAATTTTTTCTTTAAATTTCTTTTAAAATGAGTGGGAAATTCATTTATAAAAATGACACAGGTCCAATTTTCAGTGATAACTGAATTTTTGAAAATTGCAAGAGATTGAAATTTGTCGGCGTCTTCGTACAACTGGGAAATTGGAGATAGAAATTGTTCTTTCAAATGAAATGTTTTCTCAAGTGAAATTAATTAGATTTTTCATTTAGGTTATGCATTTTTAAAAAAATAGTATTCGTTTTCTCGCAACATTTCGTCCAATATATGCAATATTAAAAAATATTAATAATATTTTCTCAAAATCGTCTGCAGATTTTTTCTTGAAACTTTTGCGATGGATAGTGTTAAATGTACTCCTATAATGACATAAACGCTGATTTTCTCTATTTTTTTTTTTTTTTAAAAACACTTGTATTTTTTGACTTTTTCTCGCGTTTTTCTGTCGTTAATATTTACATTAAAGTCGATTTGTTATATATATATATATATATATATATATATATATATATATATATATATATATATATATTGCAAGAGAAATTTTTTTACATTTAAATTTACATTTTTTACATTTTTAAATTTTATGTATATTATGTATATAATGTATATTATTGCATTTATGAGCACATGTGCTTTATATGATGTCAGAGACAATTTCTCGAAAACTCAATAGTTTTCTGTGACAATGAGTTCTAATTTCCGCACTTTCTGAAACACACACCATTTTTCAAAAACTGCAGCCACTTTTTCTTCAAACCTTTTCTACAGGTAATGCTATTTGCACTGTTTAAGATGATATAAAATTAATTTGCTAAATTCTTTTGTTGCTTCCAAAATAACATAAATGTTTTTTGTAATATCTCTCACGTCGTTAATGTGCACATTTCCGGCGATTTGTATACATTATTGCATTTGTGATCAGTAGTGCTTTAAACAACTTGCAATAAAGGTTTTCGAAATCTCAGTTGTTTTCTGTGAAAAAGAGCTTCAAATTTCGTAATTACGTAACGCTTAAATGCCATTTTTGTTAAAAGGCACCAAATGTTTCAACGAAAATTTTCATATAGGACGAGGTTTTACTCTTCAATAATATTCGTAAAGTAATTTTTCGTTTCTGCGATTAGGAAACCGAAAAAGTGAGCAAATGTGAAAAATAGCGGCGGTAGATGGCAGTTGGCAAGAGTTTTACGACCGAAAAGCACGACCGAAAGGCTAGCTTTACGACCGAAAGGCACGAAAGGCCCCAACCAAAGAAATTAGGACACGCACGAGAATGTCTGTGCCATTTTGTACCAGTAGTTCTTTTTTGTTTTTGTCCTAGTACCTTTCGTTGCATGTAAAACAAAAAAATTACAAACACAAGTTGTAGCATATGTAATCAGGGGCGGATACAAAGAATTTTGGGAGGAAACATTCAAAATTTTTTCGTCAAATATGTACATTACTGATTCTGTAAAACGTTGCAGGCTACACTCAGATCATGCTGCGATACGATTTTATTCGTTTAAATGATAATCCAAAAATACTTTTGCTTTAAAAATTCGTGAAAGTTAAAATCACTAGTTACTGAAAAATTTTAGGTGGGTGGGGTGGAACTTTCACTGATTTCCCCCCTTGGATCCGCGCTTGATGTAATACACGCCCGTTAAAGTTTGGTGCTCTTATACGCACCATAGTTCGGGGCTTATTTCACAACCATCGCCAAATTAAAATTCTACAAAGTAAAAACGGTCTTTGATAGTTCAAAATTACAGATTGTGAGCATAAAACCTCTCTCACGCCGTTAAAATGGATATTTCCAGCCATTTTAAATGATTTTGTACATGTGAGTTCAAATGCTTCAAATGACTTTGAATGAAGTTTTTCGAAACTCAAAAAATTTCTGAGATAAGCAGCTTCAAATTTCGATGGGGCGATTTCAGTAGGACATAACGCCATTTTCTTAAAACCGGTTCTAACTTTTTCAAAGAAAATTACCATTTATAATTACCATGGATTTAGTGTTCTTTAATATTCATAAAATAAAGTTTCCGTTCTACTAATAGGAAACCGAAAAATAAAGACAAATTTTAAAAAATGTATTTTGGGCAGCGATAAATGGCAGTTCGCAAGTGTATGTAGCAAATTCGTATAACTAGACGAGTCGAAAGGAAATATAAAACTAATTCGGCTAAGTCTGTGCCATTCTGTAGCACCACTAGTGACTTTTCCATTTACGTATATACGAAGTATTATACGTAGTATAGGAAAAGTTATGTAATGCTGCGGGGAATCGATATCGAGATTTCAATAGAAATACATATTTTGGGGTCCCCTGATGCAGAAAAGTGGTTCTTTACAAAATGTGTGTCTGTTTGTGTGTCCGTCCGTCTACAAATACTACTAGCGCGTAAACCATTCATAGGATTTTTTCCAAATTGAAGAAACCCCTGTCCATCTGGCTCGAATCGAAACTTTTA
Organism: Gryllus longicercus; assembly: GCA_038098605.1. Lineage (NCBI taxonomy): Eukaryota > Metazoa > Arthropoda > Insecta > Orthoptera > Gryllidae > Gryllus > Gryllus longicercus. The sequence goes on along the minus strand of JAZDUA010000391.1, from coordinate 154,019 downwards.
AAATTTGAAGAAAAAAACAACCTTTAAATCTTTAAAAATTGGGTTAGTTTAGATGAAGCCCTGCGGACGTTTTCAAAATTTTCTTAAAAACGGCTACAACTTTTTTTAAAATATCTTGTAATAATATAGTAAAATACACTTCTATAAGATGGTATTTGTCCAATTTTCAGGTTTAACTCTCAATTTTCAAAAAATTCAAAGATATGAATTTTGTGCGGCGTCTTTCTACACTTACCGAATTGAAGATAGAGATTTTGCTCCAAATGAAATTTGTTCTCCATAGTTCTTTCATTAAGGTCATGTACATTTTTTAAACTTGTAGTAGTTTTCGCGCAATATTGCTAGGAATATGTTCAATTTAAAAAAATACAAAAACAAGATGTTCTTAAAAGCGGGTAATTTTTTTCTTAAACGTTTTGGTCGGGATAGCGCTAAATGTACTATATAAGACGACATAAACGTCATATTGTTCTATTCTATATTATTTTCAAAAAATTACAAACCTATTTTTGACTTGTCTCTCTCGTCGTTAATACTTATATTAGTGGTAATTTGCTCCCATTATTATATTTATGAGTGTATGTGCTTTATATAATGTCAGATAAAGTTTCTCGAATATTCAACCGTTTTTTGTGAAAACTAGCTCAAAATTCCGCATTTTCGGAAACTCTTAAACGTCGTTTTCTCACAAACGACCCAATCTTCTTCTTTAATCTTTTTCAACTGATAGTGCTAAATTGCACTGTTTAATATGATCTAAAGTTCAATTTGGGTGTATGGCAAATTATTTATTCTCTATTCTTTATTTTTTCGAACATTACACAAATGTTATATCAAGTTTGTATTGCTAGCCGAGACCAAAGGAAATAAATAACGAATTCGGGAAAGTCTCTGCCATGTTGTAGCACCACTAATTTATACGTTTATTCTTGAAGGCAAGGGATCTGCCAGTTCCATGGAGGAAAAGTACCCTGGATGTGATAAATTCTGCTAGTTCCATTGGTGGGCTACTCCGTCGCCCGCAAATTTTTCTTGTTCTGCAGTCAGTACCAGTTTACGTCACGAACCATGTGACCACACCACGAGCACTTCGTTTGAAAATCCGGCCTCCATGTCTGCATGGAAAGCGAGAAGCGTCAAGGAACATTTCTAAGTGGCTTTAAGCGACAATTTCCAACTAAAAATAACACTGTATGTGTAATAAAATAAGAGATGCAGTATTAAAATGTATATATATATATATATATATATATATATATATATATATATATATATATATATATGTGTGTGTGTGTGTGTGTGTGTGTGTGTGTGTGTGTGTGTGTGTGTGTGTGTGTGTGTGTGTTTTACTGGGGCAGGGGAAAATCTTCAAAAGACCCGCAACCCGCAGTGTGTGGGATTCATAGCTAGCCTATGCCTACCCACTAAAAACCCCTCCCTTTCCTCCTATTCCTTCCCGCGGAACCGCCGTCAGGCATTGCATCGCGAGAAGGAAGGATGGGCTTTTCGCACTTCACCGACATATTACGGGACACTTCTTCGTAACTGCTCCTCGGAGCGGAGCGTCTTCAGGACCTTTGCGGCATAGGTGGCTACCGCACTCCAATACTCTTGTGTCATCAGCATCCTAGTGACGATGGTCTCAGGGGTCACTTCCTCTTGGAGGAGTCTGTGAAGTTCCTCCCTTTCCACTGCGAAGCGTGGACAATGAAAGAACACATGTTCTACATCTTCAATCACCGGGAAACACCTTAGGCATGAGGAGCTATCCTCCAACCGGAATCGGAGCTGATACTCTCATCTACATACAACATCCATGCCCTGTCAGCAACTGAGTTAGATAAAAATCTAATTCTTCATGTTCCCTTTGGATCCACGTCATGATGTCGGGAATGACCCGAAATGTCCATCGCCCAGTTGATGATTGCTCCCATCGTCGTTGCCATTGGTCCATTGTCACCCCCCTCTCTTCTTTCGTGATGGTATTCCGGTTTGAAGCCCCCTCCCGCTTGCGCAAATAGAGTCTAGCTCTCTCCTGCGCAATGAGGTCGATCGGAGGCATATCTGCTAACACACACACAGCATCATAGGATACGGTGCGAAACGCTCGAGCAACCCGCAAGGCGGACCTTCTGTGCACCGACTTAGCCCCACGGGCATATGACTGAATGTCCATGGCATCAGCCCAAATGGGGGCTGCGTAGAGAAGAATGGAATTTACTACGCTAGTCAGCAGCCTCCGGCTTCTTTGCCCAGGACCCCCTACATTAGGCATAATGCGTGCCAATGCCGATGCCATACGAGACGCTTTCTCGGAGACTTTGCGCAGGTGCTCGTCAAAGCGCAGTCTCGCGTCAATTTGCACTCCTAAATACCTCAGTGACAGCTGCGAGGATATTTTGCAGCCTCCTACATTAAGAGTAATACTCTCTCTCACTTTTCTGCCCGTCACCAGCACAGCCTCTGTTTTATGCGCGGCCATCTGTAGCCCTACCGATGTAAGCCACCGCCGGATCTCCGCCACAGCCTCGTTGGCAACCTGCGTGACTTCTTCGATGTATTTGCCGACAACTACAATTGCAACATCGTCAGCGAATCCAATAGTTCTTGCGCCTTCCGGCAACTCGAGCTTCAACACGGCGTCATACATAATGTTCCAAAACATCGGACCAAGTACCGAGCCTTGTGGGACACCGCCTGTGATCGTATAAGATTGTACTCCAGTCCCAGTTTCATATAGGGGGATTCTCTCCTTAAAGTAACTTTTGACCAAGCTCGAGATGTACCTTGGAACTCCAAGAGTTAGTAACGCAGAAAGAATGGAGCTCCACCTTGCAGTGTAAAGGCGTTTTTCACGTCTAGGGTCACTATAGCACAATACTTCATAGGACCTCCTTTCCATCGTTTGCCTTCAATGGCCTTGCGTGCGATGTCGATGACTACCTTAATTGCATCTACCGTGGATCTCGCTTTTCTGAAGCCGTACTGATTATCAGACAATCTCTGAGGCCCCTCTGTAAATGACTCAATACGATTGCAGATGATCCGCTCTAACACTTTGCCTGCTGTATCCAGTAAGCATATTGGCCGATAGGCTGCCGGATCAGTAGGTGCCTTATCGCCCTTCGGAAGAAGGACTAGCTGTTGCTGCTTCCATCGACGGGGAACCTCTCGTATGCATGCGTTATATGCCTGTAAGAATAGATCGGGCCGAGTCTTAATAGCGGTCTTAATTGCTACATTTGGTACCCCATCTAATCCGGGGGCTTTGCAATCTTGGACCTTACCGCAAGCTCTGGAAAGTTCATCCAACGTGACTGCCGGAACCTCGCTTAGATCTTCCAGACGATCCTTCGGTTGTAACATATCTACCTGGCGAGAAAACAAGGTAGCTACAACTTTTCCCAAGAAAACCGGGCAAGTGGGTGGTCGCCTGAACATACCCCTGAGTCTGGCCGTTACCAGCTTATACGGGCGTCCCCAGGGGTCAGCATCCACCTCCTCCCCTAGCTCTCTCCAGCAACGACACTTACTAACCTTAATGGCTTTCGTGAAAGCTCTTCTGGCGTCCATATGTTGCTTCTTGAGAAAGTCATAATTTGGGCGGCTCCAGGCGCGCTGTGCCAATCTACGTGTTCGGTGGCATTCCCTGCGAAGTTCCGCGATCTCGTCAGTCCACCAGTACACTGGAAGACGGCGTTCTCTCCTTAGACCTTTTGTCATTGACGCATCACAAGCGTCAAACACCCGGTTCATTACGGTTTCTACAATATATTCAGAGTCACCGGCCAACATATCTTCAGGGTTGCCCTCCATCATGGCAATGAAGGAATCACGATCGAAAGTCCTGTGGTTCCAAACAGATTTCCTTCTACCCTTTGGTGGGCTCAACTTGCACTGCTCTTTCACTTCATAGACAATAGCTTGGTGGTCACTATGTGTATAATGTGCACTAACCTCCCTTGATACAATACGTCTAGAAAGGCTTTTACAAACGAAAGTTAGGTCAACGACCGAGCTGCGACCATTGATTACAAAGGTCGGACTGGACCCCGTGTTGCAGAGGCAGACATCCAAACTGTCAAGGCTGTCCAGGAGAGCCACCCCGCGTCGATTCGTTACTCTGCTGCCCCACTCCGTGGCCCATACATTGAAGTCCCCAGCAATAATAAGAGGCCTTCGTTCTCTCGCGTCATCTATTAAGCGATCAAGTAATTCCTCGAACTCCTCAAACGATGCACTGGGTGCAGCATAAACACTATAGAAAGATACACCGAACCCTTTGATCCAGGTGAATCCATCCCTTGGGACTTGCATAACATCCTGGACTGGACTATTACCACATATTGTGGCGTCACCAATCACATTGGAATAATTCTATTGTGGCGTCGCCAATAATATCATAATAATTTCATCTAGAGATAGCTTCCATCGCGGCAAAGTAGGTCAAGGGACGACGCCTTTGTCGCGAAGACCCCTCTAACGGCCGCCAGGTCACACCCCTTACGTGGCAGAGCCGGCACCGACCGCACTTAGGCCCCATCAGAGGCGGACACGTTTATTACCCATCGTAAAAGCCGGCCGAGCCGTCAGCCAACCCCCTCCCAACGAACAATGCACGCCCCCGCACCCCTTTTTTTGCCGCGCGCCCGGGGAAGGAACACGAAGTCCCAAAGGATTGACACGGATGTCTATTAGGAAAAGGACACGTTTATGACACCTCGTGAACGTTACCATTCTTGCCATCGGCCAAACCCCCATCGAACAATACCCACCCCCGCACCCGTTTTGTCAGGCGCTCAGATCCCCAAAGGGGCTATTTAGAAATTAACCGTCGCAGGCTGCCGATTAGCCCCCGCCGACCATTTATGGCCCATGAGAATACGCTACCGCGTGAACACGTGTCCAGACAGCTGCAAGAAGCTTCTGGGATCACTTACAAAGGAAGAGAGAGAGAGGAGGGGGGCCGGAGATAGAAAGAGAGAGATCTCTGAAAAATTCCACGAAAACTGCAACTTGATTGGTAAACTACAATGCTGAAACGCAGTTACCCTCAGCCAATGGGAAGTTTCACTATGAGGGAAGTAAATTTACAGATTTAGAAACGTTTTGGGAGGGGGAAGGGAGCTTTCTTGAACACGAGATGCACAGAGGAAACTTACTTACGATCGGAACGCGATTAGGGGAAAGACGTTCCCAGAGTGGAGAAACTTACTTACTATCAGAACGCGACTAGGGAAAGATGTTCGCAGAGTGGAACTTACTATCAGAACGCGACTGAGGGAAAGACAGTATCAGAGAGAAGTTTATTCTGATTAGGCCGGCACTAGTGCAAAGACATTCTTAAAACGGCACAGTGGATTTGCCGCGGAGGAAACTCGGGCGGGAGATAGTAGGATCCCGCGCTACTTCCGCGTAGGCCCGTCTGCCTCTGCCGCCTTTCACGTCGGGCCCGTTCATTGCCCGCACTGCGCTACGGCCAGCGCCCGTGGGCCTTCGATTGACTGAGTCCTCACGATCCGGCGACTCCGTCGCCGCACCCCGCCGCCAGCTGAGGAGGGACGCACCGCGGGAGGTCGGCGACCTGGGACCGCCCGCCGCCTCCGCATCCGAGGGCCGCCGTCCGGCCAGCCCGTGGAGCCAACACAGCCAGCGGTGAAAGTTATGACGCGAGGCTGCCTCGCAGAACATTTTTGGGCGAGAGATTAAGAGTGGCCGCGCTCAGGCCCTGCAGATTGTAGATGGTGGATAGAATGTTGCATGCGTTATTAGAAATTAAGCCTTTTATGTTAGCCTTAAGGGAATTAGTTTGTTAGTGATCAGAGTAATGAGCCCGCAGAATAGATCTAAGAGGAAACCTGTGTCGCCCTTAGCGACCTGTAACTTCCCTGGCAGCTCATGGTGCCAGGAATAAACCTCAATTTGTTACAAAATGATTCAGTGTGTTAATTCATGACCTCCCAACACTTCCATCCGACCACGTTACAGGAACTGAACCTGGCGCCCTCCCCCGTTTACATTACAATATCCATACTCCAGCTCGGTTAGTCGGTATCCGAAACACAGGACTGAAGACCGACAATATTCCTGTACTGCTCGCAGAGTATCGCAACATCTATATTCATATCGCGCACCGTCTGGGAGAGAAGGTCCTAGGCCACCTCGCAATGATTTAAATTTAGCTGGAAAACTCTCATTTTCTGTTATCCGTTGCCTTCATTGCTACTTGGTACGCCGGACACGTGAAACTCCCCGTCGGGTGGTTCCTCTTATCTTTGCAGAGCACACACCTCGCCTCAATGCTTTTGCAAGCCTGACGTAAGTGGCCGTCTTCTCCGCATCGGTGACAGGATTTCGACCTGTCCGTCCCTTGGCAGTCGCGCCCCAGATGTCCGAACGCCCAACAACGATAACACTTCCGCACAATTACTTTCTCTCTAACGCGGCAGTTCACCCACCCAATGCGAACACGGCCGCTCCTCAATGCCCTCCTGGCTAGTTCCATCGGTAGAGGACCACTGCAGTTTGTGTGCCTCTGTAAGCCCTCCGCACGGATATGACACTTGCTAGCTCAACAGGTGATTTCAATTCCCCGCTTACAGCTTCACAGACTTCAGCCGCCGTTGTCAGCTCGTCAAGGTCGCGAATCTCGAGAGTCATTTCGTCTCTCCGTGTCGTCACGCTTGCTAACTCGCCCAGTTTTCTGGATATAGCTTCAGATATCTCGGAGGCTGCTGCAGATTTCCGCAACTCCAGCAGCAGGTATCCGGCTGCATTCCTCCTCACCTTTGCGACGTTCTCACCAGCATCTTTCAGAGATGGGTAGCCCTTGATCTGCCTTAGAATGTCAGCATAGGAAGGGCCTCCGTCATTTGCCTTAACAATAACGGGGCGATAAGAGTGCGGCTTCGGCGGCCTCGGTCTCTTCCTCCCTACAACATGCCAATCCATCTCAAGATTTTGGTATGGTGTCTCATCAGATGGTTTGTGCAGTGCCTGAGGAACTTCAGCATGTTGAATGTTCCTTCCCTGCACCGACTCTGATATCTTCTTCTCTGCCACCCCCCTAGAATTCAGCGGTCTCTCTTTCCACGACGAAGTTCGTCCACCGCCTACTGCGGTCCGCAATTCCGCCGCCGCTGTCGAGGGCCCACCACAATCATCAGCATTCGGGCCAATACCAGAAGTCTGCGGTGAAGCCTGCGTCTCCACCTCCACCGTCCTCAGGCAAATCACATCATTAACTGCAGTTCGCAACTCCGCCGCCGGCGCCGAGGACCTACCACGATCATCAGAATTCCGGCCAACACCCGACGTCAGCGGCAGAGTCCGTGTCCGCGCCTCGACAGTCTTCGGGCCAATTACATTGTTCCCCGCAGGCTGCAACTCCGCTTCTGCTATCGAGGGCCCTCCATAACCATCAGTATTCGGATCGACACCCCATGTCTGCGGTGAAGTCTGCGTCTCCGCCTCAACTGTCTTCGAGCTAATTACAGATAGTGACTCCTCCATGTCCATCATTTCATCAAAATCAGATCGGATGTAACTCACCATACGCTTTATCTCCCCGTGGACATTATTCCTTGGCAGGACAAAATGCAGGAGATCCCTGATCTTCTTCCCCAACTCCAGAAACTTCACTCTCCTATTCTCTTCCCAGACACAGTTGTGAGCTTGGCTCCCCCCAAAATCCATGGAGCCGGCACCGACTATCGGGGCTTTCACCCGATCAGAATCGGTGGCGAGATTCGGCGTCAACGCTCGACTCGCTTGGGGTAGTAAGTTTTGAGGCTCACTTATACCCATCACTGGTTTATTTTCGGGGTGACCTTCCCTTAGCGTTTTATATGCTACCGCCAGCAGAAATGGAATTGGAAGGAAGGTGAGAAGGGGACTTTCGTAGGGATAGGGAGCAAGATCCCATAAGCTATTGGATCTTGTGGGATGGGAGGAAAACTAGGTGGGAAAGTAGGGATATTTGGGGAAAGGGCAGCGGACAGCTGCTCCTTTTAGTCGCCTTTTACGACAGGCGGAGATCCCGTGGCGCTATTCTACAAAAAAAAACGGCAACCACACAGGGTGTGTGTGTGTGTGTGTTTCAAGGACTTGTAACAAATTGTATTTTGGTTTGTGACCGTATTTAAAATTTCCGCTAATATTGTGTCGTGAAATGGTGCTTGAATCTCATTGGCTGAAGTCGGATTCCATGCGCAAGTGCCCACCCATCTCTTTCCACCATGGCTGGTTCTGCTGTCGTGACACAGACGTCTCTGTAATCGTGCCACGTATTTTGGAGTCTGTGGATTGTGAGTGTGCGAATCAATTTCTGTAATGGAGCTTTCCTTCCTATTATAGAAGTTTAATTGAGTTTCGAGAAATGGGCGGAACGCACAGTGTAGAAATCCCTGGTGGAGGTACCGAAGGGTACCACGTATTACGTGTAAGTTTTATATTAAGTGTGTACGTTTATATTGTACGGTCATTTCCTGTTTGTTATTTGTCACGGATGTTAAGCATTAGCGTGCCCTTTGGATTTATTTTCTTGTTTTTTAATACACGGAGGTCTGTGAATTTGTCTTTAACTTAACTTTTATATGTAATTGGTACGTAATAAGTAGGAGTAGGTTATATTACATAATATTTCTTTTTATGATTGTCTTTGTTTTAATTGTGAAAGTAGAATTTTATTTTAATATGCTATTTATTGTTGTATAATGATTAGGTTCAAGATGGATCACCTGGTCAGAAAGCAGGTCTGGAAGCTTTTTTTGATTTTATTGTTGCAATTGGGACCACTCGTCTGGTATGTTTTGGTTTTCACTTTTCATCCATCTATTTACATTTTTAGAGCACAACATGATATATTGATTTTCTTTAAAGGATAAGGACAATGACACACTAAAGGAACTTCTGAAAGCAGGAATTGAAAAGGAAGTGAAGATGACGGTGTATAATAGTAAGACACAATCTGTTCGGGAAGTTATTATAATCCCAAGTAACACATGGGGAGGACAAGGCTTGCTGGGTGTCAGCATTCGGTTTTGTTCTTTTGAGGGCGCAAATGAAAATGTGTGGCATGTACTGGTTAGTATTGCCATTCTTTTTGTAATTAGAATATTTAGTTTTCATTCTTGAAACATTTTGCGATTTGTTGCAATGGTCAGAGATTGATCAGAGAGTAAAGAATTCTCATGTTGGAAAGTGGTTTTAGGAAATATTAGAGATATATGAAAATCATACTCTAGAAGGATTTGTGTAGATTGTGAGGTTATCAGCATGCCATGTGAACGTATTAAGATTTTGAAATGTTGCAAAAATAAATATGGCCAAGAGAGTCTTTAGAATGTTGTAAATGGTTGTGTTTGAGGATTAACATGCAAATTTCTTTTTAGGAGGTTCATCCTTCATCTCCTGCAGAAATTGCAGGATTGAGACCCTTCAATGATTACATTATTGGTGCTGATTCAGTTTTGCATGAGAGTGAAGATTTGTTTACCTTAATTGAAACTCATGAGGGACGACCTTTGAAACTGTATGTGTATAATACTAATGAAGACTCATGTCGTGAAGTATCAATTACACCAAATTCTTCTTGGGGGGGAGAAGGCAGGTGAGTTGGTTGTTTGCTAGAAATGATTCAGGTTATGCTTTTTTCTTAAACCTTAGAATTCTGGGGTCATTCACAAAAACATTTTTTCTAGATACGTCATTTCATGGTTTCAATTTATTTTTGCTCCATAATTTTATTGAATACTGTTGGTATCAGAAATGACCTATTAAGATTCTTTATTATGCTTTTAAATCATAAGACATGTCTACTATAATTGCACATGATGATCAATTTGCAACACTAGAAGAAATTATCTCATAGAGCTTTCTAAGGAAAAGCAGAGCTTGAAGTGAAGAGATGTGTGGAGAATTTGCAGAAAATAACAAATGCCATCAAAAACAATATTATTGCTGAATATTATTTTCTACCTATATCAAATGGTTTAGAACAGGAAGAAGAAAGATTCAAATTAATTTCTTGATTGAGATTCATTTCAGGTGTTCCGGAGAAAGATAGGACTTCATTGATCTACGTAAAATGTGGGGGTGCTTTATTTAAAGATGACAATATTAATTCGTTAAGTCTCATGTGAACGCAAAATTTTTTTTAATCTTGTTCTTTTCAGTTGTTAAATTAAATATATTGTTTTAAACATTTTTTAACTATGTAGTTTTGATTATGGCAAAACAAATATTGTATTAAAAAGCTATAATTTTACAAAGAATGAAAAGATTTTTAAATATAGAATATAATTTTTATTATTTCACAATAAATATTCAAATTAATCTTTTTTAAAAAATTCTTTACTTTTATGATGTATTGACATGAAAATGTTCTATTAAAATTTTCTTTGTTGTCTATTTTATGTTACACATAATGTTGCATGAATGCATAATTAAGAACACACTGCACACTGCTTAAGTCTAATTGCTCTTCGAGCTACCAGCAGTGTGCAAGTATTTACTTCTCCCAGCTCGAATTCACTATTATCGTCCACAGTTCTTTGAACTTGAAGCTGATACGTGATAACATTGTTTATACAATTTCAATTAGTCAAATTACATTTTATATGCACAATTTTATAAATGGTTCAGAAACGTTATTTAACAAATGCAGAAATCTAATCTATTTTAGAAGAATTTGATACCGAAGAACAAGATAATAGGGATGTGGATGTTATAATTCCTCCAGATGTAGACAGTCTTATTGATGAAAATATTGATGGTAACCAGGTAATTACTTTTCATGACGACTTATTACGTTGGCTGTTGTTTATATCTCTGTTATGTTTTGTACATAATTAATAATGATGCTGCACTGGAACCTCCTTATACAGTTGGGTTGAGGTTCATAATGCTACTAACAAAGTAAAAAATACTGAAGTAGATGCTGAAATAGTTTCTTGAACCTGTAAAGATGCAGAAACCTCTAAGGAAAAGTGAGGTGCATTCGAAATGGACAAGGAAACTCTTCGTTTTCTTCAGGTACCATCTGATGTAGAAAAGGAAATTAGAGCATTTGCAAAATGCATATGGTAACATGAGCAGAACAGAAATAGTTGAATTTTTTATTACTAAAGATTTACTGACTCACAATGTAAACTTTTCTGTGAAGTACATATGTGATCAAATTAACCTCTATTTCCAAATGACATGTACAGAATTGCGGCAGATCCTCGGTATACTAATTTTGACAGGATATTCTATGCTACCTCAAACTAAAATGTATTGAAGTTTAGATGAAGATAAGACTTCCAATTTACGGTAGATTAGACAAACTGGACAAATTTGCCAAACAAATTTGGGCCGACTTGAATAAAAATTTTAAACAATTTAGAATTATTGTGCATAGATTATCTATCAATGAGCAGATGGCAATTACCCTATTTTCTGAATGTCTGAAATTTTAACAGAATTGTGAACAATAAGAAAGAACGACAAGAGGATTTTAAATCTGAAGTAGCTCTCACATTCTGGAAAACATCCATTGAAGCACCTGACAATCACCCAGAATTACGACAGGAAGTTTGATGTTATAAACCATAAGTTTAAACACAATTCCTAAAAAATCAGATGTGGCCTCTGCAAGACAATTTAAGAAAAAGGACCGGAACAGATGAAAGTTACACTATCTATGGGAACATCTCAAAGAATTTCACCTTTAATGTGAGACAGTGTAAACAAAAACATGAAGAGCAAATTGTTCAGGATGTGGGAAAAGATTCTTTTCCTATATACACTAGCTCTAAAATTGGTCCTCCTATGATGATTCTGTGATAACTGATCTAAGTAAAATTGCGGAATGGTTTTCAAATGATTTCGGAAAAGGATATACTATTAAAACAGAAGGCCCATTGCTGATTATTGAAATTTTGAACATCAAAACTGCTCTGGTAATGTGCGGACTGAATACAAACTCATCCACTGGTCCTGACGGTATTCCAATTGTGTATCTGAAAAATTGTACACTACTAGTCCCTTTACTGATCTGAATATTTAAACAATCATTATAATCAGGGAAGCTGCCCCCTGCGTGGTAAAATGGTGTCATCACACCAGTTTTCAAGAAAGGAGAAAGTTACCAAATATCTACAGACCAATAAGTTTGACAAGCACAGTGAGTAAAGTCATGGAAAATGATAATTGTTCGACAGCTTTTAGATGATGCATTTGAAAATGATATTATTCGTAAACAACACGGTTTCATTCCACGAAGATCCGAATCTACAAATTTACTCCAGTCGCTAGATGTATGGACTAAAGAATTGGATCAGAAACAACCAGTTGATGTCATTTATTAAGATTATGCTAAAGCTTTCTATAAAGTACCACATAAAAGTGTCATTTACAAACTAATTGTTGAGTATACAAGGTAAACTATTGAGGTGGATTCAGAAATAATTATTGGGCAGAACACTTTGGATGATGTTTGAAAACGCACTGTTGATACCTCGTTCCATTACAATTGGTGTCCCCCAAGTTTCAGCTCTAGGCCCTCTACTTTTCATTGTATACACTTGTGACCTCGGTGATGATCTGTTTTCAAGTTGCTATGCAAGTGCTATGCAGACGACACCAACGGTAGGGGTGGGGGGTCGTGTACGTGAAATATACAAGAACATTCTGTGATTTATAATTTAAGATAAAGAATTCATTTGAACTGCAAATGGGCATAACCCGGTGGCAGCTGATTACATAAATAAAATACTACAGCTAACATGCAAATTATATAATAATAATAATAATAATAATAATAATATAGTAATATAATAATGTAATAATAAAATAATAATGAAAATAACAATAATAAAAATAATAATGATATAAAACTGTCTAATTCATAAAAAAATTAAAATTACCTTTAAAAAAAAAAAAACATAATCAAACTCCGCCCTGAATCTTTGTTCAACTGTACTTCAATACACTTCACTTCACTACACTTTTCACTATGACCCTTTAATCATTTCTTTCATTATTTCTCTGTTCTACACTTCACGACATTTCACTTCACAATATATAACTGACATCGCTCTATAACCTACCATTGTCAGCTAATTCCCTCATTTATATAGAAATACCCTAAATTAGCTTCCTAAATTGTTGTACGCTACAAGGTACAAGGCCTGAATTCAAAGGTTTTTGCACGCAATGTATTCCATTCTTCTATTGTTTGATTTGTAAGAAAATTTCCCCACATCTGTTATCTGCGGTCTTAAATTTATTTTGTGCCTGTGATCCCCCCTACTGATGTATGTAGGAATACTTAGCCGCTGATTAATTTCTTTCCAAGCTGGTTGACCGCTATAAGCTTTATAAAAAGTGCATAGCCTTGCTACTGATCACCTATTTTCGAAAAAATCCCATTTTGCCAATTTCTTGTCCCTGAAAGTAAATTAGCTGCCCTACGCTGAATTCTTTCCAAATTTTTACACTGCAAAATTTTGTGCGGATCCCAACAAATTGTTCCATATTCCATTATCGGTCTAACAAGCGATAAATAAGCAATTTCCTTCGCGTTTGCCGTACCCATTTTTAAGGTGCGCATTTCAAGTGGAGAGAACTCCAGACTTTCCCTATAACAGAATCTACGTGACTTTTCCAGCTTAATTTACTATCGCAATGGATTCCTAGGTACCTGCATGAGGAAACTATCGGAATAATGTCTTTATTTAAACGGTAATTCGTTTCTCTGTAATTGTGCCCTCTGCCAAAAGTGATGGATTTGCTTTTGGAGCTATTTATGGTCATTCCATTATTTTCCGCCCAGTATGTAACACATCAAGATCCCATTGCAACATTTCTTCGTCTTCTTTCGAATTCACATTACGGTATATTATGCAATCGTCTGCAAATAGCCGAACATTTGATATTAATTGTGCTGACAGATCATTGACGAACGCTAGAAATAGAAGAGGTCCAATGACACTCCCCTGCAGTATTTCTGACGTAACGCTTGCCTTGGTAGAAAACTCTTGGCCAATTCGGACTTTCTGTTTTCTGTCTCGCAGAAACTCGCTAATCTACGCCACCACCCTGAAATCTAAGCCTGAATTCATTAATTTCTGTACGAGCTGATCGTGGGGAACGACATCAAACGCTTTGGCAAAATCTATAACTATTGCGTCTACTCTCCCGCCCGCATCAATTTCATCTGCTAGATCCTGAAATAGCGTGGAAATAGCACTAGCTAAATAGCTAGGTAGAATACAATCTCACTGAGAAGAAATTTAGAGGCTGGTATTCTCATTGGTAGTTTTCCATGATCAATGCCAGGCGAATGCTAAAACAGTACCCAAACACAGGGTGTAATCTTTCCTATCCTATTCTTGTCCTATCCTCACCTCGTACTTATACACGCTTACATACTTACAGACAGTGACACCCACTACACTACTGTACATGCCGGAAGACCGATTGAGACAGTGCCCTGCTGGTGGGAGATTCCCCTGTACAAGGAGACACCTGGTTGGGGAAAACTCCACTTGCGGAGTGGTAGGTTTGTTCTGGATCTCACCATTTGGGGGTAATTTTACTGCCACCACCACCTGAGGAAAAAGCATGCACTACACTTACTGGACTAATGATCATGCAATTGACATGCCTGGAACCACCAATTGATCAATATTTCAAAAAACTTTTTTTTTTTCTCTCTAACATGCTTCCATGCTTAGACACTATAATTTTTTGTTTTCAGTAACCTTTGTCAGTAATTTTGAATTCCACAATTTAATAGAAAGTTCGTACTGGTGTTGTGATGACTGAACTCATAATTTGATTATCATATAAATCTTAACATTCTTTTGGTGTATTCCTTTTTAGTTGAGCATTGGGTTAAGGTATATTGTTCCTCAAACATAAGGGAAAATCATAGGTAATCTGTTTCTTTGACTTTTAACAGAATCAGAACCTTTGGAATATTCTCTTTAACATGTCAAAACCTGTTTTATTCTACGATCTGTTACTTTGTTTTTAGTTGGATATTTATGTGGCCTTGCATTAGGGGAACCATGCCTCCTTTTTCAAAAAGGAGCATGGTTCCCCTCAAAGGAAATAAAATAGAGCCAAAAACAGACAACACCAGAAAATAAGAATAGAAATTAAGAAAGAAAATACACTAGATTTAGAAGACCCACTAGACATAGAAGAAGAAGGCATAACCTATAAACCTGGAGACTTTCTAGAGCATCTTTAAAGCCATTTTCCCAAAAGTTGATGTTTTGGTTGTTATTAGAAACTTGAAACAACAATCTCAGATTCAATGTAAGATAACCCTTTGATTCTTTTTTTGTAGAAATGCAGAACTATATAGCTAGTGTATGAACCAAAACAAAACCTTTAAACAAATTATTACATGAAGGTATTTTTATTTTTTGTTTTTTTAATTTCCTGATTAAAAAATGTTAAAAATATTTAAATACTATACAAGCTCAAGTCTATTCTTATATTGAGAAAAAAGAATTGAAGCAATGGAAATAGTAGTTCTAAAGTTATGATATCTCGGCTCAGGGTCTATTTCTACTGTACAAAATTCCGTTATCTCCCAAAATAAATTTTCAAAAATTTTTTTTAATGATTGTTTTCATTGTAGACATATTTATTCAATAAATATGTGATAAAAGTTACTAAACAATATTTTAAAAATTTGGTTTGCGGTATAATATACCTTAAGTATCTTGTTTCTGTTTACAGCTTGGGATGTGGCATTGGCTATGGCTATTTACATCGTATTCCTGTGAGAGGTCATCTGCCATCCATATCAACGGCAGCTGTTTCAAAATTTGTTACTACTCCAGTTACAAGTGAATATGTACCTCCTGTGACCCAGATCGGACCATCCCAAATCTCTATACCTCCACCTCCTCAGCCACTTCCTCCATCTTTCCAAACTCCTGATATGCCTCCTCACCCTTCTTCAATATTTCCATTACCAACTACTGTGGAGCAAACAAATCTGCTGAGAGGACCAGTTATACCATCAAACAAATTTGCAGTTCCTACTCCTGGAACAGGTTTTAATCCTGAGGTATCGTTGAGTTCTCCTGAGTGCTGATGCCAGGTTTTAAAATTTCTTTGAGAGTGTTTGTTTATCCTCTTCACATTTTTAATAAACATGATGTTTGCAGATTAGTTCCTCAGGAATTGTGCCAGAAGTGACATCATATGCTGATGTGAATTCTGAAGTAGTGAATCTACATCTTGTTAGTAGTAATCCAAGTATTTCCCCACATCCGGCTTCAATTGGTGGAACTCCAACTATTGGTGCCAGTCATTTGTTCACATTGCCTCCCCGCAGTGGTATTGAAACGATGGCAACTGCAAGTGGTGTTGTACCTTCTGTTGGGAGAACAGCTACAACTCTCGCCACAAGTAATTTTTTTTTTCTTTCCATTTTTATGCGGGATGTATCCCAAACGTTTGTTTGTACATTACATTCTGGAGACTTGGTTATAGAGAGATTTTTAAAACAACAAAAGGTGTCAAATGAAATTAACCATTCTCCATTTTATTAGCCCATGTTATGTTGGTCATTCTTGTTCTTTTTATTTTGGCTTTTGCTATATTATCCTTAATTAATTAAATGTAATTGGCATCTGTTGGATGAGAGGGGGAATAGACATGTTTAGTACTCAACCTAGGCATGTGAGAGTGATGTATAAGTTATGAATTTGATTTATTGCAAAGTATATGGATATGATAAATGTCTGGACTGTTTGTGCTCCTTCAAGAACTTCAATTACAAATCATTCCTGCATTAGGCAAATCCGGTACACCTTTCTTGTCATTCCAGAAGTTCTTTACACTTTCTTTCACCTGTTCAAATCATTCATTTTTATATCAGATGGCTGAAGAGAATTAAATTAACCTTGAGTAATTAACACATTAAAGAAAAGATTATGGATGTGAAAAGAATGTATAATTTATTTACAAAAAAATTGTACTGTATTTCAATTTTTTCTGCCAGTGATATTTTTAAATTAGGCATATACATATGCCTATTAATCAGTGAATAATATGTACTATTTTATTTATAGAGATATGTAAAATTTTTATATATGCATATACTCGCACAAATCACGTGCACACTGCTGGTCAAACGTTTTGGGACACCTATTAAAGGTCCTCCCTCTCTTTCTCTCTCCCCCTCTCTTTGTCTCTTGCTCACTCTCTCCCTCTCTGCCTTTCTCTTCTTCTTTATCTCAGTCTGGCCTTCATTGCAGAATCCAAATCCAGGGTACAGTACCTTTGTCTCAATTTATGTATATATATATATGTATATATATATATATATATATATATATATATATATATATATATATATGTATTATTATGTATATATATACATATATATACATATATATATATGTATATACATATATATATATATGTATATACATATATATATATATGTATATATATATATATATATACATATATATATATACATATATATATATGTATATATGAAGGGTTGAAGTAAATAGGGATCTATGTGCCAAAATGGGGGCTTAGTAGTTGCAGTGGTCACCTACAGAATGCGCTGGGTGTATGTGCCAGGCTGTCCAACATATAAAGGGATCTAAGTCCTCCCGCCAGGTTGCCTTCTGTAAACAACGTAAACAGTTCGTGTTGACTTGTTGGTTGAATGTGAGGTAGAGGTTATCGTGCTATAAAGTTTTTTGTGAGGGACACGTTTATTGATTATTAATATAAGCTTAAAATTGTAAGTTAGTAAACAAGTATGGGTGATGATGTCAAGAAACGAAGGAAGAAAGGTGATGGAAGATTATCAGAAGAAATAAAAAAACTAAGAAATGCAGGCAAGGCTTATGTTATGGCTAGAAACATTTCTGTGAGTGCAAAAGATGCTCCAATGCAACAAAGTAACTGTAAGTGTAAATATAGTTGCAAAACTATACCTTATGACCAAAAGATGTTGCTATTTAATGATTTTTACAAGGCCGATCATAATAAACAACAGAATTACCTATTAGGCCTATTACAAGTAAAACATGTATCAAGACGTAGACATGGACAATATGACGATCCTGCTGAAAGTAGGCGCCAAACAACTGTATTGTACACTGTTCCAAATGGGAATGGGGAAATTGTACAGGTGTGTAAGAAAACATTTTGTAATACTTTTGCAGTGTCTGGAAAAAGGTGCCAGCTTTTAGTAAAGCTTAAGCAAAGTGGTAACCCAGTTTATATTGAAACCCGTGGAAATAGGCAGTCTAACAGGAAATTTTCTGATAGTGATAGAACTCTTGTTTGTAGTCACATAGAGTCATTTCCTCGTTATGAGAGCCATTATGGCAGGAAAGATTCCAGCAAGGAATACCTTTCTCCTGATTTAAATATTTCTAGGTTGTATCAGGCTTTCAAGGAAAAATACCCTGATAGTCCTGTAACATATCGCTATTATTATTTGATTTTCAATAAACAATTTAAAAGTAAACTGTCCTTTAAAAGACCTAGAACAGATACTTGCCCAACATGTGATTTGTTATGTTGTAAAATTGCAACATCAGTTGGAACAGCTAAATCAGAGTCTAGGAATAAACTAAATTTGCACCACAAGAAAGCTGAAAAAGCTAGGAATGAAATGAAAAAAGATTTCACCGAATCACAAGCTCCAAATAGCTCCAGTAATACCTTTGCTTTTGATTTAGAAAAAGTTTTTTCGCTTCCAACCTTGACTCATACCAATATGTACTACTTAAGACAACTTTCAAATTTCAATCTGTGCACTCATTTTCATGACAATACCAGTATGATGAATCTCTGGCATGAAGGTTTAACAGGAAGGGGAGGTAATGAAATTGCATCATGTATTTTCAGAGCGGTTAAAGAAATTGAATCTAAAAAATTTCTAATAGCATGGAGTGATAACTGCGTTGGGCAGAATAAAAACAAAATGTTGGTTTTTCTTTGGGTTGCATTGGGATGTAAGAAGAAATAAATCATAAGTTTTTAGTAGGGGGCATTCATTT
Source organism: Gryllus longicercus (assembly GCA_038098605.1). Taxonomy (NCBI): domain Eukaryota; kingdom Metazoa; phylum Arthropoda; class Insecta; order Orthoptera; family Gryllidae; genus Gryllus; species Gryllus longicercus. The sequence goes on along the minus strand of JAZDUA010000391.1, from coordinate 134,979 downwards.
CTCAACTGCGATAGAGACTTCGCAGCAATAGAAAAAAGGAAAAGAGTTACTAAGTGCATTGTCCCAGAAGACTTAAAAACTATGATAGAAAGTGTCAAGTTAACAAACTCTTTTAAAGTTAACATGCTGACTGCAAGTGATTTTTTTGACTTTCAAAATGCAGCTGACAGTTTCTTCAACACGAAGAAACTTGAAATAAGTAAAGTCTCGTGGATAAGAGTAACTTCCGAAAAACCGGGTACAATCATGTTAAAGAAATCTTTCAGTGAAATCGAACCGTGGACTGCAGTTAAAGTTTTCAAAAGAGGGGTGACAAAAAAGCAAGTTTCAGAAGCACCATTGCCTAAGTTGTTATGCAAATCACACATTTCAGAAGACAAAAAGGCAAACTTAAAAGCTATGCTTGATTTTATTGTGAAACCTGAACACAAACTGTTCTATGAGAGACTTACTCAGTAATGCTGTTTTATAAACAACTGATTTGTAATAATATTGTTTTAATAAAGTTTTACCTTTTGAAATGTTGTTTGATGACTAGCCTATGTTTAAGTTATTTTTATTTCTGCAATAAAAGTAAATAATAGGCCTATGAAAAGTAAAATTTAGTTATTAAATAACTAAATTTTACTTTTCATAGGCCTATTATTTATTTGCAAGATCATTATTTGTAAAAAAGGATATAAGTGCCAGTGGCACTTACGTCTTCTTTTAGGTTACAACATGCGGACTTAGATCCGACCTGATTTGTATAAGTTTTAATTTTATTTCAAGTTAATTTAATAAAAAATTAATTATTTAATGATAAAACCGTGCTTATAATACCTCATACTGAATTGTAAATTCTATTGTGTTTTGAAAAAATATGCTCACTTCAGAAAAAAACATGATTTCTGGGAAATTTGGAATTTGGCACTTAGATCCCTATTTACTTCAACCCTTCACATATATATATATATATATATATATATATATATATATATATATATATATATATATATATATATATATATATATATATATATAAACATTACGTAAGGATCCCCCACTCTTCACTCATATTAATGCAAAGTATTATTGGCTGGGGAAAGTCACAGACTGCTGTCTGTGCCACCAAATTCAGACTTTCGATACACAGTTTCTGGTTCACAGTGGTTCAGAATTGAAAAGTACCTCAATCAACAGGTATTGTCAAAGAATTCATTGAAGCTATTATTGATTGTGAGAAACTCAGGAATAGGATGTCAAGAATCGTCGAGAAAGTTATTCGGGCATTGGCTGACTTTTTTGTATGACGAGACCGTTTAACAAATTTATTTTGAAGTTGAAATGTTTCAGTTTATTATGTTATATCAAATTACATATTTACAAATTTCATTCGTACTCCCCAGTTTGTACAGCTTGCTTTTTATTGTTGCTTATGTCCCGAGCAAGAGGCGTTTGTTGCCATGATTCTCTCGTTTGACAGTATTAGTTATAGTCAGATTCCCCACCTACTTCAGGGTCAGGTCAGACAGACAGACCGAGTCGGAGACTGACAGACGGAGAGAATTCGAGACTGACAGACGGAGAGAGGGAGTCAGAGACTGACAGGCGGAGAGAGGGAGTCGGAGACTGACAGGCGGAGAGAGGGAGTCGGAGACTGACAGGCGGAGAGAGGGAGTCGGAGACTGACAGGCGGAGAGAGGGAGTCGGAGACTGACAGGCGGAGAGAGGGAGTCGGAGACTGACAGGCGGAGAGAGGGAGTCGGAGACTGACAGGCGGAGAGAGGGAGTCGGAGACTGACAGGCGGAGAGAGGGAGTCGGAGACTGACAGGCGGAGAGAGGGAGTCGGAGACTGACAGGCGGAGAGAGGGAGTCGGAGACTGACAGGCGGAGAGAGGGAGTCGGAGACTGACAGGCGGAGAGAGGGAGTCGGAGACTGACAGGCGGAGAGAGGGAGTCGGAGACTGACAGGCGGAGAGAGGAAGTCGGAGACTGACAGGCGGAGAGAGGGAGTCGGAGACTGACAGGCGGAGAGAGGGAGTCGGAGACTGACAGGCGGAGAGAGGGAGTCGGAGACTGACAGGCGGAGAGAGGGAGTCGGAGACTGACAGGCGGAGAGAGGGAGTCGGAGACTGACAGGCGGAGAGAGGGAGTCGGAGACTGACAGGCGGAGAGAGGGAGTCGGAGACTGACAGGCGGAGAGAGGGAGTCGGAGACTGACAGGCGGAGAGAGGGAGTCGGAGACTGACAGGCGGAGAGAGGGAGTCGGAGACTGACAGGCGGAGAGAGGGAGTCGGAGACTGACAGGCGGAGAGAGGGAGTCGGAGACTGACAGGCGGAGAGAGGGAGTCGGAGACTGACAGGCGGAGAGAGGGAGTCGGAGACTGACAGGCGGAGAGAGGGAGTCGGAGACTGACAGGCGGAGAGAGGGAGTCGGAGACTGACAGCCTAAATTCTTGAATGGGAAAACCATAGAAATGGGAACGTCGCCCGAGGTTATGACCTGATGCCCACCTCCTCTTCAGTTATCTTGAACGAAAGCAAAGACATGCTGTTGCTAAATTGCCCAAACAAGTACAGGTGCTACCAGTAAAGGGTTGAGATAAAGACCTGGTGGGGGGAGTGTGCGCGCGCATGTGTTCTCAAAGAAAAATGTACTCAGAAATTAAAAAGCAGTTGAATTGTGTAAAATATTTTTTAATTTGTGTTAATTTTTCTTTCTGAAGAAATATATGAACTTCCTTTGCACATAATAAACAATTTACATATTTATTGTGTGTTTCTATGCTTCTGCAATGCAGCTTTTTACCTCAAAAGTATTTTTTCAAACCAACTTTTGAGTACTTAATGTAGTACTTACTGTATTGGCTAAACCGTTTTATATGCTTAAAATTGTCTTGAAAGCTTATTTGTGAAGTTTTGATGTTTCCTCCCTGAACAACCTGTATATACACACTTTATTTTGAAACTTTTAATTACATTTCAATTTTGTGAGAAACATCTTTGAATGGATTATTTATCTTGCTGCTTTGGTTCCTTGCAGGTTCTTCCCTTACAAGCATCCCTGGTATGCCTGTAACAACACCCATATCATTACCAGGCATGCCACCAATTACCGTGAGTGCCACTCTTCCTTTCACTGCATTGGAAGGTCTGCAAGTAGCCAACAACTCATCATCCCCTCCAACCAAACAACACGTTGCAATGGGAATACCTGCATCTCAGTAGTTATATAGTGGCACTTTAACATGAAACAGAATGAAGAGATGCAAAGAAATATGATGACATGTCAGTTGGTGTGTTTAGAGCTTGTTATGTAGGAGTATAATGTGTTAATTTTATGTTGAAAATTTCACATTTTATAAATTGCACACTTTGTTGGCAAAACTTTTTTTAAGTAATTCTTTTTGATAATTTCTTGATGATCTACTTTTAAAAAAATGTTTTATGTTAATAACATGTTGCTTTCTTGAAATTGTATCTACTCTGCTGCCAATGAACTTTTTGTCACTTCCACAAAATTCGAAATGCCATTCTGTTGATAGCATCTATTACGTCTTCATTAGGATGCTCTTCTGTAAAGCAAATATTTGAATGAATGTGTGATGCTGGGTGTTTCCTTATTAGTTACATATGGTGTATTCTAATGTGCATTTGTGATTTTTATTGTGTTTCTGTTTTTGTGCATAAAATTACTGGTATGCTGTTTGATTGATTCCAACATTAGTTTCTTCCAATGAGCATATAATAAAAAAGATGTTATTGCAAAACTCTCATAATAGAATGATTGTGGTATTTAGCTTGTCTGAATATTTTTTGCTTATTTGTGCTCATCAGCAAAATCAGTGTACATGTTATCTTTGTTGTTTGACATACACTTTTCTTTGGCACAGTGAATTGCTGGAATAGAATCGTGAAACCCACAAAAGAATAATTAACAAATTAAGATTATCCTTTACTTGTTTCTTGTGATCCTCCTTAGGTACATTTATTTTTAGTCTTAATACTTATCAGTTTTATCAATATATTTTCATTCTTTCTAGATTCACTCGTTTTTTTTAAATTTCTAATTAATATTGGATGTTCCCATTATATTAGAAATGATTTGGGTTTGTGTAGTAAATGCATTTGTACTTACTGCAGAAATGTGTCCAATTTAGCAGTAATTCTGAATTTAGAGATTAGTCTTCAGTTCGTAACCATGTTCAACCTAAAATCTCAGTGATCAACACTGAAATGCAATCAAGAAATAATTTGCTTTTGGACATATGTATTAAATGTAACATCCTCCAGCAAAAAGTAAATTATTTGTCAGATTGTACATCAAAATGAGCAAAAATCTATGAACAATAAATAGAAACTAAATTATGAAATTATTTTATATACTATTTATATTTGAAGCATTTTAAGAAGACAATTCAAGTTTTTGAGACAACATTATTCCTTGGTAACATTTTGTTACACTGTAAACACCCCTCTGTTACTGAAGGTTGCATTGTAAAACGGTAAGAATCTATGGTGCAATACATTTGAGCGATTATCATCTAACCATAAACAGTTATTACTTAACAAATCACAGAAAAAATTATGTATTAATGTATATACTAACATTATATTAGGTGATTGAAAATAATGTTTCTATTTAGAAGCAAAATCCTTCACAAGGAGCTGGAAATAATCAAGAGCTATTCTGCAGACATGTAAGGATTACTTTTCTGAGATTGGTTAATCTTGTATTACTTGTTATGTATGTTTTTGTTCATTCTGAAGATAAACTAGTGGTTCTACAGAATGGCATACACTTTCTCCTACTAGTTGGATTTCTACTTTCTTTTAGGTCTGTACTAGGTTATCTGTTTTGCCCCACCCTTCTCTGTTCCCATCTGTTGCCACCCAAACTACATTTTTACTATTTTTCATTTTCCTAAAGGTAGAATTAAAAAAGTCTTTAAAAATATTAGAGAAGAGTAAAACCTTGGCTCTTTGGCTATTATTGTTGAAAAATTTGGAGCCATTTTTTGAGAAATTGGTGCTTGATCTTTTCTGACAATGCTCATTTTCACCCCTAAACGTTTGAGTTTTTGAGAAACTTTGTAAGAAATAATTTGAAATAATTGTATGCACGAATGCAAACTGTATAGAAATCATTGGCAATGCAAATATTAAGGACATGAAAAATATTTCAAATACTTTACATATTTGTAATTTTTGTAAAATCAAAAGAATAAATCAAATTGGCATTGATGCCATGTTGTTCAGTCCATTTAGCATTATCTGTTGAATAAATAGAAAGAAAACTTGTAGAACTGTTTTCATGAAACTGTTGATTAAGCGTTTCTGAAAAAACTGAATTTCAGCCATTTTTCACTGAACGTTCTTGAGTTATTGAGAAACCTTATAACCTTCATTTGAACCATATATACTCTAATTGCAAGAAAGCATTCTCATTGCCAGTTATGTAAATAACGGGAGTGAGATGTCAAAAACATTGTATTTATTTAATTTTAGAAGAAGAAAAAAAGAATTTAGCGAAATTCAACTTATTATCATGCCATCATATACAGTACATTTAGCACTTTCCCCACCAAAAGTTTTAAAAACTTTTTGAGCCCATTTTGTGAAATTCTTATTTTTTTATATTGCACTTATTCCACACTATATTTCATGAAAAATACAAAAATGTTCCAAAAAATATTGAAATAACTAATTATTGAAAACAAATTTAATTTGAAGGAAAAATATCTTCAATTTTAGTTGAAGGAAAATGCTGAAAAGTTTCGAAATTTTGCAATTTTTAAAAATTGAGAGGAAACAATTGAAATCAGACCTATTCCATCTTCATAAGTGGATTTGACCCTTTTCTTACAAAAACTTTGAAGGAAAAATTTCTAGCCATTTTTGAAAATGTCCGAATGGCTTCATGTAAAGTACCCCCCAAACATTAAGGAATGTTATTCAAAGTCAGAGTTTTGAGAGGGGCCAGATCGTCCAGAAGGTATTTAGTTTCGAAAAAATCCCGTGAATTAAGATACCAGCGTTGGCCACAGACTAGGGAGGGGGGGACGAAGGAGGAACAACATTTATTCGGTCTAGGGGACCAAAGGTCCATTCACAATGCAAACGTAAATATAAGCATGGCGTTAACATAAAATTTAGGACTTCGTCCATAAGCGACTCATTCACAATGCGTTCGTATAAGCATAACACGTAAGACGATAACTTAAAAGCTTCAAGCTTCTGTGCTGATGCTTACATAAGACATAAGAAATGAACCAATCACAGAACGGTAACTCAAAATCGAGAATCGAAATCGGAGCGAAGTCAATAGAACTAACGCCATATGGGACATAGAGTCGATATCTTGAAATCGATTCTCACATCCAACCAGAAAGTCTCACAGCCGATAGAAACTTATTTTGCTTACGTTTATGTTAGGCATTATGAATACTTCAGTATATCGCTTATGTTAATCTTTATGTCTATGCGCTATGCTTATGTTTACGTTTGCATTCTGAATGGGCCTTAAAACAAACTCTTAGCCCTGGTAACGAAAAAATTGATAAATCCAGTTGCTAAATTTAGGAAAAAAAATCCTCTAACACCTGAAGTAGCCAGAATCCATGTTTTGTGTGTCCTTGATACCGAAAAATTGATAGACGCCATAACGTTGGGCCGTCCGTGAATTACGGTAGCGGCTTAACCGTTTAGACGATTTTCTCCAAATTTAACATTCCTCGCTCATTCTGGCTGATGTCGCGGCCCCTTGAATTTTAAATCTACATTTTAATTTTGTTGGTACTTTACATGAAGCCCCTGAGACATTTTCAAAAAATGGCGCCATTGATGAAATTTTGAATTAATGAAATTGAAATGAAATTTTCTTGTTGGATAATCTAAAGGATGTTTAAGAAAATGATGCATGTTTCGTGTTGGTTGAAAACCCTGAATTTTCAAGAATTGAAAAAAATCATTTTTGTACGGGAAATTCCTACAACTAGGATATTAATAATAGAAAAAATTTCCCCTCAATAAAATTAGTTCCTTAAGAGAGATTTTGAAGTAATATCATGTACAATTTATATCAAAATTTGATTATATTTCGTGTAATTTTTGTGTGAAATATAGGCAATTTTTAATTTTGTTTTTAAACAGTTTTTTCTCAAAAATGGCTCCATCGATTTTGATTAAATTTCTACGTTGGATAGTCTGAGAAACATTTAAAAAATGGTGCAATGTTTCAACTTGGTGGAAAACCGCGATTTTTCTAAAATTGACCAAATTACAAATTTGTTTGGCGTCTTCCTACAACTACATGTATGAAGATAATTCTTTTTCTTTTTTAATGAAATGTGTTCATTAAAATCAGACCTCTTAATAAGGTCATGTTCTATTTTTTTAAATTTATTTTTTGTGAAATTTTGTGTTGAACAGGCAATTTTTATTTTCTTTAAACAATTTTTTCTTCAAAACCATAGAAATTGGGACCTTTGATAGCATAAAGGATGTTTAAGAGAATGGTGCTGGTCTCATGTTTATTAAAATGCCTGATTTTTACAAAAATTTAAACAAATTTAAAAAAAATTCCTTTGTCTTCCTACAACTACAATTGTGAAGGTACATTTTTTCTGAAAGAAATGTGTTCATTAAAAATATCTTTGAATAAGATTGTGTTGATTTTTAAAAAAATATGAGTATTTCTTGTGTAATGCGACCACAAAGAGGCTTGCTCCAAATTTACTACGTTTCATGAACACAAGCTGAGAAGTATTTAAAAGCTATTGCTATTCTTAAAAAAGAAAGTAGATTGATGGAGGGAATAAATTTAACTTAGAACTACTAACAAAGTACTTATTTACTTCAAGAAATTTTGATTGCTGAGTATGAAATGTATCATTTCTTTGAGTTAGAAATGACTGCTGTTTCTGGCTATTGAAATAAATACAGAAATCCATCACAAGCGCTTCCTTTGAATTGGTTCAGTTTGGATTATATTAGCATTATTTCTAATGTTTTACATGAAAGAAATGAAAAAACCGTACACTATTAATTTTTGCAACATTTTTATTTTATATTACTACATACACTGCTTTGGAAAACAATGCATCAATATGTTGCGAAAGTTCATTGTTGAACGACTATATAAGATATTACAATATGCAATTCTGTTGAATTGTTCTCTGTGTTGAAAATTTGCATATGAGGCCTTGTTTTATTTATCAATTTACTTTCTCGCACTTATTAACGTAAGAAGAAAAAGTATTGTAATCGTGTGCCGGTATACGGCGAATTTTCAACACAGAAACTCTTATTGCTTGGCCTTTGTAAGAACAAAGATCCAGTTGCTAAATATAGAAAAAAAAAATCCTCCAACACGTGGTGTAGACAGAATCCATGTTTTGTGCATCCTTCATAGCGAAAAATCGATTGATAGCAAAACGTCTGACCGTCCGCCTGTCCGTGTGCATGTCTCCACTACGCTAGCATGTAAACCGTTCAGCCGATTTTCTCCAAAATAGATATTCTAGCTGCTGTTGCTGTCGTATATTCAAATATTTTTTCATTGTTTGGTTCTCTCTAATTTCTATTTCTTGAATTACCTGAACCAATGGTAGGGCAAACCTTAGATTATTCGATTGCTTAACAAGATCAAAAGTTTGGTTCTCTCCAACGTTGTATAAAGCTTTATATTTAACTTGATAGACATTGTAATCATTGACTTCTACTGCTCCTTATTATCCTTCTTATTACAATATATTTTTTCTGTTATTCCCCTATTTTATTTTTGCTTAGTTAATTAAACTTCATGATGAATTTTTAATGTTTTAGTAGTTTTGATTGAAATTTTAGAATTATTTTAGCTAATGCAATGTGCCGTATTATTTCCAGCGGTGCGATTATATAATTCATAGAAACTATTTGCTAGTTTTCAACATAATTTTATATCATGTTATGATATTGATTTAGATGCAAAATATTGTGTAAAGTACACACCAAGTTAAAGCTGATAATATGAAAATACTGCATCAGATAATTCTGAGATCTGTATTATTGAGACCTTCAATAATAAAATTATACCATTGTTGGAGAAAAACCTTCAAGAGAAATTTCTAAGTGGCATAGTCTTTTGTAATTGTTTGTCTTGATGTTGCACTCAAAATGAAAAAAAGGTTTAAATGTTTTGAAAAGAAGATGAGAACCATTCAAAATGCATTATTATTGTCCAGGAAATGCAAACAATTACATAAAATATAGTGCTGCAGAGAAAAGGAGTTTCTATTAAAATACTAAAACTACCAAAGGCTGGATATATCATTCCTCTTACAATTTCAATAAAATGTAATTATTAATTATAAATGTAATTATTAAATTTGCCCAAGCGGATTTAAATATTATAGGCCCTCAAGCACAAACCTATACTGGGCAGTTATTCAGAAAAATCTTTAAAACTAATTATCAATAAATCTAAAAAAACACTAATTATGATAGAATAAATCATTGTTCCAATACAGATTAACAAATTGCTTTCCAAGTAGAAATTGCTTTGAAATTTATCATTTACAAATACATGCATCCATTCAATTTATTTTTAAAATCAAACATTGTTGTTCAGTAAACTATTCGATTAATGCTCCTTCAAATAAAAACATTTTATGAAGTTTTTAATATTGATTTTTAAAAAAGGGGCACGAGGATGGGAGTCCCAAGCCTAATTTTGCTAGGAGGAAATCCAGCTCTGCATTCACCTATACATTGAATGGTTACCATAACATTTCATAAAATGTTTTTATTTAACCCCAGCAAAACCCTAGAATTTTATTAACATCAGCAAAACAGTATTTTATCATTGCAACACATTTGAAGCCACTGCAAAGTCTATTTCTTCTGAATTGAATGCCCACTCAGTAGCAATACCGTTTGAGGTGCTGATCTATGATAAAGATTGTTGCTTTGAGTTCTGTGTAAGCATCTGTGGTGCACAAGACAATGACAATCCACTGTGTAACTCCACCATAAAAAACAGAATATGAATAATATTCGAATAATTGAATAAATAATTATTGATCAGGAGCAAGAAACTGACGTACGGCACAAAACAAAATAATAATACGAACTCGTACTGTACTGAATGTTTAAAAAATTCTATAAACTCTCAAGATCACCCATTTTCTCAGAGAGTAGTATCAAAGTGAGTCATTGGGAATATTAAATGAATTAAAATTTCATTCAGATCGCACTAATCGTTATATCCATAAAATTCCAGTTTTCTGAATATCTGGTTACCATCAAACGCAATGTTCTCCAGGAGTGATGATATTATAATTGATCACAGAAGATCCAGAGGAATGTACGAACTCTTGCAAGGTCTTGTCACTCGATTTGAATGAAGCGCGTTGAGCGCGCGGTGTTGCCGAGATGCGCGTCAATGTCCCGACTCTCTAGAAAGCGCGCGAAGGTCTCCCGTTGGACTGATTTAGGCTTATAATTTTGCACAATTCTCCCATTTGAAACGGTAGATTTCATTCAAATTGCGCATGTTGATTCTTCGAGATGCTAGGTACCAAAAGAAAAGTTTTTAAAAGCATGTTCAACAGTTAATTTTCTCACAATTTTAAAATTTCAGGTCAGATCTCTCAGGTCCCCATAAGAGCCCATGTTAAAACAACAAACTTTACGATCTCGTTACGCAAAAACTGGACGGTGAAATCGATTCAAACTCTACCAGAACATAGAAGAACCTCTCATCTTTCGATTAATACAATAAAAAAGGCATGTTAAACATAACACTAATCTCGCTCTAACCACCTTAAATAAAGGGATTTAACCATGGTTAAATTGTTATAATATTTATAATTACTGCGTCTATTTTCAAGTCACAATAATTTTTAATAATAATTACGATAATTCACAATAATTAATAATAATAATAACAATAATAATAATAATAATAACAATACATGATGTAAATTATGGTAGCAACTACATATAATTCAACAATATTAGTACATTATATGTTTAAATATTGAAACGGTGAGAAGGAGGCAGGTTTTACCAGTTTTTTTTTCTATTTGTTCGCCTAGTACTACTGCAGCCCCTAAATCACCTAACAAATCCAGGGTGAAGGACGTGATATGCCAGTTCTTTTTTCTTTGCTTCAGCTGGAAACAGTCAACATGGAACAGAAAGTCAAATGGGATAAAATGTTTATTTATTCATTATTTTTATTTTTTATTGTTGTGATTTGAATATATCTTCACACTGTAGAACATGTTGTTCGGGCTACTGCGCTTAATTCTGAATTTTTTGAAGTGGACAAGGTGAAGGCGGAGCACAGGAGTGTCTAAACCCTTTGATAGCTCAGAGAGAATTTATGTAAGAGTTTTCGTTGGGCAGAAAAGAATTTCTTGCACAACTACATTTAATATTCACTGCACTTGATTACATGGCACACTTACATCACAGTGCGTGATAGCTGGAGCACAGTGCTACCAAATTTCCTCTTGCGAGTGGTCTAGTGCAGAGCAGGTGGAATTCGTAGCGCACGAACTGGGAGAAGCCCTACTTCGCACAAATTAAATGATATTTTGTACGTGCTAACAGCTCGAGAATAAAAACAATAATAACATAAATAAATTGCACAATAAACTGAATGTCAAGTGGTCTGGTTCAGATAACCTACACTACACAGACAGTACCCTTGAAGTTGCACGTACTAACTGGGAACGGCCCGAGGTTGGACAGTAAAACTTCCACGTATGTTAATTACACACGGAGACCGCCAACACGGACCACGCGAGTGGCTTCGCGTGCTGCGGAACTGAATTGGTTATTCACCAGATGAACCCCTTAAAGCAAGTAAACGTCGTTATGAGATCAAAAATAGAGTTGTAGGATAAAAGAGCTCGTGCGTATACTCCGCTCATACTTTCCGGTATTTGAACCCGGAAGATCTTAGAGCAAGGTGGAATGATAACGGAAGACCTTAGAGGTAAAATATATCTAAAATAAGATTGAGGATATGGAGTAATGGTGATATTAACAGAATTAGTTCCTTAAAAAAAAAGTTCCAAATCGGAATCGATATTTTGAGTAATGCCTCAAACAATTTTAAGATCGTATTCGAAGGAAGACGGAAATATGTGAAATAGATAGTTATGTACTACTATTACAGACCGTTTACCTCGGTCTGTAATAGTAGTGAAGCATCTCCAGTTTGATATATGTGGAAAAATAGATTGAGATGCAAAGTGACGAAAGCATAAACCGATTGTCTGGCTTGCGTATCCCGCATGTCCCGCCTCCTACACCGGGCCCACAGAGGGCCCACAACGGGGTGGGTGGGTGACGAAACGGCGCAGAAGGGGAAGGGGAGCGAGGTGTTTTCCTAAATTTCACTTTACGACGCTCTTATTCGTCCGATTTGCATGATTGTCACGGTGTTGGATTCAGGAAGCATGTCACCATCGCGCTATAAGCCCACATTTTTTAATTATTTCTCGGAAGTTTGAGAACTAATTTCAAATTCGAATTTTTGCTAGATTTTTGGAAAAATGGCTTCGTAGCTTAAATTCTATTTTAAAAAGGCGTCAAATGCCGTTTACAGATCGAAAATCTCACCATTGGTTCAAACGTTATCATTAAAGTAAATTTTACTTATTTTGGTGCTGCCACGTGGTGGCTACAAATTGTACTAGTGTCGGGACATTTAGCCTTGAAGCCAAAGGCATGTCATTTATGTATATAAGGAATAGTATTGGCCCAAGGATGGATCCTTGTGGGAATTCCCAATTTATCATTTGAGGATAAGAGTGGTGTGAGATTTTTTTTCTTTAGTGTGCTGGAGGGCAACTATTTGGCTATGGTCTAATATGATTTGAACCATTGGTCTGCAATGCCTCGAATCCCTAGCATTTCTAGTTTTGTTAAACGTATGTGATGATCAATAATGTCAAAGCCTTTTGACGAAACTAATAAAAGGCCAATGGGAATATCCATCTGATTTAGTGCAACAAGTATGTCATTTAAAAAGGACACGAAGGCTGTGTATGTGGATCTATTACTCCTGAAACCATGTTGTGCATTTGTGAGAAGATTATTTGCATTGAGAAACTGAGTCTATCATTGAAAAGCCTTTGCAGAATTTTTGAAAATCCTGATAACAGGGAGATAGTCTGAAATTCATTGAATCATTACTTTTGCCCTTTTCAAACATTGGTTTAATTTTTGTCATTTAGAATATATCTGGGAATATGCCTGTTTTTAGAGAGTAATTGCAGATATGAGAGAGTGGTTGCACTATACATGGAGCACTGTGTTTGATAAGAAAATCTGGAATGTTGTCCAGGCCTGCTGAGAATATACATTTGTCCAATGATTTTTTTTTTAAATTTCAGAGGAAGTCTTTTTATATAAAAATATGGAATTTACAATTTGGATAACATTAATGTTACAAAATTGTTTTGGTTGGTGTGTTTTATTGTTTTGAGAGATTAACTTTTTACTCATTTATCAGCTATTTCTTGTGGGTCTTGTACAGTTTGTTTTTTTTAATAAAACGAGTATTTTGTTCAAATGACTATTTATTTAATTGTTTTTAATACAAAATAAACGGAGGGCCCGTTCACTCGCGCACATACAATACCAAAAGTCCAAGTGATACCAACATGGGGCGCGAGAGTTCTCGTCGACTGATATAGATGGCGCCAGTACTCGAAGTACGAAAATTCAAATAATCCAATACTCCATCCAATTGAGTGCTTAAATCTCATAAAATAAAAAATTAGGTTTTTGTTTTGATGTAACGATGAACAACAATTATATATAAAAAATTAACACTTTCTCATTCCCAAGTTAAAGATAAGTTTATGGAAATGATCTCGAGGAGTAGGTGAAGACGTCGGCTAGTTCTAGATCTGACGGTACAAAACTAACGATGATAGTCCCCTCTTCAAGCTTCTCACGGATATAATGATATTTGATGTCCACATGCTTTGTCCGTTTATGGAAGACTGGATTTTTCACAAGACAAAGCGCTCCCTGGTTGTCCATCTTCAGGTTTGTTGGTTCCTGGACTGGTTCCCCAATGTCATCAAGAAACTGACGAATCCAGGTCACTTCTTTAGTTGCTTCTGAGACAGCAACGTACTCCGCTTCCGTCGTCGATAATGTCACAGCCTTCTGGATTTGACTGGACCAAGTGACCGCCCCATTTGACAGAAGGAATACATAACCCGACATGGAGCGACGGGTGTCTAAATCGTTTCCAAAATCTGAGTCGGAGTGCCCTGTGACCACTAGCATCTCTGAATTTCTACGGTACTCTATGCCAAAATTTATAGTACCCTTCAAATATTTTAGAATACGTTTGACTGCATTCCAGTGAGTCTGGTCATTATTTGAAGTGTACCTGCTAATTTGATTCGTAGCGAACATTATATCTGGTCGTGTCACAATCGCTGCAAACATCAATGATCCCACAGCCTCCCGATACGGATAGGAATCTTCGCTATGATCATCGTAGTCTGGTTTCTTCAGTCTCACGTGCGGATCTGCTGGTGTACCAACCGGAGCTGCATCTTGCATGTGAAACTTCTCGATCATCCTGCGAATATAACTAGATTGGTGAATAAGTATACGACGATTATTACCCTCATCAGTCTCGTCCAATATCTCCATCCCGACAAAATGTCCGGGTTCCATGACCGTGATCTCGAACTGCTTCCCCAACTCATCCAAGAAACTGTAGAGCGATGCTTCATCTGAGGACATGACTAGTCCGTCATCGACGTAGAGAATCAGAATTATCGTCGATTTTGAACAACTCTTCCTGTAAACACACTTGTCTGCTTCTCCTCGTCGGAATCCTTGGTCAAGCATGAACTGGTTAAACTTTTCGTTCCAGCACCGCGATGCCTGCTTTAACCCGTACAGTGATTTTTGTAGTCTGCATACCTGACCGTCACTTATATTAGCACCCTCTGGTGGATCCATGTAAATTGTCTCGTGTAGGTCTCCATATAAGAATGCTGTGCGTACATCGAACTGTAACATCTTGTAATTATTCTTCACTGCTGTAGCCAATAAAATTCTTATCGAATCATACCTAGTAGTAGGCGAAAAGATCTCGCCGTAGTCAACTTTCTCCTGGGAAAATCCCTTGGCACATAGTCTGGCCTTGAACCTTGGTTTGTTCGATGCTTGATCTTTAAGAGAGAAAACCCACTTCGACCCGATGACCTTCATGCTGCCAGTTCGCTTCACGAGTTGCCATGTGTCGTTCCTTTTCAGGGCACTGAGCTCCTCTGCGATCGCCTTTGACCACTCTCTTGACTCACTGCCTTCCATGGCCTCCTTGTAAGTCTGCGGTTCATTTACCATAGCGAAATTCGCTGTGTATCTTCCTGGGCGTTGCAATTTGTCTCGCTTCCTCAGATTGTAGTCCCTGGCGTTGTCGACGACTGTCCCTTCATCCTCTTGAAGAGCTTCGACGTTCCTCGGGTTTGCGTCGAACTGTTCTCCGTCCAGATCCTGTCGAGGTTCGGTCTCATTTACTGCGGGATTTCTCATTGCCGGCCGCTGCGCCTCCGGAGCTGCTAAGTTGGATGCTCCACCTAGATCGACGATTTGGTTTCGACCTCCAGGATATTCTTCAGCGTCGTCGTCTCCATTTTCCATTTGCGCAATGCTGATCTGGACGGTCTTCTTCTCGGTATCGATCGTAGTGTGTTAATCGAAAATCACGTTTCTCGAAACTTTTACCTTTTTTGTTGTCGGGTCAAACAGTCGATAATTGTCAGAATTTCCATCATACCCGACAAACATGAGTTTGCTAGATTTGTCATCCAACTTAGTTCTTTGACAGTCGGGGACGTGCATAAATGCAGTGCAGCCAAACCTTTTTAAATGCGATAATGATGGCTTCCTACCCATGAAAGCTTCATACGGCGTCGTACTTCTCTTTTCGCTTGTTGGAGTCCGGTTGAGAATGTACACTGCCGTGTTAACCGCCTCGCCCCAGAGGTACTTTGGCGTGTTCATTGCGTGCATCATGGACCTGACACTCTCCATGACCGTGCGCATTTCCCTCTCAATGCGACCGTTCTGTTGTGTTGACCGTTCTGTATAAGGCGAAGTGTTTTCTAGGATTATGCCTTCTCTCTTGAGATATTCTTGCAGACTTTCATTTAGGTATTCTCGACCGTTGTCACAGTGCAAAACCTTGACCTTACGGCCTTGTTGCTTCTCAACCATCCGCACATATTCCTTGAGACGAGTCAGAACATCAGATTTGTGCTTCATGGTCCTGACGACGAGGTAGGATGTTGCGCTATCCTTGAATAGAACGAAGTACCTGGCACCTCCGGAAGATTCAGTCGCAATAGGGCCGCACACATCGGAGAACACTCGTTCCCCAACTTCCTCCTCTCGAACTTCTCTGGACGCATGGTGAAAACGATATTGCTTGCCATACAAACAAGATTCACAGAGAATCTCATCCTCGTCACTCAGTGTGATGCCGGATATCACACCACTCTTGATCATTTCTCGAACCCGCGTAAAGTTTACATGGCCAAGTCTGTCATGCCACGCCTTCAAGCTGTTCTCTGTAACTTGTTGAGCCTGATGAACTGAAATATTTCTAAACAACATACGATAATTATTGTTGTCATCGAGAATCGCACTCGCAATGAGTTTTGAGCCATGTAGAATCTCTGCCTTTTTTCCTTCCTTCATTATTGACCAACCCTTCTTGGTCGCGACAGCTTCAGAGAACAGGTTTCTTCTCAGGTCAGGAACAAATAGGACGTTCGTGATAACTGACTTGTACCACTCACCTTTAATCTTTTTCTCGATCTCGATGTCTCCTTTTCCAATGACACGTTGTTTCCAATTACGACTGTAGTCCCTTCAGAAACAGCAGACATATTTGAGAATAGTTCGGCCCTGTACGACATGTGGGCAGATGCTCCGCTGTCCATGATCCACGTATTTTCCATGTTGACACCTCCAAGAAATTCCACGTTGAATGAAGTATACTCCTTGTCGCGATGTGATGACTTATGCTTAGACTTGTTCCTGCAGAACCGGGCGATGTGGCCCCTTTTCCCGCACTGATAGCATTTGATGTTTTGTTTCACCTCCTGGTTTTGATCGACTGATTTCTGCTTGCTCGATCCACTTGATGACGGCTCGCTCTGCTTCGTCGACCTCTTTGATTTCGCCGATTGATTTTTGCCCGATGAGACCGTGAACGCAGTTTCCATTTGCTCAACCAAAGACAGGTTTGCTTCTTCGTCAACTAACCTAGACGTCAGATTTGTCAGCGTTTGCCTGTCTTCGCTAACTGATAGCCACGCCTGTCGAAAATTCAAAAATTTCTGCGGCAACGTGCTGATTATTTTTGTCATTATCGCCGCATCGCTTACAGTCTCGCCAATATCCTTTAATTTCTTCGCTAAGTTTTCGACATTCGCAATGTGTTGAGCAACGCTGTCACTATCTTTCATTCGATATTGGTGAAATCGTTCGTGTGCTATCATTTTGCTCGACTCAGATCGTTGCAAATAGATCGAATCAAGCTTATCAATTATTTGATGAGATGACTCACAATTCTCAATCAAGGTTATCTGCGCGTAGTCTAACGCAGATGTCAAAATAAACATTGCCGTTGCGTCATTTTTAATCCATGCCTTCTGCGTCTCATTGTTATTTTCCGGTTTCAGTTCAGTTCCATGGACGATTTCGTAGAGTCCTTTTGCCCAAAGTACACAGTTCATTTGGAATCGCCATTGATTGTAATTACTGCCATCAAACTTACTCAGGCTATTCATGTTTAATCTCTCAGCCATTTGTGACGTCACTCAATTGCCACACATGCGACGAACGCGACCTCAAGCGAGACGAACACGAGCTTGAACAAGAACGAACACGCTTCCACCACTAAATTCGAGGTTAGGTCCGTCGCGATTAAAAATCTGACTCACAGATTGCAATCGACAATTATATGCACGTGGCGAGCCCTCCAAACGGTTAAAGCCTCCTCGATAAACTGCGCGAGTCACACGACGAATGCGCGCTCAAGCGAAACGAACACGCTTCCACGGCCAAATTCGAGGTTAGGTCCTTGGCAATTCGAAATCCGACTCACAGATTACGATCGGTCACAAATAGTCTGGTTTTTCCACTTCAAGCGTTCTCTGGGCCCATAACCTTTTGAATAAAACGAGTATTTTGTTCAAATGACTATTTATTTAATTGTTTTTAATACAAAAGAACGGAGGGCCCGTTCACTCGCGCACATACAATACCAAAAGTCCAAGTGATACCAACATGGGGCGCGAGAGTTCTCGTCGACTGATATAGATGGCGCCAGTACTCGAAGTACGAAAATTCAAATAATCCAATAGTTTTTGTCGTGCAGCTCTATATTTTTTCGTTATTATTAGTTGGTGCTGTAGTCTTTTGTCCCATATAGCATTTGTTTTATTACGTGCATTTGCAATGTACATATCATTTGTCATAATTTTTGCTTATTTGATGACTTTTAAGATCAAATTATATGTTTTGTAATATTAAATGAAGTTTGAGTTACATTTGTTATTTGTTAGTATTTTGTACATGTTGCGTTTTCTTTCACACGACACTGATGCCTTTGGTATTCCAAGATTTAGATTTCTTATCTGTATTTAGATTTCTTACTTAGAGTCCTTTTGAGTTTTTGAGGAAAAATGGCATTGAGATGTCTTAAGTATATGTTTATAAATGAATTAAACGTATCGTTTGTATCAGTTACCTTATATACTTCATTCCAGTTTTCGAATCTAAGTAAGTTTTGAAAATTCATTATGTTTCCTTGGGAATAATTGCGGATTTCTTTGTAAGTTGTCTGTTGAGTTTTGTTTCTGTTTGAAGTTTTAGAATGTGAGCAGTGTAGTCACTGAAATCTGTATTAAATGTAGCAATAGAAAAACAATGATTATTTGCATCTATTATTATTTGATCTATCACAGTATTATTATTTTTGGATATTTGGTTTGGTGTATTTATGGTTGTTTGTAAATTGTATGATTTTAGTAGGTTTTTAAATATATTTTCATTGCTGGATTGTGCGAGGCAATTCATATTGAAGTCACCGCAAAGTATAATTTTATACTGTCAGCGTTTTTGAAGTTTTGTTAGAATAACTTTCAGATTTTTTAAAAAGATTTTCAAATTCCCAGTAGGGCTGCGATATGTGCATAACACCCATGTTATATTGTAGTTAAGTGAGTTTTAGATATTTCAAAGTCTTTCTCTTGTATAAGATGAGTGTGACTGGTGTAGGGTACAAAACTAATGGTATCATTAATAAAAATTAATGTCCTACCATATGCATGATATGCAATGTTAATATTTCTACATGAGATGCTTGCTAAAAAGAAACCTGGTACATATGTGTTATCTAATTGTTCTTTAGTCAACCAGTGTTCTGTGAAGTACATTATTGAAATGTGGTCTAGTTTGTTCTCAAGTAATATTTCTATATCAGTGAGTCTGTTTTACTATATTAGTGAGTCTATTTTTAGTTATTGTATTGTTCAGTGACCTCAAACCGTACACTTGGATTCTTGGGGTAGTGTCAAAGAGCAGTGGCGTGTCAGTGTCGAATGGAAAAGAATGCTTCCAGGAATTGTTCTGAACTTCGGATAATTGAATTTTAAAAACATAGTTTGAATTGCGAACTTGTACCTTCATTGAAATTTACTTAAATACATACGTAAGTTCACATTCCTTCAATCACAAATGTCCATAAATAAACGTATGTCAATACTCTACTACTTATAACGGTATTATTACGTTTTCGCATACTATCTGCTTTTAATGTCAGATATACTGGTGATAATGGAATTGTAAATGTTATAACAATGTGTTTACATTTTTGGAACGTGTGACTGCTGGGGAGTCGGAAGTTGACCTTAATGCCTACATTTACACAGTGGCGACTACGGCAGGGAAGTGCTAGGGACACTGCCCCCTCCTACTGAGATCTGTATATCTCCTCCTGCACTGTTTAAAAACTCTGTGGGTCTGTAGGGTTATATACACACACGCACACTCACACACACACACACTCACTCACACACACACACACACTCAACCCCTCGTGGTTGCCGGGGGTTTGTAGAATAGCGCCACGGGGCCTCCCCCTGTCGTAAGAGGCGACTAAAAGTAGCAGCTGTCCGCTGCCCTTTCCCCAAATATCCCTACTTTCTCACCTAGTTTACCTCCCATCCCCGACAAGACCCGATAGGCAAGCTTATGGGATCTTGCCCCCAATCCCTACGAAAATCCCCTTCTCACCTTCCTTCCAATTCCATTTCTGCTGGCGGTAGCATATAAAACGCTAAGGGAAGGTCACACCGAAAATAAACCAGTGATGGGTATAAGTGAGCCTCAAAACTTACTACCCCAAGCGAGTCGAGCTTTTACGCCGAATCTCGCCACCGATTCTGGTCGGGTGAAAGCCCCGATGGTTGGTGCCGGCTCCATGGATTTCGGGGGAAGCCAAGCTCACAAGAATGTCTGGGAATAGAATAGGAGAGTGAAGTTTCTGGAGTTGGGGAAGAAGTTCGGGGATCTCCTGCATTTTGTCCTGCCAAGGAATAATGTCCACGGGGACATAAAGCGTATGGTGAGATCCATCCGAACACACTTTGATGAGATGGTGGACATGGAGGAGTCACTATCTGTTATCAGCCCGAAGACAGTTGAGGCGGAGACGCAGACATGTGGTGTTGATCCGAATACTGATGGTTATGCAGGGTCCTCGACAGCAGCGGCGTAGTTGCAGCCTGCAGTGAACAATGTAATTGGCCCGGAGACAGTTGAGGCGCGGACGCGGACTTCGCCGCTGACGTCGGGTATTGGCCGGAATTCTGGTGATTGTGGTAGGTCTTCGGCGGCGGCGGCGGAGTTGCGGACCGCAGTAGGCGGTGGACGAACAACGTCGAGGAAAGAGAGACCGATGAAATCTACGAGAGTGGCAGAGAAGAAGCGATCAGAGTCGGTGCAGGGAAGGAACATGCTGAAGTTCCGCAGGCACTGAACAAACTGTCTGATTAGACACCATGCCAAAATCATGAGAAGGTATTGGATTGACATGTCGTAGGGAGGATGAGACCGAGGATGTCGAAGACGCGCTCTTATCGCCCCGATTTCGTTATTGTTAAGGCATATGACGGAGGTCCTTCGTATGCTGACATTCTAAGGCAGAGCAAGGGCCTGGATGTCTGGCTCTGCAATACGGGGGCCTGTCCGACTTTGTAATGAATGGTCGCAGCTTGTTCGTTGACCTAACTTTCGTTTGTAAAAACCTTGCTAGATGGATTGTATCATGGAAGGTTAGTGCACATTATACACAGAGTGACCACCAAGCTATTGTCTATGAAGTGAAAGAGCAGTGCAAGTTGAGTACAGCAAGGGGTAGAAGGAAAGCTGTTTGGAACCACAGGACATTCGACCGTGATTCCTTCACTGCCATGATGGAGAGCAACTCTGAAGATATGTTGGCCGGTGACTCAGAATATATGGTACAAACCTGGTATAAGCTGGTAACGGCCAGACTCAGGGGTATGTCCAGGCCACCACCCACATTCCCGGTTTTCTTGGGAAAAGTTGTAGCTACCTTGTTTCCTCGCCAGGTAGATATGTTATAACCTAAGGATCGTCTTGAAGATCTAAGCGAGGTTCCGGCATTCACGTTGGATGAACTTTCCAGAGCTTACGGCAAGGTCCAAAATTGCAAAGCCATCGGATTAGATGGGGTACCAAATGTAGCTATTAAGCCCACTATTAAGGCTCGGCCCGATCTATTCTTACAAGCATATAACGCATGCGTACGAGAGGGGAATTTCCCCGTCGATGGAAGCAGCAACAGCTAGTCCTTCTTCCGAAGGGCGATAAGGCACCTACTGATCCGGCAGCCTATCGGCCAATATGCTTACTGGATACAGCAGGCAAAGTGTTAGAGCGGATCATCTGCAATCGTATTGAATCATTTACGGAAGGCCCTCAGGGATTGTCTGAAAATCAGTACGGCTTCAGAAAAGCGAGATCCACGGTAGATGCAATTAAGGTAGTCATCGACATCGCACGTAAGGCCATTGAAGGCAAACGATGGAAAGGAGGTCCTACGAAGTATTGTGCTATAGTGACCCTAGACGTGAAAACATGCCTTTAACACTGCAAGATGGAGCTCCATTCTTTCTGCGTTACAAATTCTTGGAGTTCCAAGGTACATCTCGAACTTGGTCAAAAGTTACTTTAACGAGAGGATCCTCCTATATGAAACTGTGACTGGAGCACAATCCTATACGGTCACAGGCGGTGTCCCACAAGGCTCGGTACTTGGTGCGATGTTGTGGAACATTATGTATGACGCCATGTTGAAGCTCGAGTTACCGGAAGGCGCAAGAACTATTGGATTCGCTGACTACGTTGCAATTGTAGTCGGCAAATTCACCGAAGAAGTCACACAGGTTGCCAACGAGGCTATAGCGGAGATCCGACGATGGCTTACATCGTTAGGACTACAGATGGCCGAGCATAAAACAGAGGCTGTGATGGTGATGGGCAGAAAAGAGAGAGAGAGAGAGAGAGAGAGAGAGAGAGAGAGAGAGAGAGAGAGAGAGAGAGAGAGAGAATTACTCTTAATGTAGGAGGCTGCAAAATATCCTCGCAGCTGTCACTGAGGTATTTAGGAGTGCGTATTGACGCGAGACTGCGATTCGCCGAGCACCTGCGCAAAGTCTCCGAGAAAGCGTCTCGTATGACGTCGGCATTGGCACGCATTATGCCTAATGTAGGGGGTCCTAGGCAAAGAAGCCGGAGGCAGCTGACTAGCGTAGTAAATTCCATTCTCTACGCAGCCCCCATTTGGGCTGATGCCATAGGCATTCAGTCATACGCCCGTGGGGCTAAGTCGGTGCACAGAAGGTCCGCCTTGCAGGCTGTTCGAACGTTTCGCACTGTGTCATATGATGCTGTGTGTGTGTTAGCAGATATGCCTCCGATCGACCTCATTGCGCAAGAGAGAGCTAGACTCTACTTGCACAAACGGGAGGGGGCTTCAAACTGGAATACGAAAGAATCACGAAAGAAGAGAAGGGGTGACAATGGACCAATGGCAACGACGATGGGAGCAATCATCAACTGGGCGTTGGAAATTTCGGGTCATTCCAGACATCATGACGTGGATCCAAAGGGAACATGGAGAATTAGATTTTTATCTAACGCAGTTGCTGACAGGGCATGGATGTTACCGAGAGTATCAGCTTCGATTCCGGTTGGACGATAGCTCCTCATGCCCAAAGTGTTTCCCGGTGATTAAAGATGCAGAACAAGTGTTCTTTCATTGTCCACGCTTCGTAGTGAAAAGGGAGGAACTCCACAGACTCCTTCAAGAGGCTGAAAGAATTATACAATAGTGTATAATACAAACACTATTGTTTTAATTTCACGACTGGAATAGCCTATGAGAATATTGATAACCAAGTCTGATGAATGGTCCTTTCCCACATTTCTGACATTCAACGAGATTTTGGAAAATATGCCTTCATATGAAGGAGGGTATGCTCAAGGACATGATGTAGAAACTTGAGTTGAAATAAACACAGAAATTTGATGCTGCCAGCTTTGAAAATTTGAGATTTGTGGATAATTCTCAGTGTTTTTGTGATGAGAAGAACTGTTACAGGTAGTGGACGTATTATTTCTGTTTTAACCGAACATTTTCTTCCTGTTCATGACTGGTAACAATTGAGGAAATTTACTTGGAGAAAAATCATATTATAAAGTTATTCTAAATTCTTGTTCCTTCTAAATTTTATTACATTATCCTGGTATTTTTATATCATTTTTGTAACACATTAAAACTTAATATCTGCCCTTTGAAACATCTGTTGAAATTAATTTTTCTAATTTATTTATTTTTCTTTGCTAAGTGGTTCAAGCGTGCTATCTTACTAGCTACTAATAAAATGACTTTAACATCAGATTTTGCTAAGATTTCTTCAACAAATATTTATAGGCTAATTTGACTGACACCATAAGAGTATATCTCCAGGCTTCAACTCAGACCTTATTCTTAATGATTTGAAATAGAACTCAAAATTTGTTGTTGTTGTCATCAGTCATTAAGTTGCAAACAATTGTATTTTTAAAAGCAAATAATCATTGGAAATTATCTTACAGTTTAACATACTACCATTTCCTAATAAGTATGTATAATTATAAAATTAACAGTAGGGAGGAGGAAAAATAACTGTCATGGGTAAAGTCTAAAATTATTTTTAAAACCACTAGCAAATAATTGAGGTTCATTAAATGTCACTACACTCAATATGAATTCTAGTTAAAAGCACGGTGATAATGTTTCAGGATATGAAACTTTAATTTTAATTAGAGGAATTGTATACACATTTTTTAATTGTTTTAAATAAAAAAAGAATTGTCGGGCCCTGAATTGTCTCAGGACTGAGGAAATTGCTCCAGCTGCCCCATTTTCTGGGTGTCACACATAGGTCAGAATCCATGTTTTGTAAGTCCTTGATGTCAAAAAATTCATATAAGGCAAAACTGAACGTTCAGATCTGAAGACAAATCATAGGCAAGATTTTCACAAAAATTGTCATTCTATAATCGAAATGGTTGAGGTAGTCCATTGAATTTTGAAATGGATATTTTGATTTTGGGTAAATACTTTACATAAAACCTCAGGGGCATTTTCTAAATTTTCTCTAATGGCCTCAGATTTATTTATTTATTTCTTTATATATATATTTTCAGATTGAATAAAGTATGCCAATAAAATTGTCTGATTTTCATAGAACTCTTTGAAAGTTAGCAATTGCCAAAGTTTAAATTTTTTTCTGTCTTCTTTACTCTACAATATTGAAAAGAAATATACTTTCTTACTGAAATCTGTTCTCCAAAATTATATCATTAAATGAGGTTGTGTAAAATTTTTGAAAGATATATAGTTTTTGCATAATTGCATGAAATAAATACAGTTTCAAAAACAAGATTTCCTCAAGAATAGATCCAAATTTTTCTTTTATTATTTTTACTCTCAGAGAGTATGCTTATGAAAATGAGCAGGTCCAATATTCATTTAATTCCATGAATTTTCAAAAATTGTAATTATTATGCGAAAGTTTGTGTTGTTACCCCACTTTGGTTTAGTTCACTTGGACCATCAAAAATGTTCATTTTGTAAAAGTTTTTTATTTGAATTATACTGTAACACAAATAAGCTCTCTTCTATTTTTGAGTTAGCAAGAGAAATAATGAAGATTAGAAATTAGTAATTAATTAACCTGAAGTCTGTCCTTCATTAGTTGAGAACAACCTTTAACACATGTCTGAACAAACAATTTCTGGAATAGCAGAAAACAGCATAAATCTTTGAAATAAAATATTTTGCATTCGACATGAGGGTGTGCTCTAGCAGAAGGAAAGAACTATCCAGGTAACCAACAGTACCATAGTCAGGGAAGGGCATGTTTTTTAAGACACTTATTTAGAAAGATGTCAGTAATGAAAAGTCTTTACCTACATTTTTGGACTAAACACGTTTACTAATCCCACCACATCCAAAATAACCTTGAACTCAACTCAATGAAATGAGAAGAAACACTTTTCATCTGTTTATCATTTTTTTCAGATTTCAACAGCAATCAAAATTACTTTCTAAAAATTTCAATTAATTGCTTTTAAAAATAAAGTTTTGAAGGATATCTATTCCTGAACTCTACATAATTTTTTATTTCACTTAAAGAATAAAGACATTAGAAAAATGAAACTAAAAATCACATTTTTTATTTGTGTAGTGGGATTATGGTAGGAATCCAGTGAAAAAATATCTTGGGTGCACTTTTTATCCTCTTACTATGCTGGATGCTTTTAGGCAAAGAATTTAGGGAAACAAGATTAGAGTGTGAGCCCCTTGAATGTTTTAAATAATTATATTTTGTGAATCACACACTTTTAAGCCAAGTAGGTGAAGACAAAAGAACCCTGAGGACTACTGCATGCATGAGGAATTTCTATTTACAAGCTGGGTGAATTCCTCCACTTCCACAGAAAGGTTTTAATGTTAAGTTCTGTTGGACTTGCGTAATTAAAAATAGGAGAATAAAGTAGTTAAGTAAAAATTATTATCAGTTGATTTTCCTATGTTTATGTTCACTATCTTGAAAATCTACATGTAAATTTAATTGCTACCCTGTACTTTTTTGTACAGAATTAGAACATTTAGTGGAGAAAACAATGAAAACAAATTGCTAAGGTTAATGGGAGAATCATAATGTAACAATTACCGTTACTGTCTTACGTTGTACGTTTTAAACAATAGTTAATTACTCAAAATAAATTTAAAATTGTAATAAAACTCTGAATTTAGAATTTGACAGTATCATCTCCATGATATATCAAGAGAAAAAGTATATAGAAAGTTAAATATAAAGTTTCTTTTACTCTCTTGAGAAATGAACTCGTCAATTCTCATACAAAACTCATATTCAATATTGTTTCTGGGGAAATATACATAAGAATATGTTAATGTTGAATGATTATCAATGAAAATGAGCCATTTTTAAATGAAACTAATGTAGTTTTCTCTTTTCCAGTCACGTTATCCAATTATAATAATCTTTGACTTGTTTTCCGAACTCAAGATTGTCTGGCTAAGAAATTCTCTCATACTTAAGGAATAAAAGCCATAAATCTGTAACTTATTTCCTGATGTAAATAGTTTCTATTACACAGGATGTTTCATATTTCTTACTTTTATTTATATTACATATTTCTTTCAATCAAATTGTGCCAAAAATACTTATTACAATTTTCATTTAAACTTCTGTAGTAAAAAAAGCAAAGGTGGGCATCCCGAAGTTTGAGAAAACATGCATAGACCAAACTTCTCCCCCTTTTGATGTACAACTATTAAACCGTGTTTTTATGATGCTCAATATAATTAAAATAAATACCACCTCACCTAATCTCATGATCTTAAACCTGTGACTTATCACAAATTGAAATGAATAATTCATAATACAAGGAATGTACAATCAATGTACATTGAATTCGTTATAAAGAACTCTGATTTTGTATTATAACAGATCACAAACTCTCAAATGCAGTACCATAACCACATTCTTCCATCAGTGCAGCTTTGTCTATAATACGTACCTGAACTAATGCTAACTTCTTCATGAACTAAGCTCATTATAAAGTATAAATTTAGAAAGAAAGGTTCCTGATTGTCAATCTGTTTTAACCCTTTTTGTTTAATTCTGCCTTTACTATTTCTTCCATTACATCCTCAAAGCAAAAAAAGTAATTAAACATTAGCTTTGAAGCACAGCCAAAAATGTATTGTTTGTCATTACAAAATAATTTCATTTTTATATAAAAGTTATCATTGTTTCAAGGTTTGTTACAATCTTATAAAGAGCAACATGCAACAAGAGTTCAAAGATACCATTTATTATTGTATTTTATTTACACATAGGCAGCCACTGTAAAACCAATAAATATTCCACACTTGACATAATACACTTTTAAGTTTTTCCATTAGGAATTTTCATTATGATTAATGTCTAAATTCCAGGTAACTTTATAATATTTAATTTCAGTACCACAGGATCATATATTATCTACAGGATTCACTGATTTCACATAATTAATATGTTAATAATGATTCAACACTTGCTTTATAAATTAGATGTTTCACAGGACTACATGACCTTTGCAAAAGGATCACTTTATTTATGTAACAGTAAAAGTTATTTATTTTGCAGTGTGAAACAAGACTTATTAATATCTACAGTACACCTAATCTACGTTTTCTTACAGAACTTTAAATTATAACTTCTGTTTCACCGAGCTCTTCATCAGAGGGCAAAGTAACTTTCTCAGGATCTATCAGATTGGGATCAATTAAGGGACCGCCCAGTGCTTCCCGTCTTCTTATTTCCAAGAACGCTTCACGTTGGGCCCAATTCATCAGCTTGAAGTCTGGAGCGTAGGCCCAGTAAAACCCACCAAACACTATGCATAGTGTAATCGTGGCAAACATTGTACAGTGCATTGCATTTTGATCCATTGTTTCATCGCGAGCGTCAAAACCGTAGCTAACCCAATTCTTTTTCACCTTGCAATCCGTCTCCGTCTTTTCCACTTTCTCAGCAACTGTAACAGTTTCTCTATTTTTCCTTGAAGTGGATAAAAAACGACCCTGTTGTCCCGTCAAAAGTCTTAGAGAACGATAACACCCCATCAATGCCATTTTAGACATATTAAACAATTTTTCTTCTGTTCAATTCTACTTCTGTTGCAGAGGTCATAACCACGGAACACCCAAGGATTTCTGTAACTATGCACTTGACGTAAATCAGCTTCTGCGGTTTCATCCAATCGGAAGCTTAAATGTCGCTAGTGACATCACTATGGGGACGTTCAAGCTCTCGATTGGATGAAACCGTGAACAGCAGATTTACGTCAAGTGCACGACTAAATAAATGGCACTACAGAGTTTGGATACACCCTGGTTTGGCTGGATAAAGCGATCACTTCCATAACTATACTATATAGACTTTTTTTTTGGTGATACAGGTACTTTTTGTTCTCGTGCAGCATTAACGTATTCACAATATGGCTAATATTTTTTAAAAGAATATAAAAAAATATATAAATATTTCATATAAAAAAGTGTTAAGTATATAAGATGCTTTTTTTGGTAATTAAATTTTGGCTTTGAGTAGTAATGATAGTTTAAGTAGCATCTGAGTGTTAAATAGAAATTATAATTCTTGCGATAACATGGTGACCATTACAACATGCGAACAATGAACAAGGATTTAGTTCAGTGAGTCGATTCCCCTCTAGCGAACCGGATCAGTGAACCGAAGGAACCGGTGCCACTCTTAAACTCCGGATATACCGTGCATTTTTATGTTCATACTCTCTGATGTGGATGGCTCTCATTTAGCTGCTGTGATTCATTTATAACATATCAGAACATTGTGTGAGCACAATGCAGATAGTGCCTTGCTGTCTGGCAACAGTATTGGGTTAAGTAAGTGTTTTATGATTACTCCCATTTCCTGGATTTGTGTATGTTACAGTTTCTATCAGTGCAATGTGTTTTCACAATGTTTGCTTCCTAGTTTCCAAATTATTTATTGCACCACTAAAAATGGAAGTTATATAATGCTTTCTGAATGTTTCCTACAGCACTTGGCATGTGTTTCTCAAGAGACTATGAATTTACAATTTATCGCAAGTATTCAGTTATGAGAAGTCAATTCACTTTGACCATTTATGAGTGTCTCTGTCGCATTTGTTATTTTCTTTTATACACAGACTTGTTTATTGTTAACAATCTCATCACTTAGTTCCAGTGGCGACTCGTGCCTATTCGCGCGTTCGCATGTGCACTCCCAAATTAATTCGGTACATTTTTTCTTAAACATCTCTATAAGGGGGATATAAGTCATAATAAACAAGAGGGGATATAAGTCCTTTCAGGTATTTCTGAAACATGGAATTTCGAATTACGCGCCGATCGGAAGCAGCGGTTGATAGTCCGCATCCGGAAATTGCAAACGAGTAGACTCAGTAGAGCGCGTCGTTGGAGGGGAAAGAGAGAACAACCAGTACCTCCTAGATAGTAGATGATTTAGGTGGCATTGGAACAACGAGTCTTTCCGTACAGCAGGGGTATTTGGCTGAGTAAAGAGAAAAAAAGTCTCCAGGGCCTGTTCTCACGAAGGCGCCGCGGCGCGCCGGCGGGGGCCGGCCTTCTCAAGTGTTTCGACTACTTCCGGAAGCTGTTCCTATGCAGTTTCCTGATCTGCCCTCTGATTTATCTGGTCGCCCTACAACTTAGAGAGTGTCCGGAGCAAAAGAGGATGAGAAGAGAGTGTGCTGCAATAGATAAAGCCATTACAGACAGCTTTAAAGAACATGAGGAATATGAAAAGACCAGAAGTTTCTCGTCATTTGAAGAACTCCAATCCAAACTTCACTTTTTTAATAATAGTGAGTGGAAGGTAATTCAAGAAAGTGATTCAATTACTTTTTATAAAGTTGTTCTAAGCACCTTATCCAAATGTTGGGGCAATTGATGCAATATTGACTAAATTAAATTCTTGGGAGTGTTCTGTTAGAAAAACCGAGATGCCAATTTAATAAATATTTTTGTAGATATTTTAAAGACTGTATAACATGAAACAGAATGATTTTGAGAGAGTGCCGGAGGGGCAATGAAACAGAAGTTGCAGATGTCATTAGAATTCTCAGTCTCCAATAAGAAACAGTTTTTCCACTGTCAAGAAGGAAGTGACATTGGGAGGTGTTTTTTAGTGGGTCACAATCATTTACATCCTCGCATAACCTTGGAGATGGCTTCAAGGTATCTGTGAGCAGATTTTTCACCTACCCTCGTTAAAAAAATGTTAAAAATGTCATTTGTTTACATGCTTGTTTGAACCATATCTTTAGCTACAATAAATGCCATTTTTTGTATGTCTATTTAAGTAAAAATAAATACTTTCTGCCTGCGAATTTTAGGTAAAAAGCCTATGTGTCTGAACTTCAGACACAATAATGATTGTATAAAACTGACTTTTTGTTGAAGTATCTGTACATTTTCTTTTATAATAAATTTTGTGCTAAAAATGTAGTGATTGGTTTTTCATTTTTAATCTAATGTACTTCTTTGTTTTAAAATGCATAAAATGTGTGCATGGACAATAGAATGGATTTTTACTGTGTTTAGGTTTTAATATGCCCTTTATCTTAATATTTCATTTGAAGAAAATTGTAATGCATCATTAATATCTCATGGGAATTTAAAAAGTAAACTTATTTTGCCTAATCAAATGGTTTAAGTTTTCTAGGGTTTTGAATTTAAAGTACAATACGCTGAGGCTAGATTCCAGCAGTTAAATTTGAAAAGATCAACAATTTTTGGTTAATTAACTTTGTTTTCCAGTAATAAAAAGTGAGCTTTTGAAGGTTGTTGTGCATGAAAGTATTTTCACAAAATTTAGAATGGCTTTGTAGTGTAATTTAATCCTAATTTAAAATACTTTGAAACAGGTAAGCTGTAAAATTCATAAGATGAATAAGAGATTTCATTCAATGCATTTCCTATGGATTTGATTATTAAAATTAAACCATTCTGCTTCTAATTATTGCCTAAAAAACTTAATGGTAATTTTAAAGTTTAATTTAACGGTAAGTTTAAATTTTTTTGGTAATAACAATAAACCTGGTGCTAATTTTCTTGTTTGTAGAAGGGAAGAGCACGTTTCTGTTTGAAGGAAATTTGAAAAATGGAATTAATGTTTTTGTTATTGAAAGAGAAAAATTCTTGTCATTTTTTACTTTATTTTGCAAACTTTAAACATCAGGAGAGAACTCTATAAAGTGAAAAAGGAAAAGGAATTTAATTTATGAGCAACAGCTAATTTAAAATATTAATGATTAAAGGATTTCAAGGTAGTGTTGAAAATACTTTATCTGCTAATAAATTTGTTTTTGAGCTTTTGTATATTGGTACCGATTTTTAAGATAGGGATTTTTTAATTGTAGAGCATGGAGGTCTACTGTTGGAACGAACAACTTTTACGTATTTTTGGTATTTGGCGATACGTAACTTTATTGTAAGTAAATGGGAATTGTAAAAACAAGAAGTACTTCGCTAATTCCACTGCCTGACAGTCGCTGCTAAGCTACCCTACATTTCGTGACGTCACCGAGCAGTCCGGAGGCCCAAAGAGTATATTGCTTTGAAAATACAGAATAAATTAAATTTCGAACACAAATTCAAAACTGCTCGATACACCATCCTCGTAAAGTTCAAATCAACAGAATCGTCACTCGTCACAGAAATATAATAAAAATCTTTCAGTAGTACAGTGATATAATTTCGAAACGAAATTGAACTGTTTACAGGTTTTGACACAATCACCAACTCGTAAATCTTAAGTTCGTTAATGTTCCAGTAACCGTTTAAAATTTGTTACATATTAGTTTGTCTTGGCAATAGCAAAAATCTAGCCGAAATTATATATCCAGCCAACCTGCAACAAGTAATAAAAGCACTTAAACACACCAAATATATTCAAATGGTAAAAATAGTAGATAAAGTGACAAAAATTTAAGAGCACAACCAGACGCGTCCGTCTCGTAAGATGGCGTGAATCCAATATACTTTGTGTGTGTTTCAGCAATATTGCGAGATACCCCGCATAAAGGCGGTTCTGTCTCTTGAGTACGAAGGTTGCCTTTTATGTTTCGGGATTTGGCAACCCTGGTGCTGCAATCTGGCAACTGACAGCTCTATTGCAAAGTTGGATGTTTTGAGGTTATACGTACTCAGAACGTTTTGACATACGAGCGCTATTTGTGTTGTTTACAGTAACTTAAAAGATCCATCTTGGCCCAAAAATGGAATTAAATCGTGAACATTTTCGTGCGATTATTTATTACGACTTTCGACGTGGATTAACTCAACAACACTGCATGGATGAACTTAGTTCAATTTTTGGCGATGAAGCTTCATCAAGGACCAGTGTTTATCGATGGTATTCAAGCATGGTCGTAGTTCACTCCAAGATGAATTTCGCGAAGGTCGTCCAAAATCATTTGTTGTTCCGAAAACCGTTGATGCTATACGTGAACTGATATTGCAAGATCGTCATGTGACCTATCGTGAGATTGAGACAACCTTAGGCATTAGTGGGACCAGCATACATTCAATATTGCATGAACATTTGACATTCAAAAACATTTGTACACGTTGGATCCCACACAATTTGTCAATCGCTCAAAAAAAGGCTCGTGTCGATTGGTTGAAAGAAATGCTCAAAAAATACGATCGTGGTGCTTCGAAACACGTCTATGACATCTTGACAGGTGATGAATCGTGGATTTACGCGTATGAGCCCGAAAGTAAACAGCAGTCGACTGTATGGCTGTTTCAAGATGAGCAAAATCCAACCAAAGTTGTTCGCGCACGAAGCACTTTCAAACAGATGGTCGCCTGTTTTTTCGGAAAAACTAGACATATCGCAACCGTACCACTAGAACAACGCAGAACAGTCAATTCTGAGTGGTACACAACGATTTGTTTCCCAGCTATCTTCCAAGAAATCAGGAAAACCAACCGCCGAAGACGGATCACTCTTCACCACGAGAATGCGAGCTCTCACACATCGGCTCAAACAACTGCATTTTTGAGCACCCAAAACATCGATTTAATGAGTCATCCGCTGAATAGTCGTGACTTGGCACCGAATGACTTCTTTTTATTCCCGTACGTAAAAACAAACTGAGAGGTCAACGTTTTTCAACACCTGAAGAAGCGGTTGCTGCATTCAGAATGCATGTTTTGGAGATACCTCAATCAGAGTGGCAAAAGTGCTTCGATAATGGGTTCAAACGCATGCAAAAGAGTATAGATCTTCTTGGGGAATATTTTGAAAAGCAATAAAGTGATTTTCGATGATTAATATTTGTTTTTGTTCTCTAATCCTGAAATATAAAAGGAAACCCTCGTATTTGTGCACTAATAAGTCTCGGATGTATGTTCCAGAATAAGTGTACTTTTTGTATTGGTTATTGCCAGTCGCCGTGACAGCGCGAGCCAGCATTGCTCCCGTTTTCTGCGCACTGGAGCCCTGTAGGCTGAAACCGTGGTGTTTCGTCTTCTGAAAGCACGCAGCTCTACTTCTGCTTTATATAGTGGTGCCCCAAGAAGTGCTGTCACCATTCTCTTCTCGGAGCAGGGCGACACATATGGTGTTGCAATTTCAAAGAGTGTATGCGACTTTCTTAATTGTTGGAGCGTGTCCCTAATTGGCGCGCCCTTAGAAACACCATCAGGTACAGGTGAACGCAAAATTGTGGATTGAAAATTTTGGTAATCCGAGCAGACAAAAATGGTTGTATTTGAAGGCTATTTGCATATTGTTATATAAAGTGTTTCCTAGTACAAGTCATGTTTCAAATGTTGGAATGAGCATCTGAAGCTCATAATTGTAATATTTCTAGCAGCGTGGCATTTAATTATGTTTATTGCTTAAAGAAAGTTTATCCGCTGTCCGGGAAACTTTGTCAAGTTTGGTATTGTGCGCACCTCCTGCGCGTAATTCACACAGAATTATTAATTTTTGTAAAACGACCGAATTGTTTCAGGTTTAACGACAGGTATTCCGCAATTCGGAAACATTACAATTTTGTAATTGTACGCTCTCCGTAGAAGTAATTTTGTTAAAAATAATTATTTTCTGTATGACGGCAAAATTGTTGTTTCATTCCGCTCATTTCTAATTAGGTTCGGGTTGAAGGAACATTTCGTTACTTGTTTATTTACAGGTCATAGGGGTTACGTTTGCAATCAATTTAAATGCAACTACAATGTAGTTTTTGTAAAGCCCCCCCCATGTACCTGTAATACTGGACATTTATGTGTTCAATCTGATATTCTTCCTTTGGAAATTCTTTGTGATTTAGTAAATGTAAACTGTGTATTGAAAGTTTGATACACTATTTTTCTTCACCGAAGAAACTCATTCTTGTGCTAATCGAGGTCTTGCCCCGATTCCTGCTTCCTAATTTTCGGATATTTATTCTTCGGAAAAGGGCCTAGTGTCATCTCTTAAAGAGGTTTAATGTTACTTCGCGTAATTACCAGCAGGTGTCCACTGCGGTCAATTATTTATTGCCTTTCAAAGCTGGCGAACGTGATTTAATTTGTAATTCTTTCATATCGCCACTTATATTTAACAACGCGAGCGCGAAGCCGCTATCTATATGCGATTTCCTGACTTGTTGACTGCGATTGACGTGACTTGACTACCCAGCGGCCCCTACACTTTTTGGTGCTGGGAGTAAAACAATCAATTGTAAAGGAGGCAGCTATGCGAAACATCCAAGCAGCTTTGCGCGAAATTTTGGTCAAATATTAAGCGCCTGAAGTCACTAATTGGGAAGGTCACGGCCATACTTACAATAGAACGGTGCACCCAAAAACAAAGCAAGTGGGCAGTCCAAAGCTTTCTAGCTGGCAAAGGTCTTCTGTAAAGAAGCAAGTGAGTAAGGTTCCCAAAAATATTTGTGCCCCCATTTCAAAATGGACATCCAAAATTTCTTAAGGAGGCGAGGTGAATTCTCCACGGGGCTCGGAGGGCCGGGCCCAGCACCTTTTCCAGAGTCAACTTTGATCTGAAGTTCAGCATCAAGAACAACTTAGGCTTACTCAATCAGAAAAGGCAAGGTCATTGGATCAAATCTGAATGATAACGAATATGACGATAACGACTGAAAACTGAAGAGAGTGAGAACTCGAACTTTCAGAATCCGTACGTTTCTTCTTTGAACCGTCATTCTTCTGAAGTTGATATTGAATCAGTAAAGATTAATTTGTCTGAAGATTCTTATAATCTCTAAATGAATTTTTTCTATAACTATTTTGTCTATTTCATATTTAGACCCCTTAAAATGGATGCAATTGAATTGCAGAAGTATCATTCCGAAAATCCCTGAATGATTCAAAAATAATTTAGGGGCAGATATAATTATTTTATACGAAACGTGGCTGTCCAGCAAACAAGTTTGTTGATTTTAAAGGTTTTAATTACTAGATTTTATAGATTAAATAAACAAGGGAGTGGTTTGGCCATCCTTGTTAGGAAAGGTCTCCAGTCTGGTTGATTTGAAATTCAAATCCTTAGAAGTTGGTGCAGTAGAAGTTTGTCTTGATGTGGTATCTCTATTGGTGGTTGCTTGTTACAGATCCAACGACTGATTTTCATAAATCAGAATGGGTTTCCTTTATTAATGAAGTTTCCAAACATGAGAACTTTGCCATAGGTGATTTTAATTCACATCATGGGGTAGCATGAGAAACTGCCCATCCAAATGGTGAAATTATTTTTGACAAGTATGATTCTGAGACTATGTTCTTACTCAATGACGGTTCTCCTATGTATATGTCTAATTCATATGGAATGTCATCTATGATTGACTTGACATTTGTTTCTCCTAATCTAGCTTTCTATTCCTCATGGGCAGTAAATGATGACAATTTGGGGAAGTGACCACCTCCCTATTATCCCTCTTATCATTAACATAGGACTGGTTTGTGAGAAATTAAGACTTTTAAGTATAATTTAGAGAGGACTGATTGGGAGGTATTTAATACAGTTTTGATTGCTAAGTATCATGTTTTTAATAGTCTGATATTTTTGAATTCTGATGTAATTAACAGTTATGAAATACTGAGATTATTCATGCAGATATTGCAGATGTCCTCTACACCAAATGCAGAGAACAATTATTTCTCTACATCACAATGCCCAAAAACACAATCCTTGTCTATGGTAGAATAAACACTGCAAACGAACCATTAAAGATAGAAAACAACCTCTCACTATCCTTCGCAAATGTTTCAACAAACAAAAAAACATGGTTAAACTCTTGTCGTTAATCGTATGGTGGCTTGAGCATAACCAACTAATTAGCAAATGTCAATTTGGCTTTCGAAAGATGAAATCCTGCATTGATAACTTGTCTATCCTAGTTTCTGAGATTGATCACCAATTTTCTAAAAAAATAGATCTACCTACATTGTTTTTAGATATCAAAGGGGCTTTTGATTGTGTTCGTTCTTCGTTATTAATTCAGGACCTGATTGAAATATCTCATAAAAAAATATGATATGGGCCTTCGAATTATGGGCTATTTACATGGAACTTGGTGGGGAGCAGACCCTTGTACTCTGTTGCTAATATACAGAGCACTCATTAGTTACAATTAAATATGGAGGATTTTTGCTTGTTAATTGTGCAAATAAAAGTTGCATAAATTTAGAAAGATTACAATGTAAGTCATTAAGAATTGCACTAGGCTACAGAAAATCTACACCAACCAATGTAATCCGTGCAGAATTGGGGAACCTCTTCTGAAGACAACACTAACTCTTTTGTGTATGAATTACTTGCCTAGATGTCTTCAATTTAAGAATTATCAAAGAATTCTTTGATTGACACCCTGTCCAAGATAAACTGTGTTTCAAAACTCCTCTTATACAAGAAAAATAATAAGAATTCTTTGTTATTTTTTGTATTTACATGTTTTGAGGAATTACCTATTTCTTGTTACAGCTTTAAGAATTTTGATTGTGCCCCATGCTATGACATCTTAGTAAATTTGAGGTTAACTTTGATATTGGTATGGAAATTGCAAATTCTCCCTGCCCAAATGGCTTATTTATGGATCATTTTTTCAGTCTTCCAGAAGTTATTCAGAAGAAAATTGTCTTTTCTGTATACTGATTGTTCAAAGATGATTTGAAGTGCCCAGTTGGTTTTGCTATCTGGAGCACTAACAATAGGCTAATTATGAAATTTAAAGTCAATTTTAAAATTTTTTTCTTTTTGTTTTCTTACCAAATTAACACTTTATGATAATTTAATTAGATATTAGTTATTAGAGAATTAAGGAAAGAGATGAAGATGAAGGAAGCTTTTTGCATCAGTTTATGAAATATTGTTTTGTATCTAATCATTATCATGCTATTAAAGCAAAACTGTCTGTCAGCATTAATATAAAATATCTATTTTTACTGCTGAAGCTCTAGCTATTATTGAAGCAATAAAAACGATTAATGTATTTAACATTACTTTATCGATTATCTTTTCTGATTCGAAGAGGCTCTTGGTTTCTCTATCTAACAATAATGTAACTAAAAATCAATCATATATTATTCTAGAAATCAAGAAATTATGTAATTATTCAAGACAGCTCAACCTCAAAATCTGTATACCTTGGATTCCTGCCCATGTTGGTATGTGTTATTGAGAATGCTGATAGAGAAGCTAAATTAACCATAAAAGATGGCATGATTTACCCACTCAGTATCCCGGTACCTGATGTTGTTGCTGTATCTGATCTGATGTTATCAAGGTGGTTTGTAAACAAAATAATTTGGCAGATATTGAACATTTTGGTTACTCTAAAGGGAGAGAGTATTTCTTATATTATTATTGAACATCAATACCATGGTTTTAAAATTTCATATCAACTTGAAAAGAAATTGGTATTATCAATAGAATGAGGTCAAATCATTCATCATAGAATCAGTTTGAATAGATTCAAAATTGTCAGTTCAAGTTTTTGTGACTAAGGTGATGGAGAATGACACCGCTGATAATTTATTATGGCATTGTACATTATTTGATAATTTCATATTTCGGGATATCATTGGTAAATGGCCAGCTCATAAGTGGACCAACAAGAACGGACAAAGATTGATCGAAATCTGCAGGAACCACAACCTTTTATCGAAATCAACACGCTTCAAAAGGAGACCCCACAAACTAAAAACTTGGAAACACCCGGACTTTAGGAAAGGGGAATGGCAACTAGACCTCGTCTGTATGGACAAACTCCACCATCGAGAAATCCACAATGTCAAAGTCCTAAGAGGAGTGGACACAGGATCAGACCATTATGTTGTAAAGATTAAAATTAAAATAACCCCAATAGCTAGGAAAAAACCCCAAAATAAGAATAGGAAGAAATTTGACCCAACCACCTTAATAAAAAACGAAGAATATAACAGGAAAACAGAAAAGGGTTTTATCAATACTAAAACACTGGAAGAACTGACAAACAAATTAAAATTGATAGCAGAATAATTAGCTCCTATTAGTCCCAGGAAAAAACATGAATGGTGGAATGAAGAATGTGACCAAGCAGTAGAGAAAAGACACCAAGTTTGGATAAACCCTCAAACCCTAAAATCAGAAGAATCAAACTTAGAATTAATACAACAAAGGAAGTTAACTCATAAAATCATCAGACAAACAAAACGTAAACACCTTACAAACACCCTAGAAAGTATAGAACAGAACTATAAGAAGAAACAATCACGTGACTACTATAAAACTTTTGGCAAATTTCTGAAGAAATATGAACCCCCAACATTAATGCTAAAGGGAAAATCAGGGAAGTTAGCTCACAGTAATCAAGAAAATGCAGAGATTCTTGCTGATGCATTCAACGAACTTTTGAATTGTGAAGACCCACCAGAAACACTTCGAGTAAACACAGACACACCCATTTTAACCACCCCTGAACTCATAGATCCCCCAACAATCAATGAAATAGAACTGGCAATCAAGGAACAGAAAAATTATAAGGCATGCAGTGAAGATGAAGTCTGTGCAGAAATTTGGAAAAATGCAGGAAAGTCTGTGATCATCAATCTTCACCAACACTTAGTCAAAGTGTGGATTACAGAGAAAATGCCAGAACACTGGACCACAGGAATAATCCACCCAATATTTAAGAAAGGAGATAAAACCAACCCAGATAATTACAGGGGAATAACCCTTTTAGATTGCACATACAAAATTTTTTCACGCATAATTTACAATAGGATCAAAAACATTCTAGAACCACAACTTGGGGAATACCAAGGAGGATTTCGCCCTAATAGGAGCTGACTAGACCAAATTCTCCGCTTAAAATTAATAATGGAATACCACAAAACCAGAAATAAACAGCTCTTTATCTCATTCATAGATTTTAAAAAAGCTTATGATAGCATCCATAGAACCACACTTCTCACAATCCTAAAAGCATATGGTCTTCACCCCAAAATAATAAAAATCATAGAATTAACTTTGACAAACACAAATGCCAAGGTAAAATTTAGAGGGGAAAAGTCTAAAACATTCACCATAAAAACAGGCCTCAGACAAGGAGATGGACTATCCCCATTACTGTTCAATGTGGGACTGGATTATATCATGAAGATTTGGAAAAAGGAAAACCCACCAAATATCAAAATTGGAGCAAATCCGGCAATAAGAACTAACTGTTTAGGGTTTGCAGATGACTTGGCTCTTTTAGCTCCCGACATAGAAGAAGTTCAAGCCCAAATCATTAGTCTCCAAAACATTGCTCTAAAAATAGGCCTAAAAATATCCTTTGAGAAAACTGAGATCATGCCCATGAAACCCCTGAATGAAGATAAAATCTTCATACATGACCAGAAGATCAAAATAGTACAACAGTTTAAATACCTGGGAGAAACCATCACACAAAACTTAAACGAAAAAGCAACATGGATAAATAGAACAACAAAATGAAAAAAGCTCAATTCCTAACTTGGTCCACATATAAGAAGAAATGCCTATCAATAGATACAAAAATCCAACACTACAAAACTATAATTCTCCCAGAAGCTACTTATGCCTGTGAAACCCTGTTCAAAATTAAAAACGAAAGTAAAACTGATCAAATCCTTAAAACTGAAAGAAGAATCATTAGAACCTGTATCAATAAGAAATACCAAGTAGAAGGAATCTGGAGAATCCTCCCCAACGAAACAGTCTATCAGGAAATCGAACCAATCACCAGTACAATGAAGAAGAAAAGAATATCATATTTTTTTCACATTTTGTGACTGCCAGGAGACAGTATCTTACACCAACTGGTAATGAGAAATCTTGGGAAGAAGACAGGAGGACAATGGATCCAAGAAGTTCAACAGGATTTTGAAGCAGTTGGACTCAAGATAACAGATGCCGACAACAAAAATAAAATTAACTCCTTACTTAAGAAACATAAATTTTCAGTAGAAATGACACATAGAAAGGCTGTTGAGATTTTAGATGAACTGAGAAAATTAAGATCAGACCGAATGAAAAGGTACTGGGCAGAGCACAAGAACAGAAGAGTACAATCTTCAAAGAAAATGGGAAATGGAAAGACTAAAGTGGTCCAATGTGACCAAAAAAGATAATAATAATAATAATAATAATAATAATAATAATAATAATAATAATAATAATAATAATAATAATAATAATAATAATAATAATAATAATAATAATAATAATTTGATAATTTAAGAAATATTATTATGGTAAAACTCAACCGCCTTAATTTTACCTTAGTTCAAAATATTGTGGGCATTCTAAAAAATTTAGATACACTTGTTACTCCAATTATATATAAATTCTTTGTGAAGTAAAAAAACAAATTTAA
This sequence comes from Gryllus longicercus, assembly GCA_038098605.1. NCBI lineage: Eukaryota > Metazoa > Arthropoda > Insecta > Orthoptera > Gryllidae > Gryllus > Gryllus longicercus. Next base: position 93,890 of record JAZDUA010000391.1, on the reverse strand, counting down.
TATTTGAGATAATATTCTGATAAGTTGTATACATGTGTAATTGTTGTAAACGTAATAGTTTTAAGTTGTATATCCTAATTGTAATTTGTTATATGGCTGTACATGCTTAAGTCTGCAAAAATAAATAAACCCCCCCTTTTAGATCTGCAAAAGTTGGAATTTGTTTATAAATTGGCAAATGCTGCAAATATTTTTATTGTTTATATACAACAGTGACTAACATTGCTATTTCTGAGAGATGAAATCACAGGCTACTCAGGAATTATGTGGTGAACACTTAATATTATTTGGAGCAAGTATCATTAAAAATATATTAAAATCAATGAAATCAGCTAAAATGACTCTTTAAGTCGAAATCCACCGAAAATGCAAGTACAAAAAAAGACGTACAAAAATGGATCATTTCCTTTTGTCATAACATAAAATTAATGTCTCTACTAAACAGCATTTTTTTTGTTTAAGGTCGCATCAACTTCTAGGTCATTAGTGAGCACTATTGCGTGTAAAGGGATGGTAACTGTGAGGATGACACGATATGATGATGATAGGAGTGAAAGGACGAACACAATACAACCATGCCCGAGGCGGGACACGAACCCACAATCCTTCGGTCCGAGATCGCTACGGCAGTCTCGGCACTGTTCTAAAGTTAAAAGAAAAAAATGACATTTCATTAAATTCCATCCCCTAGTAATTAGATATCTTACAATACTCATATCGTAAATAACTATTGGACAACTTGTAACGTAAGTCTATCTGTGTAGCAGAAATCATAGGGTATTATTAAGTAAAACGAGAAAATTAATATATCATTAAATAAAAATAAGATACATCGTGCAATTGTTCAGGGATAATTTTAATATTTATTCCAGGAGGCAAGTGTTTGTGCAGCAGAGATATTCTGCGTAAAATTTGTAATTTAGGGAAATTGAATCACAGTTTTTTTAAAATAGAAGTACGTAGTTTTTTATCTGAAATGAATAGGTCACAATAGAGATACAGTGATGATGTGCCATTTGGTAAAAGTGTAAAAATATATTTTTGGAACGCGGCTTGAGCAATCCTCAACTCTAACGGCTATCATTGACTGTTCTAGCTATTCAAGTAGCCTATCCTCCAAAGTTTTCACACTTTCTCCTCACCTGAAAAGGCATAAAAGGCCGAGTCTGAAGACTGTGGCACTAATCCTTTAATACTTCCCACCCTCACCCCCGGAGAATGCTTACGTCCTCTTGAGGAGACTGGTTCTTGAAGTATAAAATTGTGCGATAAATTGTGACAAATAATTTAAATTCAACACATAAGCAAAGATTTTTTACTATAAATTGTAATGCTGCGCTCATTTGAATATGCAAATATGACATGCAACTCTCCCAAAATTCACACTTTTTAGGATGACGAAAATTGTCGTATCACACATATTTCTACTTTCCACAGGTAGTATTTTGTGAAGAACACCATTAATTTGATCATATGATCCGGTGATAATCGCTATTATACATAACTGGCATATGTGTAATTACAGAAATGTTAAATGGACGGTATGGAAAATTAATTACGAGTTCGTTTTTTTTCAATTAGAGAGCAATTTTCCTATGGTAAATTATTTTTTTGCATTTATTCGAAATTCATATACTTTCTGCAATTCATTCGTCCCTTATTGGTCAATGTTTGTAAATGACCCTCAGAGTGGTCGCTTGGTTGCGCTGGCTTAACTGTGGCCACGCTGTGCATTTTAGAATATGTGTTTGAATATTGCCAGAAGGCAAGAATCATGTAAACCCAACATTCATATTTTTTACTTCAAATTTTAGACAAAAATATATATATTATATTGAGGTACCTCTTATCTCAGCTTAGTAACACCCCTTTTTAACTTAGAGGTAGTCTGTATGATACAAATGAAAGAAATCAGAGTGCTACAATAATTTTAAGATGGAAATAAATATTATAAACCAAAATCAGAATTTTCCAGGCTGAAATATGACATCAGTGTCTCATATGTGTACGATAGCAACGAATAATAATTATTTATGTATTCTATGCTGGATGCTAGAAGAGAAGTATATTCTCGAGATTACGGCTCGGCCTGGTGTCATAACCGTTAGGTTAGGTGTGGTGGGATGAGGTGAGATGGGATGAGATGAGGTTGGGTTAAGTTTGACATATTACAACAGGGGGGTGTTACTTAATAGGTGGTAAAACGTCCTTATTTGAAAGTAGTGGTGGGAGGGACAAGAGAGTGGTGGGGGAGACGGTGAGAGGGGAGGTAAGTCCGCCATTATCTGCCACCCTGGCAAGTAGCGCTGTACAGGGGCTTTTGCGAACTAATTTTAAAAACAAAGTGTGATTTTGTGGATTTGTTCGTTGCAAGGACGACAGTGAACAACGGTTTCTGTTTGTGATATTCGCATTCTCTGCACGTTTGCCAAAGAGTGAGTTATTTTTTGGTTGTTTGACAATTTTGCTAAGAAATGCCGAAATATAGGCGTTGTTGGGTACCCAATTGCCACAATACCAGAAGGGCAAATTTGGAAAAGACAAGGTTATTTTCTTTTCCAAGTGATCCTGGACGGTAAGTGAAATGAAATATATGGCATGATTCTTACGAATGGTTTAACATTATTCGAATAATGTATATTTTTTGTATATTTACAAATAAGCTGTGGCTATTTTATAAAAAGATCTAATTTTGCTAACATAACCTAACTAGTTTTAACAATTGTTAACAAACAATTTATTATTTATAGTCATTTTTATACCAACAACCTTAAATCTAATACTTATTTTGTTTCTTATTATTTAGTAATTTATGTAATACAAACATTATTACATAATATAGGTGTATGAGTTGGTTGATGGCAATTGGAGACCCAACATTGGCTGTTTGCCCGTTGCAAACACTGATACACCGAAGGTATGTGTGCGTGGAACATTTCATGCCTAGAATGTTGACTGCAGCAGGAAGAGCAGGGTGGAATGCAGTACCTATCATATTCAATGAAGTGCGTCCTGAATTGCAAGAAGAAGCCACGTAAAATAAGCCATTAATTCAATTCAATTCAAGAAGCACTCAGAACATTTTTAGAAGTCATACCACCAGACAGGCGTAAGTTATGTTTTTAGCCTCTATTAAAAGAAATAAGACATTTTTCCAATTACAATTTGTATTCAGATCAAAGACCCATGTCTCTTTGATTTGCAGGGCCAGCTCCACCTTCTCTGAATGTCACGGTCAACATGTCGTCCAATGTCCTCGCATTTCCAGGTGAGTACAAAAACATTTTTTTCACATTTTTAGTGATTGCACGATTCCTTTTTTAAGTCAATAACACCTCCTCGTTTGGTGTTACAGACTTCTCCTCCGGCTGGAGAGGAGAGAACAGAACCTGTGGAAGGGGTTATTTCAGCTCACCTCTTCCAATGTCCTATGTTTCTAAGAAAATGTGTGCTAGCTCTATGTTGCATATATGAGGAAAAAAAAACACAGATGACATGAAATATAATACCGTCAATTTTGGTAATCTCTTGGTATTGCTGTGCAATAAATTTGAATTTGAAGTGACACTATAATAGTAGTAGTAGTTTTCATGAGTGATTTACATTACTCCAATGTCATCCCTAAAAACAATATTTTAATAATTTATATAAGTCATATTTAAATGGAGATGAGAATATGCGAGTTAAGTAATGGATGTAACTGATATAAACAGACAACCATAAATACCGAATTTTGAAGAGTCCAGGTAGTTTACTTTCATTAAACGCTTTTCATAATAACAATATTTCTAACACAGAATTATGCATGTATATAACACAAACATGTATTCTTATGTATGACATAATATCTCTTCTTCTAACACATTCTGTGATGGATTTTTTCTTGTGCATTATCACTAATTGAATACGTCCAAACTGCAGGACTCCAATATTTTTCATTAATCAAAAGAATAGAGGAAATTTGTCATAGCAATGTGTGGCGTCACCAATTAATTAATATAATTCTATTATAGCATCGCCAATAACAAATAATTTCTGCATCTGGAAATAGCTCGCGTCGAGAAATAAGTGGGTCAGGGGACGCCACCGCGACGGTTCCTTTCGCTAGACAGGGAGGCCCGCCCCGACCGCGCGCCGGCCTTTTTTCCAGAGGCAACTGGTTTATTGCACTCATAAAAGTCCATTCTAGTTTTCGGGCCGTCCGCCGGCCCTCTTTTGGGACAAAGCGCACCCTCGCGTCCTTTCTTCAGCCGCGCGACCGGGGGGTGCCAAACCTCGAAGGAAGGGTTGGCCGGGTGTCAATTAGAGACCACGACGACACATTTACAACACGTCGTGAGCGAAACCTTTCTTGGCCATCAAACTGATCCCTTCTCGAACAATGCTAACTCCCCACGCTCGTTCTGGCACGCGTCTGGGCTAGGCACCAGAAGTCCCGCAGGAGCTGTTTCTCTCTAAATACAGCAGGCTGTCGATTAGCCCATGCCGGCCGTCGAGAATCCGTGAAATGCGCTTCTGCGCGCACACGTGTCCAGACAGCTGCGATCAGCGCCCGGAACAACTGACAAAGGGAAGCGAGCGAGAGAGCGAAGCCAGCGACAGACAGAGAACATTTACGGAAAAATACAGAAAAATCGACACGAGATTGGTTAATCAGAATTCTGCGACGCAGCCACCCTCGACCAATGGGAAGCTTTGCCATAAGGGAAGGGAGAAATTCAGAGCCAGGAACATTTTGGGAAGGGGAAAGGGAGCTCTTTTATAAACGTGATGCACAGTGGGAATAGGAGGACTTCTAAAATTTCTTCGGCCGGACACTTCTAAAATTTCTTCAGAGAGACTTTCTAAAATTTCTTCGGAAACACTTCTAAATTTTTGTTACTTCGAGACTTCTGCTAAGATTTTCCGGCGAGACTTCTTAGATTTTTTGGAACGCTTCTAAGAGTTTTTTTTGAGAGCTAATTTTTTGTTACTTCGAGAGAATTCCAAGATACTTCTTGGTAGCTAAATGTGCTTAATTATTCAATCACTTACGATCGGGACGCGAGTTTGGGAAGAGACTTTCCCAGAGTCGAAGTAGTCAGGACGCGACTCGTAGACTTGTTGCGGAGAAAACTCGGGCGGGAAACTACCGGATCCCGCGCCGTTTCCGCTTCGGCCCGCCAGCCTTGCCGCCTCTCGTCCCGGGCCCAGTGACAGCCCTCTCCGTAACGTCAACGCCCGTGGTCACTCAACCCACTGAGCCTGCTCGAGCTGACAACTTGGAATCGCCGCTACCTGCCGAGAATAGACGCACCGCAGAAGATCAGCGACCCGGAGCCGCCGCCGCCTCTGCTTCGAGGCTGCCGCCTCGGCCCGCCCACGAAGACCAGCAGCCATTGGTGAAAAATTATGAGACGATGCCGTCTCACTGAACAATTGTAACGGCGAGAAACTGCAAGTGGCCGCGCTCAGGCCCAGCAGAATTAACAACTAGTAATTAAGGTAACCAAGTCACAGAGTAGTTTTAGTGAAAAACTTGCGTCGCCCATTGCGACATTGTAATTTCCCTGGCAGCTTTTGGTGCCAGGAATAAACTGGTATTCGTTACAAATGACTCTGTGTTCATTCTTGACCTCCCAACTCTTCCATTCAGTTACATTTCAGGAGCTGAACCTGGCGCCCTCCCCCCGATCACATTAGGTTTGTTTACATTTGGCTGTTCCCGCAGGGGCTAGTTTAGGCGATTTGATCGCAGATATTACAAATGTAAATAAATCAGAAACGTACTTGAATCAACTTGGTGAGCTTCACTTTCCTACACAAGATATGTACAAAATTGAAGGCGTTTTTGTGTTTTATATAATAAAAGATCATTTTGCTGGATAACGGTCTCATGTTATGGCTGTTAATTTTTAATTCTTACTATTTTTCTTACATGTTTGCCTTGTGTATTATATACATAGCGCATTGGATAACAGTTTGGGATTGTTACTAGGAAATTTATATTACTTTCTAAACATTTTCACAAATGCAACATGACTATTTTTGAGATTTGTTTTAGGAATCGTATAATTTTAAGTATGTTATTGTATTTTTACATTTAGTTATATAACATGTATCTACATCAATATAAACTAGTACTAATAATTTTTGCATTTTCTGTTGCACATTTTCAAACCCCCTAAACTGGTTATTGGATATAAAGGACTGACCCAGCCTAGGCACGAATCTATGAAGAATTTCTTTTTTTATTATTATTATAGATATTTAAATTAAGTCTTCTTACACTACCATGTATAAAATTAATTACCTTTCCATGATATTGTATTTAATACAAGAATTGAATTTTAAATTAAATTTATGTCATATTCAATTTTTAGAAATATCATCTGTATTGTGTATTGTATGCTTATATATATATATATATATAAGCAATATATATATATATACAATATATATATATACATATATATATATATATATATATATATATATATATATATATATATATATATATATATAAATTTATACTGACTTGTTATACATGGGCGTATGTTGTATTTGTGACAAATTTATTATAATTTTTGTTTTGTTTAGCAGCAGTGATATTTAGTATAATGATAGTATCACAAATGATGATTGATCATGATTTGTTCCTTTGTTTCACATAACAGGATTTTTTCATGCACATTTTTATTTTTTTGTATATGTACCAATTTTACAAATAAATATTATTTATGTAAAATACCTTTTTTAATTTTCACTTCCTATCATTACAATTTACTTCACTTTCTCACAATTACATATCCTTTAAGAATTATTGACTTCTACATTACCTTGGGCCTTTTTATGTCAAATACACTTTATTTAGTTCATAACCATGTCCGCCATATTGAAAATTTACTAAATAATGTAATTTCAAATAGCCCGGTTCACGTCCGTCCTCCACTTCAATTGGTTTACTGCCTTTCGACGCTTATTGGCTGGCGGGTGTCGAATATGGCTGCCTCTTTCTCATTCGTTGTTTCTGTTGGGGTGGGAGATTCGAATTTCTCCCCTCCACGAAAAAAAGGGCTTTCCGTTTAACATTGACTGCCGTCTCTGATATATACTCTCTGTATTACAATATAAAAATGTCATATTTTCGATTCAGAATCTTCCCTTTTCTGTGTAAATTAAAAAAAGCCTCGATATTCCTTATATCAAATTATATTTATTTCAATTTCTGTTGCAAATGGTTCAAAATTCCTGAAATATGTGTGAGGCCATTTATTATATTATTTATGTGCATATAAAGGTATAGACATTTTTTAACCTTGCTTATGCTCTTTTGAGCCTCTGATAATATTCCCATGACTATTCTATATTGTACAGTGTTGCCACAAATAATTTGTCTCCAAAAACGTATTTTTTGTTAATTTTTAGGCACAATTTTTGAATAATATTTTTTAACTCATGATTAAATTTTTCGGCTCAAAATAAGGGCCTTACGTCTTTTTATTCACATGGTTTTGTTCAGTAATTGATTCAGTGTTTAAATATACTGTTTATTTACTTTTACCTACTGTTTGTATTTTATTTTGAATATTAGGAATATTTATTTTAAAACCAACTGCCAAATGGTAATTTATTTTTGTAATCAAATTACAAGCTTTGTGTGTTTTCTACCTAAATATAAGTGATCAGTAATCATTTCTAATTTGTTATATACCTCACATTTTGTTTACAACATTGTCTATCTAAATATCAACATTGAATATTTTCATTTCTACTGCTATAGAACTGTACTTCAGCCAACCACTGGTAGAGTGCGGGCATGTCACATCCTTTATGGATAACTCATCTGTTTTCCACTGTTAATTTGTAAACCACCAATCCTTCACGGATTGCGTTGATAGTGAAACATTTCGGCCGCAAGAACTATCTCGGCAGAAAGACATTTGTATACATGTTTTTGGTGAATATGCGAGCTCCGCGCTCGCTTCAGGCGTGTTATTCCCATTTACAGTCAGGTCGCCAATGGCCTTATGCCTGTTTAAAAAAAAGTTTACAATTCGTACAGCAACGTAAACGTATGACACTATCTCTCTTATTTCGCTTTTTCAAAAATTACTCTAAAGTAATTATATAGAAGTATCTCTAGCGCCGCTTGTATACATGTTTCCAGGAATTCTTAAATCTATATCATTCATGAGTTGAAGTGCTTCAAATGACTAAATGAAGTTTTTAAGAAACTCAAAAATGTTCTGCAAAAAGGCCTTAATAATTCCTATTAACAGTAGCGCTTAGTTGCTGTTTCATTCAACTAGTTGCGAATTTTTAATAGGAATTGTTATTAATGAGAGAATTTACTCTTTTTTAATATTTCCGTTCATATTTTAAGACACCGAAATTGAGAATATTTCAACCAAATGTACGGTGGCTAGCGAAAGATGGTAGTTGGCAAGAGTATTTCGCAAGTGAGAATAGGTAAACCAGACCAAACAATAGAGAAAAATCAATACAGGAAATCAATCAGTATTATATTATGGCTTATATTATGTATCTCTTTTTACTATCCTCTACACGGAGCACTATACGTAGTATAGGGAAACATGTGTACCTATGCAAAAAATGATTTCCAGATTTCTAAAAAAAAAAAAGTACACTATATAGACCTCGGAAAAATGTGAAATTAATTTTTTTTACCACGCGCATGAGAAACTATCTTCACCGGTATGAAGCAACTTCTAATAGTACTTGGAGTTGTTGCTGCAAAAGCAACATGTTATGTTAGGTAAGGTTTTTGTAGGTTAGGTGAGGTGGAGTGACGTGTTCGTATCGATATTTACTAGGAGGTCATTTGTTGATCTAAAGGATCTGAAGGCACTTTGGTATGGTGAGATTAAGTTACGGTTTCCCAGTATCCATTTCAGGCGGCGACTAACCATCTTCTCTAATATCTTGCAGATGTTATTTGTTAGGGAATTGGACGGTAATTCGTTGGTAGAGTGTGATCTTTATTAGGTTTAGGTATGGGGATAAAATTAGCTTCTCTCCATTGGTCTGGAAAGTGTCGTTCAGTCCAAATATGATTATAAAGGCAAAGTACTTAAGTCCAACATCAGGAAGGTTCTTCAAAAAACTGTTTGGGACCTTATCGGGCCCAGATGCAGAATTTTTGCTTTGATCTAGTACATAAAGAAGTTCTTCCATAAGGAAAGGTTTGTTGTAGTTATCGTTATTTTCCCTAGTTAGTAGCAAAATGTTATTTTGGCTTAAGTTTCTGCTTGAGGGATCTGTAGATAGAAAGTTTGGGTCAAAATTATTGCTATATGAATTTTGAGCAAACATGTTCGCTAAATGGCTACATACGGCTTGAGTTCCAACATGTTTTAAGCCAGTACAATCAATAAGATATTTAGGAATTCTGGGAGTATTTCTTCCACTAATGGCTTTTATTTTATGCCATACCTCTGATATAGGAGATTGGTGTGTGATGGAAGAGATGCACTTTTGCCATGAATTGATCATTGCGGATTTGAGAGTGTCTTGCAAAGGCTCTTGCGTTCCTGTAAGCAATACCATTTACCATGGTTTTGTTTTTCTTAAATTTTCTATATGCTCTTTTTTTTAATTGCTGTAGTACATTGTACGTTCCACCATGGAACTTGGCGTTTTTTAATTATTTCCGAGGTACGGGGAATCAACGTTCTTGCTGCTTCTAGAATTAGAGAAATAAAGTCATGCACTAATTTGTTTAACTCTTCAGAATCTAGGTTGATTGGTTGATTAAGAGTTGCAATATTGGACTTGATAAACTGTTGGAATTGTTCCCATTTAGCTTGTTCTAGGATCTATTTAGGCTCACATCTCAGATTGGAGAATAGATCTAAGTCTGGAAGGGTCATGTTAATGGGATAGTGGTCACTATCATATAGGTAGTTGTTGGTAGGCCATGTAATTCTAGCTGCAATGTCATTTGAGGCAAAACTAAGATCAGTGTTGCTTTCATTTCCATTACCACAGTTAAAGTGGGTGGCCAGATCTGTATTTAATATGATTGTCTAGCCAATCTTCAATGATTTTACCTCTTTTATCTGTAATATTAGATCCCCATAATTTGTTGTGACTATTGAAGTCTCCTACAATTATAAAGGGTTTGGGCAAATGAAGAATAATGTTATCAAGTTGATGGACATCAAAGTCCTGCCCATTGGGGATATAAATATTACAGACATTGATATGGGAAATGATTTTAACCTTTACAGCTACGGCTTCAAGAGAAGTTCGGAGAGGAATATCATGCACATAAATATCATTTTTAACAAGGATAACTACACCACCAGAAGCAATTTGAGCATTTGAACTATTACAAAAAGAAGTAGTATATCCGGGTAGTTTACCCGAATGATTGTCTTTAAAGTTTGTTTCCTGTAAACATAGTATCTGAGGAAGAATATCTTTAACTAATAATTTGAGGGATGGTAGACGTGCATAGAATACATTACAATTCTATTGTAAGATATTCATTTCTAGTTATTATTCAGATGTATCTACATCCGAATCATCCATTTGTTCTTTTGCACTCTTCAACTTGTTGATAATACTTGTAAATTTATATTTTATTGACCTTTCTGTAAGTAATGGGTAAGATTCAGACATTATTAGGATAATAGATGGAATATCAAGTGAAAATTCACTGGCTATTATTATTGGGTTTGGGGCGCCTGAAGCTTTGTCAATAAAAGTTTTCAATTGGTTATATGTGAGGGGGTAATCAATTGGATTGGTCTCATACTTTGCCTTTAATGGGTCAAAAAGTTCATCTAGTGACTTTGGGGTGTTCTTAACATGAGTACTAATATGATTTGATTCTTGACCAATTTTCTTTGTCTTTTTAGTTTGCTATTTAGTAGTCTTTTTAGTGACAAAAACACTAATACACCACTTACACCACTGCACTCGTGAACACAACAAAAGAGGAGGCACAAACGGAGGTGTTCCTTCTACGGTGTTTGGGAGCGAACTGCATTTCACAGTTTGTTGAGGTCTACTTGGTGTATTTTTTTTAAATCTCGAAATAAATTTTCTCATAGTTCCTTGTACTACGTATAGTACGTCGTATACAGGAAATTAAAAAGGGAAACATAATAATAGAATTAATTGTGCTACGGTTTTGAAACGGATTTTACCGGTTATAATTTTCTCTTTTCTTTGATCTGACTAGCAAAATACTCTTGCCCACTGCTGTCTTTCTGCTAGACAGCGTACATTTCTTTGCAATACCTCACCTAATCCCACCTAGCCTAACCTAACCAATCCTCATCTCACCACTCCTCGACCAACCCAACTATTTTTCAAAAATTAAATGTCATCTTTTAAATTCTCTACATTTCCATCCGGCCTTATTTTCTTCTTCTCTTTGCGTATTAGTCTTTTGAGTAAATACATGGTGAATACAGATCTCCTAGGTGTAGTGAAACCCACTTGCCTATGTCAGAAAACACTAAATATGAAATAAGAGACCAGAGGTAGTAAAGTGTAAGCACCACTACTAAGAGCACATTCCGCAGCGCTCGTAACATGGTTAGATGTAATTCATATAACTTGTTCTGTAATAATATATTGCTGGCCATCTACGTAAACTATTAAAGCAAGAGCTAAGTACAACTATTTATCTCATCTGCCCTCAATTGAACTCACCTCACCTCAACATACCTTACCTTACCACGCATCACCGATCCACAATCAACCTCATATCACGTCACTCCACCTCACCTAACCTACAAAAACCTAAACTAACCTAACATAACATCACCTTACCTAATCTCACCATACCAAATTTCGCCCACGTCATTTTACCTCAACCTATCTAAACGTACTACTCACGTCGCCTCTCACATCAACTCAACGCACACCTCACAACTCGCCCCTCACACATCACATCTCACACCTCTCGCATCACCTTACCTCACCTAACATATCGGAATCTAACCTAACCTAACAAAACTTAACCAACTTAGCCTAACCTAACCTAAGGTAACCTAACTTATCTTCCCTGACCTGACCAAACCTAACCTAACCTGACTTAACCTTACCCAACATGACCTAATTTAACATCAACTCACCTAAAATAACCTCACCTAAACTCAACTAACTACACCTTAAATCACTTCACTTCACTACACATCGCCTCTATTCAGCACACTTCATGTCACCACACCTAACCTTACCTTATATCACTCCACCACTCTATCCCTCTCCTCACCTCATCTTTTCTCACTTGTCCTACCTCACCTCACCTCTTCCCTCCATAAACTTAACGTAACCTTAAAATTATAGATATGTAATAATTTTTATAATATTTATATAAATTTAAGAAAAATATTTAAAATATTAGCTACTCTTTTTTGTTTTCATTACGACACTGGGCCTTTACAATAAAAAAAATCTTCCCCTAAACATTCTACATTTCCATCCGTTCTTATTTTCTTCTTCTTATAGCAGATAGGTCATCAAGGTGTATACCTTGAGAGGACGGAGTTAGGGAGACTAGGTGTTGTGAAGTTATTGTACGAGTGGAGTAAATTTCAGGGACGGGTTTTCTCAGTTTCGGTCAGGTTCGGGAGGCTTCGGCAGGTTCGGTCCGGTTTGCACAGGTACGGTCAGTTTAGGTCAAGTTAGGTTAAGTTAGTTCAGGTTAGGTTACATTAGGGTAGGTTAGGTTAGGTAATGTTAGATCAGGTTACGTCCAGTTTGGTCAGGTTGGGTCAGTTTAGGTTAGTTTGGTTAGATTATGTTGTAAAGTTAGATTATGTTAAGTTGGTTAGGTTAGAATAGGTGGGCTTAGGTTATGTTCGGTTAAGTGAGCTGAGAAGAAGTGATGTGTGTTGGGGTGAGATATGTGATTTTTATTGTGGTGACGTGAGAAGTGGTGGAGAAAGATAAGGTGACGTGGGGTTAGGTATATTTTTATAGATATTATCACTTCGGAAACGATCCACGCTCGAGTCATTGAAGGTTATCATATGTTGTCTTTGGTCTATGCCATTGGCTCGCGCTGCGGTCATTTCTTTGCCGTTTAGGCTGGCGACCGGATAATATTTTCTTTTATATTAAAATGCAAGACCGTACCACAACAGATATCTAAATAGGAAATCAATATTGAAATAGGTTATTGATATAGAAATGGGAAATTGATATCGAAATGAGAATACGATATCGAAAGATTGATATGGAAAAGGGTAATTTATATTGAAATGGGATATTGATATAGAAAGTGGAAAATGATATGAAAATGGGAAATCGATATCAAAGAGAGTAATCGACACATCACACCTCGCACCTTGCAGTTCTCACATAGAACCTCAGACCTCTCACCTCACCTAATCTCAAATACCCTTACTAATACATCCTCACCGTACCTAATACATCCTCACCGTATCTCACCCAACCTAACTGCAATTATATGACTTACCTCGAGAATACAGGTCTCTTCTAGCATCCAACATAGAATGCATAAATTTTTGCGGTTTGTTGCTATCGTATGCTTCCTTAGTATTTAACAATTGAATGCAACAATTACTTCTTACCACAACTGGGTGACATTCTGGTGGCAATACGTTTTCGCTCTTTGTAATTGATATGTAATACTTTTTATAATATTTATATAATTTAATTTTTTTTAAAGATATATAAAAAATTAACTACTCATTTTTTTCACAAGGACTCTGGACATTTTCAACAAAAAAATTTTCTTCTCCCTAACTTTTTACATTTCTTTCCGTCCTTATTTTCTCCTTCTCTTTGCAGATGGGTCTTCAAAGTGAATACCTGGAGAAGTCAGATCTCTTAGGTATAGTGAAACCAACCTGCCTACGTCAGAAAACACTAAATATCAAATACTACGAGCCCAGAGGTAGTAACTCACAACTCACACCTCTCACCTCACCTTAAAATTATAGATAGGTAATAATTTTTATAATAATTATACAATTATCAGAAAAATATTTCAATTTTAGCTACTCATTTTTGTTTTCATTACGTTTCTAAGCGTTTTCAAAAAATAAATTCTTCTCCTAAACATTCTACATTTCCATCCGTCCTTATTTTCTTCTTCTTATAGCAGATAGGTCTTCAAAGTGTATACCTGGGGAAGACAAAGGTAAGAAGACTAGATGTTGTGACTGCTTTTTTACGAGTAGAGTAAATTTCTGGAACGAGTAGAATTTTATTAAACACAAATTTAACGTACGTCCGATGATCACGGTTAACTCTAAACGTTGGAAAATTTCAAAAATAAAACACACGTCCACAAGAATTTAAATACATAGATTCTTTTTTGATACATACCTAATTGTAAACAAAATAAATAAAAATTACGCAGAGATACTGCACAATATGATTAGTTAAGCAAGGGTGTCGTTTGTCACACATCTTAATATATTTCTATTTATACAATTCTGTTAATGAATAGAAAAAGCTGCTGTATATGTGCGTAATTAGCACAATTGTAACTACGCGACAGTCACTAATTAAACAATGTTAAACGATGTTAAATGTTAAAACTGTTAACGAATGGAAAATGGGGCCAATATGCCTAAATATTACAACATTAAATAACCTGAACTAAAAAAAAATGTACCTAACTAACCCCACTAGAGTTAACATTAACAACCTTTCTCACCACACTTCTATTTTATTAAGTTGTAAAATTGGTGTACATAACAAACACAAAACTACAGGTCTGTAGTTTGTCACGCATCAGATTCAATCTCTATTTTGAGTGCTGGCCCTTGCGGACGAGATTGCGCCCCCACAGGTTGTTCCACGCTTCTACCCTCGCCGCTAGACAGAGCAAACCAACTCTATCAAGTGTTTGTCAACTCTATCCACAGTCTGCGTCTTTTCCTGAGGCGATGGGTTTTATTTGCAGTGTTTTTTCCGGTGACGATTCAAAATGAAATATATCAAATCGTCACCAATATAGACAAAGAAAATTTCTCTAAATGGACCTCAGAAATGCTCATTCCATATCTACCAGAAGGAGGTATTCTTGATAAAGATAAGAAAGCTTCGTATTCATTTTGAAATGCACTGAACTCCTAATGATTTATCCACAAGTATTCATGATAGTCTTCAAAGTGAATACCAGGGGAAGACAGATCTCCTAGGTGTAGTGAAAATTTCCGCAGAAAACACTAAATAAAAATTAGGTTTAGAAGTGTTGTTTGCCTAATTGTAGGGGGATGTGGGTGCACAGTGAAGAGTGAAGAAATGTCTTGTTGGCTTTTGTATGTCCGGTACCGGTATAACCGTTATCAACAGTAATTCGGTGGAACACTTAGGTAATGTGTTCAGAAATATAGCTTTCTAAAAAGTAAAGGACTTTTTTATATTTTTATTATTACCACAAAAAGGGAAAAGCTAGGAGTAAAAGTATATTAAATATACCTGATTTCTTTTTAAAGGAGTGTTGTCAATTGTTACCAGAAATCTGTTGTTAATATTAAAAAAATATTTATTGAACATTTTTTCCCGCATAAATTGCATTAGTATTTATATTTATTATATTTGTTTGATACTATAATAGTACTACAGAAATATAATTTTTTTCGTTTTTGAAAAATAAATACCTATTGTTAACACCTTTTTCTCCATAAATGGAATAATAGGAATAGGGGACTGGTGTTTCACAAGCAAGAAATCTTGCTGGTGTTAACGGAGTTTAGTGTGGAAGTACAAAAACTAACGCTAAACAGAAGGAACCAATTTATATAATTAACTAAAGTAAAATAGGTTTATATATAATAAAGAAAAACACACGCTACTTAACAATACTTCATGAATTCATTTAAAAATTCAACCAAATTTAAAATAATAGAAAGGATATCACTTGACAAGTGAATACGATCACAATACGTAAGCACACCTTAAAAAAAGATGAAAAGAAGTACGGATGGAAATGTAAAACTTTTAAGAGAAGAAATTTTAATTTTTTAAAATGCAGAGTGTAATTTTTAAAAACATGAAATTATATAATTATTATAAAAGTTATTACATATCTTTTACTGAAGGCGGAAACACATTGCCACTTACCAGAATGTCACTCAGAGGTGATAGGAAGTAATTGTTTTAATCAAAAGTTAAAAACCAAGGAATACGTGTACGATAGCAACGAATTATAATTATTTATGCGTTGTATGCTACATGCTAGAAGAGAAGTGTGTGCTCAACATACGGCACAGCCTGGTGTCGTAACCGTTTGGTTAGAGGTGGGGGGGTGGAGTGAGATTAAGTGGGGGTGGGTTAGGTTTGTCATATTTTAAGTTCAGAATGTAATATTTTCGATTCAGAATCTTCCCTTTTCTGTGTAAATTAAAAACAGCCTCAATATTCCTTATATCTAATTATATTTATTTCAATTTCTGTTGAAAATGGTTCAAAATACCTGAAATAGGTGGGGAGGCCATTTATTATACTATTTTTGTGCATATAAAGGTATTGGTATTTTTTATTCCTTATTTATTCTGTTTTGAGCCTTTGATAATATTCTCATGACTGTTCTATATTGAACAGTTATGACACAATTAATTTGTCTGCAAAAATTTATTTTTTGTAAATTTTTGGGCATGAGAACTGAATAATATTTTTTCTACTCATAATTAATTTTTCCTGCTCAAAATAAGGGCCTTACAACCTTTTTTTTGACATGGATTTGTCCAGTAATTGATTCTGTGTTTACCTATATTGTTTATTCACTTTATCAATCACTGTTTGAATTTTATTCTGAGTTTTAGTAATGATTATTTTAAATCAAATTGCCAAATGGTAAATATTTTTTGCAATCAGAGTACAAGCTTTATGTGTTTTTTAGATAAATATAAGTGATCAGTAATCATTTCTAGTTTGTTATATACATCATATTTGTTTACAACATTGTCTATCTATTTCTTTTGTATCAACATTGAATATTTTCATGTCTACTGCTTTAGAACTGTACTTCAGCCCACCGCTCCTAGAGTGCGGGCATGTCACATCTTTTATTGGTAACACATTTGTATAGAAGGCAGAAGACATTTGTATACATGTTTTTAGTGAATATGCGAGCTCCGCGCTCGCTTCAGGCGTGTTATTCCCATTTTCAGTTTCGTCGGTAATGGCATTATGCCTGTTTAAAAAAAGTTTACAAATCGTGCAGAAACGTAAACGTATGACACTATTTATCTGATTTTGCTGTTTCAAAACTTTCTTTAATGTAATTATATAGAAGTATCTCTAGCGTCGCTTGTATACATACTTCCAGGAATTCGTTAAATCTGAATCATTTATGAGTTGAAGTGCATCAAGTGACTAAATGAAGTTTTGAAAAAACTCAAAAATGTTCTGCAAAAACAGCTTTAATAATTCCAAATAACGGTAGCACTTAGATGCCATTTTATTCAACAAATTGCGAATTTTTAATAGGAATTGTTATTAAAGAAGGAAATTTACTCTTTTAATTTTTCCGTTATTATATTAACGGAAATTGAGAATATTTCAAACAAAAAAACGCTGGCCAGCGGAAAGAAGGTAGTTGGCAAGAGTATTTCGCAAGTGAAAATAGGTAGCCCCGACCAAAGAATAGAGAAAAATCAATACGGCTAACCAATCTGTATTATATTATGGCTTTTATTAAGTATCTCTTTTTACTTTCCTGTATACGGAGCACTATACGTAGCATAGGGAAACATGTACTTATTCGAAAATTATTTACTTTATAAATCACTGTTTGAATTTTATTCTGAGTTTTAAGAATGATTATGTTAAATCGAATTGCCAAAAGGTAATTGTTTTTTGCAATCAGAGTACAAGCTTTTTTTGTTTTCTAGATAAATATAAGTGATCAGTAATCATTTCTAATTTGTTATATACCTCACATTTTGTTTACAACATTGTCTATCTATTTCTTTTGAATCAACATTCAATATTTTTATGTCTACTGCTTTAGAGTTGTACTTCAGCCCACCTCTGCTAGAGTGCACTTGTGTCTCGGGAGAACAAATTGAGGAGCCACGATTGTATGCGAAGACAGCCGAGTCGCTGTCCGTGGGAGTCGCATGGCGGGAAATTTCAAACTTAAATTTGAAACAAGTATACGGAGCACTATACGTAGCATGGGGGAACATATGTATTTATTCGAAAATTTATTTCCAGATTTCAAAAAACAATAAAATTACACTACATTGACCACTGTAAAAAGTGAAATGATTTTTTTTTTACCACACGCAAAAGAAACTTTCTTCACCGGTATTAAGCAATTTCTAATAGTACTTGGCGTTGTTGATGCGAAAGCGAATCTCGTAAGTGAATTATTTTTAAGATTTCAATCTCTAGAATATTTCAAATATAAATTATTCAACGGTACAGCTGATTCAGTAGTTCAGTTTGGATATTACATAAATACTAGCAGCCCGGCCACGCGTTGCTCTGGTTTGCTTGTTCATGGTTTAATTATTTGTTACTATTGGTATTATTAAGGAAGTGTTTGTTGAAGAATGATGAAAAGTGCAAATTAAATTTCAACGATTAGTAAGTGTTTAATTTTTATTAATTTCATGAATGAGTCAGATAATACTGATTTTTTAAACTGAAATTATTATATTTTACCTTATTTATTTTTTAATAATCATGACATTTATTTGATTAAGACCTAAGCGATGAACACTATTTTTCGTTAATTTGTCTTTCGTCAAAATAAATAAATAAATTCTATGGTTTTCCAACACGGGACCATGCAACATACAGCTGTCCATGGAAGAAACACGGGTTTTCCAAGCCCAAGCCACAAATAGCCATTGTTTGCCCTGGCGACTTATTTATTGTCATCGCAAAAGCCAATCGTATCGGAACTTGTAGTCTTTTGACAGGAATTGGAGATTCTGATGGTATCATAGGTGTTCGAGGTAACAGGACGACTTCGCCTTTAAACTTTCAGTCAATTTCGTTGCTTCAAGCACGTTTCCGGTAATTCTTCTGATGACTAATCGTGTACCATTGAGTAATTTTGGTGGATTTAAATTACGCAATAGAATGACCGGTGAACAAATTTTGAGACGAAGATGCATTTCTGTTAAGTCCAAAGCATTTAAAAATTCAATTGGAAAATTAACGATCTGGTTTCATCAACAATGGTGTTGATTGACTTAAAAGTCATTAGATAGCCTGGCAATAAATTTTGTATTTGCTAGTTAATTTCATCGAGATCAACATTTTTGGCCGCTAAAATTGCATGATTACTGAGCAACCTTACTCTTATGGTTAAAGTGAATTTCACGCATATTAGGAAATACACTCAATTAGTTCATTTTTTGAATGAACAATAGTGCAGAAGTTGTCTGGCAATTGGATGCGTTGCTTATTTTGTTGTAGTCTGATTGTACCGTTTCCAATATCCAGTAATTGATTTGAAAATACTTGTTCCATCGGATCATTATGTAAATGATCTCGCATATTTATAGTCAATCGAAGTGTTTCAATGTTTTTCCATAAAAATGATTGTTTCAAACATGCGTTATTCTCATGAGGATAAATGGAGCGAGAAATGACAGGTATGTCTGCCCCAAATCACCAGATAGTAGTAAAACAGCACCACCGGAGTCGATTATTGCCGTTTATTTCTTGCATAGTTCTGTTAAAAGCTTCAAGAGAAGGTACACTCACTCCAGATAATATTTGAACTTTTTTGTAACACTGCAGCCATTCCGCTTTTGTTTTGAATATTACACATTCCGCTTTGTTTACTGTGAACGTCTAATGGCATCGTCAAAGCTGAATGCGCCGTTCGTCGACCATCTAACAAAGTGGGAGCAATGCCTGCCGATGCAATTGCCAAATCAATCTTTTGTTGTAACCGTATCTTTGCAAGGATTAATGACACTAAAAATGTCTTACCGGTACCACCAGGTGCGTCTAAGATAAAAATCCTCCCTGTTTCATCAACAGTCAACATGATTCGATTGTAAATAATTATTTGTTCTGCTTCAATAATGGCTCATTATTTGCAATTAGTGTACCTAAGCCAACGTCGTCATATTGATTTTCTCGTTGTATATCTGTGTTCATTAAATCAGTTGCTGGACGATCAAGAGAAGGCATGCCATAGTGGTTGAGTGAAGAGTTTCAAATTAAAAAACAAAAATCTTCTAGTGGTAGTAACTCTTCATTGTACTTTTCTGGTGTGAAATCTTTAGTGGGACATCTTTCTGTTTATCTCACTCGGTTCAAAATATCTTCAGTCCTGTAATTTGTACATTTTACCACCATGCTAATGATTGTGTTGGATAACATGTCAGAATAATTGCAAATAGTTGACGAATATTATTTGGCGTAGAAGTTAAAGCTTCATCGGCAAGTGCCAAATCCCTTTGGTTGTCATCCTCCAGCAGTTGTAGCTTGTGACATGCTTCTTGATAGGTATCATATACTCGACCATCAATTGTTCGCAAAAACTCAAAAGATGTTGGTCCAGAAACATTTATCAATAACAAACGCAAAAAAAAGCACTCACGTTGGTTTGGATGCACTGTGTAGAGTCGTCCCAATGTTTTAGATTTAATATGCCTGCGATTGATGGATGTGGCACTCCACGTTTACGTGTCTCCCATCTTTTCCTTATTTGTTTCATGTAAAATAGCGTGGAACATCGTTTTAAAGTAATGTTATGGCAAATTGGCCGAAACCGTCAAGCTTTTGGCATAAGGCAAAAAATTCAGTGAGTGTAGTTTTCGGTGGTTCTAATGCTCTTTAGATATCATTTTCTTCAGTGAAATATACACGCTGACCATTTTGAAGATGCACTGCTGTACAGATGCTGTACAGGTGGATCTAGATCGTGGATGGAAAAACTAAAAATACGCCAGATAGCTTCGTTACTGCTGATGTATCTGCCAATCTGATATTGTGTTATTTCATCAATTTTATTAATATCTCGCACTTCAAACATAGCCAAACCACAGCCTTTATTTGCGTATTTACAAATGTATTTAATGGATTTGACGGAATTGCAAGACTCAGCATTAATATGGACAGTGGCGGCTGCGGCAGGGAGGCGCTAGGGACACTGCCCCCCTACTGAGATCAGTATTTCTTCTCTTGCGCTGTCTAAAATAATCTCTGTGGGTCTGTAGGGTTGTTTTCGAATCGAACACATCTTTAGCTTTCAAACTCCCGCTTGTTCCGTAGAAAGATTTTCATTGGCTGCGGACACTCGCCTCTGTGTCCTAAACGCAGTGTTGTTACGGAACTTACAGACATAGAAATCGCTGCCAATGAGTGTTGAAATGGCAACATGGGTTCGGCAAATGGCGTCTTATGACGGCCGCCGCCCAGCAGCCTGACAGGGGAGATAGCAACCTCGTTGCCCGGCGCTATCTATTGATCGATTTTTAAACTTACAATATTCTTTTCGCTTGATTTTTGTCCAGGCCAGTGCTATCTGCTTGTATTCTGTTTAACTGATCTCCCTTTTCACAACCATTCGGCGCAGTAGTGTGCAATCGGCATGGTCGGCAACATCTTTCCAATCCGTAGACAAAACTATGTGAATGCTGTATTCCGATCTTTGCGTACAGTTCGTATTGTGCATTGAGATTAAGAATGGTTTGCAATTCTGTAAAACGCCTGAAAACAGTCAATGTGGTTATGATACAAAGCTGTGCATGAAGAGAATTGGGCCACCTCGGCCTGATATAAAAAAATACAATCTGATAGAAATGGCAAACGTTCATTTGTACGGAAATTTCAAAAGGGTAAATGGCCATATTAATTTTAGGGTGAATTTAGCTATGTGTTCTCCCTTTGATTGTAAAACCTTTTTAACAATATCAAGAAAATTTCCCCCTACAAAAGATTGATCGCGTTTCACAGTACTCTCCGTTCGTGAGCTAGCAAACTGAAATCTGGGTGTGCTATATAAAAGAATCCGAGAGAGCTTTTTCACTTTGAAAATATTATAGACAATTTTAAGAAATACCATGTCGGAAGAGAGATTGAATGGACTTTATATGTTTTCATTATAAAGAGTTTTGTTACGAGACTCATTTAATTTTGAAGTATTAGTAATAGATTTACAGAATGTAACACAAGACTCAATTTAATTTATAGATCAAGTGTTTAGGCTGTCTTCCGGGGAGATAATTCGATTGTAAATATTACTTATGTGACTTAAACAATCCAAATATAACTATTTTTCAAATGCCTAACATTGTTTGATCCTGTAACTTTGTGTGCCCTCCCTGTTGCCTAATCCCAGATCCGCCCCTGAATATGGACCTTATACATTTTTGAAAGCAATGGCGAATATGGAACAACCCACTAATTGTAAATGTGTTGTTGATTAAAATTTGATGTTCGCATTGTGAACACACTGCCACCGTCGTCGGCGTTTCTACGACGATGCAATAGATAACAATCAATATCCGTAATTGTATAATTGACACATTTTTGCGGAAAACGTTTCTTACATTTGCCATTTTGCATGCATAGTGATGTCATGTTAAACCTACTACATGGTCCATGGATCATGTGACTGGTAACAATTTCAAACAATTCTGGGTCGATTGATGGATCCAGAATTTCAGCGGAAATGGTTAAATCAATTTCGTCCGGGCATATTTTTGTTTCGAGCCAAATCAGAATGTGAGCATGTGGTAAACATCTTTTTTGCCATTTAACCGAACACAACCAACAAATTGTCGTACCAAAAACCGAAAACTTGACGATAAATTCAATCAAGGACTTTAATTTTCGCATACGGCTAAATGCACCGACTGCACTTTGCAGAGAATCATAATATTTGAAAAGAAAGAAATATAAGGACTCCGTTGTACACAATAATAATAATAATAATATTAATAATAGTAATAATAATAATAGGCATGCGTTTAAAGTAAAAACCTATGTATGTATTGATTATATCGTATTATATAATCCATCGAATCTTCTTTTCGATGTCTGAGTTTACAAGATTTTGTGAAATATTTTTCTTTATATTTCACGGAGAAAATCTTGAATTTTCTCTGCGGGTCTGATTCAGTCTGTCCATTGTGAAAACTATGTATCAGGCGGTCGTTCTTTCATCGCCACCGGCCGCAAAGGACTAGAGCAGGGACTAGGGCACGAACGAGTCTGTACTCGAATAAAGTGGCCGTGGGGGAGTGGCCCTGGGATTTCCAAGTCCGATATGGCACTGGGGCAGAGTTTCGCAAATAGACAACGTGGAGAATGCTCACACCAAGTGCACTGATCGGCTCGCTTACCCGGTCCCCTTCTCCGCTTTACACCTCCTGCTCCATGTCCACGTGTCTACTGCGTCTGTTCTTTCACGAGCCACCTCAATCTTATTGTTGGGAGCTGACTTGATTGCGAGGCTGAGGAATGCGCTGGGTGTTCTTGGAAGCTGCCCTCCCTGCCCCTCGCCTAATCTGCAACTACAAGCTGTCCCAAATATATTACGCCAAGTATCCATAGAAAAATGAAAACATCATTCGACAATAAGCAAATAAGTGACAAATAAAAAAAACTAAATGTAACTAACAAAATATAAATAAAAATAAAACCAAATAAGCAATAAGTGAATACTATCAATGTGGAAATTGTGCTAATTACGCACCTATACAGCAGCTTTTTCTATTCATTAACAGCTTTGTATAAATAGAAATATATTAAGATGTGTGACAAACTACACCCTTGCTTAACTAATCATATTGTGCAGTATCTCTGCGTAATTTTTATTTATTTTGTTCACAATTAGCTATGGATCAAATAGGAATCTATGTATTTAAATTCTTGTGGACGTGTGTTTTAGGTTTAATCCCTTTTTGTCGCGAGAAATCCTGTTTTGCCCCAGTTTTTTGGCAGGTAGGCGGCAATGTTAGGAAATTGCCAGAAGGCGTCGCGCCTGTACTTCACAAGATGGATCTGATGTACTGAAGCTGCTTGAGTTGTATATTATTTTCCCAGCATTTTGTCTTTGAACAATAGCATTGTTGTTAAATATAATGTATTATGATGTAATTTTTCTATATAGGAGTGCATTTTGCACTATCATCACCAAAAGTATAAAGAAGAAATTTTGGGCCCTTTATAAAAGAAATGTTGTTTTTTTAAAAATTAATGTAATGACAAAGAAATATGTGGACACGCAATGGAAATATCTCTTAATATTTATTGATGTTCAGTGATTACACTTTTTGCCACGTTACGGTGCCTATTTGCAGCTCTGCTACGACTCTACTGACCCTGGATTTTGGCTACCTTACTCTTCGTTGGACTTCTTCACGGCACTTGGACAACCCGTCATCGATGTCGCCGTCTCGGAGATGATCCTTGCTTCTCCACTACTTTACAACGGCGATGCTAGTTTGTTTTCCTACTTGTCGCAACTTCGACAGTTTAAATTTAGTTCAAATATATCCTTAAAACGAATCACATGTAGTAGTGTTTTTCTAAACCTTTTAGCAATCCCATAACAATCAAATATGCTACAAGATACTACAATTACGCTAATGTAACACGTCATTATGCACGAAAAATGCCAACATTTTAAAATGATGAATCTGACAAAATTGGTGATAAATTGGCTATCTGCTACAAACGTTATGTAAATGAAAAGTCTATATCTTCAATTTTGGAGTTGTAGGAAACAACCGGAAATATTTCAAATTTTTGAAATTTTCCAACGTTTAGAGATAACTGTGATCATCGGACGTGCGTTAAATTTGTGTTTAATAAAACTCTACTCATTCCAGAAATTTTCTCTACTCGTACAAAAACATTCACAACACCTAGTCTTCCTACCTCTGTCTTCCCCAGGTTTACACTTTGAAGACCTATCTGCTATAAGAAGAAGAAAATAAGGACGGATGGAAATGTAGAATGTTTAGGAGAAGAATTTATTTTTTGAAAACGCTTAGAAACGTAATGAAAACAAAAATGAGTAGCTAAAATTGAAATATTTTTCTGATAATTGTATAATTATTATAAAAATTATTACCTATCTATAATTTTAAGTTTAAGGTGAGGTGAGAGGTGTGAGATGTGAGTTACTACCTCTGGGCTCGTAGTATTTGATATTTAGTGTTTTCTGACGTAGGCAGGTTGGTTTCACTATACCTAAGAGATCTGACTTCTCCAGGTATTCACTTTGAAGACCCATCTGCAAAGAGAGGGAGAAAATAAGGACGGAAAGAAATGTAAAAAGTTAGGGAGAAGAAAATTTTTTTGTTGAAAATGTCCAGAGTCCTTGTGAAAAAAATGAGTAGTTAAATTTTTATATATCTTTAAAAAAATTAAATTATATAAATATTATAAAAAGTATTACATATCAATTACAAAGAGCGAAAACGTATTGCCACCAGAATGTCACCCAGTTGTGGTAAGAAGTAATTGTTGCATTCAATTGTTAAATACTAAGGAAGCATACGATAGCAACAAACCGCAAAAATTTATGCATTCTATGTTGGATGCTAGAAGAGACCTGTATTCTCGAGGTAAGTCATATCATTGCAGTTAGGTTGGGTGAGATACGGTGAGGATGTATTAGGTACGGTGAGGATGTATTAGTAAGGGTATTTGAGATTAGGTGAGGTGAGAGGTCTGAGGTTCTATGTGAGAACTGCAAGGTGCGAGGTGTGATGTGTCGATTACTCTCTTTGATATCGATTTCCCATTTTCATATCATTTTCCACTTTCTATATCAATATCCCATTTCAATATAAATTACCCTTTTCCATATCAATCTTTCGATATCGTATTCTCATTTCGATATCAATTTCCCATTTCTATATCAATAACCTATTTCAATATTGATTTCCTATTTAGATATCTGTTGTGGTACGGTCTTGCATTTTAATATAAAAGAAAATATTATCCGGTCGCCAGCCTAAACGGCAAAGAAATGACCGCAGCGCGAGCCAATGGCATAGACCAAAGACAACATATGATAACCTTCAATGACTCGAGCGTGGATCGTTTCCGAAGTGATAATATCTATAAAAATATCACCTAACCCCACGTCACCTTATCTTTCTCCACCACTTCTCACGTCACCACAATAAAAATCACCATATCTCACCCCAACACACATCACTTCTTCTCAGCTCACTTAACCGAACATAACCTAAGCCCACCTATTCTAACCTAACCAACTTAACATAATCTAACTTTACAACATAATCTAACCAAACTAACCTAAACTGACCCAACCTGACCAAACCGGACGTAACCTGATCTAACATTACCTAACCTAACCTACCCTAATGTAACCTAACCTGAACTAACTTAACCTAACTTGACCTAAACTGACCGTACCTGTGCAAACCGGACCGAACCTGCCGAAGCCTCCCGAACCTGACCGAAACTGAGAAAACCCGTCCCTGAAATTTACTCCACTCGTACAATAACTTCACAACACCTAGTCTCCCTAACTCCGTCCTCTCAAGGTATACACCTTGATGACCTATCTGCTATAAGAAGAAGAAAATAAGAACGGATGGAAATGTAGAATGTTTAGGGGAAGATTTTTTTTATTGTAAAGGCCCAGAGTCGTAATGAAAACAAAAAAGAGTAGCTAATATTTTAAATATTTTTCTTAAATTTATATAAATATTATAAAAATTATTACATATCTATAATTTTAAGGTTACGTTAAGTTTATGGAGGGAAGAGGTGAGGTGAGGTAGGACAAGTGAGAAAAGATGAGGTGAGGAGAGGGATAGAGTGGTGGAGTGATATAAGGTAAGGTTAGGTGTGGTGACATGAAGTGTGCTGAATAGAGGCGATGTGTAGTGAAGTGAAGTGATTTAAGGTGTAGTTAGTTGAGTTTAGGTGAGGTTATTTTAGGTGAGTTGATGTTAAATTAGGTCATGTTGGGTAAGGTTAAGTCAGGTTAGGTTAGGTTTGGTCAGGTCAGGGAAGATAAGTTAGGTTACCTTAGGTTAGGTTAGGCTAAGTTGGTTAAGTTTTGTTAGGTTAGGTTAGATTCCGATATGTTAGGTGAGGTAAGGTGATGCGAGAGGTGTGAGATGTGATGTGTGAGGGGCGAGTTGTGAGGTGTGCGTTGAGTTGATGTGAGAGGCGACGTGAGTAGTACGTTCAGATTGGTTGAGGTAAAATGACGTGGGGTGAAATTTGGTATGGTGAGATTAGGTAAGGTGATGTTATGTTAGGTTAGGTTAGGTTTTTGTAGGTTAGGTGAGGTGGAGTGACGTGATGTGAGGTTGATTGTGGATCGGTGATGCGTGGTAAGGTAAGGTATGTTGAGGTGAGGTGAGTTCAATTGAGGGCAGATGAGATAAGTAGTTGTACTTAGCTCTTGCTTTAATAGTTTACGTAGATGGCCAGCAATATAGTATTACAGAACAAGTTATATGAATTACATCTAACCATGTTACGAGCGCTGCGGAATGTGCTCTTAGTAGTGGTGCTTACACTTTACTACCTCTGGTCTCTTATTTCATATTTAGTGTTTTCTGACATAGGCAAGTGGGTTTCACTACACCTAGGAGATCTGTATTCACCATGTATTTACTCAAAAGACTAATACGCAAAGAGAAGAAGAAAATAAGGCCGGATGGAAATGTAGAGAATTTAAAAGATGACATTTAATTTTTGAATAATAGTTAGGTTGGTCGAGGAGTGGTGAGATGAGGATTGGTTAGGTTAGGCCAGGTGGGATTAGGTGAGGTATTGCAAAGAAATGTACGCTGTCTAGCAGAAAGACAGCAGTGGGCAAGAGTATTTTGCTAGTCAGAACAAAGAAAAGAGAAAATTATAACCGGTAAAATCCGTTACAACCCGTAGCACAATTAATTCTTATATTATGTTTCCCTTTTTAATTTGCTATATACGACGTACTATACGTAGTACAAGGAACTTGGAGAAAATTTATTTCGAGATTAAAAAAAAATACACCAAGTAGACCTCAACAAACTGTGAAATGCAGTTCGCTCCCAGACACCGTAGAGGGAACACCTCCGTTTGTGCCTCCTCTTTTGTTGTGTTCACGAGTGCAGTGGTATAAGTGGTGTATTAGTGTTTTTGTCACACCAAATAGGAATCAATACTTATCTAATCTAACATCTATTTCAGCCAGCCTAACGCGTCTAACAATTAATCATAAGGTTCTGCAATGTAAACAACACCTTAACCAACCTTCCGATAGACCCAGCTCCTGAAAATCAAGCAAAGCAGACTTACGCCAACGCTACTGTGAGTGATGTATTTCCTACCAAAGACCAAGGAGTTATCATAGAAGCTCACGAAGGTAATTCAATAAAAGAATATATTAATAAACTCGCTACAATAATCATCCCCAATGACATTAGATTCGTGTCGCGAATTTCGAATAACAGAGTTTGTGTTTTTTTAAACACTAAGGAAACATCAGAGTACCTGACTAGCAACTACCCTACGTTAACCATCAAGGATCATAAACCGAATGTCAGACCTTTAATTAATAAGCTTAAGAGGGTAATAATTTCTAATGTTTGCCCTGTGAGACCACATGATGTTATCCAACAAGAATTTTCAAAACATAATATCCATATAAAGTCCAATATCTCATTTATTAGAGCTGGTATTAAACCAGGATTTACACATATAATAAGCCCTGGTATTGAACCAGGATTTACGCATAGTATGAGTTTCAGGAGACAGGTGTTTATAACACCTGAAGATTTTAGCAATCTTCCAGAATCAACCACTATATTGTATGATGGTATCCAATATAGAATTTTCTTTTCTACAGATGATATGACATGCTTCTTATGTAAACAGTCTGGTCATCTAGCTAACCAGTGTAATAACAAATTAATCCAACATTCTGCAACAGAATATGACTTAGCAAATGAAAAATCTCAAAATGAATTTACATGGTAAATGGTATTGCTTACAGGAATGCAAGAACCTTTGCAAGACACTCTCAAATCCGCAATGATCAATTCGTGGCAAAAGTGCACCTCTTCCATCACACACCAATCTTCTATATCAGAGGTATGGCATAAAATAAAAGCCATTAGTAGAAGAAATACTCCCAGTATTCCTAAATATCTTATTGATTGTACTGGCTTAAAACATGTTGGAACTCAAGCCGTATGTAGCCTTTTAGCGAACATGTTTGCTCAAAATTCATATAGCAATAATTTTGACCCAAACTTTCTATTTACAGATCCCTCAAGCAGAAACTTAAGTCAAAATAACATTTTGCTACTAACTAGGGACAATAACTGTTTGAGGTTCAGCGCTTAATTTAGGATCACTCCAATGATGAAACACGATTTCAAGTTGAACAATGCTTTATTCGACAAATCACAAACTCAAACATCCCGACACGATGTGCACCGATCGACTGATCGAGCCAGACTGAATAAACACAGCAACTGCGCAGAACGTTCTTGTTGAGACAAAACACTCTCGGTTATAGATGGCGACACATTCGTCATGCAACTCTTACCAAATACATAAAACAGTTAACACCAAATGTAATAAGTCGAACAATAACGATAACTACAACAAACCTTTCCTTATGGAAGAACTTCTTTATGTACTAGATCAAAGCAAAAATTCTGCACCTGGGCCCAGTGTTGCCAGGTCCGACGGACATTCGGCCGCTAGATGGCACGCGTAATTCCGCTAGATTCCGCTAAATTTAAATCTTCTTGCCGCTAACTTTTCCGCTAAATCAAGATATTTAATTTTACATATAATAACAGTTGTTTTTAATAAATAATATTTATAATATCGAGTAATTGTTTATATAAATAATTTATAAATATTAAATGAATATGTGAAACAAAAGTATTAAAAATGAAAATATTTGAAATTTATGAATCAGAACTAGGGTGATAAATATGCCATGTAAGAAATAATATTAATTACGCGTGTAGAATAAATAATTTATAATTTTTTATTTTATTACATGATAATAAAAGTACAAATTCGATATTTACAACTTATTTTAAATATATATAAAATATATACAAAAATAAGCAATGATTAAATATTGCACATGTTTGTGTAATTATATTTATAATTTATAACTTAAATCTAACTATATAATAGTTTACACAGACGAATCGCTGTAATAATTGAATAATAATATTGATTTATTATTACTATAATTTTACTTTACTATTCACTACTATTAAGTTCTGAAACAAGCTCGTCTATTATTTGGACTTCATTATTGTCCTCATTTATTTGCTTATTATATTTCGCATTTGAACCTATAAGCCTAAGAACTTCATCTGGAAATCGAAAATTATTACAACATTTTCCATGCTGTTTTAAACTAAATGTGTTTAAAACCGCATTCACCATTTCGGTTTCCATACGATTTCTTAGCTTACTTTTCACGATGTTCAGTTGACTAAAAACGCTCTCTATTTCGGCATTCGAATACGGAAGAACAAGAACTTGTAGGGCAAAGTCAACCAATTCTATCTTCTTATTTCTTATGTCTACTAAAATAATATTAGTTTCATAATTTAATATGATAGAATATTAACGCGGATGTAGAAAAAATATTAAAGTATATTACTGCAATATTATTAAAATATTGTTCTTATAGAGACTTGAATTTGCAGGCTGAATATTTATTTATTTATTTATTCACAAACTATTACGCTTAGCATTTCAAAAACTGTACAAAGAGATATTGCATATTTAAAGAGAACGCGGATAATATTTTCTCCACGTTTGATTGGATATTTCGTGGAGAATCTCCGGCCGCTAGCCAATGAGAAAGGCACCACGCGCCTAGTTGAGGGTTAAGGTAATATGACTCAGATATCAGATTTATGGTTCCAGCGGTATTTGTTTACTTTGGATAATAAGGGACGGAATACTTTACATGTCCCCATTAGTTTTTGGTCATCGAAACAAAAGTTTATAAATGGAAACATGTTTCAACCTTGTCGCTGGAAATTCCGCCAATTTGCTTTCATTCCGCTAGATTTTCCGCTAGCCGCTAAATCATTATTTCTCGCCGCTAGAACGGTTGAAATTCCACTAGATCTAGCGGCCAATCCGCTAAATTGGCAACACTGCCTGGGCCCGATAAGGTCCCAAACAGTTTTTTGAAGAACCTTCCTGAAGTTGGACTTAAGTACTTACTTTGCCTTTATAATTATATTTGGACTGAACAACACTTTCCAGAATAATGGAGAGAAGCTAATGTATCCCAATACCTAAACCTAATAAAGATCACACTCTACCAACGAATTACCGTCCAATCTCCCTAACAAATAACATCTGCAAGATATTAGAGAAGATGGTTAGTCGTCGCCTGAAATGGATACTGGAAAACCGTAACTTAATCTCACCATACCAAAGAGCCTTCAGATCCTTTAGATCAACAAATGACCTCTTAGTAAATATCGATACTATAATATGTGATGCCCTAGCTATGAATCAACATATAATGGTAGTTTCAATGGATATTCAAAAAGCATATGAAATGGTCTATAAAGATATATACCCTTGCTAAATCACATATAATAGGAAATATGTTAGCATTCACTATCAATTTCCTAAAAAACAGATACCTCAGAGTAAAATTTCTAGACAGTTCGTCCCGTCTTACAGAGATGTTGAATTGTTTACCACAAGGATCTGTCCTTAGTATTCTATTATTCCTTCTAGTTATTAATGACGCAAGCAGTACAATAGAAGATACTGTGAAAATATCCCTTTTTGCAGATGATATTACCTTGATATGCAGTGGTAAAAATCTTAAGGTTACTGAAAGTATTATGCAATAATCGGTAGATAGATTCACTAAGTTGTCAACTAATGCAGGAATTACAATATCGAAGACTCAATCAGAGTTTATAATGCTCACAAGAAGAAGAAATGACGATAATGAAGATGTGCATCTTAAACTGGGTGATCTCCAACTTAAAAGGACTTATGTATGCAAAATTCTGGGCGTACTATTTGATTCCAAACAATCATGGAAGCAGCATAAAACTGCTATTAAGATTGAACGACTTAATATCATCAAAAAGTTATCACCTCTAGTCTTCCTACCTCTCTCTGCCATCGGAAGTATCATAAAACGCATTTTTCAGATTGCAAAACTGCAAAAAACACCATTTCCGACAGTTCTGACCCAATTGTTTCTCAACAAAAGTCAAAATCACTATCGTTCACTATCGTTTTAACATGGAAATACACCTTCGTAGATCCAAATTCTTTATTCTGGTATCAGTATTGTCTTTCTAAGAACCAATCGATTAGAATTCATTGTTAATCTACGTTGGAAATATTGAACTTTTTAAAATCAATTATAATTCTTCAGAACGATCGCGGTTAGATGTATTTCAAAAGACTTGTTTAGTTATAATATATAGCCGGCCATTTTACAGAAACGACTAACGCAAAATCAAAGGAAAAAAGACATTGGATAGTTGGACATATGATTGTGGGAATGTGGAATTTTCTGCTCTAGCCCTTTAATAACATATGGACATTAAGGCAGACGGACAGCAGACGGAAGGACAGAAGAACGGACGAGCGAACGGATAGATGAATGGGTAGACAGACATATTAAAAAAAGAATCACTTTCCGATTCATCAGCCTTCAAAAAGATTGAAACGGATTTTTCCGTATTAATTTTTCACAATTCTTTGGTTTTGCCATCCTATTCTGACTCTCAAAATACTCTTCTCTACTGCAATCTTTCTGTTAGTCAGACAACTTTTGTTTAATATTTTCTCAATTTTCTATTTTAATTATTGAACGGAAATATTTAAAAAGAGTAATGCAATATATGCCTTACTCTTTTTAAATATTTCACACGCCACCTACGGAAAAGAACAAAGAAAGTTCAAAAGACATGTGGTACTGAATCAACTATAGCGTAAACAACTCTCATTCGAAGTGTTCAAGAGCTTTAAAAATTGAAACTGTTTCACTAACAAGATTTGCTATCGCAACAGCAAATACAAGTACTATTTAAAGTTGCTTAACACCAATGATGATTGTTTTTTTATGCTTATGGTAAAAACATTCATTTCACAGTTTGTCGAGGTCTACTTGATGGATTTTTTTAATCTCGAAATCAATTTTCTCATAGGTACAAATCTTTCCTTGTAGTACGTATAGTACTTCGAAGACAGAAAATTAAAAAGAGAAACATAATATAAGAATTAATTGTGCTACGGTTTGAAACGTATTTTACCGATAATAATTCTCTGGTAATAATTTTCATAACGATATTTTAATAATTTTTCGAACTTTGTTCTAACTAGCAAAATACTCTTGCCCATTGCTATCTTTCTGCTAGCCAGCGTACATTTCTTTGCAATATTCTCAATTTTCGGTGTCCTAATTATTAAATGGAAATATTAAGAAAGAATAAATTCCCTATATTACTGACAATTCCTATTCAAAAATTCGCAACCGGTTGGATTATTATCAATTAATAGAAGTTTCTAATCTTTTTTTAACAGAAAAGTTGTGAGAAAAACAAAAAAGTATAACCTAACCTTAACCTAACCTAACCTGCTCTGACCTAAATCAGTTTACGTAATCTTTCCCAAACCTAATTTCAGTGTACTTAATCTTTCTCAAATCACCTCAATTTACCACACCTCACCCCACGTAAACTAACCATACCTATCATAACCTAATCTAATCTATAACACCTACCTTAACCTGACTTAACCTAACGTAACTTAACACAACTCAACCGAACTCTACCAAATTTAAACCAACCTAACAAAACGTAACTTAAAGTATTCTAACCTAATGTAATCTCATCTAACCTAACCTAACCTCACCTCACACTTCTTACTTCATTTCATCCCACCCCAACAAATTTTAACTCACCTCACCTCATTCTACAACACCTCACCTCATCGTATGTCACCACACTTCGCAACTAAAGATGCCTTCACGCACCTCATCTCATCTCACACCTCACACTTACCTCAATCTCATCTAGCCTAACCCAACCTATCCTCATCTCACCACACCTCGACCAACCTAACTGTTATTCAAAAGTTAAATGTCATCTTTTAAAATCTTTACACTTCCATCCGGCCTTATTTTCTTCTTCTCTATGCCGATTAGTCTTTTAAGTAAATACATGGTGAATACAGATCACATAGGTGTAGGGAAACCCACTTGCCTATGTAAAAAAACACTAAATATAAAATACTATAAATGTAAAGTGTGAGCACCACTACTAAGAGCACATTGCGCCGAGCTCGTAACACCGTTAGATGTGATTAATATAACTTGTTCTGTAATAATATATTACTGGCCATCTACGTAAACTATTAAAGCAAGAGCTAAGTATTACTTATCTCACATACCTCCAAATTGAACTCACCTCACCTCACCATACCTTACCTTACCTCACATCACCGATCCTTACCCAACCTCACATCACGTCACTCCACCTCACTTAACCTTAAAAAAACCTAACTTAACCTAACATCTCCTTATTTAATCTCACCATACCAAATTTCACCCCACGTCATTTTACCTCACCTTATCTCACTCACACAAAGATTTGATCACACTCAAGCTAATTGTGGGCGCACTCCGAGATGCTTTAGGTGTTTAGGTAACCACCATTATTCAAAATGCACGGAACCTAAAACAGAAACAAGTCGGAAATGCGTTAACTGTAAAAAAGATCACACGGCCAATTGGAAAGGTTGTGAAGTTTATCAGAAACTGCTAAAAAATCAAACAGAGTGGTATAATCAGAGATGACAGGCTTTTAATAACAGAGAATCCCACGAGATTAAAAACCTTGACCGAAAACCAGACCCTCAAAATCATCCACAACAAACAAACCCAACGCAACGACCTCCCATAAATCCCTGGTTTTCAAATCCTCAAAGACTTAATAGCCAAGTCCCCCCGTTATCGAACTCCAATCTCCCTCTACACCAAGGACGGGTAATAACTACAATCATCAACCAAGTAATAAACGCACTCATTCTACAAATACAAATATTAATACAATCAGCCCTCGATAATGGACGTAAATAAAAATCCAGAAACAAACATTCTCAACTGGAACGCGAACGGAATAAAAAGGCAAGAAAATCAATTACGACACTTTATAACAAGCCACAACATGAAAATAGCTTGTATTTCAGAAACTCACCTGTTACCTCAAATCAAGTTCTCAGTACCAGGTTTAATATCTATCGCAACGACCGTCTCTCAGCGACGGCCGCAGGAGAAGTGGCCATACTAGTGCACAAAGATATAAAACATACGTTAATTCATAGTCCTACGAGCAACGACCTAGAAACTATAGCAATAAAAACCAAAATAAATAACTAAGACACAACCATAATATCGGCGTATAAACCTCCTAATAAGCTATTCCATAGAAAAAAACTGAAGTTTTTGGAAATAATGATAATATCATGCTAATAGGTGACCTTAATAGCAAACACTGCGATTAGGGATGCAACACAACAACTCAAGGGCAAAATTTACTAAATCTAGCTACCACTCTTAATTTAAGTATTCTGGCCCCAATAGAACCCACCCATTACCCTTACAACAATAATATAATTCCTGACATATTAGATATCCTCATCACAGAAAATATTGATTTTCCGCTATATCAAAAAGTAATTCCTGAACTCGATTCGGATCATAACCCAATAAGCATATCATTTCATCCTCTCTATCATCTTATTATAAACAGCAAAAAGGTAAAATTAACTGGTTTAAATTCAGGGAAATTCTAAAAATTAACTGCAAACATCCGCAAAGCATTCAATCTGAAAAAGTTTTAGATAATGAAGTAAAACGATTAGTCAGCAACATACAAGGATCCCTCACTAATTCTACCGCATATCTCAAAATAACAAACCCAATAAACAAGCAACAAATCCCAATAAAAATCATAAACCTAATTAAAAGTAAACACAATTTAAGACGCTATTGGCTAATGACACGACGACCAGACTTAAAAAGAAAATTAAACAAACTGACGAGACTAGTTAAAACTAAACTAGACCAACATAGATATGCAAGCTTTCAGACTTTTCTAAAAGAAATTCACCCGTCATCTAGGCATATGTGGTCTACCATACATAGAATAAAAAGACAAAAACAAGAATTTCCACAAAAAAAACTAGGTTCACAAGTGGCAAATTCTGATTTTGAGAAAACATCTCTTATAGCTGACTACCTTCAAAAGTCGTTCAACCCAAACCCAGTCGAAAACGATCACTTTAATAAACAAGTAGAGGAATTCAATCAGAAACCTCTATATACATCTCCAATCAATATAAAGTACATATCCCCATCAGAAATTAAACAAGAAATCAAAAAATCAAAAACTAAGAAATCAGCAGGATACGACTTTATTTCTAATAAAGTTCTAAAAGAACTAAATAACAATTAGATAGCAGGCATTACAGCAATATTTAACGCGGCATTCAGAATAGGTTACTTTCCCAACGATTGGAAAATTGCAACAGTGCTACCCTTCCGAAAACCAGGAAAGAATCCAAAAGATCCAGCGAACTATAGACCAATAAGCCTACTCCCGTCATTGTCGAAACTATTAGAGAAACTGATACTAAAACGATTAATAACTTTCATGACAAACACACATGTAATCCCAGACCCGCAATTTGGATTTCGACCTAACCACTCCACAACACATCAAATATTACGGCTTACCGAATATTTGGCGCAAGGATTCCATGCCAAACAACACACTATCGCAATATTCCTGGACACCACCAAAGCGTTTGACAAAATATGGCACCAAGGCCTTCTCTACAAATTAAGACAAATAGGCACTCCAGACTACTTATTCCAAATTATTAAAAGTTTTCTAAATCAAAGAAAGTTCCAAGTCAAAATTAACGATGCCAAATCATCCTTACGCCAGATTGAAGCAGGGCTGCCTCAAGGGCTGCCTCAATATATATATATATATATATATATATATATATATATATATATATATATATATATATATATATATATATATATCCGATTATCCACACCTAATAGATTCGCAAATTGCGCGAATAGCAAATAGCGAAAATAGCTTTTTAACGAGAAATAATACATAGGTTTAACGTAGTTGAAGACTACCGGCCTGTCAATGCCGGCGGAGCGCGGAGCAAACTTTTCGCTCGTATTTATAGGAAAAATTACAGATAATATTGGACTGTTTGAATTTACGTGCTTCGAGTGCTGGCGCTATCTGTATCATTCAACGAGAACTCTCGCGCCCCATGTTGGTAGCTCTTTGTGAGTGTGTTGGAATGGTACGTGCGCGAGTGAACAGGCCCTCCGTTCTCTCCGTTCTTTTGTATTGGAATCAGTTAAATAAATAGTCTTATGAACAAAATACTCGTTTTATTCAAAAGATAATAATTCATCTCCGCTGTAGTCTAATTTCTACACCTGATCACTTTTACATGTAATAGCCTCTGTTGGAGCTGCTTGAATTACAAAGTGACAAATAAATACAAGAAACTAACGATTGTTAGAGCAACAGCCCTGCTCTCTCGGCGCCAATGGCCTTACCAGGCCTATACTGAAACATTTTGGAGACAAATAATCAGTTTCAATACAAGACACCCAGAGAGACAATGTTGAAAATAAAATATGCGATAAAAGATATCACAACAGAGATGTACAATGAAACGTTACAACTAGTAGAAGATTTATGTATTTTGATTTGAAACTTTTCACTACACCACTATGGCAAGTCCTCGCCTGATCGTCCAGACACTGATTTAATGAACAATGATACACAACGAGAAAAACAATATGACGACGTTGACTTAGCTACACTCATTGCAAATAATGAGCCATTATTGAAGCTGAACAAAGAATTAATTACAATCGAATCATGTTGACTGTTAATGCAAAACGGTGGATTTTTTCTTAGACGCACCTGGTGGTACCGGTAAGACATTTTTAGTGTCATTAATCCTGGCAAAGATACGGCTACAACAAAAGATTTCATTGGCAATTTCATCGTCAGACATTGCTGCCGCTTTGTTAGATGGTGGACGAACGACAAATTTTAATATTTAACGTGGCAGTGAGCCATGCTGAGAACCAAAAAAAACTGGTTCTAGTACGAGAAATAATACATAGATTTAACGTAGTATATACAGGAAAAATTACAGATAAATATTCCTCTCCACTGTAGTCTAATTTCTACAGCAGATTCATTAACCATGTAATGCTCTCTGTTGGAGATGCTTGTGGCTAATTGACAAATTAATGTTAAAAACTATCGATTGTGAGAGCACCAGCCTGCTATCTGGGCGCCAATGGCCATACCAGGCCTATACTGAAAGGCTTGGGAGCAAAATAATCAGTTTTAATACAAGACAGCCAGAGAGACAATGTTGCAAATAAAATCTGGTATATACCATGATTTAGGTATGATTATTGACTATTTCTACAAAGCCAGAAATCACACAGAACATGTAGTATAATTACAAAAAATAATTTAATGATGGTTAATTGACTTATAAAAATCACAATAAAAATTCAAAAAAAAAGTTTCAATAAGAACTTATAAACTAAACAGATAGCATATTTCAACTTAAGCTTGAATAATGAATAAGTTCAAACCATTTTGAAGGATGAAAAGCTCACAATTTAACAGAAAAATTATTTTATGTGGTTGAGGATCTTTATTCAATTTTCATGCATACAAATTAACAACAACAAAAAAAAAAGAAATACGACCAAACACGTAAGAGTGGCGACACTGTGCATGTTAGAATATGTGTTTGAATATTGCAAGACGGCAGGAAAGATGTAATCCCATCATTCAAATTTTTTTCCTCAAATTTTAGACAAAAATTATATATTATATTGAGGTACCTCATATTTCAGCTAGAAACACCAACTTTTAAATTAGATGGTAGTCTGTATGATACAAATGAAAGAAATCTGAGTGGTACAATAATTTTTTAGATGGAAATAAATGTTATAAACCTAAATCAGAATTTTCCAGACTGAAATATGACATCAGTGTCACATATGTGTACGATAGCAACGACTTATAAATATTTATTCGTTGTATGCTAGAAGAGAAGTGTATTTTCTAGTTTATGGTACATCCTGGTGTCATAACCATTTGGTTAGTATTGGTGGGGTTTGATGAGATGAGGTGCAGTTGGGTTAGGTTAGTCATATTGCATGTTCAGAATGTCATATTTTCGATTCAGAATCTTCCCTTTTCTGTGTACATTAATGAAAGCCACAATATTTCTTACATCTAATTATATTTATTTTAATTTCTGTTGAAATGGTGCAAAGTACCTGAAATATGTGGTGAGTCCATTTATTATATTATTTTTGTGCATATGAATATATGGAAATTTTTTATACTTTGTTTATTCTGTTTTAAGCCTTTGATAATATTCTCATGACTGTTCTATATTGAACAGTATTGACACAAATAATTTGTGTGCAACAATTTATTTTTTGTTAATTTTTAGGCACAATGCCTGAATATAAATTTTTCTACTCGTGATTAAATTTTCCTGCTCAAAATAAGGGCCTTATGTCTTTTTTATTGACATGGATTTGTTTAGTAATTGATTCTGTGTTTACCAATATTGTTCATTTACATTATAAATCAGTGTTTGTATTTTATTTTGAATTTTTGGAATGAGTATTTTAAATATCATTGCCAAATGGTAATTTATTTTTGTAATTAAAAGTACAAGCTTTGTGTGTTTTCTACCTAAATATAAGTGATTAGTAATCATATCTAATTTGTTATATACTTCCCATTTTGTTTACAACAGTTGCCTATCTATTTATTTTCTATCAACATTGAATATTTTCATGTCTACTGCTATAAGAACTGTACATAGCATTACTTTTTCGCCTTTAGTAATAGATATGTAATAATTGTTATAATAAATATATAATTTCATGTTTTAAAAAATTACACTGGGCATTTTCAAAAATTACAATTTCTTCTCTTAAACTCTTTACATTTCCATCCGAACATCATTTCTTCTTTTCTTAAGATGGGTCATCAAAGTGAATATCTGGGGAAGACAGTTTCTTAGGTGTATTGAAACCAACCTCTCTATGGTTAAAAACACTAAATTAAAATTAGGTCTAGAAGTGCTTTTTGCCTAATTGTAGGGAGATGTGGGTGTACAGTGAAGAGTGAAGAAATATCTTGTAGGGTTTTGTATGTCATTTACCTGTACCGGTATTATTGTTATCAACAGTAATTCGGTCGAACACTTAGGTAACGTGTTCAGAAATATAGCTTTCTAGAAAGTAAAGGCCATTTTTTATATTTTTATTATTACCACAAAAAGGGAAAAGCTAGGATTTAATGTATATTAAATATATCCATGATTTTTTTAAGAAGTGTTGTCAATTGTTACCGGAAATCTGTTGTTAATATTAAAAAAAATATTTATTGAACATTTTTTCCCTCATAAATTGCATTAGTATATATATTTATTATATTTGTTTGATGCTATAATAGTACTACAAAAGTATATTTTTTTCGTTTTTGAAAAATAAGTACCTATTGTTAACAACTTTTTCTCTATAAATGGAATAATAGGAATACGGGACTGGGGTTTGACAAGCCAGAAATCTCGCTGGAATTAACGGAGTTAGTGTGGAAGTACGAAAACTGACCCTAAACAGAATGAACCAATTTATTTAATTAACTAATGTTGAAAACCTTTATATATAATAAAACAAAACACGCTACTCAACAATACTTCATGAATTAATTTATAAAATCAAACCAATTTAAAAATAAAGAAAGAATATCATTTGACAACTGAATACGATCACAATACTTTAACACACCTTAAGAAAAGATGAAAATAAGTACGGATGGAAATGTAAAAAGTTTAAGAGAAGAAATTTTATTTTTGAAAATGCAGAGTGTAATTTTCGAAAACATGAAATTATATAATTTTTAAAAAAGTTATTACATATCTTCTACTAAAAGCGAAAACGCATTGCCACTTACCAGAATGTCACTCAGAGGTGATAGGAAGTAATTGTTTTAATCAAAAGTTAAAAAACAAGGAATACGTGTATGATAGCAACCAATTATAATTATTTATGCATTGTATGCTGCATGCTAGAAGAGAAGTGTATTCTTAACGTATGGCACAACCTTTTGTCGTAACCGTTTGGTTAGAGGTGGTGAGGTGGAGTGAGATTAAGTGGGGGTGGGTTAGGTTTGTCATATTTTAAGTTCAGAATGTCATATTTTCGATTCAGAATCTTCCCTTTTCTGTGTAAATTAAAAACAGCCTCAATAGTCCTTATATCTAATTATATTTATTTCAATTTCTGTTGAAAATGGTTCAAAATACCTGAAATATTATTATATTATTTTTGTGCATATAAATTGTTAGTAATCAAAGAGCATTTTTTTGTTTTTATGTTGGTAAAACTGTAAAAACTGATCCAACAGCGCCCTCTGTGGCGAGTGTCTTTTGTGGTTCCGAGTGCAGATGGAGCGCAGTAGTGAAGTGCAGTTCAATGTAGAAACATGTAGTAATAAAGTGCAAATTATTTAAGCAAAAGACAGTGTTAAATTGCATTTCAAAACATCATCATTAACATTTTGGCGCCCAACAGCGGGACTCTCGACGCCTGAGAGTATTGAACATTTCATAAAAGTCAAAACATCAAGTCGCGAACAAAAACGCGAACAGAGACGCCATTGCAAGCAGCGTCAAACAACAGTCAAAAACGAAGACATCAGCAAGAGCAACAAAGACGCCAGTACAAGCAGCGTCACACAAGGTTCCACAAAGTTCCAGAAGCGGTCTACAAACGTCTATTTGTGATATCTCAACATCGACAACGCATCGGTCGGACAGCGGCGTGGCAGAGAACATCGACAGAAGTTCAGGTTAGTGAGTCGCCAGAAAATCATTCTTTCGAATTCCTAAGTCCATCCTAACCTAAGTAAAGTTAAAAAAAAATATTCAAGTGAACCTTCACATTCACATATATTGTTCAAGTCAAAAACATTGGCTCAAATTTCAAATATACATATATTGTTCAAGTCAAAAACATTGGCTCAAATTTCAAATATACATATATTGTTCAAGTCAAAAACATTGACGCTAATAGTTTTCGAATATTGTATCAATCAAACTGAAAACATTGACTCATTTTTTAAATATTGTTTTCATCAATACCGAAAACTATTAACCCATAACGTTCCAAACCCATTCGCAATTCAGGATGTCGCAATTAGCAAAATTGAAGCAAAGTCGTGCACGAGTAAAAGGTTTCTTGACTAGAACAGCCAATTCTATCACCGAAGCCTCTACAGCGGCCGAAGCAAAAGTGAAGTTAGAGAAGATTAAAGAATCATGGAAGAACTTCGAAGATATTCAGCAGGAGATCGAAGAATATACACCCGAAGATGAAGGTGCAATAGCGGCATTTGACTTGGAATGCGAGAGTGAACGTGCGTCATTTGAAAAGCAGTACTTCGAAGTAACTACGAAGCTGTACACCATCATCGATTTGGCAACGGAGCCAAAACCTGCTACTGACAATCAACCCAATCTTCAAAATCAAAATAATCCTCAAGTTAATTCAGCCAATAGGAATGCTCCGAAGCTACCAGAAATAAAACTTCCAGAATTCAGCGGTGATTATGGAAAATGGTTGTTCTTCAAAAACAGTTTTGAAACCACAATTCACAACGAGGAAAGTATACCCAATGTTCAAAAACATCAGTACCTCGTTGGAGTATTGAAAGGAGAAGCACTAAATCTAATCGAAGGATTCACAATCAGCAATGAAATAAATGCTTGGAATCTTCTAAAGGCCACATATGACAATCAGATAATGATAATTGAGACACACATGGAAGAACTCTTGAAGTTTCCCGAAATTAATAAAGACAACAAGGTCGATTCGATGAGAAAATTGAACTGGCACATTCAGACAAACATATCAGCCTTGAAATCTCTGAATAAGCCTGTAGATTACTGGGACTCATTAATAATACATTTAGCTAAGAAGAAGCTCGACTATGCGGAGCAACGCGATTGGCAAGAGAGAAACAAGAATCGTACACCAGAAAATATGCCAACGTTAACTGATTTCACAAAGTTTCTGGCAGAGAGATGTCAGTCATTGATGTTACTACGACAAAACAGTCCCAAATCTACAAACTTGAAGACATCCTATCAAAAGAATAGAGCGCAAAATAAAAAGCTAGTCCTGATAAATACATCGTCCAACTGCATTTTGTGTGGAAATGGAAATCATCTTCCTTTCAACTGCGAGGCGTTATTGAAACTATCGCCGGATAACAGAAGAAAACTACTTATGGAAAAGAAATGTTGTGTAAACTGTTTGAAGTATGGGCATTTTTCTAAGGATTGTCGATCATCAAAATGTAGGAAGTGCGACATGCCACACAACACTTCACTTCACAAAGAAGGTTATACTTTGAGTAACGCGGAGAAACCAGCAGTTTCGGAGACAATTCCCCAAGTACAAAACTCTGGGAGCACTCCAGCATCCCAACGACTTGTAGCTTTGGCCAGAAAGACAAAATCTCAAATTTTACTTTCGACCGCACTCGTCTACGCAGAAGACAATCAAGGGAAGAAAGTCAAATGTCGAGCGTTATTGGACCCAGGAGCACAGTTAAATTTAATGACAACAAATTTAAGCAAAAGGCTTAAATTAAAACACACAAATCAGAAGCTACAGTTCAGCGGAGTTCAGTGTGTCCAAGGGGAAGCGAAAGGAGTCGACCAAATACGCATTTCCTCAATGCAGAACCAGTTCGAGGTAGAATTGGAATGTCTTGTGGTACCTTCGATAACGGAACAATTACCTCAATCAAAGGTCAACGTGGACGAAGTACTTGTGCCAAGTCATATCAATCTTGCAGACCCATCTTTCAATGAGCCAGGAGATATTGACTTACTACTTGGAGCAGGCTTTTACTGGAAAATCGTTGTTGGCGAACCTAAGAATCACATCGATGGTCAGCCGGCTCTACAAAACACGCAACTAGGGTGGATTCTTGGAGGTGAAGTACAGAGTAAAGGAAATGGAAAAGCCACGTGTCTGACAGTCACCAATTATCAATTGTCACAGCAACTAGAAAGGTTCTGGAAACAAGAGGCTATACCAGAAATAAAATATCAGACAAAGGAAGAACAACTTTGTGAGAAACTGTTTGCAGATACCACAACCAGAGATTCAACAGGCAGATTCATTGTCAGGTTGCCAACACGACCTGAGGTTGTTCTGGGTGAATCCAGAGAACAAGCCAAGAGGAGACTTGAAGGACTCGAGCGAAGATTTATCAGACAGCCAACTCTAAAACAAGCATATTGCGAGTTTATGGACACATATGAGGAGCTCGGTCACATGTCGCTTATCGAAGACACACCACTTGAAACAGGAGAGGCTTATTTCATACCTCATCACGCAGTTTTACGTCCGGACAGCAG
This sequence comes from Gryllus longicercus, assembly GCA_038098605.1. NCBI lineage: Eukaryota > Metazoa > Arthropoda > Insecta > Orthoptera > Gryllidae > Gryllus > Gryllus longicercus. The sequence goes on along the minus strand of JAZDUA010000391.1, from coordinate 49,424 downwards.
CAGCACGAAGCTGAGAGTAGTGTTTGATGCGTCTGCGGCAACCACAAACGGAAAGTCATTGAACAATAAATTAACGACTGGTCCAAATTTGCAAGCGGAGTTAGTCAATATCATGATTCAATTTCGTACTCACAAATATGTCATCACAGCAGACATCGAGATGTTCAGGCAGATTACAGTACATCCTGAAGACAGATCACTGCAACAGATTTTGTGGAGAAGAGACGCTCATATGCCCATAAAAACATATCAATTAAATACTGTTACTTATGGCACGGTTTCTGCTCCGTTTCATGCGATGTGTCTGCGAGAACTTGCTACTGTATACGATCAGCAGTATCCTTTAGCAGCAAAGGCGATACGTCAGGACTTTTACATGGATGATTGTATCACGGATGGCGAGACCATAGACACTGGGATGCAGATGCAAGAAGAGCTGTTGCAGTTACTCGAGAGAGGAAACATGGTACTACGGAAATGGAGGTCCAATGACAAACGGATTCTACAAAACTTAAAAATTCAACAAAACGCCCACGACTTGATGGTAGTGGACAAAGCAGAAGCCTGTAAGACATTGGGACTTGTCTGGGATTCTCAGCGAGACACTTTGCAAGTTCAAGTCACCTTCTCACAGAAACCAGCAATCACAAAACGAGATGTTTTATCCAAGATTTCTTAAGTGTTCGACCCGCTTGGTGTTATAAGTCCAGTTCTCATCACAGGGAAGATTATAATGCACCGATTATGGGTAGATGGACTCGACTGGGACGAACCACTCAACCAGGAGCAGCTCGACATTTGGGACGAGTATTACTCTTCATTGGCACTGTTAAACAAGCTGACAATTACTCGAAATGTGCATCCACATAACCAAGAATTCAGGTTCGATGTCTACGGATTCTGTGATGCTTCTGAGAAAGCATTTGGAGCTTGCATTTACGCAGTTAGCAAAAATCATGATGGAGTTGTTACCTCCAGATTGATTAGTTCAAAATCGGCAGTCGCTCCCAACAGAACCATATCTTTACCTCGATTAGAATTAGAAGGAGCACTTCTTCTCGCAAAACTCCTGAGAGAGGTAATGGACGCAATCTCACACCGAATAAAAAATACCTTCCTTTGGAGTGATAGCACAATAGTGTTGGGTTGGATCAAGACTGAACCCCGACTACTGAAGTCATACGTTGCGAATAGAGTTACCAAAATTCAGGATGCAACTGAGCATGCAACATGGGACCACGTCCCTTCGAAAGACAAACCAGCAGACCTTATATCTCGTGGAATTTCACCAGAAGAGATTGAACACAAGGAGCTTTGGTGGTCCGGACCTGAGTGGCTAGCTACAGCAACACCACGTCCAAGTTCTTCAATGGAACCAGAAACCGATCTGCCAGAGCTGAAGAATTTAAAGACGACCCTAACCATAACGAATACTTCCCGGATTTTGCATAAATATTCCTCCTTTTCAAAATTACGTCGGTTGATTGCTTACTGGCATAGGTATCTTGGAAATATCCAATCCAGAATACATGTGAAGACTAGAAAGATGGCACCGAAAGAAACAATGACTGGCTACTTAAAGCCCGAGGAACTGCGTAAAGCAGAAACTAGCATCATTCGATGGACTCAGATGGAAGCATTATCCTCATTTCGAAAGAACTTGATAAAGAAAGAAAAGCAACCTAAGGGCAGTCCACTAAAATCACTCGATGCCTTCGTCGATGAAGACGGATTGATACGAGTAGGCGGAAGACTGAAGTATTCATCGGTCACGGAAGAGCAGAAATATCCTATCATTTTGCCAGCCAACCATCATATCACATCAATTATGAGAAGAGAGCACGTTCGACTGCACCATTGTCCACCGGAGCAACTTTTGCATGCCATTCGTCAGAGGTATTGGCCGATTGCTGGTCGAAGAGAAGCTCAGAAAATTGTTCGAAGATGTTTGAACTGTTTTCGGTTCAACCCTTCCATTCCGGAAGTTCGTATGGGCGATTTACCAAAAGAAAGGGTCACTAAAGTCACCAGACCTTTTACTGTAACAGGGGTGGATTACGCCGGCCCGTTTCAACTTCGAGAGAGTAAGCGGAGAGGCAGGCTTCAGATTTTCAAATGCTACGTAGCAGTTTTCACTTGCTTCAGCACGAAGGCTGTGCACCTAGAGCTTGTCTCGGACCTAACCACTGAAACTTTTTGGCAGCCTTACAGCGATTTACCGCACGTAGAGGAATCTGCTCGCAGATGTTTTCTGACAATGGAAGAAATTTCGTCGGCGCTGCGAATGCGTTAAAGGAGCTGAATTCATTCCTCACGAGGGAGTCATCAGACATCGCTTCGCACTTAGCAGAGCAACATATATCCTGGAAATTCATTCCTCCTCGATCGCCACATTTTGGAGGATTGTGGGAGGCGGCGGTAAAAATAATGAAGCGACATTTGTACACAGTGTCTCAGGGACGCATATTCACTTTTGAAGAACTATCTACTTTGCTTTGCGACATTGAGGCAATCCTGAATTCGCGACCCCTGACCCCACTCACTAGCGATCCTAATGATTTGAGTGTCCTCACCCCCGCCCATTTCCTAATTGGCGACTCACTAGTTCAACCCATACAGTCAAGTTATATCCAAGAACCTGACAATCATTTGTCAAGGTGGCAGCACCTGAAAAAGGTTCGTCAGATCCTGTGGCAGCGATGGCAGCGAGAGTATCTGCAGGAGTTGCAGCGAAGAACGAAATGGAATACGACAGATCAACGCGTCGAGTTAGGCAATTTGGTTCTTCTTATTAAAGAAGGAGTACCGCCTTTGAGGTGGTCACGAGGGCGAGTAATCGAACTACATCCCGGACAAGACGGTGAAATTCGAGTAGTCACAGTGAAAACTCTTGAAGGTGTCTTCACAAGGAGCGTCAAAAGGCTGTGTCTACTGCCAATTGACGGTTAAGATTGTACTCACGACGATTATTAAATCATTGTATAAAATCATATCAAAAGTAATTTTTTTTTGGTTTTGAAAGCGCACCTTTCAAGGAGGGCCAGGATATGTTAGTAATCAAAGAGCATTTTTTTGCTTTTATGTTGGTAAAACTGTAAAAACTGATCCAACAGCGCCCTCTGTGGCGAGTGTCTTTTGTGGTTCCGAGTGCAGATGGAGCGCAGTAGTGAAGTGCAGTTCAATGTAGAAACATGTAGTAATAAAGTGCAAATTATTTAAGCAAAAGACAGTGTTAAATTGCATTTCAAAACATCATCATTAACATAAATGTATTGGTATTTTTTATTCCTTGTTTATTCTGTTTTGAGCCTTTGATAATATTCTCATGCCTGTTCTATATTGTACAGTGTTGACACAATTAATTTGTTTGGAAAAAATTTTGTTTTTATTTTTTGGGCACGAGAACTGAATAATATTTTTTCTACTCATAATTAATTTTTCCTGCTCAAAATAAGGGCCTTACATCCATTGTTTTTTGACATGGATTTGTCCAGTAATTGATTCTGCGTTTACCTATATTGTTTATTTACTTTATCAATCACTGTTTGAATTTTATTCTGAGCATTAGGAATGATTATTTTAAATCAAATTGCCAAATGGTAATTGTTTTTTGCAATCAGAGTACAAGCTTTATGTGTTTTCTAGATAAATATTGGTGATCAGTATTAATTTTTAATTTGTTTTATACCTCACATTTTGTTTACAACATTGTCTACGTATTTCTTTTGTATTAACATTGAATATTTTCACGTCAACTGCTTTAGAACTGTACTTCAGCTTACCACTGCTAGAGTGCGGGCATGTCACATCCTTTATGGGTAACAAATTTGTATAGAAGGCAGGAAGACTGTATACATGTTTTTGGTGAATATCCGAGCTCCGCGCTCGCTTCAGGCGTGTTATTCCCATTTACAGTTTCGTCGCCAATGGCCTTATGCCTGCTTAAAAAAGTTTACAATTCGTGCAGAAACGTAAACGTTTGACACTATCTATCTGATTTTGCTTTTTCAAAAATTTCTCTTATTATATAGAAGTATCTCTAACGCCGCTTGTATACATACTTCCAGGAATTCGTTAAATCTGTATCATTTATGAGTTGAAGTGCATCAAGTGATTAAATGAAGTTTTTAAATAACTCAAAAATGTTCTGCACAAACAGCTTTAATAATTCCAATTAACGGTAGCACTTAGATGCAATTTTATTCAACAAATTGCGAATTTTTAATAGGAATTGTTATTAAAGAAGGAAATTTACTCTTTTAATTTTTCCGTTATTATATTAACGGAAATTGAGAATATTTCAAACAAAAAACGCTGGCCAGCGGAAAGAAGGTAGTTGGCAAGAGTATTTCGCAAGTGAAAATAGGTAGGCCCGACCAAAGAGTAGAGAAAAATCAATACGGCTAACCAATCAGTATTATATTATGGCTTATATTAAGTATCTCTTTTTACTTTCCTGTATACGGAGCACTATACGTAGCATAGGGAAACATATGTACTTATTCGAAAATTGATTTGCAGATTTCAAAAACCAATAAAATTACACTACATAGACCTCGGTACAAAGTGAAATGAATTTTTTTACCACGCGCATAAGAAACTATCTTCACCGGTATTAAGCAATTTCTAATAGTACTTGGCGTTGTTTCTGCGAAAGCGAATCTCGTAAGTGAATTATTTTTAAGTTTTCAACCTCTAGAATACTTCAAATATAAATTATTTAACGGTACAGCTGATTCAGTAGTTTATTTTGGATATTACATAAATACTAGCAGACCTGGTCACGCGTTGCTCTGGTTTACTTGTTCTTGGTTTAAGTATTTGTTACTATTGGTATTATGAAGGAAGTGATTCAAGAATGATGAAAAGTGCAAATTAAATTTCAACGATTAGTAAATGTTTAATTTTTATTAATTTAATGAATGAGTTAGATAATACTGATTTTTTAAATTGAAATTATTAAATTTTACCTTATTTAATTTTTAATAATCATAACTTTTATTTGATTAAGACCTAAGCGATGAACACTATTTTTCGTTAATCAGTCTTTCGTGAAAATAAATAAATAAATTCGATGGTTTTCCAACACGCGTGCATGCAACATACAGCTGTCCGTGGGAGAAACTCGGGTTTTCCAAGCCTAAGCCAAAAATAGCCATTGTTTGCCCTGGCGACTTATTTATTGTCATCGCAAAAGCCAAACGTATCGGAATTTATTGTCTTTTGACCAGGGGCGGATTAATATTTTTGCGGCCTGTAGGCACATCAAATTTGCCGCCCCCTGTTTAAAATTAATGTTACATTTCAAATTGTAACGCTTCAGTAACAAATCCTCATTAATTTGAACGTTTTAACTTTAAAAGTAACATTACATTTTGCACATTGTTTTCATAAATTAAATAAAGTTTTTGGATTAGCTAAATTTTTTGGATATAAACTGTGTCGTCATAGCAAGTAACGTTCAACATTATTAACGTTTCAACACTGAAACGTAAACATATAAAGGATACTAAAACATGACAACTAGAATTGCAATATGTTTTCTTTCGTCAACGGGCCTTACTTTCAGATTCATATACTTCTGAAATCATAAGGTATACTCTAATGAAGTAGACAAATAAATAACTTGTATTAAATATTAATATGAGAGATTTTTATTTACAACTGAACGATTAGAATATTACGACTTTGTAACAGTATTTATAGTTTTCGATTTATAATTATAAACAAGGAATAAAACATTTAACTTTTTGGATGGGGTTTTTTAAGGAGTTTAGTCGATACTCTTTCATTGTAGAGCGCAAATAATTTTTAATCCTTTTTAAACAAGAGAATTAACGTTCTGCTGTGCAATTGGCCACCGGAATACATAAAAAGATTCGAAGTGCAATGTCAACGTTAGGATAAATACATTCTAATTGTTCTTTCCGTAACCATTTTAAAAAAGCTGCATGTTTCGTTGGCTTAACATCTTCGTCGAGGATTTTTAAATACGAACTTAAATGTATAAGCTCAGAAACAAGCGATTCTTCAAGATCTTGGGGAAATTGTGAACGTAAAAATATCGCTGCTTTTTCCAAATCTATCAAAGATAATTTTTCTATTTCAATGACAGCCTTAAATTTGTCATGAGCATCTTTATACGCTTCAAGTCTCTTATTCAATTCTGCAAGTAATTTATCAACAATAACCAAATGAGTGTCGGTTTTAAACTTGTCTCGTGCGATCAGTACTGCTGCATTCTCGTTAGTTTTCCTTTTTCTTTTGTTTTCCGATTAGTACGTTTCAGTATTTGACAGCTTCTTACCCTTCTCTTCAAAAAATTCAAAATTGTCTCTGTTCGTTTTTAAAAGTTCTACAAGCGAAGTGTAAATACCAACCACGGAACTTAAATCGATATCGACTTTTTGCAGTTGTTTGTTCGACGCATTCAAGCGGTCTAAAATGAATACCCAAACCTCGGTGGTCATAATAGCAGTTTCAAGTCGATTTAAAGCAACAATAAGACCTTTAGCTTCTGCACGCGCTGACGGTTTTTGCGTAGAATCAACAGATATAATTTGAAGGGCATCTAAAACATTTTGCCAACGATGATTTAGAGCCTGACATGCATCATCTCGAGCTCACCAGCGCGTAATTGAAAGACTTTTCAAAGAGGATGTACTGGATTCTTCATCTACTAAATTTGAAAGTATGTTCCACCTTGATGTAGATGCACTAAAGAAATTATATAAATTTTGTAGAAGTAAAAAATAAGTACATGCTTCAGTGCATTATTGAGTTGCATTTGTACCAACTAAATTTAAAGAATGAGCAGAACCGGGGATGAATTCAATTAGAGCATTTACATCTTTCATACGGGCTTGAAGACCTGTGTAAAGACCGGACATATTTGACGCGCTGTCGTAGGATTGACCACGACAATTATTAATGACCAGTTCGTTAATCTCCATAAAATTACATACAGCGTCGAACATCTCCTTTGATTTATGTGGAAGGAATTCCAAAAATGTTTGGAAGGTATTCCAAAAATGACTCTTTTGGTGTAACAACTGTTGGCGTTTGGTGTTTCCCACATGTCTAATAACTATAGCGAGTTGATCCATGTGTGCTATGTCTGGTGTAGAGTCCACAATTATGGAAAAATACTTGGCACTTCGAATGTTTCGGAGAATCTCATCTTTAACTGCTTTAGCTAATATACCTATTAGTTCTTCAACCGTCGTGGTGGAAAAATGCGATGTATTTCCTTTTCCGCGGTTACCAAATTTTTGTATGTGATCTGCTAAGAAATGTTCATATTTCGAAATTAACCCAACATCATGTAATTACCATTTTGATTATTTCCAAACTCTTCGACACGTTCTCTCAAAAGAAGCCCTCTTGAAACAAGAGTTTTTATTACTAAAATGACACGCTCAAGAACATTCCTCCAATAAGTTACCCCGGTTTCAACTTGTTCAAGCAGCTGCTTATTCACTTGGTTTTCAGTCCGCTGTCTATGCGGACGTACAGTTTCTATGACATGTAGAATTCTCATGTTCTTTTAATTTGGTATGCGCATTTTTCCAATCATTGAATCCCTCAGATGATAATTTTGTTCTAACTTCTGAATTGCTTGAAAACAATAGACAAACACCGCAGAAAACAGTTCCATTGCTCTCAGAGTAAACAAGCCACTTGCTTTTTTCTTTACTGATATGCGTATACTCAAACATATTCGACGTTAAGTAACGAACTTTGCCATCATTGTACGCTTGGCAACATAATCATGGGTATCTTCATTAATAGACCACAAAGCTGGATCGCTTTTCCAACAAAAACGATCAGTCGAAGTTATGGTTTCATCAATTTTATGTTCTCGCAGTTGTATACATTCGGTAGAAATCCTATTTAATTAAAAAAGAAAATAATAAATTATTATAATAATGAATTGTAATATAATAAACAAATATGTTAGAAAGATTATATATATATATATATATATATTGTGGCGATATGGGATTATACAACCCCATAACACCACCGTTTCGTCGGCATGAACGCTCACAGGCAGCGAGAAGAGCAGCCGAAAACCAGAGTAGCAAAACGCGCAGCCTGGTATCCGTTGCTCGTACTAGTCACCACGAACTATCAAGCCACGTTTTTACTGGTGAAGGGTTGAAGGAGGAGAAGTTACCCCCGCCACAGAGAATTTCCCCAGGCAACGCCAATAAATGGGCGGACGCGCAAGCGGAAGATCCCTTTTCCTGGCCATCACGCATCGGGTCAACATCTCTCTTTTCTGCCAGCGGTCGTCGAGAAAGCAGTTCTTCTAGTAAGTCACCGCTCGGCAAGTAAGCAGATTTTTATCAACGCTCGTCAGGTTAGGTAGTAATTGCCGCCGCAACGACTGTTCAGATAGGAGTTTACGGCGTTGCAAAGACGTCTAGCTAGTCGTCCGCGAAGTAGTGAGGAATTAGTGAAGTATTCTTCTATTAACTAATACGGGAAGTAAAAAGTTGCCCGTTGTGAGGAAAGCTCTGAAAGTTCTTGATTAACAGAATAAAAGTTAGGAACGAGCGAGGTACTTGCACTAGCAGTTAGGGAAGTGCAAGGGACATTTTCTACAAATTGGGCGTAATCGAAGGCGATAGCAGCCGTGGGAGGAGAAGAAACCGATTCGTGGAGACGGAAGAATACGCAAGTCGACCGGGGAGAAGACGCCGTTCAGGAAGAAAGAAAAAGACGCAAGAGGACAGCGCAGGCGACGCAGAACTTCGGAATCGAGCAACGCGGTGCGCAACCCAGCACGCGACTTCAAGGTTGGAAAGTGGACAGTTTCGAGGTAACCTGTAGAACTGTGAAATTAGGTCAAGTTCACGTCGGCAGGGAAAAGAATAGTTCCAGAAGTGTTTAAAAACTGAGGATTCGGGTGGTAATAATTTGCAGCTTGGTAGTGGGAGATTTAATGCGTTATTGCTTGCCTTAAACCATTCTATTGGAGCAGTCATTATTCTGTTATTAGCAGTTATAATTAAAAGATAAATTGAGAGTAGTGCACTTGCCCACATATTATTCATTGTATGTAATATTTTAAAGAAAGGCAAGAGATTGTAAATTAAGTTTAATTTCACGTGCAATTGTAACTAGAATAACTTAAATTTAGACGTATTGAATTTTCAAAGGGAATTCCCAGTACTGGTTAGAGAAATTGCTTCAGAAAATTAGTTCTGGACAAAATTAAGTGTTCATTTATTGAATAAGCTGTAAAGGTTGCTTATTTGTATTTATTTGATCATTTTGAAAGTGTAATTCTATTTTTGATTTGTTTTTCGTTATCAACTCATGCCACAGAATTTTGAGTGAATTATATACTCGTTTATGTGTGATTTGTATGACTTTTATTGTGTCAAGGGTTCAGACCTTTCTCGTACCCCAAAGATCCTGCTTCCTGAGATTCTAAGCTCGCTTCACGAGCATAATATCTTAACAACCCGCTTACAGTGCATACGAGGTGTGTGTGCAGAAGGTATACATTTGTGTGTGATAAAAGGGGTGTTAGATATTTTGGCGCCCAACGTGGGGCAGCGATCGATTGAAATCGAGCAAGCAAAGGTGAACCCTAGACACGATAAACGAGCATTTTGTGGCATATATTAGAATGTGTACTGTGTCTTTTCAGCAAGTGTTTTTCTGTGTACAGTGAAGTGTTGTATAGTGTATTGTATTGTGATTTTGGAAGGGAAGTGCATTCGGTAGTGAAAAGGTAAAAGGCAAACGCAAAGCATTAACATGGCAGGTAGTCAGGAATATAGGGAACCGAGGCAGATCAGGAGTGACGAGGACAGTGAGGGCGACGCGGGGGACGAGGTACTTCGTAGGATGGAAAATTTAGGGTTGCACGAGGCAGAAGAAGTAAGTGAGCCGACCGCGGATCGCACCGAATCAGCAGAGACTACGCCAGAACAACCGTCGCAGCGCACGGAAGAAGATACGATGAGGACATTAATGTAGGCGTTGTTAGGGAATTTTGCGCGAAACATCGCAATACAAGTAGAAAATCAAGGGCGAAAATTATCCGAGGAATCAAAAGAACAGTCGCGAAAATTAGCAGCCGACATTAAAGAACAGTCGCGAAAAACAGAGGAGCAAGGGGAAAAATTAGCGGCAGAAATCAAAGAACAGTCGCGAAAATCAGAGGAGCAAGTGCAAAGATTAACAGCGGAAACTAAAGAACAAATGCAAAAATTAGCCGAGAAAATTGACGACCAGACTATGGTTTTCAATGAAAAATTCGAGCAGTTTCAACAATCTATAATGTCTGAAGTAGTTGTTAAATGTGACGAGCTTCGGGGAGAAATCGCTGTGCAGGTAGCGACATGCACTCAGTTAATTGAGGAAAGGCATGCAGAAGTCGGAGCAAGAATCGATTCAATATCTACGGAAATCGAAAAGAAAGATGAAGAGAATAAGGCACGTTTCGGACAAATACAAAATGAAGTTCAGGAAGTTCGTGGCAAGGTTACCGAAATTAGTGCGGATACGAAGCGTAAGGTCGAAGAACAAGTAATAAAAAAATTAGAAGAACAAGAACGCAAGATTCAGGAATTGCGAGAAATAGCAGAAAGTAAAGTAGATGGAGGGGGAGCATGCCGAGGAGGCAATATTAATGTACCAGCATCACTTAGATTCTCAGGTCATCCAAACGAGAATCCGAACGCTTTTATTAAATCATTGCAGAGCTTTTTCGTGCTTTCGAATGTCCGCGATGCACACAAAACTTTATTATTGCATCAAGCGCTAGAAGGCAATGCAAAGGCGTGGCTAGAAACGTTATGCCCGTTGCCAAGTTCATTTGACGAATTTGTAGTGAGGTTCCTAGACCGTTACTGGGGAAAGGAACAGCAAATGAATTTCAGAATTTCATTAATGAGTGGGTATTACCGTAATTCTAGCGGAACCATGCGAGACTACGCGGCACGAAAAATAGCAGCTTTGAAAATGTGTTCTCCTCCCGTGTCGGACGAAGAAATAATTTGCATTCTTACGAGACATTTCCCGTTAAGCATACAGAATCTGTTACGCAGCGTTGATGTAAAGGATGTGGAAAAATTTCAAGTTTTGTTAGGCAACTATGATTTGGCGTTTGAAAACATGAACCAAACACCGAAGACAACCAAATCAAATATCAACGCGATGCAAGTTATTCAAGACACGGTAGTTTCATCGTCAAAGAAAGGAGGGAGCAAAAATCAAGGTGGATCCCGACAACATAGGCAGGACGGAGGGCCGCGGAACGAAGAGACGGCGAGCAGGGAGCTGCGCGGTCAAGGTCACGACGGCGAGGGAGCAGGTGCTGGAAGAAACGTGCAGCGGGCAAGGTCACGGAGTCCGCGAAATGAAATCGGTACAAGAAATCGAACGGGACCGGGAAACACGCCAAGTTCGAATTGAAGAGGGGTCCCAAATCGAACAAATATTACGACAAACACGCGATCCCTGTAACTGCCAACCGAATTACGAATAATGGAGAAAATTTATGGGAGAATTGGAAACCGAGAAAAGGGGAGAAATGTCCCGTAATTGAAATTAGTTGCGCTGGTGTGCATAGTAAGGCATTGGTAGACACCGGATCAATTAAATCTGTGATATCGGAAGAGTTATATGAAGAGCTAGTAAGCAAGAAAATAAACGTCTTGGAATTACCAACCAATAACACTCGAATGGTAGACGCATGGGGGCGGAAATCTCATCCAGTGAGGAAACAAGTATTGGTGGAAGTGACAATTAGAGGAAAAATGTTCGATATAATTTGTTTGGTGGTGAAGAAATTAATTTACCCGTTAATTATCGGAGTGGATTTTTTGGCGGAACATGGCGCTGTTATCGACATAGGAGAAAAGCAGGTTTTGATCAACGGAGAAAATGTTTGGGAGGAAGATGAAAGTGAAGAGGCGCGAAATGCACATGTAGATGAGGGAGACGAATCAGAAGAATTCGCAGAAATCGAAATGTGTAGCGTAGAAATGGAGGAGAATGAAATAGAGGAAGAAATAAGGAAGAAAATAATGGAGCAAGATAAATTGAGGGTTGATCAGGAAAATGCGTTGTTCAGAATGTTGATAAGCGTCAAAGATGTTTTTAAAAATCACAACGAACCGGTAAAGGGTTATGAGTTTCGAATCGAGCTAACAGATTCGCGACCATTTAAAGCGAAGAATTATCCTATCCCCGTGGCCTACCGTGACGAAGTAAGAAAACTGATGAATGAGATGATCCAAGAGGGAGTTATTCGGAAAGCGATTACGATGTACATCAACCCAATTCTTGTAAAAGAAGTAAGAAAAGCGGTAGAAGCAAGGAAAGCGGTAGAAGAAGTAAGGAAAATGGCAGAAGAAGTAAGAAAAGCGGAAGTAGTAACGAAAGCGGAAGAAGTAGGGAAAGCAGCAGAAGTAAGGAAAGCGGCTGAAGCAACTTAAGATTTTATTTCGACGGCGAAGAAAAAATCTTAAGAAGAGAAGGAGGGGGCAATGTGCCGTTATGGGATTATACAACCCCATAACACCACCGTTTCGCCGGCATGAACACCCACAGGCGGCGAGAAGAGCGGCCGAAAACCAGAGTAGCAAAACGCGCAGCCTGGTATCCGTTGCTCGTACTAGTCACCACGAACTATCAAGCCACGTTTTTACTGGTGAAGGGTTGAAGGAGGAGAAGTTACCCCCGCCACGGAGAATTTCTCCAGGCAACGCCAATAAATAGGCGGACGCGCAAGCGGAAGACCTCTTTTCCTAGCCATCACGCATCGGGTCAACATATCTCTTCTGCCAGCACGCGTCGGGTCAGCAGTTCTTCTAGTAAGTCACCGCTCGGCAAGTAAGCAGATTTTCATCAGCGCTCGTCAGATTAGGTAGTAATTGCCGCCGCAACGACTGTTTAGATAGGAGTTTACGGCGTTGCAAAGACGTCTAGCTAGTCGTCCGCGCAGTAGTGAGGAATTAGTGAAGTATTCTTCTATTAACTAATGCGGGAAGTAAAAAGTTGCCCGTTGTGAGGAAAGCTCTGAAAGTTCTTGATTAACAGAATAAAAGTTAGGAACGAGCGAGGTACTTGCACTAGCAGTCAGGGAAGTGCAAGGGACATTTTCTACAAATTGGGCGTAATCGAAGGCGGTAGCAGCCGTGGGAGGAGAAGAAACCGATTAGTGGAGACGGAAGAATACGCGAGTCGACCAGGGAGAAGACGCCGTTCAGGAAGAAAGAAAAGACGCAAGAGGACAGCGCAGGCAACGCAGAGGTCGGATTCGAGCAACGCGGTGCGCAACCCAGCACGCGACTTCAAGGTTGGAAAGTGGACAGTTTCGAGGTAACCTGTAGAACTGTGAAATTAGGTCAAGTTCACGTCGGCAGGGAAAAGACTAGATTCAGAAGTGTTAGAAAACTGAGGACACGGGTGGTAATAATTTGCAGCTTCGTAGTGGGAGATTTAATGCGTTATTACTTGCCTGAAACCATCCTATTGGAGCAGTCATTATTCTGTTATTAGCAGTTATAATTAAAAGATAAGTTGAGAGTAGTGCACTTGGCCACATATATTATTCATTGTATGTAATATTAACTTAAATTTAGACGTATTGAATTTTCAAAGGGAATTCCCAGTACTGGTTAGAGAAATTGCTTCAGAAAATTAGTTCTGAACAAAATTAAGTGTTCAATTATTGATTAGGCTGTAAAGGTTGCTTATTTGTATTTATTTGATCATTTTTGAAAGTGTAATTCTATTTTTGATTTGTTTTTCGTTGTCATCAACTCATGCCAGAATTTTGGGTGAATTATATGCTCGTTTATGTGTGATTTGTGTGACTTTTATTGTGTCAAGGGTTTAGACCTTTCTCGTACCCCAAAGATCCTGCTTCCTGAGATTCTAAGCTCGCTTCACGAGCATAATATCTTAACAACCCGCTTACAGTGCATGCGGCTGTGTGGGCAGAAGGTACAAGTTCGTGTGCGGTAAGGGTGGTGTTATATATATATATATATATATATATATATATATATATATATATATATATATATATAATATACATTTCAGTTTTAGCTGTTTGGAACATTGTAGTTTCATCATTATATTCAGTGATAACCCTTAAAAAATAAGAGTCAAAATATTTATTATCACATATTATATAAAATAAAGTTTAGTAACATAATTATAGTAACATATTTTATGCTAATTTATTTAAATTCTATATTAAGATATAGTTCATTTTAACGAATACAACAAGTCAAGAATATTTAATTTCTAATCATTGTACTAAACATTTTTTTGCATTTTGAGATTATTTTGGCAACAAAACTGTGCATTAAAATATATTAATGTTAACATTTATTTATCACAAGTATATTACATGGAAAAAAGTATATTAGTTAAAGTATATTAGTTAAAAAATATATTAGTTAAAGTATATTAGTATATTATAAAGTATATTAGTTAAAAGTATATTAGTATATTACATGGAAAAAATATACAAGCTGAAAACTATATATATTATCTAATCTATATGTTTATACTAACTCAGTAATAGAATTGTCGAATGAACTGCAGCAGTGATCAGTTCCACGTATAGGTTTGAAGAATTCATATTTTTTTGTCTTATCAATTTCATTTTGACATTTCTCTTCCTTTTCTTTTCGGATTTTTGCATATTGACTTCCGCTGAGCCTTTTTCGATAACCACTCATTTTAAAACTTCAAAATATCATTTTTACTCCGCAGGCTCTTACAATAAACAATACACAACAATAGTAACAAAAGAAAGAAAAGGAATATTTCCAGATCCGTCTTCTAGAACTAACTCAAGAAGTAATAGATGTCGCTACTTTCTATATAGCGCAATATGAATGCATGGCAAAATCCGTCAGCGATTTCTGATTGGCTAATTCAAACTCCATACTCTAAGAATGTAATTCTTTCTGCTCAATCAACCAATCAGAAGTCGTCGGCGAATTCTTTTCATGTATTCTGTAACATTGAAAATGTCCCCATTTGAAATTCAAACTTAAGTCATAAATCAAAGGTTTAGGGGGCGGCTTTAGACTTGTTTAAATCATTTTTAAAATAAAAATATGATTTATGCTGTTATAGTTTGTAGAGAACCGAAATTTGTTTTAGAAAATATCAAGAAAATTTTGCATTTGAAAATTTGCCGCCCTTGGAAAATTTGCCGCCGTAGGCACGTGCCTACTGTGCCTATGCGTAAATCCACCTCTGCTTTTGACAGGAATTGGAGATTCTGATGGTATCATAGGTGTTCGAGGTAACAGGACGACTTCGCCTTTAAACTTTCAGTCAAAATCGTTGCTTCAACCACGTTTCCTGTAATTCTTCTGGTGACTAATCGTGTACCGTTGCATAATTTTATTTGGATTTAAATTACGCAATAGAACGAACGGTGAACCGATTTTGAAACAACCATGCGTTCCTGGTAAGTTAAAAAAATTTAAAAATTCAATTAGAAAATTAACGATCGGGTTTTCATCAACAATGGTGTCAATTGACTTAAAAGTCATTAGAACGCCTTGCAATAAATCTTGTAATTGAATATTAATATCCCATTCAACAATTTTTGCCGCTAAAATTGCACGATTACTTAGCCAAGTCAAGTCTAAGAGATTAGTACGAAGATTAGCAAATACACTCAATTAGTTCATTTTTTGAGTGAACAATGGTGCAGAAGTTGTCTGGCAATTGGATGCGTTGCTTATTTTAATGTAGTCTGATGGTACCGTTTTCAATATCCAGTAATTGTCTTGAAAACACTTGTTCCATCGGATCATTATGTAACTTTACTCGCATATTTATAGTCAATCGAAGTGTTTCAACGTTTTTCCATAAAAAATGATTGTTTCAAACGCGTTATTTTCATCAGCATAAGTGGAGCGAGAAATGACAGGAATATCTGCCGGAAATCACCAGATAGTAGTAAAACAGCACCACCGAAGAGTCGACTATTGCCGTTTATTTCTGGCATAGATCTGTGAAAAGCTTCAAGAGAAGGTTTATGACTCATAGTACACTCATCCCAGATAATAATAATTTAACTTTTTGTAACACTGCAGCCATTCCGCTTTGAGTTAACAGATGGGCATTGATGTATAGACTTCAGATACCGTCAATATTTAAATCGTGCGTTTGTGATTGATGAGCAACATTGTGATTGTTAGCAGATGCCGAGTGACAATTTTCAACATATTTTAAATTTGCTTGTTTTTTTAAATTCATTCATTAGTATTGTATGCTTGTGCGTTTTGATTTTTTATTCATTAATTTCGAAGCCATTTTACTTTAGTTAACTTCAAAAGTGTATTCTTTGTGTTGTGCCATTGCACATGCTTTCCCCTACTAACTCCGTATACCCGTGCGAGAACTCTTGCATGTTAAACTTCGTTATCCTTGTATTTTCTTTCTAAGAGGGGAAGCTGATAACGAAACGTATTCATCTGTTTAAAAGTGTATGAAGGTGACTTGCAATGTACTCACACTCACACATAAAAATAATGTAAATCATGTCGAAAAGAAACCTTCAATAAAAATTTATTCAGAGTACTATCGAGAGATTACTTGGAACGATTCACACTTCCTTAAAAATATACGAAGTAATTATTCAATATTCTTGACAGCTTTTCGTGATAGTCACAAAAATATGGAAAAAAGCCTTTTGCTCTTGAGAAAGCTACGTGAGTGAACATGCTGTCTTGAAAGTTTCACCGAATCTCTGCTGATAACGAAAATACTGGTAGAGGTAAAACAGACCAAACCTAACAACAAACGTCTTCATTCTTCACTCTACACCCACACGCATAAGAAACAATCATCTGTATCAAGCAACTATTAATAGTACTTCTAGTTGTGTCTGCGAGAGCGAATCTTGAATGAATAATAATGCAAATAAACCTCGTTAGTCTGCGCAAACCACGATATACACAGAAGGCGTAAATAGTATAAGATAGAGGAATATATGTCATATTTCAGCAGGAGAAGTTCTGATTTAGGTTCATAATATTTATTTTACATCTCAAAAATCATTGTACCACTCATATTTCTTTCATTTGTATTTCTTTCATTTTGGTATAAAGGACGTACAAAACATGAATTCTACACGAAGTGTTGGACGTTTCTCTATATTCAGTAACTGGATTTATCAACTTTTTCGTTACTAGGGCCGGCAATAAGAGTTATTCTGTCGAAAATACGCTTTTTTTACTTTCTCGCAGCTAGTAGTGATAGTATTGTAATGCCGTGGAAAAGAAGGAATTTCTGACTGAAAAACTTATTGCGGGGCTGTGGTAACAAAATGTGGATAAATCGTGTCCCTGTATACAGCAAATTACTTCCTCTAACGCGTGGAGTCAGAATCCATGTTTTGCGGGTCCTTGATGCGGAAAAATCGATTGGCGGCAGAACGTTGTCTGTCTCTAAACAATGACTATGCACTAAGATACTTCAAAGGAGAGATTGATTTGGAGTTTACTGTGTCATATTAACCAAGGAGTTTATTTCTATTTGCAATTGTTCAGAGTGACTGGGGTGCACGTGTAATTTGTTGAATGCGTGGTAGTGCAAGTGCTGGCCAGAGCACACAATCTCCTTGAAACGAGGTTCTCTTGGAAGAGGGGGAGGGTTCAGGTCGCGAGAGAGGTCGGGAAGGCCCGCGCGAACGCAGCGCGCTGGATCCGTTGCGGACCACTTGGTGTAAAGTGCGTCGGTTGACAATTAGGTTTCTAACGAACAATGTCACTGAAAGTATTAAAGAACTTTGGTATCACATACTCCCGATTTACAGAAGAAAAGCACAAAGGAAATGGAAATGAAATTTTATTTCAGCGATGAGGTTTATTATTTTTTAAACAGTCAATAATTAATCAATTCTGAATACGAATGAAAAACTCATGATTCGTTTTCCAATACCATGAAGGTTTTTTTTTTCATATTCACATTTTGTCTGCCAAAATGTTGTGATTTTAAAATTCGTCGTTGCGTCAATCTGTTCGCGTCGGACCGACTGTGAGACAGTTGAAAACTGTGGCGAAAAACGATGGCGCTCAATCCCAGAACTTTTACCGAACTTGATATTCCTCAATCATCTAGCTGATATCGAGGCTCCTTAGGTTTGAAATGGGTATTGAGAATTTTGGGGGAACTTGAAATAAACCCCAAGATTGTCCGTATTGTAATTGCTCCTTTTTTATTTTTACTTTTTTCGAATAACGAAAAGTTCACTTAAAACCTACTCAGATCCAATTTTCGTTGAAATCTCTGAATTTTAAAAAAGGTATTTGTTTAATTTTTTTTTAAAATATGAAGTTTTTAATTTTTTTTCGTTAAATAGTGATAACTTTTAAAATTACATAATAGAAGATTTTCTCAATAGCTGCAAAAAATTTCTTATATTTTTACTAGAACTCGTCCGATTTCAGTTAAAGCCTGTGCATTTCACAAAACTGCAAATGTTTTCATCTTTCTTTTTAAAGCGTCCTGTAGGTTATGCCATCTCAGGCTGTTGATGTAATGGTAACGGAATTGCTTATTGAACCTAAGTACGTGAACTCTTTAAACATTTTTGTCTGTTCAGTTTACGGGTTCAAGTAATTTTTCTTGATGTTACTTAAATGTTACAATCAAAGCGAGAAAGTACGTGCTTTCGTCGCACCACTGGTTTTGACTCAGTCTCTCTCCTCATAGACTCAGGTTTTAACAAAATCTGCTTTCTGTGATCCTCTCTACCCGTCCTAGCAGGGTCGGCGCTACCTATAGGCAAACTAGGCGACCGCCTAGGCCGCAAATTTGGTACATTTTTTATAATAAATCTTATTGTTCTATTTTTTTGTGAAAGTTATTAATTTAAAGAAGAAAGAAAGAAGTTAGAAACTTCTACTTAGAAAGTAGTTAATTTTTGTTGTATATATTATTACCTACTAAGTATTATTTGCTTACTCTTCAAAAACTTGTATTTTCTTAATTTATATATTAAATGTATTAAAACATGGAACTTGTTTTAAGAATATCTACGGTGTCGGTGCGTTTAACAAATTTTAATGGTATATTTTTTTATCAAAGTGGAAATTTGCGCCCCTTGAAAGCAGCTACAAAATGAATTTTTGCGGCCTCGGGCTAAACACTTGAGCGCAAAAATGTACTTTGTAACCTTTTCCTTGGACGCAACGGTTCCACTTTATCATACATGAATGACAACAAATTAAAATGGTGCCTATTGCAATACAATTTGCACGAACGAAAAATTCTACTTTGCGCCCTACATACTAAAAAAATATTTCGTATCCAGGGCGTACAACATAGAAGAACATTTTTTATAATTTTATTACAAATGACGTGTTTTCATTATTTCTCAAAATCCGGAAATTTCAGACTTTCTTTAGACTTTTCTGACTTTCATTTTTATTAACAGGGATTGTTTTAGTTTCATCCATCTCGATAAATAATTTCATATTTTCATGTGTTATATTTGTACAGTAAAAAGCATTCCATTTGTATTGAGTATTTTTACTATATCAACTGTATAAGGAACTATGTACTCAGGTTGCATTATAGTTTGTTTTCTTAAGGCGATTCTTCAAGCTCCTAAATATACGAAAACTTTTGGCAGTGTCACAGACCAAAATATTACACAGAAATTAATATAAAATAAATCCAGACATTTGTTCAATTTTTGCCACGGTGTTGATCTATTTTTAATTTAATTTTGTGCACTGTTTTGGTTTGTGAAACTGCCAAAAGTTTTCATGTGGTTAGCAGCTTGAAGAGTCAATGTAGAATGTTATCCTTCTGTGAAATAAATTATTTCTATTGTATGATTTTTTTTATTTGAATTTTTTAATTTACAATTTAGAATTTTTAATTTGGATTTTGAATATTGAATTTAAATGTTTTTTAATTATAAATTCTCGATAAGAGTTAAAAAAATTTCATTATTTAGCGTAAGTAGTTCAGTTCTTCAAACATCATAATATAAGAATTTAATTATTCTGGTTATACAATAAACAACATTACCGACATGAGGTAATACGAGTAGTCACGTTTATATTCATATTGTTATTATATTTTTCAGTGTTTTGGCTTATTGGTACTGATTATATTATTGATAAAATAAATATTCATTTTGTAAGAAAGCTTTAATATACTTAATTTATTATAATTTTAATAATTATCGAATTCATTTTAATTTATCATTATTGTCTTTATGTTGATATTCTGAACAATATCAAGTATGTGTGTTAATTATTTCTCTAAGTTAAGTATTTATGTATTATTTTTACAAAATATTTTGATATAATACATGAAAATATCTTCATAATAAATAAATGGCAGAAAGAGAGAACATGAGCCTGGATAGAGAGAGAGAGATTCGAATTTTTACTCTCACAGATTTACTCACTTGGCGGCAGCACTAGGACGCCGTGTTGCCGCTGGCATCATTCTTTCTCTTTTTAAAGCGTCGGATCTTTAGAACGAGAGAGAATAATGTCAGCGGCAACACCGCTAGGACGTGGACGAGGGTTCTTCTTTACGTTGGTCCGTTTTGTGTCCCTAAAATTGTCATTGGTCATCCAGGGATTAATAATATTAGTGTATAAATATCTTTTAATTTGTGTTTTAAGCACAAGGTACAGGACTGGCATACAGGGTACTTCTTTCACCCTATAGCCAATAAAGAGAACAACAGCAACAACATAGTGTAGAAATATAGGTAAGATTTCTAATTGCTGTGTCGATGAATTTCAATTGTATGAAGATATCGCTTATATCTATTTATTATTACTCAGTAAACTATGTCTGAGAGAAAACGCCCTTCTGGAGCTCAAAATCGTAAACGGAAGGCAGAAAGAAGTAAAGAAGAAGCTAAACAAGAAGGATCGTTTCTCAAGTATCTATGTACTCAGAAATCAAATGAACAGACTAAGAATGATAGTAGTTTGGTTGAAATTGATGACATCTCTAATTTTGAAGGTATCCGTCAATCCATATTAAAATCTCTTAAAATTTTCTAAGAAAAAGAATTCAGAATTCTTAGGAGTTGTGAAACGGAAATTTCCTAAGTAGAATATATAGAATCTGCAGATAGCGTATTTATTTATCATAACCTGCAATAATGTAGCTGTACAAATCAATAGGGACGTGTTAATTATTAAAATCTTCGTATGTTGAGTCATTGAACAAAATTCATTTGGGAAATAGGTATTCTACTTGGGAAATATTAGGAAATTTCCTTTTCACAATCCGTAATAATTCCAAACAATTTTTGAAATCTTAGGAAATCTTAGAAGTTTTTAATTGAGGAATATGTCACAGACAAAATATAGCAATGAAAATACCATTAAATAAAATAACTTTGAAAAATATCATACTATGATACTCTTAAATCATGATATTAATGTACACATTTAATTTAAGATTTACAGACCGCAGATGTATCTGAAGACGACACAGCGGAGAGAGTTTGTAAAACTTCTAGTGTACTTACTGTAGCTGATGGGCTTTCTGCAAATTTAAATTATGATGATCCTGCCAAATAGCCTCAATGTTGCACTGCTAATGAACGACAGTTGATAGTACAACATGGACCACAGCAGGTTGAATCACACAATTTCCCGCCGGATTCAAACAACAGAAGATTTTCCCCTGCTCACTATACGCGAAGATTAATTAATAACGAAAAAGCTTTTCGTAAGTGGTTGGTGTACTCAGTGTCAGCTGATGCAGTTTTTTGCTTTTGGTGCAAATTGTTTAGTAACAAAAAGTGTGGATCAGTTTTACAAGAAACTGGCTCTAAAGACTGGAAGAACATTGGAGCTATTCTTTCTTCACACGAGCGAAATATTCACCATTTGGAGAACTATCGAACTTGGCGCGAATTCGAAATGTGCTTAACTGAAAGAAAAACAATAGATGATTCTACTCAACAAGTGTGTTTTCAAGAGGAACACTATTGGCGTCAAGTTTTGGAACGGTTGATTGCTTTGGTTAGATTTCTTGCGGTGCAAAATTTAGCATTTGGCGGGACGGACGAAAATTTATACAGCTCTAATAATGGAAATTTTATAAGTTCGTAGAGTACTTGGCTCTTTTCGGTCCAATCATGAAAGAGCATGTGCGTAGAGCTCAAAATAAGGAGATAATGGTCCACTACCTTGGAAAAGAAATCCAAAATGAACCTATTCATCTTCTGGCCAGGAATATAAAGGAGCAGATTTTAATTCGCGCGGATTCAGCAAAATATTATTCAATTATATTGGATTGTACACCCGATGTTAGCCATGCTGAACAAATGACGAAGATATTACGTTTCGTTGAAGTGATTCAACCAGACTCTAAAATGGTCATAGGAGAACATTTTTTAGGGTTCGTACCGTTGCAAGAGACTACAGGTGCCTTTATAGCAGACACTCTTTTTAAACAGTTGGAGGAACTGGGATTACCAATTGAAAATTTGCGCGGACAGGGATATGACAATGGTAGTAATATGAAAGGAAAGAAAATGGAGTACAAAAGAAAGTGTTGAACGTTAATCCACGGGCATTTTTTGTACCTTGCAATGCGCATTGTTTAAACTTAGTAGTCAATGATGCTGCTGCTAGCTGTTGCTTGGAAGCAACTCGTTTTTTATTTGGTTCAACAGGTTTTCAATTTTTTTCGGATCAACTAAGCGTTGGCAAGTATTAATTAGTCATATACCGGACTCTGGTAGAACTGTCAAACCGCTGAGTGAAACCAGATGGGAGAGCCGCATCGATGCTTTAAAGCCACTAAGATATCAGCTTGGAAATATATATGATGCTTTAATGTCGATTTACAATGACACAAACCTAACAGGTCCATCGGGAAATACCTGTCGAATTGAAGCCAAAAGCCTTGCAAATGCTATTAGCAATTTTAAGTTTATAGTATCTCTTGTAAGGTAGTACAACATTCTTTTTGAAGTCAACATAACAAGTAAGCTACTGCAACCGAAGGACTCTGACTTGTCTTCAGCTATAAAGCAGTTAGAATCTACTAAGGACTACCTTGTTGACTAGGAGTGAGAAGAGGTTTGAAGAGATTTTGCAAGATGCTACGGACATTGCAAAGAATCTAGAGATTCCATCGAACTTCGAATCAGAAAATGTTATAAGCAGAAAGAAGAAACGTCATTTTGATTATGAAAGCCAAGATGAGACACCCCAAGATCCAAAACAAAAATTCCGTGCGGATTTCTACTGTGCTGTTTTAGATACAGCCATACAGTCGGTTGAACAGAGATTTCAATTGCTGAAACGATATACTATTATGTTTGGGTACCTATATGACATATATAGTTTGAAACAAAAGACGTCTCAAGAGCTACTTCAAGACCGTAAGAATCTGGAGCAATTTTTAACACATAATGAAGACAAAGATATTGTCGGTGAAGACCTTTGCTACGAACTTTTGGCAGTTACTCGAAGACTTCTAAAATCTTTACTCCCACAAGAAGTGCTTACATTTATTCTGCAGCAAAGTCTGCAGGATAATGTACCGAATGTCTTCATTGCTCTGAGGATTCTTCTAACAGTACCAGTATCTGTGGCAAGTGGAGAACGTAGTTTTTCGAAACTCAAACTCATAAAAACATTTTTACGCTCCACAATGTCTGAAGAGAGACTCGTTGACTTTGCTACTATATCTATAGAACATGCTGAAGCATCAGTACTTGATCTAGCAGAATTAATCAAACAATTCGCGAAACAAAAAGCGCGTAAAGTTAAATTTTAATATGTTTCATTGAAAGTTTTGTAAAATCGTTTGTCTTACACTCATTACGATTGCTTTTATACTTCTAAATATCATTTGTATTATATTTGTGGTACACCTAAATATGTAACTTAAAATAATTTGTGCTTTATGTATATATATATATATATATATATATATATATATATATATACGTATAATAAATCATATTTTACTTTAAAAAAATTTCTAAAGGTTATTATTATTGGGGGGGGGCGCAAACATCTAATTTTGCCTGAGGCCCAAAATAACCTAGAGCCGGCCCTACGTCCTAGAACAGTTGTGCATACAGAACGTTTTATTTCTCAACGTATTGCTGTGAGCACCCGATCTTTCGGTGAATTTGACAAGCCGAAAAGTTGGTAATTTAATGTTTTTGTAATGACCGAAACTCAAGAACGTTCCGTTATATATGTGTATGTATTGAAAGTGTCATTGCTTGTCTCTCTCATTCATTTTCTCTTCCATATTTTCTCCCTCGAACTTTTTCTCTCAGGGCTTGAGTAAAGAATTACTGATGAAATACTTTTGTGTCCCGTAATTTATAAAGATATGTAGACCTAACGAAGTTGTCAAGATAATGTCAATGGCAATTCCGCACATTGCATCGGGTAAAATAGAACATCACAAATACTAGCAGACCCGGCAACGCGTTGCTGTGGTATTCTTGTTCTTGGTTTAATTATTTGGTAGTAGTGGTATTATCAAGGAAGTGATTGATAAAGAATGATGAATGGTGCAAATTAAATTTCAACGGATAGGAAATGTTTAATTTTTATTGGTTTAATGAATGAGTTAGATTATACTGATTTTTAAACTGAAATTATAATTATTTTCCCTAATTTAATTTTTAATAATCATTACTTTTTTTATTTAAGGACTAAGCGATGAACACTATTTTTCTTCAATCTGTCTTTCGTCAAAATAAATAAATTCGACGGGTTTCCAACACTGGAGCATGCATCATACAGCTGTCCATGGGAGAAACACGGGTTCTCCAAGTCTAAGTCGCAAATAGCCATTGTTTGCCCTGCGACGTATTTTTTGTCATCGCAAAAGCCAAACGTATCGGAAATTGTAGCCTTTTGAAAGGAATTGTAGATTCTGATGGTATCATAGGTATTCGAGGAAACAGGACGACTTCGCCCTTAAACCTTTCCAGTCAATATCGTTGCTTCAAGCACGCTTCCGGTAATTCTTCTGATGACAAATCGTGTACCGTTGCATAATTTGGTGAATTTAAATTACGCAATAGAATGACCGGTGAACCAATTTTGAGACGAAGATTGTGTGGCGGCATTCCTGCTAAGTCCAAAGAATTTAAAAATTCAATTGGAAAATTAACGATCTGGTTTTCATCAACAATGGTGTCATTAGACTTAAAAGTCGCCTGGCAATAAATTTTGTATTTGATAGTTATTTTCACCGACATCAACATTTTTTGCCGCTAAAATTGCACGAGTACTTAGCCAATTATGGTCTAAGTGATTGTTAAGAATATCTGGAAATACACTGTCGATTAGTTCATTTTTTGAATGAACAATAGTGTAGAAATCGCTGGCAATTGGATACATGGCTTATTTTGGTGTAGTCTGATTGCACCGTTTTCAATATTCAGTAATTGATTTGAAAATACTTCTTCCATCGGATCATTATGTAAATGACCTCGCATATATATAGTCAATCGAAGTGTTTCAACGTTTTTCCATAAAAATGATTGTTTCAATCATGCGTTAATCTCATCAGCATAAGCGGAGCGAGGAATGACAGGTATGTCTACCGAAAATCACCAGATAGTAGTAAAACAGCACCTCCGTAGAGTCGATTATTGCCGTTTATATCTTGCATAGTTCTGTGAAAAGCTTCAAGAGAATGTTTATGACTCATAGTACACTCATCCCAGATAATAATTGAACCTTTATGTACTAAAACATGTGTAGTACTAAAACATTCCCCTTATGTTTTTAGTACTACACATTGCGTTTGGTTTTCTGTGAATGTCTAAAGGCAGCTTCAAAGCTGAATGCGCTGTTCGTCCGGCTATATATTATGAATATTCAAGTATTTTGAAATACATCTAACCGCGATCGTTCCGAAGGATTATAATTGACGCTAAAAAGGTCATTATTCAAATATATACTAACAATAAATTCTAATCGATAGGTTCTTAGAAATACAATCCTGATAACAGAATCAAGAATTTGGCTCTACGAAGGTGTATTTTCATGTTTAAACGATACTGAGCGATAGTGAATATGACTCTCGTTGAGAGACAATGGGGTCAGAACTGACGGAAATGGTGTCTTTGCAGTTTTGCAATCTGAAAAATGCGTTTTGTGATACTTCCGATGGACATTTATTGGTGTTTGTTTAGTTTCTTAGTTAAGACGCAGCTAATACCTGTCGATAAGTCCTTAGAAAGACAAAGTTGATACGTTAGTTTAACACGTAATACCCGTGCTGTACCTCGAGAATACATTTCACTTCTAGCATCCAGTATATAACGCATTAATAATTATAATTCGTTACTATCGTACACTTATTCCGGGGGTTTTAACTATTGAATGCAACAATTACTTCTAACAGTAACAATTACAGATAGCAGTGCTGAAATTTATATTTTTCGAAATTTGGCACGTAAGGGGGAGTCGTTTTAAAACTTGCTCAGTTGAGGTTCCTTTTGTCTCTCGTCTATCTCGGAAACTATTTGTCTGATTGGAGTTTGCTTTGCACCAATCAATTTCTTTTAAAGTGTTCTACTTGTATACAGAATTACAGATAGCAGTGCTGAAATTAATATTTTTCGAAATTTGGCTCGTAAGGGGGGGGGGGGGTCGTTTTGTAACTTGCTCAGTTGAGGTTCCGTTTGTTTTTCCTCTATCTCTGATCCACACGTTTATGTATGGCATCAACAGATGCCACTCATGATGGTGTTCAGTACAATGTCCTGAACAACCTTGACCGCTCTTTCAAGACTCTCCCGGCAGGATTCGATTGAGGGTGGCGAATACTCGAATAGGCAGCTGTTATGCCCCTCTCCCTTGAAGCTTCCCGATTTTGATGGCGGGCGAATTCAGTTCCATTGTCGCCGAGGGCGCGATCGTAACTTCTGGCAATCTCGAAATGTTTTAGCCTGATGCCTGATGCAATTGGAGCCATTCGGCTTGTTTAATGGATAAACCGTTGTAAATTTTGAAAATTCATCGATCATTACAAGGGAATATTTATTGCTGTACGCGGTAACGGCCCGTAGATGTCTATAGCGAGCAAGTCATTTTCCCGAGGAAGGATTATCGCGTGCATCTTGCCCGTATACTTGCCATTAGGGTATTTTGATATTGAGCATGTTTCACATTGCGCAATGACGCGTCGTATGTCTTTGGACATCCCTTTCCAATAGAATAGATCTTGAATATGCAGCAAAATTTTCCTTGGTCCATAGCGAGCGTTCTTACAATGAACGTATTGAATTAGAATGGGTTCCTTCGCTTTTGTATCCATATACGATACACCGACGGTTAGGTCTGTATCCTGATTGTTAACAACCCATCCACCTCGCGCTATTTTTCTGGACCCCAGTCGTGTCTTTCCTTCATTGGAGAGTCCTCCCCTCGCACTTCTTTAATGTGCCAGATTTCATACATCTCCTCGTCCTGTTCTTGTCAATATATCACGTTGCTCCATTCTCATTCGTAATTCTCAACTCTATTAGTGCAACAACTCTTTTCGCGGCTTCGATAAATTATTGAATTTTCCCTCTCGTCTACTCAGTACATCAGGAAGGTGATTGCTATTCCCTCTGGCAAAGCTGCAAGGAAAAGTTGAATTGTTGAAGCCAAATGATCCATCTCTTTAAGCCATCGTTTTCCGTAGAGCAACTGTCCAAGACGTAAGGGCTTTGTGGTCCATTCATACCATGTATGTCCTCCCAACTAAATATTGCTGAGGCTTCATGATCGCCCAAACAATGGAATAAGCTTGTTTTTCAGCTACCGCATATTTTATTTGGGGTCCTTTGAGGGCTTTACTTATTAACTGAACAACTTTGGGCTGACCGTCCTGTTCTTGAAACAATACCGCTCCTATACCATAAGCACTGCTGTCTGTTTGCAAATACATTGTTTTCGTGAAATGGGGATGGGCGAAGATGCGCGCTTCTTTAAACATTCACTTGACACCGTCGAGTGCTTGCTGATGGTTGTCACCCACGTCCATTGCCCTGTTTGAGAAGTTGGTTTAATGGTGCGACGCTTATTGGATAATTTGGACAAAAGCGATTGTAGTAGTTAAACATTCCGAGCAAACCACGCAATTGTCGTACGTTTTCGGCGCCGGAATTCTATTTCGTGTATTTTGTCTTTTTTATCTTCGAAGCTTTGCACACAGAAGAAGGTTTTCTCCACGTTCAGGTCAGATTATTGTTGATTAACGTCTGAAAGGTCAGCTAAAATTGTACATATGTTTCTCGAACGTCTTCGATTAGTTAATCGCGTCGTCGACGTAGAGGGTTGCACACATTTCCATAACTTGTTGCAATGTGCCATACAGACAGTGCAGAAGCGCCGTGCAGCTATTCTTGAGGCCGAACGTTACTCGCGTGAATATGTAGCTGATCCCCTGAAACATCCCCTGAAACAAATGCCCTGAAACATTAACCCGATATATTGCCGGTCTTCGGGCACGATTGGCATTTGCCAATACGCCTGTTTAAAATCCGTGCTCGTAAACCACACCTGGCCTCCGAAATTCATGAGCATGTCGTTTATTGTTGGTCTAAGCTCAAGCGAATCGATCCGACTTCTTAACAATTACTATAGGATTCGTATTAGCTGTAGTCACCTTCCATATAAACCCTTCTTGCTGCATTTCTTCTATTAACGTTTTGACTTTTTCACCATACGCGACAGGAATTGCAAAATTTCTACTCTTGAATGGCGTATGATCTGTTAGTTCAATTCGAAACTGATACCTCTTCACCGGTTCACTTATTTTCTCAAACACCGGCTTCACGCGTATTAACATTTCTAATAGCTCCCGTTTCTGATCAACATTTAACTTCGTATTTGCATCTACTTTCTACCATACCATAAAAGCCATACCATAAATGTAATACCATAAAAAAGGGTGTTTCTAAGCTGAAATATGTGGTACCTCAGTATAATATATATTTTTTGTATAAAATGTGAGGTAAAAAATCTGAATGTTGGGTTTACATGATTTTTGCCTTCTGGCAATATTCAAACACAAATTTTAAAATGCACAGTGTGGCCAAACTTAGGTGTTTGGTTGTATTTATTTTCTTTTTTTGTTGTTGTTAATTTGTATACATTAAAAATAAAGAGAGCTCCTCAACTTCATAAAATAATTTGTCTGTTACATTGTGAACTTTTCATCCTTCAACCTGGTTGGAACTTATTCGTTATTCATCCCTGAGTTAAACTATGCTATCTGTTTAGTTTATAAGTTAATATTATTTTTTTAAATATTAGTGGTGAATACTGTAGGTCAATTTACCATCTTTTAAATTATATTTTGTAATTAAACTACAAGCTCTGTGTGATTTCTGGCTTGTTAGAAACAGTCAATAATCATTCCTAAATCATGGTATATCCCAGATTGTATTCGCAACATTGGCTCTCTGGCTGTCTTGTATTAAAACTCATTAGTTTTCTTCCAAATGTTTCAGTATAGGTCTGGTATGGACATTAGCGCCCAGATAGCAGGGCTGTTGCTCTCACAATCGATAGTTTCTAGTATTTATTTGTCACTATGTAATTCAAGCAGCTTCAACAGAGGGCATTACATGTAAAATGAATCTGCTGTAGAAATTACACTATATAAACAAGAGAAAAGTTCGCTCCGCTAGCATTGACAGGCCCGCAGTCTTCAACTACGTTAAATCTATGTATTATTTCTCGTAATAGACCCATTTTTTTTGTTCTCACCGTGGCTCACTGCCACGTTAATTATTAAAAATTAGGCTAATCTAATAAATGATTTTTTTTAATTGTACATAGAAGACCATTATATTGTACCAGAAATTATTTGTAAACTTCTACCTTGGATTCGCATATGCGTGTCGCTTATGTTTTTAGTTCAAACGTTTTGTATTTGTGCCAGATTTGTGTGACATTCCCGATTTCAAAGGGCTCTGTCTTTATTTGTTGTACTTCACTCTAATTGTGTATTTGAATTTATACACAGCATTTACTTATTTTTATTATTTTATGAAACTTTGCTAACTGGCAGCTTTGTCAACTTTGTATTTCTGCGCCCTCTACGCTGTAATATTCTGTATAAAATTGAATATTGTACTGGTGTGAGCTAATCCGAAAATCGGAAGCCCTTCATTTTTGTACTGAGCATTTTTTTGCTCTATTTGTAATTCTGTACAATTGTTGAATTTTGTATGCGGCGAAGGAGCCAATAATTAGTTATTCACTTTTAAATCATCGAGGATTATTGTTGCTATTTTGTATTGTATTGTCGCCCTGGTTGTCCAATAAATAGAAACTTGTAAAGTTTGATAACTTTTCCATGCATCGGAAATTATACCTTCCATAGCTGACCCATATACCCGATACATGCCTCATATTTTTTATAGGTATTATTACTGTGAAAACGATTCACGCTCGAATCATTGAAGGGAATCATATGTTGACCTGTGTCTAGGCCATTGGCTCGCGCTGCGATCATTGTGATCGTGTTCAGTATTCGAATATTATTCTTTCTATAAATTTTAAATTTTGTTGATTTTTAAAATTAATTCATAAAGTCTTGTTGTGTAGCTTGTGTTTATTTTGTTATTAAAATAAATCTATTTTACTTTTTAACCCCAGCGTGATTTCTGGCTTGTGAAACCCCTCGTCATCTATACCTATATTTCCAGTTATAGAGAAAAGGGTGTTAACAACAGGTATATAATCCCATATTTATTTTATCCCATTACATGCAAAGATGCTACAACATACTACAATTACGCTAACGTAACACGTCATTATGCTCGAAAACTACCAACATTTTAAATGATGAATCTGACAAATATGGTGATAAATTGTCTATCTGCTACCAACTTTATGTAAATGAACAGTCTATATCTTCAATTTTGGAGTTGTAGGCAACAGCCGGAAATTTTCCAACGTTTGAAGTTAACCGTGATAATCGGACGTATGCTACATTTGTAAATGTTTAATAAAACTCTACTCGTTCAAGAAATTTACTCTATTCGAACAAGGAGATTCACAACACCTACTCTTCCTATTTCTGTCTTCCCCAGGTATACACTTTGAAGACCTATCATAAATTATAGGAATTTGTAATTTTGGGATAAACGATTTGAGAAAAAATTTGTTTACTTAATTATTATAAAAATTATTATATATCAATACTTTTAAGCGAAAAATGAAGTCACTCACCATAATGTCACTCAGTAATATACGACGTAAATGTTGCATTCTATAGTAAAAACCCTAGGAATAGGTGTACGATATCAAGGATTTATAATTATTAATGCGTTCTATGCTGGATGCTAAAAGGAAAGTGTATTCTCGAGGTACAGCATTGGTATTACGTATTAACCTAAAGTATCAAATTTTTCTTTCTAAGGCCTTATCGAGAGGTACTAGCTGCTGCAAGAAACTAAACTAATAAAAAAAACATTGCCATCGAAAATATCATAAAATGCATTTTTCAGATTGCAAAACTGCAAAAAACACCATTTTTGACAATTCTGACCCAATTGTTTTTCAACGAAAGTCATATTCACAATCGTTCACTATCGTTTAATCATGAAAAGACACCTTTCGTAGAGCCAAATTCTTGATTCTGGTATCAATTATGTCTATCTAAGAACCAATCGATTAGAAATTGTTGTTAGTCTACATTGGAAATAATGAACATTTTGAAATCAATTATTATCCTTCGGAACGATCGCGGTTAGATGTATTTGAAAAGACTAGTATAGTCATAATATATAGCCGGCCACTTTACAGAAACGACTAACGCAAAATCAAAGCAAAAGTGACAATGGATAGTTGGACTTATGATTGTGGGAGTTTGGAATTTTGTGCTCTAGCCCTTTAATAACAGACGTATAGACGGACATTAAGGCAGACGGACAGCAGACGGAAGGACAGAAGAACGGACGAGCGGACTGATAGATGAATGGGTAGACAGACGAAACAAAAAAAGAATCTCTTTCCGATTCATCGGTCTTAAAATGATAGGAATGATTTGTTCGTATTAATTTTTAATATTCTTTGATTTAGCGTACCTATTGTGACACTCAAACTACTCTAGTTAACTGCAATCTCTCCGCTAGCCAGAATACTTTTGTATAAAATTTTCTCCATTTTCTCTGTTTTAATTATTGAACCAAAATATTTAAAAAGAGTAAAGCAATATATAGCCGTGCATCTATATGGACACAACTAACGCAAGATCAAAGGACATTTGGTACTGAATCAGCTACACCTTTAAATAACTCTTATACTAAGTGTTCATGAGCTTTAAAAATTGAAACTCTTTCACTAACTAACAAGATTTGCTTTCGCAACAGCAAATACAAATACTATTAAAATTTACTTTATACCAATGAAGATTTTTCCTATGCTTATGATAAAAACATTCATTTCACAGTTTGTCGAGGTCTACTTGGTGTATATTTTATTAAATCTCGAAATCAATTTTCGCATAGGTACATATTTTTCTAGAAGTGTAGTAGTACTTTTCTAGTAGTGCATCTATGTAGTGTAATTTTATTGGTTTTTGAATTCTGGAAATCAATTTTCGAATAATTACATATGTTTCCCAATGCTACGTATAGTGCTCCGTATAAAGGAATGTAAAAAAGATACATAATATAAGCCATAATATATTACAGATTGTTTACCCGTATTGATTTTTCTCTACTCTTTGGTCGGGCCTACCTATTTTCACTTGCGAAATACTCTTGCCAACTACCTTGTTTCCGCTGGCCAGCGTTTTTTTGTTTGAAATATTCTCAATTTCTGTTCATGTAATAACGGAAAAAATAAAAAAGAGTAAATTTCCTTCTTTAATAACAATTTCTATTAAAAATTCGCAATTTGTTGAATAAAATTGCATCTAAGTGCTACCGTTAATTGGAATTATTAAAGCTTTTTTTGCAGAACATTTTTGGGTTTTTCAAAACTTCATTTAGTCACTTGATGCACTTCAACTCATAAATGATACAGATTTAACGAATTCCTGGAAGTATGTATACAAGCGGCGCTAGAGATACTTCTATATAATTAGAGAAATTTTTGAAAAAGCAAAATCAGATAAATAGTGTCATGCGTTTACATTTCTGTACGAATTGTAAACTTTTTTTAAACAGGCATAATGCCATTGGCGACGAAACTGTAAATGGGAATAACACGCCTGAAGCGAACGCGGAGCTCGCATATTTACCAAAAACATGTATACAAATGTCTTTCTGCCTTCTATACAAATGTGTTAACTATAAAGGATGTGACATGCCCGCACTCTATATATAATTAGATATAAGGAATATTGAGGCTGTAATTAATTTACACAGAAATTGAAAGATTCTGAATCGAAAATATGACATTCTGCACTTGCAATATGACAAACCTAACATAACCCCACCTATTCTCACCCCAACCCACCAAACCTAAACTAACGTTTATGACTTGAGGCTGTGCCGTACCTCGAGAATAACACTTCTCTTCTAGCATCCAGCATAGAACGCATAAATAATTATAATTCGTTGCTATCGTACACGTATTCCTTGGTTTTTATCTATTGGTTACAACAAATACTTCGTATCAACTTCTTAGTGACATTCTGGTAAGTGGCAATGCTTTTTCGCGTTTAGTAATTGATATGTAATAATTTTTAATAGTAGTAATTTAATTTCACGTTTTAAAGAATTACACGGGGCATTTTCAAAAAAATAAATTTCTTGTCGTAAACTCTTTACATTTCCATCCGTACTTCTTTTCTTCTTTTCTTAAGATGTGCATTTGTATTGTGATCGTATTCTTTCTATAATTTTAAATTTGGTTGATTTTTTAAATTAATTCATGAAGTATTGTTGGGTAACGTGTGTTGATTTTGTTATTTTACATAAGCCTATTTTACTTTAGTTAAATAAATTAATTGGTTCATTGGGTTTTAGCATTAGTTTTCATCATTCTACACTAACTCCTTAACTCCAGCATGATTTCTGGCTTGTGAAACCCCAGTCCCCTATTCCTATTATTCTATTTATAGAGAGAAAGGTGTTAACAAAACGTAATTATTTTTAAAAATTTAAAGAAATTATACTTCTGTAGTACTATTATAATATCAAACGAATATAATAAACATAAAAACTAATGCAATTGATAGGGGGGAAAAATGTACAATAAAGATTTAATTAATATTATCGAGAGATTTCACTGAACTATTCACAACACTCCCTTACAAAAGTGCAGGTATATTTAATATACTTTAACAGCTAGCTTTTCCCTTTTTGTGGTAGAAATAAAAATTTAAAATAAGGCCTTTACTTTTTAGAAAGCTACATTTCTGAACACAGTACCTAACTGTTCCACCGAATCACTGTTGATAACCATTAAAAGAGGTAAAAGACATACAAAACCCAACAAGACCCTTCTTCACTCTTCACTTTTGGACCTCATTGGAGGTAAATAGCACTTCTAGACCTATTTTATGTTTAGCGTTTTCAGCCATAGGCAGGTTGGTTTCAATACACCTAGGAGAACTGTCAGGTATTTACTTTAAAGACTCTTCTTAAGAAAAGAAGAAAAGAAGTACAGATGGAAATGTAAAGAGTTTAAGAGTATAAATTTTAACTTTTGAAAATGCTTAGTGTAATTTTTGAAAACATGATATTGTATAATTATTATAAAAATTATTACATATCTATTACTCAAGGCGAAAAAGCATAGCTTTGTTTAGTTCCTATAGCAGTACACGTGAAAATATTCAATGTTGATACAAAATAAATAGATAGACAATGTTGTAAACAAAATGTTAGGTATATAACAAATTAGAAATGATCACTGATCACTTATATTTAGCTAGAAAAATCATAAAGCTTGTACATTGATTACAAAAATAAATTACTATTTGCCAATTGGACCTAAAATAATCATTCCTAAAATTCAAAATGAAATACAAACAGTGATTTATAATGTAAATAAAGAGTATAGGGTAACTGAGAAAAAATTACTGATTCCTAAATATCCATGTTAATAAAAAAGACGTAAGGGTCTTATTTTAAGCAGGAAAAATTAATCATGAGTTTACAAATATTATTCACTAAATGTGCCTAAAAATCTACAAAAAATAAGTTTTTGCAGACAAATTAATTGTGGCAACACTGTACAATATAAAATAGTCAAGGGAATATTATTAGAGGCTCAAAAGAGCATAAACAAGGTATAAAAAGTGTCCATACCTATATATGCACAAAAATAATTAATAAATGTCTTCAACACAAATTTAAGGTTTTTTGTACCATTATCAAGAGAAATTGAAATAAAAATAATTAGATATAAGGAATATGGAGACTTTTTTAATTTACACAGAAAAGGGAAGATTGTGAATCGAAAATATGACATTCTGAGTTTGAAATATGACAAAATTAACCCCACCTCACCTCATCTCACCTCACCCCACCATTACTAACCTAACGATTATGACCCCAGGCCGTGACGAAATCTCAAGAATACACTTCTTTTTTAGCATCCAGCATAGACCGCATAAATAATTAAAAGTCATTGCTATCGTATACGTATGAGACACTGATGTCATAATTCAGCCTGAAAAATTCTGATTTAAGTTTATAATACCTATTTACCATCTTAAAAATTATTGTATCGCTCAGATTTCTTTCATTTGTATCATACATACCATAAATAATTAAAAGTCATTGCTATCGTATACGTATGAGACACTGATGTCATAATTCAGCCTGAAAAATTCTGATTTAAGTTTATAATACCTATTTACCATCTTAAAAATTATTGTATCGCTCAGATTTCTTTCATTTGTATCATACATACCACCATCTAAGTTAATAAAGGGTGTTTCTAAGCTGAAATATGAGGTACCTCACTATAATATATATTTTTTGTGTACAATTAAAGGTAAAAAATCTGAATGTTGAGATTACATCTTTCCTGACTTCACACAATATTCAAACATATTCTGAAATGTACAGTGTGGTCACACTTAGGTTTTTGGTTGTATTTCTTGTTTTTGTTAATTTGTATTCATGAAAATTGAATAATGTTCTTCAACCTCATAAAATAATTTTTCTGCTCTAATATTTAGCTTTTCATCCTTCAAACTGGTTGGAACTGCTCCATTATTCAATCCTGAGTTGAACTCTGCTATTTGTTTAGTTTATAAGTTATTATTGATATTTTATTTTGAATTTTAGTGGTGATTATTGTAAGTCAATATATACCATCATATACCAATTATTTTTTGTAATTAAACTACGAGCTCTGTGTGATTTATGGGTTGTTAGAAATAGTCAATAATCATTCCTAAATAATTGTATATCCCAGATTTTATTTCAACATTGTCTTGTATTAAAACTAATTATTTTTCTACCAAATGTTTCAATATTAGCCTGGTAGGGCCATTGGCTCCCAGAGAGCAGGGCTGTTGCTCTCACAGTTTCTAGTATTTATTCGTCACTTTGTAATTCAAGCAGCTCCAACAGATGGCATTACATGTAAAAATAATCTGTTATAGAAATTAGGCTACAGCGGAGCGGAATATTTATCTGTTATTTTTCCTATAAATACAAGCGAAAAGTTTGCTCCGCTAGCATTGTCAGGCCCGTAGTCTTCAACTACGTTAAATCTATGTATTATTTATCGTAATAGAACCACTTTTTTAATAATAATAATAATAAAAATAATAATAATAATAATACTATTAAGAAGAAGAGGAAGAAGAAGAGGAAGAAGAAGAAGAGGAAGAAGAAGAGGAAGAAGAAGAAGAGGAAGAGGAAGAAGAAGAGGAAGAAGAAGAGGAAGAAGGAGAAGAGGAAGAGGAAGAAAAGGAAGATGAAGAAGAGGAAGAGGAAGAAGAGGAAGAAGAGGAAGAGGAGGAAGAGGAAGAGGAGGAAGAGGAAGAGGAGGACGAGGAAGAAGAGGAAGAAGAGGAAGAGGAAGAAAAGGAAGAAGAGGAAGAAGAGGAAGAAGAGATAGAAGAAGAATAGTAATAATAAGTCTCCCAAAGTCCAGCCCCACTTCTGAGCAATTGAGAACTTAGCCACGTGGAAGACGGGCATCGTCAGAAAATTTGGCGGCAAACAGGGCGATGGCACACCCATATAGATATGGAGACACGGAATATGCGTCGTAAGGCCTCGGAAAAGCAGCCGCTGCCTGGGGAGCGCCGGGGTACCTTCGGAGCCACCGCTGGAGGTGACAGCATGCGAACCGGTGGTGATCAGCAGCTGAACAGGCGGGCCCTGATCGGGGATAACCCCGAATATAATACAGCCGAACATAGCAGCACCCATCCATCTCCACTTACAGCTGCACCTGCCGCAAGTGCTTGCCAGAAAAGCAATCTATTGCTTCCAGAGACCACTGCCGCAGGCAGGCAACGCAGAAGGATGAAGTGGACTACAGAAATAAATACCTTCATCATGCGTGAATACTACACCATTACCAAAATGGAGACTGACACTACGGCCTACCGACAAAAGTTACATCAAAGATTTCTTCACCGTTTCCCTGATTCTGAAGTTAGTGAGCAAAGAATAGCTGACCAGCGTCGAGCAATTGTTCAGAAAAATCTCCTCTCTGCACCACTTTTAGAAGCAATCAAGGAAGAAGTGAGAAAAATGCTTAACTCCTCAGAACCTAGTAATCTGAGGGCAATGAAGATATCAGCTGTGGAAACTCAGGATGACAATGGGACAAGCATGGCCGAAAGTATGGATGATAAGAGTAGTGAAGAGGTGCAAATTCGGAATGAATTTGCAGTCAAACTTGCGGAATTTGAGGGAACTGACCCACTGAACCGCTATCTCATTCCCAGACAAAATTGCTCGAAGAAATTAGCAAGAGCAATTCCTAAACAAGTGGCAAATTATCAGGCGAGGGGAAAAAGGAATGTAGGACGTCCAAGAATGCGCTGGAGGGACCAAAATTAAGCGGCGTAACA
The DNA here is from genome assembly GCA_038098605.1 of Gryllus longicercus. NCBI lineage: Eukaryota > Metazoa > Arthropoda > Insecta > Orthoptera > Gryllidae > Gryllus > Gryllus longicercus. The sequence goes on along the minus strand of JAZDUA010000391.1, from coordinate 11,438 downwards.
GGCATTATGCCTAAATACTTGAAGATAAGAAGAAGAAGTAAATGCTATGTAACAAGTCTAACCTAACCTAACTTAATCTAACCTAACCTAACTAAATCTAACCTAACCTAACTAAATCTAACCTAACCTAACTAAATCTAACCTAACTTAGCTAAATCTAACCTAACCAATTTAAATCTAACCTAACCAAACTAAATCTAACCTAACCTAACTAAATCTAACCTAACCTAACTAAATCTAACCTAACCTAACTTAATCTAACCTAACCTAACTAAATCTAACCTAACCTAACTAAATCTAACCTAACCTAACTAAATATAACCTAACCTAACTAAATCTAACCTAACCTAACTAAATCTAACCTAACTAAATCTAACCTAACCTAGCTAAATCTAACCTAACCAATTTAAATCTAACCTAACCAATTTAAATCTAACCTAACCAAACTAAATCTAACCTAACCTAACTAAATCTAACCTAACCTAACTAAATTTAACCTAACCTAACTAAATCTAACCTAACCTAACTGAATCTAACCTAACCTAACTAAATCTAACCTAACCTAACTAAATCTAACATAACCTAACTAAATCTATTACTGATACCAGAATCAAAAATTTGGCTCTACGAAGGTGTAATTTTACGTTCGATTAATAAAGAAAAAGATCTAATCGTTTGAATTTAATTTTATTCAACTGGGTCCAAGAACTTGAAAATGGCATTTTTCGCAGTTTTACGATCTGAAAACGTGATTAATGATACTTACAATGGCAAATATTTGTTTCCAATGGCCAAATTTTATTGACATTGAGTCAAGTATTCGGTGAATGAGTATTTTTACTTTTCGACGATAATGAACAACTTCCAAGCCATAGAATTTGAGATGTGGAAATACTTGATATGAACTCTCGTAAATGTTTTTTGTAGTTTTGCAGACTAAAAGGCGTTTTTTTGATAATTCCAATGGCATATATTTGTTTTTGTTTATACTTGGTATCAACGCAGTTATTCCCTGTCGATAAGTCCTTAGAAACACAAAGTTAATGCCAGACACAAGAATTCGGCTCTACTAAGGTGTTCTTTCTCATTTAAACAATTGTGAAAAATTATATAAGCCAAGGAATTTGGTTTTTAAACTATACGGTCCAGGAACTCGGAAATGGTGTTTTTCGCAATTTGACAACCAGAAAACAGTTAAAAAATTGACTCACAACAGAAAACTTAATCCAAAGCTACAAATTCCTAATGTTTGTGTATTAACTTGAGTACAGACTTGTGTATAGTAGGGTGTCTATAGTAGCAATTTAAACTACGATAGAGTCACAATTTAAAATAAGCTGTTTAAGAGAGCCGAGTCCTATATGCATAAACATTTCGGCATAATATATCCTAAATCAATATAATGTAACCTAACATAACATAACCTATACTAGTATAATTAACCAAACCTAACCTAATCTAACTTAACCTAACCCAACCTAACCTAACCTAACCCATCTCAACTTTACCTCAACTCACATATCCTGACCTAACTTAATATAACCTAAACAAATAAAACCTAACTTCACCTCCATACACTCAACTCACCGATTCTAAAACCTAAACTAGCTAACAAATCTACCTATCATAACCAAACATAAGATCCTTACCTAACCCAACCCAACACGACTCAACCTGAACTAACCTAACCTTACCAAACTAAACCTAACATAACAAAATTGATTTCAACCTAATCTAACTCAATCCTACCCATCCTAACCTAACCTAATCTTACATAACCTAACCTAATCCAAGCTAACCTAACCTAACCTATCTCAACTTTACCTCAACTCACATATCCTGACCTATCTTAATCTAATCTAAACAAATGTTACACTAACTTCACCTCCATACACTCTACCTAACCTTGTCTCATCGATCCTAACCTATACTAACTGAAACAAATTTTACCTAACGTAACTTACCCCAAACCAACCTAACACAACCCAACTAAACCTAACCCAACCAAATCTCACCTAACCTAACGTTACCTAACCTAACATAACCTACACTTCACCCTCTTTACACACCCACACCTTACTTTACTTTACCTCCACACCACACTATACCCCACATCTCCAAACCACAACTAACCTAACGTTACCTAACCTAAAAGAACTTTAATCTCTATAAGACTTTCTACATTTAGCTCGTTTCGGATTTGTGTGTTTCTTTGTCTGTCCAAAAGGCTATATCCCGCTACCGCTCTGAGGAATCTCATTTCCGCTGCCTGCAGTCTTGATATATCTTTATTTGTCATTGTCCACACTTCACTCCCGTATAAGCAGGTTCGTATTGACATAACTTTGTAAAATTTAATGAGAGTGTCTCTTCTCACTTTTGAACTGAGTGTTCTTCTCATAGTTCCATTCATTTGATTGAATCTTTCTATTTTCTTATTTATGACGATTTCGCCATAGAACGATATGTCTGCTCCCAAGAATGTGAAGTGTTGTATCTGCTCTACTGTTTCATTATTTACTACAATTTTTTGAGCATATAGGGTATCGACCTTGGAATGCCATCACTTTCGTTTTTGTGTCTGATATTTCAAGAATATATTCTGCCATTATCCGCTGCAGTTCATACGTTGCTTTTTGTAATATATCTTCTCCTTCTGCTATTATTGCTTGGTCATCTGCAAAAAGTATTGTCCATAATTTTTATGTAGTTCTGTCTAGGCTATAAAATTTTAATCTGCTCTTCCACTCACGAAGAGCTTCATCTATGTAGATATCAAACAGTACCGGTGAAAGACTACATCCTTGTCGTAGGCCTTGGTCCACTTCCGCATTTCGATCTGGTTTCCAAGTAATACATATTTCAGATTTATTATACATATTTTCAATTACGAGGATACGATGTTCGGGGATTCCTTTCTTTCTTAATATTTCAAAGCGGGTATGCCTGGCTACAGTGTCAAAAGCTTTCTTGTAATCTACAAACAAGATGTGGGTTTCCTTGTTATATTCTCTGTGTTTCTCTAAAATTTGTTTTAAGATGAAGATATTGTCTGTGCAGGACCTTCCTTGACGAAAGCCATTTTGTTCTTCCATCAACATTGTTTCTGCAATTTTTCTTAGTCTAGTGGTCACAATTTTTGAATACATCTTATAAGCAACGTTTAGAAGACTTATACCTCTGCAGTTGTCACATATTGATCGGTCTCCACTACGGCGAGTTTCCATTCGGTTGGTATTTTTCTTCTATTCCAGCTTAGGTTGAAGAAGTGGAGAAGCCTTATTTTAAATTCTTCAGTTGCACATTTAAGCATTTCTGCCTTTATGCCATCACTGCCACTATTATTTCTCATTTTACTTGGTGCCTCTTCCAGTTCTTCCCTTTCTATCAGATCTACGCTGTCTTCAATGAGATTTTCATTTTTGTCTTCCTTCTTATTCTTATCCCTCGCATTCTTATCTGTCCATAAGTTCTTGTAGTAAGAAAGCCATTCATCTGGCTTAATTATTTGTATATCTGCTATGTCCTTCTCTTGTCTGTTAAGGTGTCTCATAATTTTATATGCTGTTTTCTGCCGTTCATGTATGTCATTTTCGATATCAGCTATATATTTATCCCATGAATCCTGTTGGGCTTTCTTGTTAGGTACCTGACGTGGTTGAAAATTGTGGTGTATTCCTTCTTAGTTTGTGAGGATTTTTTAGATAGATATCTCAGATATAGTTTCTTTTTCTCGTTAACAGCTTCTTCGATTTCTTCATTCCATATTTTAAGCCCTACCTTCTTCGTTCTCTTTGAAGTAGAGCCTAGTGTTTCATATGCTGTTACTTCAATTATAGTTTTCAAATTCCTCCACTCTTCTTCCACATCATTACTAATTTCAATTGTTTTATTATGTTGGTTCAAACGTTGTTGGTACATCAGTTTGACAGATTCTTTATTTAGTAGATATACTTTCCAGGTTTTTTGGGTAGGACAGGTTTGGCTGTTTTTGATTTTAACCCATCTCTTCAATAATTTTAGCTTTCCAAGAAGTGCGAAGTGATCACTATCTATATCGTAGCTTCTATAAATTCTTACATCTGTAAAGAGTTTGCTTATTTTATCGTTTGCCATGATGTAGTCAATAGTACTAATTTGACCACGTGCTGCCCATGTCATCTTGTAAATACGTTTATGCTTATAGAAAGTGTTCATTATTTTCATATTGTTAAAACATGCAAAATCTTAGTTTGCGTCCATTTTTATTAAGCATTTACTTATATTTATTATTTTCTGAAAGTTTGCTAACTGGCAGCTTTGTCAACTTTGTATTTTTGCGCCCTCTACGCTGTAATATTCCGTATAAAATTGAATATTGTACTGATGTGAGCTAATCCGAAAATCGGAAGCTTTTAATTTTTGTATTGAGCAATTTTTGGCTCTATTTGTAATTCTGTATAATTGTTGAATTTTGTATGCGGCGAAAGAGCCGTTCAGTATTTACTCACTTTCAAGACATCGGGGATTATTGTTGCTATTTTTTATTGTATCGTCGCCCTGGTTGTCCAATAAATAGAACGGAAAATATACCTTCCATAGCTGACCCCTATATACGATACATGCTTCCTATTTTTTATAAGTATTATTACTTCGGAAACGATCCACGTTCGAGTCATTGAAGGTTATCATATGTCTATTATCCATTGTCATGTATCTAAGCCATTGACTGGCGCTGCGGTCATATCTTTGCCTTTTAGGCTGGCGACCGTGTAATTATTAATTTTATATTAAAATTCAGGATCGAACCACAACTGATATCGAAATGGGAAATTGATATCGAAATGGGAAAACGATATACGAAATGCGAAATTGATATGCAAAAGGGTAACTTACATTGACATCGGAAATTGATATTGAAATGGGAAAGTAATATCAAAGTAAGAATTCGAAATGGGAAATCAATATCGATATGGAAAATCCAATTGCAATTGGATATTGATATAGAAATTGGAAATTGGTCTGAAAATGGGAAATCGATATCAAAACGAGTAAACGATTTCAGAATGGTAAATTTTAGGAGAAGAGACGTTATGTGTGGTCAGTATCGGTTAAGTTAGTGTAGGTTAAGTTTGGTTGGGTTGGGTTGGGTTGGGTTGGGTTGGGTTAGGTTTGGTTTGGTTTGATTTGGTTGGGTTCGGTTGGGTTCGGTTGGGTTCGGTTGGGTTCGGTTGGGTTCGGTTGGGTTCTGTTGGGATCGGTTGGGATCGGTTGTCTTCGGTTGTGTTCGGTTGTGTTCGGTTGGGTTCGGTTGGGTTCGGTTGGGTTCGGTATGGGTTCGGTATGGGTTCGGTATGGGTTCGGTATGGGTTCGGTATGGGTTCGGTTGGGTTCGGTTGGGTTCGGTTGGGTTCGGTTGGGTGGGGTTGGGTGGGGTTGGGTGGGGTTGGGTTGGGTTGGGTTGGGTTGGGTTGGGTTGGGTTGGGTTCGGTTCGGTTCGGTTCGGTTAAGTTATGTTTTTTTATGTTAGTTAGGGGTTGCTTAGGTTAGGTTGGGTTAGTTTAGGTTAGGTTCGATGAGGAGAGTTTACGTGGTGCTGTGGTGAGGTGAAGTTAGGTTAGATTTGTTATATTATCTAATATTACAAATCTAACCTAACTTACCTCACCACAGCACACGTAAACTTTGGTCAGGGCAAGGAGTCTTTGGAAAGTTAGGTCAGGATAGGTGTGGGTAGTTTAGGTTAGTTTAAGTCTGATTTTCATAGTTAATTCTATAGGTTTAAAAATGTCAAAGGTTGTTCTGTCAGTTTAGGTCTGGTTAGGTAAGGTTAGGTCAGGTCACAATTTTAACTACGCTCGAGTCACTATATAAACAATGCTGTTAACGAATGAAAAATGGGGCCAATATGTGTAAATATTGCAACATTAAATAACCTAAACTAAAAAAATTAACCTAACTAACCCTTACCAACGTTTACCTAATCAACTTTTCTCACCACACTTCAAATTCGTTATGTTGTAAAATTGGTGTACATAACAAAACAAAACTACAGGTCTGTAGTTTGTCAGGCATCATATTTAATATCTATTTTGTGTGCTGGCCCTTGCGGACGAGATCGCGCCCCCACAGGTTGTTCCACGCTTCCACCCTCGTCACTGGACAGAGCAAACCAACTCTATATGTGTTTGTCATCTCTATCCCCAGTCTGCGCCTTATCCTGAGGCGATGGGTTTTATTTCCATTTTATTTCCATATTATATTTTTTGGGTGACGATTCAAAATCATATATATCAAATCGTCACCACTCGTCACGACACACCACATAGTGGTGACGATTTGATATATTTGATTTTGAAGCGTGGACGAAGAAAATTTATCTAAATGGACCACAGAAATGCTCATTCCATATCTACCAGAAGGGGGTATTCTTGTTAAAGATAAAGCTTCGAAGTCTGTTTGAAATGCACTAAACTTTTAATGATTTATCCACAAGTATTCATGATAGATAGGCGGACAGACATGCAATTGAGGAAAATATCAACACTTTTTTGGGCGTAAGAGAACCTCTAAACCTGTTGTATTTGAAAGCCTTCAATACTCGAGAATACTCGAGAATAGTCGAGAATACTCGAGAATAGTCGGGAATGATGTTTTTCGCAGTTTTGAAGTCTGAAAAGGCGTTTAATGATACTTCCAATGAGAAATACTCGGGAATAGTCGGGAATGGTGTTTTTCGCAGTTTTGAAGTCTGAAAAGGCGTTTAATGATACTTCGATTGATAAATATTCGGGAATAGTCGGGAATGGTATTTTTCGCAGTTTTGAAGTCTGAAAAGGCGTTTAATGATACTTCCAATGAGAAATACTCGGGAATAGTCGGGAATGGTGTTTTTTTGCAGTTTTGAAGTCTGAAAAAGCGTTTAATGATACTTCCAATGAGAAATACTCGGGAATAGTCGGGAATAGAGTTTTTCGCAGTTTTGAAGTCTGAAAAGGCGTTTAATGACACTTCCAATGCGAAATACTCGGGAATAGTCGGGAATGGTGTTTTTTTGCAGTTTTGAAGTCTGAAAAGGCGTTTAATGATACTTCCAATGAGAAATACTCGAGAATAGTCGGGAATGGTGTTTTTTTTGCAGTTTTGAAGTCTGAAAGGCGTTTAATGATACTTCCAATGAGAAATACTCGGGAATAGTCGGGAATGGTGTTTTTCGCAGTTTTGAAGTCTGAAAAGGCGTTTAATGATACTTCCAATGAGAAATACTCGGGAATAGTCGGGATGGTGTTTTTCGCAGTTTTGAAGTCTGAAAAGGCGTTTAATGATACTTCCAATGAGAAATACTCGGGAATAGTCGGGAATGGTGTTTTTTTGCAGTTTTGAAGTCTGAAAAGGCGTTTAATGATACTTCCAATGAGAAATACTCGAGAATAGTCGGGAATGGTGTTTTTTTTGCAGTTTTGAAGTCTGAAAAGGCGTTTAATGAAACTTCCAATAAGAAATAATCGAGAATAGTCGGGAATGGTGTTTTTCGCAGTTTTGAAGTCTGAAAAGGCGTTTAATGATACTTCCAATGAGAAATACTCGGGAATAGTCGGGATGGTGTTTTTCGCAGTTTTGAAGTCTGAAAAGGCGTTTAATGATACTTCCAATGAGAAATACTCGGGAATAGTCGGGAATGGTGTTTTTTTGCAGTTTTGAAGTCTGAAAAGGCGTTTATTGATACTTCCAATGAAAAATACTTGGGAATAGTCGGGAATGGTGTTTTTCGCAGTTTTGAAGTACGAAAAGGCGTTTAATGGTATTTGCAATGAGAAATACTCGGGAATAGTCGGGAATGGTGTTTTTTTGCAGTTTTGAAGTCTGAAAAGGCGTTTAATGATACATCCAATAAGAAATACTCGGGAATAGTAAAGAATGGTGTTTTTTTTTTGCAGTTTTGAAGTTTGAAAAGGCGTTAAATGATACTTCCAATAAAAAATACTCGAGAATAGTCGGGATGGTGTTTTTCGCAGTTTTGAAGTCTGAAAAGGCGTTTAATGATACTTCCAATGAGAAATACTCGGGAATAGTCGGGAATGGTGTTTTTTTGCAGTTTTGAAGTCTGAAAAGGCGTTTATTGATACTTCCAATGAAAAATACTTGGGAATAGTCGGGAATGGTGTTTTTTTGCAGTTTTGAAGTCTGAAAAGGTGTTTAATGACACTTCCAATGAGAAATACTCGAGAATAGTCGGGAATGATGTTTTTCGCAGTTTTGAAGTCTGAAAAGCCGTTTAATGATACTTCCAATGAGAAATACTCGGGAATAGTCGGGAATGGTGTTTTTCGCAGTTTTGAAGTCTGAAAAGGCGTTTAATGATACTTCCAATGATAAATATTCGGGAATAGTCGGGAATGGTATTTTTCGCAGTTTTGAAGTCTGAAAAGGCGTTTAATGATACTTCCAATGAGAAATACTCGGGAATAGTCGGGAATGGTGTTTTTTTTGCAGTTTTGAAGTCTGAAAAAGCGTTTAATGATACTTCCAATGAGAAATACACGGGAATAGTCGGGAATAGAGTTTTTCGCAGTTTTGAAGTCTGAAAAGGCGTTTAATGACACTTCCAATGCGAAATACTCGGGAATAGTCGGGAATGGTGTTTTTTTGCAGTTTTGAAGTCTGAAAAGGCGTTTAATGATACTTCCAATGAGAAATACTCGAGAATAGTCGGGAATGGTGTTTTTTTTGCAGTTTTGAAGTCTGAAAGGCGTTTAATGATACTTCCAATGAGAAATACTCGGGAATAGTCGGGAATGGTGTTTTTCGCAGTTTTGAAGTCTGAAAAGGCGTTTAATGAAACTTCCAATAAGAAATAATCGAGAATAGTCGGGAATGGTGTTTTTCGCAGTTTTGAAGTCTGAAAAGGCGTTTAATGATACTTCCAATAAGAAATACTCAAGAATAGTCGGGAATGGTGTTTTTCGCAGTTTTGATGTCTGAAAAGGCGTTTAATGATACATCCAATGAGATATTCTCAAGAATAGTCGAGAATGGTGTTTTTTTCCAGTTTTGAAGTCTGAAAAGGCGCTTAATGATACTTCCAATGAGAAATACTCGGGAATAGTCGGGAATGGTGTTTTTTTTTTAAGTTTTGAAGTTTGAAAAGGCGTTTAATGATACTTCCAATGAGAAATACTCGGGAATAGTCGGGAATGGTGTTTTTCGCAGTTTTGAAGTTTGAAAAGGCATTTAATGATACCTCCAATGAGAAATACTCGGGAATAGTCGGGAACGGTTGTTTTTTGCAGTTTTGAAGTCTGAAAAGGTGTTTAATGATACTTCCATAGAGAAATACTCGGGAATAGTCGGGAATGGTGTTTTTTTTAAGTTTTGAAGTTTGAAAAGGCGTTTAATGATACTTCCAATGAGAAATACTCGGGAATAGTCGGGAATGGTGTTTTTTTTCAGTTTTGAAGTCTGAAAAGGCGTTTAATGATACTTGCAATGAGAAATACTCGGGAATAGTCGGGAATGGTGTTTTTTTTTCAGTTTTGACGTCTGAAAAGGCGTTTAATGATACTTCCAATGAGAAATACTCGGGAATAGTCGGGAATGGTGTTTTTTTTGAGTTTTGAAGTCTGAAAAAGCGTTTAATAATACTTCCAATGAGAAATACTCGGGAATAGTCGGGAATGGTGTTTTTTTGGAGTTTTGAAGTCTGAAAAAGCGTTTAATAATACTTCCAATGAGAAATACTCGGGAATAGTCGGGAATGGTGTTTTTTTTGCAGTTTTGAAGTCTGAAAAGGCGTTTAATGATACTTCCAATGAGAAATACTCGGGAATAGTCGGGAATGGTGTTTTTTTTTGCAGTTTTGAAGTCTGAAAAGGCGTTTAATGATACTTCCAATGAGAAATACTCGGGAATAGTCGGGATGGTGTTTTTCGCAGTTTTGAAGTCTGAAAAGGCGTTTAATGATACTTCCAATGAGAAATACTCGGGAATAGTCGGGAATGGTGTTTTTTTGCAGTTTTGAAGTCTGAAAAGGCGTTTATTGATACTTCCAATGAAAAATACTTGGGAATAGTCGGGAATGGTGTTTTTTTGCAGTTTTGAAGTCTGAAAAGGTGTTTAATGACACTTCCAATGAGAAATACTCGAGAATAGTCGGGAATGATGTTTTTCGCAGTTTTGAAGTCTGAAAAGGCGTTTAATGATACTTCCAATGAGAAATACTCGGGAATAGTCGGGAATGGTGTTTTTCGCAGTTTTGAAGTCTGAAAAGGCGTTTAATGATACTTCCAATGATAAATATTCGGGAATAGTCGGGAATGGTATTTTTCGCAGTTTTGAAGTCTGAAAAGGCGTTTAATGATACTTCCAATGAGAAATACTCGGGAATAGTCGGGAATGGTGTTTTTTTTGCAGTTTTGAAGTCTGAAAAAGCGTTTAATGATACTTCCAATGAGAAATACTCGGGAATAGTCGGGAATAGAGTTTTTCGCAGTTTTGAAGTCTTAAAAGGCGTTTAATGACACTTCCAATGCGAAATACTCGGGAATAGTCGGGAATGGTGTTTTTTTGCAGTTTTGAAGTCTGAAAAGGCGTTTAATGATACTTCCAATGAGAAATACTCGAGAATAGTCGGGAATGGTGTTTTTTTTGCAGTTTTGAAGTCTGAAAGGCGTTTAATGATACTTCCAATGAGAAATACTCGGGAATAGTCGGGAATGGTGTTTTTCGCAGTTTTGAAGTCTGAAAAGGCGTTTAATGAAACTTCCAATAAGAAATAATCGAGAATAGTCGGGAATGGTGTTTTTCGCAGTTTTGAAGTCTGAAAAGGCGTTTAATGATACTTCCAATAAGAAATACTCAGAATTGTCGGGAATGGTGTTTTTCGCAGTTTTGATGCCTGAAAAGGCGTTTAATGATACATCCAATGAGATATTCTCAAGAATAGTCAAGAATGGTGTTTTTTTCCAGTTTTGAAGTCTGAAAAGGCGCTTAATGATACTTCCAATGAGAAATACTCGGGAATAGTCGGGAATGGTGTTTTTTTTTTTAAGTTTTGAAGTTTGAAAAGGCGTTTAATGATACTTCCAATGAGAAATACTCGGGAATAGTCGGGAATGGTGTTTTTCGCAGTTTTGAAGTTTCAAAGGCATTTAATGATACCTCCAATGAGAAATACTCGGGAATAGTCGGGAACGGTGTTTTTTGCAGTTTTGAAGTCTGAAAAGGTGTTTAATGATACTTCCAACGAGAAATACTCGGGAATAGTCGGGAATGGTGTTTTTTTTTAAGTTTTGAAGTTTGAAAAGGCGTTTAATGATACTTCCAATGAGAAATACTCGGGAATAGTCGGGAATGGTGTTTTTTTTTCAGTTTTGAAGTCTGAAAAGGCGTTTAATGATACTTGCAATGAGAAATACTCGGGAATAGTCGGGAATGGTTTTTTTTTTCAGTTTTGACGTCTG